>OY482665.1:37965047-39234713 GCA_960531205.1 Andrena bicolor
GCTCTAGCATATTTCTATTCTTTTTTTTTACATTATACGTATCTGTATCCCTTTTTGTGTACCTTATACGTGCGCATTCATACGCCCCATAGATTTGTGCGCGTGTGTGTACATAAATCATTCCTTTTTTTTCTCGTACTTTCGCCGTAACGATCTGTGTTTGTCAAACGCTTGCGTCGTTTGTCTGTGTAGGTTTGTCTGCTAACATTCAGTTCCCCGAGTGCAATTGGCAACAATCGATCCCCTTCTCTGGATCAAACGTGGATCGCTCTCCCTCTGCTTTTCCTACTCAAACACACTCTTTTATTAAAGCTTGCAGGTGATCAAAAAATGCGAGGTATTGGTTTCCCTCCAGTGCTTGACAGTACTACGCTTCTTCCTCCACTTTCCAATTCAATTACCCCCAACTTTGCATCTTGCATCTATATCACGCGCGATAAGTAGAATATTAATTCCCTACCGCAGTAACTTCCGTCGATGTTCCATACACGAATCTCCATACTCGACCTTCTGCTCCCGCAGTAGAACATCGCGCTGCTTTCACCACTCCTCGACTTCGGTATCCCCGAATTCAGCATCGCAGTTTCGGATCGAGCGTGACGAGTGGCGGCGCACGCCCGACGATTGCACTCGGGGAGCCCAGCTTCGTATTGTGTTTGACCCCCGCGTGCGTGTGAAGTTCTCTCACCTGCCCGCCCCGTGTGCGATGGTAGCCGTCAGTCTGTTGCGTGATTGCGCGTGTGTGCGTGTCCGAAGATTATTGATACACGACGGGGAGAGGAGGACTTGGAATGATTGCGACAAGGGAGCAGGATATTCGCTTCGTGTGGACGGGGGAACCGTAGAGAAACGAGACCGGGTGGGGAAAAAAAAAAGAGAGAGACCATAGGTGTGCGTGTGCTTTTTAACAAGCATGTGGGCTTTGCAGCGACTAACCGAGTATCGAGAATCGGCGGGGCCATGTACGTCTGGCCCGAGTCTAGTTCTCGAATAGACCCCAGAGGCCGGATGCGGGATGGTACGCCAGTGCAAGGGCGACAACCGCAGAGTTGCACTTTGTCAGGTAGTGAGAGGAAAGCAGCCGCCTTTACTTACGTATTTTTTACTTTACGTCTTTTTTTTACTCTCTCTCTCTCTATATCTATCTCTGTCTCTCTGTCTGTCTGTCTGTCTATATTACCCCCTACTATTTTGCGAGTCTGTGCTGTCTTTCTTTGCCATTGTCTCTCTGGAACGCCGGGATTCGACCTCGAGGGGCCCGCTCGACGTCGAATTCCACATTGGGGTAGGAGAGGACGACGAGAGGCTAGGGTGGCGTTTACAGAGCGTGTCTCGTGACGATTATCCGAGCGAACGACGATTATACAATTCACCTGCATGTGGGACAATCGTAGCGCTACGATTGCCACCGGCGACGATCGTTGTTGCTTGAACGAGTTTAACGCTCGCCAGGCGTGTTTGAGAGATTGGGCGCGCTGAGGAGCGGCCCCGCCCGGAGGTGCATCGTTGTTACTCTCTCTCTATCTCTCTCACTCTCTCTCTCTTTCTCTCTCTCTCTCTCTTTGTTTTTTTAGACTGCGAAACATTTAAGACAGAAACGAAAAAGTTCAACGACGAGCGGATACAAAAACCTTTTATCTTTTTTACTCTCTTTTTCTCTATTTCTTGGTGGTCTTGTCTGTGTATACAGAACGCGATCCGCACCAATCTATCATTGCACAAGTGTTTTGTGCGCTATGAGGACGACTTCGGGTCATTCTGGATGGTGGACGACGCCGAGTTCGTAAAGCGGCGGCATCTGTCCCGCGGCCGCCCCAGGAAATATGACCCAACCCCATCACCCACTCCACCCCACCTCTCCGCACAGTAAGCACTACCACTTTTTAGAATTCTGCTGGCTGGCTGGCGCGACGTTCCGAACCTTAACGCGCGGTATCTTTTAGAAAACGCGGCGACCAGGACGTTCTCGCTTGGTCGTTGCCTACGAAACGAACCACTAAACGCCCCCTCCGCCCGACCTGCTGCCTTTGTCGTTCGAGCATGACTTAGATATCTCGAGTTTTTTCAACGCCTCGTGGTACTCGCGAGTGATAGAGCAGCTCCTTGTCGTTTTCACGTATCTGGATCAGTTTGAAGTGAGCATAGCCTGGAGTAAACGCATCGTTGCTTCGCGAATGTATCTCTTTTCACGTGTGGTCTGATTTGTGACGGGGTTATACTACTTGATATCTGTTTGGACGCTTCGGAGAGCGCGTTGGGATAGAAGCTTCGATGTAACTCGTTGGGAAGTGACTACCAGGGCAGCAGGAAGTGGCCTACGCAGTTTATCCAATCCCCAGGAAACGAATTCCGCATAATGCCTGCCTCGAACGCCTTTAGATTCCGTTTCCCTCAGAACCGGACAAGTAGTGGACACCAATCTCCCTTGCTCTCGTGACCAGGGGTGCGCAATGTTCAATAAAATAAACATCGAATCTCTCGGAGAACATGATTTTTCTGAGATCATAAAGTGTGCATAGTGACAAACTTCGAATCCGTAGAAGAATTGAAAAATTTATGACAGACTGAAGCTGGGAACGCGAGACTTTAATAATTACAATGTAGGAATATGAGTACTTGATTTCTACGGTCTTTTTCAATGGTTAATGCTTGCTGTCATTGTCTTGCGCACCTCTGCTCGTGGCGTCCAAAACAGCCCCCATAGAACATCCCCAGTAAACGTCACTAGAACCGTAGCCGGAGGCTCTAGCACACCCGAGAGAGCTTGAATCCCGAACGATCCTGCAGGAGCCCAGCCACAGGACGATTGGTCCGTGCTGCAGGATCTCTGATGTGTTTAGTGGTTGCTCGCATGGATAATCAAGGATCCCAATATTCGTCCCTTAAAAATATGAATTTTAAAAAAAAAATACGAAAATGGAAAAACCACCCGTAAGACTTATCCTACCACTGAAAACACTGTGCTTATAACTGTATGGTGCTTACGTAGTGGCGTTTGCAGTGTCTTTTGGGGAGAATGTGGAAGTGTTTGCGTGAACAAAACGTTTCGTTTCAAACCTTGTTTTCCGATTTTTTCTCTCTGTGTTTCGCTACCAGCTGGTTCCTTTTTTGTCGCCCTCGCGCATTCGTTCGTCCCTGACCACACGAACGAAGGGGGCTGTATCGTTTTGGGTTTCTCCGTTCTTTTTTCCCCCCCTATTTTTTTCCTGTTTTCGCTGTTGAGCAACAGGCTGCATAGCGTAGCGATAGAAAGAGCAAACGAGTCGGCGATTGTTCGCAAAAAGGGAAGTTGAAGCTTTCGCAGTTTCTATATTTTTTTTCACTCTACCTTTCTCTCTCTCTCTATCTCTCTCTCTATCTATCCTTTAGTGTCCCGTGAAAGAAGGGCGTTGCGTTAATGTGTATCCACTTTCTTTTTCCTACTTTTTCTTTTTAGAACGGCGCTCATCTTCGTCTCCCCTTTTTGGTTCCCTTTTATCTTCCGTTCGCCTTTAGTACGCTTTTTCAACGTGAGAATGGTGTTCGGTGTGACTGGCGATAATGCGTGTCAGAGGGCTACTCGCGCATGTGTAAATTGTGTAAATTAAGCGTGTCACAATCGCAAAAGATATCTCTCGGATGACGCGGGATTCTTCATCCATCGACCGCGACCATCACCTCTCTTCTAACTTCAGGTACCTTCACGGTTTTACGTACTAACTTCTGCAACCCCCGGTAATTTTTCTCTACTTTTTCAATCGTCTTTTTAAACGTTTTTTAACATTTTTCTCTCCGTCTATCTTTTTATACACTGTCTCTCTATCTCTCTACTACTATCTATCTCTCTATCTCTCTATCTCTCTCTCTCTTTCTTTCTCTCTATACCTCTTTTGCTCTCAGCGCTCTGAGTCACTTGATAAACGGCTCCAGGCATCATACATTTTTTCCTTACATATTTCTTCGCATGCAATCAGGCCTCTCTTGCAAAAATCAGACGCCATATTCTTCCTCAAGCAATGCCCATCGACTCGCGTATATCTCAGACGCGTCACAACAGTCTGTCTTTGTTTGCAAGAGAGTGCAGAGGTACTTTTCTCATCGGACCGCGGTGTCTGTTGAAAATGGTACGGTGTTATCGGTCGTCACTAATTCCCAGAAACTTGTAAACGAATATCGAGGGGAATACGTGTGGAGGTAAGAGAGCAGGTAAGCCACAGAGCCGTTTATAAGTCCAGACGTCGTTTCCCGTAATCAGAAACGGGAGGAATAGCAAAACTGTCAAGTTGAGTTCGTTTGGAGGAGTACGGTTTACGGAAACGAGAGCGCTTTTTTTGGATTTTTCTACACATTTTTTCATCTAACCTCGCTCAATCTCAACCAAGACGATCGTTGGACGAGCGAGCGGGAACTGGTAAACACGGGTAAGAGTTTTCGAACTCTTTTCTCCACTCTTTTTTATCTCTTTTTTAATATATCATATATAAGTGTATACATTTTTTCATATTTATAATTCTCTTTGTCTGTCTATCTTTCTCTTTCCGTCTTCTCTAACTTTCTCTTTCTCTCTTTATCTATATACCTCTACATATTAAAACTCGATCACACGTGCACACAATGTACACACAGAAGCTCTATCTTCACCCAGCCCCATCCCACGCCCCCGGCCCCGACCACCCCCCAAGTTTTACTCTCGAAAATTTGTTCCAACCCCAAACCACCCCCCCCCCCCCAACCCCCAAGTATACAATCGACACAAAACTGAAAGTAAAGGAAGGGAAAGCTTATGTACACGCGTTTCATTTCAGGAATACAAGATCTGTAGCCGAATTACGGCGATTACTAATAGCACTCTCTCTGTCGCTATTTAGGGGTGTCCCGTCGAAGAGTCCAACCCAGATGCACAGCCCCACCATGTACGGTGACGCGTTGAACGCCAATCTCCAGGTAACTGTTTAGGATCGTTGCACATGCTTCTCCCATCGCGTTACTCGGTTAAGAGACTAACGTATCTTTCGTAGTCCAAATGACAGGTAACCGGTGAACTAGTACCGTGTGACTAACCGTCTAATGCAATTTGAGTATTTCCAGGCGGCGCTCGGGGACTCTAACATGGGATTTCTCAACAACACGATGTGCACGTCGACGACGACGAGTCCTGACAAGGAGCACGTGATGGCCCATAACGATTTAATGTGAGTGAGACTTTCTTGTCGCATCGAACTCATTCTATACTACTCAGAGACACTTGCGATTCCTTGACAGCAAATAGATTCCAAAAGAAACTCTAGATTTCTCTCAATAAACACACGAGTTAAGGGGTTACATACCCTTGATTCTTTTCGTATAAAGAAACGTCATATTTAAAATACAAGATATACATCTTGCTGTGTATAAAATTCTTCTCAAAAAGAAATTCGATATCTTACGAAATGGTGCCACAGCAGCCCCTTCTCCCAAGGCCTCTTTGTAGTCACAGCATTTACGGTTCCAAAAATAGCTCAGAGCTTACTGAACCGATTTGAATAAAATTTTGCACGAATATTCTTAAGATTATAATCTAGCACTTGTCGGTGTCGATTTCGAAAAAAATTATTTTTCGAAAGATGGCAGCTACTCAAAGTCAAGCATGCGAATTTCGACCTAAGTTTTCATCTTCTTTTATTAATAAAAGAGCAAAGACTAGACACTAATCGAGAAATCGTCTCGACAAGTATTAGATTACAGTCCCAAGAATATTCGTGCAAAATTTTACTGAAATCGGTCCACTAATCTTTCCTTTCTATATCCACTAACCTATAATTTCCGACCCGCCAAGGGTGTGTAACCCCTTAAAAACCACAGAGGTTAATAACGCTCCGATCTATTTTCCCCGAACAGTGTCTATAGATAGACATAATCAGGTTCTCCTCTAAAATCGGCAGGTCACCGTTGGATGAACCAGCGGTGCACATAAAGCAGGAGGGCCAGAGCCCAGAAGGTGGCAAGCTGACGAGATTAATAAAGCGGGAGCTGTTGGACGCGCCCGCGGAGCAGGAGGGCGAGGACGATCAGGTGGATGAGAGGGAGTATCCCGAAAGTCACGGGCACGACTCAGGCCAGGACGAGGACATGGCCGAGGATCTGTCGATGGCGCCGGACATAATGACCCCCGAGGATCAGATCGAGGCGTAGTATCGCTCTTCGATCAACGAGTAGGTTCGTCGAGCTGTCCCGTTGATGTTCGGTCGCGAAGCAAGAGCAGGATGCCCCAGTTCCTCGTCCACGGAGATCGAAGACCAGGGGAACGAGCTGGATAACGGCGCAGACACAGCAGCGGAAGAAGAAATAGAAGAAGAAGAAGACGACGCAGGCCCCTAGGACCATCCAGCCCTCCACTCCTCCTTCGTAAGACAACCCACACCCCCCCTCCCCCTTACTCATCATATCCGTAGCCGCTGCTCGTTAGAGGCGGCTTTAAAAGCGAAAAGGTAAAGAGAAGAACGAGGTGGCGAAGGTGAGGCACGGAACTGTGCAACGTGCGCGTGATCGATCGCGCGGCAGGTATCGAATCTCGTGCGCGCGATCCTTCGATCCATATCCTTACTCAAGCAATTGCGAACAACGATGTATTTTCTGTTCCCCTTCCGTTTTTACGTTTCGGAACCGCGGTTATATCTATATACATATACATAAATATATACATATGTATCTCTCTCTCTCTCTCTCTTTCACGAACACGGACACACACATACACACTCTCTTTCGTGTACATTACATTAGCGAGTAAATGAAGTTGGGGAAACGAGCTGCATCCGCGATCGTAGCGTCCTCGAAGGCGCCAGTTGACGAAAGGGACAAGAACGGGTAGAAACACGCTGCAGGGTCCCGTCTTCGAGATCGTTTCTTACCCGTGGTACTGTTTCTATGTGTACCGATAGCGTGAGGATATCGCGGATTAAAGTTTCTTCCAACGGCACAGAATTTGTTTCGCGTAGAGGGGAAGGGACGTCGACCATTCTAATCTAAATTCTAGATTTTAATTATTTCTAAAGAAACGAGCTGGGAAAGTGATCGTTTCTATAAAAAAAAATTCGT
Organism: Andrena bicolor; assembly: GCA_960531205.1. NCBI lineage: Eukaryota > Metazoa > Arthropoda > Insecta > Hymenoptera > Andrenidae > Andrena > Andrena bicolor. Next base: position 37,972,101 of record OY482665.1, read on the forward strand.
CGAGGATGGGCTCGCGGAGGCGCGCGATAAATCTCGGTGTCATTTGTAAGGGTAACGAGAGTATAGAAAGGCTGGGATGAATCTTAAACTTAAGGGGTGCAATCGCGAAGCTGGCGGCATTGGGTACGCGCGGAAACGACTGACACTTTAGTCTTTAACGCATCGTGGTAATTAAGGATCGCGGGAAGCCTCTCGCGGCGTAAAAGGAAGCGAGCCCCCGGTGGAGCTCTTATATCAGACACACTTAGAATTAAAAAAGCGCCCGCGTATGAAGCACGGGCGCGATTCCGACGCGTACTCTCCCGCTGCTCCCGTCGCTGGTACTTGGATAAACGTAGAGGGAATTAACCGTAAGTAGTTTCGTATCGATCGACGATCATAGCCGTCGATGCGTCTTGTATATGAGAGAACGTGCGTGCTTTTCGGCGAGAGTTGGGACTCGAGTAGCTTAAGGTAGCAGGGGTGCGCGGTGGAATTTTGAAGGCGCCACGTGAGAAACGAGATCGAGGACGGTGGAGAGGCAGACAGAAAGAGGGAAAGAGGCGGATGCCACGAACACACTTATAAATAAATTAAATTACTATGTATGCATATACATATACATATATTAATACGTATACGTATCGGAATTATAAGGAATTAGATGTCGATGGCCCTGTTCTCTGTTCTCCCTCGGAAACCCCAGGCCCATGGACGCCCAACCCCACACCCTCCCACCCACCCCCCTTCGATCCCAGCCCCGTGTAATCGAGCTCGGTTCCGAAATTTCGAAATTGTCGACAGAACCGTCGCGTCCACGCGTGGGGGCCGTACTCGTCGATCTTCGTGCCCCTGGCAACACACGAGTTTAGTCGAGAAAGCGGGCTCCTATCGGTACACCAGGCGAATTACACATTCTGGGGGAACCGTAACCTTATGGGCGACAGAGGTATGAATTCATTCGCTTCGACCGTGAGCGGTACGAATATTTGCTTGTATTATCGCTGCAACGACCGAAGACCCTCGCTCGATCGAGTGTGTGATATATTCCGTTCGATAGGCAGCGCGGAGGGGTACGTTTGTTTGTAATATTTTTGTAAATTAGTTAGTTCTCGAAGACGGTAGCGCGTGTAGATAGTTTGTCCAGGGGGCTCCTTAGTTACGGGGGTGTATTAATCGTCGGGGTGGGGCTCTTCCGTCGGTGTGGCGGTCATTTCCTTTGCGTATACGGCGTGAAAGAATGGTTGTCTAACGTACATCGAGTGACAGATCATCGTGTGTCGCGGTAATCAGGCTGGACGAAATTTCGGATACTTCCTCCCAAGTGAAATGTGTTTCCTTCGCGCGCCCGACGTTCCAGTAATGTCACCAGTGGTCTGACCAATGCGGCGTCATACTACTGATGAGACTAATGGTGCTGGGGATAAAGTAACACACTTTTCTAGACCAACACTACTTACATCTTAAATTCCTCTGCATTGCAACTCTTGTAAGTAAATTCCCTGTTGAATTTCAGTAGTAACATTCGTCTAATACTGAGTCCCACCTCCCCTTTTCACTTCAACAATAATAATTAATTGGTTTAACTTCGCAATCCCACTGGAACTTTTCGACACTTCAAGTAGTTTTCAATTTCATCTCGCGCTATTCATCGCCCTTAGTGAATTACACGTCGATTAGTATTATTGAGAGAAAGACACCGAGTGAAATGTGTGCGTGAGTGTGTGAAGGCTGAAGTGCTCGGAGGAATAGGGATGGAAACTTGTTTCGAACACTGGTGCCGGTACGGGCTCGCTTTCGCGTAACACCACCTATTGCTAATCTAAGTCTCTATGTATTGTGTATAATGGATTAAGGACTTGATATAACATAGAAAAAGACTCTCCTGTAAATAGTTGAAACTCGTCGAGGCATTAGGGATTTGCGAACAAGCGCGTCATTCTCGCGGATGAATGAGTTTATCGATAGCGCGGTATATGAAAAGTCTATACACAGACGCGTCACGCCCGTCACGCGAGTACACGCGTGCCCGATAAGTGAGCGCGTATAATCCCGGCTGCATTTAATTTCTACGTGTCGAAATCTCGAATTTATCCCGAGGACGTATGGCGACGACCGTCGATTCTCGCGGGCAGCTCGACCGACGGCCGCTCCTCTCGTTTCGAGTCGAACGACGATTGGTCCCTTCGCGAGTCGAGAACGAAACATACCCCGCGGTACATCGATCGACATCGAGCAAGGATTAAACGAAGGCTCGACCGATGGATCGATCCACCGCGGTGAAACGCGTTAACGACGTTTTTCGTTTCCACGAACTTTTGTATAGTAGCCGCTGTTACCTTGCGAATAATTCTATATTGTACATGTTTAAACGTTCCCTGTTATGTTTGTTGTATATTTCGAATAGGTATCTGTAAAAAAATAATGTTTAAATTTTCGTACGAGCGTAGGAAGGACGGGATTTTAGAGAAATCTACCGGTTCATCGATTTGCCCCTTCGCGTTTGTCGGCCAGATAATACTTCGCGGTACCGTTCCCTTCTACTTTCTTTCACGCCGATGACGAGCTAGAACGTTCGTCGCGTAGAACGACAAACCATCGCGAGCATATCAAATTAGAAGTGTCGAGTGAGCAGTCCTACAGTTGGAATAAAATTCAAATGGCTCTTCAAGGGCACTTTCTCTACTCTGAAACGTTACATAACTTCAATTTTGCGTGATATCTGTGTTTGAGAGGCAAACAGCGCGACCTGACAGGTCTGCAGGAAGAGAAAGAGGTAAATGGAGAAAATGGGGTAAAGGCTTTAAGGTTCCTTAAAGGGCCATTCGATTTTATTCCGACTCTATTTAAGTTTCTTTCCCAAATTTCGCCTTTCAGTGCGATCGTTCGAAACTATTTTTTTCAATCATAGCCAGCAACGATGGAACTATTCTTTATAGATAACAAACTCCTTGATCAAGAAGGTGTAATCCTCGTTTACAAGTATCGCTTTATGACATGTTCGCTAAAAATTCTCGCGGATCGCATCGTCGTCGTCGAACCGTTTAAATCCCTCCGAGTATTGTCGATCGCGGCCTAGAATCTATTTTTTAAAACGACATGCAAGTTTGAAGAAGTTCTCTCGTTGCTTGGATCGGATTCGCCAACGAATCATTCAGTATTATCCTGTGCCGCGTGAAAACGAGGAAGTCCTCGGACTTCGTTGATCCGACCTCCTTCGATCAGGCCGTGAAATGAAAATTACCAAGACTTCGTTGCGTCTGGATTATTTTATTAAGTATTGTATGATAAGTTGCCTTGTAAAAATGTACCGATTTTACCGAGAAATTAAATGTGTTACTGAAAGAAAAGCAAAACCGCCTCTTGGAACTGTTTCCATCGACCTTTTTTTTCGCCGTTGAAAAAAATGGTGGGCGAGAGAGGATGATCGATTGTCGGGCAGTTTATCGACTAAGCGGTAAATTGTAAGTACCGAGGGCTTATGATTTTCACTGTACTTTCTTTGTATAAGACTGACTGATCGTTTGTAATAATGCTTAAATACGATCCTGATTAGGTAACGTCGAGGATTTATAATACACAGTAAGTTAATGTGTTTACGATACATATGTGTTTAGATCACGGAAGGACTTATATCATACTGTAAATAGAGAACATAAGGAGATCGCATTTTCTAGCTCGAATTAAGCTCTAGAATTAAGTCTCTATCTAATAGAATCGTCTTAAAGAAGAATATATATATACATATATATATATACTTAATAAAACAGCAATTCGTGAACATTGAGGATTCAAGGCTGTCTAAACTGTTTGTTTCCGAATTCCTTGTTTGTCATATTTAATAAAAGAACTGCAAACAATTCGGAGATCCATTATATCATTCCATCTTTCGTAAGAAATCGGATGGTCAGAATTTTAGACCAATTATACTTGCTATTGTGGCAGAGCGTCGCTTTGGTTGAAGGTTGTAAATCTTCACGATTCTCTGACACTTCTCTTGCAGCGTAATGTCGTGTTAGAGCCCAACAATTTGAACTGATGTTCGAGGATGAGAAGCAAGGTGATGGAGGTGATTGAGAAAAACACCGCACACAATAATTACTCTATATGTTGGACAAATAAACTCAACGATGGAAATGTGACAGGAAATGTTCACACATCTTCAAAACGTACAAGTAATGTTGAAAGTGTTCTACCCGCAAGCAGAGCTCGATAGATTTCGGTTTGACTGTAGTTAGCTTCTGCCCTCGACGGCAAATTCGCTCGCGACCGATGACTCCAGAATTCCTCGCAGGGGTGGAGTCTTAAGGCTACAAGAATAACAAAAATAAAATATTGGTGGAATTATAACAGAGAGGTGGTAAAATAAAACTGTCTATTGGCGGAGGCGTGTCAATATCGAGGATGGTTGTGACGCGTGAGAAAGGGAATCTTCCAAATGTCGGAACTGCTCTGGACAAGATTTCTCGAAACATTGGTAAGTATCTAATTTATGGTTTCACGATGGTGCATTGGCGACAGTCTAAACAAGTCGACGCGATGCCACCCAATGACATATTACATATTACACTTTCGCTTCTCAACACTTGCATCACGCATGTGAAAATTATTTGAAAAGCTAATTAATAGGGGTGATTTAATCGTAGCATCCCAGTCAGGTTTAAGAAATGGCGATCTGTGGATTAAAAAAGCCGTCTCGAACTGCAGAAAAACACAGACAAGGTTCAGGCACAGACGAGGTAGAGGCACAGACCAGGTATAGGATAGACCTATCACGCAATGTAAGGACAATGTTAAAAATAGGTTAATTTTGGCATTGACGACCAAAGAATAATTCTTTCATAGATCGATTCTATACCTTCCAAGGAACAAAAAATGTTTTGGCCATTTTTCCGAGAAGTGACGGGAAAGTTGTGAAAAATGAGGCCAAAGTGCAAGAATATGACTGAGACCAGGGCGCGAATTTTTCGGTTTGATTCTCTTCGGAGCATGATCTACTGACAGAATAATCACTTAAAAAATCATAACAAGGATTATTTATATCCAATAGCGGCTTCTTAGGAAATGTCCAAAAAACGGAAATATTCATAAATAAAAAATGAAACCGCTGTTTTTCGGGACGTGCGCGGTCACACCTTGTAGGGTTCTTCGCTGCCTTTCGACTCGTAATAGCGGCTTCTTAGGAAATGTCCAAAAAACGGAAATATTCATAAATAAAAAATGAAACCGCTGTTTTTCGGGACGTGCGCGGTCACACCTTGTAGGGTTCTTCGCTGCCTTTCGACTCGTAATAGCGGCTTCTTAGGAAATGTCCAAAAAACGGAAATATTCATAAATAAAAAATGAAACCGCTGTTTTTTCGGGACGTGCGTGGTCACACCTTGTAGGGTTCTTCGCTGTCTTTCGACTCGTAATAGCGACTTCTTGCACCTGCAAGAGAGGCAGTTTTTCGCGCTGCACCTGCAAAAACTTAAAATTTCGGCCCCACAGCTTCTCTTGCAGGTGCAGCGCGAAAATCTGCTTCTCTTGCAGGTGCGGCACTTCGAAACCCCTTGTTCCGAAATTCATTGCACGATTCTTGCACCTGCAAGAGAGGCAGTTTTTCGCGCTGCACCTGCCAAAACTTAAAATTTCGGCCCCACAGCTTCTCTTGCAGGTGCGGCACTTCAAAATCCCCTTGTTCCGAAATTCATTGCACGATTCTTGCACCTGCAAGAGAGGCAGTTTTTCGCGCTGCACCTGCAAAAACTTTAAATTTCGGCCCCACAGCTTCTCTTGCAGGTGCGGCACTTCAAAATCCCCTTGTTCCGAAATTCATTGCACGATTCTTGCACCTGCAAGAGTGGCAGATTTTTGCGCTGCACCTGCAAGAGAAGGTTTGGCTTCTAGGCTAGCTAGAAATCCTAAATTTGTGGGAAATTTGGTTCAAAAGGGCTTTTACAATGATAATACGGATTTCTAAAGTTTTTTCCACTTTATTTTCTTTGAAATACATTCAATACATCGCACTGGTGTGATACAGGTATGCATAAATGAATATTAAATAAGTAATAAATAATGTTACATCTTGTAGAGTTCTTCGCTGCCTTTCGACTCGTAATAGCGGTTCTTAGGAAATGTCCAAGAAACGGAAATATTCATAAATAAAAAATGAAACCGCTGTTTTCTCGGGACGTGCGTGGTCACACCTTGTAGGGATCTTCGCTGCCTTCGAATCGTAATAGCAGCTTCTTAGGAAATGTCCAAAAATCGGAAATATTCATAAATAAAAAATGAAACCGCTGTTTTTTTCGCGACGTGCGTGGTCACACCTTGTAGGGTTCTTTCTTCGCTGCCTTTCGACTCGTAATAGCGGCTTCTTAGGAAATGTCCAAAAAAACAGAAATATTCATAAATCGTGTGTATTTCCGCTTACAGGTAAGGAATTTTGACAACCTTTGCGTTAAATGCGAGCACCGGCTGCATTTCCGACTTTATTCATCGATATGAAAATTGCACAAGATACTGCTTCAACTGAATTAGCAATTGCACTTGTAAGATTTCATTGTATCGCATTTCACTTATTTCAATAAAATGCAGCTAAATGATAATAGAGTATTATTATTTAACGACCATTCCTTCCCCTCCTTACTCCTTCCTATCCCAAATCATATGTAAAAGACATGCTAAAAAGAACACCAAAAAGGATCCTTCCACTCTGAGCTTCTACACAAGTGTAATCAATAGAGCGCCCCCGCAAAGACACAACAAAGTTGCAAAGGACAAAATTTTTCAACATTGTTGCAAATGAAATTGGGATGTATAGGCAGATTTTCGCGCTGCACCTGCAAAAACTCGAAATTTCAGCCCCACAGCTTCTCTTGCAGGTGCAGCGCGAAAATCTGCTTCTCTTGCAGGTGCGGCACTTCGAAATCCCTTTGTTCCGAAATTCATTGCACGATTCTTGCACCTGCAAGAGAGGCAGTTCTTCGCGCTGCACCTGCAAAAACTTAAAATTTTGGCCCCACAGCTTCTCTTGCAGGTGCACCGCGAAAATCTGCTTCTCTTGCAGGTGCGGCACTTCGAAAACCCCTTGTTCCGAAATTCATTGCTCGATTCTTGCACCTGCAAGAGAGGCAGTTTTTCGCGCTGCACCTGCAAAAACTTAAAATTTCGGCCCCACAGCTTCTCTTGCAGATGCAGCGCGAAAATCTGCTTCTCTTGCAGGTGCGGCACTTCGAAAACCCCTTGTTCCGAAATTCATTGCACGATTCTTGCCCTGCAAGAGAGGCAGTTTTTCGCGCTGCACCTGCAAAAACTTAAAATTTCGGCCCCACAGCTTCTCTTGCAGATGCAGCGCGAAAATCTGCTTCTCTTGCAGGTGCGGCACTTCGAAAACCCCTTGTTCCGAAATTCATTGCACGATTCTTGCCCTGCAAGAGAGGCAGTTTTTCGCGCTGCACCTGCAAAAACTTAAAATTTCGGCCCCACAGCTTCTCTTGCAGGTGCAGCGCGAAAATCTGCTTCTCTTGCAGGTGCGGCACTTCGAAATCCCTTTGTTCCGAAATTCATTGCACGATTCTTGCACCTGCAAGAGAGGCAGTTCTTCGCGCTGCACCTGCAAAAACTTAAAATTTTGGCCCCACAGCTTCTCTTGCAGGTGCAGCGCGAAAATCTGCTTCTCTTGCAGGTGCGGCACTTCGAAAACCCCTTGTTCCGAAATTCATTGCTCGATTCTTGCACCTGCAAGAGAGGCAGTTCTTCGCGCTGCACCTGCAAAAACTTAAAATTTTGGCCCCACAGCTTCTCTTGCAGGTGCAGCGCGAAAATCTGCTTCTCTTGCAGGTGCGGCACTTCGAAAACCCCTTGTTCCGAAATTCATTGCTCGATTCTTGCACCTGCAAGAGAGGCAGTTTTTCGCGCTGCACCTGCAAGAGAAGGTTTGGCTTCTGGGCTAGCTAGAAATTCTAAATTTGTGGGAAATTTGGTTCAAAAGGGCTTTTAAATGATAATACGGATTTCTAAAGTTTTTTCCACTTTATTTTCTTTGAAATACATTCAATACATCGCACTGGTGTGATACAGGTATGTATAAATGAATATTAAATAAGTAATAAATAATGTTACATCTTGTAGAGTTCTTCGCTGCCTTTCGACTCGTAATAGCGGTTCTTAGCAAATGTCCAAGAAACGGAAATATTCATAAATAAAAAATGAAACCGCTGTTTTTTCGGGACGTGCGTGGTCACACCTTGTAGGGTTCTTCGCTGCCTTCGACTCGTAATAGCAGCTTCTTAGGAAATGTCCAAAAATCGGAAATATTCATAAATAAAAATGAAACCGCTGTTTTTTTCGGGACGTGCGTGGTCACACCTTGTAGGGTTCTTCGCTGCCTTTCGACTCGTAATAGCGGCTTCTTAGGAGTTAATCTTCTTTCTAGCGCCAGCGTTTATTTTCTATGTTAGAAAGAGAGGGGGTGTCCCTCCTGTCTTAGAATATGCTCTAAGCCTCCTGTATATGTTTCTCTTTCTATCGCCGTCTACATTTTTGCCTATTGCATGCTTCCTCCATGTTTATATGCTCTAAGAACGATATTGTCACTATATCGTTAAATATCAATAAGATATCGATAATCGATCGATAATCGATAGTCACGCCTGTAATCTAGCATAGAAATTGTAAACATGAAAATTGATGCTAAAATCAATTAGAGTCTAATAAAAGGCATGAATTTGACAAACATAAACAAATTAAGCTGAAACTTACTATTTCAATTAAATGTACTCAAAAAATGACGTTATGAATAGGAAATTTTTATTTCTTAACCACGAATAATTACACTCATCGACTTCATAAATACATATACCGTGGCGGCGTAATAATAATATTTTGGATGGATCTTATGTCATAAAAAGTTAAAAAATGTATCGTAAAAGAACAAAATATCCAATAAACATTTAGTTTAATGAAGCATATAGGTTAAGTATATTTTCTGTCACTTCGAGGACAGAAAATACGCTCCTCGAAGTGACAGAAAATATAACCTAACTAAGAGACTGTACAAATGTTTATTACGCAGTTCTATTTATATTATATTTCTGATCGAAACATATAGAAATAAGTGCAAATTATGTTTCTATCAAAATATATTAGTAAACGGAATTATGCAACATGTTTCTTGAAATTAGTCGTAACGTTCAGGCAGTTTTAGATTTTAAATGTTTCCGATAAGATTTAATTTCAACTCCTACCACTCCTAACATTGTAATCATATTTTAGACTGAATCGATAATACTGGGTGTGACACGAAAATGGTAAGGGTTCTCGCGAGCCCCCCGAGCATGTGACACAAAATTACATCGCGTGATAGGTCTATCCTATACCTGGTCTGTGGCTGTGCGTCAAAAGTTCGTCTACACAGGGTACCTGAAGATGTCACCTATGTACAAGTTCTTTTTATCGACCGCAGAAGTTTCATTATCTGTTTGCAAGGGACGTTTCGATTCGGACCATAACAAAAATGAGATGGCAGCCTTAAGGTGGGATTTCCTATCCGCGATCGGCCGCAGCGGCAGACGGCAGTTCCTCTAATGCAATGTAGAAATATGCATCTGTGTCTCCCTTGCACCAGTGGGACCACCGCCAGGCGCTACAACCGATCGCGAAAAGAAATATATCACTCGCAAATCACACCTACAACACTTCCGCTCCATTTCCGCACCATTCCGGCAAACAAAAAATCAGCGCGACACGGAAATGCAACAAAGTTGCAAAGGACAAAATTTTTCAACATTATTCAAAATGAAATTGGGGTGTTCGAAAAATAAAATCCCGATTTGCAACTTTGTGCGTTTTCGTCGGATGCTCAATTTCGGTTTGCAACTTTGTTGCATCTCAGGGAGCTTGACAAAGTTGCAAACCGAGATTTTTGTTTCCGAACACCGAATTTTCGTTTGCCACATTGTTGATAAAATTTGTCGTTGCAACTTTCTTGCATTTTCCCATGGCACTGATTTTATTTTTGCACCTTTGTATGTTGCGTGTCGTGTGGTATAATGTAGTATGTAGTATGGAAGGGGTTTAATAATGTTGTGGGGGTGATGTGGTGAGGAAAAAAGTGGAATAACAATTGTTGAGGCAGTGATGAAGTAATTGATGTGGAAATGGTGTTGAATGGTGTTAAAGAGATATTAACAGGATTGCCAGATCTCTGGCATTCAGCCGGAGTCTCAGGTTTTAGACCGTTATCTCCGGCCTCAGGCAGGCACTGTAAAAATCTCCGGCTGAATAGAGTGTATGTTGCAGCATGCCATCTATCGGAATTAGCATTACCGAAACTTAGGTTTTCGCTTAGAGGTTTTTCGCTAAGGGTTTTCGAAGAGTCTCCAGATGAAAGGGGAACACGTCACTCTCTCATTGCCCCCTCCACCACCACCCCCACTCAACTCCACCCCGCGAAATTGAAATCTCCGGTAAAAGGTCAGGCCCGATCTGGCAACCCTGGATATTAATCAGAAAACAGATATTACTTGTTACTACTAAAATACGATATTTTATTCCAATACATTACATTATTTGCAATATATATATATATGCATTCTATATGAGGCAATGCCTCGTCGCTTCCGTTGGAAAAATAAATATAAATCGATCAAGATTTGTGACTAATAATCCTGTATTTCTATGAACGTCCTAAGTGAAACGATGTACATTATCATTTTCCTGTTATCCTTCTTTTCCTTTTGGTTGTTTGGTTAATCGAAGTTAATCAAATTGTATTTCGTTCCTCCGTTGTGTTTCGATTTGCCGCAACTGGTTGGATACCAACTCCCATTTGGATGTCCACGAGGGTCTCTGCATTTCCTGTGTGTTTACCTCCTCTATCAAATTCATCAGCCTGACGAAAAACTCGTTGAGTTTCGCCGTGGTACCTCGGCGTAATTTCGGGAAATTTTTGTCTATGACAGAACGAAACTAAGGTGAACAATACGATAGACATGTTATCGCAAACTCCTCCAATTTCGAAGAAATAATTCAAACGTGGGGAGGGGTGGGTGGGTGGTGAAATGAAGTTAAAATACAATTCCAATAATCGAGATCTCCTATCTTTCGTCCTATCACATATATCAGCTATAATGATTGATAATATAAATAGGACAAACTTCCCCACGAATCAATATTTCTGGCGATCACCCGCCTTGTACACTGGTAACGACCGTCCCTCAACTTTGTAGCCGGCGTTCTGCCTTCATCAAATATACAGTATTCGGAGAATAAGTAATTATTCATGACATCTTACGAAAGTTTATAACTTTCATAACCATTTAACTATTAGCAGACCTCTACACAGTTTTCAACTAGCACAGAGTTCAACACAATCAAACTTCAAATACTTAAAGACTTAAGGTATCACGCATGCAAGGTGTGGAATAGCTCAACATTGGTCCTGGATTTTAAATTCAAGCAGGGAGGGAGGGAGGGGAAGTGCATAAAAGAAAAATATTGTTATACATATTTCACAACGTTTAAAGGTTCGCAAGCCATGCACTTTTAAAATTAGGATATATCGCTTTTCAAATACTTACTGGAAGGGTAGAAGGAGCTTTTGATCCAGATACTCTGATGCGTGAAGGTAGCCATGAAACGTTTCGTTATCAGGCTCTGACTTTCCCCTGTCATCGGTCTCAATCGACTGACGAACCTCAGTAGATATTCCAACAAATATCTGTTGCATGGGGGCAGCTTCTCCAAGCATCGTTGAGGTTTCGAACTCCATGCCACAATGTAGCTGAGGCTATCCACGTCGAGCAGAGGATGTTTCAGCGTCTCGAGCCACTCGAACAATAATCCTGACAGGATATCCAGGTTTGTCTCCATCTGCAATCGCTGCCAGGCTGTCGATCGGTGATTCAGATCCACCTGAAAAAATACATAAATCAAAATTTCCTTACCCCCATACATCCACAGTTAAAATGGGATTCTTTAACATCAATGAGCTTGAAAGTCATACTATTCCTACTTAAATAAGAATGATACAAGTGGGAATAGAATTTATCTCTTTTTACACAAGGGATGCATTCCATTAAAAGAAGCAGGGGGTCCGCTAAGGATCTACTGTTCAAGTGAAAGAAGCAATAACCTGATAGTCCTGCAGACGTTTCTTCGTCTTGTCAGGCAGCATCGCGTTGTCCCTGATCAGAGCTCTAATTGCCTCTTCAGTACTGACAATTTCAACAGCCGCATTCTGAGCGGCAGCCTTCAGATCCATATGCGACTGGATCTCTTTGTAACAATCATTATCAGCGAGATCCTGACCATGGATCCCATCGCCGAGAACCTCATCCACGCAGCTATCGTCTAAGCCTGCGAACATCGTCCGCATTGCTTCCCATTCTCTTAAACTCTTTACTAACACAACTGCTACCATGCTAATCACCTGGAAAGGTAGAATCGCAAGACGGGGGGTCTGGCGATGTGCAGAACACGTCACTCAATCGGCCTATGTCATCGGAGGTGTCCCTCGATGAAGCTTGACTGCCACTCGCGCAGGCCTTCGCGGAGCCTATACAATCGCGAAAGGTACCCTGACTTTGTTACCATCCCCTCTGTTACCATTTCAGAATAGATTACATTCTATCATCTGTCTTACTAGAGCAGTCCAAAGTGGAGTCCGCGAGGGACTCGGCCCACGAGTAAGAGTGCCTGATGTTCCCCTTGGTGTCGCGCAGCTTCTCCAGGACGTGGGATATGAATCTGTGCGTGAACGACGTGCTGGAGACCGCGTACGTGATCTCCGCCGGGGAATTGTCGTCCTGGCACTCGCACAGCTGAAGGATCCGCTCGCAGATCGTGAAGACGATCTGTGGAACAACCGATCGGCCGCTTGAGACGCTAGGGATTGAAGCGGGGGCATCGAGTGATAGAGAATTTCGGATGGAACCTTCGGGATGTGCTTGAAGGTGCGCTGCTCGTATCCGTGCAGAACGGTGCGCTGCTTCTTCAGGTGGGACTGCAGGCTGCAGGCTTTGCGCTCGCCTATCGCGCTGCTCAAAGGGAACACTACCATCTGAGGAAGAACAAAGTGCTCGAACTCCTGGATGCAGAGTATCTGCCCGCGAGTCTGTATCGCGGATGGTCGTTTCATACGAACGAACCTTATTGCGTCGTTTGCACGCACGCGAAGGCTGTAAATGAGGTAGCACGCGATCAGAACTCCGGTTCTGCCTAGGCCTAAAAGTATAATGTCCCTTGTCAAATGGTTTCGGGGGGCCCCGCGATTAATCGTTTTGTAGGGGGTGCATTCTCAACTGGTTTTATTTGCGGGAAATTCCTGGGTTATAAATGATGATGGGTTCTGAAACTATTCTACGTTCTACAGTGAAGAAAATGAAGGAGCTATGAGGCATGAAAAGGACTCCGAGACGATGAAAATAATTCTATCAAATATCAAATTGTAAGTCAGCTAAGATGTTGAAATTGTGTAAATATTGAGCACTTTGCAATAAACATATTTCAATATTAAATCTTGTAATTAATTCACGAAATCCATACCTCAACCTACTCCCTTAGATATAGTAAGTATCTAATATTCTAAAGACAAATTGGGTAATCCAATAAAAGGGATAGTGAACACGGGGCGACGTTAAAATCTATTGAGTCCTATGACGCAAATATTGAACTACTTACTCCCCAACTAATCTACGATCTATCGATCGCGCCGAATTCCACACACCAATTACCTACATACGTGTTCGTGCTGGGACCATGAGTCAGGAAGCAGGAACTCGTAATCGTGACCGACAAAGTTCCGGAGTTAAGGAGAGTTATGACGTAGCCGGCGAATGATCATTGGATATTGTCGCGGCATGCATTCCACTCCCACACACGAATCTACGCCCTGTAATTAAGCCATAAAGTACACGCGAAGCACCTGCAGAATTTCAGAATTTATCCTGTATCGTCGGCTAACAACGCGCCTGGCGAATTCCATCGGTAAGAATTTGCATTTCAAATGATGCATGCGCCACAGTGGACGTCAATATTTCATGCCTACATTAATAAAATTAATGAAACAAATCTTTCAAGTCAGATAACTGTTCGAAGCGACTGATAAATGCTCAGAGTCTTCCACCTGGAGAACGACATACCTTCGTGCGGATAATGACACAGTTTATGAGCGCATATCGTCGAATACAGACCGCCGAGAACGCACGGGGAATACAACTTTTATGATGAATAACCTCGACATCGAAAAACCAGCCGATCGAATTGATCGAACTTCGATCGTAATGGAATTCCCACGCTTCTTGCACACGAACATAACTGGTACACTAATATTTTCCTGCTAAGATAAAACACTTTTACTTGTTAACTATCTACGTCGAACGTTTTTGTGCCTAGTTAGAAATTTAGAATTAAGCCGAAGTTCCTTATCCTCCCGGATCTATTTTTCGTGCACGTAAATTTTCTTGGGGAACTGAGCATAGTTATCGTTTATGGGTGGCTAACACGCTTCCTGCCTATTGGAGAATTAGTCATGGAGCTGTACAAAGGTGGATACCGAATTTCTTATCAAATGATAGAACTCTCCTGCACATATATATGTGTAGTCATTAACTGGGTATCGTGAGTTTCTTGAATTACTCATCATCAACTGTTTTATCAGAAATTTCAATTTCTTCTCTCTGCGAAGCACACCCCTATGTTTCCTTTCCCTTCTGACCCTGAATGGCTTCTAAATTGCATCAGTTTTTAGTCATTTAATGTACCCCCTATTGATCCCCCGTTGCTCCCCAATTTGCATTACGAAACGTGCAATTTTTTTGACCGTCATTCAGCCGAAAGTTCAAGGGGGATGATCTGCATAACGAATGCAAAAATTCAGATGCACCCCGCGTTGACGCCGCGTCTTGCGGCACGCAATGCACCAAAGCGGTATCATGGCACGACGTGTTTCACACGTGCCTTAGATCGATACATCTAAAGGTTACAAATTGCTGATAACGGTGCACGTGAGACTACGACACGCTGAGCCAGCGATATATCTACATCCTCGAATCGAATGGTCCGCTTAAGGGTCGCGACAAGAGGGATCGAATGCATCTACTCGATAACATCTTCACCAACTTTTCTGCTCGCATTCACCAGAATTGAGGATCGAATGGCAGCGATGGGGTGATACGAAGTGGGTGGATGGATCTGTCGAAAAGAAGATGAATTTACCAGCGTGACAGTGGATCGCCACCCTTCCTTCCTGCACGGCGAAGGCCACGACCTTGACCATATCCTGGAGCTTGCTCATCGTCGCGTCCCCGTAGTCCTTCAACGCGAAATTGTAATAGTAAACTGCAACAGAGTCGCGGGATCGCGTGGTTCAGACCTTGGACCAACCACCCCCGAAGGAGACAGGGTAGTTTCACGGTTGCTACTCCGCCGATACGGAAACTTTTGTTTTCTCCGCATGGATACAACGGTTTTGCTGCATTGCATGCTTCACCTGGGAAATTCTTCGATCTAACTCGGACTCGATGCTGGTTCCTGGCGCGTTTCACGTGCCCAACAAGGACAAGCTACCCTTAGTTTACCTGTGCGACTCGATTTCGTCGTCACTGTGTAGATTCTATTTCTGTACTTTCATAATAACCATGCTTCTATTAATTATTACAGGCTCTTTCCTCGTAAGCAGGACCGACCATAGGAGGGGTGCACCGGGCCCCAGATACACCCGAGCCCCGGAAGAATGAAGAAAAGAGAAAATAAGAAATAAATAAATGAAAACAAAAATGTGTTATTGGATTAAAATTAATTTAATTTTATAAACTGACTTGGATTTCACGCTCTGAACACAGAACTGGCAATAGTATTTCGTGAAATTGTGTGGGACCCCAAAAATATATCTTGCATCCATTCTATATTTGTGAAAAAAAATATTAATTTTATGTTTGCAGAGAAGTTTCAAGCCCCAGGTTAACTAAGAGCCGCTAACTTACAGATTGGAATCGTCAGTGTTCCTTTTTTCAATCGCAATGAAACATTAGTTACGTATAACGAGATAGCAGTCTTGTATCTGTATTATTCAACCCTTCAAACACATTGCACCGTAAAACTAGTATTGCCTAATATCGATTCGTCCCGTTTCATGCTTACATGTATGAATGTCTAATAACATTTCCTATTACCTTCTATGCTGCCATTGACGAAATAATGCAAGATATTGTAAAGAAATAGCCTGTACAAATAATTCGCGAGGAACATGGAGTTAGAAGGGTTGAACCCTCGTTTCACCGTCTGAATACCTACTGCCATTTCTCATGAAGAGATTCGGGTCGTACGTGAAGCCACTCGCCTCGAGAGGCCCTCCGCAGCTTGCATGCTCCCCAGGCGTTTGCAGGTTTATTATGGTTTTTATGCTCCACCCTTGAAACTGTGCAATTATATCTTTCTTTATTATCTGCGCGGTGTTCGGCCGTGCCATCGCGAGAACGTCATCCGTCACCCTAAGGAAGTATTAACCCTTATACCTCTCGAACGATACACGCTGTTATCTTTAGAATAATTTGGCTGGAAATCGATGCTGAGGACTTATCGTAAGCTATTTCAACCCATGTGCAATTTTACAATGTTGGATAGGGAGTCACGTAACATGGGGAGTAACGAGAATAGCATTGAAGTTATAGTATCGAAGGATAAAACGAAACGATTTGACAAGACGTATGAAGTAGTTCCAGCCTTACCAATGCGAAAAGATGTTCTGTATCGCCATGTGCACCGCTGGCCAGGACTTTGGATTTTCATATTTGCACCTGGAGCCACCGCAAAAGATCGCGCACTGTATAGCCTGCGGCGTGAATCTCCGCAAATTCTCCGAAAATTTATTGTAACCAGCCTGCACCACGCACAGATCCACTTGCCCCGCTAATAGACCCGCTGGTACCAGTGAACTTACATCCATTCTGCAACCGGCGTTTAAAAACACAGTCAAATCCACAGCTGGCACTTTTTCCCAACAAAAAGACCGCGATCCTTCATTGCCATATTATTTAACATTTTTTAAGAAAACCGCCTTTTTTAAATCTATGATTTCAACGCAAACTTCCTAGCGATTTCTAAATCTACTGAGAGATGCACTTACATGGGCCAGAATCGTCACGCGCTTTCCGTCCATCTCATTGCCGTAAGAATTTAAATTTCCCCCGAATGCCTCTGCGCCCCACCCTTGACAGACGCGTTCGAGAGCTCGAGCAGAATCCTCTTCCAGCGATTGTCTTTACTGAGAAAGGCGCGACAGAGCGTAGTGATCAATGCAAAGAAGCACCTCGCGTACTGGGGTAAGCGCATAGCGACTGCCAGTCAACCCTACGATTACGCTGCTTTATCAGGCGTCCTATCACACTGATTGCGCCTGCGTCGGGCCTATAGACTACGGAGTCGTTTTTCTTTCATTCCACCCCCGAGGTAACACTTCAGCCCTTTTTATTGCAGCCAAAAACACCCCCTTTCTAAAAAAGAAAGATTTTTGAAAGGAGTAACAGAAGAGAAGTGTGTGGTAATAGAGGAAGTACATGGCTCACGCTTTTAATACAATACATTTATTTAAAGAAAGTGGATTACGAGATTTTAGTACTAGAATATACACTGAGTAGTTGGACCGCGAGTAGCGTAGCGATACAGACTCTGAGCCAGTTGTAATACGTCTTGAAGGATGGAATATTTTTGGAAACGCTTTCGAAATTCGAAGCGCTGCCAGAAGATCATTTGAAGAGCGAGGAAGTTTCTAAACTTACGAAGAAGTTTTCCAAACACGCGAAGCTTTCCTTAACGACCTTGAAATGACCTTGAAGTTCGAACGCACGCTCTGCTGTAAGCTAGCACAGAGTGAGATCCAACTACCAGGTAGAAGCACTACTAGTTGTTCTTTTCTTAAAAAATATAAACAGTAACTACAATAAATATACATGTACATATCTATTCATATATGTATAAACTCTGTATAGATACAATCCAGAAGAAGTCTGTGCGAGCATCTTGCGCGTAAAGTCCCATAAAAAAGTACGAAGTACCGAATGCCACGGGGTACTTGATTGATAGAAAAGTATGAACGTCGGTAATCTGTAATAAAAGCTACTCGATCTGATAACACAAGTGCGTTGCCTCAGTGAGTCGTTCGCCACTGTTTTACAATGAGCATCGGTTCATGTCCAATAGAAAAATTATGTATAAAATTAAACCTCTGTATAAAAAAGTCATAGGTGTGAGACGAGTCGCATCGAATATCGAAAACGGTGTACTCGAAACCGTCACACTTTCTACGGAACGCGAAACGAACCGTAAGCATGATTTAAAAGTACTCGAGTAATTAATAAATTCACGGTAAAAGGCACAACGACGTCTTCAGAGTCCTCTGTACAGGCGAATAGCCATGATAGTGCTGAGAAGATACAGTGCCGCGTTCACCAAACCGCAGACCTAAGTGAAAAGCAGCGAGATTTAGCCATGGTGAATGGGAAATCGCAATTGCCCAAGGGGAAACTAATTTCTCATGACTTACTGCGCCAGCCATTTGCACTTCGTAGTTGCTGTAGCCTTTTCGATTGGAGACGTGGACTAGGAACGTTAACGACGCAGCTAAGATCAGTCCAAACGCGATAGAATGATACAAGAGTTCCTGTAAGAGGAGCATAAAGTCACTTTAATGCGGATTCGTTCGGAGGAATTGTTCAGTTGTGATTCAAAATTCTGTGTGACTTACGTAGATCGTTTTCGGGATGATGCCCGAAGTCGACAGGGACGCTAAGGAACTTAGAAGCAGTATAAAAGTACCGATTAAAAACGTTGTCGTCATTAAAAGGAAGAATAGTTCAGCAGCAGTATAGTAGCTCTGACTGGTGAACTGGTGGCCGATAATTCCCACGCAAACGATGCCCAGAGCCTACAATAAAAGCACGAAGAATGTTAAAATAATTAGAGCTAGTGGACGAGGTGAAGCTCAAAGATTGCGTTAATTGCAATCTTACAAACGGAAGCGGAAGTTTATGCTGAGAGTCAGACGTTGTTGAGGAGCTCATAGATTGTGGTTTCCCTTGCAACGACCACTGCCTGTATTTTCTTTGGAGCAAAAATTAAACGAAAAGTTTCCCAGATATACACGATGATAGTGGACGTTTGGAAACAGTTTTACGATGGCAAATTTCCTTTCTTATAATAACTAATTCCCACACGTTCCACAATTTCCTTTCACTTCTTTCCTAAATTGGCCATTTCTGGTCTTTTCAAAAACTTTCGCGGGGACTCGTTAAAAAATCGCGCCACCGCTTTCAGCCATCTATCCGTGAACAACCGAAACAGTTGCCCGGCTAAAGTGAAGCTTACCAGCTGTAGCAACTTGACCAGCCCGCTCCAGGTCTTCAGGTACCCAGAGTTGATGATAACAGCGGTGGAACTGCTCGTCACCGTTTGCGTCCTGATCGTTACCGAGTGCGACATTGCGGTTCCCTTCTTTCCCGACTCTGAAATTTGAAAAAAAAAAACACGCGTGCCACTAACCAGCTAGTATTCGGGGAAGGCTGCCTCCAGGTGGACAGGCACGAGAATGTACAAGCGAGTAAGAAGGCCAAGGCTACGACTTCGAGGCGTGGCCTACATTTCGCGAGGAGGCTATTCCCTTTTCTTTACACTCGAGAATAGCGGCCCGGTCTCGTGTTTCGTTTACTCAAGTGAAACGCAAATTCCCGCGCGTTATTTTCGTCCCTACACTGGCGCGATCTTTAGCGCCCCTGGATCACGCTTCCGTCAGTCACTGATAGTCGAACGAAAGCAGAGCAGAGCAATACTCTGCACCGCGCCGAGGGGAAGAACGGCGGTTTCGCTTTCGTTCCATTAACCTTGCCGCACCCCTAGAATCCGTGGCGGATCGATACCACGCGTACAACCTTGCACATCACTTTCTCTTTCCCTCTTGGCAGGCAACACACGAAACGACGCGAGGAAAGCGCCAGCAACCGAAGCGTACGCCTTGTTTGGTCATGGTAAAAGTGGTTTCGCGGACGCCTGCAGATAACGAGGAAGATAGTGCTGCCCGTGCAGCATTGAAACTAACTCCGCTTAGACGACCGGCTTAGGTGACTGATAATAGAGGCGTCACGATTCTCACGGCGCATAGGTGCACTGTACGCGTGATTATACGCAGGGATTCCTTCCTCTTGAGGTGCTCGTACCGCGAGCATGCCCCAATAAGCGCGTGCTACGAATAAACAGGCGGGAAGTGCCGTCACCGGTTATTTTTAAATTGGAAAGAACATCCACCGCAGTAACCGATAAGAATACCGGCGCGGAATCGATTGCAACTCTCTTGCGGCTCTCCCCGCGTACGTCTTTTATCTCTGGGTCTATGGGCTCCAGTCTTCAAGGCGATTAGAGCGATTGTAACCGAAACATTCAACTTCTCTTTGGCCCGATGGTATAGAACAAACTCGTCGCTTTATAATATCGATACGACTCCTCCCATCGAAGGATTCACTATCTTTAAGAAAATCGAACGTCGCCGGTGTGCAAAGTTAGAGTTACACGCGCGGAACTATCAATCACTTTGAGGCACGTTATCGCCCCCTGCGGTGTAGGCTGCGAACGGAAGTCACGTTAGAACGGGTCGAGTATGGTGCAGTAGGTATCACGATCGGATGCAATAACCGACAAAGTGCACGCAAGAGTGAAACTGACCTTAATAAGGTAGGTGGTCGCGCGGCGAGCGTCTGCGATTGACTGAAGTGCACGCTTGCGTTTCCAACGCGGTACCATGAATAAATGACGTCACGGATGATATCATACGCCGACACGCACACATTTTTAAAGATTGGGCGACGTCTGCGCGCGCGAATACGGCCAGCTGAACAGTCGTTAGTTATTAAGAGAAAGAGAAATTGGCAAAAGACTCTGCTCCTCGCGAATTCGTGTTTCGCTCTCTTGCGCGTGTCGAATTTAAATTCGAGAACTTTCTGCGTCGTTTTCGGACGATTCTTTGGACGTGGTAATGCTCCAGCCGCGTGGAGAAATTCGCCCGGAGGAAAATATAGATTGTTACTTCTCTTTTACCGTAATGGTGTCTGATTTGTGGAGGCGGCGGTACAGAGATAGGTGGAATTGCAAACTTGGCATTATTTTTATTTATTACTCATGATTTAATAATAAATAAACTTCAGATATAAAAGATTCAAACACTCGTATATGCAGAGGTTTTGTAGACACGTGATCGCACAAATAGTTGCTGAACAAGGGAAATATGTATAAAACAATTGAATGCAGGGAAATCTTAGAGGATTTAGTTTCACCACTTTGCGCGTAGAATGCGATTGTGTTGGAGAAAAATAGTTCTCTGAGATTTCCACGGGCTTTCGAAGTGACTTTCTGTGTTTTAAATGAATTACTGTATACTTGTCGAGTAGCATGAGTGCATAAGGAAGAAATCAACTTTCAAATGATTCGAAGTTCGAAATTTAATGATTGGCTTCTTACTCGATGTTGCAATTAGTCATTTCTTGCGATAAGCCCGCATCAACACTGCGATTAGAATTATCTTCTTTTACCCACTCATGCTACGTACTTAAGTTTACCTTGAACTTATAAAAGACTACAATATTTCGTATAAACTGTCGTTACGAACGTTCCAAATTCTTCTTACCTTGTGTATTTACAATCCGATCTCGTCATCGAAACACACCGAATCAATCGCAAGCGATTCGAATAAGTCTCGAAGGCAACAATGTCGAAAAACGACCATATCTTTCAATGGCAATTGTGTGTGTGTACAGATACAAATACAACGCATATGCAGAACATTCACTGGTGTGGCAACGGACCCTTTTTATACTTAAATCAATGAACACGAATTACAATAAGTATCCCTTACGTATGGGTGAAAGAAAATAAAAAAAAAAGATAGAAGAAATGAAGAAGAAGAAGAAGACGATGTACTGCATCCGATTTGTGCAAATATATTACCTATATAAAATAGATATCTCTCTATATATATGTATATATATATATATATAATGTGTGTATGCGTATTATAAATAAAAACTCGCGGGTAGTGCGAATAAAGGTACGGTTAGAAAAGTCAACTCTGGACGGGAGACCGACGCGCGAGGTACGCGTACTGAGGACCGACACGCGTTTTGCAAAAATTATGACAGAGGAACAGATTACCATCCAATATGGACTTCATCGATCTCGGGATCCAATTCATGCCGAACAACAGTGCTTCCGACTGAAGAATAAGAGGAACACAACTGTGTACCACGCGACGAAGAGAATCCCCGAATCCCGTCCGAAGCATTCGATCAAGATCGGTGTATCTTCGGTACGAGAACCCCGTTCGTCCAAGACTGGCGCCGAACTCCGCTCAATCCGTGTTACGAATCGCTCCGGGTGGCTCTGGTGGTCGTCCAGAGTGCTCTAAAAATCCGCGACGACGATCTACTCCGTCGGCTCTGAGATCGCTCGATTTCCAGACGTCGACGAGGCCGATCGACTGGCCTGTTAAATCTTAAGGCACATAGGTTACAGAGTCTCTCTCGTCAAGCTACGACACACGATCCGGGAAAGGGGATCTCGCCGGACCTAGCTTCGGCCCGTCGATCTCTCCATTACGGTTTCTTTTCTTTTCCATTTTGTTTTTGTTCGTTTCCAAAGTACACGAGATTTTTGCACAATCGCGTCCGCTCATTTGCGCCCAACGGCCGCAGAAGCGAGGGATCGCGAGAACCCGAGAGTGGTGTAGCCCTGCCGTGGATGCTCTTCAGGTACCTGGCGTCACTTCGAGTACCTTCGCCGCACGCCCCTCTTCACTGCGTGTTGCTGCTCTTCCATTCGACGTACAGGAAGTACGAGCCGGCGGCGTACGCGAGCGTGTTGAAGATCCCGAACACCTGCCGGGCAAATACCAGGGTGACTTTATAAAGCGCTAGTCGGCATAATCGCTACTGGACTGTACGACAATTTGCATGCTGAAGTGGTGCCATTCTATGGGTGACGATTGGTGCGCGGGACGTTTCAGCAGATTGAAATAACGGTTCGGGAAGGACAGGAAATGAATGGGTGCTTCCTCGAATACAAGTAATCAGATCTGGTCAATGGTCTTAGCGAACTAGCTGGGAGAGTAACGTTTTAGCACGCGAGCTTCCAATTTGTACGCTAAATACGCGATTAAGGGGGAGCCCTATTTAGGACGCTAGGAATAAGATGATTCTTGGGAATTTTTTTCTAAAGAACTGTTAAGCGGATCTTTTTCAAACTTTCAGAATATTTTAGTTCACATTCCAACAATAAAAATTAATTTTAGCGTTACAAAGTGTTCGGTAGAAAGGGAGATATATGAACATGTTCGTTAGGACTCGCGGGTCGGAGTTGCAAATTAGCGCTTATAATGGTGGCCCCATTTCTTCCCTAAAATAAAAAACCAAGGATTTTCTTATTTCTAGTATAATTACATTGTCGACATTGATAAGTAAATTGAATTGAACAACTCTTTTTCCAAGTACGAAATATCTTGGAGCAGAATCGTAACTTTCTCTTTCCAGTCCCACCAATTTGACAACTTTTAACATTTTTTTCGTTTGTTCGGTTTATCGACAATGTAATTATACTAGAAATAAAAAAATCCTTGGTTTTTTATTTCAGGGAAGACATGGAGCCACCATTACACTCGCCAATTTGCAACTCCGACACGCGAGTATTAACGAATGTGTTCATATATCTCCATTTCTACCGAACACTTTGTAACGTTACAATTATTTTTTATTGTTTGAATGTGAACTAAAATACCCTGAAAGTTTGGAAAGATCCGCTTAACAGTTTCTTAGAAAAAAATTCCCAAGAATCACCTGATTCCTAGCCGTCCTAAATAGGGCTCCTTCTTAATTTGAATACGGTAGGACCTCGCACTCACCCCGGCAGCGATGTTCGACGCGGTATGATTATAATGTAGTGCGCTCCAGACAGAAAGCTGAGCGATGAAAGCGATCATGTACAGAACCGCGAACCCAGTAGTGTTGAACAGCTCCTGTAAAGAGAAATAATCTGTTAGTATCAGTCCCTGGATTGAAAAAACTATACTTTGATTCTCTGATCGTTTGCTCACCGACAGAATCCAGTTGATGGGGATTTTAAGCGCCTCGCGAATCGACAGGAAGTACACGAAACACCATAACAGAGTGGCGATGAAAGCTGTCACAGCGACGAACAGGAACCAATGTGACGCGCCCACATATGCTGGGGACGCGCAAGCCATGCATATTATGCCAAGAAGCTGGAACAATCAAGATACAAGTGTTTCATTAAATTAAATCGAAATTTCAATTTTACGTGGCGAATTTGGAGGTTGATTAAAAAAACTGAATGGGACTATAGCACCTCCCCCAGTGAAACTCTATTTGCACTGCACAGCAAGGTAGTAATAAAATCTTTAGCTTCTATATGTTCCTTTTAAACCATCATTTTTAATATCCTGAAGTTCCAAACCACCCAAATTGTTCTCCAAAATATTCCGAGTCCTATCGCGCACTTCAAAAAATCTCTGCATGTAATAGTCGACCGATTTTTCAAGCTGTAACGATTCCTCTACTCCCGAACCCTCCTCCTTCGATTTAAAGAGCTCAGGGAGCTCCCTGGCCAGCGCTTTCGAAAAGAAGTCCTCGCTGCGAGCAACTCTGTCCTCAGCTTTCTTAAGCTTCTTCTCTCTCTCCGCTTCCAAAGCGACAATCGGAAGCCTCTTCGCTTCCAGTTCAGAGGGGTCTAGATTCTTCTTACTTAGAAGAACTCTCTTCATCCTCTCATAGTCTCTTGATTTCCACGCGACGTCTTTGGGTATCGGAGCGCTCCGCGCCCGTTTCTCCGCTTTCAATCTCAGGCGTTTCTTCTGCTCACTTCGCAGCTTCTCCCTCGTTTCCTCCACCTCTCTGTGGCGTTCTTCGTCACGCCTAGCCGATCGTTTCACCACCATGAGCGGATCGTTAGCGAGGAAATCGCTCTGCCAACTGGCGAACACCTTCTTCCTCCTCGCTTCCTTCCACACATACTCTTCGAACCAGTCCATTCTACGAATGGTACCTCCCTTATCGAAGATCTCAGGTTCCTTGAAGGTGCGAAAGAATCCACCATAATCGCCCACGCCTATCGTCTTCAAGCTATCTAGCAGAAACAAACAGGTGATGGATTTCGAAGACACCGTTTGGCAGAAGACTGGCCAGCTCGATTCGTTCTTTATATCCCAGACCTCGAGCTCCCCTTGCTGGCTGCCGAGCACAAAAACGCCGGGTTCACTGGCCCAGCAGCAGGCCGTGTACCGGCAACAAGTTCTCCTCCAAAACAGGGGCGAATCCAGGTGATCGTCTTTCCAGATCGCCAGCACGCGTCCACCGATTGTCAGGAGGACGTCTTCAAGATGCGGGGATCGCGTAATTTCTGTAACGGGACCGTCGTGCACGCACGAGTGCTTCGACATCTCGCAGTCGACGATGTTGAATGCATCCTCGTCGACCACCTGGCCTTCCCACGTGCACTTTACCAGCCCTTCCACGCAGCCCATCCACAGGCTCTGCATATAATCTCTCTCTTTCGAGTTCAACTCGCTTCTCTCGAGATAGTTATCATCCAGTTGCTCGAGAACATTGATCGATGGCAGGCACAGGCACAAGGGAGTCAAATCCCTCGATTCCGGAGCGAAGGATTTAATTCTCAGGCGAAAGATCGGCCGGAATGCGCCGTTGGAATGGTCGTCTCCAAGGCAAGGAAGATTCCAAAAGGCCACGACGCTGTCCTCGGACGCTGTTAGAAATTGTGCTCCACTGGGAGTGGATGAACTTGTCAACTTTCCACTTGACTCTATTTTGTACTTGGCAGGCATCCAGCGGATCCTTCGAACGGGAAGTCGATGACAGCCATCTTTATCCGAGACTATAATCGCACGAGCCACTGGCACGTTGCTCCCTCTCAGCGTTCCAAGTGTCACGTTCTTATCGTTCTTATCGTTCTTATCGTTCCTCAAGTAATCTCTGATGATCCAGAGGATCACGTGGCCGGTGGAGCATCCTCCGATTACCACGTCCCCGTCGTTGGGGCAGAATGAAACGCAGCAGACCTCTCTGTGATCTTGTAGCTGAAGCTGAGGACGCAGCGGGTCGTCGAATTTCCAGAGAACCGCTCTGCACCGAAACTCCCGTTCGTTTAGCAGCTTGTTTTCGAAGGGAGCTCCAATTGGAACGTTCGCGTACGAAATTGCTATATACTCCGCCGAAGTCGGGCGCAAAGAGACGTCAGAGATAGCTTTGTTCTCTGTGAGGCTCGAGTCAGCGAAAGACAGCTGCTCCCTAAAAGCTGGCGTCTTGAAAAGTGTTTCCTTTACAAATTGACTTTTACTGCGCAAACTTCGGATATCATCCACGTGCAGGTTGACCGCAGCGTTATACCTAATGTTATCGATCATTTCCTGCAAACGATCCTCCAGAAATAGCTCCAAAGCTGTCTTCTCCCTAGGTCCTTCTTCACTCCCCTTGTCCTCATTGCCATTCCTTTCCTTGGACCTTTCGTCGTCATCGCGTTCAGATTCCCCGTCCACCTGCTCCTTTTCTTCCTCAGCATCGTCATCCACATGCTCCTCCTTCAAAATATCCTCGTACGCGTACTGCGTCCACGCGTTCCTGGGATACCTGGGGCACGTTTGAGCGAAGACTTCTCGAGGCTGAAGATTAGTTTGACAGCTCCTAGAGATGCATCTTCTCTCTATGTTCTGAAACCCCTCGCTCGTGTGCACGAGCTGCACGTAGCTGTCCCTGCGGCTGCTTGAATCTCGGTCGCATAATCTTCGAGCCAAGCCCAGCGTTCTTCCTGGTATAACGATTTCGATCTCGAAGGACTGCCTCGTGTTCCTTGGGAAGGCTTCGTCCACTTCCGTCTCGCTGCCCAAACAGTTCCACGGCTTCGCGTTCCGCCGTACCCCGCCGATTATTCTGCTCAAGATATCCCTCGTGATTTTCCTGTTTCGGTCGCGGACGACGTTGCATGCTTCTACCGTGAGGCAGATTACGAAATGGTCGGAGATTAATCGCGTGGATGAATATCCCACGAGGAAAGTGTCGCGCTCGTAGGCCTCGATCCTCTCTTTAAACGCTGCCAGAGGCGATTCAGGTTGTTTCGAGTGTCTCGTGACGATCTCTCGGCTCACGTAGGCCCATGGGTATTCCAGGAACACGTGCTCGCCGACCAAGCAACCCAGTTCCCGTTGCGTCTCGACGTCGAGCCTCACTCGCTCCACATTTTCGATATTTTCGGCGACCAACGTCCAGCCGACCGAACAGTTAACCCCTTTCCTCGGCATCAAGTGTTCTTATACTACCGTACAATGCGGCTGGTCGCCGTATGGCGGCTCCAAGCATCGATCAAACTGTAGCTTAGGAACCGCTGATTCGTTTTCGTTCGTGGATTATATTTATACGAATTACATTTGCCGACTTTAGAGACTATCTCCCTTCTACAGTTTTCAGAAATGATAAAAACACGCTACGATTAGATAATAGTCGTGGGTATTTACGTACGATTGCCAGTGGTCGACTTGACCATCTGCTATGAAATCCTGCTTCAATTAATACTATCAGGTATCTCGAAAACAAGTGGCTGATGGATTCAGGCTTATTAAGGCTACCTTCCTAAAACTTAGAAGTCTTCTTCGATACACCTTGTGTATTTGAAATAACGCTCGACGCGTTATGCGCATAACAAACAAACGACAGGAGCGCATGGCAGGGTGAACGGGCGCGAAAGTGCGAAGGATTGGAACGCTGGAACCGCGCGGCGAAGGAAGAATTTCACTTTCACCGTTTGAAAACGTCGTCGACCGCGATAAACGCTCGACCAAGAATTCCTAGCGCTAGTAGCTCGCGCAGTATCGTACACGGAGTTATTAATATTCACTCGATCTAACGCTGCAAAACACTCAAAGGATCTTTACATAAAAATACAAATAACGTATTTCTACCTCGCTCGATTCACCATAGAATTTATTTTCAAATTGCAATCGATTTTTCTCGCGCAAAGATACTCCATCCGTTGACCTTTCGAGGCACGCCTATTCGTATGTCGCCTCGCTAAATATACGCACGCGTAACGAGTAGAAAGCCTGATAAAAAGAAAGGTTCGCGTGAAGAACGCGCTTCGTCGTCGCGGCAAAAATTTCGCAGCGGCTTTATCGAGGCGAGATTGTTTACAGCGTTTGCGTGCACGTGATTCGGATGAGAGGATGTGAAATAAAGGGCGATGGGGAGCCTCCGAAAATAACTATATGAAAGATAAATGACAGGTCGGAAATATGGGTCGGGCTTCTGCATTATTCATGGGGGGTATTGGTGTCCGTGTGTCGCCTGGATATGTGCACGCAGGTCGTTAACGATCACAATAATGACTGGCATTCCCATTCTAATCCCATTCACGTAAGCCCCTGGATGGGGGACTGATGAGCAGCGAAGTGAAACATAACAGATCGAATTGACGACGCAGAAATCTTGTTTGCGATCACTGTATGCTCTCGACCAGTTGTGTTCTTCAAATGGAGCGTGCGCACTTAGAGAACTCGAAACTGTACGTGGAACAGCTCAGTATAATTGGCGAAGCTGAGTCTGAAAGTTGAGGAAGGAGTTATAGATGCAAGAATGCAGAAATGCAGGGTCAAGAAGGACTTCCACTTGTGCGATTCAAACATACGAGACACGAATGTCTTTGCTTCTCTTTCTCCCTGCCTTACAGTAGAATGAT
Organism: Andrena bicolor; assembly: GCA_960531205.1. Taxonomy (NCBI): domain Eukaryota; kingdom Metazoa; phylum Arthropoda; class Insecta; order Hymenoptera; family Andrenidae; genus Andrena; species Andrena bicolor. The sequence continues at coordinate 38,000,853 of OY482665.1, forward strand.
GAGTGATAGAGACACGAGTGTCTTCTTATCTGACCTGTCATATCTCGCTAATTTCACCAACGAAGACCCCGCCAACTTCGTTTAGTCGTTGCTTCATAAAAACCACCTCTCAGATCGTTCTATGAAGTCCCTCGCGACCCGCCACGATAGTTTCTAACATGGGCGATTTGCGCGCGACAATACTGGCGCGGAATTTTCGAGGGAACCGAATCGCTTCTAAAATTAGCGAGAGCGGTTCGAGAGTATCGAGTTCTCGTCGTCGAACGATCGGCCATGGTGTTCCGGCGAATGGGAACGAATTACTAGAATCAATTCCTATCGCCAAGGGTCAGATGAGTTTATCGAGTGAATACAGGATGCAATGAACGAGTTGAGGAGAGAATACGGTGACCTAAATGTTAAGGTGACGCATATAACACGTTCCGTCCGACCGCCGTGCAGAATGGCCAATAAACGACATCCACCGTGATGTCATTTGGGCATCGTATCTCTTGTGTATCCTCCCATGGAAAAAGTATTATTGAAAGATGAGACTTTTTCATATATAAAACGCAGGAAGGGTGGCAACTGCAGCTTGCAAGAGGAGCAGAAGCTTTGCTGCGGATCTGTAACGCGATCTTGGTTGCAGGCTTGTACATGTAGAACTGCTGAGTCGACTCGAGTCAAGAGAATTAGTCAAATATGCTAAGACTGAGTTCAGATAAGACGTGACTCGAGGAGAAACCTTACGACCCACATGCGCCGTTCGTATGTGGTTACTAAGTGGCTACCGGTTACAACCTACACCGATAACTTACGCGGCTACGCTCGTTTTCGCAATGGGTCGGCCAATTGATCAAAATTAACAAAGTGGCAGATAAAACTTTCTGTCAGTGTGTACGCTTATCGCTACGTAGAGTTATCGGAAATTGGCTGTCGCTCTCGAATTAGGAAGCAGCTATGACAGTGGGAGGCAGTAATTTCTAAGATTCCATTGGATTCATTCCAAGGTTCCATGGTTCTTCACCGAAGCTCCAAATCAATTCAGACCACCACACTCTGTTTAAGCCACTCCGATATCTATCCAACAACAGGTGATCGAATGTCACTGAAGATCGATCACTTAGACGTATTCAGAGAACCGTTCAGAGCGCAGAACAACGAGATTCGTCAAAGTCATGTGAAGACGATGACGCAAGTCTACTCCTATAGTAGCGATGACTACACAGCCAGCCTTATCTCAACTTTCCAAAAATAATACTTTTATAATCGACTTCGCGGGACCGCTCCGTTTTATTTGCGAGCTTAATCTTTCCCTCTACTGGAGCTCGTGGCGCATGACAGAATTCCAAGGACCGCGAACGATAATCTTTATGTTCCAATGCGGATAGCAAGACACCGATACTGGAAGCCGTGGGTCACAGAAAAAAGTGACCATAGATTCGACCCTCGTGCTCGTTTCCACTCCTCGATCCATCAGGATTCACGCTACCTCCTGACGCAAGTTTTCTTCTCTTCTTCAAAGGAGGCCAGCTTTTTTATCTGCCGCATCGATTTATGCAATTGCCTGATCTACAAAACGATTACGAGCCGTGCGAGCCGACGCACGCCGGCCCTGCTCGTACAATCGCGATGAAATACGCGGCGGTTATAGAAATAGCCACGTAATTAGCAATGGAAATCACGTCGAATAAGGCTGCGGATTTTGCGCCGAACCGCACACCTGCGTGCACATTCACGAAAGCATAACGCTACCGCTGCTTAACTCCGCCACGAGTGAATGCATTTTCCTTGATCAGTTCGTACTACAATGACGCGGGCGCAGGATTATTTTTCCGACCCGTCAGACGCTATATACGCGTCTGGGTGAATCACTCTTACAATTCATGTAACCATTCATGAGCACCGTGCGTTTATACTTCGCGATGATCCAAGTCGTCCACCAAAGACGACAAAAACTGGAGATGACTAATAACACTGGTTATCGTCGAATCATTTACACAACGACCCACCCACTCTAAAGACAAACCATTAATATTCCTGAACGCCGGATCGTCCCACGCGGGTGCAAGGAAAACACTGGTCCCTTGACAACTCCGTGAATGATCCAGAAAAGAGATTAGATCAAGCATGATTCTTAACTCTACGTATTAAAAAACTCGATATAGGAATGTGTCTCATTGATTGCTCGTGTTCTTACGATCACAGGGGAACTATCTTTCTTCGCGGGTTGCCCGTGCCAGAGGCGCGGTTTGTCCTTGCGTACAAGATACTCGCGCGCAATTAACTGTGGTGCATACTGGCCGCTGCATAGCTTGTTGCACCAGCCGATATGCTTCGTGCACAGCCCACACACCATAAGAACGTATGGCACAACGTCGCGGGAACCGTCGTAATGACGGTCATTGTGCAATTCTCCGCGTTTCGTCCGGCGTGGCTGATTAAAATTCGCGCTACGACTTCAAACGGCCCCCCGGTCGTTCCGCGAGGAGTTCTAACAAACGATGGCACGAAGATGAAATGTTTATTGTTCGAAGATTCCAAGTTCACGGGAACCTTTGGGATTTTTTTGGAGCACCTTGAATGATATTGGAATGAAAAATGGTGAAGGTGACTTTATAGATTGGTTGTAGATTATTTTAAACTAGCTTTACTACTCGGCTTCGCCAAAATTTAAATTCTGAACTTATAAAAAATTCTTTTTTTTTTGTGAAAATGGTCGCATTGACGTGGATTAGTCAGGCATAATGAGCTGAGGCGCGTTTCGTAAACCTGGAGTTTATTGTTCGAAAGTATTTAGGCGACAGACAAACCCACAAACATATAGAATCGTTCTGCTGCATATATTAAGATATATTGAACTGCTCGCTTCAAGTTCTTATTACCCTGTTTTTCTTTACCCACCTTTGCTAGATAATTAAACACATCTATCGGCTGGTTTCGCCAATTACTTGATCCCAGTTGATCTATACGCTAACGGATACTTGGCTTCGATTTTAATATAATTTTATGCGCGTATGCGCTAACGGTCGCACCGAGAAACGCTTTTATCTGCAAGTGGTTTGCACGGTGCGTCGGCGACAGTTCCCTGCAACTGGCTAAGACCTTACAAGCACGGAATATTCACACGTTTTCTTCTCACGGTTAATAGAGGACGATTACAAAGCGGAAAGGAACGCACAAGCATCACCCTGACCGAAATTAACCCTTTAAACGTATCGGCATCGCAGTTTACGCTCCTACAGGCGGTTACACTGAAATTAGTGTTGTTAAGCTGGTTGTAGAAGGTAAAAGCTTTTAGGAAACTAGATAAACGTGAGTCGATTCCCTGGAGAAGTAGGAAAAGGGTGTGCCTGGACTGTAGGGAACCCATAGAGCTTCTCTAGATATTGTTTCTCTTCGGTGAACTTAACTCGTGCAAGATAAGCAAACCTGGTTCCGTTTTGGCGTTATCTTTAATTAGGAGATACGTTTGATGACTAAGTGTCGTGCAAATGACAAGGAAACACAAGGGGCCTCACTGAACTTTAATTCATTAAAACTGTCTCTATCGAATTTCACGATACATCTAAACGTGAATAAATTACGTTTATTCAATTTTAATAGAACAATGGAAAGAACCATTCGCTACAAACCGCGTAATCACTAATGGGAACGTTTACCTTACACTTATTGTTAATTTTACACATGCAAATTTCTCCTTCGTTTCGCGATACAGAACGGCGCGATGACTTGGAACAGAATCGATACAGCAGTCCTCGACTGTTTATCGACGTTCACGGGAACGACCGAACATGGGTTTACACTCGCCCCTGTACTAAAGGCGCGAAAATACTTTGCGAATACCTGGGAACTTCGCCTGACTCTACACCGGTGACCCTCCACATCGGTGGCCCTGAAAAATGTTGGATTCATTGTCGTGTGTGTGCCCGTAACGTATGATTAAACCTGTGTTGCACCGCATATGCAATGCATAGATATATGTAGACGAGAATAAATATGACGCGCGTGAGTGACACTATACATAGCATTCGTATTATGCCAGGCTTGATTATTGTGCCATTTCTCGTTTATCCAGCGCGCAATGCCACAGCAAGGAACGGTTAATTATAAGCAGAGGTCCGATTTGCATGACGAATAACGGTTACGCGAGCAGAGAACCCGCGCGAACAGCTCAGACTGATAAGAACAATAATATCTCAATCGCTGATAAGGCGCTGGGATATTTCTTTTCAACGCGAGTCTCGGGGAAATGTAGCGAAAGCTTTCTCAATCCTCAGCATCTGAAAATGACTCAAGGCGACTCGATTCCTTCCGCTTCAATGCATAGGTGTTTTCATACCACGAGTTTTCTCTATGCAAATGAGAGGATTACCAAAGGGACCTATCTATGAATGAGCACACGAGCAGCGGTTTCGAAATTCCTGTAACTCGGTCGTAGATACAAAGATTCGTCGTAAATACCTTATACCGAATAAATTAGCTGGTCCTGCCCAGTCAACTGGTCGGATCCATGCGCGTGGATGCTACTAAAGGCGGATCGATCGCGGAGAATTGAGACTCATTGGGCAGAAGTCAAGGACACCTTGAATCGTTAATGAATCGTCTCGGTACCGTTGCCACGGCCTGGGCGTGAGGCGGTAGGATGGAACTCGGAGTATGTGGGACGCCACGTATGGTACCCGGTCATCAGGATGAACATGTATGGTCATCGAACGTGTCTGTCTAGTCCGTAGGGACGTGTCTGTGCGCATCGAAACTATGCCACCTGAGAATCAATCCAAGTTTTTTCGTCGATCGCGCGTCGACGATAATCCTCGGCAGTGGAGAACCGGTTCCTCTTCTTAACACACCCGGTGTATAGAAATTCGGACCGTGACATTCGCGAGGATGCTGACCATTTCGTCGGCTTCAGGCTTCGTGCTCGGTAACTTGCAAGTGCTCCGTTTTGTAAACTGATTAACGTGGGTGGCTCATGAATTCACGGTCCTTTCTCCTGACCTCCAAACGCCAGAAATTCGTAGCACACTCTGTGACTGACGGATACATCCCCCGGGTCTAGGAACGACGAAGCACGTTTCGTAAACTAAGTAGTAGCATGATGTATTTGATTTCTACCCGATGGTAATTCAATCTAGCTATTGCAAAGTCACCATCGGGGATTGGTTACGCGTGCATTTTCCTACTTTAGCGCGCCAGGAGAGACACTGCTACCTGAAGGTCAGGCTGTTCTGCTCGGCCTCGTCGAAATCGTCCATTTTATTGTGCCTGTGCGTTCGTTTTATCAGGCAATGATCAGAAAAACGATAACCCATTCAGCCATTCCAGCGAGATACATTCTCCCCTCGCGAATTCCAACATTCGTGCGCGGATAACGATCGAATGCCGAATCCACCTCGGCGCGAGTGCTACTCGGCTCGTTATTTACTAAATAGGCGAGGAATGGAGTCGCGAAAATACCCCCAAGGGTAGCTTTACGTGGCCCAGGTCATTCTCGAATCGATGGCTAACTATGCCTCCATCGATCGAGAGTAATAAGTGGTTTATTTGTGGGGAATCGACGAGGAAACGTCGCCGGGTGTGTCTCCAACTGCACGTGCGTGAACCAAAGAGAAACGATGCTTACCGATGCCGATCGCCTAACGGTACCGTCGATTTCGATGGGGAGCACCGCAGGCACGAAGATGCCAAGTGTTTTTAACGGTAGACATTAAGGATATTAACATGTTAACATTGCTCCTTCATTTCGCGAATGAGACTACCCTTTTTCGTCCTCTAAGGACACTTTGTTAACCGTTCCGCAAGGGGATTACCGTTACGTGGTTATGCCGTTGCGGGTTCAACGTCACGGTGCAAAACCATGCGATTCCATGTTGTGCGTGCCTCCCTTCTTTGCAGAAGATGTGAAAGACTTCGCGATGGACAACGTGAGATTTGCCAGATCGGCTCTGTCATTGGAGAACGCGTCGGGATGATCGAACGCCGAAAGCGCGCAGCGTTTAAAATAACAATGCTGTATAAAAGATACGAGACATAGGACGGCAGCGCCAAGAACAATGATGAATGCCTGCCAAAAATTCAATGCGCTGAACGACATCATAAAGAATAGGTGTTTTGAAATCTGTCGCCTTGAATTTAAAGCGTTCTTGCTTCGGTAAATCGTGAGAAGTGATAATGGCGAGGATCCTTGGAGTATGCACTGAATATTGATATGTAAATTCGTCTACGTTGTATGCGACTGAAGTTCGATTCCGTTCGACGAAAATTTCGAGGCTTCTGTAATACTTTTATCTGGATTGGTGAGCCACGATCGTTGAAAAGCTATTGTTACTAATACGTGGTATTCCAGTTTTGCCCGGAAAGACATTACCGCCATGAATTACGTAATGTCTATTTAGTTCCTGATAACTTTCAAAATTTAACGGACTTCGAATAGCCTCCTGTGACGTACACAAGCACTGACTAAAATTTTACTCCAATTAAACGAAGCAACAGCGATAAAGGCTTCTTGCATTTGTGAAGGAAATAAAAAGAAAAATCAAATCTACTTAAACTAAACATTATATCAATAATCGCCTCATAATCTAGCTCGAGTATACGTGCTACAGAATTTAGATTACACCCGTTAATTAACAATTGCGCGGCGTTAGAAGTCGAAGGAAGTTCTGAGAATATGATAGTTTCTTGAACTCACCAATTGAACGAGCTTGATAATACCAGGTATGGTTCTGAAATAAGGCACGTTCAATCTGATGCCCGCCAGAGGGTTCGGTTGACCCGGTTCCGTCTTCACCGTGGGCACCTGCCGAGGATTGTTGCTAGCGTTGTTGCTGGAGCCGTCCATGGTCACCACGGTCTCCGACATCATGTTATGTTTTACTCACGTTAGGATCAAACACGGATGATATCCGACGTTGCGCGTATATAATTTTAATGAAAGGCACCTGGTGTAAACACTGACGTGAGGACGAAAGGAACCGGTAACTAATTAAAGCCGAGACCGAAACACCTGTTGGTTCACCACCGCCTGCATGGAGGCCTCACCACTGAATACTACCTACGGATTAACCCGACCCGCTATTCCCCCACCGTCTATTCCGTTTTCCCCACCGCCTGGCCCGCGATTCCTTCCTTGACTTATCAACGAAGCCGAAGCGAGAGCTGCCGATTGCCACGTTGCGCGCGTTTTCCGCTTTTTCCGCTTCCTCTTCGCTTGATAAAACAATATATCGAATGTTCAAAATTTGGAACGTCTTCTCCAAAAATAACTGACTCATAGTAGCTACGTGCAATCTACTTGATCATGACGTGATTGAATATTATCTTGTTTAATAATTGTAAGATGTAACTATGGAAATGGTAGGAATGAAGTGAAGTTTGTCCTCTGGGAAATACGCTTCGAATGAAGTTCTGCGAAGTTCTTCCATAATGTAGAACGCCTCTGTATAGTTTTGTTGGCGAAGTAACAGGCTTCCGACGACGGAATTTTAAATTCGAACATTTTCGCGCGGTTACAGTGGAACGAAGGCGATGATTGGTGTTCGGGCATCTAGGGAAAACCCACTCAATCACGGGATGTGTGTAGGGAACCAATCATCTGTTTGCGGTAGCCCTTTGTAGTCGGTGACTCGAACCAATCGGGTGACTGATCTAACGGAATTGACGTTGACACCGTCCACTTCCAAGAGATCTTTTTCCAGGCTTATCAATGATATTTGAAGCATCTCTGAGTGACGTTTAAGCTTCTGTGGCTTAGTTGTTTTTACACGGAATTGTGCAATCTTTGCCGACAAAAGTGTAGATTGAAAAAAGGAGTGACATATCTTATTGATTATTGTGAAAAGGTACACTATCATAACTTGTTTCTAGGTACACGCATTTCTGCGTTTTCCTCTTAAGTGTCCAGCATATTCATCGCATTGGTATGCACACTACTCTCGGCTGAACTCTCATATCACATGTCGTTATCAGTGAATATTACTTGTACTCGCATGTTGCGCACGCCTATATACATGTTTTGTTCAAAATGTCTTTATCGTGTTCCTTAATAAACAAATTTAACACCCCCCGCCTGTTGCATTATTTTTCACCAACTAATTTCATCTGACTAATAACACACGCCTCTCTGTTGGGCACATTACATTGGCGTGACATTTACTTCCAGAAAAATCGGTACAAAATGTCTCTGTACCCTACGCTTGAGGATATGAAGGTGGATCATATGATGAAGGTAAGCCACAGAGCATTGATATCCATTATAGAATTTTGCTTCACCTTTTACCCAAAAATGGTTTACCTTCAGGCACAGCTACAAGCAGAGGCGCAGTATAGTGTGCCACCTCAGCGGCTCGAAGACGCTGCTCCATCTGCTCCTGCCTATAATCCTTCTTCTGCTATAATGTATCCTTCTTTGGGAGAATATATGGGATTGGAACTTACCGAAGAAATGATAGCAGAAAACATGCCTGAATATTCCGTTGTGCAACGTACAAGTGTAAGTTATATTGTCACGTACAGTAGCAGAATCATATTGAACTTTAATTTTACATTTTAGATGGCAGTCAGTATACCCGCACAATCAGGACCATTGGCAGGCATGGTTGCACCATTGTCTGGGCAATCCTTAGGGTTGCAGAGAGCACAAGTTTCAAATGGTATAAGGGAGGTAAGTGGTTGACATATGAATGTCACAAAATGTCGTGGCTTCTGTTATTCCAGAATTATTATTCCAGCTAATACTGTGCAAAGATAAAGATGGCAAAATTGGTTTGCGTGTGCACGACGTGAATAATGGCATTTTCGTGTGCCTTGTAAGTCAAAATTCTCCAGCCGCGCTTGCCGGATTACGTTTTGGGGATCAAATTTTGAGCATCAACGACGTTTCCGTCGCTGGGTATACAATGGAACAGGTCCATAAAATATTGCGAAATGCTGCCATTAACGGAATCAGAGTAGTAATACGCGACAGGTTCGTTACTGTGTCCTTAAGTTGCAAAGAAGTCATGTACATTTAAAATCGACCTACAATTCGTATTTTCTTTTTAGACCATTCGAACGCACAGTAACCATGCACAAAGACAGCACAGGGTATATAGGATTCCAATTTAAAAATGGAAAGATCATTGCCTTGGTAAAAGATTCTTCGGCCGCCCGAAATGGTCTCTTAACGGAACATCAGATATTGGAAGTTAACGGGAAGGTATATTAGAAATTTCTCGATCGATACATTTCATAGATAAATTAGACAAATACCACGTGTACGTAAAATGTTTCAGAATGTTATTGGACTGAAAGACAAAGACATCACAGCGGAAATCGAAAATGGCGGAAATATTATCACAATAACGATTATTCCGTCGTATCTTTACGACCACATGATTAAAAAGTATGTAATCGAGTGTGTAAATTTGTGAAATAAAAACACTAATTCGAAATCGTCTATTTCAGGATGAATAACAGTTTACTGAAGACACTTATGGATCATTCGGTACCAGACGTTTAAATCGAGAGTAAGTTTCAATTCGGTCCGACAATTTTCGATTTCAATTCCGTGCCCTATCATTGAGAAGATCTTACACATAATGCCATACAATTTTTTATCAACAAAACAAATGCTATATACAAGCCGCAAATAACATATATGTATATGGTACTGTGCTTAAACCCATAGTATACTGACCAAAATCGTAATAGGTGACTTCGTAAGATGCATAGATTATTTTTTTAACTAGGAATATAATAAAGACAGTTCAAATTTGTTGTCATGTCTCGCACATTTATGCAGTTAAATGGATGTTTAATTTCAATCGATATCCGATGTTTATTAATTGGATTAACTGCAATATGACTTATTTATTATACTACTAGGTTTCGAGATTGTACTTTCATTGTTTGAAGAGGTGTACTGTGCCACTATTATCCGTTTACGAAATGAGTTCGTCATTATTTATGAAATCTTTGCCATTATATCTTGTATGGACATTTGTAGTTAATACTTAGTCTTGACTTATATATGTAATCACATATTAATAGTTACACATTCTAAAAGTTTTTACAATATGTTAATACATTTTTATATAGTTTTATCTTGTACATATTTGTAGTTCCCTTGCCAATGTTATCACAGTTTCTACTTTACTCTATTCAGCTTTATAGGCACTCAACATTTTAGGTGGAAATATTATACGTAATACATATGTTTTACATTCTTCCTGTTCATCGATGTGCCAACTATATGAACTATAAGTTATGTAGCTGATTAAAGAAACAACAAAAGATTCTATAGAAATTTTGAAACAATTTATTCATACCCTACACCTGCCAATTCCTGCCTTCAATAATTCGAACTGCATCTCTTAAGTTACTGTTTCCTCAGTAATGGCGGACACAATTCCGGTGACGCATGCGTGTCTGGTCAATTTCAAACATGGCAGTTTTTATTTTATGTGTCGCCTCTGTTGTCTATATTGTACCAGAATTGTCAGAGTGAAGTGTGATGTTAAGTAATAGTATGACACACACGGGGTTTAATTATTGGGTTCAAGATCTTCCTTACGTTCATCAGACCACAATAAGGAAGGTTTTCATTTATGTGGGCCTAAGTACTTTGAAGTACCACTAAGTAGTGAGTGACATAAATGCGCTCGGCTATTAGCGTTATTTTGTCGAGTCCGGTACCCGACAATAAGATGTCTCACCCTGATTACGAGCAGACCGCTCATGATCACGCGGCCTTGCTTCTGCTATTGAGACCCGTCGGCAGTCAAATCAAGCCGAAGACTGTTACCAGGTTATGCGAACGCATAATTAAGGCAGGCAGCAGATTCACTGTGGCAGATTCTACTGCTGGGAAGTCCCATTCACGGGAAATCCTTGCTAGATTCGTCAGGGAACATCCCGTCGAGAATAATGATTGGGGAGACTTTCAGACCCACAGAAGGCTATTAGGGTTGATTACTTTTGGTAGATACGATAATCAAGCAGAGCTTAACGAGCTATGTAGAGTACACGAAAGCTTAAAAGTGAAATACACCGCAACGCTGTACGATTCAAGAGCCATATTTTTCGGGCCATCCGAATCTAACAACAGACACGAACCACCGGCATCATTTAGCACCCCCTCGAACTTCAAAACTATAGCAGTGTTCTATAATGATGAGACATGTCCCGATCTGGAGACTCACATTATGGAGTGCCTCAATTCCCTGTTTTGGATCCTAGAATCCAAAAGACTGGAGAGGTCCAGAGAAAAGGTAGATAAGGTTTCTCTTCTGTTGGCACCTTTTGAGAAAAAGGATTTCATAGGCCTAGATCTTGAGTCCAGGAACAATAGGAAAAGATGTGTTGGCCGTATGACCAAGCACTTAGGTGATCTGTGTCTTCAAGCTGGACTTCCAGCAGATGCATTAAGCAACTACAATTCTGCAGCTAGTGTGCTACAAGCTGTCAATGATTGGCTGTGGCTAGGAGCAGCATTTGAAGGCTTGTGTGCTGCGTCTGCTCTAGTGTTATATCCAAATATGTGCAGAAGTCTTCCATTGCAAAGAAACTCTTCTCTCCAAGAAGGCAGCCCAGGTAAGCAGAGGTATGTATAAAATAGAATAATTTGGAGTAGAAGTTTGATTTTGAGGAGGAATTGACAGTGGTGCATTGTGCGTAGACGGGGTTCACAAGCCATTGCCAATTTACCATCACCACCTGCTATAGAGGTGATAAAGAGTAATATGTCGCACCTTTTGCTACCTGAAGAAATATCAAAGAAATATCGCGAGGCGATAGTTCATTATAGTAAATATCAATATGCTGGAATAATTGAGACAGAAGCTAGTTTCAAAGCGACAAGGATCTCAATAGAGCAGAATTGTACATTGCAAGCTGCTTCCTATTTAAACAATGTGGTGCTTATAAATTTACCACTGAGTGAACAAGAAAAAGTATGTTACTTGACTGGGGAAAATTATTCATTCTTTCACTGCAATCCAGTTAAACATGTGCAATATTTCAGATTGACAGATTTACCACATTGTCAGATTTATATACAAGCTTCGGTTTTATAAGAAAAGCATCTTTTTGTTTGAGATTAGCTGCAACTAGACACGTGTCTCAAAATAATCCTAATCCAGATTGGCAACAATGTTACAACTTAATGCTACAAGCTACTTCTGGATTTAAGCTGTCTCTAGATCCTGCTGATATGTCTCCTGGTAATTTTTATTATGATAGCTCGATGCTGTTCTTGCAAGTGGATATTAAAAAAACATTTGTTCACACAGACAGTCATCGGGGTTGGCCAATCATCCAGATTCAAGTAATAAACGAACTCGTCGCCGCTGCTAACCGTATGGGTAATCCAGCACTAGCAACAAGGCATATGACATTTCTACTCCAAACAATGTATAACTACCTGAGTCCCAACGAACGCAAGGAAACTGCTCTGCAGCTACAAAGTGTGTCTCAACAATGCGAGGGCGCTCCAGTACCTCTCGTAAGTCTCACGAAAATATCTGGAAAATTCGCGATTACCGTGATTCAGGAAGAATAAAGCTCTTCCAACAGGTTTTAGATTCTGGAACAGTTATCCCGCCTGCTAATTTAACGAACATCCCGAAAACGAAATCGTTTGTCTTGAAAAATATGCAACCGCACCTTCAGCCTCAAAAGATCGAAAGGGTCAAGGAAGATCACGGTCCCTTTCTATTCACGCCCATTAATTTCGGCTCGTTGGAACGAAAAAATATATCTAAAAGCAAAGTTGGTGCGTTCACATTTCGATAGATATCCTGTATGAAACTAACACTTGCCTCCATGAAAAATATGAATGGTTACAGATTACTTATGGGTGGAGGGTGATATTTGTGAGGTATCGATGCAACTCATTAATCCTCTGCCCTTTGAGCTTCACGTTTCAAATATGAGACTCCTCACAAACGGAGTAGTGTTTGAGTCTATCCCAGAAAGTATTACACTCCCTGCTGAATCGGGCCCAATCGCTGTAACATTAGCAGGCAGGCCGAAAGAGGTCGGGGAATTGGAAATTTTGGGTTTTAGTACGCACACATTGGGGGTGAAGTCTAACTGCCGATTGAGGTATATGGAGGGAATGGGTCATCCCCAATATACTGTCGAGGTAGTTCCAGCTTTACCGAGAATAGACGTTGCTACAAGTTTACCACAAACTGCAAGCTTCAGTTCCGGGGATAATATAGTAACTAGCGCGAGCGTGTCGCTGTACGGCGGTGAGAGGTACATATTTTTTATACAAGCAAGCCATTCATGAACCATTCATTTTCAAATAAGACACAAGGCACGTTTTTCTGTTGCAGTGCAGAGTGTACCGTAACTATTACGAATAATGGCCAAGTACCTATCGAAACGATAGAATTGTCGATACAATCCACATTAGACGCAACAACTGAGGGGAAAATCTTCAAATGGAGCGATGAAAACTTAATGACACAGTTACCATTGCAATCTGGCGCCAGTGCAAGTCTCACTTTATACTTGTACGCAGCCACAGACTTTATAGCACCCACATCCCGCAACGGTAGTGTTTTATTGATAACATCCAGTTCTTTCTAAAAAAAACATTTTAATTCGTTCTTACATAAACTTCTTTCAGATATTACTAGCAGTACGTACATGAGCCAACCGAGCAGTTTAATGTCCCAGTCGGGACACAGTTCATTACCATCTAGATTAAGTTCTCCATCGCACACGAAAAGACAATCCGAATTAACTTCCTCGTTCAGATCGGGCTTAAGTTCCCAGTCTGGCCATTCTTCCTTGGCGAGTTCTCGTCTGTCGAAACTCGCCGTTCCATTGCATGCCTCTAACGTGGTCGAGGGTCAGTTAAAAATTAAATACTCGGGCGGTGCTGGCTTATCATCCGGCTATTGTCGTATTTCATCGGTCTTCATAACTATCGAGATGTTGCCTAGCGTGCAGATCACGAATTGGGATGTGCTTCCAGCGGAAACGTGAGTGATGACGAAAGAACGATGCTCCTTCGCGTTACTGTTCGCATTTCCTTACTCTACTTTTTCTCCAGGCCATCGCAATTTTATCTCGTACTGGACTTAACGAACATGACGAATCATGAGATGGAGTTACATTACACGCAAACCAAATGCATATACATGGAGGGCAAAGAACCATGCAGAATCCCTGTGCCAGTGGATCGATGTCCTCTTCACAAGTTATCGATGGTAATAAACAATCTTCTGCGCTTGGTAGTACGAGGATAAACAAGTTTCTTCGCCTGTTATCGATAGTTGAACGGGGCTGGTGATATTGGAGAACTACAGAAAGTTTGTTCGGAGCATATTGCCGCGTTGGTCGATCTACGCTGGCAATTATTAGGCACAGATTCGATTGGGAAAGCTACGCTTTCGGGCATTACTCTCACTCAGGATATGCTAGATCTCGTTAGGATGAGTCCCTTGCAATGGGGTACGTTTTTAATACTCGCCAAGTGTATAGTTATGGAATTAATTAATAATCCAAACGTGTTCTTCGCAGAGATAAAAATAAATGACACGATCGTGAAGGCGCAGGACGAACTCACGTGCAATTTAGGTGAATGCGTGAGTGTTGGAATAGGGATATGCAATGCTTTGGAGCATCCTTTGAGCGATCTTATGCTGTCGATAAATTTCTACCAGGATCACCATAACGGTGTTAATAACTATCAACTAGAAACGAGACTATCTATCGCTGGCGCAAACAAAGTTATGCTGCCAGCGGTGAGTTACTTGTAACGATAGAAATACTGTGACGAGTGTTTCGCTAATCGTTTGTAATGATTGTTCTTCTCAGTTGCAGGAATATGGGAGCGTTTATCACGAGTGTCGTGTTGTGTTCTTCACAGCCGGGCAATATAAAATAGATATTCAATGCAGTAGCAAAGAATCAGCTCCGAACTCGCCAGTACTTTGCTCTGAATTGATAAACGCCGGACATACGTGGCGTTACATACCACCGATAGAAATCACTGTCGATGATTACTAGCGGGCGCACAATAATCGAACTCGCGGACTTTGTAACATTTGTAAAAAGGGAAAAATAAATACATTTATGCCTGGTTATGATAAATGATTGTGTACTATTTGTTGTGATAATTCAGTGTGACAAAATGTAACAACCAATACTTCTACGTTTTTTAATAAATTATTAAAAAAGAAGTCTTATTCTCCATCTGTAGCCTCCACCAAAATATATTCGAGTCTTAATCATTCGTTTACGGATCGTTAAGATTCTAAAGATATAGTCTTTTAGTTTTACATTTAGTTAAAAAAATTAGTTTAAAAAATTTATGTGTAATACTTTATGTTGTATCATCTCTGTAATTACGAGGATATGCACGATTGAGACTACGTAATATATTTTGTGCCTAAAAATTCGATTATATCTTCCGCTTTTTCCCCAAGGGAATCATTTCCGTTTCTTGCAAATTTCTCCTAAATTTCTTATAAAACATGAGTACCTCCGAATGGGCCCATACCTGCTGATTACTGAAATCTAGAACACGCAAAGATTGCAAGCTTTCTGCCCTAGAGAGTGCTACATAAGACTGTCCAGCATCGAATACCCTTGCTAAACACATTTCCACGCAATCTAAAGTTAAACCCTGACTTTTGTGAATAGAAAAAGCCCATGCTAGTTTCAATGGGACTTGTTTCCTATGGACAATGTTACCTATACTCGTTTTTAAGCTCCATGTCTCTAACTTTGCATGATATTGGGTGCCCGATTTGAATTGGACTACTGGCACATTATCTGCGAACTTCATAACTACACCCCTTGCCCCATTTACTAGACCCTTAGAAACATTGATATTTTTTAAAAGCATCACCTGGGCACCTACTTTTAGTAGAAGTTTCCCAGGCGCGGTTAATTGCTGATTCAATGTGGACGTACATGACTGATCCGAGTCCTGGGCTACATAGACTTTGGACTCGCCTTGTAATTCGTTTAATTTAAACTCGTTAATCTCTTCGGCTTCGTTCACGTGAGAGCAAAGCCTCGTCGCTAGAATCCCGTTATTCTCTATTTTCTGTTTCGCTGTTGCTTTCAGAGTCGCCGCGATATCGTCAGTGACTCTGCCTATCCTAATATTGTTTAAAATCTTAATAAACTCCGGATCCTTCTGCCTATGAACCTGCTGCAATTCGAAATTGAAGTGCACACACTTCTCCCATGCGCTGCTTTGAAAGCAGAACTTCGCCGTCTTATCCCTACCAGAGACAGGAGGCAATTGGAAAAAATCTCCACACAATACCAATTGCATTCCTCCAAATGGTCTCTCATTCTTACGGATATACCTAGCAACGGCTTCTATCTTTTCAAAGAAATCTGCATCCACCATGGAAATTTCATCGATTATCAAGTGTTTTGTCCGTCTCCACAAGCTGGCCGAAGAGGTACGGGCAGCCATCTTGTAGCATTTCTCTACAGTTCCAGTGCCCAGGCCAATTCCAGCGAACTGATGCAAAGTGATTCCGCCTATGTGACAGGCTGCTACTCCAGTGCTCGCTGTGGCCATTGTGAAATCAGGAGGCAGAGCCGCTATTATTCTCCTCAGTAGAAAGGACTTGCCAGTTCCAGCGCTGCCAGTGAAGAATACATTCTTGCCCCTAAGCACTGCATCCAGAATCCTGCTCTGCTCTTCGCTAATCTGTGCCATAGTTGGATTCTCGTACAGCTTCTTCGCAGTTAAGGATCTCGCTACATTCTCATCCGTTCGTTTCCTCTTCTTCAAACCGCTGGGGGATGGAGTGGTAATCGTTGCGCGCGACACACTGATGGCCTTCTCCTTGGCTCTATTTACCTCTGCGCTTGTCGCTGGACTGATTTCTTGGACACCGCCCAGGGACTTATTGGACAGCAGCTTCTCTCTCAACAGATTCTTCCCCTGATCCGGTTGACTCACGATCTTCACGTATATTGTTTTTAAGAAACTAATCAGCTGCGCTGTTGGTGCATTGGATAAGAACAAAGTGCAATTGTCTTCCTTAAACTTGATGGAGGCTTTGCCCTCGCTCATGAATTTGTTGAACACGGAAATGGATTTCAGCGGGAGGTTCGTCATTTGATTCGCTTTGTCCGCGCGCACCTCGATGAACATTTCACGGAAATTGTTTCGGTACAAACGCAAGGAACCCGACCGGTGATTTACCGTCCTTTGGATCGAGCCTTCCCTGTTGACCCACTCTATCTTAACAGAGCACGTTAGTGAATAATTCTCTAGATCCATTTTCTCTTGCGTTTAATAATTATGCACTTGAGTGTAAAAACTGCGCAACTTTTCACAGTACTTTCACACAGTAAATCAATTATAAAGTTTGTTTAAAGGAGCATGTGTCGAGCAACATAACCCCCCGACGTCAAGATTGCGACTGACTCACTGACTGGCCACGCGATTTTTCGCGCCAAACGACGCGCTAGGGAATCGTGAATTCCTCGAGGACGAGAGGGGAACCCGATAGATCCTGAATATTCCCTAGGCCCTATGGCTTCAGATAAAGGAAAAAACAACGCCTTTTGTTCGTTTCGCCATAAACTGTAGCTCTTTGCGAACGCAAAAGTATTTGTATTTGTTATTATCGAACTGTATAAGCATTGTAATCTCTAATCGTGGCATTTATACCCTGCATAATAATTACATGAGTGGAGAGAACTGAAGAATTCGAATTTCAATCGGTGTTCCATGGAAGAAACTAATTCGCAAGTTACACAAATATCTTTATCGTCACCGTCTTTACAAATTGATGTTAATCCTCCTAACTAATCATTTATACGAAGATATACGAGTACATGTATCATTATAATGTTACGCAATATTGTCCTGACATTGAAACACAGGAAAAATTAGCGCGGTTCGTCTATAGCGAAGGCTTGCTCATTGAAAAAATACTGCGTTCTGTGATATGAAACTCCACTGGAACAAGACGCGATTTATTTCATACCTTCGGTACCGTTCATCGACATCGTATAATATGATACCGCCCTTGAACGTGTATCATTCCACCACATCGATAGCGCTGAAGGGAAGCATAAGCTAGAAGATGCCATGGCGAATCATTCGTTTGTCTTATCCTTTTTTCCTTTCGAAAATTCGTTCGTATCCAGAAAAATATGAAGTTGCATATATCTCGCGTAAATTACAGGCACTCGAATCAGCTACACTGTTTCTTTCCTTCCTTTTTTCCTCGCGTCTCGATAATTAATCGACCCACGTCTTCGAGCTTATACTCTGCACTCCACTCGCGAGGCATAAATACTCTATAGAGACAGTATTTGGCAACGGACATTTAATGGACACAATGGTAATTGACTGTCGGCTCGCTTTACGCACACATACACGAAGTATACCCATTCTGACGCGAAATTGCCAACTATTTGCAAAATTTCTTTCAAGTCGTGACCAATTAAAAACACCATGCACAAATGGCAATGCAACGCGAAACGATCAGAAGAACGGAAAATTGTAATCCGCCAGCGGCACGCCAGCACGCATACTCCGTACGACTAATTAACTAATTATGATCGCTATTAACGCCAAAATGGTCAAAATTATGGGAACAGGATGGGCAAGATTATGAGAGCGCGTGAAAAGGATGATCGGATGACGTACGCATTAATACATCCGCAAATGAACAGACACTAAGGTGGGGGGTCTAGGACGGGAGAGGATATTACGAAACATCCATCTTAACTTTTGTACACTGAGATGTTGAGTGGACTAGTGCTACGAATTGAAAACATTGATTTTTCGGGTGCTCGCGGCCTGTAGCTGAATATTATGAAATCTTTCTACCTAATGAGCTATGCGAGACAATAAAACATACCTATATAATATTTATACATATTGCACATGCCCTTCAAACAAGTATATCTTCAAAACCTTGCAACATCCAATAATGGAATTTGGGGATTGCTTAAAATAAGTACCCAACCTATAAGTTTTCCGTTAAACGGATAGAAAATTATGGCAAAGTATTCCTTAATATTCAATCTACGAGATGCCACGTTGACCTCCGCTACTTATGGATGGATTACATGTATTGGGCCTTTGTGGGCGTAAAAATTCTACACGAACAAGAAACCTCCCATCGCACCTCACGATTTCTTCCATTTACGACGCACAGTTATCGGAACTAATACGCTAGGTTTGTAAATACAGCCACGGCGGAGACCTCTCGACGGTTGTGAAACGACGTAGAAACTGGACAATATTCAGCAGAATATTTTGGAACACGATGACGTTCTTTTTTCGACACAGCACGCACGCTTTGCAAATTCGCGGTGAAAATGAAAGAAAAATCGTATATTCTCCCTTAAATTCTATCGTAGAACGCGATTATCCATTAAGATTACTCTTATTCCATTAAGAGTAATCTTCATTTTTATATAAAAATCTAATTTCCCCGGAATAATCGAATCGTACTTTAATTATACACATTCGGCACAACCACACATCGATTCTCCATCAATATTCAGGACTTTTTAAACGTTACCTCAAGCTTACAGCTATTACCTCTATTTTTATATGCTATGCATACACCGAGTTCACAGTCGACGGCAGTTAAGCGCAGATCAGGCGAGCCCACGTGCCATTTCTGAATCGAGAAATTGGAATATTCTAAAGTTTTACTCGCGCTTCCGTCTATTACAAAATTTTCTTGAAAAACTTTATACCTTACGTTATATCTAGACTATATTATCCTGCTGGCCGCTAATCGTCTTATAAATTTTCTCGTAAGACTTATCTATGTACCACTTAAGACTGATAGGACGCATCGATAGACAGAGGACCACCGTTCACTTCGCTCGCTTGACTTGCGCTTCGGTATGAACATTCATTGTATTACTTATCACGTAGATTAACGCACAAAACAACCTTAACGTAATCGGTTCAATATGAACTCTCACGACTCGTACTCGTTCAAATTACGAGCACTGTTCTACATACGAACGGTTGCATTTACGATCACGCTCGCTGAAAATCGACTTGGCAATGCAGACGATAGAGCGAGGAAAACGAATCGAACCGTCTTCTCGAATTTAAACCATCACGATTATTCGACATATAGGTCAGCATGCATTTGGTACATTTTATCATATCTTGAAGACGATTATTAATTTACCGACTTCATCTTTACTCAACGATATGCTGGCGAGATGTCGTTGAACGAAAGAAAGTTACGAAGGGAACTTAAGCCTTATTTTGTGGACGACGTTAGATCTTATGGTAGATATGAAAGAGTCTTGAGTTCAAGCTCGAAAGATCGACGAGATTTTAAAGAAACTTAGGGGATGTCGACACAGCAATGTAACATTTACTCGACATCCACCCGCCTCTTTGAAGTCTGTGCAGCAGACTGAATCCAACGTTTTAAGCTCGAGTACTTTGCTGCGCTAATCGCAACCTTCGATAATGCACTAGGAAATGCATCAGCACTAGTTAACGGCTAATCAAAACCAAATCTCGCGATCGGGAGAACAATTGGAGAATAAACTCAGTAAAAATTGAAAATGTCAACAAAACGCACCTTCGGTCTTCAACCTTAAGTGCAATTAAAGAGAACAAAGCAACACTTGGCACTAGAGATCTGTAACATATCACTCTCGCAATATTCCTACTATTAACACCTCGGTATTTAACTCATCAAAGAGCAAGAAGGGAAAGCCTACAACAGACATTCGTCCATTCATTCCAAATAACGACCAAAAACGGAAAGAAACTTAATTTTACATCAACCCAACCTTCGATTTTAAATAAAAATCAACCATACTTAACTCCCTCAAAAGATGTGTGGCGCTAGTTGAAGCTTCCACAAGGAAACTGGCCTAGCGAACACTGTAACCTGTCCCTTTTCCTTTCCGCCCACCAAAAAGACGTACAACGGCGCGGGCCCATACGATGGCGTCTCAGATTCATGGATATCCGCCGCAGCGACCTTCGCCCTTTGTCTTTCGGCCCTCGACGCGCTGGCCGCCCTTCTCGAAGGGGAGCCCAGCGGCAAGCTTTTTGGCGGTGCCCTGGGCACCCTTTTGATTTCCTGCAGCTCCAATAATTCAGCGAACGTTTGGGAGGCGGACCTTCCTGGCTCATCCTCCAGAACGCTGTCTGGCGGGCTGTTCAACATTTTCGCGAACTTGCTGTCCTGACACTGCTGCTGCTGGTGGGAATGGCCCCTGCTCTCGTCTAGACCGAGGTAGTTCGGATTGCAAAAGCCGAACTGGCCCTCGCGTATCGTGGATGGAGTGACTATAGGACGATACTGCTTGCATTTCCTTCCTGACGGCCAATCATCATCAGCTAGGGGGTCGCCAGGACTCCTGGCCTCTATACTCGCGTAGTCTGACGTCGATTCCTCGCCCTCCTCCAAATCAGCGAATCTAACCGAAGCTGACGTAGGTATCTTCGTGGTAGTTGGGGTTTTCGGGGTCTGAAGCGCGGCTTCATAAAGGTGCGAGCTGTAACTCTCGCCGCGGGTCGGTTGGCAGGCTTGGTGCACGGCTGCGAAGTCCCTGGAAGCGCAGGAGGATCTGTACAGGGTGTTTCAGAGCTGTAGGCGCGAGTCTAAGTCAGTAATAGCAGCAGTAAGAGGAAACAGGGAAGAGTTTAATTATACTATCGGCTGTTAGCCTAGTAAGAACATTTCATTTCCCTTACGATGCCTGTTTACTATTTACTAATTAAGCTGGCACCTATAGTTTGGAGCAGCCTGTACAGCTCTCGCGTGTCTGCCGCTATAATTAGCGATTACGATACGCGGGGGTGTACTCACCGTCTCTCCTCTTGAACTTCTATCAATCTCGAGGTGGGAGGCTCTTTGCGTTCCTCGTCGTCGCTATTTTCGTCTGGGTCGACGAAAACGAGTCTGGCCGCCTCTACAGGTGTCAGAACGGGGGTTGGCAGGGTGAGGGCGCGGAAGTTCGGCACGGAGATTGGGTCTCTGGTCATCCCAGAGTTGGCAGAGTTGTTGCTGCTAATGCTGTCGATGGTCTTCGTCGACGTTTCTGGCGGCTTCTGCCTCCGGCGTGCCAAGGTGTTGGCACTCCGCGACTTCACCATACCCGTGGATGGTTCCACCACCTCCGCGTCCACTTGCTGAAATGGATAATAGGAGTTCGCCTGCGGGCAGGCTCAATTGTCACATGCGTTTTCTGTGCAAAAGTTGGTCGTAACCCCTTGCATACTAAATGATCTTCCCATTTCTCTGCCGTCTTCGAAAACAGTCACTGAAGTAATTATCCATCCCCAGGTGGCTCGCGGCTCGAGAGTTAGTACGCAAGGGTTTAATGTGTGTGCAAATAACGAAAACACAGGATATTAAAAAGAATAAAAAGACTATTGCTACTACGAATGATATAAAACAACACGAACCTCTTGAGGACTCTCCTCGTTGTCGTCCTGGCCACTGAGAACAGAGTAACTGCATTTCGTTGGGTGACTAAGCCGCGACAGATTAATCTGCGACAGCTTAGAAATTTCCTTCAGGAAGCTAGGTCTAGCTGGTGCTTCGTTCGGCGATATCCTGTTGTTGCAGAGCCTCGTTCTTTGATTCCTGGGCTTTGGCTTCGGGTTCTCGATGTTGGCCCCTCGGATTAATAGTTCAGAGACAGCCAGGGCGACGCTTTCCGCCCTTGGTTGGGGTTTAGGACCTGGCACCGCCAGCTTCTCCCACGTTTCCGTGCCTAGGAAGTAGTGCAACGTTGTGCAATTTTGCTCGCAAGAATTATCCCGCAATTTCTGAAGCTATTACCGAAATGAAACCTCCAGAGCTCATTAGTAGCTAGGCCACCACTTTCTCCGCCGAAAATCAGCATGCAACTAGGAAGTCTGCACGCTGCGTGACCGTGAAGGGGTCCCGGTCCCGGCTTGTTCTTCAACAGACACCAGGAAGCAGCATTCACGTCCCATCTCCAGCAATCGCTTCTTTCTTGAAGGTCTGTCATACCGCCGTAAATGTACATGGCGTCGCCGTGCAGCACAGCCGAGTGTTTGTGCCTTGCTGCTGGTCCACTCTCGCTGGACGACAGAAGGTGCCAGGACTCCGTCTCTAACGAGCAGATTGACAAAATATGCGTGGATGCGTGTACCCTTGCAGGAGGCAAAAGTGCTTTATCGTGTTACCGAAGTGAAACGCCCATAATTCAGGGGAGCTGCCGCGTAAATCTTGGTAACCACCGTAGATGAGCATCTGACCACGGTGCACCAAAGCTGTGTGGCCTCTCCGGCCCCTAGGAACTGCACAACCCCGTTGCGCTCTCACCTTCCTCCACACATTGGTCTACGAACAACAAGGTGTCGATTAACGTGGAAGAAACCTGTGGCAATGCTCGTCGTTCCGCGAAAGTAATCACGGCGCTTTTTGTGTTCATTAATTTTACGCGTTAGACGACAATGGGCTTGGAAATTCCCCGATTCCGACTAGACCGGAGACTGCTGAATGCAGAATACGACTGGGGGCTGCCTGTGACAAAAGGTACAAAAGGCCTCCAATTTGTCACTCCCTTATTTCGCCCCGTGAATGGGCCTTGGTTTAATACTCGAGGCAGTAACTGTTCTTGAACAGTGTTTTGCTGGCTCTTTTTACGAAGTATGGAGAATATAATATAGCACACAGTCGATTTATAGTACCTATACATTGATCTATTTCTAACCGGTTGCCTTGAAAACATACACGCGGAGTATGCACGTAGGACGCAGGCAACGCCCGATTTACTTTTCAAAGGAGAGACGATATATTTAGTTTGATCGAGGGAGCCAGTACATCTACGTCTAGTTAGATCCTTCAAGACTTTACCAATCACGTATGCAGAAAATCTCGCAATACTTTCATTCAACATTCGCCCATGAACTACTAACAGTAATTGGGACTCCGAAATGAGACGGACGTCGGTGGTTCTTTTGATGTACAGCGGTAATCGCGGGTGTTTCTAGCTTCGGTCCGCCAACGTGCACCAGGAAGAAGAAAGGAGGGAATACGTTGGCTTAGCCAAGGGTTCGCGATACAGTGCGCGTAAAGGAGAGGAGATGCAAGGAAGGCACATAGGCTGTGTAACAGGGGTGCTGAAAGTAATTACGTAACTCCAAGTACGTGCCTAAAGTTGATAGGTCTGTACAGCCACTTGCGTTTACCCCGTATTACGACACGAGGGGGTCGCAAACGGGCAGAGTGGCGAAGCTAAATTCGCCATCGACGTTAAAACGCTGTAAAATTAGCGTGAAAACAGTTATCGTCGACGGTAGGGACGGTTCTGAAGCCTCGGCGAAGATGAAGGCGCAGGGATTCGAGCTTCTTGGACGATACGCAACGAATCGATTTGTGGTAAAAGATATTCGATGACGTGGGAGATTCTTCCCATCTCCTATTTGCTGTAAACGGGAGAGAATTTTAACGAAGCGACAGGGGATGACGGAAGAGTGGAACGAGAACACGGAGCAACCCCTCTGGCTTAACCAATCGGGTTTGCCTGGCGTATTCGCAACGCGGATTTCAATAATACAGGACGAAGACACGAGTAACGGGGAGTATCCCTGCTTTCGACATGGTCCAATGAGTAAAAACAAATGGACCAAGGGTAACCATAGTAACGCAACGAAGGAAGAAGTGTCGACCCTAGCGAGAAAGTAGAAGAGGATATACATCGATCTCAGTTCTCCCTTTGAAAGTTCACTTCATGGCCAATCGGTAATTAGCAGGCTTAATGGATCGATGTATATAATGTATGAGAAGTCAAGGACGACTTGAATGAATTTTTAGAGTTGCCGGTTCTTTTACTTTCATCCAGGAGCAATTTTTACCGAAATCACATTTCAGAACTCGAGTGGCCTGCGTTGAGGTGAAGCTGATATTGCGTTTCACGCTCATCCAAGACTTATCAATTTTTAATGCAACGCAGGTTGAGGGCAAAGACCCTTGGGAGGATAAGCGCCATTCGGTTTCGAGGGTACAAAACGGAAGAAAGGGCTGTTGACACCAGCTGTTGCCAAAAATTACTCTCCTAGTGAGATTGCTCTTGAAGCTTCCGAGATGGCTGTTGAATATTGAATGCAATTGTATCAGGGTCGAAAGTGGTCTGACTCCACGGGATTATTCTACTTGCATCGAAACAAAGCTGCTTGCGGACAAAAAGACTTTATAATTTCATGTATTTTCGTATATATGAGACATTGAGAGCAAAAAAAAAATTAAAACCGATTTTAATAGAATTAAAATGCATTAACAAGTGAGAAATAATTTTGTCCCTTATTTAATCTACGACTCCCATATTTTTTAAGTCGGTGCCAGATTTACACAGTGCAAATGATGAGGCGCTGATGTAAAAAATATGAGAGTCGTAGATTAAATAAGGGTAAAAATTATTTTTCACTTTTTAGTGCATTTTTACTTTTTTGAAGTCGGTTTTAATTTTTTATTTTTAAGGATGCGGCCACCGGGGTATCGCGCTCTTTCAAACAAAAAAAAGATCATCAAAATAGGTCTATATGCTGAGACAAACATATAAAAAAAAATATGTGCGGGTCGAATCTGTAACCTCCTTCTTTTTGAAGACGCTTAAAAAGGGACTAACCCACATTGAAAGAAAAATAATTGTTCCTACTTTATATAATTAATGCAGCCTATTGGAATACATAATTACAATTTCGCAAAAAATGTGCTTTAGTCTGCGTTTGCTCTCAATTCCTCATATAATCGTAACAAGAATAAAACAAATTCCAAAAAGCCTGACTCTTATTTGTATACCTTCTCACATCCTAAACCAATCGAACATGTTTTTTCGGGATGATGAAAGATTCCCAGCACCTCATCGTCCGTCGGAAACGCATCGACGTGCCACGAGTTCGACGGTGCCTGTGCACCTTCGATAACGACTCACCGTTCCTGACAGTGACGAATGACACCATCCGCAGTTAGTCATTGCTTCCTACTCCAAATACGACACGATGACGCGACAAGATCGTGAATGGCCACGAAACGAGTCAACCAGCGTACGTATACACATGTTTCCCTATTCAAGCAACCTCCGGATGGAGAATCGGCTGCGACTTTCATAATTTATGAGACAATGTCTTTTAGGGAAGTGTTTCAGTCTGTTTCCCGTCGACCCTCGTGTTCCTCAATAACGATGCCGTAGACGGGTGTCGTATCTCGCAAAGGAAACTCTTAATGATCTTACTCGTCCTGCAAGGGGAGCAAACGCGTCCGCAGGGGTCGTAGATGAAGAAGAATAAGAAGGAGCAGAGAGAGACGAAAGAATCGCACCCTCGGGAAACCGCTAAATCAATAGGAACGTCATCGGGTACAACCAGTTTTACACGAGAAACATCCGCCCCCTCTGGTCCCCCTCCTTTCTGTCGAACACAAGAGGGTTTAGCTACCGGTGACACGCAACCAGGGGACAACTATGAAGCGACCACTTCGAGCAATTGCGTTTGTTCTGCCGTTGTCCTTCGCTGGAGTGCCAAGGAGTCCTTGGGGAAGATAATAAGCGCGACGTCAAACGGACAACCAGAAGATCGCTTCTCTGTTCGTGTACGTATATACAGGATGCTGCGTGATTAGGGGATCCAATTTCAGGGCTGAATTCAGCACGTCGCGATAAGAGGAACGATTAATGCAAATTATGCAGCCACTTTCCTGAATACGACGAATTTCTGGTTCACACAAGTAGTTCTAATTCTAATTTTCAGTCTCAAGTAAAAATTTAATCAAACTCTGCCTCAGCCACGTCAATTCTAAAGGGGATTGTACTCGACAATTTTTGTACCGTCGAAATGGAAAGACACCCTTCCCGATTTGGTCGTCGGTGGTAACTTTTGTGGGATATACGTCCATCGCAATGGTAACATCTGTCTGTATCTTCGAGCGAATTTCGGTAACGAGTTTAAACGGAAAGCAGCGAAGCAAGATATTGTCAATCAAGCTCGATACCATCCCTCCGTCTCGTTCGTTGAATCGGGGGTGTCGAATCCCTCGCTGCGATGCCTCGAACGGTAGGGTGGAATGCCTGCGGGCTACCGTACCTCCGACGAATCGAATCACGTGGATTTAACTAAACGAAACTCAGCTTGGTAACAAATTTTCAACTGCGCAAACACCGTATGGCTGCAGAGTGTGTCTTGCAACTGACAGCGCAGAAAGAACTTCATAAGTCCGTAGGTATGAAGGAACGAATAGAAAGTCTTTAATAAAAATAAATAAATCAACACAGAGTCAACTGCACATGCTGGCTCGATCCATATTCAAATTCAAAGTTATTCTCCCCGGCAACGAAGCCCTAAATGAAAAACCATTATTCCACCCTTTCCACGCGTTTCTACACGCAGAACCAACAGCTTCTCGCTCGCTGCATTAACCGCGCGTGCTGCCACGCTCTACATCGATCGCGCGAGCGTTGAACGGCGTAAAAGCAAGGTATCCAGCCGGCGCGCGCGTAATCTTCTTTGAAAGAGGCGGAATCCGGTTTGCCGCGGGGGTTGATACGTTACCTTGACATTGTAAACCCAGAGCGGCGTTTCCGTGCCCGCGGAAAAGCCGAGCTCTCCCCCGAAAACGTAAAGGCAATCCTTGTAAGCGACCGCGCTGTGCTCCTGAAGGGCTGGCGGCCTCTCTCCCCCAGGATGCAATTCCTCCCACTTGCTCTCGGCTGCAAAAAGAGGGAAAAGAAGAAAAGAAAGAGCTGCGACACGCAGAGTTAGCGGGCGCGGCGGCTCGTTATTCCAAACGTTTCCATACAGCCGCCCAGACCCTCTGCACCTAGTTGCGTCGACGCGGATAAACAAGATTTACCGCGGCCACGCTTTTGTGCGTTTACGCGAGGGTGAAGATGAGACCCGGGTCGGGCGAAAGAAAGGGAACCGTCGGAAGGTGGGACAAAAGGGAGTCGCCTTATCGGTCTCGCGTGTGCCGCGTTGTATGCTTAATTTGGTTTTTTAATGCATCCCGTATTGTGGCGCGCTTTAATTGGCCGCCGCTACCGCAGTGACGTGTACACGGCTGCCCCAGTTTCGCGGGGGATGAAGAATGTCGCCCCGTTTAACTGCATAACCGATATTCTAATGCTCAACAGCGTTACATTAGCTAAAATTAATTAGAGAAATGTTTTATGGAACGGAGGTATATGGAGTAGGAGGGGAAGGGTGTGAAAGAATTGATCGCGATCTCAGGGGGGCCGAAAAATCTTTTTCAACGCGCTAAATCACGCTGCCACCCGCCCTGGCAATCTGCTGCTGCGAAATAAATCCTGGAAGCGGTCGGGGCTTCTCAGAGGCGTGGAGGGTAGAAAAGGGTGGGCTCGGAGGCTTAAATCTAAGCAGTGCCAAGGACGCGTGGAAAAACGAAACGTTAACGGAAGTTGGAGGGATAAAAAGCGTCGTGTCTCGCGTATTAAACCGCAAGTTGGCAAAGCGCGTAACCAGCCAGCCTTCTATCGAGAATCATATCGCGATGCACGTTTCAGTAAGTCGATCTTTTTGCCTGGAATAAATCTGGATTCTTTTAGCATTAAGTTAACGCTACGGGAGGGGGCACTGAAGCTCTTCCCTTCGGTGCTTTAACGACGTTCTTTACCCTTCAGACGTCTCAGGGAAGGAGAAAAGGGACTCTCTCCACTAATCTGGACGGGAGAAGTAAAGGGAAAGGAGATCAGCGAGGCACGAAGTTATACTCTACACAGGGTATCTCAGAAATAAATGCTCGGGGATCCATTCTATTCACCAAGGAGAAGAGAAAATATCATATACGATCATATTTCTGAGTTTCCTTTCCGAGTTATGATGATCGTTCTTCACACTCGAAGCAAATGGAATAAGCTTCCTAAGCTCGACGACTTACTTCGTCTCCTTCTTCAGCAACAGATACACTATTTTGCAGCCGCAGTTTTGCAATCTCCCGGCGACCTGTCCGCGTTTTAAACATCCAAGTTGTAGCCTCGTACTGGAACGTGCCCGAGAACAAAGCCTACGAAATTTACGTAAGAGCCATAACGTGCTGGCTGAAGTACTCGTAGCTCTCGTAGACCGGCACTAGAGATGCCCGACATTGATTACCTACACGTGCCGTATCTAGCTGGGCTGCGAAGCAATGCACCCTTTTGTCTAAAAGTGCTGCTCGCAGGATAAAACTCTGCTGCCTTTGACCGCGGAGAAAGAGAGATCTGCTGCGAAGCCGATTGCAAAGGAGAACGAACGTGACTCGTATATACACGATTGATCCACTATAAATTCCTAGCGTCCGCTTCCAGTAGTTTACTATTTTCTCAGGCGGGGGATGGGATTAAAGAATATCGTTCACGTGCAGAAATGTCCAGTGCATTCTATTTTAAGACCGCTGTCGTGGTGGAGCGTAGAAGCAAAACCTTCTAATGCCGCGATAGAGAGGGACCCATTTAATGAATAGGCTCGGGTGCCGAGAACCCCTTGAAATCCCCACCGGTTGAAAGAGAGGGTGAAACAAAAACGTTCAAAGATGGAGGACACTCGTGGTTCTTCGAGTTATCACAATATTTTTGCAAGATCGAGTATCGACAATGCTATGCATTTAAAAAACACAGCACCCTTCAGTTTGCCCCTGGGAGGCCAGCGATCCAACCCCTTCTAGTGCTGCTTTAATATTCACCCGATCTCGCTGTTGGACAATCCCCTCTGATTAATAGGGACTCCCGCGGACATACGATCGAACTGCACACGAATTCTGCCGCGCTACCGGGGGGTGAAACACCATATTCTGCGTAAAATATGGTAGGTGGTGAAACGTATCGAGAGTTCTAAATGAACGAATAATTGCTATTACCCAAGAAAAGATCAATAAATAAGTCGATCTCGCGTCCATGTGGATACGTTTAGACTCCCTCAATTATTCAAATAGCCCTCAATTATTCAAACCCAATAATCGTCAAGAGACCTCCTTTCTCTGCTCCAATGCTACCTGCCTTTTTACAAGTTCTACTGAAATATAAAATTCCCCAAATCTGATCATTGAAACGTCCCTCTTCCATCTCAGAAATCTGTTGGAAATCCAGGAAGCTCGTCGCGAAAGTATACCGTTGATTACCGCAGCAGGGTGGAATTAATTGGCGTATGTCTGATCTCCGTGGAAACAAGCCGTAATTGCGGAGTATCGCCGGCGGATTTAGTTGATATACATGGGCTTTAATAACGGCGTATTATTGATCAGCACTGAGCCCCGTTTAAATTCCGTCGCGCACCCTCGCTGGCGGGGATCGAGACGACGCGGGGGGAGTTGCCGCTGGTCAGAGGATGTTGTTCGCGCACCGGGTGTACTCCATGGTACTCAGACATCCAATATTAATACCCCTTATAATTACAGGGATTTTCCCTATCCGCGAGTTTCACTTTCCCTTTCGCTCTCGCTAATCCCCGTCAGTTACTTCTAAAGCGGCGCCGTAACGATTACGGCCGCGTTCGGCGGAATTAAAACCTCGGTGATAATTATCACTTACCCAGGCTGTATCGCCAGAGATCTTTAAGGGGAAGATTGCCGTTTCGTCCTCCGAGGAGGTACACGTGCCCGGCGAGCAAAGTGGCGCTGTGCTTGCTTCTGGAGGGTGGCGCGGGCCCATTTTCACTGCCAGCCGCGGTCACCGAGCTCCACATTTTCCTCCTGCAACGTGGAATTCTCGAGTCAGCTTGGAACAATGAGGGGGGTATAGTTAAAGGATCAATTAGACCCACGAGCAATCCAATTTCATTCTTAGCCACTTGAGAATACTGATAATTAAAAATTGCACCCTGCCATCTCTTCTGTTAGGGGATAAAAATTTCGGCGACGTTATTTAAACGTGTCCGATCGATCAGAGTGGCGAGCAAATAGACGCCTGCTTCTTGCGCTACCGGCAACAGTACGCCTCGGTGTTTGTCGATCTGTGGATGAAGTCTGACTAACGCGGAGGATCCCCTTTTTTCGTCAGGGGTGCATAATGCGAAACTAAATATTTACCGACTCGTCGGCCAGAATTGATCGACGTACTTGTCCGTCTGCCGCACGCACACATCCTTCGATTTTTTTTTCCACGATCGTGATGGAAACATTCGATCGCTAATGATAGGTGCTCGAACTTCCACCGTGAATATTTTTGAAGGGCTCATTGATACGAAGGTTTGAAGGGCTTATGGAAATACTATCATGGGTTTCCACTTGTTTAGATCCAATGACTCGCGTTTACAACTGTCGGTTTCGAGGGATATTCAAAACGATTCGCAATTTACACGCGTTCCATTAACTCATCTAAAATACATCAGGCCATTAATCGCATACCGTGGAAACTACGGCAACGGTTGATTAAATTTATGCTCCCTCGCCTCCAGGAGCACTCATCTTCGGGGCAGGAAGAAAAATGGATTCGCTGAAAGCGGGGCGGTGCCTCGACGGCTGATAGCGCCAAGATGAAACGTGGGAGCGAATAAAATCGTTGCGTAATCCATTTTTCGGTTTCTCTATGCTCAACTGGACGGGGTGGACGGCAGAGCAATGTCCTTAATGCCTCCCGCGTTGTCTTTAAACTTATCAACGACCGCCCCACGACGGCGCGCTTGAAATTCAATTACCGAAGCTCCGAAATCGAGTTTCGGGTAAACGAATGCACCCTCACGCACCCCAAACACGCGTACGCAAACACGGACGGCGAGGCAATACGTTCCGCCAGCAGACGCGCTGTTACAAATGGGATTCCCCGTCGTATAGATTCGCTTTGCAACGTGACGGCGGTAAAGAAAAGCATGGGAGGGAAATCGGCGAATGTACGAGGGAAAATAATGAACGCCTCCCCTAGACTACTCGGTGGAAAAAAGAGCTCGGGATCCTGATTCATAATGGGCGTTTCATTATAAGTGTATTCGCGAGCGCGTTGCGGTCCGAGGAAATAAATCCCGCGGATACAGGAAGCAGGGGACCATTTTCGAAACGCAGCGAGGCGGTGTCATTAGAAATTCTCGGAAAGAAACACGACGTGGATAAAACTTTACAGGATAATGGACTGGGGTAATTCGAATGGGTCGACGCTGCACGTAACGCTATGGCCATTAATTTACCCCCGCCCGCTAATTGGACGATGAACTACGCGTGTGTCGGAGCTGTCACGCTTTCCGTGATGGAACTATCGTGATTTACGATCCGCGCGACTATTTGCGATCTGAATTGCAAACGGTTGCTTGCTCGAAGCTACTTCGCATTGATATCGGGGCGATGTGACTCGCCATAGGGCGGAAATTAGTGAAAAACGGGGATCAAACAACGACATCAAACGAACCAATTCACCATCGACGTGTCCGTTCCGCTAAAGAAATTAGGGACAGAGACGTAGCCCTCGCAGTGGGCGTACTAATTCAAATGTATGGAAATGCGACGCATCCCCTACGAGACTGTGTCTGTTGCGAAGGGTCCGTTTACAGTTACGCGGTGGAAAAGTTTCCCAAAAGGCAACCCTGTGCCGGTTATATCGCAGGAACGTCTGCTTTAAAAGAACAACAGGATGTGTGGGATGAAATTGGCTATTGATACCAGGCCTGAAGGAATGAGCACGCCTTGGGTAGCCTATGCTGGTCGTAATATATGGAAATCTCATAAATCCCCTACGAGGATACATGGGGAGGACGAGGGAAGCAGGCGCCATGGAATCTGTAAGGGAGTACCGCGAGTAGTGTGGATTCCTCGGAAGTAGACGAAAGACGGAACATCGCGTTGTCAGCCAGGCCTAAACACGTCATGCATTATGGATCGTACATGACTATCAATTCGTTTGAGGAATAACGGCGTTGCTTGCGATTGTATCCCAAGACGCGATAACATCTTCAGCACTTTGATACATTGCAATAAACACAAGTGTGTTGCGTGAAATCCAATTTCGGGATGAATGGGAATGGTGAACGTTGGGCCGTTGGGCTGCTCTCGAGTTTGTTGATGCACCGACGCTTTCGCGAGTTGTTGAATGAACGCTAAGGAAGCCTGAACTGTCAATGCTGGCCTTTTTGTCGCTTTCGACGTCCATCGATCCGGAAGTGCTCGTAGGCGAGATTTTTTAATCTCTCACGTCACATCGACGGGACACGCGCCCCGCGGGTTTGAATCTTGACGGACAGCAACAACACGCGAGTAATTTTCATCCTAGATAGGAAGCTCTTCAAGCGTTCGCAGTCTCTTTACGTGTTCCACTGCGAAACCATTGACGAGAGTCGAGCGCAAGAGAAATATTACGCGATTCTTTTTCCCACTCGCTCTGCGACGTGCCCCTCTCACGTATTCTACTCCCTTCTGTCCGTAGTTTTCTATCAAAACACAGCGTGTAGACCTTCCAGGCTTTTAAGAGAAACATGGACTTTTAGGGGGAAGAATGGGCACCTGCTCGTAACTATTACACTTTTATGTATTGAGAAATAAAAGGGGAAAGCCTGTGTCAGTTTTCCTCTGAAATTTTGATATTAGTTCTCTGCACTTACCTACTTCGAGGGAAAGAGAAAAGTGAAACGAACACACCGTATGAGCATCAAGCACTGTAAGTGGCACACAATTTACCCCAGAAATCTTTTACACATAGATTTTATTTATCATGTTGGAATCAGACAAACTGGACGATAATTGTATAACAAAGCTGAAGATGGCAGAAACCAATACAATAATCCTCCTTCTCAATATGCATAAATGAATCCCCGAATCACAGTGTTTTCTACCCACGACAGTATTGCTACCAAACCCTATATTCATACCGATACCCAAAATAGTGGGTCATTCAGTTCGATAAAGGATAAAAGACTACTGCTTATCAGGTTGAACAGAGAGGTTTATGCGGAGCAGAAGCCGATGAATTTTGCCGGCGCACATTTCCCAAAGCCTCTCCGCCCTTTCCTCGAGTATTGTTTTACCGAAGCAATATCCCTTCGCTGGCTGGCCCTTGAGTACGCTGCGGGGAAGCGTTTTCTTCTTTCAGCCCCCGACAGAGCCGCTGCGCTATCGACCGGCGGCGGCAATTTCATTTTTTCCAGGTTCGATATGCCGTGAACGAGAGCGTAAAGATTCGACTAGATTTTCATCCCCCTCCCGACTCCCTTTCTGTTCGAAAGGCGAAAGGGAGGAATTCTGCGAGGGGCTCGGCGAAATCCTCTCTCTCTCACTCGCCCCCTCATTTCTCTCTGTTTAACTGAAGCCACGAGGGGATACGGTTGCCTCCACCGACTTCCGAAAAGGGAGCGTAGTCAGACAATTTCCTCTATCGCGTCGGCACTCGCACTTCTCTTGATTTCTGTATTGCGCGCTGCTCGATGCTCCTTTCGTGGCTGTCCCGTCGTTTGTCCAAGGATCTCCCTCGCAAGCGGCTGCTCCGCGCGTTTCCGGTGCACTGATCTTTTCGTTGCAGCGTCGATGACTCTTGGTCGCTGGGGCAACGTTTCACCTGTTAACCGTGTCGTTTACCCCGACCTTAAGGGGGCATGCTCAGTCAGGAGGCCTAAAAAAGGGTGGTCTTTGGAAATTTTCTTACTCAAAAACTATAACACATTTCTCAAAAAATCTTTTTTCCTGTTAAAGATTGCAACTAGTACCGTGCATCGTAATTTTTTTATTTAAAAATATTTATCAATAACTAAGTTATTGTCCATCACTCGAAGGTTCCCTAAAATAAAAGGCTTCTGCGGTGACCAAAATATTTAAAAAACCATTCAACTGATTTACTTCAAATTTTACAAGCTTACTATAAGAACAATAAACTAGTCTTTGAACGAAGGATTTTTCGAAATATTGATTTCGGAAAAAATGGCTGATGTTTAAAGTAAAAGTTTCAATTTTTATCATAAATCGTGCCTGATTTTCGTCAATTAAAAGAAAACTAAGCATCGGAAAAAAAAATCCTTCGTTCAAAGACTAGTTTATTGTTCCTACAGTAAGCTTGTAAAATTTGAAGTAAATCGGTTGAATGGTTTTTTAAATATTTTGGTCACCGCAGAAGCCTTTTATTTGAGAGAACCTTCGAGTGATGGACAATAACTTAGTTATTGATAAATATTTTTAAATAAAAAAATTACGATGCACGGTACTAGATGCAATCCTTAACGGGAAAAAAGATTTTTTGAGAAATGTGTTATAGTTTTTGAGTAAGAAAATTTCCAAAGACCACCCTTTTTTCGGCCTCCTGACTGAGCATGCCCCCTTAAACGACCCCCGCGTGTTTAACCCACGAGCGCTCAGTGTTCGTTAAAAAGAACGTTAACAAACACCATATGCATACTTCAGTCCATATCAAGATTCTAATTTCCATGATTAAGTAAATTACAGAAAGGGGACGTTTTAGAAGAAACATTTTGGCGTTAGTGGGCGACTCAACTTATTCCACGTGTAGCAATTTATCTTCCCCAGTTGATAGCTTAAAAGATACTGTACTTTTTGTACAATTTACGAGAATAACCTGTCGAAGTTCTTGCCGGTTGCAGGCGAGCAGGGTTAGGCGCGTGATTTTTTCCGCGTTATCTTCGAAATGGACTTGATGCACGAGGGTGAATCGAGCGTAAAGATTTTATGGAACGTGCACGGGGTGAGCCACATCAACGAATCCCGCCCGTGGGGGGATGGGGAGAATACGACCGCCGATACAAAATCCCGTGCACGGATTTTAAAAAGCAGACTCGCTCACCCCTCGCCCGGGGGAAAGCTGGGATTAAAGAAGGACGCGCGGTATTTTTTCAACGATTTCCCTGGCGTCGATTCTTCTACTCTTTTCTCTTCTATTTGCATCTAGCGAGCGAAGCGTGGAGGCCATGGGAACCTTTTGTTGCTCGTCTACGCTGGACGTTCAAGTTCCTTCTCTCGAGTCGGCCCTTTCATCCTCCAGGTTAATTAAGACGAGGAAGAATCGGGGCGAGATCTTTTGAGACGCCAACCCCATCGTGTTCTTCATTCCCATGGTCGGCGTGTATTTCTAAACGCCACCGAATTTCAGCGGTGCCCAGCGACAGCGTCTTCCCGCACGGACATCCACGCAAAGATCATTAACGCATTCTCACGTCGGGGGATCGAGACTGACTCTCATTACAGCGGATGCACCATGCAAAGAACCACTTTTCGCTGCATGCGCCTCGCCGTGTAATCTCTCTCCTTTTTCCCTCGTCTTTCTGCCGCGTTTTCCTTGGAAGCAACGGACGTCGCTCGAAAGTCATGCAACCCCGGGAAGAAAGTTGCTCGCATGCAGCAGGACGACCC
Organism: Andrena bicolor; assembly: GCA_960531205.1. NCBI lineage: Eukaryota > Metazoa > Arthropoda > Insecta > Hymenoptera > Andrenidae > Andrena > Andrena bicolor. Next base: position 38,037,047 of record OY482665.1, read on the forward strand.
TTAGCTACACCTCGATACATCCAGCCGATGGGAGAGGTTGCGTAATTTAAAACAATACACCCCCGGCGTAGAATAAACGCGGAATATCGTGCATTTTAACTTCACGTCGTTTTGAGCTGTTTTCTTTCAAGCCCTCGTTATTCTGAAGAGGGGCAGACGTCATACGATGGGAAACGTCCCTACCGTGTTTTGAATGACATCCACTAGAAACCCTCCATCGTGTCACTAGTGTCACTTGCGGTTGGATCCCCGTAACCGCGGCTGGATCCCCATGGAGAGCCACGGTTTGACGTAAATCGCGCAAACGAGGCTTCCAAAACGTTATCCGGATCACGGGTCGGCGAACATTCTTACGGGACACTGAATCCCTTCGCTGACCCGCTTACTCGCGCGACAATGTTCTTGACAGCTGCTGGATCGTTTATAGATACTCGATTCCGCGATTCAGCACCGTTATTGGCGCGTGTGTCAAGCCAGAGGCACACATAACGCGGAAACCTTAAAACAAAATCGCGGATACGACGTGATGTCGGGTGATAATCCTTGTTTCTCAATGCCCCCGGTATCGGTGCCCCTGAGGGGGGTATTAGGGCCCAGTTAGGTTTCTATAAATGAAATTAATGCATCAGCGGCGAAAATTGCAGCGCTGTGCAATTGTCGAGGACGCTTTTTATCCGACATTCCCCGGGGTGCAGGTCAAATAAACAGGTAGGGTGAATGACCCTCTAACAGAAGAATCTACTCAAGACTCTGAACACGAGAAGAAAAGAAAAGTCACTTCTGCTCATTCTTCTTTTTGAATTGTGAAAATGTTTATACAGTGTTTATAGTATCAAGTGAATTTCTATAAAGAAATATAATATCGAATAGTTCGAGCCAATTTTTCTGTCCCCCTGGGGACAGTGAAATTTAGTTTTCTTGGACAGTGAAGAGCATGGAATATGGCACCTGGTAGTCGCGTTACAAGAAGAACATTGATTTTCCGGGAGGTTAAGGACACCGTAATCTGCAACCACCACGTGACTTTAACCTAGCCGATCTGACAATTTATAAATAACCACCGTCTCTCCCATCACTGCCCATTGAGGCTAACCGTTCCATGCGTACGTCTGTCTAAGAAGCTACCACTATTTCATTGAATGTGAATGAAAAGGACCAAGTTTTCGGCTGCTTCGACCCACGATCAATCTCGAAGAACCCCGCCGAAAAACGTTCAAGGAATTAACGACAGGGGTGGCGGTAGCGCAGTACGCCCGAGGGTAACGCAATTTAACAGGCTTACCTCTCTGCTCGGTAAACCCTCTATCCCGTTAGCTCTGGCGAATACAACTTGTGACCCACATGCAACCGACGATTAAATGCTACTAAGCTTGCCTTCACTCTGATAAGAACCGTCGCTCGATGCTCTTCGACAATTAACCCCCCGTTCCGCGGAGATGCATCTTCCAATTATCAGGCACGAGATCCTCTCAGGCAACGGCCGCCTCCACTGCAGCCGCGGCCGCGACTGTTGTACCGGGCCCACTCCAAACGATCCCCCAGAAGTTACCACCGAATTCCACTTTCTACCTGTTGTTCCCGTCGGGGGTGGAACGCGGCGAAGATGCGGCGGAAAACGGGTTCAACCAACTTGACTGCAGTGTCTGAGTTCACAGGGAGCACACGATAGGGGGAACAGAGGCTCGTCCCTGGATGCGCTTCGCCACGTTCACTGCCTGCATCACGCGGTATCTTGCACGGCGCATCGCCAGACACCGATAAGGAACTTATCAATCCCGTGGCCAAGTTCAATGATACACTTGTAGCGTCTAAATGCGACCAAGGCCCGCACACATTTCTCGTCCCGCCGCGGTGCCGTGTTATCGATAACGCTGGCCCTCCGTTTGACGGATGTCCCTTTAATTCGCCCGACACTCGCAGAGCCCAAGGTGCCGCGTCGCGTGTCCAACGGCCTCTCCCGATCACTCTGACGACGGTCGATTAATCGGCTAGCTGTCGATCTCGTCCCACGTTCCCTTGTTGTCACCAATTGGCAAGAGGGAAAAAGAGCGAGGCGTCGCGGGGACGGCACTCTGCGCGCTCGACGTTTCTTCCGTACTGCGTCCGGGTCGAGCACCTACCTAGTCGAGTCGTCATCGAGGACTCGACGCAGGCGCCCAGAGGGAGTGCACCCCCTGTTACCCGCAAATTCGAACGCCACCATCCCCTCTGACTCGGCCAGGGGGTGAACATCCGAGCGCTGCACCGTACCCTACAGTGACAACGATAAAGACCAGGATGACCGTCGTCGAGGGAACGATCCTATATAGGATCTATAGTTAGGCTCGCCTCCAGAAAACCGACTGCCACCCCCGTGGCTAGGTCTACCATACTTGGAAGATCATAGATCAGATATCTTCTTTCGGCGCCCGACGAAGATTTAATTGGTGGTAATTGGGATTGCAAGCAGAGGGCAGCGAGTTCAAGTGCAACGATGCTTGCGCGCGAGGTTTTAGAAACGATCCGAGATGCTTGGAACTTGGACGATCGGTTACGTTGGCGGTGAGAGGGCGTAGGGTGTAGTGCATGGATCGTTCCGCACTGGTCCGGTACGGAACTGCCTCTGAGTAGATTTCTACGACAGAATAACAGCAGACAGGTTGCACATGCGCCGGCGTCGGTCCCCATGGAAACGGGATGCGAGCTACCGCGTGTGAATGCGTATTGATTACTCCACTCTTGCTCCATTCCGCGATCTCTTGGTCCTCGTCGTGTCTTCTCCTGTCACCCCGCCGACCCTGCTTTCTCCTCTTTTTTCTACAGCTCCCCCTCCCCGCCTTTAGAGCAACGAATCCTCCCGTTCCGACTTTCCCCCCTTTCTTCTTCAAATTAGCCCCGTAATGCATCCGCGCGCTCTCCAATCCCTTTTCGTAGGGGAGAGGTCTCTATCTCGTTGAGGTTTCCCTATATAGCACACGGTGGATGATGAATTTTGGGTCTTTCGAACGGTTGGGTGGCTCCGTTTTGGTCGAAGCTTAACCGAAGCGTTGAGTTACTATCGTTGGAGGCTTCCAGAGGCCTTCGGGTTCCACGAGATTACTTTAGCCACTGGGAACCCCTCCTGTCGTAAAATGGCCCATAATCGGGGACTTCCTTCTCCTTCGGCCTTGCGAGCAACTCACCATAGGCAGAAAGTTTTCGTGGTGTGATGCAACCAGACGTACGATCACCGATCTCGGTTGCCAGCGACACCGTAAATATGTAGGCGGAACAAATAGCTCCTCTGTATTTTGTAACGTCGGCAGGTATACATCAGGAGAATGAAACCTTGATTCGCTGACAGTACACTTGTCTTCGAAATCGCTGAAGACGTATTTGCGATGCCCGAATAGAGAGGAACGAACCCGGTGGGTAGAAAAACGGACATATCAGAAGTTAGGGGATGCAGAGTCCGCGAAGGGAGAGGCAGAAGTCTCGAGCGGAAAACGAAGTTACTAGTTTGGCAAAAGTTTTTCCCGCGATGGAAATAAAGCGGGTCCAGACTTTTTACTCAGACGACGGGGAAGTGGGGAAAAATGAAGAACGCTGTATGTTCACGTCACGCTTCCTAAACTTCCGGGAAAACGCGGTATTAACCAAACGTTAATTAAGAGAAGCATTGACAGGAACGTTGAGTGGTCTAATTGCCATTTAAATTTCTAGACGAATGAGTTACTAATTCGAGTTTGCTTTGAAGAGTTCTCCCATTTGTTATTTAATTTTTACTCTTTACAAGGGTAGTTGGTTTCATTCGTCAATGGAGGTCCGATTGACCGACGTTCTTGTGTAACAAAGTCCGCCTTTCGTAATGATGATAATCTGGTGGTGAGTTTTAGTTAAAATATGAAATTTCGTGCAGAGCCCTGGCAAACAAAGCCACGTTAATTAAACTGTTGGTATGACGGTGGCACTGCCGTTGGCAAACTCGTGACACTCTTATTTTCACCAACGCGCTCCTGCTCATTGTTTTGTCACACTTGGTGATTCGCAGGGACGCAACGAGGCAACTGCGAACTCCTCCCATTCGCGGCACCACTTTGTACAGCGATCTTAATGCACTTTCGGGGAGGAAAGGCAGAAACTAGAGCGCGAATGCCTATGTAAAGTGAAGAGATTGGAAAACAAATGCGCGACGCAAGATTTGCACACCAATTCCGGTGATTGAGGTAATGCGAAAAGAAAGCTGGTAGCAGTCCTGAAGGGCAAATACGCGACAATACCTCATGCGTGACCACTATATAAAAAGGTGAAACTCCGCGAAAGGAAGAACCACTTTCGTGTCCTCTCCCACACGCAACAGTCAACTATTCCGTTGCTTCGTCTAATACTATCATGTCCCAGCGACTTATTTCCATTGTATTGACAACAGCCGCTGTTTGTTACGCGATTACGGATAGAAATGAATATATTGGCACTTCTGAGCTAGCGAAAAAGGGTCTTACCGAAGACAAACTGTTGACCAGCATCGTACGGACGAGAAATTCGTCGAAAGTACCGTATCTGAAGAGCAATGGCAGCGAGGGGTTCAACGGCACCCAGGATAAACAACCGAGGACATCAATCCGCCATTCGGAATCGGACTCCAGAGATAAGTGGAATATTTTAAGAAATAGTTGCATGTCTCGAACCGCCTGCGTCACGAAAAATTGAAACGTGCAAGTTCCAGTTGCTGTGGACCTAGATACGGCTCCAATGGATCGACACGCACCGAATCGTATTACAATAGGATCCCAGGGGATGGTAGTCGCTACCCGTCTCAATATGGCGAACGTTTGCCCGTCGATAGGTAGTGTTATGTCTACAAATCATTTCCACGATGAATAGTTCTTTAAGTCTAAACCCTCTGCTTCACAAATATCGAAGAGTGGCATTTTTATACGTCGGGAATCATTCCCAGATACGGGTGGCAAACTCAGGGGCAACCCCCTGGCCCGAGCGGAAATGCGGTACGACCCGGAGGCGGAAACCATGCTGCAGCCAGCCTCTACGAGGGAAGTCAGGCGGGAGATAGGTAATCAATTGATCCACCATAACGATCGTACTTTCCCATTTCCACGCCTTAAGCGTCTAACGAAGTTCCGTATTAACATCAGATTCGGTTCCCGTCCGAGTTACGGGGGCGAAAGTTCACGCAGACCCACGGGCTACGAGTCCGCACCTTCTGGAGGATATGGTTATGGTAATGGTGGTTACAGTGGGTATGGTTCTGGCAAACCAAGTGGCTACTGGGGGTCAACTGCGAGCGGTGGTTATGGAATTTCGGGCACCTTCGCTAACGGCGATGAATTTGGACCAGTGGAGCCGAATTATCCGGAAGGAAACGGCCCCCCGCATCCTAATATTCAGGCTCAAAAGGTAATTAACTCTGCGCCGGAGTAGCGAGTCGATTCGTGGATATTATACGATAAAATTGTTTTATCAGGCTGTGGCTTTGAAAGCACTGGCTGGGGTCGCTTTACTCGGAGCAGCCGCTGCTTTGGCCGCCAATCCTGTTCTTCTACCGATTGGAATCGTCTCAGGAAGAAGGAAGCGATCGAATTTTGAGGATAGAATCGAGGATGACCACATGGACTATATTTTGGGAACGTTACAAAACAATTTTAACAAGGTAATTTGGTGGCATTTGTTGAAGACACTTGTTAGGAATTTAAACGCATTTTTAAACAAGGATTTTGATTAAACCTCGTGTTTTGATTTGTGGACGGAATGGAATAGGTTTACAGTAATGGAAATGGAAGCAAAGTGTCGATGTCTCCGATGTGCATAGCTAGACTGGCCTGTGAGATTCAAAAGAACTATCGGTACAATCTTGTTAAAGATGTGAAGTATTTTAAAGAGAGAAAAGAGTTGAAATATCCTTCTCTCAATCTGTATGTATTTTTTCTTGATATAGTAATGATTTAGAGAGAAATTTCTAAAAGTTTTACAAGCTACGATGTCGTTACAGAATGTCGAACAGTCTGCTGAAGACTGAATTAAAGGACAGACGCTTTAAAAATCTGATAAAAGCAGCAACAAGCATTGCTTTGAATGGAGGGAACTGCAGTACATTTACGTGTACATTTGTAAAGACTGTAGAAGCTCAAAATCGTCGAACGACTGTTAAATTTTGAGAGTAAACGCGCAATAGTTATACTTTGAGAATAAGGAAGTGAAATCATGTAAATACTTGTATTGCAAAAGTATACTGAAATATAAGTAAATATTCCATATATTACCCAAGTATCTATTTACCACTTCATTAAATGGATAAACGGTCCACATAATAGCGTATAATAACACTTACCCATCCAATTTCCATTAGCAAAAGATCTCCAATAAGTAATTACTGTAATACTATAATTTACCGCCCATCAATTCACTCCGTATCCTCCTCACAAACTTTAATTACCCAAACTTAAACCAAACTATCGCTCAAGATTAATAATCACCCGCTATTAGAGCTGTTCGAGTACTGGAATATTCGAGTAGCTCGAACGGAGACTCGGTTTCCGATCCGATCCGAGCGACTCGAATGAACTAAGCGGCTCGAATAAACCGAGCAGCTCGAGCGTGTTTCGGGCAGCTTGAAACAATCTACGTATTGTTAATGGCTCGAACAATCCGAGCAAGTCCGTACATACAATGTATGTACAATATACATCTTTCGTGCAGATCGATATTATTGAACAGTTCGCTATATTGAGTATCATAAATGTTTAAGATATTTTATCATGTTTCTCTAATGGAATAGATATAATGATTACACTGTCCGACAAAATTTTTTAACCTTAATGAAATATATCGTTTCCGATGAATTTTAGCTCGCTGAAAACGAAATTGACGGTGAAAATGGCGTAGCACGTCATGATACATCGATGTGATACTAGAGAAAAATTATAAGCTGCGTAGAGTGTTCCTATTTGGTTCGATGTATTATTTGAAAGCGTGAATAAAACGGACAAACAAGTTTAAAAATGGTACATTCCATTATACTTGTTAAACGACTTCATCCTGCTTTTCTAGTTTTATGATGCAGTATGCACTATATACAAAACGTTTAAACATATTAAACCAAGTGGCTTGTTTTCTAATAATTTTTCAAATTTGTCAATGAAAACGCATTAACGTCCAAAAATAACTTTGTTCATTTATTCAACAGTGTGTATACAATTTGTGTACTACTATAATGATAGTAACTATAGGTATTAGTAAGCACTATAGTTCATACATTTCATCGATTCCCATTCGCACGAGTTTTATAAAAACATACACTGCAGATATTTTGGCAGTCAACAACTTCACGATAGCATATAATTTTTCATACAAACATTACAAAACAATAAACTTTGAAGTAATAACAAAATAGAAATCGTATCAAACGATTTGTTTTCTCAGGAGATTGTTAACAGAATGTACCCATTTTTGTTCGTAAAATTTCGATTTATAGAAAGTAATGTGATGTTGGTAAAGCAACTATATCTCTACTTGCATTTTGTACATATACATATATGGAGCAAATGGTGATTAGCAGATAATTCTAGTCAAACACTGTATTGGACAGTGAATGTTATTTTACAAATAGAAAATTAAGAAGAATTAGTTCGGAAGAATTAAGCATGGGGCAGAACATTAACTAAGTGTTTGGACTTTTTCAACAGATTTAGCTACTTCAATGAGTATATGGCATGTATATCAACTTCAAGCCTCACTTGTGATTAGGCAATGTACGTTTTATACATTGTGCTCATTTGTTCTAAGAAGATAAACGTCAGCACAGTATGCGGGCCTAAACGAGCATAATAAGGAAAGAAGCTTTTCACAATGAAAACAGTCCCCCATTTCAAGAAACCCGAGTTATGACATCTAACGCACCTTTAAACTCAGGCTTACCATCCACAATTTTCATGTTATTCTTTAAGAAATTGGTGCAAATTTGTGAATGCACTTCTACATTTACGCCGATAACTTAGTCTCGTACAATATTTGCCATGTCTTAGCAATGTCAACTGGCATGGAAACAATGGCTGTGGCTAAACCGGAAATCATGGAACTTACAAAGTGTAAAGTAATATTCTCTTAAAAGTAGCCTATCCAAACAGAGAAAAGAAAATACTGTAGCAAACGGGTTGCCATTTGTTTGTCATTCAACAACGCATGTATGAACCAGTATTGAGTAAAACTTCTTTAGTTTGAGAATACGATGCCAATTGAGCTACAATTAGAACCATAACTCTTCCCATAGTTGGAAGAGTACCCTCCCATAATGCTAAAACATCTTCCTCTCTGTCTATGCAAACCAGCACGTTAAAGACATTTTTATAATTGCGCCTCTCAGCTAAAAGTATAATAGCATTCAGAATAATGGGCGTTCGGAGGAGGGGTGCAAAAGAAGCAGTTGCCCCCATGGCTTTTGAGAAAAAATCGCTTATTTTTCAAAACTGATCTTTATTAAGTCTATATTAAAAAAGGGGATATTTTTAAATTTCGAGTTTGAATTTTTAATTGAATTGGCACTACAAAATGGGTTAAAAAAAGCAAGAGAGGTATATTTTTCTTTACCATCATCCCAAAGTTGCAACCCCCTGGGAAAAAGTCTCCGGACGCCCTTGTTCAGAATCGTGAATGTCTTACTGCATTACCAACGAACTCAGGAGATACCGAGAGGTAGTCTGCCATTGGCAGTCATTCTAATCAAAGCAACCTCAATAGAAGTACTTATAAATGCTCCTACAGAACCAGCAGCACTACCTATCAATGCTTTCATGAGAAAGTTCAATTGGCTGTATTTTCTTTAATCAACCAAGAATGGATAATGCGTACAATGGTTTTTGCATCTCGTTCATTGATAATTAATGGCAAAGGTGTACTTACGAGGCAAATTTAACCAGCCACGTATATATACCAAATAAAAAGTTAGGACACCCTTATTTTTTAATATGGAAGATACAATAGTGAACATTGATGTTTTAGTGCCACTTAATTGCATTCTACTTTTTATTAAGTCTAATGGTTGCACAAAGCATGTTGCAGCCATTCTAGGATAGAACGAATTGAATGTCATTTTTTAATTTTTAAATAAGAGTGAATGAATAAAAATATAACGAGGATTAAAGTGCAAAGTATGCAGTTATTTTTATCTTCAAAAATATAACGAAACTTTACATACTTTTATATAACTCGGGTATATTATTCCTATCTTTTGCAAAAATTAGCAATATTTTATGAGAATTAGGAAATTATGTAGTTATTGGAACTTGCAATTTTTTAAATACCCAGGTACAATGATTGAGAGTTATATCCTGATTAAAATGAATGACCAGTGAATAGAGTGCACTCGACTGTTTCAACATTCATTATTTGTTATGAAAACATTCGCAAAACAATAAAGGAAGAATAAAACGAACCATGAGGTTCCTCCAATAAGGAACTTTACTGCATTTGGCACTGTTTTTTGGTTGCTCATTTCGACAATTTTGTATGACACTCGGGCTGTCAAGCCGATAATGAGAGTTCTCGACTTCTCCAACTGTGGCCAAATTAAAACAATTCAGAAATCTATGACTTTTTTATCTAATTAACACAACGTTCGCAAAACTTTCAAGTAAACGACGTAGGAACGGTCTGTTCCGATTCGCGCAATGAGCGCAAGAAATTGGTGGCATCGTATTGGTGGCATCGAACGATTCCCTAGAATTTCTCTCACTTGCCACCAATACGATACCACTTGCGGTGCATGCGGCACGCAGGAACTGCAGTAATTCGGAGTTGCACCAGTTCCCCTGCGCGCTTCATTCACCGTAAGTGAGAGAAATTCTAGGGAATCGTACGATGCCACCAATTTCATGCGCGAATCGGAACATACCCGGGCCAGATTCGCAACACTCGAGAGAGAGGACCCAATATGGCGAATACGCATACTCACCTCTTGTACACTTTCACTAGGTAGTGCCAAGTAATTCTTCCAGATCTTGAAATGCCTTCTTTTAGTATTGTTGTATATACACTAAGAGAAAATAAAAACCTTAACCTTAATTCTCCCAGGAGGAAAAAAATCGATTTTCGATTCTTACATCGAAGAATCGATTCTGGGAAAAATCGAATACCAAAGAATCGATTCAAAAGATCGATCTTTTAACCAAAAGAATCGATTTTCTAAAGAATCGAATCGAAATCGAACATCCCTAACTCCGAGGCCCGAGCAATTCCGAGCAACTCCGAGCTGAACCGTCGCAGCGCACAGGTGCAACGCAGAACAAGGAATTCAAAGTGATTGTACCACGTGTTGTGCCTAGAAATTTACGAAGAATCCCAACATCTTCTAAACAACAAGAAGAGATACGTAATTATGAACAATTATAATTTCAAATTATCTTGAGTATTGTCGCGCTGGCATTTCTGTCGTGTAAGACTAATAAAAGAATAAAACGCAGGAGATAACGTTTAAAATATTATATTCCTCCGATAAAGCATAACGATGCGTCGCCGTCGTCAACGCGATACATTCACGAATGCTTTTCGGCATCAAAGTTGTCCAAAGCCTGCCTTGTTCAAGCCACGACGCAGTTCTCAGAAAGACTTGGTTTATTACAAACTCAAGTGTCGATTTTTCAATGTTTAAGTTGACGACCTCTAAATGACTGTTTGGGAACTCGCTCGTCTGTCTCGGGTTTAAGGATGTCTCGTAATTTCTATCCTATCTTGTTGAAATTTGCACCAATGGATTGATGAAGTTGTACCGACGGAAATAACCGGAAACGCGACATACATCGCAGTAGTTTTAATAGTAACCAATTTGAATATATATTATCCTGAATAATGATCGGGGTAAGACGTACGAATTAAGATATTGTTAAAACTGGGCCCATTTGCCGTATTTTGCCTCATTATTGGTACTATTTCGAAAAAGACGAAACGAAAATCATAGAAATTGAAATTTTCATGATTCGATGATACTTAATACATCTTGCGACCCCGTACCGGTCGTCCGATCATGTAAATGAAATATTTTGCGTTGTGCCTCTTGTCGTCCGAGACCTGTTCCTTTATAATGTATTTCTATACGCCCTTCAGTCGAGTATCGCATGTTGTGAGCCGTATGTTGATAAATATTGAAGTCGTAAATATTCGTGGATTTAAGGAAAGTGGCTCAGGTGGCAAACGTTGTGAGAGGCAAAATTTTTATTTGTGTTACGTATGTGGAATTCTTCCATACGCCGCTCTCAACCATCTTTCGAGCGCGCGTCTGCGAAGGGAAAACGCCCTAAAAGCCTTTTTGTTTATCACATACCACTAAGGGGGTCATGATCTCGACCATCTGGATCACGATCATGGGAACGGGAGTGACACGACGACCATACGGATTTCCTTATATGGAGATTTCTAATGAATCCCCACCCATTTTGGGACTATATAAACCCTTTGGTTTCAACCCTCGTTGGTTAAAAGCAGTACAGTCACGCGTAGAGTAACGTCGTGTCACGCTCGTACAGAGTTGGTTATATTCAGTTAGATCGAGCTAAAGTCTCCTTCAGAATCATAGTTAACCTCATAGAATCCGCGAGTCCGGTTTATATTCTATTTGGCACTTCGAAATAGCCACTCTTACGCCCCGCATCGCCAGTGCGTTAACACCGTGCAACTAGTGGTAACTTACACACTTTATTTAATTATTTAATCGCGACACTTACATTTGTACAATAACTGATTATTGAATATACGAATGGTGTTCACGTGTAAATCGAGTAGATTCGTTAAACCCATCTTTTACCCAGTGATCCTTATAATATTAGTAGCACTCACCCACTGATACAACTTTACCGCTCGAGTTGTATCAAATATTAATTAAGAGTTACGAGGCATTACTAACATTTCCCGCGACTCCCTGATCTTGCATCAGGTTCGTTCGCAACCTTTCATCCAAAATAAGGAATCTTCACCAACCCAGTGGCTCCCCGATTTTGCATCGGGTTCGTCCACGAAACCTCACCCTCCTACGGCTCCCTGATTTAGCATCAGGTTCGTCCGTATCCTACAGCTCCCTGATTTCGCATCAGGTTCGTCTGTAAATCTACCAACTTCCTAACAGCTCCCTGGTTTCGCACCAGGTTCGTCTGTGAATAATCCAACCTCCTAACAGCTCCCTGGTTTCGCACCGGGTTCGTCTGTGAACTTTATCCTAGTGACTCCCCGATTTCGCATCGGGTTCGTTCACGACGTTTCACCCTCCTGCGGCTCCCTGATTTCTAATCAGGTTCGTCCGCGTGTGACTCCATTCCTAGAGGCTCCCTGATTTCGCATCAGGTTCGTCCTCGCCGTCAATAATCCTAGTGGCTCCCTGATTTCGCATCAGGTTCGTCCACGCACCTAACTAACAAACTCATAAACCATATTCCTTGGGAAATACCCTTCTCGCCGGCCTCTCGCGTTGCCACAGCCCCGGCTCGTAACATTTGAATAAACATTTCGAATAACGAATAAAAGTTAAAAAAATTATTCGTCATGTGTTTTATAAAGATTACCTACCCGGACTAACTTTATTTGACGCACACGAAAGATTTTTTTATTCGATGAATAAAGTTAATTCTTTTATTCGTCGAGCGTTTCAACTTCAGCATTGAAGAAAATTTTCAACTTTAACTTTATCTTTAACTTTATTCAACGTTGAATAATTTTCTGTCGAATAATTTATGTGTCATGAGCATTTTTTAATCCATGTACATAAGATGATTACACTTTGAGAAGGCTTATACAGAAATGTTTAAAAGTGCTAGACGTCGGACTCTTGTTACATGAAAGCGTAGGTACATACACGTTGACATTAGCATATTAAGAGCATAAAATTTCAAGTATGACTAGCTGAAATGGCCACTGTTAACTTTTAAAATAAAAGCGACAGTATTATAGACAGCAAAACAATAGTGTTACCCGAAACCGAGTTAAATGAATTATATAAACCTTTAAAAGAATTTTAATAACTGAAAAAATGCAATGTGAAAAATATTACGTAAGTACGGGGGGGGGGGGGGGAATATATAGTCTTATGAATGGGGTAAGAAATCGTAAAAATTACCCTTACGTAATTTAACGACGGCCTCTTATCGTCAGTGAAATATTACATTCCATCAAAGCAACGCTTCTCCCCCACTCCTCTGAAATATGTAGAATTGAATGTAGAAATATTATAAAAATACATGTACAACATACCGACAGAAGATTGGAAGTTTTTAACCCCGTTTAACTTTCAACTTTAACTACTGGGACACATGTCCTAAATTTCAAAATTTACATACAACTTTAAAATTTGATGTGTACATATGCGTAGCTAAGTACAATCGATTTCTGCAAGAAAATATAATAAAATCCAAATAGAAAAAAGTCGGGTCGAAAGGGTTAATATGTAGATATATACAGGGTGATTCTCTAGCTAGAGACGTCAAAGGCGATACCGCCAGCACTCACGCACCTCGCTAACTTATTTGATGCTCTTTACATTGGTTTAAGTAAAATGTTTGGAAAACATTTCATTTCTAAGTTATAAGGAGAAGTCTAATAATAAAGGAGAGTAACAACAAATCGGTTTGCTTATATTAAAGATCAGGCTTTTATTAGTATAATATCTTCTTTTATTAGTAACTAATATAAACAGTCCATTAAAAAATAATTGTAGATATGTGCAGTAACGAAAACAGCGACATTTTTCAAATTTGACAACGAATATCTTCCAAACGCCAAAAAGTTCCACTTTCGGACCAATTGCAATATTTTCAGCACACCTTCGTCTAAATAATCACGCACCCCCATCATTTACCCCCTCATCCCACTGTTCAAATTATTAATGTTTAAAGTTATGAACGTTCGGTCGGTCGGTAGGGTAAAGGTGGGATAATTGAGCAGAAGGGAATAAGGGATACATGATCACAGAGGTGTTATTATTAATATATTTGCAATATGTGCCTATTGTCGCGTTGTCATGGCCGTCCGGAGGGGGATGCAAAAGGGGCAGCCCGCCCCCCCCTCCCTGACTTTTGAGAAAAGATCGCTTATTTCTAAAAACTGATCTTTATTAAGTTTATATTAAAAAGGAAATATTTTTAAATTTTCAATTAAATTAGCACTATAAAATGGGTTAAAAAAGCAAGAGGGGTATATTTTTCTGTACCATCTTCCCAAAGTTGCCCCCCCCCCCCTGGAAAAAAATCTGAACCCTCCTGCGCGTTATTTTGCTAATTTTTGCAAAATGACTTATTAATTCCTCAGCTTCGAGGTCTAAATTTTTAATTCTTTTAGTACATGATTTCATTCGCATACTAAATACCTAGATACTGGCCACGACGGGAGACAAACCGGACAAACCGCGCCACGGTCAATCAGCTTCGCCGGGAATTATATTGTCGACGCTGGTTGGCAGTGGTATCACTCACTTGGCGTTAGCGCCGGTTCGTCTCCAATCATGGCGTCTCACGCACACGTTACCACGACTCCTGTAGCTGCATGTAGCTGTTCCCTCTCCGCGAAACATCCGTCTCTGCAAAACGTTTTCCGGAAACCCTGGCTGCAGTTGGCTGCACTTGTTTACATTTTTGGGGAAGCGAGCGCGTGTGTGAGGCGTTTCCTTCTTAAAGTTTGCAAATAATACTCATACGTTTAAATCTAATGCTTTTATTTGCTGGTTATTCTATTCATTGCTCGTCATTTTTCTGTGTGATAACGAGGTAATTTCATTTACATCAATTCGGTATAAAGTATAAGCCTATTCAATTTTTGTGTTTGGCTAATCAAGTAGGAAATTCTTTGATACGTAATATAATCTATCTCTGTTAAGTTGTAGGGATGAAACGGCATACATCGAGGAATTCGCATCCTGATGCAAAGCCTAAGCCCTCGCGTACTGATAATCGTGGCGCGATTCTGTGTGGAAAAACGGACGAGGAGAGGCGACAGCGTAGACGTGACTGGATGATCGAGCAGGAAAAAATGGCCAGGCATAATAGACTGAAAAGAAAGATGGCTATGGAGTACGAGATACGGCGCGCTCGTAATATGGGCTTAGCACTTCCCGAAGGAAGATGCAACAGACCTTCTAGGAGTAAAAGCGAATCTCCACATAGTCGATATAGAAGATTTTCTACGCATCATACAATTGCAGATACTGTAGTTTCTAAAAAGTAAGTTAAAGTGTTTTTAATTATTAACTGTTGAAGTAGATGCAGTATCCCATTCTGGAGGAGTTCATAGAAAAAGAAGAATTTTAACATTTCATCGTCGGGTCGTGGAATTTTCTGTCTTATCTTCTGACGAATACATTTAAATTAAACTAGGGGGGCTTCGCCCCCCTGGCGCCCTCGGCGCCCAACCCCCCGGGGGGTGCAAAGCGATTTCACCCGTGTGTTTGACTTTGATTTTTAAAATCCAGCGGTAATCCAGTAGAAAAGAAGCACAAAAATCGCGACATAGTCAACAGAAAACAATGATCTCCGCGATGGTTTGGTTTATAAATTTAATACGCGAAGAAGACACCTAACAATTTTTAAATAACCTCCATTTAAAGCGTTTCTCAAATCATGACACATTCGATTAAAAGCTCTGACCTCGGCGATGTTTTAGTTTTTAATTTTAACACGCAACATGAATTTTAAATTCGAACGGTATTCCATAAAACCTGACTAAATAGCGAAAAGAAGGACACCAAACACATTTCTTAAAACGTTACAAAAAACGTGACATTAAAAGCGTTACAGAAAACGTGACATAATCGATAAAAAAAACGTGACATAATCGATAAAAAACAATTGAAATCGTCACGTTATGATTTTATATATATAGGGTAGATATGTTTTTGGCTATATCCAGAAAAGTACACTGATGAAGTGTTAACTTATATTTGTATAAAATTTCAAATTTAGTTGATATAATTTTTCAATACAGTTGTATACTATAAAACAATATTTTTCAAGACACGATCAAAATATTAAATTGTAGTAGGTTTTAAGTTCAAATCTATTAAATCATATATATACAAATAATATTATTCTGCATTTTAGGTTTGAAACAACGAGTGGTACAACGCCCTTATTTAAAGGATCCGAAGATATAAAAATTAATCCAATAGAACTTCGCAAAATCAAAGTAGATATTCATAGAAAGATTCCTGGAAGAGTAGCTACCAATGAACTCAAGCGGGATATACCCAACAAGGAAGATGTGGTGCTTAAAAGAAGAGCGGGTAACGTGTTGTTCTTTTACCAGAATTTTCTTAAGAATTTTCAGTCATTCGGCAAACGTGTACCACAAAGGAAAACGAGCTCAACACGGAAGATGATTCTGAGGTTTTCTAGAAATTACGATCAACAAATTGAAGTTTCAGAACATTGTATGCTTTCTAATGCAAAAATGTCTCTTCTCTGTGAGACATTACTCTCTACTTTTTGGAATCCATTCAGTTTCTGTTTAAATTTATTATCAAAGTCTGGATAAATATTTCCATGCTTTCATTTTACGATGTGCTACACTCGAAGAATCCCTGTCAGTGATTTCTACAGTCATAAAGATTCTGGACTTTACGGTCATACTGCGTCCCCTGTAATATTCAAGAATTTTCGTAACATTACTCATCAAATTAATAACGTCTTTTTGATTCCCCCAGGATATAGCAAATTTGGAATACAATGTTGGATCACTGTATTGATCGCATAATGTGCAATATGTAAGCACAATTTTTTTTACTTTGACTCTTTTAAGATTGCTATGCTTAATATATCTCTTGCTTGTTGCTGTATGTACAGTATTTTTTTTCTTACGAGCTTGCACAAAGAATTATGCTTCAGCTATACTATAGTTAATATTAACGGCTATAATGAATATAATATATTTTAGTAGAGATTAATTTTTCCCCCAAAAACGTAGTTCAAACATGTTTTGTGCATTCTCCTTGTGTCCTGGTTTTGGGAATGTGTGCATGTCCAAGTATGTGGTTTTTTTAAATGCTTCATGCACCAAGATCAGACCAACTAGAAGATTTTCGCGTCTTGGAAGATGTTTTAAATATTGACATTCGACAACTGAAAAGGCATGGTGAAACATTAAACATTAGGCTCCCACACTGGAAGAAACGAAATCAGAAATTAAATCTTAGAATTCTTAAAAAATTTTGCATAGTGTGGTGTTTCTTACTCTTATTCATCTTTCATTTTATTGCATTAAATAAATAACTACAATTGGGAAATGGGCAATTTATTTAACTAATTTGAAATTGACAATACGAAATGACTCGGCTTACAATTGTTTAGAGCAAGGTAGTTTTTGTGAGTAGCGAGGTTGATATCTTCAAGATCTGTCATAGTTGGTAGTATTGCTTAATGCTTTCCCGATTTTTACATACAATTGCTTTTCTGTTATTAAATTTACTAAACTTAACTGCAGGAGAGGGATCCAAGCCGATATTTGATAGAAAAGAAATAAAGAGAGCAACAGGTGAAACAGAAGAAGTTGAGGAACATCGTTCTGTCGTAACTGTGAATTTGGAAAATTCAAGTATGTTTATTATTTCAAATTGTTAAGATTTATTATAACTTCTGTTTTGCAAATATGGACACTTTAATTTTCAGAAAACAAGTTAAAAAGGCGTTCGGCGTCCTTGTGTCCTACAAAAACCCGAAATCACAGTCGTAGGTCCACGTGGTCTCGTCACCCTAGGTTCGTGTCTAGATTTTACAAAGAGTATTGCAATATAAACATAACTTAAACATAAGTGTAAATCATGTACAAAGAACTCACTATTTTAAATGTGTTAAGGAATAATCTGAAATTGTTTAGGCAATTAAATTTTTTGCTAATTTGTTTACCCTCTTTCAGGTATGACGATTCTAATCATGAAGATAAAGGAAGTTACAGAAGTGATAGGTAAAAGATATTATTACACTTTGATGTATCTGCGTTCATTACATTTCTTTCAATTGTATTTCACCAGACTATTACATTATTTACATAGGGAGAAGAATCATAGTAGAGAGCGGAAAGATGGTGAGAGATCTTGCAGAGACCACCGAGAGCGGTCCAGAGATCATTCTCGAGACACGAAGGAAACAGATAGAAACAGAGAGCATTATATTGAACCAATTCCTATTTATTATGAAGTGGGTACTTTATTTACATAAAAATGCGATAATTTAGCCATGATATAAAACTCATTCATTTCTTTGCTCAGAATTTTCAACCGAGACCATTAATGGTTCAGCCGTGGGGCCTAATTCGAGGACCTTTTGGTGGTATTATACATCCTCCTATGATGAGGCCTTTAAGAACATTTCCATCACATTTAATAGGAATACCTCCAGATATGTATGGATTTCGTCCATCTCTAACTCCTAGTAAGTGTGAATTATAAATGTACGCTATAGCAGCTTCAGTTTCAGGGAGCCGAGAGTGCGAATGACACAAGGAGCGTTCAAGATAATGGAGACAAACGAAATGCGGGCGACTGGAGGGTTGTCAATTTATACCAAAAAAATGCATTGTAAAGTTAGAAATGAGAATTCGGGTTTTGACCGCTCTCGAAACCACTGTGCGTTGGAACGTAAAATCTGATGGCTAAAGACCAGAGATGGACAAAATCTTTATTTAAATAAAAATTTAAAGTAAAACGTATGAAAAATAAAAAATTTATTCATCATACGTCCAATAAGAATAACCCGGATCTAGAGACGCGGCAGCGTCTCGACGCCAAGTACATATATATGTGGATTCTCGGTGTCGTGTATCTTTACTCGTAGCCTTATTCTAACCTTCCCTGAAACTTATTTCATTAATATCTCATTAAGCCTGCAATATTTTCTAAATTTAAAGCCATTTTTCGTATGTAAACCACATATAATCTTTCGAATAAGGCCAAATTCAATCATATTTGTTCACGTATGACATAGATATCGTAATATCGTCTGATGGATCAGTTGGAAACGGGAAGTTCTAAGATTTTTCTTCGGATTCTTTGATAAAATTTTCGTCGGCATAATACGTATACGCGTTACACGCACACTTTCAGCCAAAAAAAGCTAACATATTTCGTTCGTTGACTCTCGGGATCATTCGGCAGGGATCGTCGTCAGTCATTGTACATATACCTAAATATACTATTGAATTATAACCTACTAAGTGTCAAATAAGGAAAGTTGTCAAAATTTTCTGAAATGTTACAAGTTTTTACACCACATAAGATACTGGATTATTGTCTCAATTAACAAGATAAGTCGCCAAAATTTTTTCATTGACTTTTTATGTAGAGTTTATAGTAGAAATGAGGGGACGCACAGACTTGGAAGTTGTCTGGAGAAAGTTCGATAGAAAATCATCTTCTTTCGCATAAGTTTCTGGAAATACCATGCATGTACAAAATAATACATTGTAACCAATGCATTTAAATTGTCAGATATTTTTGTACCAGCAAAGTATTTTTAATTTAGAGTTTTTATGTAAAGCTTATATAGAAATGAAGGGGATGCAGAGGTTTGGAGGTTGCCCGGAGAAGGTTATTAGATAGACAGAGAAGCATCTTTTTTCGCACAAGTTTCTGGAAATTTGTCAAATAAGGTAAATGGATAAAATTTAGTTTAAATTTAGCAATGTGGAGCAAGTCACATTAGTGAACAAAGTACGCTGAAGACACATCTCCCTTGATACTTTTAAATTCAATCTTTTGTGAAAGACATTCATAAAAGTAACTCGATTTCCAGTTCCATCCATGCAGCCGACGACACTCAGGCATCATGCAACTTTCTGCGAGGCTTTTAAGAATGAGATTTTACTGTAAATTGCAATGTCGGCGATAAACTAATAGGTACTCGGGGCAAATAGAATCCAATTATTATCACTTCACTAGAATGATTAAACAGTGCATTAGAAACTTGCGGGAATGTCAGCTACAGTGTGAATTTTTAATACTTTTCGGCGTACGATACGTGAAAGGGTTTTATTGCGCGCAAAGTACTAATAAACAATGTCATCTTGCAATTTATAGCTTACACGGGCTTTGAAGAAATACCATTTTTTAGCGCCATAGTGTCTTGATCCCCGAAATGGATTTTCGGAGAGAAATCCGCGTGAGTCGTTGACAAGCCGAGCCAAAGCATAGCGTAGCAAAAGCCTGCCTTCAAAAAAGTCACACGTATACAAGCACGCATGCACCTTTCAGCAGTTCAAACGCATTTCAGAGTAGTTGCCAAGTTGGACGCTGTGCATGAGCAGATGCCACTACATTCAGTCCTCAAATTATGGGTCGGTAACACAGTTTGGGTGGCGACACGATATTCATAAGGTGATAGGTCTATCCTATACTTCGTCTGTGGTAACACGAAAATGAAAATGGGGTTCGCGAATCCCCTGAGCGCGTGACACAAAATTATATTGGATGTCAAGTCTATCCTATGCCTGGATTGCGGTTCTATCATTAACGAGTAACATTCCCGTCCGCGGGGGCTGGGGGCATAAAGGGAAATTGCCCCCCTGGCTTTTGAGAAAAAATTGCTTATTTTTCAAAACTAATCTTTAAAAAGTTTATACTATCAGTGGGAATACTTTTAAATTTCGGTTTTAAAATTTTAATTAAATTGGCACTATAAAATGAGTTGAAAATAGCAAGAGGGGTATATTTTTCTTTACCATCATCCCAAAGTTGCCCCCTCCACTGCCGGAAAAATCTCCGGACGCCCCTGACGGGCAATCTTCTGTCGGTATCAAAGGGATCGATAGATGGCAAATGATCGATGGAACATTACATCTATAATAGGTCCAAGAAGAAAGGGGAAGGGAGATTAATAAGGGTGGTAGCCGCATCAAGAGAAGCGATTAACGTGTATTTCTAATTAGTAATGGCCGCGGTGCATTCTATCTTCTGTTGACACATTTGTTTTTGAAATTCGTCAGTGATAAGATCGTCGATGATAGCCGATCACGGCCCGGAAGAGAATTGAGTTACATTCCGGTTACATCAACGGTAAAATGGTTCAATAGCTCGGGCTGTAATGGATATCCAGTACCTGTGGGGGCATACGCCTCCTCTCTTGATGTCTGGTGTAACCGCTTTGCAATTGTTACATAAAGAGGTGAGAGAGGTGAGAGTAACCAAGAGAGGGAGAGAGTGAGAGAGAGAGAGAGATGCCAAGCAGGCAATGGAGAAATTGCGGGAAACAAAGGGGGAGAGACTAGGTGAAACGTTGAAACGCGGGCGGAGGGTAAGTTGCTAATTAGAGCCAGATTAAACGCTTGTCTGGGGAACCATTTTCCTTGCCGTTCCTCGCCGTACTCGACGGAGGATGGGTACGGAGAGCCAGAGACGAGTTCTAGAAGGGAGGGGTTGGAAAAAAGGCAAGTATAGTCAAGGGTGGCTAAAGTTGCAACAGAGAGGGGATAACTCGACTCCGGTTGGAGGCAGAACCGGGCTTAATGAAAAGTGTTTGCCCCGTAAAAGTTAAGATTAATTGGCGCTCGGGGGGTGGTTACCGCGGTAATCAGCCAGTGCCAGTGGTTTTCAAACTTGGGGTACTTGCAACACACTACAGTTCCCTTTTAACTTGGCCTTCCTTACAATAATATTTCCCGCTGGTCTTTCTCCAATTATCAATCGACATTTTATTAGCTTTAGGTATTTGTTGTAGAATCGGGATCCTTTTAAATCGTATACAGTAATGCCTCGTTAGAATCACGACGATCGGGGCTGGCAGCGTGATACTAACGCGATGCGGATACTATTTCGTGCCGACGACAACTTCGCGTCGACTCTTTTGTTCTCTCACGCAAATATCGGATTCTCTCACTCTCGACTGAAGGATGCCATGCAATGGTGGGGATAGTGAGCGTGATTATAACGCATGGTAAAAACGTGACACTAGCGACGAATTACTGTACCTACATCTGAGTAATGCTATTACCCTGCTATCCTCTCGATTTACGTTGATTAAAGATAGAAGTTGGCCGATCTGTCCCGCGCAGTTGAACGGTTCTAAACTATATTTGATTTGCTTTATCCCAATTTTCATCTTGATCACAGTGGAGGTAGATATTATGCATTTAGCTAAATAAATAACGTACGTGCGTCATGCCAACGCGCGGCGCGGCCTTATTCTGAGTAAGTAGGTAGGGTACTTGTATCGAATGGCTTCCTTTCTTGAAATTACGGCTGCTTTCGATTTTGGTTGAGCATTGCTGAAACGAGAGGTTAATTTGGCGACACCTAGTTTCATTAACAACGCCATTAAAAGTAATGGCCGATGAGGGCCGAACTCGGAGGTGCGGCCACATAGGGGCCGGGAGATTCTAATTATACCATAGGACTGAAGGACAGAGACTGAGAACTGAAGGACGGAAGAGTTCGGAAGTTGAATATACTTACTAATGTATAGATACATATATATATGTATATGTCGTAAAATAGGCGGAAGTGCAATAGGCAGAGCGAACAGAGGGAAGAGAGGGAGTGAAAAAAGTTGTAAATGTTTAGATGTTTAATATAAGATGATACACTTTGATTTCTGGTAACGCGAACGAAGATGGGCAAAAATTTTATTTAAATAAATTTTAAATAAGTCGTGTGTTCTTTTTTCGACAATAATTTTTTTAACTTTTCTTTGTAATTCGAAAATTTTATTTAATAAAATTTATTTTAAACATATTTTATCTAATAAAATTTATTTTAAACATATTTTATTTACTAAAATTTTAATTTAAACATATTTTATTTTAAATAAAATATTCAAATAACAAAGAAAAGTTAAAAAAATCATTGTCGAAAGAAAAATTACCTTTATTCGTCAAATAATTTAAACTAAAAATAACTTTTATTTGATCCATTATTTAAATCATTTTTTTATTTAGTTAATGCCCAACTCTGCTATACATACGTACATGGTACATATATCTATTTTAGGTACCTACCTATTAGCAAAAATTGCTAGTGAAATGCCATGTGGTTGAATTCGGAGACGCGCGTGGCCAGCCATATAATAGAAGTATGTACCTATTTAAGTATGTACAAACAGAAAAGGAATAACACGCAAGAGAAGTGGAACTGCATCGAGCATATGCGCGGCTTTACCCATCTCGAATACCACATTTTAGCTGAACAAATCCATACAGATTTATTTATTAGGTATATCTCTGATGTGCTTGATTATCAGACGATTATCACCTTTCGTCTTTCGCGCGTTTTCCAATACTTTGGACCGTTAAATTAAATCACCGGAACCGAACCGAGCCGAATCAAACCGAGTCGAGTCGAGTCGTGCAGAGGGGGCATTGATAAAATGTGATTAACGCTATTTACATAAATGTAGGTACGAGGCAGTGCCAAATCGATACATGACACCAATTACAATTTATCTGTGGGCAGTGATACCTAATCGTGGTGTTGATCAAACAATCTTATCCCTGTGATAAGAACAGATGAATTAACCATCAAATCGTTAATTACTTTTGAGTTGGGATAACAAGACTTTAGACAGTATTTGTCCCGAATTGTTATCATCGAAATTGTAAAAGTTGATCGGCTTGTCAGTTACAATTTATTATCAACCACATAACTTTAGTGAACTAGACTTTGCACCGGAGACAATGACTGAAATAGAATACACTTTATGCGATTAAGGAAATTTAGAAACCGTATACTTCGTCTGTTTTTATAGGTAATTGTGGATACGTTTATGCAATTTACCATAAAAAAATTAAAAAATAAATTATGACCGACTTCAAAAAGATAAAACTGCACTAAAAAGTAAAAAATAATTTTTTTCCTTATTTCATCTACGACTCTCAATTTTTTTTACTTCGGTGCCTCATCATTTGCAGTTTGCACTGTGTAAATCTGGCGCCGACTTACAAAAATTGAGACTCGTAGGTTAAATAAGGGAAAAAATTATTTTTTACTTTTTGGTGCAGTTTTATTTTTTTGAAGTAGGTCTTAATTTTTGTTTTAAATTTTCTTATTTGATGTTTTTTTTATATATATATTGACATAACATGCTGAGGAGACATGCGCGTACGTACATAAAATAATAATAATGAGGTGACAATAGCCTTTATTAACCAGAACTGGCAAAATATTGGGTTGATATTCATGCAACACGGGATGCTACCATCGCCCTCTTTCGAATAAAAAAATGATTATCAAAATCTGTCCATATGTTGAGGAGTTATGCGGGGACAAACATATAAAAAAAGTAAATACTACGGGTCGAATCTACTATAACCTCCTCCTTTTTGAAGTCGGTTAAAATGTGAATGCATTGGACACAGTAGGGAAAGGTGGGCATGGTGGGGTAGCGAGGCTTACCCGGGATATCGTAAAAAACCGATAATCGAAAAATGCTACACATTTGATGAATGTACCAAAAGGAAGCCATTGTATTGTAACAGTTAGGTCGTTGATAGAAATGAGTGGGGGTGCACGCATCTCTGCTTCAAATCTGTGAAATGTTTCACATGCTGCGTGAATCTTATTTTGTGCAGTCAAAACACTTATAATAAATATATATTTAAAATCGATAAGTCAATTGTTTTTGTTACATTATAATTACCATTCTATTTACTTTAATATGCAATATTAAAAATTGCAATTGTTTTTATTTGTCGTACAAATAGCATCAGTCTCTGGAAAACGATGGTTTGAGGCAAGATGGGATCATTGACCCTTCTCTATTGTAATTTAAGTTGATTTTTCGTTACTTTTAATTCGGATTTGAAAATGATAAGAACATATAAGAAGAAACTAGACGAGGAAAATGGTCGAAAGAAGTTGAGCAAATCTGTAGATGAAGATTATTTCATTTAAAGTTATTTTAAGCAACAAAATAGGGTACAAAAAATCTGCTCGAGAATACTATTGCCTTGAACGCAAACAATATTGGAACGTTATGTCGAAAAATTGAAGCAGGGAAACGAAGTGATGATGGGTTTACCATTAGGTCCAATTAAGAGTGTATTTTCCCAAACAGAAGAGGAAGAACTTGTCGAATATTTAATAGATATGGTGGCACAACTTCTGTGCGAGGGTAGAAAGAAAATAATTTAGAAGAAATTCATATTTGCGGTTGTGGAAATACCTATTTAGAAGAACCGTCTTATCCTCATTTTCGATAGCCCGTCATACCCCGTAGCAGGGGCAACATGGTTTCTCATTACTTTTTTTTAAATGTTTAATAACTTGAAATTTTTATTTAAACGTTGCTCAAAAAAGGTATAATTATCATTTTTTTCTATGTTTGCTTAGCTTCCCCATCATACCTCCCTTTACTCTACCTACATAATAGATATGTATACGTTCAGTTTGAGAGCGAGACAGGCTGACATAAGGGCAGAGGGGAAAGAAGCTCAGCTTATCGTGACGGAGCATAATCATTGGTAGAAAAATCTTTTATGTTTACTCGGCTGTCGAGGATGAAAGGTGTACCTACTACCTGTATCTCTGTATACATATACATATACCTATGTAGGTAGGTGGCATCGTAAGGTTGTAGTATCGAGTTTTCGAAATTCAGAGTTATTCGAAAATTTCGAAACAAATAAGCATCTCTTGTTGAACGTTGGAGATGAAGGATGCTGTGTGATTTGTCTTTGAACGAATGCTCGTTTCACAACCAGAGGGAATTACGAGACGAAGAAGAATATAAATAGAAATAGAAAAAAGTTTGAAATAGCTACGATTTTATACTTACTTACAGATGTCTGCATCCGTCAGAATTGTACAATATAGTACTCACTACGTCGCTCTAATACCTACATATTACTATTTAAATATGTATGGATGAAATACGGCAGTTGTTAAACACTTTTATTCAGCGTATACGTTGAACGTGCTTCGATCCTTAAGTAAATAAAGCTCCCTCTGTGTTATTTGGATAAAAAGCGGTGACCGACGAAATGGTGCCGTTTGCTTTCTTCTAGCCTCGTACCTGGCCGACCCGTCGCGCTACGTCCAGCTAAGTAGGTATTATAGATTATACGAATAGGTAATTAGGTACACAGAGATGGCGTAGATTATGGAAATCGTAACAGTGATACATTTTTCTCACCCACGGAAATCATTTTTCGACACAGAATGATATTTGAGAAAACTCGAAAGTTTCGGCTAGACACTCGAATAAGCGAGGAGACTTTATCAGTGGGATAAGCAAATGCGTCGTAGAACCGATATAAAATATCGGTGCCCGACAACCGATAACAGGCCGATTACTCGAAAACTGGGTGTGATGCCTATTACGCGGCTATTAGCTGCTCGATAAGGCTGTTGTAGACTTTAGATATCACCGATGTTTTGTTAGGTAGGATTATAGTTACTATGCGAACGAATGCAGTAATCATATTAGTAAGTAAGCACATAGGTACGTAAGTAGAAAATACATAGGTTTGCCGTAGTGTTGCCACCGCCGTTGCGGAGGAACACAGACGGGGAGCAATGAAAGTCTGGTTAAAAGTCGTAACGTAATGATTACAAGATGAAATCTGTTGTCGTTATGACCTACTATGTTGAGATCTGCGGCTTTTACTGTTAACGCTCCACATTAAGGCAGTAGGTAGGTAACGTGCAGTAGCGGACAAAAAAGTTACCACTTCTTCGAACCACCCTACTTCTATTACTTTTCAATACCAACTCTAAACTGCAGTACGTGCTTAATATACATATTCTGAAAGAGAATAAAAAGCTGTATAAAACTCAGTTACAGTTGAATTTATTTAACTAATGAACCAAAACCCTACCTAAAATTAAACAAGACAACACACTTTTAATTTAAAAGTTTTAAAGCCAACAAAATGTCACCTCTTTTGAGTATTAATAAAAAAAATCTAATATTTTGTGGGGGCACCTTTTGTTATTAGAACAACCTAAATAATGTTACTGAACGTGGTAACTTCTTTGTCGTCCCCAAAAATGTGTTACCCCGTTCACTGTCATATACCACTTTTGTTTGTCAGTTAAATAAATTAAAATTTAACTGGGTTTCGTACAGTTTTAAATTCTCCATCAGAGTATTCATATTATACATTCCACGGTCCTAAATGTATGGTAACAAAATAACAAAAATACAACAAATCTAAAAGGTGGTAACTTTTTTGTCCGCTAATGTACAGGTAGCTCCATAGATTCTATTGCACATTAAATTCATTTGACGGATTTGAGAGAAGATCGAGGAACGTGGGCTACAGCTACTCCTATACCCGTACCTAAGTAGCTATAACTACTTGTTCTAATCGCGTGGACAAAGTCGCAAGCAATAAAGAAAATAAGCAAAACCACGAAGATTGTATCGTCGCGTGCGCCGGTAGACCGACATCGAGTATCCCTGTTATTCGTGGAGGGTGCCCACTGGCCAACTTCCCTCCCATTATACGACCGTCACGTTGCAATTCAAGCTGCACGCATTTCGCCACCCCTCGGTTTTTCTGCAAGTGTCACGTGCCACCAACTGCATATCCGTTCTCCTTAGCGCGCTTTCCGTATACGTCTTCGGATTGGGCGATTCACGTTGGCGCAAGGGGGGGGGGGGGGGGGCGCTGTCTTGTTCCCCTTTACTCCCTTTCGTCACCGTTGCCGCCATCGTCGACGTCTTCTCCCACTCTCCCTCCGGCACTATCCTTCCGCACCCCATCCCTCTATCTATATTTCACGCTGTACCCTGCATCTTCCCATAGAAAGGGTAGACTGGACGCGCCGAAGCATTTCTCTGCTGGTGTCTACGTGGTGTAACTACACCCTACGTAAGTATAGATCCCACTTAGTTTTGTACTGCAGAAATTCGACGCCTGGGGCTCGGGGCTTAGAGCTCGAGAGGTGAGAGCTCGGGGGTTCACGCTCGCCGCTCGACGGCGAGGAGTCAAGAATCGGAAGCCGGGAATCGGAAGTGGAAAGTTGGCAGTTGGTACCCGCGGCACGCTGTGCGGGAAAGAGGGGAATAAAAGGGGGTGGGGGGTGCCGTAGGCGTGGCAAAATGCGAGGCTTGCCGCGATAGGCGTGGCAGCATCGACTAACCGCGGAAACGCAGAAGCAGAGGGGGAGCGATTTTCCCGTTAGGGACACGCGGTTCCTTGCTACGTCACTTTGCGGCGAAGCGTCGACTTAATCGCTTGTGTTGCCGCGAAATCGTAACTGACGCTCCATCGGAGAGAAAGTGAGAGAGAAAAAAGTGGCTCGTCGGTCTGGGATACGTTTACGGTCCTAATCAAGGAAGCGGAAGTTGTGTGAATATATCTCCATTGCGCGTGCAAGATCGGAGAGTCGTTTCGACGGTGAACCTTCGTTTAATCGGTTGGTCGGTCGGTCGGTCGGTCGGTCGGGCGGTCGATCGATCGATCGAATCCCGTAGGCCGATCGGATGTCGATCGGCCACCGATCCTCCGTTCAGCGGATCGTATCTATCGGTATAGCTACTTGAGAACACCTATCCGTAAATGATCGTATCCCAAGTAGTCGGCGATCAAGTCCGATCGGTACTCCATGTGTCCGTAATTGATGCGAGGGTACTTGGTGGTTGTGAAAGGAGGCCCTAACGATCCAACTGGTTTAATGCGCTCTCGCGTTTTCACGGAATCAGGTATGCATTACGACGCGCAGGGTGTCTCGGAGAATTTGTATTTACGGCAACGACAGGAGCATCAGCAGGCGAGTCAGCGTACCGTCTACGTGGAAGGCGTTCGGCAGAAGGGCCGAGGGCAGAGTTGTTCACCGATATCGCAAGAAGGGATATCGGCCGGCGTCGAGACAGCCAACGAAACGATCGGCTCCGTCACAGAGGAGATACGTTTTGCGGCAAGCGGCTCCCCGTTGGAGTTCCAAGACGAACCGCGAATGTCGAGGTATCGCGAGGAGGGCGATGCGAAGCGATCCTCCTTCTCCAAGCAGGAGCACGAATCGTCCAACTTCTTCCGAGACACCGAGAATGCCGGTATAAAATGTTTTCCCGCGGAAATGGTGTCCGCGATATCAAGCCAGTACAGGGGAACGAACAGTTCACCCGACAGAACTTCGCCGCAAGGATACTCGGTACATTCGACCGACAGGCGAACCACCTCCCTCGGCAAAACATCTTTCTGCATAGATGCTCTTCTAGGCCGGGCGACAGGGAAACAGGAGAACCTCGATCGCGACAGATCGGAGCGTAGCCCAAGATTACTATTCACCACGAGGAATCTGGCGGTGGACGGAAACCCTTGTATAGGAAATTCTTCTGTTCACGTTCACGGACGGGAATCTCCTTGTACTCTTGGGAGTGGAACTGAAACCAGAGATGGTGGTGTAGGTGGATGTGGAGATGGAAGTGGAAGTGGAAGTGGCGGCGGAGGTGGAGGAGGAGGGGGAGGAGGCGGAGGTAGTGTTGGAGGTGGAGGTGCAGGTGGAATCGGAGCTGCAACAGCAGCTGGCGCGGGTGGGACGGAGGAGCAAAGAACATCATCTTCGAGGAACCTTTTGAATCCGTTCGATAGGCCGGTTCAGCAATGTCCAGATTCACCAGGCCTAGAGTTTCTTCGCGATGGATGCGACCGGCAGACTATTCGTGACAGATCCGCGCGAGACATACACTTGCCCGGAGCGCCGTTAGAGCCGGTGGAAGCAGCGAGCACGGTTTCGATTCAACGTGGAAAATCAATGTTCCGCGGGGAGAGCATTGGAACCGGCAACGGAGGGTTCCGAGTAGATCGACTAGAAAACATCGAGGACGACGCTTCGACCGAGGTAGACCCTACGAGGACGGGGAGCGCCAGCTCTGGGAGTAACGCCAGTCACAGTCCGATCTCGAGCCCTCCGATTTCACCGGGATCAGAGGAACCTACCAGCAACGGTATTGCTGGTAATCCAAATTTACCGAGTGGCCATTACGGTGCACTCGGTACCAGTGCCGGTGTAGCTCGGCAGAACCAAGCTCTTCTCTTACACCCAAGTGGCCCTCTCATCCACCCCGGTGGATTGTATTATCATCCTGCTGGTGGTAGCGCGTTTCACTCGATACACAAGGAAGGTCAACCCGTCGGACACTCGCAAACTGCCGGAGCTCATCCTCAACAGCATCATATTCATCCGCTTCAGCTCGAGTGGTTAGCCAGGACTGGAATGTTGTATCCTAGACTGCCCGCTGACTTGGCTGGTAAGTTTTCACTACTCAGCAACTGTTTTCGTCTCTCGAGAAAGGTAGCAAAGAGAGAGATCTTTCCGCAACAGCTTCGGATAGCATTACCTACTCGTCTGCATTAAAAATTCTATTCCGAACGTGCTGAAATCGGTGTTGCCACCACTTCTCATGCAATTCAATTATATGATCAGATTGTTCGCCCACGTAGACGAAATTACGAAGTAATCGCTTCAGCAGAATCGTGTGAAGACATTTGACAGAAACGAGGCAACAGAATCTCTGAGTTTTTATACTGCTTCGCCCACATCACCAACCGTCACCTCTTCTCTTCCTCCTCCTCCTGGCTCTATTCCTTCACCTTACTAATTATTAACCACCCATTCTCGCACAACTTTATTCCTCATCAATTAATAATTCGTAGATGATTCGCCCAAGTAGGTAATGGAGCAACCACTATAACCATCGTCGCTCGGTTCCATAACGACACTGTTTGGCAAAGAGTTGGAACCCGTCAATTCAATTACGTCCGAGCAAACGTGTACCTATTAGGCACATCTACGACCGCTGTTTTTTTACCTACCTTAGATTCGACCACGCAATCGATACACGAGGCGAATGGCATTCTTTTCTTTTATCGTTTCGATGGAACAAAAGCCGGCGCGAAATGAAAGATAAGACTACAAAGGCGATTTATAGAACACAACGATAAGGATTCAAACGTTACTCCAATTTCACTGCTATGTAATACCTATGCGCTGTGCCTAACGCAAAGTCAGAGCAAAGTAGTGAAATGGATCGACAGATTGGCCGCATGTTGAGCAGATAGCGAGTGTTTACATGCCTAATGTAACGCTTTACTCTGCTATATTGATCGGCTACTCCAGTTTTTAGGTCATTTGTCAAGCGATAAGGTTGGAGCAAAGTTGCGCGCCGTGGCATTTTTTAGGTGGGTAGGTAGCTTCTTTCGGAATACAATACCTTTGAAAAGCGTATGACGAGACAAAGTTGTAAACGAAGGAAATGCGCGAGTTCGTACTGTACCTATCTACATGTAGGTACAGAGGTTGTTGCAAGATAGAAATGAAGTGGAATACCAAGTATGTACAGCCAACTATTTAGAGCGGGACGTGAAAAGAAGAATCGAAAGAACAAGTCTAAGTAGCCAACGAATAGATGCAGGGGCGATAGGAAAGGACGAATCGGTTACCACGGTAAATTTCACGCTTGGAGAAAGAGCCGTGGCCGCGCGTTGTCCAGCCAATCAGTCGAGAGCTTTTATCGAACAAATTGGTCGGTGAACGTAGCAAGCCAGGTTGCCGAGATGAACCGAGTCCGAATGAAGGGGAACGGAGGTTCAAAGAGAGGGAGAGGGATGGTAACGGCGCGGCGGGGCGTGGGGGAGAGGGAAAGTAAATGCATCTGTATATACGAGAGAGATGAGAGGAGAAAGAGATAGTAGCACGAGAGGGGTGCTCGGGGTGCAGTGCGGGGTACTTTCTGTCAGATGATCCTGATTGGTAGTTGCCGAGCAATCCAACGTCGACGAAAAAGGCGAAAACCCGATAGCGTAAAACGAGCAACGAGTACAAAAAAGCGGTCTCGCGGAATAAAATAAAACGATTGCATCCAGCCCCAGCTGAAACGGCCGTTATCGCGTAGGCAGGGAACACGTACCTGACTTGTTAAAAAATTGCTGTATGGCAGTACCGTCCCGTTTGGCCCTTCTGGGTCTCTCTCTCTCTCTCTCTCTCTCTCTCTCTCCTCCCTCTCTCTTCCTGTGGTACCCGTGCATCCTCGTACGCTCTCGACGTTATGTAAATAATGGTGAATGCGCGACTAACCGGCTCAGCACCGTGAGCTGACAGAGGGATAGGTTGGAAGCAGGAGACGCGAGCTTTTATTTGCGGAATATTTGTCGCGCGTTATGCCCGTGGCAACGTTGCGACAACACCATGTTTCATCTATTTCGAGTGGAGCTTTTACCGTATCGAAATTTAACTAGCACAGTAACGTAGCCGCGTGTGTTTCGCGACCTTCTGTTCTCGATACATCCCGAATCCCGATACTATCTATGCCTGGTGTACACTAAAAACTGTCCCTCGTATACCCACGTCACACCAGTTTGCTTTCGGATTAGTCGAAATCGACCGAAACGACGATTTAGCTTTTTGCATTGGCGCGTTACCTAAATACGTAGGTATGCAGTAGTTTTATTACCTACTCACGATCAAACATTTCCGCGACTTATCGTTATCAAACAAGAAAGCCACGACACGGGGCGGCCCGTTGTTCCGCAAAGTCATTGACAGAGGATTACAAAATAGATGTCATCTTTCTTCCCAACAGTTCTTTCTACTCCTCCCTCTGCTTCTTTTTCATCGACACTTTTTTCACTTACATTTTTCACTATCCGCTCTTCGCCACCTACCTTCACTTATTATTTTATTCCTTGACTCCTTACATACCTGTCGACTCGTTTCGCTTTCGTTAACATTGCTGTAACTCGAGTGCATTTCACCGGGCATCAAGGAGAAACAATGGCGAAGATATGAGCGGGAGGAGAGATCTGCTAACAAAAGGGGATGATACCCGGGAGATGAAGCACGCGAAGGGTTGGCGGATGATTTAATTAGTTAATTGTGCGTCATTCATCCGTCCATCCATCCCCTTCGCCCTTCTCTCGACGATAGCATGGCATAGCAGCGGTACCGAGATATAGAGTTACCATGGAAACTCCACGGACTTTCAGACAGTTCCAACAGCTAATTCCGCTCATCTTTGGAACGATCAAAGAACGCAAATCGATTCGACTTTGGACAGGAGGCTTTAACTCTCTTTCAATTACAAATCAACAAATTCGTTAAGAATACAACATTGTGTCCGATTTCAGGATTTCTAAACGTTTTTGCAAATTTTCCACGACATTAGCTACATATACCTATACTACGTTCTATATAAGAGTGTACCGACGCCTCTACCGATTTGCGACCGATCTGCGCAGCTCCCAATGATCTGACACACGCGATTGGACTTTCCCTGCCGGTTTACTACCAATCAACAGTGTATTCCTGCGCGAAACGAGTATGCTCTAATGTGGAACGCTGTGTATAGCAAACGGCATAAATCGGTAGCCGGACCTGATCTCGTGAAAATGTGTCAATGATCGCGTTAGAACGGATAGGTACCTGACTGTTTATTTTTGTACATGGAGGACAATAGACTGCTCGCTACCTAAATAGGTACTTAGGTACCTATAGATCTATGTATGTACTTATATGTGCATCTAGATCTATTTAGACCTAGCGATAAAGACGGGAATGTGTTTAAACGAGGAAGAGCGTGCACATAGGTAGAAAACGAATGGGCTATCGGCGGTGTTGGTGTCGGTGGCCGTGTGGCGGTCGCGTCAGTCTACCTATCTATAGGCATATAGGCGGTAATGGTGTTTCTGAATTAGCTGCCAGCTAGTTTGGCCGCCCGCAAGCAAACAGATCTTGGTTACCCGATGTGTAACGTTCCACGTTCGCCCAAACGCGGCATCCTATATCTCTATGATCTGGTTTGATCGCAACGTGCCGCGTGGACTCGTGGACCAATGCTCACAGCGACATGAGAACGTATTTAGCTTCGTGTGTCCTGACAACATCAGAATACCATTGAGTTTAGGTGTTTACCGTTGCGTACAAACTGTTCACTATTGAACGGTAGATACCTGGCGGCAAACATTCCTTATTCTACGCGTGAAGATGTAATGTACAGCTACTGGTCGAATCATTCACTGTGCCTAAATACATCATTGGATTGACAGGCAACCGTCCATCGAAACATTCTTTACAGTTTAGAGGGTTCCTTCGATTAAACCAAGACGAAGAATGTGGATACCATTAGGTACGGAAAGCCCATGGAAGAATGTTTGGACCAACGGTTGACGGCTGACCGCTAAGTAGATGAATACTAGGAGTCAGCCTTAATTCTTTCTTGGACGATGACGCACGGGGAGTAGCGCGGTAGGAAGGAAAGGAAACGCGTAACGATTCCAGTTTACGATCCGATAGTAAGAGTGAATGGTAACATTTTGGATGTTTATGGCGTGATTTGTGGTGAGTCCGCGAGACGAGTATGAAATTAAATCCAACCATTTCGGGGAGGGAAAATAATCTCTGACGAAAGTTTGCCAACTTTTCCTGGTGCCCCAACCCCTTGATGTCATGGATCCGTGTCTGTGTGGCAGAGAGGTATATAGAGGAGTCGATGACGTCTCACAGATCGAGGGTGTACGAGAAATGGTGGGATAGCATCGACGTTACTCGCGCTCGTCTTCGTTCACCTCCTATACGAGGGGTTGAGAATTCGGAGGCGGGTCATTCCAAGCACTCGGGGGTTACAGGCGGAGCTTCCATTGCTACGTCAAACAAGCAGAGGGAGAAAGGCCTAGTGTGCGCACGCGTCCGTTCACACCCACCGACGGCGACGGAAGATGAAAACGAGAAGAAGAAGGAGAAGGAGAAGGAAAAGGAGGAGAAGGGAAACGAAAACGAGAGCTGAAACACAAAACTACATAGTGAAGAAAGCGAATGAGCGAGCAAGATAAAGAGTGGCAGATTGTGGTGGAGTGAGTGGGAGGAATAGGGAGAAAGAGAGGGCGGTTAAAGGGGTGACAGAAAGGGTGGATGGAAGCCGAGTGTAGGAGAGATCGGTGCAAAATCGGGACGTTAAGTATAAAGTCTCACAACTTTGACATTATTAAGTAAAAAAGAAATTAGAATTACGATTCATTAGAATACCTAAACTCTTTTTTAAATAGTACGTATCCAATTATTTTAGTAGAAGGAAAAATACAAAAAAATTACCATTTAAAATATGATACGTTTTTACGATTTTACCCCATGGTCTGGGTAAAATCGGATACTACACTAGATACTGACCCTAGCACCTATAACAACGGTACTCGTCCAATTCTTCAGGTCCCCAACCAGTTAGAACAAGCTGTAAATTGCTGTAAATTCATCTAATTTCATTGAACTATATGATTCTTGAACATAAATGCAAATGTCTTCACCGTTTTCATCACCACTGTTATCATTATCCTTCGGTATTTTGTTTAATTTTGTGGTTTTCTTTCTGTTTAGTTGTGGTCCGTTATTAAGATTAAATTATAATTTTCATAAGTTCATCTTTTTCGTTTCTTTGTTATACACATTTTGTCCAAATCCGGGTACCCGGTTTACCCCGCACGATTTTGTCCCAGCATACAATTTTGTAAATATTACGAATTAACAACAATACCATGGCGAAGTAAAAACAAACCTTTTAATTATTGACACTTCAATATGCAACAATTAACATAATTCACGCCAAAAATTATCTACCTGAACACTGTCAAAAATGTTCGAAGTTTCTTAAATTACCGAAAATTAGATCAGAGGCTTCCAAGCACACACAAGACGATATAACCGTAGTAAGCACGCTTGTAACACGATCATCTTTTGTTGAAAAAATAATGCACATCGTGACAAAATTTAAGGCAGTTTAAAAAATAATAACACGTCCCGGTTTTACCAACGTACCCGATTTTGTCCGAAGTTTCCCCTACATGTACATAGATACTTATATGCATACATATGTGTATGTATATGCCAACACTCACCGTGGCGTTCGTAGATACAATGAGAATCAGGCGATACTTGGGATATAGTTACCTACCTAAATACCTACATCTATTTGGATCGGTAATTTCTGTTTGCAATCCGGTGCAGAGTAATTGCTGCCCATTAGGGGGCAACCACTTATGCAATCCGATTGAACCTATAGATTTGTATTTGTGGGTCGAAAATTTACAGAGGCAGCTGTGCATTTTAATGTTCGTGACGACGTTTCTTGACGACATTCACGACTGCTTCCATAAGAAGCATTCCTCGCGAATACCTAGGTACTTAGCTATTTAGGTTGAGTAATTACTCTTGATTGAATGTAGCTTTAGGTGAGATTAATTTCACGGGGACATGCACGTAGGTATGTAGCAGAGTGGCTTTTATTTACTCTTGGTGAATTTTTTTCATGATTTTCTTCGGCGCATCCTCCAGAATAGTTCCAAATTATAAAAAAAATCTGTATAAAGTTTGAGCCCGATCGAATCATGAGAAGGGGTGCCCCCGGACCCTTAAACATTTAAATAATTATTTAACAACTCACAAAGTCGATTTTACATAATATCCTTCAAGTTATTGATTAAATAAAAAAATAGGTCAAACAGAAGTTGTCGATCCGGACAATGAACATCTTGTAGTATGTTCCATTACTTTTTCTCGTGCGTCAAACGGTTTTCGAAGAGTCTGAAAAACAAAAAAAAAGCACATGTATATTTGTTCAAATTTTGAATGTTTAAATCTTTCGCGAACCCTTTTTACTTATGAAGGCAAAGATAAGATTTGTAATTTTTATTTTCGAGGACTATTTTTTTAAACTATTAAGGCGGATCATATACCGAGATATACGTACCAAAAAGATAAAATTTTTTTTTTTATTTTTAGTGTTTGATATGTCATGAATGTTTCCTGAAAATTGGGGACCGAAATTCGCAAGATTATCGAAGATATAGACATTAGAAATGAAATATGCTCATTGGTGATAGAGACGTAACAGCGTTAACCTTTAGGGTTGAAAATAAAAAATACTCATTTCTTTTCGTCTTCATAATGTAAGAAATGTTCGATATACATTTAAATTTTCCAAATTTAAATAAAAAATTGTATATGAAATCTTACACTTTTTAGGCAATAGAAAAGAAACTATGAATCAAATAAAAAATCCGCGCTGCCAAAAAGCTGAGTAGTAGTGTATCAAATAGCCATGCAAAATTTGAAGTAAATTGGTTAAATAGTTTTTGAGTAATCGTAGATGAGATGTTTGAAAATCATGAACTCGAGAAAAATGCATTTGAATACCTCACTTCTAATATATATATCTTCGATATTTTTTGCGAATTTCGGTCCCTAATTTTCAGGAAAAATTCATGATATATTAAACACTGAAAATATGAGAAAAAATCATTTTTAAATGTTTAAAATATAGTCCTCGAAAACAAAAAGTACAATTTCTTTCTCCGCCTTGTATATGAATATGGAACGTACATACATAAATCCGGTGGGTAGATGTACTTATGTGAAATTCCTCCTCAATTTTAACGGCGTTGGGTTATTGGCCGTTTTAGCGGTGTGGCGATGAATAGGTCGGCATGGAAGGAAGAAGGAAGTGTGCTGAAAAGAGACACGAATGAGGCGAGTTTGCCACCGAGAGGGGAGTAAGAGGGACGAGAGTGTGGAGAGGTAGGAGTGATAGGAGAGATAGGAGAGATAGCAGAGAGATGGTAGGTACCTACGGACAGACAGAGAATAAAGAGCGGGGGATAGAGAGTCGCGTTAAGTACAGATAATGGCTGGTGTTTACCGGTACGGTGATCAGCATGATTTAAGGGTGATCTGGCGTGAAGCGGCTAATAGGACCCCAAATAAATTAAATTATCATGATAAAAGTGTAACGGTGGGGTGAGAACGATGCTAATCTTAACGGCACCCCATTGCTTCACCCCGCATAGAGGAGAGCGAAAATAATGATTGTCCACTCGATGGTGCCGCCCTTCTTGTTTGCCGACATCTGTCATAACTCGTAGCATTTCTTCCTGGCACCTTCACGATCATAGAATTTCGTTGGCTCGGTCCGTTCTCAGTACCTCAATTTTACAGAACCTGTGACGATTCATCCAACACGTAGATATACTAAGCAGAGAAACCAGAATGTTATTATAGGTATAAATACATTTTAAATGGTTTCCCGTTTATCAAGTAAGAAATGAATCAACGCATGCAACGAGGTATTAAAAAAGTTGTATGTATGTATGTACGTATGTACTTGGGTATAGCATTCGAGGAAGGGATACAAATAGGCACATACATGTGCACACACGCGTGCATGCATACATATAGTGGTAAATCATAGAGGACCGACGTGCAAAGTAAAGGCAATCGTCCAAATAGTAGTAATTGTCACGAACGGACGGGTATGAAATCACCGACTGGACCATATGTGCGCAACGGGTGGCAAACCACCCTTTGGGGAGACGATTAATATCTATGTATAACGTAAATAGCGGAAGCGAAGCTGTCAACTGTTCGCATCGGGAAACGATGTGCCGCGTGACGTTCAAACGTTCCAACGATGTACCCCTACACACCTATATAGGTATAACTACTTAAATGCAGATTCGTTGGCTGCGAGAAAACTTATTACCGAGTAGCCTACCGTCTCTACTGAATCTCTAATCGAAAAATTAAATAGCTATGTACATGCTAGGTGTCCAAGGTTTGATTAAGCATCTGATTAAGAGCGACATAAGGGTATCGCACGTTCCAAATTAATCCGAGTGTACGCGCGACTAAACACTGCCATGTGTACAAACATTGACAGCCGGTCACACACTTGCTACATAGTTGAGCTGGAGGGGTGCATCGCGCTCTCAAATCAACTGTAGGGAAAAATATGATAAACCGCCCAATATTGTATGTTAACGCTTCGAGCATACCAATCTAGCTTCTTTGATTCGAGGCAACAGCGGATCAATATAGGTAACCAGGGAACAATTTTATTTTTAACGTATGAACTAGTACTCCTCCACAAGCGTGTGTATGTATTCATTATTATTCTAGTACGATCGCGTAGGAGCGTTGTCGTTGTTGTTTTCAATGTACCTACAATATTATATAGGTACATGCCTACACAAGTACACGATACTTTCTATGTTTCCTATTTTTTCCTATGTACCTGTTATAGCGTAATAGATACTAGATACGCGCCGCTATCGAAGAATCGAAAGCACGCCGACACCGTAACTTCTCAATGCTGATAAAAGTCTCTGGTAACGGACGAGACTATACTTTACCACGATTTATGCCTGTAGACTGTGCGAGTGTAGAGTCATAAGGGGAGAGATTCGCATGCGACCAAGAGTCGTTCGTAGGACTAATCGTTAGGGCGGCCACCCTAGTCCTCTTTACCCTCGTTTCCAGCCCTAAATCATACTGTTGCAACCCATAGGGATTTTCACTGGCGATAATTGCATTAGCATTCGATGATTTTTATCGGTTCCACGATTGGCATTACCAACCTGTATGTATAATGCGCGACAGGATTATCAATAGAGTGTAACGATAACGATTCATTCCCGTATTAGAAGGTACATACCTATTCCGTATACCTACATATCGACGTGCGTTACGAAATGTAGCACGCTTCAATTTCCTTACAAAAAATAACACATTTGTCTTCGTTATTACGAAAACTAAGGTAGTTGACCCAGTCGTCGATCGGTACCCAGTCGTCGATCATTTGAATTAATATTGAGATTTTATAAGGTTTTTGAACAATATTGTGTAAAGGACAAAATTGCAAGTTAATATTTAAGAGTCTTTACCTACATATATCATCACAATATTGTTCAAAAACCTTATAAAATCTCAATATTTAAGTGATCGACGACTAGGCCTAAACCGATCGACGACTGGATCAACTACCTTATTACGTTTCGGTTTTTGCTGAGAAAACTAGCACGTTTGAGCGGTTTTCCACGAAAAGTAGCATGTTCCGTTTATAGCGACGAAAAGCAGCACATTTGGTTGGCTACGAAACATCGAGTGCGTCACCTTAAATAACTTCCGACGCGATTTTTATTTAGTACTATGTTGGTAATTTATTAAACATTAA
The DNA here is from genome assembly GCA_960531205.1 of Andrena bicolor. Lineage (NCBI taxonomy): Eukaryota > Metazoa > Arthropoda > Insecta > Hymenoptera > Andrenidae > Andrena > Andrena bicolor. The sequence continues at coordinate 38,076,904 of OY482665.1, forward strand.
AATACCGTACTTAAATTATGTAGATTAAAATTTTCATACGTGTTTTCTTTTGGAAATTAAATGGAGTTATTATTTATCAAATAATATTTTCAGAAGTTGAATTCTTGATGCAAAATGCACTTCAACTATTTAAACTAACCACGCGCCAAAACGTGATAGTTTCTGCAGTTTAATCCAAAACGTGTTATTCTTCGTGGCGAAACAGAATGTGCTTGTTTTCGCCGCAAAGTTCGAAATGTGTTATTCTTCGTAGCTAAGCAGTCTAATATGTTAGTTTTCGGGGCGGAAAACTAAACGTGCAAATATTCGCCAGAAGCGATGGAATGTGCTTCTTTACGTGGCAAACTGAGACGTGCTGTTTTTCGTAAGACAACTAAAACGTGCTACTGTTCGTAACGCGCGTCGATATATACGTAGGTGGAGAACTATGTAGCTTCCGTGCAAGCAGCCTGGTTAATCGTGCACTTTTGTCTACTTAAAGGTTGCGCTGCCCAGCACGCTCTTCTTGGGAAAACCAGAAGACCAAGAACCGCTTTCACGTCGCAGCAGCTTCTTGAGTTGGAGAAACAATTTAGGCAGAACAAATACCTTAGCAGACCGAAGAGGTTCGAAGTGGCCACTTCGCTGATGCTGACGGAAACGCAGGTAAAATTTTCATGCATACAATATGTATAGGGTGCGCACCTCCCTCTTTAACGAGGGAGAGAAGTTTGTTGTCACGCGGCCGCGGGAAATGGCGAGAATTGGCGAGAAATGGCGAGAAATCACGAGGTCGAGGTCGGTGGAAAGGAAATTGTATCGAGCGAATAGCATGGAACCGTCCAGAATCTTGCTCTTTCGTCAGGTCAAATGCGAGCGAGCGAATTTCTCGCGTAGTTGAACAACTTAAACATAACTTTGAAGCTTACGTGTTCTGACGGATCGCTTGGCAAATAGAGACGAAAGTCTGAGTTATAGCAGGCTGAGTCCCTGATTTGTTTCGATATTTAACCGATTCTACTTTGGAGTTTGTAGGTAGTACCTTTCGAATATCCAGACGTGCGTCGCCTCGTGTTAAGCACCGCCTTGCGCTATTCCGTTTCTTCGCCTTCTCCTTCGTCTTGTTCGCTTTGTAGTGCTGACGATCAACAACGATCCAACGCACCTACAGTTAGGGTAAGTGTGGGAGAGATGCCGCACTGGGAGAGACGCCGGTATTTCAGGGTTATCCGTAATAAAAGACAACTAAAATACACTGTCGATTTTATTTGCTTTAGGCTGTTAGTTTAAGTTAGATTAATAAGTGTGAACGTATTCCCATTATTACTTTTAAAGATTTTGCTATTTTTACAGGTATGCCTACCTCACTTTGTCTCAATAGTTATACGTCGAGTTTATTTCTGCTATCGTAGTAGTTAAAAATTCATAGTTTTTCGTGACATATAACTTTTGTAATAAGTTAAAGGAACTTTGTGGAATATTTCTCGGCCAGAATAGGTCACATTCGACATAGCATTTGGAAATACGAAAGTGCGGCGTCTCTCCTGGGCATTTGGGATAGATGCCGCAGTTTTATGCGGGATTGATAATACTGTATCTGAAAGGTTCGGCTAAATTATGTTTTTAATGTTAAAAATAAAAAGAAAGTGTTTCAAAATAGATGCCGTGATATCCGAAGGCAAATTATTTATTTTTTAATGGCAAATCTGATAATCCAGATATATTTGTGGGCTCCTTAATTAAATTTAGAAATACAGAAATAATATCTGTTCCTACTTCTTTTTTCCAATTTTATTGTACTTTATAATTGTATAAATTAAAAAGATGTTTCATTTTACTTTGCTTTTACTATTTTCTTTAAATAAAAAGTTAAAATTAACAAGTTGAAATGGAAAATTAAACGTTTTTAGGACCTTTTTAATTTAAATTTTTTTTAAGGGTGACAAATATTATAATTCTGATTTTCTTTAATGCTAGCGGTGGCACAACATGTTCAACTAATTAATATGTAGGGGAGTTCCCTTAACGGCGGACGGCACCTAATACCGGACATTAGCTATATCTGTGATATTTCAAACACTATTGAGCTGTTCTTTCGGGTAAACCATAGAGGGGATAAAACAAACAACGATCATGTCTTGCCTTGGCCAGTCGCGTTTTAAATGTCACAGATATAGCTAAAGTCGGGTATTAGGTGCCGTCCGGCGTTAAGGGAACTCCCCCTATCTTTGGAAAAAAATTTCATTGAAAAATTTAGACACGGTAACAATTTTGCGTAAGGTCCGGCAACTCTCCCACAATTACCCTGCAGTAAAACGTTGCTCTAGCTCATGTTCCAAACAGCTAGTAACTGTTAATTTGTTGTCGACGCGGACGGGTAGAAACATTATATAATTCGGTTTTCTTTGTTCCTACTCGGTTGTTTCGGTATTTCATGTACCTACATATACTTATCTATGTGGGTATGTATCTTTTATCGTGAAAAGAAGACGCGTTCCCTCGAAGGGGGAGGATGTAATCGGGTCGGGAGTGTGGCGGGTTGGTTCAACCGTATGATATGTTGCCTGAGAGATTTACATCGCTTTCTTACGGGATTGGGGATTGGGGAAAGGAAGACCGAGTCTGTAGCGATTTGAAAGGTTCTGTCACGCGATATTCGCGTGGATAGCTAGAATGTTTGAATTCTCACAGTTATTCGGCGCCGCGGGTTATTTATTATATAAGATATCATGTATAGAGAAAGAGAAATTCTTATCGCATTTTCTTTTCCCTTCTCATCCCCACTACCGGTCGCATCCTTTCCCTCCCTCCTAGGTAGATACCTACACAGGTATTCATGGAAGGTTGACTCTCATTCATTGCCACTGATAGCAGATAATAAATGTACTTTGGTAGATGATCGGTTTGTTTGGATTCAGGTGAAAATCTGGTTTCAAAATCGACGGATGAAGTGGAAGAGAAGTAAGAAGGCACAGCAAGAGGCACGCACGAATAGTAAAGTCGAGGAGGGAGGAAATGCGAGAAGCGTGGAAAGGGAGACCGCAGGCGATCCGAGTAGAAATTCACCGAGCCCGCAGGAAGATGGGAAAGTGTCGTTGCAAGAACCGCAGCGAAGCACGGCCGAACTCCAAGAACCGCTTTACCGGCCTTACGTGGTATAAAGCCAATCGAAACAGCTGACCAAAACAGTCCTAATACCAAGTTGCGCGTAATTCTTGCCCCGACAACGACTTGTCGTGTTTTAATGTTTGATAAATTTATGCAATAACGCGCGAACCCTAATCCGAATGAAGGTTAAAACCTCCATGACATATAAGATGTATGGAAGGGATTAAAGGTCAGGATGATTGATTAGACTGAAAACAAATGGAAATTTCAATCACGTGCATGTATATAAATACCTACGTAAGTACTTACTCCGCATACCGGTGTAACGTATACTTATTGCGAAACTTATATGTAAATATAGGGAACAAAACGATATAAGTAATTGGCGAGTGTACGATCGCTACGATCGCAATTATGTACCTATTAGACGTCATTCCTGGGAAATTGAAAGGGTCATCGTTTATGGGTCTGTTCCTCCAACTATCTTCAGATGTGTCCTCTCACGTCAGACTGTCACGTGCCCGTGCATTGCGTTTCTATTCCGTGATTTACCAAATACGATTTACATTTACATTTACATTTACGGGGAAAGGGGAGGCACGATACGCACGCGGAGCCGCAAAAATTGTATAGAAGCAAATGAGAGGTGAGAAGAGCGCTAACTTTATGATTATAACTTTATTCTGACGTTGCTCTAGACAGTCTAGACCCACTTGAATCGAAGATACCTACCTATTTATGATAAACGATACGTAACTGTAAATACTATATTCGTGTACGTCAAAGGTAGAGAGTGTGATGCGAAGGAAACGTCATATATTATGTCGCAACAAGTTCCTAAAATAAATTATTGATAACGGAAGAAACCTGTGACTCTGTTTTCTCTCTTATGCTTGAAATGTTGTTAAGGGGGTAGGTTACCCTCAACTGCCCAAAATCAGGTCGTTCTTCAAACGCATATTCTGAAATAATTTTTTATTTAATTTTTAAGCGTAATGTCGTTGACTTCAATGCGCAAAAAGGAAATTTTAAATATATTTATAGCGAGAAAAGTTATAAATATAAATGTAACACCGTGTACTTACGCGATGCACCGTTTGATGGTGAACACGATTTCGAACAGGTAAATTACCTACAACACAAAGTAAAGGCATTCTTATAATTTGCAAGACAGTCTCCATCTTGTACAGGAAGCAAAATTTTGATAAACAAATTAATACAATTTTATGTTGATGTTTCTGATTTTATCCCTTTTTTGTAGGAAAAATATTTTTTATCTTTTTTTTAAGAATTTGTATTGAAAATGTACTTCCAATACATGGAGGGGAATAATTTTCTGCAGCTCCCTGTAAATTTTATTCAAATCGTTGGAGCGATTTTCGAGATTTTGTGTTCACCGTTTTGGAAAACGTAGTTTCTGGGAAATCGCGTTTCAAGTTGGACATCGTTTTCCGGTCTCATATGCAGGCTCGTACATTTTTTACTGTAATACCTTCAATTTTTGGAATTTCAGGGCCCGAGTGCGCTTAAAATACGTAAAAAGGATGTAGTTAGCAGAATATGGAAACATCATAAAAACAATTTTTTTAAATTTTGAGGGTAACCTACCCCCTTAAGCGTTCGATTGGACGCGAGGAAATCATGAAGTTTAATCAAATTAGTCATAAGTAATTATACAGATTTATGTTGTTCACAGAGACGAGCCCTTATATTTGGGAGAAATTCCTCAACATTGCTCTATTTAGGTAGGTACCTAGCTGTAGCGAAGGAGACGCGATCATAAGCCTTCCTCATCGGTTACCGTAAGCACGCAAGCAGTAGGTATCATCAGTATTTATGATATGCTAATTCCCCGTTACAAATTCCACGATGTTTCGCGGATGACTGCTCCTACTAGCTACAGCCAGTGAGAGCCACCCGTTTGGAAAATCAGTCGTCAGTGAAGGAATGGAAAGGAAAGAGGGAAGAAAAATTGTATTCTGTGAATACGAGTGGATCGGTCGAAACGTTCGGTTGGTTCGTAGGTAGGTGCAGGTACCGCCGATTCTTGAACGACTTGATTTGACGAGATTTCTTAAAATCTGGGATAAATTGAAAATTGATGTTTCGTTAGTACCTTTCCTTACCTGTAAAAGATTGACAATGATTTGTTCGATGTAAAATTCTACAATTGCTGCGCTGATTTTCGGAGGAAAGATTTGAATGGGAGAAGAATATCTTGACGAAGCATTACAAAGATTCAGTGGTTGTCGAGATGTGCAGCCAACAATAAGGACGAATACAATAGGCGTTTTGGGCTTGTGGCTTCGTGCCAGGACATTCGCGAGTTTGCTTCGCCGAACTCTGCAGAGCATTCTCTCGCGAATAGGCACGCCCAAGTACACGAAAAAAGAATGGAAATGAAAGAGAGTAGAAGGTGTAGGGATAGTTCGTGATTCGTTAAAGGATTGTAAAAAAGGAAAACCTTTACTTTAAACACTGTTCCGCTGCGGGCTGTTCTCTTCAGTTTTGTTTTCTATTCGCGAAACACCGATGTAGGTAGACCGAGGATGTAGTGTTTCCACAAATATTCTGCGGAAATCTGCATACACGTGTCATGCACCTGCTTATATTGTTAGGTACAGCGAGGAAAGGCGTTGACTCTCACGAGTCGATTCGCCTCGTATTCCGCAATTACCTACGCGATTTCGTAGCATAGCAACACCTGATCACATTAGAGAGCTAGAGGACGTAGACTAGACGGTGAAAATCTTGCTCGATGCAAGTTGAACAGTGCGGTGGTCGTGTGGCGGTCGTGCGGTGGTCGTGCGGTGGTCGTGTGGTGTTGAGCAGAGTTGACTAGAGAGGGTGGCGCAAGAGCAGAGCGTGCAGACGAACGCAGAGGCGGGGCACTCATGTTTATATGCATTGTATTGCTAAAACCCTTTTAACCGAATTACATTTAGCGATTCTAGTGCCGCTTTCCCGACTCTCCTTCCACGGGTCTACCACCGGCCGCCACCGCCACCGCCTCCGCCTCCGCCTGCGCCGCCGCTGCCATTGCTGCCATCACTGCCATCGCCACCGCCCCTCGCGTGCTTTCCACTCCCAAACTTCGATTCTCCGCTTCGTCCTTTCCCTCTGTGTGACGCGTGCCCGTTAGCGCGACGGGTACTGTTCTCCTACTCACTACTGGAACCTCGCAATCGAGAAAGCGGAGGCAGCTATATAGATACTATAGGTGGTAGTGGTGTGTGTAGCCGTGGTGGGGTTGGAAAACCGATGGGGCCGGATTCCGAGGCTTGGAACAGCATCCCTGAATTCTTGATTCCCTTGGTAAACAAGTGCTTAGGTGATTCACTGCTTGTTCTCTCCTATCGGCCGTCGTTTGTTTCTAGACGCCATTGCGTTCTACGATTCTATCTCGTTTTCCGGTCTAATGACTTTCCGAGCCTAAGGGAGGCTGAGCTTGCTCCGAACCTCTCACCCCCATTTTTATTTACTCTTTGTCCCCTCTCCCCTACGCTCGCCAACCTCGCAATCTCGCTCTCACTCACTCCCTCACTCCCTCACTCCTTTCCTTAATTTCTTCCTTTCTGCCTTTTCTCCTTCCCTCCTTTCTTCCTTTCCTCCTTTCCTCAGTTCTTCTGTTCTTCCCATCTCCCCTTCTTCCTTCCTTCCATCCTCACGAGCGCGTTTACTCAGGAATACTATTTGATAGCATTTTGTAAACGTCAAGCGGCCCCTACACAATGAGACTTGTCTCGAGACATGTCTTGAGACAGGTCTCTCTCTCTCTCTCTCTCTCTCTCTCTCCTACTCTCCACCTTGCCAGCACGAGACATGAGACCTCGTCTCGAGGCATGCCTCAAGACAAGTCTCATCATCTAAGGCAGGCTTTATCATATGCTGGACGATAGACACGGACCGTTCGCCAGCCACATCTGGCCATGTCAGTTTAGCGTACGAGCTAACATCCACATGAAATGTCAAGTAACGTTCCGATTGAAATTTAACCATTTTATTCATATAGGCAGTGACATGAAAATGCATCGATCACCAACGATAAACCTGTGCTAAGCACGCCTGGTGCTGACGAGGTGTAGGGTGAGTGATGATTATTTTCGTAGCTTCCGCGCATTATTGACGAATCGATGGTTCAGAGGTCACTTATAACTATGGCAAATTCCCGGCTGATGGTGATTATAGGTAGGTAGTGTGGGTACATATACCTAAGTAGTAATCGATGCCAGTTAACGATCAAGTAGGTATGTACCAAACAAACAAAATAAATAATGATGGAATAATTGTGTAGACGGAATGGTCGCGAGAACAATGCCCGGAAGTTGGATATCCGAGACTTGTCTCATCCCCGTGTCTCACGGCGCATTCCATCATTAACGCTAACAACGTTGGCCCGGGGCTACAAGAGGGGCCTCACCCTTCGACGAGCTAACCTCTAGATATACCTACACGCGCTCGCTCTCAAACACGTGCACGAATGAGCAGGAATAGAGTGTGTATAGGTATACGTATACATACCTATATAGGTACGGGTACACACTCCCCGGCTGAAACTCGGTTTCTCCTTGGGAGAAGGGGGGGATAATAAGATCTACGACAATCAACTCGGAGGACGACGTTTGGAGAACACCGCGATTCGACCTATCGGACGAGCTTTTAGGCGACGTCCGCCACGTTACGTCCACATCTCTCTTCACCGCGCGCGTCTCCTCTAGCCTACTTTATATGTCTGTCTGCCGTCCTGCCGCTAGGTCCATCATCTATCGCATTTAGGTGCACGCCTGTATGGCGGCATTAGACCTACTCTTCTCTTTGTCAATCTACCTTTTGCTATTCGCTGTTTCCTGAAATGAAAAAATTCTCCTTATTTCAATGTATCAATCTGTAACGCTTTGTATTGGCTGTTAATGCGGCAACGCGTTAATAGGTGATTGCAAAGTGGAACAATAAATGGGCTTGGTAGAGGAACAGGGGGATAAGAGGCAACCGTAGCAATAAAGAAGATAAAAGCGAAATATTGTAATAGACAAAGAGCAGGTGTTAGGAAACGTTAGTGCATTCCGGGCGAGACGCGTAAGTAAGTAGTTTGGTGGGAAACTAGAAGGAGCTAACCACATCGTAATCAACGTAAAATGGCGTCGGAAACAGGGAACGGAGAACGGAAGAGCCTCCTGAGGTCGTGCCGCCATTGTACATCACACTCACCCTTGCCCTTACCCTCACTCCATCTTCACCATCCTTGCTCTCACCCTCCTCCCCATGCTCATGCTCATCCTCATCCTCATCCTCATCCTCACCTTCGCTGTCTTATGATACGTGATATACAACTTTTTGGGGGAGGCATAGCAAAAGAAATTACTGATATAGGGATATAATTTATAGCACTTGTACAGTAGCTTGCCAATGATAGAAGAAGAAGGTAAAAAATATGTATTATCAGCAGCATCGCATTATTAATTAATTGTTATAAATTTAACACACACGGCCATGATTTCGCGACCGCTCAATTATACACAAAAACGAATCTCTATATATCGAATTTAAAAAATAAAACACTATCCCACTTATCCAACCGCCGAAGATCAATATTTCATTTACAACAGTGGTTTCTAAGTGCCGCAATGAACATTTAATTTGAAACCCATGGGCCAAGTTGGTTATTGTAGTAAATAATACAGCGAGGAATGTGAAGAGTGAAAAATTTCTGCGAATTCTCTCTCACTCAGGCTCAACAATCGTTTCTCTTTTAGTCTGCTATATGTAGAATGTAGATGTATGTAGAATGTAGTTGTGTTTTCCCGAAAACAATGTAATAGTGGATTTATAAACTGTCACTATCGCCGAACAGCGTTGTTGAACGTTTCGATGCATGATAGCCGCACTACAGACGAGTTATAAGACAAACTTAACATCTTGCGGGATTCCGTATCACACAAACTGAAATATCGACTTTGTGAGAATTCAATTGTTCTATCACGCACTCTGTGTGAAAGAACGGCGACCCTGGGAACTATATTCAACCGAATTAGAGAAGTCGGTAATGTGAAAAATTAGTAAAAGGTCGATAAGGCCGATAAAGTAAAAAATACTCTATCCCTTGTGGAATACCAGGGAAGTTACATACACAGACGAGGTATTGGATAGATCAATCAACCAATGCATTTTTATGTCACCGGTTTGGGGGGTCTTAGGACCCCCTTACCATTTTAGTGTCGCATGCAACGTTACCGGTGAAGTCGCGAAACAGATTGTAACGCTACGCATGGTAGGAATTAGAATTCAATATGTGTAAAACTAGGTTATTCGAAACCCGCGATTTACAAATGATTCTGTTAGAGTAACAATTTAAAGATCGTTTTATAAACGTATTCCGTGCAACAACAAAGAAAGAAGAATCACAACAAAACAAGAACACATACGCCTTTTAACATTGCTATCTTATTCAAGTTCATTAAACGCAAAACAAATTATTTTAACATAAAAATTTATATAAACAACAGCATTATTTGTGGAAGACATGCTTTCATGATGTAACATGGAATACCTGAATGTCAAGAAATTGTCACCTGGTATATTTCAATAAGGTGCTGAAGCAGAGAGGACTTTAAAAATTGTCAAAGACCCATCAGTTCCGGTATATCGCTGAAATATTCCAACTTGCACTTATCTTTCTATCTTAACACTATACTCGTATTCCGGGGTCCGGTAGGAACAATCAAACAACACTTAAAGTTACATATTTTATTCTTAAATTCTTCCATAGAATCGTACCTAAGTTAGAAAAATTCTTATAAGTATCCGACTAGAATATTTGACAATCGCAGCTATCGGCTCGGTTCTTACCAATTAGCAGGTCTCACCACACGGGAGGTTGCTGCATTTCGAGACCCGTAGAGAGATAGATAGAATTAAAGTTCCATCGATCTCCCTGTACATGAAAACCTTACTCTATTAAACAAAAGAGATGGATGGAAACAAAGATCCATCGATCTCTTCGGTTTAAATATCGAATCTAAGGGACTGCCAAGCAATAACTCAATTGAAATAAATTCAGCAAAGAAGGAAAGACTACGGGTGAGCATGAAAGCAGTATCCAATGGCGTAGTTCCTACCACCGTGCTGTCCGAGTCGAAAGGGAAAAGCGATCGGTGTGTCCCAGACGATTCCTCTTGTTCCGATGCGTCTTGTCAAGGGCAACACTAGGTGTGACCTGACTCAAGCCGTATAACACGGAGACTGGAAATCGAACCGGGTGACTTACGCAGGCAGTGTACCAAAAGGTCCACCCCCTACGCCCGAAACTTTTCCCTTTGGACAAGAACGCCAAGGGATGAAACTGATCCACCCATACCGATTCCATGCTGAACCGGAAACGGAAGCAGCGGCGACCTCCTCATTGGAAATAAGGAGCCAACGAAAGAGCAACAAAGCTAATGCAGTTACTACTGGGCAATCCGCCAGGTCTCACCGCGACGAGGTTGCTACAAAAATGGCCCATCCCGAAAAAATCTCCAATCCCATCCACCTCCATTATAATCATCAACTCATCGCGTCTCGCATTGCAAGCAATGAGAGAAGCGACAATCTCACTCTACAATTTAAAAAAAAAATCCACGCACGCGAAAGGGAGATAGACTTCATAACCCAAATGATTCCCGGAAAATCTCACGAAAATATATTTACCCTTTGAACTTTGCTTGCAATATTAGAGGGAAAAGGCTACTGTATTCGTTCAAAAGATTTTAATTTAAAGTCCAAAGGGATAATATGTGTATACACACTGCGGGGTATATAGGGGTGGCTCTAATTCGAAAAAGGAGCAGCAAGTTTTGGCCCTCTTGTATTTTAACCGTTTCGACCCTCTTTGGACACATATGTCCCAGTGAATGTTTGTAATCATCTGTGGAACGATACGTGCGACATATGTGCGTTATTTTATTCTTTTTTAATTAATCTGACTATATACTACTATCTTTGATTGGTAATCATGAGGAGAAACAACGTAGTAACGGGCTGGATAAGTTTTATTTTGGCAGGGTGTGTGACTGCAGAGTCCCAATTATCGAAATCTCGTTTTTACACGTGGAATTGAGCAATTTTCTGAAATTTTTTATCATAGCTTTTCAGGTTATAGTATGTTATAACTGTTTTGCCCAAAAGTTTTTACATTATTTTGTTCTTACTTATCTTATTGAGCATAGAGAAGTGCCTATGCGTTTCCGGGACACATATGTCCCATTAGGTATTTTCATACTTATTCCTGAATACGGTTAAAATTAGAATTCCTGTTTAGTCTTATCTTAATCAGAAATATCACAAGCGTGTTGATAAATATTTCATAAAGAAAGAACCAACGATTGCCAACGAATTAATTCAAGTCGGTGGAGAGACTTTACTAAAAAGGAAGAAAGGGTAGTGTTGGAAGACCTGCAAAAGGTACCTGAAAAAGGTACAACCCGAGAATGATGCCAGAGATGTGCGCAAAGAAAAAAAGAAACAAGAACAAAGACGATTTACATAGGTTGCAACGTTGCACTATGTAAAATGTGCTTTGCAAAATATCATAAGCAGTAAGAGATTATAATATTATAAATACGTGCATAATATGTATGTATAATATAGCCATATATAATAAAAATACATTATGTAACATTCCCACAGAAGATCGGAAGCGTTTAACCCTCTTTAACTTTTCCGGGTCACATATGTCCCACTCAAAAAGACTGCTGAGACAAATGTGTCCCATTTTTAAAATTGACATACAACTTTCAAGTTTGATCAGTACCTATCCGCCACTTAGTACAATCGATTTCTGCAAGAAAATATAATAAAATTCAAATAGTAAAATGTCGGGTTGAAAGGGTTAAACGCGCTATTTCAATTATTTCACATTGCTTGCTCTCGGAATGGCATCGTTGGGCAAAGTCTTTTTGCATGCATTTTGTAAGATGCATATTCTACCAAACTGCACTGCGCGCATTTAGGTAGGATACCCAGGAATACAAGGGACTCGTGTCTACTATCGCATGCAAGTACAGAATATGATTCACCGGTCAGCGAATATGGTCCATCCTGTCATCCTCGCTAGCTTCCAAGCTTTAGGCCCTCTCTAGGGCCTATGAGCTAGGCCCCCTCTAGGGCCTAGGATCTCCTTGGCAAGTCTAAGCTGAAAATTGAAGTTAAGCGAAAATTTGACTCTACATCCGCGATAAAAAAGCAATTAAGTACAGCACCGGTGCTCTGGACGAACTTTGTATGCGCAACAATGTGGCTCTACTTTCGCGAAGAAAAATCAACTGGAATACTACCTACTGTAAGTAAGGGCCGAGGTGCTCTGCAAAATATGTAGATGAACGCGAAAAAACGAGGACTCTACGATCGCATTACGCGCGATCACAAAGGAACTTGCTAGACCGCAAGATTGCTAGGAAGTCTGGTTTCACTTGGAACCTTTTCAAATTTTTCGCGGTGACTTTACTCGATTCGATCGATTCCATTATTTTACAAATTATTAATCGGAATTGCAAAAATCGCGAGCAACTTTTATATTGATTTAATTTTCTGGCCCTCTCCAGGGCCCACGAGCTAACCCTTCTCTAGGGCCAAGAATCTCCTTGGCAAGTCTAAGCTGAAAATTGAAGCTAAGCGAAAATTTGACTCTATTTCCGCGATAAAAAGCAATTAGAGCATCGGTGCTCTGGACGAACTTTGAATGGGCAAAAAGTTGGCTCTACTATCACGAAGAAAATTCAACTGGAGCTTCGATGATCTAGACAAGTCTTAGACACGCAAAAATTTGACTCCAAATTCGCGGTAATACTACTTTAAGTAAGAGCCGCGGTGCTCTGCAAAATATGTACATGGATGCGAAAAAAGCGGGGACTCTACGATCGCATTATGCGCAATCACAAAGGATCTTGCTAGACTGCAAGATTGCTAGGAAGTCTGGTTCCCCTTGGAACCTTTTCAAAATTTTCGCGGTGACTTTACTCGACTCGATCGATTCAATTATTTTACGAATGACATATTAATCGGAATTACAAAAATCGCGAGCAACTGTTGTATTGATTTAATTTTTTGATTTTAAGACAGACACATGCATGTCACTATCTACGAGTACCTTGTATGGTCAGCTGATTGGATACTGCTCTTTCCAACACATGCGCAGCGGTTTGTGGCCCATTTCATATATTTGACATTCGTTTTAGGAACATTTCTGCAATATTTCGTAAATATGGTTTAGAAAATAGCCACGTCATGAGGCTACTGCCTAGACGCCCTAGACCATACTCGCGAAATATTGCATAAGTGTTCCCGAAACGAATACCAATATGTGAAATGGGCCCCTGCATTTCGCGCACTTGTGTTGCGCACTACGTTTTCTACAGAAACCATTTTGTTCTATTGCGTGCACCCACATTCAAAGAATTGTAAAGTGACTTGCCGTTCGCTGGCATCAAGGGTACTGCATCTTTGCAAACTCGTAACTCCTGACCAGCAACACTGAGACCAGCACCCCTTTGACCAGCAACCTTCAGCTCAGCACCTCGCAGCTCAGCACCCCTTAGCTAAGCACCCCATTAGCCCTCAGCCCAGCAGCTCCTGTTGGACTCGTGCATGACTCTACTTTCACGGTGAAAAGACTATTAGAGCACCGGAGCTCTCGACTAGTTTGACTTGCGCAAAAACACTGATTTTACGATCGCATTACGGGCGATCACAAACACTATTACTGAAACAGACAATTTATATTTAAACAAGGGATATTCTTCCGAATGGCCCCAGTGGCCGATCGAGATGAGGTTTGGTGGGAGGAGTGGGGAGGGGGTGTGGACCCTAAATCTAAAATTCTAGCTTCGGGTATTTATTAGTTTCCAAAATATTAATAAAAATTATTGTTAATTTTTTTTTTGAAATTTTTTTTGGACGTAGGTGTGGGCACCCCTACCCGGCGACCCTCCCGTCCCCCCAAACTGTTTTGCAAACTGCTGGACGCGTTCCCCTTACCTCCGCGTGCTCCTCAGGCGCCGGAAAGGCACGCGTATTTAGCTGAAATTCAAAGTCAAGTTTCTCGAAAACGAAGTGCAATATTAAAAAATTGTATTCTATATTTTCGTCTCATTTTGGCCTGTAGAATCACCCCCTAGAATATTGAGTATCAGTAGAATATCACCCTATATAGTAGGATAGGTCGCATTCGTAAGTTGCTGATTCAAATCTCCAAACACACATCGGTTCGCTACCATACTTTACGCGCCCGCGGGCGGGCCCGCGCCCCCCGCCCTAATCTAGCCCAAACCATTACTAATACCGTCGGTTATGAAACTGATTTCAATATATTATGCCGAAAGTTTTTTATTAATATCTCGGAAACTAATAAATTCCCGAAGCAACAATTTTGGATTTACGGTTCCCACACCCTCCCCACCTGTCCCTTCAAACCTCGTGTCGATCGGCGACTGGGGCCATTCGGAAGTACAGCCTAAACAAGTTCCAAAAATTTCCTTTAAATTCCAGGCAGCCGCATGGAGCGCCACACAATTCGGACATTCAGAAAAATTTCGAACAGCCTCTATGGGCGCTTAACGATGCCTAATCACAAGACGGAAGAACAGCAGCCTCTTTGGGCGCATAATAATTCCGAATTGTAATGTGAAATAAGCAACCTTGTCAGGCGCTAATAGCATGGAATGCCAGAAAAATGTTCTAATTTTACTCTACAATGTTAACCTTAACCCAGATCTAATTCTACTCTTAGCCCGCCAACGAAATTCTGAGTGAATCTCTTAAAGAATTCACCAGAGAACCCTTCGGCGAATCCCTCGGCGAATTCTTCGATGAAACGCTTAAAACTAAATTTGCCTGCCCAAGTTTTCTAAGTTTCGTAGCACACATACACACCACTCAGAGGAAACATAACAGACTATGCTTCGGTATATTAACCCTTCAGACTGTGATTGCAATATATGGTAAAAGGCTACTAAAATTCTTTCAAAAGACTTTACTTTAAAGTCCAAAGGGTTGACACATAAGCGTGAGAGAAATAGACGAGAGGATCTCGTCGATCTCTCTGCATACATGCGGTTACAGTTTCTTTCGCATATTTTAGAGGTACGCTAGCATTGCTTTCAAGTGCCAAACAGATTTTAAGTATCTCATTGCAGAGATAAAAATGATTGACAAACGGACACGAATTCGCCGTCGCGAAAGATCTCGAGCTGCTCGATACACTCACGCATTGCAGTTGCACAGACAAAACGCTAATACGCGACCACCATTTATCTAGCCTCTCCCATTAACGGAAGTTCCCCGCTCGGGGCCGCGCCTGAGGGGGTCAGACTCACAGCAACCCGCCTCAGAATTAAATCACATGCAACTGCAATACGCGCTCCCATCACAAAGCCGACAATTTGCACAGGCAAGTGTATCGTGCCCGAGCATCTTGTGCTAATTCAAGATCTCTTCCGAGAGCGAATGATATTTCCGGAAAGAAAGAAAAAATAATTGAAAGTAGGGAATAGAAAAGTCACTATGACAAGTGTTTAAAAGTATGCTAAATAAGAAACGATACGGTGCACGGTGAAGCTAATCGTAAGAGAAAGCAAAAGCAAAAACAAAAGGTGTCACTCTCGACAAGCAAGCGCACCTCTATCCTTAAATTTAGCCTATCGCACTTTTTACAATGGGCCCTAGTGGCATAATCTACTGCAAATATGCACCTGCGTAACTTTCGAGGGATATGCGAAAGCTAAGAATCTCTCAATTGAGATTGCAAAGGAGACTAACGACCGAAAGAACCGAAAGACGCGTCGCGAACATTCACCCTCGATGCACCGAATTTTCGTATCTACATGGCGTGCTCCATATCACGACTTTACACAGCCTTGGCGAGTGTGGCCGAGAACGAGCCATCTGAGACCACAGAGCAGGTCGAGGTGGACCGAAGCCCGGTATCGACGCGATAACTAGAAAATCAGAATGGTCATGAACTGACGCACATCATCGTCTTACAATGGTCCTCTGCGTAAAGCCGTAATAAGTTGTACCCAGCACAGCCGGCCTATGAAGGGCGAGCACACCATGCGCTAAATCGAAATCAGTGATCGAAGGCGAATTGTATTTCTAGAAGAGTGCGTTCGGCACTCTTATATTTAAAAAGAACGAGACGGAACAGAAGCTTATCGCTCGAAGTACGCAAGTGCATTTTTGAATAGATGTCCAGACCGAAGCAAGCTCACCGAATAAGTAAGTTTGGCTCGATCTGGACCCTTAAACTAGATCGTAGGCTTCAGCTTGATACCGTTTTGCAAGACGCAATGCATTGGAAAACGTTACCAAGTCCAGGCACACCAACGTGGAGGTACCTACGAAAGTGACCCATTTCTACGAAATATTTCTGGTCCATATTCGACCAATGCTTTTCGCATTTTTGAAAATTTGGAAAAGTCTTACGACTAGAATTCTGAAACTAAGACTTATTGCTAGGCTAGTTTAAATATGGTGAAGAGAGAGAAAAGTAGAAGTAACGAGCACAGTGATCAAGTAGTACCAATATCATCTGTCATTCTCAGTTATTATTATTTGTATGAGAAAAAGCTTTAAGTTATATAGTTGAAAATCCTTATGTAATTAATGCTTTCCATTCTCGTTTTATTAAGAGAATCTAATGACTCGAATGTAATTAAACTTGAGAAGTGTGACTCGTATTCAAAGTATCAAGCTTTGATTATAAAATTCAAGAAAAATAATATGGAATATTGAAAACGCGATATTAGAACTTTGACCTCGAATTTGAAATTTATTTATTGCTTTTGTCTGTATTAAACATATGGAAGCACGCGCATTAATGTTACTGTTCACAAGAACTAAGTATGTACTTATTCGTGGCCACTGTGCTCGCTACAGCAATCATTTGTTCAATAGCATGCAGAAAAATTGAAAAAATTAAAATGTGCCACTCACCCATCGTAAAACACAGTCTCACTGCTATCCGTGCAGACAGGAAGCTTCTTCAGCAGGTTGACAGGCCAAGGTCAGTAGTACCGAATAGAATGTATCACACACACAAATATGTCACTTTAATTTCACGATCAAAAAGCAATTTGAGCACCGATACTGAGTCTTAAATAGTGCAAGATGCGTAAAAACATTAAGTCTACACTCGCGTTAACACTACTAATACGCACAGCCATCTCGTGTTATTAAATACAAGGCACTGCACGTTTTTAAATGTCCCTAAACAGTGGGTCAAGAAGTTTTCTAGATCCTGGGTGAATTGTAGTAGAATCTTGTTAAGCGACCTCCCACATGGTCCAGTAATCGACGAAATTAATCCTGGAATCGAGATATCACGAAATAATATGCTCACGCGTTCACTGAGGTCCGATCACTGTCGCGTGTAAAGTTGAACTGGCAGGTGTTATCGTTCGGCGATGGTGCGACTTTGACAGAGGTTGTTGTCGTTCTGTCTCGCTCCAACGACTCCCAGCTCGTCGAGAAAAATATTGCTCGAGAACTCTCCTAGATACTGGGTGAATTGTAGTAGAATCTTGTTAATCACGAAATAATATGCACTATGTATGACATGCACACACTTCACTGAACACTGAACCGATGAATTTCTCACGGCTAGACAAAATTTTATTTTGCAATGCAGGTTTGAAAAGTAACTCGATTTGCAATTGCATCCATGCACCCCACGATACTCATGCATCATGCAACTTTCTGCGGGACTTTTAAGAATTAGATTTTACTGTAAATTTCAATGTCGGCGATAAACTAATACTCGGAGCAAATAGAATCCAATTATTATTACTTGACTAGAATGATTAAACAGTCCATTAGAAACTTGCGGGAATGTCAGTAACAGCGTGAATTTTTAATGCTTTTCGGCGTACGCTACGAGAAAGGGTTCTACTACCTACACGCAAACTACTAATAAACAATGTCATCTTGCTAATTATAGCTTACACGGGATTTGAAGAAATACCATTTTCGAGCGTCATAGTGTCTTGATCCCCGAAATGGATTTTCGGAGAGAAATCCGCGTGAGTCGTTGACAAGCCGAGCCAAAGCATAGCGTAGCAAAAGCCTGCCTTCAAACAAGTCACACGTAATCAAGCGCGCATGTACTTTCAGCATTTCAACACATTTCAGAGTAGTTGCCAAGTTGGACGCTGTTCATGAACAGATGCCACTACATTCAGTCCTCAAATTATAGGTCGGTAACACAGTTTGGGTGGCGACACGAACATTTATAAGGTGATAGGTCTATCCTATACTTGGCGTCGAGACGCTACCGCGTCTCTAGATACCTCGTCTGTGTCATGAACAGCGTCCAACTCAGCAACTACTCTGAAATGTGTCATCGTTTGTGACAAAAATTTGCATTGGATGCTGTCCTATACCCACTCATATATATACTACATTTATTGTAATTGTACTCATTTAATCCTTTACTCGTAATGCTAACGATTAGCGTCAGTCACAATTCATTGGTCGATTGTTATCACTGGCATACCTTATCTGTTTCCTTATATCTTTCGTTTCATCAAGATTTTTTAGAATGATTGAAGAAAGTGCAAGTACGCGAAAGTAATTATTGACTGAGAAATGTAACCAAGTAGTATACATATGTGTATCTAAATACCTAAGCGACGCCACGCCAAGTGAAAAACTGAAACAAACGTTCATCTCCTTGATAGTAATGGGAATTTTTTGACCTTACTCAAGATGAATCAAAAGCATCGGGACGCGTTAGATTCGTGTTGTGAGGACATTGTGCCTAAAATCAATGTCGTCAAATTATGGCCAAAATTATTGGAGAACAAAGTATTTAATAGAGACGATGTAAATGTCCCGCGCTGGAAGGTAAAGATACATACGTTTATTTCTACGTATAACGATTGTGTAGAGTGATCAATTGTATAGATCGATTTGTATAGTTGAAATTTATTACCGTAGAAAAGCCTTGTCAACGAATCAACCATACGAGACATCTATTTAACTATAAAAACGCGGGGGCCGTTCGCGTTTGATCGTTTCGTTGCGAGTCTAAGGCAAAGTGGGCATGAGAATTTGGCTGACACTTTAGAGGGAAAGAAAATTACTGCTTTCCCCCATAATGGAGTGCAAACGATTGTTAATGAAAATAATGCCACAAATGATATCGATACGGAAGAAACAAACCTTATTGTATCCATGGAAGGGTAAAATACTTCCAATCGATATATCATATTTAACTTTCACTTCTTTTCTAATTATAGCTACTAAACAGATGTTGTATTATCTTTTTCAAAAAGGGCACAAGATAATTTCTTCCACAATATGCAGCAGTCCGAGGAACCCTTGCAGATTCAAGTACGAAAGGCTACGGAATTTTTAGACGGACCTGTGTTCGAGAATGTTCAGAAGTATCCGATGCGAAGTAAACCTCGCGGACTGGTCTTATTAATTACAAACATAAATTACACATACTCTGACGAACTGCCTAGAAGTTCAGCTGTGCTTGACGAACAGAATCTGAAGCAACTATTTCAACAAATGGGTTTCCAAGTTATTTCTTATTTTGACCTGACGGGGCAGGTACGGTATTTCACCATTTTGTAGTGTCATCAAGGAGGGTGAAAAAGTTTTTAATTTTGATAATTTATGTTCCCCAAGCAATTAATAGAGAAGGTCAAAGAATTTTCCCGACACGAAGACTTGCGCAAGGTCGATTCGTGCTTTGTTATCATTAGCAGTCATGGTTCTATAAATGCGCACTACGAGGTGACAGAAATTGAAGGTGTGGACTATAATACAGAAAGTAAAGTACAGAATTACAAAACTGTTTTGTGCATGGATATTTTGGACCATTTTACCACGGAAGCTTGCCCCCATCTTGCAGGAAAACCAAAAATGTTTATGTTTCAATTATGTAGGTAAGTACCACGGAGGAACGTTCGCAATCAATGTATTCCCCCATTCCCCTATTCCCTTCCGAAACAGACTAGGAAACTGTATATGCTGCAACGTCTGTTCGCTCCAATATACAGAGACACTTACGTGGTGTGTCTTCGATACTGTAGCAAACGATATTTCGTCTAGTCAAGGTAATTGAAAATAATAACTTTCAGAGGAGAAAAGAAGCAGAAGTCGGTAAAAGAACCGCGGCATACAACGGATACATGTAATTTCCATTCTTCCGATGAAATGACCAGTCGTAAGGTGAATGGTAATGAAACAATGAGGAATTACGCGGACATGTTAGTCGCATATGCTACCCTTCCAGGGCATGTTGCTTTTCGAGATAAAATAACTGGCAGCTGGTTCATACAAATTCTATGTGAAGTATTTATGAACTATTCGTATAAAACTCATCTTCAAGACTTGCTAAATATGGTGAAGAAATTTGATTAAATTACCTGCCATGTTGGCACTTATTGTTAGTTATACTATAGTATTCATTGCTAATTAACGTTCTTCAGGTTGACGATCGATTGAAAATACAGAGGACGACGAAGGAAGAATGTCAAACTTTAACGGTAACATTGATAGGGTTTAATCAACATTGTTATCTTAACCCTGGTCTATTTGAAGAAACGTAGCCAAAATAATTGGAAAATCTTGTCATGAATCACCAGAGGAATCGAATGCACCGATGATTGCATTTCATGAAATTGATAAAGAAGAAATGTGTAAATTTCTACGTACTTCGCATGTAATCTACACATATCGAAAAATTATTTAGCATGATGGAAAAATTGGTCTCGCGATGTGTGTCCTTGTCCTGCCAATACGATGAGAGAAAAACCATGACCAGATAGAGATGAAATTTTTACATGTAAAAGGGGAGACGAGAAAGAGACTGGATAAGTAGAAATAGTAATAACGATTACGAAAACGGACACGTACACATCTGGCAAATTATTGAAAGCTGCTCAAGCACCCGTTTGTACGTAATAAATTTTTTAGAAAATTGAAACGTATGTAAACCACGCATACTCTTGAACAGAAAATTGTACAAGATCATTTTATTATTTTAATTTAAGCGTTTCGTGGTCATACACGTTAATAATAAACATGTAACAAAAATTGAACTTCACTATAACAATGTGTTACCTCAAGTTTTCGTGTTGTACAGTATTTTAAAAGAAAGAGGACGTTTCAAGTTAGTAGCATCTAGAAAAAAATGTGTGCCGTATCTTGATTTATGTTCTAAAGAACTTACAGAAGTGATTTACAAATTACATGTCTCATTATATTCTAGATTCAATTAAATGGTAGGATAGATACCGCAACATTTTCGCAACTATTACAGCTTTTCATACGTACTTACGGTACTGTGGGATAATCGAAAAGGTAGGATTTAGTTCGCTGCGATTTAAACTTCAACAGAACTATTGTTTTCATCTAAAGGAAAGAAACTAAGCGATTTTACTACATTGGTTGAATATTTTCAATGTACATGCATACTTTTTTTGTTGACATAATGTTCTGTTCTACAGAGTGCAGCGTGATCATCAATTTAATCTGTACTAATCTGTAGTACCGCGCTTTATGTTGCAATGAATATCGCTCAACGGTGGGTGGTGGTTACAACGATCGGATGAAAAAAGAAAGTAATAATTCGAACTTTCCACTGAAAAGTCGAGAATAACACTCTCTGTCGCACGTGTTCTGTTTTTTTCTTCCTCTTATTCCTCTACTTGATCTTCTTGTTTTTCTCGTTCTTTTTCGTTTTCCTTTCGTTATCGTCCTGTACATTACCAAGTATAAGTAATATATGTGCATATACTATGTGAGTTTAATACAAGGATTGCGTATTGGAAGAGCGTGGTTTCTTTATCTTCTCCAAATTCTTGATTACCAGATCGTGCAGAGAACAATAGCGATTACGGACCTCGCACATAACAAGCCACAGACTCACATATTCTTTTTCGTCCAACTCTTGGACCGCTCTTCTGTAATCGCTAATGTGTGGGTACTTGGCAACTTTACTAACAATCTTTCCTCTAGAGATAAAGTACCTGGCAAATTGAGAAATGTGTTCGTTTAGCAAACCGCATTACGTTTCGTGTTTCGTTAGCAATTTCGTTAGAAACTAAAATTCCGAGGGGCATTCCGACGGCATTCATATTACCTCGATATTTGATCGAAAAATGCAGCGGCCTCGCTTTCAACGGATTGTATCTCAGCAAGGGTATCTTCCTGGATCGACACACCAAAATTATTCCCGTCTTCGATTTTTGGAATCAGGAAGGAAATCCACATTTTCAACTGAAATATTAATAATAGTGTACGTGAGCAATGGTAACGTTTTATTGTTCGGACAGAAATTTGTATTATTTCATAGGATACGTACCAAGTTAGAATCTTCCAACAATTGTCGAATATAAGGTTTGACTATATGAATAAGATCGCACAGGGGCTTATTACAAGGTACAGGTCCATGTGGTAATACCATCACTTTAGTTCCACTAGTATTATCTATGCTATTATCTACTTTTTGCTTCTTTGTGGTCGGTCCATCTTCGGAATGATTAAGAATTATGGGATCTGGAATGGGTACGTTTAAATCCTGATGAACATCCGACAATTTTCTATTACAAAATCCAGGTGTCTCCAATAATTCGTTCAATTTCACGATCTTCTCGGGAAATCCCTTCAACAGCAGCTGCTCAGCCTGAACAATGTA
Source organism: Andrena bicolor (assembly GCA_960531205.1). NCBI lineage: Eukaryota > Metazoa > Arthropoda > Insecta > Hymenoptera > Andrenidae > Andrena > Andrena bicolor. The sequence continues at coordinate 38,099,672 of OY482665.1, forward strand.
TATGATACACATACATGGTATATCTTGTAATGATTGGAGCAAAAAAAATCCATGTACCAAGGAAATATTTAAATAATTACCTTAGTTTTAAGAGAGTCTTTATATTCCTGAACCTGTAAGATTAACGCGAAACTTGTTCAATTGGTAAATGATATGTTAATTATTGCCACGATACGTACACATCTTAGATGCAGATACATATTTAATTATCAATACGATGTGTGTACTTGTCTCCAATGGAACTGACAACGAGGAAGATTTTCTTTGTAAACGATGAATTTTAATATATTAAAATACATTGATCTGTAGACGATTGATTGTCCATCGAGTTATGCGATTAGTCAAAATAACAAAGAGACATAAGAAATTGTAAAAGGTTTGAAAGAACGAATTGTGACAATATTATGTGCATACATGTATGTACATAAGCTTTGTTTTTTTGTAATATATACATAGATATAAGATCACTGGTCAAGTTGAACCACTAAAAACGCGAACTAGCTGAACGGATGATAAATCCAGGTATTAATAGCACCTTCCACGGAAATATTGTTGAAAAGAAAAGGGACCACGACCTCGAGCGTAACGATGCCGGCCCGAGTTAAACGCTACGTTAACCTAAACGTTCCTACTTGTAATTTATCAGACGACCAACACGGACAACTCTGCCCAATAATTCTGTCAATTGCGACTGATATTGTAAGAGAAAATATTTTTACCTTCTGCGCTGTAGTACCCGCCATTATACAATCTATAAAAAAAAAGCTTTATAAAATATAACCACACTGTCTCTTTGTTGTAACGTACGACTTCAAACAGGAAGTAGCGATGCATATTCCTACTACGCCATCAAATCAGAATCTGTAACGCTAGCGCAGTTACGGTAATTCTAATGTAATATCAATTTCTTTCGTTTAGAAAATACCATACATTCTGTTCTTTCTTTAGGATCAAGCTTAGAATTAAAGAACTTTTCGAAATATTTCAAACGTAAAATTGCACACCAAGTTTTCATTTTTCATCGTTACGCATCGAATGACACATGTAAATGCTACATAGAATTTCGTGTAGGTATATGTATGTATGTATGTGCATGTATGCATGGGGTGCATATGCATATTAACGATATCGTTCGAGCGACTGAAGAAATACCGATTATAGAAAATTGGTTGAAAATAAGTTTCTCCATTATATTACTATACAAATGAAAAAAAATCGATACCCACATGCACCAGCTACATACATACATATATGTAGGCAGTAATGTTTAATAATAGAATTAGTAGAGGAAGAATGGGTAAAGCTTGGTCTAATTTATGATAAAGAAGAGAATAAAATTTTGCGATGTTTTATTTCTCAGTGCATCAAGAGGATAAGTAATAAAATTAATTATTTCCCTTTGTGGCATTGTATTTCATAGTTTATACACCACAATCTCGTCTTCCTGTTGTTTGTCAAGACAAAATGGACAAAAAGTCCTATGAAAAGTTTCCTATGTACGGCAAAGAAAGGGGAGAAAAGAAAAAATACGTAGCACAGTACATACTACATTACTACATAGGTATGCACGTGTGACGACAGGGAACCAAGCAGGAGATGGCTGAAATTTTGCATTTCTAAACATTACGATACCATCGCACCCGGTATCGTTCGGAAAAAACAGAAAAGGTAAAAAATGTCGGAGGCAAGAATATATTACAATAAACATGAAGAAATGGAATTTAATTAGGTGTCTCGCGACACGAAACGATAGTTAATGGTAATAATAATCGTAAGAAATTTTGCTGGCAGAAATATATATTAAACAAGGCTAAGTGAGTTTTTTCGCTTTTTGATAAAGCGTGTCGACGACCTTGCCCATGCTGTGTATCGTATCCAGTGCAAGTTCGTAAGTCTTGTCGCGGGGAGTGTCTTCGAAAACGATTAGAACACCTTCACCCTGATCGAGAACGCCCTTCAATTTCTTATCCAGTATCATCTGCGAGAGCTTCTTCTCAACTTGCGCTAGTGGTAATGATATGCAGGTCGCAATATGACTTACCTAAGTTGTAGGACAAACAAAATGAGAAAGCAAAATGTATAGGTAAATCGAAATCTGATGAGAAATCTGATCTCGATCGAAAGTAGAATACAGTAGTAAATATACCTGTACGCGCGAATACGGTTCGACCAAGCGACACAAGTTTTGCTCAAGCATCGCATCGTAAAGAGAACCAAGATGAGCACGTACGATTACATCGTCCTCGAGTTCCTCTCGATACTTCTTAACAGCAGCCTGAAAATCTGCTAACGAACGTTGATGACTAGCTTCGGCGACAGCCCGCATCGCATCCAAATCTCGGCCAGCATATTTAACGGGCAATTTACCAGACATGATCGACTGAACGTCATCGGGTGTACGTAACATGATTTTCGACAATAACATATACTTCAAAGCCGTTAAAGCTTTCGGGCTTTCGACGCTGTCATACCTAAACAAAACAGCAGCGTTCGATATAAAAATACATGGGTGAAAGTTCTGCAACTCGCAACTTCCAACTTACCCCTCGAATGCTTCGTAGAAATAAGAATAAGCTGTTTTAAAATCTCGTTCGTCCGCTGCATGTAAAATCCCAGATTGTAAATCTAACGCGGCCTGCATTTTTGGTGGGCAATAAATTGCATTAGCTGTTGTTCTAGCACTGGTAAGAGCTGCTCTCGCTTTTGCTAAATTACTCAGCGCATGGTAAGTTTTGCTCTCCAACAATTGGACTTCCACTAATAGTTGTTTGTCGTCCAACTTCTTAAGTTCCTTGAGTAAAGCCGAACCTAATTGTAGCGCTTCGCTGTACATGCCAGTATCAAAATACAATGCTATCAAACGTGCTTCCAGCGATTGCCTTAAAAATGTCCTACGTTCCTCTTTCGCCCATTCTATACACTCTTTACACAACTGGACCTGTAGGAAGAACGAAAGACAGTGAAACTGGCAACTAGGATTTAATAATAAGCATATGACAAGATACCTCGATGCCAATACCGGCTTCTAGATCCAAGAAAAAGTCCACCAACGATCGTACAAGCTTAGCAGCTTTAGCTTTGCTAATTAAAGTAAGAAATGGTCTGGTAGCTTTGATCAGTTCAGCCAATTCTTTTGCTTTGCCTTCTTTCTTATAGAGCTCGCCAAGATGTAGAATACCTTGCTCCTTCACCCGAATATTATCTTCGTCATCTTCGGTAACACCGATCGTTGGATCGGATACAATTTCGTTTAACAGCGAAATACCCTCGCTACGATTCGTCATCGAAACTGCTTGGGCACGCTCGAACAACATCGCACCGGCCATCTCAAAAAACTTACACCCTCTTAGAGGATTCGATGCAGAAAAGCAATAACCTCTGTTCCTCTCGAAAGAATGTGAAGATCGTTCGTATGACAACTAAAGCAGTTCTTTTGTAAAAATACTTTGACGTTCAATCAAGTGTACGGAGCAAAAGAATCAATCTAGTGCGTTAAATGCCCCATGCGCTTGCAAACAGAGTTACTATGAGCTTTCCGACACTTTGCGATGCTTCGTGTGTTCAGTGTTGTCACTTTGTTGGTTGACCGACCGGATCGCTCCAGACCGCTGGCTTCGATCCGCTTGATCCTCACTCCTCAGAACCATAAAGCTCGTGTCACGCTGCTACGTGAGTCAATTCAACCACTAATTCTAATAGGGATGAATAGGGATAACGTATCATTCGCCATTTTCACTTATTGCATTTCATCTTAAAACACGTAAACTCATTTACACGTTTCTATCCACAACAGATTACGTTGTTTCTCGTTTCTATGTACATACATACTTATAATACAATACGTAAATAGGTATAATATGTCGATAATCTGGCGTTTGGCGTGTTTCCACTGCAATTTTAGTTTGTACCGTTCACCGCTATGTGGTGATCAAATTTGGTGCCTGGTGATTGGTGAACATGGGCAACGTGAGTCAACGTGAATGATAGGATAGTGTCATTTTATTTGTCCACAAGCCAAACAAGAATTTAAAATGCTTTTTAGAATTTAGAGCAATAGTCAAACAGTTTCGTTGGTGATTATTGGTAATTACTGATTTAATTTACAGCGCTTCTATAAGGGGTCAAGGACTTGTCACATTGCTAATACATAACGAAATAACCCAGTTTGCATATCATTCCATATAACCTCCGTGTATATATATATTAACTATATAATTAATTATGTCGAGAATAATTACGAACTCTATATCAAAATGTGGTCAACGATCTACACTTTATAATTAAACTGTATAAATATATAAATTTTCATGCAGCCAACGTCCTTACTCAAACATTCTACGGAACAATGTAGCTATTATCGTAAGTTGTCATTTGCGCGATTAGGACCTTTTGCACGATTTTCTGCCAAGACCTAAAATAGAATACAATGGCTTGCAGGAAAGAAAACGAGACCCAACTTGCCATTTCAAATGGCTCTATACATTGATCTTTGGATTTTTCCAGTGTGGTTGTTGATCACCATTACAAATTTGGAGGCCAAAGTAAATACACTGCTTATTGTAATACATAATTCTTTTACATGTTGGTGGCGATTAAAGTCATCGTTGTTCTGCTTAATCCAGCTTCAGGCAAATCATATTATGTAACTGAATTTCCTAATCTTACAGTATGAAAGCTTGACGAGTGTTTACAAAGTGATTACGCTAACAGCAGTCTTGGTACTTTCAGTATTTGAAAGTTTAAAGTTGTATTTGGGATATCTTGGAAATCTTGGTGGAAAGGTAGTTGTATTCTGTGTATAGTAAAGTGTGTATGCATAAAGTACACGTAATGTAAGAAGATTGCTTACAGATTCCAGAATTAGCCAGTTGTTGGTTAATCTTGACACTGATACAACTTCCTCTGGATGTGTTTCTCCTTTTCGATCATGAGACACTGTTGCACCTTAGTAAAACATTCGTTCATTCCTTTATGACTTGTCTCGTTCTTATTGAAATTGCTACAGGTATGATTGCTTTAAAAAATTTAGCAGACCAACGTGCTAAGATATTTTACCTGGCACAGCTATACAATATGCATGACAGACATTAATTTGGTGATTACAATTATATCTCAATTATTATTCTATACAAGTGTTGGGATTAATATGAAACAACGAAACCTTATGTGTCGTATAAGTGGCTTTGTAATATGTATCTGTTTTTCACAAACTCTGCATCTTCGTCATGTCCTCCATTATGCATAAACATATATTATCTGTGGTGAAATCTGTGTAATAAACTAATATTTCTATGGTGTACTCTGAAGATGATGAGTTCTATAAAATAATTGTAGCACCGAAACGTTTTGTCGCAAATTCACGAGGTAGATTTCCATGTTGTGAATAAAAATCTCATTCTGGTTAGCTTGCTCGCTGATCAGTGCTTGTAAAAGTTGCGACCGTGTGGGCACCATACGAGACAGGAGCTGTTGATAAAACCAGTTGAATTTCAGTGAAATTTCACTGTCACACAGTGAGTGTAAACTGTAAACTGTACCTACTTGGAAGACGAATGGTATATTATACTAGCTTAAACTAATCTATAACATTAGCATTATTATTTTGAAAATTAACCGGCGCTTTCATTAATTATCACTTGTATTTATACGATTGAGTCATTGAGTTGGAGCTTGTGCGAAATATTCGTATAAAAGTAGTCGATATCGCCGCTACTTCTTTTGTAGTTGCCATGGCGACTGGCGAGTGAGAGGTGCCAGAGAGATCTATCCCGTATTTTTTCGATAGACGATTCCGTGGCGCCTAATTTATTCCTTGTCGCTGTCGCGCAATCGCTGCCCCCTTATTTAGTCTTATTGTTAGTCTCTCTCATTAGTCAAAAGTAAGCCGAATCGACCAAGTACAGGGGCGTCCGGAGCCTTTTTCCAGGGGGGGGGGGCAACTTTGGGATGATGGTAAAGAAAAATATACCCCTCTTACTTTTTAACCCATTTTATAGTGCCATTTTAATTGAAAATTTAAAACCGATGTTTAAAAATATTCCCTTTTTTAGTATAAACTTAATAAAGATCAGTTTTGAAAAATAAACGATTTTTTTCTCGAAAGCCAGGGGGGGCAACTACCCCTTTTGCCCCACCTCCCCTGCGGACCCGTCTTGAAATGAGCTCGCGCCCGGTGCCGATGTGTGGATTCTTTTAAAGGACAAAATGAGGCAAAACTGTATAGGTAGGGTAGAAGTACCGTTTGTGGCCATTGCACTGTTTTTGGCCATGTGCATAATTATCTTATTTTTAAATTACTTGCAGATCATTATTATGTGGAGAATTTCACATCATAAATATTTTGTTTAGTATATCGTTCGAAATATAAGGTTATAATTATTTTTTACACGGAAAAATATTATATTTTTTAAGAAGTGGCCAAAACTGGTACAGTATCTTAGTGTGGCCACAAATGGTGCATCTACCCTATATGTAGTAGTACCTAAGTAGGGGCTAAAAAACTTCTGGTGGCTCAGCTGTGTGCGTTGCATTATTGACCATACTTTGGCCGGTATTCATAGTCGCTACTTATTCGTAAGCAAATGCTTAAGCATGCTGCATCCTCTATTAACTTAGTAGCTAGTAAAGGATGCCGAAAGCGACTATGAATACCGGCCTTTGCCTATTTTAATTTTAATTCTAACTGTTGGTGGCGTTGCGATGGTATTCTATGTGGAACCGATAACGTTGCATGTGATACGAAAGTGATATGCGGCTGCAAAGCCGCCGAGCCGTGTTCAAAAAATTTACGTTAACTTTTGCCCGCTGGTTTGATAAATGCGTACTTACATCGAAAAGCTGCTGTGCCATCCATGCGTGATACGGTTCCAAGGCCTCTTTGTAAGACTTTTTTAAAAATGCCACTAAATCCTCTGTCGGTGTACCCGTTTTGGTGTCTTGCAGAATTTTTTCAAAAAAGAGTAAAATCATGTGTAAAGCTCTGTAATTGGGACATATTAGAATTCATTGTAGCAAATTATCGATAAAGAAGAGGAAATCCAACCGAACCGAGACAAGGTAAACGATTAATAGCCTATACCTAGTTAACCACAACAAAGCATCTGTAGCGATTAACTTCGTTTTGGTAGCTTTTTCAATTAAAATCATATCTTGTAGAGTTACATTCTCTTCTTTGTTCGTTTCGTGTGCGGTTGTGAGTTTCTGCAAATGGATGTGAATGCATAACTCGGGATGGTATGGCCACCTTGCGCGCGTTGAATGCTTTAAAGAAACTTACGTCGATATTGCCTTGAATGTCATATTTGATAGGAGCGAAAACTTTGCCGAGTTTATCTGAAAGATTGGTTCACGATTCATGGCATCGGTGAAAATATATATACCTATACATATATTACATGTGTTTGTGTACATAACATAGCAGCAGATGCGCCCACGTATGCATGTTTACATACCTACGATTCTCACAATGCCACGAGCTGCAGTCAGGAATTCTACTGTGTTTATCTTGCCTTGAACGATTTCTGGGAACAGAGGTTTAATTTCACTTTCTGGCATATCTTTGCTCTCTTTTTTACTGGGAGCGAGTTGTAACATTGTTTTTCGCTTTGGAACCAGCGTATATGTACGAGTATATATATATGTACATATGCATATGTAGCTTGAATTAGGAGTATATACGAAACGGTCTGTAACAGAGAGGTTGTGATGTTGAGATCGATAGACGTGCAACTAATAGGTACAAACAATTCCTTCTTTGTTCCGTATATAGATATGTTTCACCAAGCGGTTTCCGTTGACAAAGCTGATAAAGAGTGATATCTTTGATAAGTACTTCTCACAATAGGAATTTGTGGAGTACCTGGATGTGGCCGATAGCCTCTAAACATATTCTAATTTGTCATTTTGTAAATGATCCGTTACAACGAAATGAACGTCGCGTCGTGTATATATTGTAGATAGGAATAACGGTGCAGGGTAGTGGTGGGGAGGATAATCGTAACCAAAATGGTGTTGCACTTGTGATATTTTCCTATGTATGTATAACTATTTGAGTAGGAAATACAAAGATTTCAAGTACTATTTCGTTGATTACCTTGGTAGTTTGGCTGTGTGCAGAGCATTTGCGTATCTCATTTTGATCGATAGTTTATCCTAATGTGAAGTTTTCGCTTTTATTAGTTAGATTGTACTTTAACTACGCCTACATATTATTATCACCGGTAAGGCATCCTAGTTACTTACATCAAGTTGATTTTATATTCGTAAAGTGGCTGGCGAAATAACGCACATGTCAATGGAAATTTTCGCCGTATCTATGTATCATAAAGTGACCAGACGTCTCGCATTACGCAGGACAGTCCCGCATTTTCCCGTTTTTGAGCCCTTTGTCCCGCATTGAAAAATGTCCCGCAAAGTGTCCCGCATTGGACATGTAACCTTTTATTTAACTGTGACGATCGTAGTCGAATTGCTCTTTCTGTTTTCAATGACCAAGTCCAATTAAGTTAACATTTCATTCGGGGAAAAATAATATTTTTAATTTCGTTTCACAAGTATGTATCTTTAAATATATTGTAAATGCTGTAACAAAGTACGGAAACGATCTCCTCACGGATCTGTTAACCTTTTTTTTCTTTTTTGCTTGTTTGTCCCGCAATGGCCCACAATATATCTGGTCACTTTAATGTATCCTTATCTATAAATCGTCCCGTGCATAGTTTGTCGCATTTGCATAAGTAATTTGCAGGAAATCAAATTAACGTTTGCCATTCATACATGCATACATGCGTGATTCGTACATTGTAGTAAGTTTGTAAGGCTTTTCTGTTTGAGGTGTGATTTCATCAAGTACATATATGTACATACATACATCCGAGTTTGCGGTAGAAAGCAATGTTTGGAATGATATTTACAAAAGGTATCATAGTAATCTCTCAAGTACAGGTTTCACAATATTGTATAAAATTCATATTGATTCGCGATGTTCTACATCTGTTAAATATATGTACTTATATTCTACATACAGAGGTCTTTCTACCGCCTCTTTCTCTCTCTCTATCTTTCTCTCTCATGCTCTCTCTGTCGTATTTTATGGTTATGTGTAATAGGACCTATATGTAGATACCATCAGATGGTCTCCACGTTTTGCGTAGAAAGCTCTGCTGTAGCAGTATTTACTTGAGTAATTAATAAAGATTGAGAATATTGTTTTCGAATGTGACGTATTAGTGGAATAACGTACCACGGAGTTTCCTCGACTACGAGGGGAATACACATATATACATACATACATATGTACATACGTATACTGGCGAGGAAGGAACTGACGCACTGGTATCGAGTATCGATTCGTATCGTTTGGCACTGATTGCGCATTCGTTCGAACGTGTATAATGAGCGTGGTGTGGAACTTCAGAATGCCGTTGGCAGAGGATATTTGAGTAGATTGCCAGCAGAATCCTCTGCGACGAGAGTCAAGGCGGTCAGAGAATGGGGCGGAGGTGATGGAACTAGGGCCTCCAAAGGTGGTCGAGAGCCGGGGAATTGCCGTGAACCGACTACCATCCCACCCGATGTTTCCCTGAGTTCAATCACTCGTATTCCGAAACGTGATCTTACAACATTCCTGTGATCAAACAAATATTATTAGTGTCGTTACTTAAGTACATAGGCTAGGTATAGTATACATTAGGGTACAATAAACTCTATTGTACCCTAATTTTTGATTTTTGAATTTTCTTCGGGGTACCCTCCTGAATACTTCCAATATAATAAAAAAAAATTTATGTAAAGTTTGAGCACGATTGAATAACGGGAACAGGTGTCCCTGGGCCTTTAAACATTTAAATAATTATTTAACAGCTCACAAAGCCGATTTTATATAATATCCTCCAAATTATTGATTAAATAAAAAATATGACATATTTTAATAAAAGTTGTAGATCCAGACAAGGAGCATCTTTTATGACATAGATAATCGACTGTGTGAGCTGTTAAATAATTATTTAAATGTTCAAGGGCCCAGAACCACCTTTCCCCGTTATTCGATCAGGCTCAAACTTTACCCAGATTTTTTTTTTATTATTTGGAACTATTCTGGAGGGTGCCTCGAAGAAAATGATGAAAAAAATCTTGAAAAAAATTTATACCAAGAGTAAATAACAGCAACCCTAGCATACATAGGTATGTAAGTAGTTATAGGTGGTCTAGCGGCTAGAGCATACGTAGGTATTATACCGTTTTCCATCGTATTGGATGTCATGAGAGTGCCGACTGGAGATGTTATCGATCTCGGTGTTGAACCAGCGATGATAGGCAAGGAACGCCGCGCAGGAGGGTGTCCAAAATGTGCGATCGGCGAGCGAGTTGGTGAGAGCGATTTGTTGTTCGGATAGCGTGGAGCCGTGCTGTAAAATAGTTTTGGAGAAGGATCTGTTGAGTTCGGGACTGGCTGGGGCGGATAGCCTGCCGAGTAGCCGGGGTGGACTCTGCGAGGGCGAGGGCCGCGAGGTTTCGGAGAGCAGACGACTCCTGCGAGGGCTGGTTAAGAGGGCGAACGGTTCTTGTACCGTGACCGTTACGCTGAGCGGCCTGGTCAACGCGACCGTTGTGTGCTGCGGATCTCTTCGCAGAACGGGATTACGGTTACAGTCGATCCCGGCGGCGCGCGCGGCGACAAACACACGGTCGACGTAGTCGAATCCGCGGCCCATTATGCCTTCGCGAGTATGGCCAAGATCGAAGGTGTGACCCAGCTCGTGGAGGACCGAGCCTAGAGTGGTGGCCAGGCAGCCAGCGTGGGTGCCGCGATAGTTGCTATCGTCCATCAGGTGTTCGGTATCGACGAGCGTCACGTCCAGCAATCTCGGCAATATCTCAGCCATACCGGTGGGCCAAGTGTGAAGGCAGGCCGAACCGAACAAGGCCAATCCACCACCGCCGAGGGCGGCATGGCCTTGAGTCCTTGCGAGGGTATCCTCGTGAGTGCGCGGACTTGGCGCACCTTGATACCTGGTGCAAGAGAGAAATGCAAGATACTTGCGATCTTTCGAAGCCAAAGGGCCGCTCATCAGTTCTCGCGCGATCAGCTCCCAAAGTTCCCGTTGGTTCATCGCTCGTGCTCTGTCAAGATCGAGCATACTGTGCATTACCAAGCACTCCGGCCCGTCCAAGTCTCGCTCCAGCTGGAACGTTTTCCGTCCGTGACCAGCTTCCTTCAGTTTCTCTGCCGTGAGGGCTTGAAGGAGTCGGGCACCGAGACCTATTCTGGTCGCGGCGCTCTCCGGCGACCGATCCTCTTCTTGCGGCCCTTGGAAGTATCCGTCGTGGCCGGCGCAAATCACGTAGACCGGGGTTACGCGCAATCTCGTCATCCGTGGCTCGTGGATCACCAGAAGTTTCTTCCGTCGCCCGGCTGCTTCCACTTCTAATTTGTTTGGGCCACGCGCTAGTTCTACTACCGCGCGAAACTCACCTGCGACGATCGGCCATTCGGAACTATGGTTCCTCTGGTTCCGCACCGTCACGAACTTGCACGCTGCTGGCGCTTGGCCCCGTATCAGTGCTAAACTGTAGCACAAGCTTTCTCCGTCCACTATATTTGTCACCGATATCTCTTCTGGATTTCCATTTCTCGCCGATTTCCATCTCCGATTATCTCGCTCTTCGTCCTGTGAAAATCCTCTGTCACCTTCGTATTTACATCTCTGTTGACGGCGCTGTTGCTGCTCTGCCTGCGGTTGCTCCTGCTTCCGAACAACATTTGGCAAATGTGTATCTGCGAGTACCTGCGGAATATCCGTACTCTTTACGTTCCGTAGCAGTGATTCTTGCAAAACCACTAATTATATTCGTTTCCACCGTTTATGTAGAATAATAATAGATAATAACAACTGTGTCTACAAGTCTAATTACTTTCTTTCATGGTAGATATAAATTACTATTAGTACCTACTTACTTACTTTACTTACTACTATTACCTAATGCGTCGCGCCAATGCAAACTATAATACAGTTCCAAGAGGTGCTGCGACCTCGTGGCAATTCGCAAAAACTCTAATTCCTCCCGAGGATTAACTCTCTTTCTCCGTCTTATCGTGTTAATCGTTCTTTCGTTATTTCGTACTGTAGAGTGCCGAAAGGAAGAGAACGAGCTCCGATGAGTTTGAACGGTTCCTCAATGAACCCCGCACGTTCACTTTTAAACGTCCGCGTTAAAAGCTTATATCAGGAGAGTAGGGGGGGCCGGGTATCGAGAAGAAAATCGATTAGATTTCAAGGATAAAAGTTTTTCGGGTTCAAGCTACGAGACACCGATAACCAATATTCAACTCTAATTGCCCGGATTCCGACCGTTGTGGGTGTGTGTACAGCTCGAAAGGATATAGGCTTGAATAGCCTGGTGGAAATGATAGAAGACTTACAGCTTTGATTCCTAATTCTCGACTTACCATTTTACAGGAAGCGTGCCGAATGTACACGTTAAGTAGAAGAGAAGGAAGGAAAGAGCTAAACGATGCTTCAGCCGGTTCCGTACATGCGGGAAGAGAGACTGTGGCGCCGAGACGACGGTGGACGGCGGGTTGCGGTACTATGGCGTCGCTGCAGCGACGCATGCAGTGGCAGCCGCGCACCCGCACTCGTGCTTCTTTTCCCTTCTCCGTTCCTCCTGCTTCCTCCTCTCTCCTTTTACTCTCCTTAAACGTCACTACCTCCCTGCCTCAACCAGCTTCATCCCCTACTCCTTTTCCGCACAGCCGTTAACATTGTTCGAGAATATTGTTCTTCTTTTGGCACATACACACGCACACATGCCCTCTTCGATTAAAATTCCAATCGCCTTCCAGCCACAACGAGCGCACGTATATATGCGTGCGTGTATGTACATGTATGTACCTATAGCCGTGGTAAATGCGAAACTGCCCCGTATTTAATCATGGTGGTTCGCATGGTACGTGGTGCGTCGCGTTCGGATCGGATATGATGAGAAGGGAAAAGAGAAGAAAATCGAAGGGCCAGGAAAGAAAGGAAATGGACGTCCGAGTCGAGTCTAGTCTTATGTCCCAGCTGATTCTGTTTGCCATGAACCGCAAATTCACCATATTGGTGTAGGTTCGTCACTGACAACCTGTGAGCGGGAAAACTATCGCCGACAGCCTCGGTGACCTACTTGTTCGCCAAGGTTACTCGGGAAACGGTTTGCATTTTTATAAGTTCGCAATGCGATTGGACGATTTGCTCCTCACAGTTAACCATGCAATTCGATTCGATTCTATTCGATTCGGAAGAGGCGGCGATAAAACGAGTGACGGCCTAGGCCTAGGAAGAAGAAAGCGGCAGAGTCATTTGTACTTTTTTTTTCTTATTAATAAGTCATCAAAATTTCTTTGCTTTGCATTACGATAAACAGTGACCTCCGTAGAAGAGCTAAAGGTGAAGGGGTGGATCGATAGCTTTGAAGTACATACGTATCTCCGCGCGAACAGTTTTACAGTTGCTTTTCGCAAGTAACGACGAATAACTCTCATGATGTACATGCCTATGTTCGTTTTTACTACTATTGGTGAGACAGTAGGGCAACTTTCAGGGTAAGCATTTTCTGCGTAGCAGAATAAATGTAAAAGCCAAACGATCGATGGGGCAGACAATGCCAAGTGGTGCATAATGGAAAACGTGATCGGGCTTGGCCAGGATGTACCCTAGCAGCATTTTTGGTTGGTCGATAGTAGCCAACAGTTGAGAATTAGTTGGGATATAGTTAGTGTTTTTGCCTACAAATTCCCAACATAGGGCTTACGGCAATAAAATTTCTACAGTTTGTGAACGAATATTCAATGTTGGGCCTACAATTAGTATGGTTGGCTAATGACCAAAAAATTTATAACGATGATTAAATGTCGTCTCACAAACGTCAGAAAATTGGCCAAATCCAAAAACCTGTTATTATATTCCAAGTTGTGGTTTTTCTTTTCTTATTTATAAATATGTAATGAGGACATCTGTCTTAAGGGGTTAGGCCACCTTCGACGCAGAAAAATTGCAGTCATTTTCGGCATTTTTTTTAAGAAGATACTGAAATAAGCAGACAAATCAATATGAAGCCTGTTATGGTACAACTCTCGCCGGAAAAAATCGTGTTTTTTTCCTACAGAATGGCGACGGTAGAGTGGTGATACGCAAGATCTTGAGAAGCGACATTTTCCACAGTGTTCAATCTCACGGCTATACCGTTTGACTTAGAACAGAAAACCAAAAAGTTTTATTTTCTACATGCCTAAAACTAAAGAAGGAAATGTGTTGGGTAGTTGCGAACAGCGGTACTTCGTAAGCGGAAACTTTGGGTTCGATTCCTCCTCGTCGCGTAATTTTCTTTTTTCCTAAACCAGACCTGAAGAAGACGTCTTTACGACGTGTTTTGCAGTTCTTTAAGACGCCTTCTGGACGTCTTTAAGACGTCTTTTGGAAAGAAACCTTCAGTTGGGCCTTTATGTTAAGTGACGTTGGGCCTGAGTTGGTTGCAATCGTTGGCCCATTTAAAAATAGCATGACACTTCAACAGTTGGCCAACGGATAACACGTCATTGGCCCAACAAACTCCCAACAAAGAAATGCTACTAGGGTATGCAGTACAAAGTATGTATGTAGATCTGCCACTACCACGTGATTCAGACTGCATAGTTACACAGATGAAAAACTTTGCAAGCGAAGTCAAATGTGTGAGAGATGATTAGGAAGGCTATTTGAACCAAAGCAGCTACATACACGCAGTCACTCACAGTGAAAATCGTAAACGTCCTATCGTAAGAAATATTGAATTGGTAAAATGATGAAATAACGAATTTCGTTGAAAGGAAATGACGAATTTATATCTTAATTCTTCATCATTACTCACGCTTAACAGAAAAAATGAAACATTATTCTTTGTAATGAAAAAAAATAATAACGTCCTAACTTGCCATATTGCTCCCACACTCAAAATCGTACTGCAGGATAGCATTCGAATTCCATTGTGCCAGTGGAAGGCGGTTCTTTGAATAAATAAGTTAAATATGAGACAAACAATGGTGGAGGAACGCAAACTCGTAATTCATTACTTTACTAATAATATATCGTATACAGGCATTGCTAAAATGTTAAATAGAACTGTTTCTACTATACAATACATAATAAATCGCTACAAACAAGAAAACCTTTTACGAAATAAAATAAAAATCAACCCGAAGGAGAAATTCACCGAAGGTAATGAGCTGTGGCTACTTCAAATGGTAAAAAAAAATCCAAAATTAAGTGCTCCAGCCATCGAAATTGACATTAAACAATGTCTTGGAAAATCTGTAAGTGCGGAAAATATTAGAAGATTTTTAAGAAGAAATAAATATAATAGTCGTTTAGCCCGATCAAAGCCGCTTGTAAGTGACAAGAATAGGAGACAAAGATTGGACTTCGCTGAACGTTATATGAACAAAGACTACAGTTTTGGAAAAACGTTTGCAGATGAAAGTAAAATTATCTTGTTTGGAAATGACGGTAAAATAAGAATTTAGCGGAAAGCAAATCAAGAGTGGAAAGTACAAAATTTAAATCCGTCAATTAAACACGACAAGGGCAGCGTTATGGTGAGGGCTCCATTTCAGCCGTAGAAATTGGAAATCTGGAATTTATTGAAGGTAATATGGATAAGTGGTCTTATTTAAATATTTTGAAAACGCATTTGAAAAATAGTGCTCAAAAGTTGAGATTGTTGGATTCCTTCATGTTTTACAGCGTTAAAGACCCGAAACATGCATCAAGAATCGCTCAAGAATGACTGCTGTACAATTGCCCCAAAGTTATTCACACACCAACTGAATCACCGGATCTGAATATAGTTGAGCATATTTGGCGTGAATTGAAATTACAAGTAAATAAGCGTGAACAATCAAGTAAAGACCAATTAAAAGCCGCAATGCGGACAGCATGGGAAAATATTCAACCAAGTTTCCTAGAAAAGTTAGTTAGATCTATGCCACGACGATTGCTGGCAGTTATAAATAATAACGGTTATCATACTAAGTACTGAAGTAATTTTTCATACTAAATATATATTTTACTGTATAAATATGCCGTATCTAGTTTTGTACAATTCTGAGTGTGAGAATTAGGGAAATATAATGACGTTATTGTTTTTATTTCATTAATAAAGAATAGGTACCTAATGTTTAATTTTTTCTGTTAAGTGTGAGTAATGACAAAGAATTAAGCTATAGATTAGTAATTTCCTTTCAACGAAATTCATTATTTTACAATAATTCTACAGACTCAATATTTCTTACGATACGACGTGTACGATTTTCACTGTGAGTGACTGTAATTACATACCTACTATCGTGGCGCAAGTAGCTAATTGTAAGTAGACGGAAAGTAGTGTAGCTACACGATTTGGATCGTCGGCTTGGGGTTAGCGACCGTGAAAGTGCTTTCATGTATAAGTAGAACGACAGTTTTTCAAAATTGTTGCGACGATTGCGTGCGCCCACAACCGACCTACTTGATGGCCGGTCGTTGCACCGCACTTTGGTCTCTTCGATCGTTTTGGAGCTTTGGTCGACATGGGATAAAGGTACTGGCATGCCACGAAAGAAACTGTGATTCCGTGCTAATAATAAGGTTCAATAAATCATATATAGTTGCATTAGTTCCCTACACTTTTCGACCTCCTCGTAAGTAGATATACCGAAGTACCTATTTCTGAAATGCTATGCGCGCACAGATCGTATTAAACGAGGGAAACAGTACTTTATTGTGGTACATTAGGAGTAGGTACCTGCTTAGGTATATCACTGTCAGCAAATAAAAATTGCGTGTACGTTTACGCGCGCTTCTAAGCTGTACATTGTACAAGCTGACGAACTTGTCAGCCCATTTGTCAGTTGTCAATTGGCTCGCGTGCTTACGACCGAACGAACGAACATGAAACGGACAACTTTTCCCGCTGAAAATTAGGTCACTCCGAAAACCGAGGCTTCGTGTCTTATCGTTGCTTCGCAATCATCTCCTCCTTGCCTTGCCTCTGTCTTCCCTTTCTCATCAAACAGCATGCTCGACATCGATCGATTCATAATCTTTTTATAGAAATACAGAATATGTATATTATTGTTAGGCTCGTGCAATTTTGTCTCTTCGCGTTACGTTAGGTACTAAGCGTAGATAGTCGGTACATAGATGCAAGTTATTGCGGGTAGCCAAGTATGTATCCTATGAATTCAACAATTCCAACTTTTGATCCATACTCATTTCTCACGAATTATCGTAGGTATTAGTAGTTTAGCAGTTTCTCATCTCCGCCCCAGGCCCTTCTACTTTTGTCTTAATTTATTTCATTGATTTTTCTTACTATGCCAGCTCTGCTACATAGGTCACTACGTATGCGTATTCGTGGTATCGTAGGAATTTCAGTTTCGATTCAAGTATCCAAGTTTCTCGCGGGCATGAGAACAGAGGAGAGAGCGTCCGAGTGGCGATAAGACTAAAAGATACGAAAGAAAGCGAGACTACGAAGGTAAGCCAGGAGAACGAACCACACCGACCGGAGAGAGTAGGCCAATGCCAGTGTCAGCGACACGGCTAGTAAGCGTCTGTCTTGTCGGTAAACCTGATCGTGAAGACAGAGAAACGAGTTGCACCAAATACCGATTTGTATCCTTCGGTTCGCTTCTCTCTTCATTTCTTGCAATCCGAATTTTTCTTTCAAACATTTGACTTATACTTCGCAATTATGGGTGTAGTACTTGGTTGACTCGCTTCACTCGCTTCACTTGGTGTGGGAATCCTCGGTGGCGCCTCCTCGATATGCCAGATTATGTGGATCATTGCCACGCGCGATTCACGATAAATATGCAAGCACAGAATCGGATGACGACGTCCTATCGCTGTTGAATGGGAAATGATATTGAAATCTACTTATTCTTAGCTGGCGCAACAGTGATCGTGATTGATCGGTAGACCAGGACAGAACTGTTGGTTTTCGTTGACGAAAAGTATGACTAAGTGTAGCTATCTCGTCAGCCTTACTACTTATACTACCTACCTACTTAAAGTTCTATCGCTTGTTTTTCGTACGGTACGCGCACATTTATAAATATATGCCCAGCCGCGTTAATCACTAACGAGTAAAAGGAAGAAAATCGGACTCTCACGCGAGAATACCGTGCGTGGAATTCAAAATGGAAAAGTGACGCGACTTACGACACGCGAACAAATGATTTTGAAACGATTTTGGCATTGGATCGCGCGACACGTAGGTAGACTCGATGAAGAAACACGTTATTCACAAGAAGATTCGATGCGACAGCGATAGAGGCTTTTCAAGCGTGTACACGAGAGAACTCGAGCAAGCAGGTCATCGAACTCTATGATTCGCGAGTCGTGGACTCGTGGACGCGTGATCTTGACGTCTGTGGACAATCGTTTGTGCTTCCCCCGACCAATGTCCAATATACCTTCATCTTTGATGCAATCAAGTTTGCAGTCAGGTTCTCTCTAAATAGCCTGTGTTTCACTTTCGGCGCTCCAAGAATAAAACTTTTTCGAGTGCCCGGCACGACAGCGACGACAGCGACGACAGTGTGTTCGCGTGTCAAGGACAACGCGTCTATCATCCCGTACTTTCCTCGGAGCCAAGAAAATCACCTCCTCCTCAGACTGCGTTGCAAACATCCAACCCTCCTTCTCGCTCGGTGCTTTTAATTACTCGTAGCTTGATTAATCAAATAATTTGGTTGTCGTGCATCTTAAGCCGTTGCTTAACGGTCAAAGATGGAGGATAATTGATAGTCGAAGAGAAATGATATGCAAACGCTGTATAATAACGTACCTACCTCCTGTAGGTTGTAGCGCGGCGGCACAAATAAGGGGATGAGTTCGGAGGGTGGGGTATCCAGCCATCGATGAGACGTTTAATGTCCGTTCGTGTTGGTAACGATTTTGCGGAATTAGGCCGACGGGGTCTGTCGCCGATGTCCTTGACACGCTGAAAGTGAGACCCAGCCCGCGCGTGCTAACTTTAACGTCTTACGCAATCGGTCGTAGGTGTAGCATCGCGAGCGCCAAAATTCGCATCAGCGATATCAGCATTGGTGCCGGTGTTCGCCGATAGTCGATACTAAGTAGATGTTAAATAGTAGCGGGACTGTCTGCTATCATTGTCACCGTGGTCGTGGTCGTCATTTACGACCGTTACGATATTGGCATTATATGTATACCATTGAACGTGAATGAACGAAAGTGAGAACTGATTTATGAATAAAGCCTGCGCGGCCTTGAGAGTATATAACAGCTCCGCTTTCGGTCTTATTTGAGAATGGGAATGAAAATTAAACGGGGCATTGTCTCTTCTTTTCCTTTTTCTTACTATGCTCTAACAATTTTCTAGCAATATGTATAGGTGGTACTGGCATGCGACGAAAGCTATCGCGTGAAACTGTTCTCTCAGATTTATGCGATAATAAGGCGAATCGGTAGGTATGTGGTATCCGGTTGGGCTTAGGCGCATTAACGCCAACAACAACACTTCTGTTACTCCCTCTTCAGATCAGAGCAGACAACGCGTAGTTTTGAAGATTAACGCAGACTAACCTTGGCCGAGATGAAATCGAATCGTTGGCGCGTGTGCACGAGGAAAGAAAACTGAGAAGCATGAAGGATGCATTATGGAAAGCAGCAAGAATCTCAATTCTATACTATCTAGTATGTACATAACTATATACATACCTATTACCTATGCAGATCGAACATTCGAAATACTCGAAGATGTTATATTTTATTCTGCGTAGAATGTCACGATGCGTCGGGGGCTGCTGAAAAAATGTAAGGCAACCAGGCGATATTTTTTATTTGACATTTGACATTTGAAATTTTACATTTGACAGTTGACATTTTACATTTTACATTTTACATTTTACATTTTATATTTTGGCCGCCTGCCTGCGTTTCTACGAATACAGGGGTGGATGCCAGGGTACGGTCATACGCCGCGGCGCGGGGTCCATCCGTTCGATACGGAGGCGCCAGACGTCTTGACGCGAGCTGACGCTCACATTGCAGGTATGCTCACCTCCTACCACTCGTTTTCTAACTGTGTGTTAGTAATCGTCGTAATCGACTGCCGTATTGATTACCGGTAACGGCGGTAACCGTGAATCGCGATTGGATAGGTATTGTGTGGTTCGCAGAATAGTCGTAATGCGTTACGTAAGTGCGTTTGCGCAAATACGTATATCTAAGGGCGAATTCCACTTACGCCCGAATCGCCCGTGACTTTCATAGCTAGGTTTCCCGTACGCGACTACACGCATCGTCAAGAATTTCAAAGTCCATTTTTTCGAAAATGAAGTGCAATAACAAAAAATTTTATTTCCTCTTCTCGACTCATTTATTTGTTATAAATTAAAAAGAAAGAGTAACTCTTTTTCATATCGCGCTTCGTTTTAGAGAAAACCGTCTCTGAAATTCTTGACATTGCGTTTAGTCGCGTACAGGAAGACCTAGCTTAATGAAAATCACCCTAAGTAGTAATACCTATGTGGGTAATAGAGATGTGCAGAAAGTGTCTTATCATTGATCGAAGAAATCGTCATTACTCGGCATTTTCATCGACCAGATTTGTGTGCTCGTTGCTGCAACACAGCAGTTTTATCTAATTCAGTTAGACAGTTATGTACATATATATACCTATGTATGCACACAGTTGAAGCCGTACCGATTTGAAAGGGTGGCTATTTTTTAGCCATCAGTTTTTTGGGTTAAACATGATTGTGGCCGGTCAAGGTTACGTACACGTATAGAAATTATTTTCGTTCTTCTTGTATTCATATTACGTGCGGCAAACGAAAGCGTTACGTTTCAAGCTACATGGGTACCTACTTATGTATGTACAAGCAAATCTCGCAATAGCCTACGAACAGGTTTAACTTATATTTCCGAAATAGCAGTTTCGAGCCGAATTCGCTGTGTTAATGACGCAAAAGCCTGCCGGGCGTGAAAGCGAACTCTCTACTAGATTCTAGACGCAGGACGGCTGGTTAGATTTTTGGTAAAATTCTTGATAGTAGAAGGCAAATGGATATGGCGCGGCGTGGCGCGGCGAGTCAAGCTAAGTGGATGAGAGAGTTGCGTTGTATGTACATACGAGTACATAATTATTACAACGTACACAATGCTGGATATAGGCATACGTTTCCATTGTTGCATGCGTAGGTAGGACAAAGGCGGAAAAAATATGATCTTTCCAAATATTTTCATCTGCCCAGTAGTTGGATATATGTATGTGGATACATCTAATCAAATACGCGGCTAGTGATAGAAACTAGGAATTTCTAAAACGAACCAAAGCTGAAAGGTTGGAAATATAGAAAATCTGTTCGCTACCCGATTTCATATCCTCCTCATCTCTGATCCGACGTTTCCCAGAATTCATCCAAACAACTTGGACTGCAGAGGGCCTAATTATCGGGTACTATGTGCCCGAAAGTTATATATCTACATAAGTTAGTTTGAAAATATGTACGGCCGGGGAAAGGGAAAGTGGTTTGTCGAGGTTGGCTGGAGAGCATCGTCTGGCATTGGTTCTACATATACATTAGTATACATGTAGTATGTATACTGTAATTATACATATACTAGCTTAAAATACGGCGTTGCCCGGATAAAACTTCGATTATCACGAAGTGTCAAGAGGGTGAAATAAGGGGGAAGAGTTGGGATGTCCAGATTCCATGAGAGCCTATATTTCCTGCAGGAATTCTATAGAGTAATTATACAAAATTTGGTCCAGATCGGTTACACAAATCGGGATAAAAAGTATCCTATAGATTATTCCTGGTCTTAGATTACATATATACAAAATTTCAGAAAGATCCATTGCGAAGTTGGGAGGTGATTGAGTAACAAACGTCCAAACACACTTTCGCATTTATTATGTGAGTAGGATTAGGAGGATGTATGATATTTCCCAAAACTGTCTATTTCATCGTACTGACTAATCGTAAGTTGACAATCGTTTGACGATTCCTGTTGCTGGAACATCAGAAAATCCGTAATTTTTCTGAGGAATGGGATAGATCTGTTCGTCTTGTTTTTCCTGTGATGGTTCAGACAGTGTCGCAGCCTGAGCCAAGGTCCTGCGCGCCAGAAACGCAGCAGAAGAAACGAAAGAGAAAGAGGCGGGCAGAACGTTGTGAAAGGTAGTCGAAAAAGGTCAGGTCACCGTGTCTGGATCCGTTACAAAATGTCCAATTTTCGAAGCAATTGCGAATTTATCGGATGCAAGTGGCCTCGCCACCGAACACTATCGAAGCAGCAATCAATTATGATGATCCATACAGACGCGTTACTACTAATTCGTCAGCCGTGCGTTATCAGTCGATGCACCACACGCAGCTATGTTGGTACGAAAGAGGAAACGTTTCGCGTATCGATTAAACTTGATGTTTCTGGCGATAATTTTCGCAAAGGCAGAACTGCGACATAATCTGTAAACGTACCGCGTGCGTAAATCGAGCCATCCTACATATGTATGTATTACGGATTACGTATCACGTATTACGACATTAACGAGATGTGCGCGATGGACGGAAGTGCTAACTGGGCCAATGTGGCAAAGAAATCACATTCTATGTTTCTTAAAAGTTTCATTATCCTGATCACGATGTGGTCGTTTTCACATCACGAACGTTGGGCGGGGTTTAGTTGTTTATTCATCTCATGATCAGCATGGTCTCGACTCATCAACGCGTCATTAATGAAACTGAACGAACAGCAATATTCTACGACCGTCGAGCGTTAGCGCGACCCGTAAAAATGTTTCCAAGACTATTAAAATATCTTGAACGGTGATAGCGATCATGTTTGCATTTGCGTTTGACTGAACGATTGAAAGAAGAAATAAATCAAGTAGCGGGAAGCAGCAAGTGACAGTACGTTCAATGCTGTGAGGCCAAGTCGAAATTGTTGAACTGTATATATGTTCGAGGTTTTGCGTGAACCGTGCACGGGTAATTGTACTTCCGAATACAGCAAGGCTTCCATTGGGGTTTCTGACGAATTGGTGGCACGATACAAATTGATCGAGGGGACCGCGCGGGACAGATAATTTCGGAGTTGTCGTTGTCGTTGGCTTGATAGCAGCTAGTGGTTTGCCCGCTACAGCAACCGTTGGCGCAGCCGCAAGCCGTCGGCTTCCATTTCTGACAATTCGACATTAGCCGTCTTCTTTTCACCGAGAATCAAACACCAGTGACAATATAAGACTAGATACGAGTGAGTTACATACAGTAATTAGCTACTTAACCTACGTACATATATGTCACTGGGATGGTTTGCAGGAGGGTGGTCCTGAAGAATCTCTCAACTGAACACTACGTGTTTCGTTGCTATTGTGAAACGTGAAATTATTCGGGGCTGATACGGAGAATTTTCGGCCAGGCTATACATACATATTTTGTATGTACGTACGGGGGAACGTTGGTGGTGACATGGTGACATAACCGAACTGTATAATTTTCACCACGGCAACTCTTCCAAGTTGCTAGGAATCTTTTTCTTCTGTCTTTTCCTCTTTCCTTTCTTTCTCTCTTCCTCTGATTGTGAGACAACCGAATCACGAGAGATTGCTGCGACCTCGCAGAACTTGACCTGCATTAACGTCGCTTGTAACGTTCTATGTATATAACATTTGCGTTCAGTAGGATTCGGTAGGATTCGGCAGGATTACGTGCTCCGAAACAGCTTCTAAAATACAAGCTTGTACATTACCACCCTACAACTTTCGTGTTTTTAGCCTTTGTCCATTCTTGTCGCCTGTGTCATCGAAAGAGTACTTAATAAAAGTCTCAACGGCCAACGGAGTGATGAATTCGAAAGAGTTTTGAGATTCCAGTTTACATGGACGAAGTGATTGGAAGCGGCGCGGCGCGGCGTTAGCAACGGTAACGAAAGAAAGAGCGACTCCAAGAGTCCAAGTAACGTTGCGTAAAGTCGAAGCAATGAATTTCGAAAGCGAGAATAGGAATGTGCGTCTGCGACTGCGCGTGCGGGGCCGTTAATCGTCGCGAAAGCACTGGTTTCGATTTCGGAAATCAGAAAAATTGCTGCCCCAAAGTTCGAACCTCGCTGGTTTGCATAAATGTCGCTGTCGTGATTCGTGGTTAAACGGTCAAACGCGCGCGCCATACCATCGAAACGAGGTTATAACCAAGGTTACCAAACAGAGACTACCCAAATACCCAGATACATACAATTATGGCACTCGGCTTCTCTTTATTCCAACATTTTTTATTTAACGCTGTGCTCAGCAAGCCCTCGAAACGGTCCCTCGAATCTCTTTCGCTGCAGAGCGTAGAATTCCAGTCACACAGGACAAAGACGCAGAGCGCTGCACGCATTACGGACTACGGTATATACCTACTTATACATATGTATGACAACGTATGGAGCTGCAGAGTGGTGCGATTATAACGTTTCTGGACCAACCTGCCCTCCACCCCCACCCAGCCCTTGTCCTACATCTTTCGAGTTTAAAAAGACTATATATTTACTATCAAGCATGGCGTCCCGAAAGTAATTCCCACCTAAATATGTCGGTATTCCCATGGGCGTCCGGAGGGGATGCAAAAGGGGCAGTTGCTCCCCGGGCTTTTGAGAAAAATCGCTTATTTTTCAAAACTGATCTTTAGTAAGTTTATACTAAAAAGGGGAATAAATTTTTAATTAAATTGGCACTATAAATGGGCTAAAAATAGCAAGAAAGGTATATTTTTCTTTACCATCATCCCAAAGTAGCCCCCCCCCCCTCCCCCCTCCCACCTAGAAAAAAGTCTGCGGACGCCCCTGGGTATTTCCATTTATGCGTTACTCCGTCATCAATCCGGATTAATGCAATGTGCTCGTTCAATCATGCGGTCAACGAACCTTATTCTTCATAGGTACGTTAAATCAGAGCTAAAAAACAAAGCGTTCGATAGGATATAATTAATTGTCCCTGGAATTATACAGTGACAAGAAGGATTTCGCATTCCTTCTTACATCTAACATAAACGTGTTATACATGGAGGAAAATAGTTTTCTACCTCTTTTTCCTCCTTGCCTCCTACCATCAGTCTGCTGTTAGTTGTTCCGTTACTGTTTCTCGATTATCTCCAGCATCTCTGCGCGTACCATTCCCTTTGTTTTTTCTTACGATGACAAGTACCTATACTCGCATGAATTGTGAAAAAGGGAAAGGAAAAAGATATACGTAAGTAGGGAAAACACACCAATAAATGAACACTTAAAGGTAATGAATGAACACTTTTATAAAATTATGTTTGCAGCGCGATTGATTCCGTGTTGCAAAACTTGTTTGGATACGAAGCAAGAAATGAGAAGAAGTCTCTAATTAATTAGTTGCTTATTTTAATAACTTAGTTTACTCATTTTAATAAAAAAATGTCCATTCACTGGCACGTGTTCATTTACTGGTACATCCACCCTAGGCATGGAATTTGGGATCGAGGCTGGCGTTGAAGTTTAAATTGAAATGAGTGTTGAAATTGAAGCTGATAGTACGGTAGATGACGCGACGGTATACCTATGTACAATGAAACGTGGAGAAGGAAGATGAGGCCTATGACCCGTGATTATATATACATACATACATATGTGTATTATGGTTTTCGCTGAGAGTGACAGTGATTCTATATCTGTCGCCACGATGACGTAATTACGATTGGCCTCTCATGGTCGTTCGACACACATCATACATACATACATCGGTGTGTATTTCTCTCCGATAGAATTCAATTATGCACGTTGAATTCCAAAAGGATGAATCGCTCGTACCTTGGAAGTGAAATTATTCCCAAGGGTATTAGATATGTCGGTTTCGTTTCGAGTCATTTCTCTCTTCCTTTCTTTCGAACAACTGCTGCGACATTTGCAATTGATAATTACGAAAAAAAAGATGCCAAGTATACCGGTTCAGTTGCACTGGCTCGATTGAAGGGATCTTTCCTTCCGAAGGCTGTGCACGATACCGGCAAGGTGTTAATTTTCAGCATGCGATTTTAAGGCGTTTAAGAAGCTAACAGTGTAACGGAGGAGCTCGTATTCAGCTGACGAAGATCGCGGAGAGACTGCGACGACGCACGCATCGATGGTGTCTTTCGGTGCGGGTGTACCGTGTATGTATACCGCGTAGCCGTAGCCGTAGCCAGACAGTAGACACCGTACCGTACGTCTTCGTTTCCTATTCGCTTCAGATTTCGTTTCTTCCTGCTCCTCTGTGCCGATTTTATTCTTTTCGGGGTTAAAAAGGACACACGTGTCCACGAATAGATGAAACAGAAAATCTCTGGCTTTCTGCGCAGAGGTGTGTCTTCTCTCGCCTCTTGCTAATCGTGGCTCCTCGTGATCCTCTTGTTCTATTGCTGCCACGGTTCCTTTCCGTTTCTGCGGGCACGATACACGATACAGACATAATCTTGCGTGCGACTGCAAGTGCGTAAGTATTTGGTACACTTGCTACACTCTTGGTACACCACCGGTCAACGTCCTCTCGAAGGTTTGGATCATGCGATCCGAAAGGTAAGAGCGAGTGCGCAGTACACGTCGCATACCGATCGGTCGATCGATGTAAACGACTGGTCACAGGAACGGATTGTCGAGGGATCGAGATCGGCTAACTTTGACCTTGTTGCGGAAATTTTGCACTGTACTTAGACTGTACATGCAGGCTATAAAACGTTCTCAGGATTTATTTAAAAACCACAATAGAAAAGTTGAGCTGCTTTCACCGGAATTGGATGAGAAAGAAAAGAGCACGAAAAGTAGAGTGTGTTTCCTTTATTCGAAAGAAGCGATAACACCACGCCCGCGCCGCGCCGAGTCAATGACCGAAATTTATATTATTTATTTATTTAAAAAAATATAATTCCTCTGACTGCTCAATGAGACAGACGATCCCAGAGGTGGTTTTCGTTATTCTACGACCGTCGACAAGTGATTTGACTAAATACGCCCCTGACTCGGAGAACACGAACGTTTCCTCGAGAGATAGCAACGAGGTTTCCTGTTTGAGAGGCTTGCGTTGATATTTCGATCTCGTTTCGAGCCAATCCCTACCAATCAGCCTGCATTCGCATTTGCAATTCTTCTTACAATTAGTGCTGCTTGTCGCCCGATCGCGGCTTTATCTTTATTCTCTTACAGCTTGGAGCACCGTTCCGAGCCTGTTACCCTAGCATGGTATGGAAAGCGATGGATTTTCCTCTTTAGGAAGGTATCGGAGCCAGTAGGTATTTTCCTCATACGCAGGTATGCATTTCACACGGTAAGTGGATCGAAGGCTAATCAACTTCGGCTAGATTAGCTTCGTTCCGCTATGTGGTGGGGCAACAGAATCGAGAAATCAAGTTCCGCGGCCAACTTGAACAAGAAGTCGAGTCGTTTGTCACTTTTACTGTTGTTGAGGTCAGTCGAGCATTGACCGTTCCTTGATTTAATCCGCGTACATTTCTACTCCTATAGTAGGTAGGTGTATAATATACAAACATACATATACATAGGCACATACCTACGTAAGACGGGGCAGATATCTAGTTTCTTTGTGTCTTCCCTCGGGTGGCTGTTCCAATTCTTCCTTCGTTCTTTTGTTCTCGATAGCCGAAACGCAAAGCGACAAAAATTATAGTTTTAGATAGCTTTAGTAATAAGATTGTGTTATAGGTATGTGCCTATTATACATATATTTGACGCAGGCTCCCACAGGGTGGTGGTGGTTATTACTATTTGGTGTGTTGACGACGATACACGATCATTTCGACATTTTCGGCCAATTATAAGGTGGTGTCCTGAAATCGGGTCATTTGAGGTGAAAAGGACCGAGCCGAATGCGATAGCTGTAGCTTGGCGCAGAGTTTGTGTATACCTACATATACATAGGTATACATACACGGCACTTATGCCACTTTGACGGTCGTTCACCCTGGCGCTCCTTCGAGCTCGGACTCGGAGGTGATAGCGTCATTTACCTCGTTCCGTTTTGTCGCCGTTATCATTCCATCGGCGATCGGCGTGGTCGCGTTTCGTCTTTTCGCTTATTGTCAGCGAGGCTCGTAAATTTACTGATGGCCCAGTGTCGGCGTAAACTAATTGTAAGCCAATCGGCAATACCGGTATACGGTGAAAGGGCGAGACGTAGGTGAGAGAGTATAACAGTTAAGATAACTGAATTAAGACAATCGGCTTACTCTCCAAGTCTCCAATACCGATCGCCTCGCTCCTTATGAGTTATGAAACGTTGGGAATTTCTTCAATCAATTCTGCAACGCACACTGCAGTTTCGACCACCGCTTTTGCAATTGCGCTCTAGTTGATTCGGCCGTCGATGTGGTGGTCATGAGGATTGTTGACACGGTGCGCGAAGGAATGCGTGTAACGCGTGCAAAGTCAATGTACTCGATACGACGTACCTACAATCAACAATGTGCAAAGGGACCTACATAGTATATGCACAGTACACGCACGACGTTCCGCGTCACTGTCATAACCATTTTCGCGACGTCGCATCGTTTGAAGGAGGGCGAGCGGTTTAGCCACTGGTTTCGCACTCGTTACGTAACGCGAGGGAATCTGTTACGCTGGAAAGTAGGTAGAATCGTTCCGTCTGCTGGCTGCTGAAGAATTAGCGGCAATTTTAAGATCGCTAAATTTATGGCCGTAGCGTATGGCCCCCCTGTCGACTGTAGGCGAGTCGATTTCGCTTTGGTATGTGATGGGTGGTGATGGGTGGTGATGGAGTGGTGATGGGTGGTGAAAGGTGGTGGTGGGCGGCGAGGGACTGCGCGGCGTGTTCAATTCGATACGCTAGAACGAGCTTCGAAAATTTCGGCTGCGAAAGAGGTCTGAGGGTTATCGACCCGTTGGCAGTGGTCAGTGATGGTAACGGGCGAACGATCGAGGAACCGAGCAGAGCACACGACCAACCGGGCAACCAGTTCATCCGTCCGACGCGACGCATCGTTCGGTCCTTCACCCGGCATTGCCCCAAGAGTGTTACGTATGTACTCGCACGTATTACACGTGCTTGCAATACATCGCATGGACTCGTACACCCGTGATCTACGCGTCCTCGCGTCCTCGCGTCCTCCTCTCTTCTTCTGGTGAAGCCTCGCGCGAACATTTTATGCCGTCGCGTCGCGTTTAGCCACGCGAGAATCAAATCCGTTTCGTGCACGTCAGTGAAAAATAACAAACTCAGTCACGCATCAGATAAACAGCTCACAGTAAAAACAGCTGTTGGAAATTAATGGAGTACAGATTTGAAAAGAAGCGCAGTGGAGGTGGTCGTAACGAATGTCTTGTTCGACTAACGACTAGCCGAATATTACATACATACATACACACGTAGATAGTTTGCTGCGCGGCGCGTACTCGCCGTGATTTCTAACGGATCGAACACACTACTGACTACATAGATTCGAGGAGGGCTTTTGGAGAAAATTCGAGGGACGGCCCGAACGAAGAATAACGGACAGTCGAAAACCGTCATCTCGTACCTGACCAGTCAGGGTCCGTTATTAGCCGTTAGAAAGGAAACCCGTTCGAAGATGGATTGTACGCACGCGGATATCATGAAATTTGCCAAAAATTCTTTAATATTTTAGAGAATCATTTCCTTTTGCATTGGGACGTATATCTAGCCTATCTTTAGTCGCGCCATTAAACACTTTAGCGATCTCTACTAACAATAATGCTAATCTTAAGGCAGTAACACTAACGCGAAAGCTAATTAACTTTAATCATCTGTACTGTGATCTTGAAACTTTGTCGAATCAACGAGCTCGTGAAACATTGCTCGTACCTATTTGTAGACACTTGTACCACTTAAGGGGGTAGATAACCCTAAACAGCTCAAAATCAGGCTCTTTTTCAAACGAATATTTTGAAGTAATAAATGAATATAGAGTTAATTTTTATTTTAATTTTTAATCACCATTTCGTTGACTTTAATGCGCAAAAAGAATATTTTAAATATATTTACAGCTAAAAAGTTATAAGTATAAATGTGAGGGAGTGTGCGCGATGCACCGTCTGATGGTGAACACCTAAAATACAAAGTAAAGGCATTTTTTAACCGACTTCAAAAAGGAGAATCTACAAAGATTCGACTATATTTTTTTTATTTTCATGTTTGTCTCCGCATAACTCTTCAGCATATGGACCGATTTTGGTAATCTTTTCTTTTATTCGAAAGAGGGCGATGCCCCGGTGGTCGCATCCTACACTGCATCAACATTGGTCCAATATTTTACCAGTTCTGGTTAATAATAAAGACTATGTCAGATAATTATTATTATTTTATATACGTACGTGCATATCTCATCAGTATGTTATGTTATATATAAAACTAAAAAGCTGAAAATAAAAAATTTAAAATATTAAAACCGACTTCAAAGAACTAAAATTGCCCTAAAATGTACAAAATAGTTTTTTTCCTTATTTAATCTCCGTCTCTCATATTTTTTAAGTTGGTGCCTCATAATTTGAACTGTGCAAATCTGGCGCCGTCTTAAAAAATATGTGTCGTAGCTTAAATAGGGGAAAAAATTATTCTTTACTCTTTAGGGCAATTTTATTTTTTTGAAGTCTGTTTTAATTTTCATAATCTGTAAGACAGTCCCCATCTTGCGTCGGAAGCAAACTTTTTATAAACAATGTAATACAATTTTTATGTGGATGTACATGATTTTATCCTTTGTTCGTGGGAATTTTTTTTTTAAAGAATTTATATTGAATTTTCGAAAATTTTAAGGCTTACACTCGAGTGGACGCCGACGCCTCGCGACGTAGAGTTTGGTGCAACATCGCAGACATATTTTTGTGCATTCGAATAGGAGGCAAAATAATTTGTCATTGTGTAAACATGATTGATCCTGCTCGGATGCTAAAAAGAAATCGAGGACATGATGAAAGAGGAATCCAATTGGAACGAATTGGTTGAACAGATTTAGAGGCGTTGTGCGGACTTGCAGATGAGTTGGGGGTATAGGACTGACCGTTCGCGTTCGGGTAGGAACCAACAGTGGAGTGGTCTCGATATCGCGATGTCTCGTTGTCTCGATGTCCCGATGCCAGTTTAGCTTACTCGTGGTTCCTATGCAGCCCGTCCACGTTTCGTAGCTCGTGGCTCGTGGCATGTTCGTAGGCGTGAAAGAGCAAGCAAGCACGCGTGGATCGTATTCATGTGTGATTCGTGTATCGTGACTATCGTGACTATCGTGTACGCGTCGTAGGCACGTTGAAAGCGGTAGGAGGTTGAAATCGCAAAGGAGGGGGTGCTAACACCTGGAATGTACGTAAGGTAAACGGCATCTGGGCAATGCCCTCGCATGTAAACAATCAGAAATCGCAGGCACGATTACAGGAACGAGTTATTTATCGCGTATGCACGCATTGAAAGGATCGATCACGTTTGCATAAGCCCGTTCTTATCGTACGTAACAGTTATAATAGTAATAGTACGAGTACGCGAATATACCGCTCACTATTAGGTAGTAGGTAGCTGTCCAGTATGCATTCAGCTTATCCTTCCCCGCAACAGTTACACGCCACGTTTCCTTCATCGATCTAGCTAAGTAGGTGCCCGAAGAATCAGGATCGAGCTCTCGTTTTTTCAAGCATCATAATTCCGAATCGAATGTTGATGATTTGTCTTCCAGATTGCAAGTATGTACCATCGGTACAACTAATAATGCAGTTGCCAGAAAAACTCGCGATTCTCATATTTAACAATTAACGAAGAATGCACCTGCGATTGCGTTGCGTTGCCGTTGGTGTGAAACCAAGGCGTGCACGCATACACGCGATGGATTCCGAAGCATTTGACGGTCGAGCATTTATCTCGAGGCACGCGCAGCATTGCAGCTTGAGTATGTACCTATGTCGTACTTATGTAGTCTGTCGTGACATTCGCGACGGTGTCGCTTTCGGAGAATCTGTATCTGTTGTGTTGTTGTTGTTGATGGTGTTTGGTGGTACCTAAGTAGTGGTCGGTATGAGTAATCGGTACCTAAATCATTTTCCTTTCGTTTCACCACCCGAGTTCGGTGTACATACATGCTCCTACTGTATACCATCTGTCATTTTCTCGAAAATTCTACAATGCTTCGTCAAATAAGAGCCTTCCGGCGGACTCTGTGATTCAACTGGAGTGGACGAATCTAATTTTGCCGAGTATAAGCGAATCATCAAATAGACGTGTACTAGTCGAACGGTCTTGTAAACTGATTCGAACGAGTTACGTCGGCTCTAAAATGCTGAAAGAAAAGTCGCGAAACCGGACGTTTGGTTGTCGCGTCGCGTCGCGTCGCGCCGAGCATGCAATTCCCAAAGCGAGCGTCGAAACATTCATTCGAACGGTACATATTCTTTTTTAATGGCGAAAAGAGTCCCGAGGGGTTACTCGCAAATATAGCACGGTCAGGAGCACGAGGACGAGCATAAGCATAAGCATAAGCATAAGCCGGGGTTGATTTAAATCTTTAAGCGACATTCGTTGTCCGGGCTTATCAGTTAAGTTACAATAAATTAGCTAAAATTTTATAGTCAATATAAAATTATATATTAAAGTTAATATAAAATTTTAAGGCACGGAGGTCTCGTCGACTACGCGTACTTCGCTCGATACGGTAGCACGTATTCTGTCATAATAATAATTATGTAAACGCATACCGCAGGCACGTCTGAACGTTGGTTGGATAGTGAAGTGAACGTGTTATATAGAATAGAAGGAATTTTATCCTGATTAATTATTGTTGATCCGTTGGCATCGATACTGGTTGCAACAAGGCAGTCGGAATAAAAGGAGAGCTACATTGCGTTCCACATTAGAGCATACTGGTTTCGCGCAGGGATACAATGTTGATTGGTAGTTAACCGGCAGGGAAATTGCTACGACCAATCGCAAAAGTGCTACGACCAATCGCGTGTGTCAGATCCATGGGAGCTGCGCAGATCGGTCGCAAATCGGTAGAGCCGTCGGTATGCTCTTATATGGAATGGAGTGTAGAAATGAACTGTCGGTTTTGTTTTTGACGAAATCGTTATACCTACCGACAAGTCTATGGATCATCAGCTACGTAAATGTGCGACAGTCGGGTGAATTGGTAAGGGTTGGTTATCGGTTATCGCCCACTCGACGAATTTATGCAAATCACTACCTACAAGATACCTACGCATACCTACGCATACCTACGTAGGTATCGCGCGAACGAGACGCGTTTTCCTTCGACTCCGAGAGCGTTGCTCCGGAGAATGCTCGTCCCCGACAGCAAAAGGGATATTTCTGGTACCGTCCCTGGTGAAAACCGGACGTGGCTATCGAGAAAGAATACGAACTGGGTCAATGACCCAGCCGCCGAAGAACTGCGACTGCTCTGCGGAGGCCAGGTCTGGGTCAGCATGGGCCGTTAAATGAGTTTCGTTTGAAGAAACTGGACAGAACGAATGTTGCCTCTAGAGCCGCAAGGCGCAAACATGCCGTCAGTA
Organism: Andrena bicolor; assembly: GCA_960531205.1. Lineage (NCBI taxonomy): Eukaryota > Metazoa > Arthropoda > Insecta > Hymenoptera > Andrenidae > Andrena > Andrena bicolor. The sequence continues at coordinate 38,133,229 of OY482665.1, forward strand.
GCCTCAAAACTTTGCGCCCCGTGTCAACTGCTTCATATAAATTTACGCTCTGCTAAAACGCGCCCGGCAGACTGCCGCGGCGCGCGGCTGCATACTCTCGCACAAACCGCTCGCAAATGTCTGCACCGGGCCTAACGCAACTTGTCTAACACGTGCTCAATCTCGTGTCTATGCCTCCGTATGTCCCGACAACGAGAGACAGATGCGAATTCAATGCTAGTTACCTTGCCGGCTTATAAGTCACAATGCGAACAAAGTAAGGTAGGGGAGAATGTGTAATGGCGGTCACTTAAGCAATAATTGTAATAAAACAAAGATGTGAGGTGCAATATTTCTTGAAAATGATTTTTTTGTAAACTTAAACTATCAACCTATACGTAGGATACGAAAATAATTAATTTTATATTGATTTATTCAATGAAATTACAAAAAACAAAAAATATGTGATTTTCCGCCATCGTCTACACCTACGGGTAATAGCAGTCACGCTGTAGGCAATTGCGGTCTAGGGGCTGCTACATTTTTCGCAAATGTATCCATCCGCTGAGTCCCATCCAGAGGATTCAAAATGGGCCCAGAGGCCACAAGAGATACATCTTAACACACATCTCATTGTCATGGCCAAATTGAAAGCAAATAATGCACTTATTTTCGTCGTTTTCCTTCTCCAGCTTAATTTTTTTACAAATTTTTCTTTTATTTTTGTGTTTCCGTTTATTTTCTTCTAGTTTTGTTTATTTTACACTAGTGAATAATGATAATCGCGTTACGGGCACTAACAGTCAAGTGACCATCATTGCCCGCATACGTGTTCATTGATAAGATTGAAGATTAGAATGAAATTTGATATAAATATATTTAATTTAACTTTGTAATCCTTTTCCTTGATAGAATATCTATATTTACGTAATCTTGAAATGTAAAATAAGCTTCAGAATTAGTACTTACCTCTTATGTTGTGTACACGAAATATTACATCGACGATGTTGAAAATACAAAAAGGCTAGTTTTCCTTGGTTGCTTAGCAACGACGAAGGCGAAATCGTTCGACAATATAGCGAATGATGTCGTGGAACGTAAGGAAAAGAAATTGTACATTTCGGACATACCGTTTTATAATAACAATACTGACCGCCATTGCCAACTGACCGCGATTGCCTCATTCTCCCCTACATAACGTGTAGTTTCTCCTGTTACCGCTTGCCACGGTAGGTATCTATTTAGGCATGTAGTTCTAGTACCTATGTACAGTGTACACACTACATACCTACTCTGTCTGTGGACCCTTTCCAGTGTACAGATAGGTATTCATGGTATTAGGTACGTACAGGCACTCTGTCGGCTTGTGTTTAGTAAGTGCTTATTGTTATTTTAGTAGCTACACTCTCCTCCACTCACCACGGTCTCTCTAACTAATTGTAAGTTGTAAGTATCTACTACGGTTTCATCCAATCTACGCGAGGGAAATTCACCCAAAGCGGATGGTTTGCCAGTAAAATGCAGAGACAGTTGCATACGTTGGGGTCGATGCATTGGGCTAGGTGGCGAACCCCACTACAAGGAGATGGTTCCGAATCCCTGCAGGGGGCCCGAATCCCCCACCAATCTGGCGGGAGAGGAGACCTCGTGGTTTCCGACCAACGAGATCAAGGAACAAGAAGCCTAGCCCGCCCTCGCACCCTCAACGGAAGTACATATCCACCATCCTGAAGGTAGAACCCACGCTTTACCCCCACTGAGCCTCGCATCGTGCTAACTCTTTCAACAGTCCGCCGTCTTTCTTGGCTCCTTCCGCTCCTTTGCGTTCGTCTCTGCTCCTCTTTGTGCCGCTGCCCCACCATATCCAGGGACTGCCGGGGGCAGTTGGGAGGTATCCGGGGACCGTTTAGAGTCGCTGGGGGGCCGGTCGATGAGTCACTATATAAGACGGGCAAGGACAAGAAGGTGTATGTTAGTATACACTCAATCTTCCCGTGGCTCGCACGACTCACGACATAGCGAGCGCCGGCAAATTCGGTTGCGGCGGTGACCGACTTTTTTTCCTTTCTTTCATTCTGTCCTTTCCCCACCCCACCTCACGTCACCCCACCCCACCCTAACCCCCACCCACCCACCCCCAATCCATCCCCACCCATTCACCCACCTGTCCCCACCGCACTTGTCACTCTTCCTCTTTTCCTTTTCCCTTTCCTTTTCCTTTTCCTTTTCCTCGGTATCTTCTTCTTCCTTTTCCTTTTCCTCTTTCTCGTTCTCTTTCACATCTTCCTTTCTTTCTTAACTATTCCTAATTCTAATCTAGCTACATACCTACCAGTTTGTCTACCAAACTAACCAACGTACATACCACCCACCTGTACATTTATCTGGCCAAGTGTTTAGTCGTCTCGCGCACCCCTTCCAATCCCGCCTCTTTCCCTCCTCGTACTGATTGTCAGCCACAAACCAGTGCGTGTGCATACCAGTCCAGCATATAGGTACTTTTCCCATATGCGATTTACTTCCCTTATCCAATTATTACCGTTGTGCTGTTTCTTTCCCAATTGTCCGTCCTGCCTCTCTGCAGAGTGGTGAGTTTGCCAGCTCGCGTTCTTCCACCCGAATCCCTGTGCCCGAATAGTTTTCGCCAAGCCTCTTATGCTAGGTCTATTTCGCATTCCGGGTAAATCTTCCTGGTCGTTACACAATCGTACAATCGTTTCCAAGGATTCCTTCAGAAATCACTCCCACCCCTCCTACCCTACACATATACGCGGACACGGGCATATACACGCACGTTCTCCCTGAATCCTCCCCTCCAGATTATGCCCCACCAGTCCAATCAGCTTTGATACTTAAAGCCGCGAATTTCGGAAGCAACGTCCCGAAGAGGAAACTCGTGCTCGTGCTGAGACGAACTTAAGTTAGACAAGTTTATACATAGTACGAGGTCCTCCTGTACTTTTGCTTGTTTGTCAAAACGGGCATAGCCAACGAGGAACAGGAAGAGAAAGAGAAAGAGAAAGAGAAAGAGAAAGGGGAACAGGAAGAGAAAGAGAAAGAGGAGGAGGAAGAATAAAGAAGAAGGAGACAACGGAGAAGAAGACGAAGAAGAAGAAGAGAAGGAGGAAGAAAAAGAAGAGAAGGAAGGAGGAGGAGGAGAAAGGAAAAAGAAAAAGGAAAAGTGTGAAAAAGGACTTTCTACAAGTTTAAACATCGAGGAAAATAGGAAAGACGATAAGCACGAACCGCGAGAGGGAGTGGTGGAAACGGTGGTAGAAAGAAGAAAGGAAGGAGTTATTGACCCGTGGGGATTATAATTCCCTGCAGTTAGATATCCGAGGAGGTTGACAACGCCGGCTGTTGAATAGCCGCCGGTGAAGTGAGGGTACTTTGGCTGGACCGGAAATAAAAGTGAAGGATCCCTACAGATACCGCGATGCTGGTGGAACACACGGCACAGTGGACCTGGCAAGCTATGGGTGGCACGAGAGTCGAGGTGCTTTATACATTTCTGGTTTTCCTCGGTGTGTTATTGGTGGCAAGGTGCTTACAATGGCTTAAGTACGTGCGTGCCCTGCCTCCGGGTCCATGGGGCGTACCTGTGTTTGGTTATTTGCCATTTCTCAAAGGGGACGTTCACCTGCAGTACGGCGAGCTCGCGAAAAAGTACGGTCCAATGTTCAGTGCGCGATTAGGAACGCAACTGGTGGTCGTTCTCAGTGATCATCGCACTATTCGCGACACATTTCGCCGAGAGGAGTTCACTGGAAGGCCACACACCGAGTTCATTAATATCCTCGGCGGATATGGTAAGTACGCAAAGCGTGACAGTTATCAGCCTTATCAGAACTTTGCGCCTTCGCGCCTTTGCGTCTCTGCGCATTCGCGCCATTTCACCGTGTCCCCTTGCTGCTTTCCCGCCTTTGCACGCGCCAATATGATATTATCTTCTCTTACCATCAATATAAATTGAACTGCACCACCGACTTTTTCGATTCCGTGAATGTTTGCAGAAATAAATTAATCAACAATAGCACCGGTCCTACATGTTGAAATAGTTGGAATAGCTCTATTTCAAATTAAACAGTCTTTCTCTCTCCTAGGTATTATCAACACTGAGGGTGCTATGTGGAAAGATCAAAGAAAATTTCTACACGATAAACTGAGAAGCTTTGGCATGACTTATATGGGCGGTGGAAAGAAAATTATGGAATCGAGAATAATGGTGAGTGTTTTGGGAGGATAAATTAGATTTTATCTGTCCTATCACCCTCTTCGCGCGCCCGTTTATTTCTTATATGTACTACTAACAATAAGACTAATTGTAAGTAATCAGTGGTATGATTGCTGGAGTCCGCGGGTCGTTGACCGAAACATTATGCCTTAATTTTTAGCGCGAGGTTAACACATTTCTACGCGGATTGGGGTTAAGGCGAGGTGCACCGACCGATGTATCAGCCTCTCTTGGAATGTCGATTAGCAACGTAATTTGCTCGATTATAATGGGTGTGCGCTTTCAACACGGCGACACTAGGTTCAAGAGATTTATGAACCTAATCGAGGAGGGATTTAAGCTGTTTGGCAGCATGGCTGCAGTGAACTTTATACCGGTCATGCGGTATTTACCTTGCCTGCAGAAGATTCGGAACAAAATCTCGGAGAATCGTGCGGAAATGGCAGACTTTTTCCAGGAGACGGTCGATCAGCATAGAGCGACATTCGATCAAAGTACCGTGCGAGACCTAGTCGACGCGTACTTACTCGAGATCGAGAAAGCGAAGGGAGAAGGCCGTGCAGAATCGCTATTTCAAGGGAAGAATCACGGTGAGCGTCAAGGCATTCAAAGTCTCGTCGAATTATGGAAATGGTTCTGGCTACGGTCCGACTAATTGAAATCTCCTTTTCTCCAATCAGATCGCCAGTTGCAACAGATTCTTGGGGACTTATTCTCTGCCGGTATGGAAACGGTAAAAACTACGTTGGAATGGGCAATAATCTTGATGCTGCATCATCCGGAAGCGGCTGCCGCGGTACGGGAGGAGTTGGATCAGGTTGTGGGACGTTCGAGGATGCCTGCCTTAGAAGATCTGCCCTTTCTTCCAATTACAGAAGCTACGATACTAGAAGTTCTCCGAAGATCCAGCATAGTACCTTTGGGAACCACTCATGCAACTACACGGTAATTATCTTCCCTCGTTACTCAGCATTTTCATGCGTCTTTATCCGTATCGAGGATTTGTAGCATTGAATCTCGGGGCGTTGAAATGCTCAACACGATCGATGCAGCGGCGAAAGTGAAAGCAGAACTGCGCGGATCCCTACTTACCCTACAATATTTGCTTCTCCAAGCCAAGCACTTTGAAAAATTGATAGCTAAATATTATATGCGAATCTGTCGAATAGGACGCATCTCTATTAAATTTGCCTCCTAAATGCGAGATGAATGTGTGACAGCGTCCGCGGCAACTGGGAAATTTGGCAGGCGGGGGTGGGGGGAGCGAGGCAAGAAAGGCGTGGGGTGGGGTGGGGGGCGACGGTGTGGTGTGGGAAGAGAAAAAAGAGGAGACAGAGAAACGATTAAAAAGGGGGAAAGAGGGGGTTGGGTGGGGAGAAGGATGGTAAGATTAATGGAATTGGGAACCTTACGGTTGTTTCAGGGATGTGACGTTACATGGTTACACGATACCGGCTGGATCGCAAGTGGTGCCGTTACTGCACGCGGTACACATGGATCCGGAACTTTGGGAGGCGCCCGAGGAGTTTCGACCGAGTCGATTTCTCTCTGCTGAAGGTAAAGTCGAGAAACCGGAATACTTTATGCCATTCGGCGTCGGCAGGCGCATGTGCCTGGGCGATGTGCTGGCGCGCATGGAATTATTCCTATTCTTTAGTTCGTTGATGCACACGTTCGAATTAAGATCACCGAAGGGTGCATCTCTGCCGAGTTTGCGCGGTAACACCGGTGTGACAGTTACGCCCGACCCCTTTCATGTTTGCTTACTGTCGAGAAATTTCGATCTGATCCAAGATCCAAGCAACGAAGCGATCTCTTCGGGTGTAGTTCTGCGGAACATTGGCAGTCACTGAGAGCGGTGCTTTGTTTAACGCTCTAAAACGACCAACGGAGCACGGTAGTCGTTCCTAACGCGATCCGACTCGAAACCCGATTCCTCATTTGATTGCAACATTCGAAAGATCCGTGCCCCAAAATCCCTCTCCCATCAATATTGCTGATTTCTCATATCTTCATTTCTTCACCCTCTCGCATCGTTTCTTCTTCATCCACAATTTCTTTCTTCTCATCTTATTCCATATCTATGCGCGTTTGGTTATTAGCCACTTAAGAAATTTGCAATACCGCTCGTTTCTCGTAGTTTGTCAACGCTGTATTGATGCGAAATTCCTTCTAAATACCTATCGTGATCGTGATCGTGACGCAGTCTCCAACGCGACTGGAGACCAGAGTTGTAAATAATAATTCTAATGATAATAGTGGCAATAGAGTAGCAGTAATAAAAGTAGGAATGGTAGCGACAGTACTGCTAGCAATAATAATATGAATAACAAAAATGATGATGATAACAATAAGATTAAAATTAAGAATAAGAGAGATAACGTAATAGTGATAATAGGGTAAGCTATAAATACATACGAACGGATGCGTGAGAAAACGTTGAATGTGTGTACAGAGTATGACTTGCAAGTAGTATGTACTTAATATAATATTGGAATAACGAGTGATTTCGTTTTGTTTATCAACGCAACTGGATCGGTATGGAATATGGATTAGATGTTAAGGTTGTACATTGAGCGAACGCGACTTTGGACCTATTTAAATCAGTGATTTTCGTGAAAGTTGGAACGAGATTGTTGCGACATCGCGAGGTAGTTAAGTAGCGCGTAGGATCCAGAATCGATGTTGAATCTGATCTGTTGGGCGTGGGCAAAGATTAAGGCTGTGAACGTTGAATATTTAGGGCGCGGGATCCTCGAGATCGCTGTGATATCGCGATCGTAAAATCATTTCCAAAGACTTTGTATTGCGTATCTTGGCACACTGACGAAGCATCAACACAATTGTTTGTTAACTAGGTTAAAATCTGTTTTAGTCGAATTGCCTCGTCAGTATGTACGCATGTACAATAGGTTTCATGCGTCCGTGTTGTTCGATAGTAAGAATACTACACGTGGCATGCTTGAATCGCGGAGTAAGTACTTACCTACCGTATTATGTTCACCCGCCGATCGCGGATCTGTGTTATTTAATGTTATTCTCTTTTCTAACAATTAAACGTGCCGTTTCTTATACGACCCACCTCGTACAATTATACCCCCAACTATGTGTATCTATGTACCTACCTAAATGTTTACCCCTCCTTTCTCCATGTCCACCTCCGCCGACCATAGGTACCGACCAATCCGTGTAGCTGGATTCGTGTCTATCTTTACTTGGGAATCGAATAGAGTAAGAAGAAGAAGAAGAAGAAGAAGTAAGCCTAAGAGAAGAAGAGATGCAAATGAAAGTCGGGAAAAGAAGGGATCGGGGAAGCTTTTTGTATGATATTACAGACACAAAATAAATGTATCAAAGATATATTGATAGGTAGGAAAAATAATTGGCACCGTTTAGCTTCTGATCTGTGAAAAATGTCTTATTTACGGCAGCACATGTTTTACAGCCTGACGAAAAATCACTGGTAATTATCAGTAAATAAGTATAAGTAGGATCGAAAGCATCCATTAAGAGGAAGCAGCAAAAATTATTTATCTATAATCTATGATTGTGGTCGTCGCGGAAGAAATATTAGGCGGTGAGGTTTCGGGACCAGCGTAATACCGCACTCTCCTTCGAGATCAGCGGTTTCGCCGGATGGCACTGATACAACGAACGCGCGTAGTATCGTGCCGGCGAAAAGGAACAATATCATCCTAGCCAGCTCTTCCCCAACACAGACGCGTTTCCCTATAATGAAGCAACAGCGTAGCGACGTAGTTCATTAGACTGTGTGTAAAGAGAAAGTTAAGAATAATTCCTACCACTCTGGAAGGGTAGAAAGGATTCCGGCTTCAGGAAACTTCCATCTTCGGCTAAAAATCTGTCGGGTTGAAATTCAAGGGGTTCTGGCCAATAGGCAGGATCGGTATGAACGGCCCATTGCATTGGTACGAGCATGGCCCCTTTCGGTATATCGTAATCGCCTATACGCGTGTCCTGACGAAAGTTTGTCAGTAATTATAAGATTAGCAGGTGGTGAACAGGATGGTTCTATTGTAAACTACAACTAATACAGATATGCACTTATGTAGCTATATGTATATCGTAGGACGTAGAATGTTTGTACCTCCGATGTTCCGTGAGGAATGCCAAGCGGTGTAACGCTTCTAATTCTTTGCACTTCAGCTAACGCAGCTTCGAGGCGGGGCATAGAGATTCTGTCCTTTAAAGTCGGCTCTTCCCCATCCTTCAAACAACGATCCATCTCTGCCTGGACTATTTTCTAGAAATCACCGTATGACGGAGAGTTTGCACGTGTACTTACAAAGTTTATTAACCATTCGATATTGGCTGACATACCTGCTCCTCCGGATGGGCAGCCATGAACAGAAGAAACCAGCGGAGCGTCGTCAAAGTGGTGTCGGTACCAGCGCCAAAGAGGTCCGCCAACAAATGATAAAGCTGCGGTTCCGTAAAATAACCGGCCCCGACCATATTCTCCTTTCTCATTTGCTCGTCGAACGCTGCTAAGAAACTTTCCACCATTCCTGTGTTTTCCGGCAATTCCGCCACCCGGGCACGATATTCGTCGCGTACACCGCGATATATCTTGTGAGTTTTTTCCTTTCCATTCACGATAGACCGTATCGTTTCTCCGTATCGTGGTAAGAATCTAACGAACGTTTATTCTTTGTCATTTTTGCGTACTTATACATGTAGATAAGTATATCTAATAGCTACGTATGAGCATCTACATTTGAATGATCAGGGAAAGACTTTGGACGTGGCAATACGTGTTACAACATATCTGTTGGATTTTTTACTTTCTACTTTTTACTCTGGATCGACAGTAGGTATATCCACACATTTTGGTCAAGTGAAACTTGAAAATTCAAGTATGCGCGAAAGCAAACGAAATGAAATAGAGGGGAATGGATACCTAAGAAAAGGGAGAAAGTTTAGTGGCCCAGCGATGCCTATCTCTTTCACTCCTTCTTCTTGCAAATGTCTTAACCATATCCAGACTTGATCCTGTTCCTCGTATGTTTTCCCAAAAACGATACTGTTAACTAGATTGCCCATGCAGTGGTGAAGTGTGTCCATTGGATCGAATGGTCCATCCGCCGAACGACGCCCGAGTTTCTACGATACGAGTAGATATAAAGTAGATTTGGATAGTCGGAGGTTTTCTACCGAGGTTACGGAAGAGAATAGGAGGAAAAGTAGTGACTGTTGGCAAATACCGATACGCATTTCTTCACAGCGTCGAGAATCCTCTTCTCCATTTTATCTCTCCTCGGTCCTTCGTGTTTTACCATACCGAAATTTCTCAAACAGCTGCTAACGAATTTCCTTTGATCCCTCCATCGTTCGCCCTCGGCGCAAACCAGTCCTGCGAAAAGGAACGACGAGAAAAATCGAGGTCAGTGAGTGTGGGAGATGATCATACAGTTTCCAGCCGTTGGGCTTCTCTTTTCTCGAAACTCGAGCATTCGTTTCTATCTGTGGTAAGCAGTTGTCGGTTATTTTTTTTTTACGAAACAACCAGACAACCATACCACTGTCAACTATACTGGCTGTAGTGTCTGTATTCTGTATAAGTTTAAAAATAGCGGCGGAATTTCATACCTACCGTCGTCGTTCCGTAAGTAGGAGCAGCCATTGAACTCGCCGAAGGATAATCTTCAATTGAATAAACAATAATCTCTTACCGCACTCACTCTCCCTCGCCACACTTTTCCTCTGGATCGTTCACCAGTAGTTCAGCACCTCCTCACCTCCTCACCTTCTTGCTCGTCCGACATTCCAGTTGCCACTCGCCTCCCACCATTGCGGCAGATTCTTCCCTCCAAAGGGAAAGCCTTTTCTAGCTCTCATTCGCGTTACGGTTCAGTTCTGTATCGTACGCTTATCACGGCATGCGTGCACGATACAGGATATTGTAGATATAGGTCCTTGGATGGGATCGTGAACAAGGACAATGTTACACATACCGTACGTGCAAGTATATTGGGTTGTAGGATATTATCTGATATTGTTGGGGCCGATAAAAGCCGTACAGCTGCCACAATACAAACCAACTACAATTAATTTTTCCAACCTCGTTCAAGGACATCGAGCAGACACCGAAAGTGAGAGTCTTTCGTTGTCGCAACACGAGAGTCATTCACGATTCGTGTCTACGGAAATAGATTAGTGAATCGAACAAGTTGATTCGGCGCATAGAGGAGTACGATACTATGGGTAGTTATGTACAACTTGCAGAGAAATTTCCGGTATGTATCCAAATTTCCCAGGTATGTACTTACTTGTTCGCTGCACGTTGCAATCGCAACCTCGACCAGACCCAGATATTAGATCTCGATTATGATATAGGATCAATGGAGTGTTAGAAGCTTGGAAGCAGTAGGTGAGTAGGTGGTTAAGTTGAATGATAATCGGTGCAAAACGAAAGAAGGGACGAATAAACGTGTGCGCGGTGCGCAGACCTTACCGTATCCTTGCATAATTCCATGAGTGAGGTATAGCGGTGCTCTGCCAGCACATGCATCCTTCGCGAAGGCTTGCTTTATCATCCGGTGATCCGAGAGTAGGACAGTGTAAACGGAACCCATGCGAAGTCCACATATAGGACCATACGTTCTTGCTAGTTTGGTGAGAGTTTCGTGTGGTTTCTCCCCATCTATCCATGGTAGGTAGCCGATGATCGGAAGTTGCCAGGGACCCGGGGGGAGACGGCGCACTTTCCGATTTCTATTCAAGAGATACGCAAAAAGGAAGAGGAACACAAGGAATGCTGCGTAGGCGAGATTATTCATCGCAAACCCTAGTCCCTAGCCCTTTCCGACACGCGGCGCCCCGCGCCGCGCCACGCCTGCTCGAACGAATACGGTAGGAACGAATTATGTTCCGCAATGATGTACCGAAACGATGTTCCGATGTTTCGTGATGCCACAGTCGGATGATCTAGTCGTCAACTTTCTGCGAACAAATGTAAATGGATTCAGAACTATGCTGTCGATGGTAAGCGGATCGATGCGATTGATCCGCGTTTTAATATTGCTACCTATTTATGTATTGCACACGTAAGTATGTACGGTGTTACCCATCACCTGAATCATCGTGCTTGTCTTTTGAACGTTGAACGACAAAATTAAACGAATATAAGGGAGACATCGGAAAAGAAGGGTCGAGGAAAAGCATATTTTTTTAAACTTCTTACTTGAAAAATCTTTCTCCGATCGACAATTTGAAGCAACTTACCAAGCGGAAGTAACTTGGGTTCCTCGCACGATCGATGCCGGTACTTGCAAACGCGTCAAAGATAACAGAGGAGACACTAAAAATCAAAGTTCTTGTGGAATAGATTTTGTAGCAAGAGAGAATATCGACCAATCCAGGCGACAGCGACAGAGCGACTGTCGGCCGTCGGGCGATCCGTCAGCCAGTATATACGATTCGGTATCCCTATATCGGTCTTTACCTCGCTATCTGTCCTTTGAGTCGGACAAAATCCAGAGAACAAGCAGTCCTCTTGACTATCAAATTACGATCGGAAGCCAACTTGAACAATTTACAATGCGATCAGCACGACCGACACTTGCTAAGGTTTATTTATTCTACGGCTGATTCATGCTTGATCTTTGTATTCCCTGCCGAGTCTTTCGTTTCGTTTTAGATCGCGCAACGTGATCGCTGACGTTTCGAAACGCCTTGGAGACGTAAACGTGCCCAATGTTTGAAAGCTACGTTTCACTAAATGGGTATCGAAACGATAACGTGTTTTTAAAGTCACTGAACTGCCAGACCGAGAGACCGACGCGAATGCCTGGCGCCCGGCTGCTTACCTGCTTACCTGCCTACCTGCCTGCCAACCTACCGGCCTACCAGCCTACCCCAGTCTACCAGTCTAACTACCTACTTGCCTGCCTGGCCGAATTCCCTTGATTCGTTTTCACCTTTCGATACATCTATGCTTATTTTGAAACCCACCCTAGCCTCTTCTGCCATGATGGAATTTCGTTGACTGGGAGGACCTTTTAGATAGAGAAGACAGATAAACACGGTCGTACCTGATCCAAGACGATCAGCTTATCCAGATCTAAATAATCCGAATTTCAGCATTATTTACCTATTATATGTGTTAGAATAGTATCTATAGTAATATTGTATAGAATACTTGTTGCTTCATATTCAATGAAATTGTTCTGTGCTGCGTTTAAGTAACCGTTGCTTCTTCTTTATTCTGTGTGATCAGCAAAACGTAGGAACGTAACACCGGCTGTAGAAACGTTGAGCCAACGATTCACTCGGACTCGGACTCAATTGTTTATAAGTCTAAAAGTTGGGAGGATCACAGTAACACAGCCATAAGAAGGACGACAGTGTGTGAAAGTTGGAGCGAGGGAGATAATTAAAAGTAATAAGTACATAAAAAAGTATATAGAGCTTTGCTGAAAGAATGAAATGATGATTAAGAGAGAAGGGAAATAAGAACCGAACGAAAAGGCAGAAAGGTGAGAAGATAGATAAGAGCAAAAGAAGACGTTGGAACGTGATCGATCGAGCACGTTGCTCACGCGGCATCCAACGCAATTGTGAATTTCCTTTCGATAGCACGCACTTGGAAACGTGATTATTTTGTCACTTGTCCCGCACACAGCGTCGACGAAAGTCTCACTTAATCGTAATTATGAAAGAAGCTGCAAACCATGAACTCACAGTACTCTCTCTACCTCTCTAGATTAAACAGTCTAGACGCAGAAACGGTAATGAATACGAAACAACGTGTTGAGGCACTACAGTGCCAACGTGGACAACGTGACCAACCTGGCCAACGTGAACAACATTATCCGCACAAGATAATACTTAGTATTATCCGCGAGGATATGCAACGCCCGACAAAACAAGTCGGAAATCATCACACTGTCTTTCTACCTTCTACATACCTATATACTTAGTATATATTTCGTCCAGAAGCGTGCAGATCATTGTGACGGATGTTGGAGGAGGGTGGGAAGAAAGAGCAAGCAAAGAGAGAGAATGAAAGAGAATGGCGAATTGAAGGATGCATAGTGCATAGAGGAAAGAAAAGACGGACGGCGCGGTGCGACGGGAAGAAAGGACGCAATGCTTGTTTGCTTACGGTCTATGAGAGAAGCAGTTGACGAGGACAGATAGAAACGTATGGGGAAATGAAATTCAAATTAGAAGTGTTTGGTACGGATGTAGGATTACGCGACGGAGCATAAGTAAATATGCATAGGTATTACATATAGTAGTACCTAAGTAGATGGTGGATTTATTTAATCATTCAGATTTCAAAATTAGTTGATTTGTCTCGAAGTTGTTGAAGGCTCGGAGTAATTTGCAAGCATTCGTCGCATAGATATCTATTTCCTGTTTTAGGATGCGATTCAATTGGACATCAACTATTTTCATGGTCGAGTTGAATCCATCCATGCAAGGAGCTGTACAACCTCTGGGTTAATGAAATTATTTTTCATTCGACCTAAGGACAACTACTTCAGGTTCGATGAAACGAATTTTTATCCAAGGACCGCCGCGCCGGTTTGTAAAGCGCAAGTGGTTCGCTGATGGTAGTGGTGGTGATGGCGACTCTTTGCTCAACTCCTTTCAAGTATAATGAACTTTGTGGCGCGTCGATCCTCACGGACAAACGATGTGATTTCTCCTCACGATTCTTGCCCCTTTTTCTCAGCTTCGCCTTTCTTTCGTGCCTGTACTCAGTACTGCCCGCTTCTATTCCGGACTTTTTCAATATTTATTATCCTCTCTGACCTTTATTAACAAAAAAAATGGGGAGAAAGAGCAAAGTATGAGGTGTTTAACACGAGGAAATGGGAAAGTGGAGACGCTGTTGTTGGCTTGTCTGCTTTAGTGTACACTGCCTTACACTGCCTGCCTCTGCCCCACTCCCTAATGATCGTTGCGTTGATCGGATAGATAGTAGCCAGTTGACGGTCATTGCCTGAATCCAGTTACCAAGGTTGGGATCCTTTTCTTTTCAGTCGAAAGATTATCGTTATTCCTCCACGCGGATCGACGGACGCGTGTACAAATGCGATTTAAATCGATATAAAGACAGTTAAAAAAGATAATGGGCTAAGCTAAGGTCACTAAGTAGGTACCCACTGCCCTACGAACGGGCGCATATTCGCATGTTCTTATAGTCAGTCTTCACATGGTCTGATAAAGTCGGAGGAACACCTAGGACCTAGGTGAATACAATATAATATTATTATACGCGTACGAGTGGAATCACGGTGTACCTATATTGTATAATATAGGTAATTAACCAGCCTCCGACTTATTAGATAAGTATGTGTGTAAGGAGAGACGATGGTTGTAATTTGTTCGTGCAAAGCGAAGAGCATGACATGACTTTTTTACGATAAGCCTTTCCAGCTTTCTGTATGCAGCGACGCGACGGTGCGGTGCGATTCGGCGGACAGATCCATTGCTCCTTGTTTCCATATATACCTCCATCCTCCTGTTGCAAGAGTCGTTCGCACGTGAATTCGCAGATTCGGCAGTCGGGCCAAACGTGGCTCAGCGGCCGATGACCGCGGCGCGACTTTCTCCTCTTATGCTAATTTCGTTAATGCGCTATTTTCACGAATCTCGTACTTGACAGACATACCACTTTACTTACTGTTGCATACTGGTCTGATGTGTGAGACGTCGAAGAAAATCCCCCCAAAATATCGTAGGCTCCAGTGGTGATAACATACGTAGAATTACAGCAGATCGTATCCAAGTATTTAAAGACGTTGATAGAATGTACTGTCGTTGGACAGTGGGGACCGGCTAACAATAACAATAATAAGATAAGATGAAAAACAAATGGTTATTACAAGGGGATTAACAAACCTGCGACCACTGTGACCACTAACCTGTTGCTGGAATATTTTAGATCGACTGTGGAATCTGAATAGCATACGATCGATCGATCGATCAACTGGTCGGGCGGTCAGTTTCTCCAAATAAACATGAATCTGGACAAGCGTTATATCAGGTGACACCGGTGTGATGCAGTGCGAGGACAGAGTTCGTTGCCCCGTACAAGAAGGCGGGTGTATTGGCCTCAACTGGCGTTTCTGGGTTTACTACCTTTGCCCGATCGCAAATAACCGCGAGTTTATTCCCCGTAAGCTGTCCTCTACCTCTCCGAACGCGGCGGCCGCGGCCAGTAGAAAAATGCTGTACGCGTTAATTTTATGGAGCACCGCCTTTCGAATTTTCTCTTCGGGGTAATATCATTCCACCGATAAAAGCGTTTCAACGTCCCCCCCAAGCTTGTGCCATTTTATTTACAACAGTCTGGCCAATTATACAACTTCATTTTTCATCAGTCATCACAGACCTAACCGCGCCCGCCCCCTCTCTCGTTATTATTTTCACACATTGCTCCACGCCCTTCCCTCAGTCTGGCCGATTTTCTACAGTGTTCACTGTTTTCTATACTGTTTCCGACAATTTTGACGAATGGAAACTGATGCAAACAGGGGACAAGTAAAATTTAACTTTCTCGCTGATCACATTGATTGTATTTTTTCCAAACGCAATAATTCGTTACGTGTAAAGACATTCTCCACGTCAAACATATTAGAGTTTAGATCGGAAGATTAAATGTGGGACATATCGGGAGTCGACAAACGCGAGAATCAAAGCTTTCTTGTCTTATTTGCATGCGGATTTCACCTGGTATTGAACATGGACACTAATGGTGGTTAGTGTTGGTAGTGATGAATTGATGATACTACGGCAGAAGCAATGACTGTCACATTAAAGATCTAAACAGGCTTATCAGATCCATGACGACACAGTGCCGGCGCCGCGCGTCAGTGGTAAGAAGGAGAGAGATCCTCTAAAGTCTAAGGACTCTAAAGGTCTCTGCCCAGACCTTAACGGTGCGGATGGTGATGCCGGCGCGGCGCCGGCATCCACGACACTGGCAATCTGGTAGAAAACTAGGTGGGGATGGAGGACACTTTCACTCTCACAGGTGTATGACCGAACCGAGAGCTCGAAACTGATCCTTACCCAAACGAAAAAAGTAGCAGACTAAGGAAAGAGGAAGGAAAGATAATAAGAAAACATAAGACAGGAATACCATAGATCGCAATCTTTCGATACCTCGAATGCCTCTATGTCGTGGATTCTTCTTTGTCGACCGAAATATTAAAGGGAAGAACTTTCAACCTGCATCACATTTTTTTTCTCTCAAACTTCCAAGAAATTCGTGCTTTCCCTTTCCACGTATATTATAATATTTATCTACCTGTGACAAGAGAAACGAGGAGATATGGTGGAAAAGAGGAGATGGGTTGAGAGAGACTGGGCGAGGGTCAGTGAACTGTAACAGCATCGTTTTCGGGCAGTGAGCATACGCGTCGCACGCTACCGAAGTACGCTGTGGCTGTACGCAGCCGTCAAGAGGTTCCCGACACCTCCAACTGGTCCCAGTAGGTCAGTGGTTCACGAGGCACGTAGTATGTATGTATGTATACGACATACACGGGAAAGAAGCGACACTTGTTCAAAATAAAACGGCAATTTGCTCACCGATGAATTTAGATGTTACCAATTCACGTCCATTTGCGAAGCGCGATTGTTCGATACGCTATCGCCTAACAGGGCAACTTTAGTAGCTGGGTAATAATTAGAAAAATAATAAATTTTCTCTTATTCATCGCTGAGAATAGTTGCCCTCGGATCAGATTCGTTTACAAGAGAATCGCCATTTGATTCGTGTTAGAAACGATTTCAGGCAGGATGAACCCATCAAAGTGGATCGTCACTACCGATCAGAAGAAGGACTGAGATAGAAAACCCGGCGCGACGGTCAAGTGTACACAGGCGAATTGTAAATGTAAAGGAACGTGAAGTAACTATTCCGATCGCTTGTGGTCCCAAAAAGTCCGGTTAGAATTTAGGCTATGTCGAATTCCTACTCGAATCTGGAACAAGCTGGTCATTGACCTTACCTTCGGTATTCTTTCAGGAGATTTCAGGTATGATTACGAACGTGCTAATGATTGCCTAGCCGATACGATAGGCTCGTCGACGATTCACAGAATAGAAATAGGTACATATGTGAAGTCGTAAATTCGTTAGTTAAGCGATGGTATGTGTGTACACTACGTATGTCTAGGTAGCGATTCAGGCAGAGAGACCGATGAACCGTCTGCGACGTCCTATTTTCGGCTTTTGCGCTAAATGCGCATCCCTCGTTGGGATGAATAGAAAGAAAATGGGAGGTGAGAATTGTAAGTGAGCCTCAGGCGTGTATTTTCCCACCCGTTCACTTCTCCTGCTTCCCTATTTCTCTTTTACTGCCGCTACGCGTACAACCACCAGTGAAATATGTACCTAGTAAATGTACAAGTCCACTTACAATTAGTAAAGCATTAACGTAGAGACGTTCTAAGCGATTGCGGTAAATTGCGTGTGTAGGGTAACTGTGCCAGTGGTCGACCATATAAGGGGTCATGCCTAGTTGGCAGGCGTGATTTTTCGGGAATTATTTGTGGAAAATCTAATGTATATTTTTTACAACTATTTGCTTATTTTAAAAGTACATATATTCAGTAACTCTCAGTAATTTTGTTATAGAAAAATATTAAAAATTAAATGAATAACAGCTACTCTCGCGGAAGCTAAAAATAAACCATTACCTATCCACGTTTGTCATGTTTTATTTATTTATTTAACACTTAAACGTATCAATGCTTGGCAATTATGGCAACCTCATTAATCGCGTATTCAAAATTTGAACATAAACAAAACATTGTATTAGTGTTGGTATACACTATTTCCAAGTGTCGCTTATAGTACGAAATTAATTCAAATTGACTCATCATTCGTGAACCATCCAATAGACATGAAACTTCCCACATTCAAAGGAGAGAAAGTACACTGATCATTGTTTCGTTTAAATCAGGGGTGCACAAGGGAGCTGTTTTAGCGCCTAGATGCGAGCAACCCGTTTGTCCCGTTGCTAAGGTCAGAATCGGTGAGGAGAACTGCAGTAGTGTACGTGCATTTGGTATGACTTGAACCCAGCCATATATACTGATGCTACGAGCCTACGAGCACGCACGTACACTACTGTAGTTCTCCTCACCGATTCTGACCTTAGCAACGAGACAAACGGGTTGCTCGCAGCTAGGCGCTAAAACAGCTCCCTTGTGCACCCCTGGTTTAAATATATAAGATCTTATTCCTAATTTCTTATTTCTAAGCAATTTATTTCCGAAAAGGCTGACTATTGGGTAGGGGCCGAAATACGGCACATTTACCCAATATATCAGCAGGTATCATCCTTGTCACGAACAAAACTAAATGTCCAATCGAATTTGTATTCGCCTCGCGACCTCATTATTCGCGATTATTCTTATCACTATTGTTATCGTTCTCAACTCAGAAATTTACATCATGCGATGCGTTACAACACAGGAAACGAGATTAACAAGAAAGTAAGAGAAACGTTACGTTTTCGTCCATGATATCACATGTTTCGCCTTGTAGGTATGTAACACGTCTGTATTGACCATAAGCGGTCCACCTTTTCCTCGCATAACTGAGGATACTAACCAGAAATCAGATGTTATTGGGATACATACTTTTTATTCGTGCAATATTACGTCGCGTCAAATACAGCAACTGTTTCCGAAGTGCTACATAAATCCGAAGTCCAAGTTGTCCACTCTCGAGTTGTCACTAAAACAAACTTCAAGACAACTCGTAAATTTCGAAAGCAAGATTTCGGAAATATTTATGCACATCGATTGCAATCGAGATTTGGCGTAGAACGCTGCTCGATAAATAGAATACAGTAGCGCCGCGATAACCTGAGCTGCTGATTATTCGACCCGGTCCAATTCCCACTTACCTGAGATTACCGAGGTTCTATTGTACGTGAGGCGAGTACAGAATGCTGGTACGCATATTTTCAAGCGTATATAAAGGTATGCTAAATACTCAGCTGTTTCAATGTCTGCGTTGCCCTTTGGAAAGAAAGTATAAAGATACCAGTAAAACCAGAGCTCGTTGCCTCGTAAAAATGCAGTGTACGAGTAACCGTAGTAACAGAGAAGATCTCGCATTAATATGGGCATGTACGTTGTTAGTGGCCACCTTGGGAACTGCAACGAATTCGGAAGCGGTTAATCGCAACACTCAACAAAGAAGATCCGTCCCACCGACGCCAAAGTTCCAAGGCACATTCAACGAAACTCACGCGCACGAAAAAATCGGTAGAGATGATTATGTATATGCATATGCATAGCTAGTCGAATAGAAAGGAAAAGGAAATGAAGAGGAAAATACTTGGCTGCCGGGAACCTGCATATGTACGGTTCTCGAACGTTTACGAGTTATGTACCGGTTCTCGGCAGCAGAGTGTTTAATGAATAGGAAATATTTAGAATGCTACGAGTGCTGATGAACGAGAATGATATTTGTCTTTATTTGTTGCCGACAGCAAATCGTATAAAATGTTGGTCTAGTGAAGAAAAGCAGTACCTCTGGGAACTAAGTGGCTTGTACGAAGGAGACATAATGCTCGACGAGCAGAATAAGGGATTGAAAAATGGTTTGGTAGGAATTGCGTCTCGTTGGCCCGGAGCAATTGTACCTTATTACATAAGGGAAGAGGATTTCGGTAATTGATTGCATTTATAGCTTCGAGAGCAGCAAAACAGTCTGCAGTTTCATACTTATCGGCATGTTTGCGATCGCAGATGACGATGATATAGAGTTGATCGAAGGCGCCATAAAGGAATATCATAAGAATACGTGCATACGTTTCCGGCCTTACAAGAAAACGGACAACGATTACGTTACTATCGAGGGCAAAATGTCGGGATGCTGGTCGTTGGTTGGCCGCCACGATCGCGGGCAAGTAGTGAATCTACAAAATCCGGGATGCGTGAAACACGGTGTGATCGTTCACGAGTTTATGCATGCTTTGGGTTTTTATCATCAGCAAAGTACCGCGGATCGAGACGAATGGGTCACGATAAATTGGGAAAACATTAAACCAGGTAAATCGATCAGCAAACCGATTATTACATTAACCCAAAATTAACGGTGAAACTATGGCGCAGGTAAGGAACACAATTTTAACAAGTACGGCAACCGTACTGTCACCGACTATGGCGTCGGTTACGATTATACGAGTGTAATGCACTACAGTTCGCATGCATTTTCAAAGAATGGCGAGCCGACCATTTCGCCAAAGGTAAGCGCACCTCCTCGATGAATGTAATTATGTATGACTGCTGCTGCATCAACTGTATGCGCCAAATTAATTGTCGACCATTGCTGCGATTATACAGAAGGAAACAGCAAAACTCGGACAACGAAAAGGACTCAGCGGAAAGGATATATTAAAATTGCAAGAGATGTATAAGGAGGAATGTCACCGTCGACACCTCGAAGGGAACGCTGACAATGACTGGTCTGACTCGTGGGACGACCATAATATATCCATCGATTCGATAATTAATTTATTATGAGTCGTTCCAATCGAGGAACGCTCATATTTGTAATTTCGGATAATGCCGAAAGCGAACCACTGTCTTGTTTTTATGTCGCTAATAAAAATAATAAAGACGACAGGGCTGTTTTCCTCTTTTTTTATTTCAAAGTGAAAAATTCATATCAGAAAATAACAACTTCCATATTCCTTTACGTTACATTCTCCCCCTCCTTTCATTCTCCACGGAAGGGAGAATTAGAATCCTTGAGAAAGGTATGTCAAGTGGCCAAACTCCTCATCTTGTTATCGGAATCATTTTTCCACGTGAAATGTATTAATTTGTTGTTTGCATAATTCTGCTGCCTAAAAACATTTAGCCACCCCGTGTACAAATTCTCGGATTTCCTTCTCACAGTAATTTTATTCCAAAATCCGTTAGAGCATACGTTTACGTACGTGTTTTACAGTTTGATCGTCGTCGGTGAGTAAACCCTCTACTAAATCTCTCAGAGACATACACCCGATCCGTTCTAATGTCTCGTGAGACCATTGTGCTAGCAAAACGATCAAGTGGCACGTTCTTGCTCTAACCGCTGCTTGTTTGTGATTAAACAGCTTAAGGAACTGTTCTAGCGGGATCCCTTTCGGAGAAATTGGACTCTGTTAGTCAGTTACTGATGAATGATGATACCTCATCAAAGGGATTAGCCATTGCCACCGCAGCCGCCGAAACTGAGACTTACCCGGTAGATGGGAGAACAAGACAACCTGTTCCACTAGCTTCAATAGCCGAGGTGCTTTGCTATGAAAACTCATCATGTGACACAAAATCGCAACGAGATCCGCGACAATCCGGGTCTTCTCTTTCTCCAGAGTCAACAAACGCTGTAAAAGTACCACTCCATTCACATATCTAATGTTGTCGGCAAATTGAAAAACAAATTTGTCACGAGTGTGGACCAGTCTACAAAGTAGAAGCATCGTGTATTCCAAAGCCTCAAGTTCATCCCTGAACAACGTAGACGGCAGTTTGGTGTTTGCCTGGATGGTTTTGTCCGTTTCTAGGGATTCTGGAGACTCGGCCATCAGATATTGTAGAGAAATCACGAGATGCTTCACGATGTTAACGTTCAAGTACACTTCTTCGATCTGATCTAGAGCGTCTTTCGTCTTTGAAACGACAAATGGTAAAGACAATACACGCGTAACCTCTATTACCACTCGAGCATCAACGCCTGTAAGCCTTAACGGAGTTACGCATAGTTGAACGAGACGTGACTCGAGCAACGATTCCACGTTTCCGTTCGTAAGTTCTTTCACATACGTCCGCAGAAACGCAATCCACTCTCCGTTCTCCCTCTCTGGACGCGAATTGATTACTTTCACGGCATCGTGCCCTTCAAAACTTGACACTTGGTCGGTGCATTTCTCTTCTATTATCTTGTTCCTTCTTTGCCTTCGAATCCTTTTCTGTTTCTTTCCGACCATTTTTACAACCCTATCTTTAACAAAATCATGATCCAAGAGGTGAGGCCATGTTAACCTTTCCTTGGGATTTTTCTGCAGCAAGCCCTATTTTTCATTTAAATGTATCAGCAACAGATAAACTTCATGCAGAATGCTTTTCGAGTTGGGGACGTTAATGTAAATGTATTACAACCTGTAAGAAACTTATGCAAGACTCAGAAACATCCTCTGGCCACTTGATCTCTGTGTGCCTGATCATATTGAATAAAAGTAGAACAGAGTTTGTTTTAAATGGCGGAGAGCCTACGATTAGCTCATAAATTATGCAGCCAAGAGACCTGAAAAGGGGGAAACTTTTATGCCCTGCGTGCACGGTCGAAATTTCAAGCTTATTTACCGACAAAGCTGACGCACCACAAATCTGCGGTGTGATCATAGAATTCGTGTTCAAACATTTCTGGAGCCATGTACAATGGCGTGCCCTTTATAGAACGTACCACCACTGATTCCACATTTACGGTACGAGCGAATCCAAAGTCGCACAACTTTACAACTCCGTCGCTCTTAACCAGTATATTTTGTGGTTTAAGATCCCTAGAGAAGCAACGAATGACCAGTGAATGTTGAGAAATATAATGAATGGTGATGGTGAAATATCCAACCTGTGCAATAAACCCATGGAATGTAGGTAATAGAGCGCCGATACAAGACAGCCAGCTACTGATTGGGCAAATTTTTCAGGTACAGAGCCACATTCTTTTATTAATTTGTATAAGTCTCCAATCGCGTACTCGGTCACGACGACTATCTACAGAGAAATCTACTCTTATACAATGTACATACGATACAGAAATATCAAATACCTTTCAGATATCTGTTTGTACCTCGTCGTTCGTTTCGAAAGAGTCAAGCATTTTTATTATGTACGGGTGATCGAGATCGCGCTGAATTTCACGCTCCTGCCGTAAGTTCTTCAACTCTGTTAACGATCTACCTTGCTACATAATTACATAGATGTACGTTGTGGTTTAAATAGAAGATAGAAAATTGTAGGAAACAGACATAATCAAAAGTAAATACGTTGGCTGGTGAATGCTTCTTTACCTTTCTAATCACTTTGAAAGCTACAATTTCACCATCGAGTCGTCTCCTTGCTCTGTATACTTGTCCGAAAGATCCCTCGCCCACTTTTTCCTCAATTTTGTACAGCTCCAATTTTTCCATAGCTTTTTAGTCATACACGCAAGCAAAACACTTGAAAAATTCCACCAATACTGTGTAGTATAGCCTGGTAGAATCTACTTTTATAAAAAGCCTTCGCTCTACACTTGCAAAACAAAGGCTGTACGCTGTAGCTATATATGTTGCTATCAGTTGCTATACATATATCATATATGTATTTACCAACACTTGAACACTATCAACGCATACTGAACGTTAGTCGTGACTGAATGTGACTGAACGATACTTGCAGATACTTGACAATTGCTTGACGATACTGAACTCATACCCAGTAGTGCCTAATATGATAAACCCACGGCCACTGCACCGATTCCATCTGATCACATCGGATCTCGATGTCTCGATCTGTATGCATCGGTATGCATTGGACACGGTCAGATACAGCCAGATACGATACTTTAGGTTAGGGTAGGTTTATTTTTTCTTTGGTACAATTTACAAAAATAAAGCTTCTGTATACACACTCCCAAAGATGGCATTTCAAGAACAGGCTCTTATATAGCCCAACGAACTCTACTCCCTCTTTTCACTCTCCCTCTTCCATTCGTTCACCTCACCCCGCTCCTCTCGCTCTTTCGTACAGTACAACCAAGTACAACTCATCGGCGATCGTACATCCCGTTCGATTCTCTGTACAATATAATACTTAATCCATAGTTCATGCTCTCTTTCTTCCTCTCCCTTCCCCTTTCTGTCTAATATATCTCTTTTAATTCTATTAAGGTATCCCGTAATTATTTTGGCAATGGTCTTTCCATTTCCTCTGATCATGTTTACAATTTACATGCACGAGTGTTCCATTATCCTTGTTGAAGCAATTTTGCTAAGAGAAATTTTACGGACGATCAATAAATATTAATTATTTTCAAAGGTAAAAAGAGGAAAGTACGGCTACTTTAAAATAGAAGCCTTTGTATCTTACCTATCGAAACTAATAAAAAACGATAATGAATTTGTTTAAATTCCGTTTTATCACGCAAATTATACGCAACAATGATTTTTTATTTCCATTCATAAGAATGAAATGTTAAGTTATATTTCATATTTATTGACGATGTTTCGTTTCTCTCTTTAAACTGATAGGATCATTATCCTACGTGAAGAGCAAATTACTAACGGCATCTAAGCATTGCTTTTATAAAAATGTACTGTATTAACATAGGAATATCTTAGGGAAGATATATTGAACACAATTTTCTTACTATATTTTCACATTTTCTATAAAGAAATTTGAATTCCTATTTCTTTTAGTATAAATTTATGTATCATATTACAACTTTGTTTCCTACATTTTCTTTAAAATGTAAGGGTAGGAAGGGAACATCCGTATGAAAATTTTTCACAATAAATTTATTAACCGTGTAATGGTGTTCTCACTTGTAGGTATAAAATTAATTTTTAACTCTATATTTGGAGTAACTACTATGACCGTTATACGATTTTTCACTTTCACGAGACTTCGAGCTGCTGTGCTTAATATTTTGTCGCGTAGACCAACGTTCATCTTTCTTTTCCCTCGAATGAGATTTTCTTGGTTTGTCTACTTTTTGAATTTTCCATGATTCCGCTGTCGTTGCAGATCGCCAACATTTTTCTTGTCTCTCGCGGTCATTGGAACCACGAATATATGGTGTTTCAGACCGTTCGTGTTTCTGATCGTATCTAGATTTCAAATTCCCGCGATAATTCTGTGAATCTTCATGATAGACATGACGGCTCACTGAACATTCCCCAAACGGCAATGATGAAGTTTCTGTTGCATCGTCAACATGTCTATTCGAGCTTGGAGTTTCGAGAATGTTTGTAGTTTTCGTACCACGACTAGTTGCACGGGTTTCCATCATATAATCAACGTATAACTCCATCTGTTGGTTTATTACCTCCCTAAGAATTTCTATATGAGATCTTTTATTTGTATGAACACCTCTGTGCTTAGCTCTACGTCTCTTCAAATTACGCTCCTGTACAAGTAGCTCCAAGAAAGATAATTTCTTATCATCTTTGTCTTCAGATTTCCTGAAACAATGTACAAGCATTTTAGAAAAAAATGTAGAAAGTTGAATTTACTCCTACTAACAACTTTTTTTGTAAACTTACTGCCTGTGGGTGTCTGTAATGTCGTGTCCGATATTCGGTGTAACTGTACGAGAAAGAACATGTTCGTACAAAATCTTCCTCTCGTCTCGAGTAAAATCTGCGAAGAGTCTATCGGATGTTTGTGGAATTAATCGCTCACCCGTACCTATTATCAGCGTTAGGAATAGTTTTGAAAGGAGTTATACATTTTAAATACAACTTAAATGTGAAAATATAGCGATTGTGTATGTGTATTATATTATATAAGTATTTGGCAAAGGATATGAAAAAGGATATATAGAGCTTGTGCCAAGTACGACATTCACAAGTTTCTGGAAAAAATTATGCAATTTACAATGTGTCGAGACACGTCTATAAATTTGGTTTCACCATACTAACCGACTTTCATGCTTGAATCGGCTTGCTTCGCTTTCTGTAAGATATCATTCTGCAATGATGCATCTGCAATTGAAGAAAAGTTAGTATGGTTTGTGCAGAACTGAATGGAAATTAGATATCCAATAAACTGTAGGAGTTACCGAATTTTATTGAGGATGGTGAGTTTATCGAAAGGCTCGGCTCTGATAATGATATATCAAACTTGTCGTAACCCTCGTTTTTCCATTGACAAGATTCTAAATGTCGGTCCAGCATGTTCTTACCAATTCGATGAGATGAATCGAACGGGCAAACCAGACGGGTATCATTCTAGGCAAATCAATAGCGAGATAGTTTGGTTTCCAGGGCTGGGGAATGTCGATTTACTTACATCGGTGTCTATACTTGCTACAGTCCAACCCAAGCTAGATGTAATATCTATAATTTCCTCGTGTATTTTCTCTGTAAAGTTGTTCAAACTTTGGTACTGAGCTTCGCGTTGATTCAACGTGCAATTCAACATGTTTGAATGATCTGGAAGAAATACTCAATTCGATCGTATGTATATGTACATATGTATACAATATATTTGGCACTTATCGTTCGTTCGTTCGTGTTTGTTCGTTTCTCCTTAGAGAATCCCGACTGATGCCGATTGCCGTCGCGTTACATCCAATGACATCCAGTGACATCCAGTTACATTGCCATGAAACATTTACACTTTTGGTTGGTTATGATTTCAGGAAGGAGATTGCAGCACAGACAATGTATAGGATAGACCTATCACCTTATGGATGTTCGTGTCGCCACCGAAACTGTGTTACCGACCCATAATTTTAGGACCGAATGTAGTGGCATCTGCTCATGAACAGCGTCCAACTCAGCAACTACTCTGAAATGTGTTGAAATGCTGAAAGGTATGTGCGTGCTTGTATACGTGTGACTTCTTTGAAGGCAGGCTTTTGCTATGCTATGCTTTGGCTCGGCTTGTCAACGACTCACGCGGATTTCTCTCCGAAAATCCATTTCAGGAATTAAAACACTATGGCGCTCAAAACTGGTATTTCATCAAAGCTCGCGTAAGCTATAAATTGCAAGATGAAATGTTTATTGGTACTTTGCGTGTGTTAGAACCCTTTCACGTATCGTACACCGAATAGTATTCAAAATTCACGCTGTTACTGTCATTCCCGCAAGTTTCTAATGCACTGTTTAATCATTCTAGTAAAGTAATGATAATTGGATTCTATTTGCCCCCAGTATTAGTTTACTGCCGATATTGAAATTTACAGTAAAATCTAATTCTTGAAAGCCACGCAGAAAGTTGCATGATGCAACTGCAAATCGAGTTACTTTTCAAACCCGCATTGCGAAATAAAATTTTGCCTAGCCCTGAGAAATTCATCGGTTCAGTGTTCAGTGAAATGTGTGCATGTCAAAGTGCATATTATTTCGTGATTTCTCAATTCGTGCATCAATTTCATCGGTTACTGGACCATGTGGGAGGCCCTTTAACAGGATTCCACTGAGATATACCCAGTACCTAGAAGACTTCCCGAGCAAAACATTTTTCTCGGGAACTATCATGGGTCCTCAGTATTGGAAGACATACGGAAAGTGCAGTTTGCATAGCTGCAGCTACGAAAAGTACAAGCGTTAATTGTTGGTTGTTGAGTAGGTAATTTCATAAAAAACTAATTCCTTTTGTAAGTGCAATTAAAACTTTTTATTAAAAGAGAGGTGTCGGAATATGTCTTTTACAAACGAGTTGCAACGAACGAATGACTCCAACGAGAGCCGAGAGAAAGAATATCGGTGCCCGCTCGGTCTAATGAGCAAAAGGCACATCTTGCGTTTATTAAACAATAAACTGCAACACAGTATCTGCTGTTAGAGTGTTGATTCAATTTTGACCTTCGCGCACTCATGGCAGACGTGAAATATCCAACACGCTCCCTCAAAAATGAATCAACCTCGCATACGCAAATTAATTATTACTACAAACATATTAACTTGATATTAGATACATATAACTTTTGGGCAACCGATACTCAATATTTATATGATATAAGACGTTATTCCTAACACTCTGTCTCTCCCTGGGAAAATTACATATGGCCCAACATTTGTTGCGGAGGATTAGGAAACCCCAGGAAAACCTAATCAGACCATTTAAACTGTTTATAAAATTTAGTTTACGATTATATTAATAGATGTGATTACTGCAAACCCATTCTTGTTCTAAACTCCAAGAATTTAACTACTGACAACGGTTTCGTTAATACATCCGCTAATTGGTTACCTGTAGGAACAAATTCAAGTTGTATTACCCTTTTCTCAATTTGTTCTCTGGAAAAATGATATTTTATATCAATATGTTTCGATCTTTTGTGACTGCTTGGATTGTTTGCTATACTAATGCAACCGTTATTATCTTCATAAATTACAATTGGTTGCAAAACATTTATGTTTATACTAACAGCTAATGATTTTAACCAAAGTGCTTCTTTAACGGCTTCAAAAAGAGCCATATACTCCGCTTCCGTAGATGAAGCTGCTACTGATGCTTGCCTTTTTGTATTCCAACATATTGTACATCTTTCAAATAATTTAAACAAATATCCCGTTGTATTTTTTCTATCATTTACATCATTACCTCCCCAGTCGGAATCAACATATCCGCGGAAAAGGTTATCATAATTGCCCTTTACATAGGTTAATTTTATTCGCAACGCTAACTCGAACCGTGAACATTTCATTCGCAATACTAATTCAACTCCCGATTTGCCCAAACAACCCTGGGTGGATATGTCAATGGGTCAGGATACAGTTGACCAACAACTACTACTACTACTACTACAACTACAGGCGAGCACAGTAACAAAATAATGCAAAGATGACCCCGCAACCCCTGAGGGATGCAGAACCATTTCAGCAGCTCACAAGACATGGCCTCTTCCCTGGCCGGGCTATCTTCGGCTCATTAGCCACTTGTTTTTTTTCCGGATCGAAAACAGATCCGCATCTGCTCGAAGTCACGGGCACAACGCGAAACGTTTCGAGGACCTATCTTTCCGTTCGCGAACGCGTGACCAGCGACCATAGAGTGCAATGTCGCTGGCTTCGAAGGGTCGAATGCATCATAGAGTGGGTGGTAGTGGTCAGTGTTGGTACGACGGTTGACGATCGTCTGCACCACGTTCGCTAACTTTGCAATCTCGACTAGAGCTGTTACTACCCGACCCGCCGGGTACCCGGGTACCCGGCGGGTACTCGGGTACCCGTCAAATACTCGGGTACCCGTGAGATACCCGGGTAGACAAAAATTACCCGACTACCCGGATACCCGTGAGACACCCCGAGTAAATGAAGATAGTTGATAATTCCGATTTGACAGCTGATCGTCGATCGTCTTTCGACTTTCGATCATTTTCGGCTAACATCACGGGGGTATCTCACGGGTACCCGGGTAATTTTGTCTACTCGGGTGTCTCACGGGTACCCGGGTACCCGAGTACCCGGGTACCCGGGCGAAAACAACAGCTCTAATCTCGACCGCTGCAAAGATAATACGTTTCGAGCCTGTTTCCATCCTAGTTCCGATCGCGACCAGCGACCATATGCAATGGCGACAACTGGTGTGTGTGAAAAAGCCGAAAGGATGAAGCGAGTCAGAAGCGAGGGCATACTCCGCTCGCGCCAGCTTCACCGTTGACTTTCTCACTGGATTTCGCCTGAAAGCTGGTGATCGCACGCGAGAAAACGACCCCACACACGATCAGAGAATGCGATCACTTGCCCCGGCCCTACCTACTTATATTTAAGTCACATTCGTACCAGAGGGTAAGTTACCTATCCTGCCCAACACCTATATTTAAAAAAAATGGCAAAACACATTCTCGCAAACACACTCATCCCAGTGACAACCCACTCCACGATTCTCAAGCATCACCGCCCGGGTACTTGGGCCTACACTAGAGAGAACGTCCCGGGACGTCTCCGTTACCCGAGCTTGGCCCACATCATACACGATCTAAACTCTAAAGTACGTACCATTTTGCCTGAAATCGACTGACAAGGCTAGTGACCATTGCGTGTAATGCACTTGGCTGTTAATTAACTACGCTGTGTAAATACATGTAAATGCTAATAGTTTCTCATTTGATTCAATGAGATTGATAAGATTCATGTACATATTCCATAAAAGCTACTGTGCAAACATTGTATAAACTATAAATCAAGGGATATGTACAGAGGTGTGGAAAAATATTTATGAACCGACGCACTACCACATACTAACCACACGCGCACAACATACAAATGTGGAAGTACGTCGTGCACGGTACACACTAACGCAATGCCAGCCGCTCATTTTGTTTATTAGTATTACGAGCTAGGTCATCATGCCCTCTTGTCGTCGCCCATCGTCACGTAGCGCCTGGGCACGTGAATGAGTTTCGAGACAAAAAAGCATGGAATAGAAAACCTGAAAATCCTGATCTAGAAAGAAGCTCGTTAATGCATTCTGTCTACCTACTTTTTACTTTCTCATTTAAATTTTAGGGAAAATGACTCGACTTTGTATTTATCAATTATTCGAATACTCTTTCTCAAGGAAAAGACTCTAATTAATAGTATTGCATTTGTAAAGAATATTAGTTGTTCAAGAATAAAAGAGACTCTAATAAAGATCATTCAGACAAGAATGAAAGACTCTAATCAGAGAATAAATAATTTCCAAGATTTCAGAAACGTTCAGAAAAATTCGGGCGACTTGGTCGTCAAAGTATCTGCCTTCTAAAGCAGGAGAGAATTATATACACGATTCTTTTTTACTTTGACCTCGAAATCACCCACCCTGCACTGCCTTCTTGTACATAAACAGCATCTAACATCATTACTTTCTCACAAACGGACAAAAATACAAAAATGTTATTTATTATGTTTACCAAATTTATCGAAAGATTATTATGAAACTATATCTTGTTAAAAATATAGAAGAGAATTAACTCGTTCGGTATCATACATTGTATACGAAATGTTTATTGAATACCAGAACATGATCGCGCGCGCGCGAAGTCTGATGGCATCCGACTTCTCTACTATATACATGACAATCAAATTCACTCGCATATCGATAATATTCACGTCAATATCCAATCTCAATCAAATATTCATGTTAGAAATTATTAATCATATTATAGAGCTTACTATATGGAAAAACGCGATGTACAAGAAGACCCTAACTATCCTGATCTAAGAAATGGCACAACAACAAGAAATAGTTACTAGCTACTCATGGGTGGTACGGAAAACAAACCTACCCCCCATGGTCACTATGCTCACCAAAGCACGTATACAACTGGCACCGACCACCCGTGCCGTTTCGGACCTTTCGTCCTACGACATGATGGGTGTGACCAGAGGAATAAAAAAAGCATGCGACTTACTACTTGGAGAGTACAGCTGACATCGTAGGAGTCATCGAGGGTGTCGGGGCAGTCTTGGCCCAGCCAAGTCCTGTAGCAAACGAGACGAAAACGTATTATGATTTATTTCCAAGATCGTCGCAGTGTAATTTCAATTATAACGAAGTGCGTCGCACAAAGCAACTAGAAACTAACGATATTTTTCAACCATATCCAAACTTTAAGATTGAAACTTGAAAATGTTGAATTATAAAGTGAGTATTTCGAGTACACTATAGAAAGAAATGAGATACTTACATCCTTCCATCGTGGTCCTGCTGAGCTCATCTTCAGCTGACGCACTCCGACTACTCTAATACCGATATAACTAAATTCACATTTATAAATTAAAAAAAAACACTCTCTCTCTCTCTTCTGACCAATGAGACTTGGAACAAAAAAAGGGACTCTAATTCCGTGAATTGAATCTTCATATGCGATGGCAACACTGACTCTATCCACGCGTGTGATTAAGCAAAGAAATTATGTAAAAGGAGCCACTGTCCACTTAAAAAAGTACTTTTTTTTAAAATTTTACGCAACAAGCACCGATTCTACCAACCGCATTGCGCGCGGCCACCAAATTTCCTTTTTTGTATTTCTACCCTTCTTTGGCCCGGTTTCTCTCGAGTACGATTTCTGTAACAAAAAAAGGTAAAAATTCTGTTAGTTCACGAGCATAATTAGGGTAATAAATGTTAAAATAATAAAAGGAATAATAAAATTGTGCGAGTATGTAATTTGATAAAATATGTAAAATAAAACTTAATTGTATTAATAAACAAAATAAAGAACAGAGAGGGTATTTTGTTGCAATTTTTATTTTATTTTATTTTTACTCACTCAAACAAATGAGAGAACAATGAATATATGTAAAATTATAATTAGCAACATTTTTTTTAAAATGTTGTAATCATTTTTATGAGAAACAACGTTTACTTACAATTTTTATTCACTGCTTCACGATCGATGCATGCTGCGCTTTAAACTGGGCCATCATTGCTCGTCAGACCTAAAACACAAACGATGTGTTACAATGAGAATGCATGTCATTCTCTCTCGAAGCAAAGCCATTGACATAATTTAATTGACGCACCAAACAATAGTTGATAGTTGTATTTTCTTTGGTAGAACACCATCGTGTAGAGACGTAGTAGATGGTCCACGCTCGTCCGTATTCCTTTTTGCTTTGCGCACTGAATTCTGTAACAAAGAGATATAGTTTTTACTTATTAAACATGTAACAAACATAATAAGGATAATAAGCATCGATATCAATGTGTTCTTTTTTGTACTTACATATCCCTCTTTGAGCGACACAATGTTCGATGGAGATTCTCTCCACAGCCACCTCTCTCCAGTTGTCTCCACCTATCCCAAACCGCATTGGTTCTTTGCGTAGCAGGCTGACTTGTCTCATATGTCTGCATTTCTTTTTGATATTCTACCTAATATCCTGAAGAGAAAACACAATACTATACCATCGACAATTGCAATAATTCCTCAGAAGTTATTATTAATTTCTCCATTTATAAAAATTTCATTGCAATATGTTTAAAAATTCTTATCGCACTGTTATAATTAACGGTTATAATCACTTGTATAATTTTGCAACGAATAAATAAGAGAAACTGTATATCATTTAAACAAGAAGATGAGAAAATGAAAACTATTATCTATAACCATTACTCCCTCCTTCATTCGTTTATAGAGTGTACTTGCGGAATAAAGAAGAAGAAACATAAAATGGAAGAGAACGAATTTGCCAGTGAATTTATATCCAAAAATTTAAATAATTTTCTCAATTCTCACAAACGTAGCGAGGCAAGAGTCGAACTGTCGATTCACATTTTTCCGAAATAAATTAGAACAGATCATCGTGCGCAGAAAATGCTGATACACTCTATATTCTATTCACGGAGCCTTCACAATTTTATATCATGTAAGCAAAGCCAACAGCATTTAATAAACTCGAAATCGAAAATTTAAACGGAGAAACGCGCGAAACACGGTGACGGTTTCACGCACGCAGAATCCACATGCGCAGAACAGGTCTGAACTTGTCGGAAGACGGGTTCCTTCGTATATGACAAGGAGACAAATGGTGCTCGAACGTGATTGGCCGAGAATATTGGGAAACTGCAAGATTCGAATTTCCGCGGCGGCTGTCCCCCGCCATCGTACGTTACGGATTCAATATTCGCGAAATAACGGTATAAAATTACTTGACAACGCTCAAAATTAACATATTATGTTGATATACCCGCAAAGGAACACGAAACCAGCAATATTCGGGAGAAATTCGCGGAATTTTTCGAAATATTAACGAAAAATCAAGTATGACGCGTCGTCAACCGCCGATCGGCATAGAGGCAAAAACTTTACTCACACATATTTCCCAACCTGATGCGAGATTCGGGCCAAAAACTGCAAATCCGCGTGCCTCATCGATCCCTCTCACGATTTCGAATACTCGGAGCACACGAAACTTGATATAATAACGCGAAAAAGATGTTTTCTGCCCACTCGCTACGGAGAGACGTGATCACGATCGAATCCAAAGGGCTACTGACGGGAACTACGTAGGAGGAGTGGAGTGGAGGGGAGGAGACGATTAGTCGATGCATAGTCCAATATTTTTGCCGAAAAAGCGAGTCAGAAAAGTAAACGCGAACAATACGTCGGGTGACTCTGATTGAAAACTTCCGAACCATCACGCTTGAAAGTTGCACAGAGATTTATAATTTAACAATGCCAGCCTTGCAATTAACAAACTTTAACGTTAACAATGCTGTGCAATACCCTCGAGATGCTAAAGAAGGCTGAAGGGGGGGGGGGGGGGGGGATGCGCACAGGAAAACGTAGAGAAGATAGAATGTACATGCAACAAGTGTTGCGCACGTATTCAGAGACACTTGAATTTTTAAATAATAACTAATTAATTAAACCACTTGTCGTACTGAGAATGCACCGAAGCTATTTCTATGCACCACTCTGACGTTTAGGCGAACAATAGATGCATTCGTTAAACTGAATAGATACATCGAAGAAATTCAGAGTTCACCGTTTGACACTTTGAGGTTACGTAGCACCTCCATGGCTCGTCCTACGTCGTTTTTTGACTGAAATTTCGTAAGGAAACTCAACCAAAGCGACACGAAACGAAGCGAGCCTATCTTGCTATAAGACCACGACACTATATTCTAAAACATTAATCCCAAAATTTCGATCCCTCTTCAAGATTTTTGAAACTTTCGACAAATCGCGAATTCCGAAATATATACGTAGGTGCCTCTGAATGGTAACTATATAGTTTGCTTTGAATTTTTATTAATAAGAAATAAAGGCTCGAGAGATGGAGAGGCAGGTGACTCTCCAAGGTTCAATTTCAGGGTTTCTGACAGATGAATTAACTAATTAATTGGACCAGTCCCGAATCATTTAAAATCTCCGTATTTTCGATAGTCGCTAATCGTTTATGTGCTACCCCGCGAGGGAATGAAGTACTTTCTATTAGATTACATTACCTATTTATGTGTTCACGGGGTTTACATCTGCTATAAATTATAAACTGTAAGCGCGTGAAAAATATGCTTTGCAACACACGGCTACGCAACGTCGATGTCACTCCGATCCGTATACGTGACCAGTTCGCCCTTAACTGACGCCACGTGTTACAACCGTTTGCTAGCGGCATCGTACCCCCCCTTAGTCGCCGCTCTCCAGAGTTTACAATATCTATAATTTTAACAGTCGTGAATCGTTTAAAATCTCTGTAATTTCAATACTCGTGAATTGTTTACAATTTCAACAACTTCAGCAGTCGCGAATCGATTAAAATATCTATAATTTCCATAGTCGCTAATCGATTACAATTTCTACAATTTCAGCAGTCGTGAATCGATTAAAATCTCTGTAATTACGATAGTCGCTAATCATTTACAATTTCTGCAATTTCAATAGTTGTTAATCGATTACAATATCTACAAAGTCAACAGTCGCGAATTGTTTAAAATCTCTACAATTTCTACAAGCACAATTCGTTTAAAATCTCTGTAATTTCGATTGTCGCTGAAAATTAATATATCATAGACATAAATATATATGTTAATACTATAAAAACCTACTCACCAACATTATATAATTTATATATGTATTTATAAATATGAGAGCATATTTATATTTCTTGCGGGAGTAATATAGTTAAATTAACCCTGTAATTTATTGCATGTCACGAAAATTATTAATAAATTCAAAATTTGGATCTAAAAAGTCTAGAAATTCGTTCTTTGGAAGGTAAATGAAATGATAGAATTTTGGGTAATTTTAAGTTAGGTAGTAATTTAAAGTGGTCAAAATTCGTATTTATTTAAATTAATTTAATTTCAGTTAGTTAATTAATTAAATTAATTGATCTATAAATTCAAGTTTTAAATAATGATTATTTAAATAGTAATTGTTTATGTAAAATTTAGTTTAAAAATGGATGAAGGTTTGATTTGTCTATTAAATTTAATAAAGGTAATTTTAGTGCCAGCAACAGCGGTTAGGCTTAATTTGTAAGTTAATTTTTGAATTAGTGTATTGTTATAATAATACTAATCGTTTCCAATATGTACAAATTCAACACTCGTTACACTTTATCAATATCTACAATTTCAACAGTCGCGAATCGTTTCAAATCTCTGTAATTTCGATAGTCACGAATCGTTTAATATCTCTGTAATTTCGACAGTTGCGAATCTTTTACAATCTCTGCAGCTTTCTTAGTCGCTACACGTTATCTGGATGTAGAAATTTTCCACTTTCGTTGTTCCACTACTTAAAATATTCTGATCGAACAAAAGTAATTTTGCAATAAGAATTTGTTTGGGTGCAGTTATATCGACTTTTATTAGAGTGGCTTTTTGCTATAGTAAGCATAGAGACTACATAATGTGTCCGAAGGAGGTAAGAGCGTATGGCAGAAAGTCTTGCTGCAGGAAATTTAAATGCTAATGGTAATTTAGGGAAAATGAACGAAGAGATGCAATATTTTTAACGCATAATTTATCGGTATTGCGATAAAATTAATAGAGTATGTTGGGTGTAGTTGTGAAAAGTGACAATTTTGCAATGGACATTGCTATATAATATTATTTCTCGCCTCGACGAATTTCAAGTTAGCTGGGAGTCGGCCGAGCGCGACAACAACCTCTGTCAAAGTCAAAACATTGAACGACGTAGCGACCTCGCAGTCGGTTCCCGAACGCGAACGTGATCGGACGTGAATTATTTAAAGTGCCATGGTGCTTCTTAACTCGCGATATTTCGTTTCGTGCATTAATTCCATCGGTTACTGGACTGTGTGGGAGGCCTTTAAACAGGATTTCTCGTGGAAAATTCTTTTCACGAGTCTGGACACATCCTCGCACATGCGAAGAATGAACGGGGAATTTTCTGGTATGTTTTTATCATTACACTACTACCCAAATATTAATCTAGCTTTTGAAATAATTATCCATATTATGAAGGATGTAAATTTAGGATAATTAATTCGTCTAATGCAATTAAATGGTGCATCTCTATATTTTATCGCTATACATATATCTGTGGTTGTAAAGAAAAACGACCCATGTCACATATTTTCACTCTCGAGATATTGTCGTTGAAAGTTCTAAACACCAATTCTTCTTATTAGCAATGTCTCCTTGTTTTCTTCTTAGGATATAGACGTATATTTCCTTCACTTTGAATAATATTCAATACACAAAATAGTAATAATTTACATACACTTTAGGCAGAATGACACAAGTCCACTGGAAGAAACTAAAAGAAATAATTACTTTTCCTTCTGTTACTTTCTTTTTTTTGTCTTCTTTCGTTTTCTTCTGTGCTTTGCGTTGTTTTTTGTAAATATACAAGTTACACATTTACGTATCACTGGTATTTCATAGTGTGCTGTTTCTAGTAAAATAAAAATATGACATATAATTTTGCTCAATTTATTTTACACAAAATACGTATATGCAGATAAATGAAAATAAAAAATAAAAAGCGATCACAAAGGAAAGATACGTCGTATTCTCCCAATTTTGTGGACTTACGTTGTTGTGCCGAATGCTTATTAATTGAATAGTGGAGTTCGGTTAAATTGCATTATTTTTTTAACGTATAAAACTCGTTTTCATGCATTTTTTCTGATAAAAACGTACATTCAATATTCTACAGTTTAATGCACAAATTCAAATTGTTTGAAATTGTGACATGGGTCGTTTTTCCTTACAACCACAGATATGTACCTACATGTAGGTCTAGGAATTTACTATCATTCTTTTCAATCAATCCCAGTAGGTGTAATTATTATATTAATTTCCAATAGCTACAGCATTCCTCGGATAATTTTTATCGTGAGGTCAAATTTTTTGAGGAGCTACAGTAATTACTAACCTATTATCAGCTATGTATTCCCTATATAGGTCAAATAATAGTTGAATGAATTTGGGAAGGATTCTCTATTGATAATGTTACTCTAACCCGGTTTTATTCATTTCACTTTATTCTACCATTAATTATTGTAATTCTAGTAATTATATATTTATTCTTTCTTCATCTAAAAGGATCCAATAGGAACAAATAGAAATAAATACAAAAATCCATTCTATTTATACTTTACACTTAGGGATATTTTAGGTTTCATCTTAATCCTTATACTTCATTTCTCAATTATTATACAGTATCCCTACATTTTAGGAGTCCCTGATAATTTTATTTATGCTAATTCAATATCTACCCCCATCCATATTAAACCAGAACAATACTTTGTATTTGCATATTCATTTCTACGTGCACTTTCAAACAAACTGGTAGGAGTAATTGGTTTAATCGTATTAATTTTAATCTTAATAGTTCTACCATTTACCAAGACTTATCGTATAACATCAAGAACATTTTATCTCACAAATCAATTTATATTCCGAAGATATCATTCATTATTTATCTTACTATCTTGATTTGGAGGGAAACATATCGCGAGTATCCTTACAAAGAATAAATCAAATTTTTACAACATTATACAACAACGACTGTTGAATTTGTACATATTGGAAACGATTGGTATTATTATAACAATACACTAATTCAAAAATTAAATAAATTAACTTACAAATTAAGCCTAACCCCTGTTGTTGGCACTAAAATTACCTTTATTAAATTTAGTAGACAAATCAAACCTTCATCCATTTTTAAACTAAATTTTACATAAACAATTACTATTTAAATAATCATTATTTAAAACTTGAATTTATAGATAAATTAATTTAATTAATTAACTAACTGAAATTAAATTAATTTAAATAAATACGAATTTTGACCACTTTAAATTACCACCTAACTTAAAATTACCCAAAATTCTATCATTTCATTTACCTTCCAAAGAACGAATTTCTAGACTTTTTAGATCCAAATTTTGAATTTATTAATAATTTTCGTGACATGCAATAAATTACAGGGTTAATTTAACTATATTACTCCCGCAAGAAATATAAATATGCTCTCATATTTATAAATACATATATAAATTATATAATGTTGGTGAGTAGGTTTTTATAGTATTAACATATATATTTATGTCTATGATATATTAATTTTCAGCGACAATCGAAATTACAGAGATTTTAAACGAATTGTGCTTGTAGAAATTGTAGAGATTTTAAACAATTCGCGACTGTTGACTTTGTAGATATTGTAATGGATTAGCAACTATTGAAATTGCAGAGATTGTAAATGATTAGCGACTATCGTAATTACAGAGATTTTAATCGATTCACGACTGCTGAAATTGTAGAAATTGTAATCGATTAGCGACTATGGAAATTATAGATATTTTAATCGATTCGCGACTGCTGAAGTTGTTGAAATTGTAAACAATTCACGAGTATTGAAATTACAGAGATTTTAAACGATTCACGACTGTTAAAATTATAGATATTGTAAACTCTGGAGAGCGGCGACTAAGGGGGGGTACGATGCCGCTAGCAAACGGTTGTAACACGTGGCGTCAGTTAAGGGCGAACTGGTCAAGTATACGGATCGGAGTGACATCGACGTTGCGTAGCCGTGTGTTGCAAAGCATATTTTTCACGCGCTTACAGTTTATAATTTATAGCAGATGTAAACCCCGTGAACACATAAATAGGTAATGTAATCTAATAGAAAGTACTTCATTCCCTCGCGGGGTAGCACATAAACGATTAGCGACTATCGAAAATACGGAGATTTTAAATGATTCGCGACTGGTCCAATTAATTAGTTAATTCATCTGTCAGAAACCCTGAAATTAAACCTTGGAGAGTCACCTGCCTCTCTATCTCTCGAGCCTTTATTTCTTATTAATAAAAATTCAAAGCAAACTATATAGTTACCATTCAGAGGCACCTACGTATGTATTTCGGAATTCGCGATTTGTCGAAAGTTCCAAAAATCTTGAAGAGGGATCGAAATTTTGGGATTAATGTTTTAGAATATAGTGTCGTGGTCTTATAGCAACATAGGCTCGCTTCGTTTCGTATCGCTTTGGTTGAGTTTCCTTACGAAATTTCAGTCAAAAAACGACGTAGGACGAGCCATGGAGGTGCTACGTAACCTCAAAGTGTCAAACCGTGAACTCTGAATTTCTTCGATGTATCTATTCAGTTTAACGAATGCATCTATTGTTCGCCTAATCGTCAGAGTGGTGCATAGAAATAGCTTCGGTGCATTCTCAGTACGACAAGTGGTTTAATTAATTAGTTATTATTTAAAAATTCAAGTGTCTCTGAATACGTGCGCAACACTTGTTGCATGTACATTCTATCTTCTCTACGTTTTCCTGTGCGCATCCCCCCCCCCCCCTTCAGCCTTCTTTAGCATCTCGAGGGTATTGCACAGCATTGTTAACGTTAAAGTTTGTTAATTGCAAGGCTGGCATTGTTAAATTATAAATCTCTGTGCAACTTTCAAGCGTGATGGTTCGGAAGTTTTCAATCAGAGTCACCCGACGTATTGTTCGCGTTTACTTTTCTGACTCGCTTTTTCGGCAAAAATATTGGACTATGCATCGACTAATCGTCTCCTCCCCTCCACTCCACTCCTCCTACGTAGTTCCCGTCAGTAGCCCTTTGGATTCGATCGTGATCACGTCTCTCCGTAGCGAGTGGGCAGAAAACATCTTTTTCGCGTTATTATATCAAGTTTCGTGTGCTCCGAGTATTCGAAATCGTGAGAGGGATCGATGAGGCACGCGGATTTACAGTTTTTGGCCCGAATCTCGCATCAGGTTGGGAAATATGTGTGAGTAAAGTTTTTGCCTCTATGCCGATCGGCGGTTGACGACGCGTCATACTTGATTTTTCGTTAATATTTCGAAAAATTCCGCGAATTTCTCCCGAATATTGCTGGTTTCGTGTTCCTTTGCGGGTATATCAACATAATATGTTAATTTTGAGCGTTGTCAAGTAATTTTATACCGTTATTTCGCGGATATTGAATCCGTAACGTACGATGGCGGGGGACCGCCGGCGCGGAAATTCGAATCTTGCAGTTTCCCAATAATTCTCGGCCAATCACGTTCGAGCACCATTTGTCTCCTTGTCATATACGAAGGAACCCGTCTTCCGACAAGTTCAGACCTGTTCTGCGCATGTGGATTCTGCGTGCTTGAAACCGTCATCGTGTTTCGCGCGTTTCTCCGTTTAAATTTTCGATTCCGAGTTTATTAAATGCTGCTGGCTTTGCTTAAATGATATAAAATTGTGAAGGCACCGTGAATACAATATAGAGTGTATCAGCACTTTCTGCGCACGACGATCTGTTCTAATTTATTTCGGAAAAATGTGAGTCGACGGTTCGTTTGTGAGAATTGAGAAAATTATTTAAATTTTTGGATGTAAATTCACTGGCAAATTCGTTCTCTTCCATTTCATGTTTCTTCTTCTTTATTCCGCAAGTACACTCTATCAACGAATGAAGGAGGGAGTAATGGTTATAGATAACCCCCCCAAAAAACT
Organism: Andrena bicolor; assembly: GCA_960531205.1. NCBI lineage: Eukaryota > Metazoa > Arthropoda > Insecta > Hymenoptera > Andrenidae > Andrena > Andrena bicolor. The sequence continues at coordinate 38,174,587 of OY482665.1, forward strand.
TCAAAAAAGTACAAAAATTACGCCATGTACATGAAATCACAAAAAAATAGAAGAAAGTATACAATCCCCCCCAAAATAGAAGGAAATATACAATATAAAAAAATATGTGAAATCAAAATGAGCTGCAAGTACATAAAGGTGCTTTCCAACTGCGCTTAGGATGACACAACTACAAATACACAGCTGAAATGCTGTGTTCGTACATTCTATTACTCATATCGCGGACATTTTAATTAACCCATCAGAATAAAAGAATCCCATTTAAAAACATTGTTGTAAATTAATAGCTTTACAAAATTAATGATATACAAAAATTGCGCGAATTATAACAATGGTTATTTATATAATGATATTTTAATAGGAATAAATATTTTATTCAAAATACTTGGCGCTGCTCCCCGAATTGGTGTTGCTAAACTGAATAAATATGTATAAATTGCATTAATCTTTTCCTTTCATTCTTGTGCGTGCGTTCGTGAATGTGTTTATTAGGTATACATTGTAAGGGAGCTGTTGCAAATTATTAATACTAAACCAATTAACATTTTTTCGGTTTTGCAGCGCCAAGTATTTTGAATAAAATATTTAACTCTTCTATATTTTTAACAAGATATAGTTTCATAATAATCTTTCGATAAATTTGGTAAACATAATAAATAACATTTTTGTATTATTGTCCGTTTGTGAGAAAGTAATGATGTTAGATGCTGTTTATGTACAAGAAGGCAATTCAGGGTGGGTGATTTCGAGGTCAAAGTAAAAAATAATCGTGTATATAGTTCTCTCCTGCTTTGAATTTTTCTTAAAGCTTCTTAAATCTTGGAAATTATTTATTCTCTGATTAAAGTCTTTCGTACAAAAATTGACCACCTCCACTTTAAAGTACCCAAAATTCTATCAATTCATTCATCCATCCTCCAATAAACGATTTTTTAGAATTTTTTAGATAAATTTTTTTATTTTATTAATAATTTTCGTAACATGCAACAAATTACAGGGTTAATTTAATTATATTACTCCCGCACGAAATATAAATATGCCCACATATTTATAAATATATAAATTATATAATATTGGTGAGCATATTTTTTTATAGTATTAACAGTTATATTTATGTCTTTGATATATTAGTTTATATAATAAATAATGTATATACATATATATCTATTAATCAAATTTAAATTATTATCGATAAATTTATGGAATATATCGAACTAAATTAATTATTAATTCGATGCACCCATAAATAATCTATATATTATCAAGTTCGAAAGATTTATTTATAGTTAATGGTATGCAGATAATAAATTTTGACTTATGTATAAATCATTCATCTTCTTCTTGTTGTCTATTGATTTCCTGATATATAAATGATTTATATGTTAATACAGAATTACTATATTTACTTAATGGAATATATTATATTACTTCATAGTCTTCATAGGTACACATCTTAGGAATCCCTTTCTTTTATATATAAATTATTTATAAATAAATACATTATTATATAAATAATTTATAAAAATTAATAAAAATCTATAATAATTTATAAAAGTAATTACATTTCAACTTTGCGTGAGAAACAGTCGAGGTCGACGGCGACCTCTACCAATGTGACAATTACAATGACGCGAAAGGTACGAGCTATCAGTTGTACTTTATCCGCGGTAGTGATCGGATCGGTGAATATCCGTGAACGTTACGATGCCTATTATTTCCTGATTTTTCGATTCCTACATCAATTCGTTGGACTACTGTACTAAATAGAAGACCGTTTAACAAACTTTGACTGGAATATAGGTATATCGTCTAGAAGACTTTTTGGGAAACAGTTGCCCAGCGTTGGATGACATCTAGCAATGATAAAGATACGCGTAGAAGGTGAGGGGTGCACGACCGTAGTTGTGAAAAGTGAAAAATTTGCAATGGACATATATAAAATTATTTCTGGCCTCGACAAATTTCAAGTTAACTGGGAGTCGTTGGAGCGAGACAGAACGACAACGACCTCTGCCAAAGTCGCACCATCGTCGCCGAACGATAACACCTGCCAGTTCAACTTTACACGCGACAGTGATCGGATCTCAGCGAACGAGTGAGCATATTATTTCGCGATATCTCGATTCCTGGATAAATTTAATCGATTCCTGGACCATGTGAGAGTTCGCTTAACAAGATTCTACTACAATTCTCCCAGTATCTAGAAGACTTCTTGACCCGCTGCTTAGGGACATTGTTCAGACTGTGTTCTATGGTGAGTGGTACATTTTAATTTTTTCAATTTTTCTGCATGCTATTGAACAAATGATTGCTGTAGAGATCACAGTGACTAAGAATACATACTTTGTACTCGTGAACAGTAACATTAATGCACGTGCTTCCAAAAGTTTAATACAGAGAAAAGCAATAAATAAATTTGTAATTCGAGGTCAAAGTTCTAATAATACGTTTTAAATATCCCAAATTATCTTTCTTGAATTTTATAATCATAGCTTAAGCATCAATTGATGGTTTAAATACGAATTACACTTCTCAAGTTTAATTACAGTCAGTGTAGAAAGTATTCGTACACCCTTTAAAATCGCATAACTTTTTTCAAATTAATCCAAACAACTTGAGTTTTTTTGAGAAGCTAGAGGGATTAGTTTGCCAAATGATGTGATTCGCCGTTTTGAAAAAAATGAACTTGGTCGAAATAGCAAAAAAAAATAGTCAAGGTCGTTTTTTAAACTTTTTTGTGAGCCTGTAATGAAAATTCAAAAAAAGTTTAAAAAACGACCGTTACTATTTTTTTGCTATTCCGACCAAGTTCATTTTTTTTCAAAACGGCGAATCACATAATTTGGCAAACTAATCTCTCTAGCTTCTCGAAAAAACTCAAGTTGTTTGGATTAATTTGAAAAAAGTTATGCGATTTTAAAGGGTGTACGAATACTTTCTACACCGACTGTACATTCGAGCCATTAGATTCTCTTAAGGGGGTAGGTCACCCTCGCCAGCTCTAAAACAGGCCTTTCTTCAAACGCAAATTGTAAAGTGATAAATAACAATAGACACAACGTTTTTTTATAGTTTTATTCGTTATTCTATGAGCTTTAACACAAAACAATAAAAGTCTAAATATCTCTATGTACATAAAAGTTGTTAGTACAAACGTAATGGCGTGTACGCGGTGCACTGTTTGATGGTGTACATAAAATCCCGAAAACCGCTCCAAGGATTTGGATGAAAATTTAATGAGACATGCAGAAAACCATTGCCTAAGATGTGTTGCAAGCAGAATTTGGAGATAAATTCTTAAAAAAAATGATAAAAATTATTTTTCATACAAGAAATCGATAAAATCGTATTTTTAACATAAAAATTGTATTATTTTTTTTTAAAATCTGCTTCCAACACATCTTAGGGAATGGTTTTCTGCCTGTCTCATTAAATTTTCATGAAAATCATCATACACGCTATTACGTTTTCACTCACAACTTTTATGTACACAGAGAAATTTAGACTTTTCTTGTTTTGTGTTAAAGCTCATAGAATACCGAATAAAACTATAAAAACAACGTTGTCTCTATTTTTATTTATCACTTTACAATTTGCGTTTGAAGAAAGGCCTGTTTTAGGGCTGGCGAGGGTGACGTACCCCCTTAATAAAACGAGAATGGAAAGCATTACTTTATTAAGGATTTTCAATTATACAAGTTGAAGCTCTTTCTCATACAAATAATAATATCTGAGAATGATAGTTGATATTGGTACTACTTGGTCACTGTGCTCGCTACTTCTACTTTTCTCTCTCCTTACAATATTAAAATCAGCCTAGCAATAAGTCTTAGTTTAAGATCTTTAGTCGTAAGACTTTTTCCAAATTTTCAAAAATTCGAAAAGCAATGGTCGAATATGGACCAGAAATATTTCGTAGAAATGGGTCACTTTCGTAGGTACCTCCACGTTGGTGTGCCTGGACTTGGTAACGTTTTCCAATGCATTGCGTCTTGCAAAACGGTATCAAGCTGAAGCCTACGATCTAGTTTAAGGGTCCAGATCGAGCCAAACTTACTTATTCGGTGAGCTTGCTTCGGTCTGGACATCTATTCAAAAATGCACTTGCGTACTTCGAGCGATAAGCTTCTGTTCCGTCTCGTTCTTTTTAAATATAAGAGTGCCGAACGCACTCTTCTAGAAATACAATTCGCCTTCGATCACTGATTTCGATTTCGCGCATGGTGTGCTCGCCCTTCATAGGCCGGCTGTGCTGGGTACAACTTATTACGGCTTTACACAGAGGACCATTGTAAGACGATGATGTGCGTCAGTTCATGACCATTCTGATTTTCTAGTTATCGCGTCGATACCGGGCTTCGGTCCACCTCGGCCCGCTCTGTGGTCTCAGATGGCTCGTTCTCGGCCACACTCGCCAAGGCTGTGTAAAGTCGTGATATGGAGCACCCCATGTAGAAACGAAAATTCGGTGCATCGAGGGTGAATGTTCGCGACGCGTCTTTCGGTCGTTTAGTCTCCTTTGCAATCTCAATCGGGAGATTCTTAGCTTTCGAATATCCCTCGAAAATTACGCAAGTGCACATTTGCAATAGATTATGCCATCAGGGCCCATTGTAAAGAGTGTGATAGGCTAAATTTAAGGGTACAGGTGCACTTGATTGTCGAGAGTGACACCTTTTGCTTTTGCTTTCCCTTACGATTAGCTTCACCGTGCACCGTGTTGTTTTTTATTTAGGATACTTTTAAAGACTTGTCATAGTGACTTTTATATTTCCTATTTTCGATTCACTTTTCCTTCTTCCCAGAAATATAATTCGCTCTCGGAAGAGATCTTGAATTAGCACAAGATGCTCGGGCACGATACACTCGCCTGTGCAAATTGTCGGCTTTGTGGTGGGAGCGCGTATTGCAGCTGCATGTGATTTAATTGTGAGGCGGGCTGCTGTGACTCTGACCCCCTCAGGCGCGGCCCCGAGCGGGGAACTCCTGTTAATGGGGGGGCTGGATGAATGGTGGTCGCGTATTAGCGTTTTGTCTGTGCAACTGCAATGCGTGAGTGTATCGAGCAGCTCGAGATCTCTCGCGACGGCGAATTCGTGTCCGTTTGTCAATCATTTTTATCTCTGCAATGAGATACTTAGAATCTATTTAGCACTTGAAAGCAATGCAAGCGTACTTCTAAAATATGCGAAAGAAATTGTAACCGCATGTATGCAGAGAGATCGACGAGATCCTCTCGCCTATTTCTTTGACGCGCGTATGTTAACTCTTTGGACTTTAAACTAAAGTATTTTGAAAGAATATTAGTAACCTTTTCCCGTATATTGCAATCACAGTCCAAAGGGTTAATATACTGAAGCATAGTGTGTTATGCTTCCTCTGAGTGGTGTATGTTCTGCGAAACTTGAAAAATTTGAGCAAGCAAGTCTAGTTTTAAGCCTTCCATCGAAGAATTCGCCGAAGGGTTCTCTGGCGAATTCTTTAAGAGATTCACTTCGAATTTCTTTGACGGGATCAGGGTGGAATTAGATCTGGGTTAAGGTTTACTAACATTGTAGATTAGAATTAGAAAATTTTCCTGGCATTCCATGCCATTAGCGCCTGACGAGGCTGCTTTTTTCACATTAGAGGAAGTGCAGTATATTTGGAATACCAGTTTGTTTAAGACGAATAAAAAATTACGACAGAGGATGGGAACAAATTAAACTACATAATATCATAGAGAAACTAATAAACTTTCATATTTCTGAGCGTCAATAAAAATAAAAAACAAAAAGTAACTGAAATTTTGGTTTGAATGAAAAATGACAAGAAGTATCGATTTCGTTAAGGTGCAGGTAATTTGGAATATCGACATTCCTAAAATATAGATATCTTGAGGAGATATGTATAACAGAATGTTTATAAAAATGCTAAGAACGGTTACATTCTGCACTCAGTCACGGTTCACAGGTTTCTACTTTCTACCAATCTTGAAGATTTAGATGTCTATAAAACAATATTTACACAAATGCTCCTAAAAGGTTATACAGGTGACAGACGAAACTGACGCGGTGGTATCCATTACGCGTGAAACAAAAGCATCGGTAGGCTTTGGAATATTCCAAATTACCTTCATCTTCGGTATTCCGAATTAGCAACATGGCATCGAAACCGAAAATTTCATGTCACACTTTGTATTCTCGAAATTATCGCAAAACTGGCACGGAACCATAAAAGGAACATGCAAATGAGTCGATTAAGTGTTTAACACTAAAGTTTTGACATATTTTAACCATGAATGGAACGATTGAATATGCGCTGAAAAAGTTTGCAGATTGACGTTTGCTTCCTCTGCAGATTAAGTCGAAAATGTAAAAATTGCGGTTCATCCACAAATGTCATTAGTTAAGAGGTCATTAGCCCCTATAATCTACGGTGTTACAAATTAAATAGCGTTAGTAGTTTATTAGATACTTCGGTATTCCAAATTACCAACAGTATTCCACATATGCTGCACTTCCTCTACAATTCGGAATTATTATGCGCTCAAAGAGGCTGCTGTTCTTCCGGCTTATGAGTAGGCATCGTTAAGCGCCCATAGAGGCTGCCGTTTCTTTTCTTATTAAAATTGAAAAGTATTAGACGTCCAAAGGGGCCACTACTTTTTTCTATTAATCTTCAGAATCATTAAGCGCCCATTACGGCTGCTCGAAATTTTTCTGAATGTCCGAATTGCGTGGCGCTCCATGCGGCTGCCTGGAATTTAAAGGAAATTTTTTGGAACTTGTTTAAATACAAATTGTCTGTTTCAGTAATAATGTTTGTAATCGCTCGTAATGCGATTGTAGAGTCAGTGTTTTTGCGCAAGTAAAATTAGTCGAGAGCTCCGGTGCTCTAATAGTCTTTTCACCGTGAAAGTAGAGTCATGCACGAGTCCAACAGGAGCTGCTGGGCTGAGGGCTAATGGGGTGCTGAGCTAAGGGGTGCTGAGCTAAAGGGTGCTGAGCTGCGTGGTGCTGAGCTGAAGGTTGCTGGTCAAAGGGGTGCTGGTCTCAGTGTTGCTGGTCAGGAGTTACGAGTTTGCAGAGATGCAGTACCCTTGATGCCAGCGAACGGCAAGTCACTTTACAATTCTTTGAATGTGGGTGCACGCAATAGAACAAAATTGTTTCTGTAGAAAACGTAGTGCGCAACACAAATGCGCGAAATGCAGGGGCCCATTTCACATATCGGTATTCGTTTCGGGAACACTTATGCAATATTTCGCGAGTATGGTCTAAGCCACTCTAGGGCGTCTAGGCAGTAGCCTCATGACGTGGCTATTTTCTAAACCATATTTACGAAATATTTGCAGAAATGTTCTTAAAACGAATGTCAATTATATGAAATGGGCCACAAACCGCTGTGCATGTGTTGGAAAGAGCAGTATCCAATCAGCTGACCATACAAGGTACTCGTAGATAGTGACATGCATGTGTCTGTTTTGAAATCAGAAAATTAAATCAATACAACAGTTGCTCGCGATTTTTACAATTCTGATTAATAATTCGTAAAATAATAGAATCGATCGAGTCGAGTAGAGTCACCGCGGAAAATTTGAAAAGTTTCCAAGTGGAAGCAGACTTCCTAGCAATCTTGCAGTCTAGCAAGATCCATTGTGGTTGCGCGTAATGCGATTGTAGAGTCCCCGCTTTTTTCGCGTCCATCTACATATTTTGATGAGCCCCGCGGCTCTTACTTAGAGTAGTATTACCGCGAATTTGGAGTCAAATTTTTGCGTATCTAAGATTTGTCCAGAGCACCGCAGCTCCAGTTGAATTTTCTTCGCGAAAGTAGATCCAATTTTTTGCGCATACAAACCTCGTCGAGAGCACCGGTGCTCTAATTGCTTTTTTATCGCGGATGTAGAGTCAAATTTTCGCTTAGCTTCAATTTTCAGCTTAGACTTGCCAATGAGATTCTAGGCCCTAGAGAAGGCGTAGCTCATGGGCCCTGGAGAGGGCCAGAAAATTAAATCAATACAAAAGTTGCTCGCGATTTTTACAATTCCGATTAATAATTTGTAAAATAATGGAATCGCTCGAGTCGAGTAGAGTCACCGCGGAAAATTTGAAAAGGTTCCATGTGGAACCACACTTCCTAGCAATCTTGCGGTCGAGCAAGATCCTTTGTGATCGCGCGTAATGCGATCGTAGAGTCCCCGCTTTTTTCGCGTCCATCTATATATTTTGCAGAGCACCGCGGCTCTTACTTAGAGTAGTATTACCGCGAATTTGATAGTAGAGCCAACTTTTTGCGCATACAAAGTTCGTCCAGAGCACCGGTGCTCTACTTAATTGCTTTTTATCGCGGAAGTAGAGTCAAATTTTCGCTTAGCTTCAATTTTCAGCTTAGACTTGCCAGGGAGAATCTTGGCCCTAGAGAGGATCTAGCTCGTGGGCCCTGGAGAAGGCCCAAGACACGGGCCCTAGAGAGGGCCTAGCGCGTGGGCTCTACAGAGGGCCCAAAGGGGGGCCCTAGAGAGAGCTTACCATAGGCCCTAGAGAGGGCTCAAAGCATGGGCCTTAGAGAGGGCCTGCAGCATAGGCCCTAGAGACGGCCTAGGTACACGCTAGCTTGGAAGCCAGTGAGGATGACAGTATGACAGGATGGACCATATTCGCTGACCGGTGAGTCATATTCTGTACTTGCATGCGATAGTAGACACGAGTACCTTGTATGTATTTCTGTGTAGTAATCTTTGTGCGTACATTTTGGAAGAGTAAGCATCCTACCTAATTGCACGCAGTGCAGTTTGGTAGGATATGCATCCTACAAAATGCATGTCCCACCGAGTCCATTCCGAGAGTAAGGAATGTGATATAATTGAAATCCCCCCCTATAAACATGACTCATGTATGAAAGAAGCTAATCCCCTTTAATTCACGAAAAAAGTTCACAGGCAAAGATTGTGAAATCATCTTTGCTAATTCCAATTGTACCTTTAATCTACGAATAACATTAAAAACGTTCTCACGCAAAGATTGTGGAATCAACTTTGCTAATTCCAATTGTATTCTCGTTCTCCGTTCGAACACTGATTCCTCTGTCACTTTTTATACTTAACATTCCTTTATTGGCCACAAATCAATTCAGTGCTCAGATTTTCAGCTTCGGTTTTGAGGAATTTGCGGGCGAGGCCTGTAGTTGACACAAAAACTTTTTTAAGAGGGACATCTTCTGTTAAAGATGTCGTATGAAAATCGTTTTACGATGGAAAATAATAAAAACTTGGTAGACACTGATTTAAACGAATCGAAGTCGGTAATAGATTAATAGCACATTCGGCAACCTGCACTAGTGACCACTGAATGCGAACTTTTTCGCTTCCCATTGGCGAAAATTCGCACCCAATGCGCACCATTGCGACTGTCCGAATACGCTGTAAGAGAGATGCGGAGAATGTGAAACATTTTGTTTTATGTCGACTTCATAATTTTTTTCTTATACAGCGCCCGCTAATTCCGATTTTAATGTTTTTCGTGAATTAAAGGGAACTAGCTTCTTTCATACATGAGTCATGTTTATTGGGGGGGGGGGGGGGGATTTCATCACTTTTTTCATAAGTAGTTATAAATTTTGTAAGTGCCGTATTTCATAATGGTCTTCATCCTAAGAGCAGTTCATATTCTTGTATTCTTTTTTTGCAACGTCAAAAATGAAAAGAAATCGTACTTTTTAAACGATTTTTTTAGCTTCGATCCTCTGTTTGCTTGTATGTTTGCTTCATATCTGAAAACTCGAATTTAACCCAAAACTTGGCAGGTTATAATTAAGTGACAGCTAAGTGACATTTATTGGCGCCACGTGGAGGGGGAAAACGTGACGTCACGAAAACTCTGACTGTCTGATCTCGTAAAAAAATGATCATTTTGATAACTATTAATTCAGAATAAATCTTTTATTTCTTAGACAAACCGCTTGATATATTAAGCAAAACGACAAATGGATTCGAAAAAAAATGATTCGCTTAATCATGTTAAAACACTGGGACTATGTCATAAAATAAGATAATAAGGCCAAAATAGCTGCGGGGGCTTGTCAATTTCGCTATCATTCGTGTATAGAGACATGGTCGATCAGTGTGCCTATGGGTAAAGGGGGAAGGGGAATTAGTTTCCAGACGCGATCGCGTCTGTTGATCGCGCGTTTAAAATACAAGAGGACCAAAATTTGCTGCTCTTTTTTCGAATTAGAGCCACCTCGATATACCTCGCAGCGTGTACACACATATGAACCCTTTGGACTTTAAGGGGGGACGCCTACCTAGAGCGGTCGAAACAGTGCGGGTTCTTTGGAATTTTTTTCTAGAAAACCCGTTACACTTTTATTAATAACTATTCATCTATTGTTAAGAGTACTTTTGAACGACAGTTCAGTATTTTTTGCATTAAAAAATATTAAGAGATGTGAGAGTTATAGGCGATGACCGGAATGACTTTTTTTTTAAGCTTTTTGCGGTGACCATCGTAGCTCGTTGCAGTATCATCTAAAATGGAAAATACGAACAGTTTTAGATAGAGTATGAAATTATCTAGGCGCTATCGGAGGGATTATTTTTTTCTTCTTAGTTTTTTTTGCACGCCAAGAAAGGAACGACCTTTTTGTTGAAAATGGATGGTTCAACTTTGCAGCGCCGCCATTTTGTCTCAAAATAATTTTTCCAAAATCGGGCCCGATAGCGCCTAGATAATTTCATGCTCTATCTAAAACTGTTCGTATTTTTCATTTTAGATGATACTGCAACGAGCTACGATGGTCACCGCAAAAAGCTTAAAAAAAAAAAAGACATTCCGGTCATCGCCTATAACTCTCACATCGTTTAATATTTTTTAATGCAAAAAATACTGAACTGTCGTTCAGATGTACTCTTAACAATAGATGAATAGTTTTTAATAAAAGTGTAACGGTTTTTCTAGAAAAAAATCCCAAAGAACCACATTGTTTCGACAGCTCTAGGTAGGCGTCCCCCCTTAAATTAAAATCTTTTGATATAATACAGTAGCCTTTTCCCTCTAATATTGCGATCAAAGTTCAAAGGGTTAATATACTGTCGCGAGATTTTCCGGCAATCATTTGGGTTACGAAGTCTATCTCTCATTCGCGTCCGCGGATTTTTTTTTAAATAGTAGAGTGAGATTGTCGCTTCACTCAATGCTTGTAATGCGGGACGCGATGAGTTGATGATTATAATGGAGGTGGATGGGATTGGAGTTTTTTTTCGGGATGGGCCAATTTCGTAGCAACCGCCTCGCGGTGAGACCTCGTGGCTTGCCAAATAGTCACGGAATTTTATTGAGCCTTGTTGCTTCTTTGCTGGCTCCTCATCTCTGATGAGGAGGTCGCCGCTGCTTCCGTTTCCGAAAACAAGTGCTTTAATTTACACATAGTTGATTATTTCAGCTTTTCAGGTTCACCATTCTCCTGGGAAGGGAGACAAAAGTGATAGTGAAAAGTGATAGTGACAGAAGACACCTAAGGAAGCTTAGGCTAAATTATTATAGCCTGAAGTATTTAAGGCCCCATGTAAAATTGCCAAGTAGTCACTGAATCATTAGCTTTGTTGCACTTTCGTTGGATGGAACTTTCTTTCCATCCATCTCTTCGGTTTAATAGGCTAAGGTTTTCATGTACAGGGAGATCGATGGAACTTTGATTCCATCTATCTCTCTACGGGTCTCCAAACGCAGTTACCTCCTCGTGGTGAGACCTGGTAATCGGTGAGAACCGAGCCAATGGCTGCGATTGTCAAATACTCTACATAGTCGGATATAAAAATTTCTCTAACTTACGATACTATGATAGAATATAAGAATAAAATATGTAACTTTAAATGTTGTTCGATTGTTCCTACCGGACCTCAGAACACGAGTATAGTGTTACGATAGAGGAATAAGTGCAAGTTGGAATATTTCAGCGAGATACTGGAACTGATGGGTTTTTGACAATTTTTAAAGTCCTCTTTGCTTCAGCACCTTATTGAAATATACCAGGTGACAATTTCTTGACATTCAGGTATTCCATGTTACATCATGAAAGCATGTCTTCCACAAATAATGCTGTTGTTTATATAAATTTTTATGTTAAAATAATTTGTTTTGCGTTTAATGAACTTGAATAAGATAGCAATGTAGAAAGGCGTATGTGTTCTTGTTTTGTTGTGATCCTTCTTTCTTTGTTGTTGCACGGAATACGTTTATAAAACGATCTTTAAATTGTTACTCTAACAGAATCATTTGTAAATCGCGGGTTTCAAATGATCTAGGCCGGTATTCATAGTCGCTACTTATTCTTAAGCAACTGTTTAAGCATTCGGCATCCTTTACTAGCTACTAGATCAGTAGAAGATGCCGCGGCTTCAGCATTTGCTTAAGAATAAGTAGTGACTATGAATACCGGCCCTAGTTTTACACGTGTTGAATTCTAATTCCTACCATGCGTAGCGTTACAATCTGTTTCGAGACTTTACCGGTAACGTTGCATGCGACACTAAAATGGTAAGGAGGTCCTAGGACTCCCCAAACCGGTGACAGAAAAATCCATTGGTGATAGGTATATCCTATAGCTCGTCTGTGATCGCAGAGACATCTACAAAGGTAAGGGATTCATTAACAGCTACAAAATAATCTTTTGCCAGCAATAGATAGGGTACATTGTATCACCAGAGACGAGGTGGTATTTGTGTGGTACTTTGTGGTAACGTGTACACAATCGGCTTTCTACATACTATTTATCGGCAACGGTAGAGACCTAGAAGGTATCAAGGTAAATCACTGGTTACTACAGTTCTTCGTTACCGATATAAGTCGATTGTGCTTTCAATGATATGGAAACGGAAAGATTAGTTTGTCCTTGCGTTGTGTTAATCATTTAATGATGACGTTGTTTTTATTACTATTGCTATTACGGTTACAAAGTACGAACCAATCAACCGGGCCATTATGTTACATATGTAGGTACACGTATTACAAGTAGTGCCCAAATGCGGGGGCGTCCGGAGACTTTTTTCCAAGGGGGCGGGCATCTTGGGATGATGGTAAAGAAAAATATACCCCTCTTGCTTTTTTTAACCCCTTTTATAGTACCAATTTAATTAAAAATTTAAAACCAAAATTTAAAAATATTCCCTTTTTTCGTATGAACTTAATAAAGACCAGTTTTGAAAAATAAACGATTTTCTCTCAAAAGCCAGGGGGGGGGGGGGCAACTGCCCCTTTTGCCCCCTCCTGCGGACGCCCATGCCCAAGTGATATTACAGGTAGTACGGTGACCTCATACACGTCTTATGTAGGACTAAAGTTTTCATACTTATATACATATGTGTAATAGGTATAACACAACATGCACTCTTTGCATGCAATCTTTACTAATTGTACTCTTTACTTGTCCGTGCGTTTTTTGTGCTTCAAAAGTAAAGAAACAGCTTCGAGATGGTTAAAGGAAATAATAGTGATGTGTGAGTGTGTGTGTATGTGTGTGTATGTGTGCGTGTGTGCAGGGGTAGGGAATGTGACTGAAATGATTCTCGGCTGCCGTTAGCGGACAAAGGAGCTTGTCAAGGTCGATGATGGACGCTTTCATGAACGACCCCACGGAGCCCCGTATATCAAATTTATTGCCGTTATCCTCATTTTCATATTTCATATTTACATTTCTCGACCTACTGTATGGCCTGTGTAAATCAACAAATTTATGGGTAATTAGACTTAAAGTTTGTGCAGTCGAGGCCCACGAGTTCAAGAGTAGTCTACCTATTACGCGGAGGTTGTGGAAGCGAAATTAGTCCTCTTCCGCATTTCTTATAACGAATTTATCCTACAGTTATCAGTAACAGCTGGAAGAAAACTATTACGAATTATACCTAATAAGCACATAGTAATTCGTTAGCTGACACGCGAGCTCTATGCTCTATCTAACAATAAGTTTCGTACCTATTTGGAAAAGGTACCTTTCGACGTTTACTTTAATGTTAATTAGTGGATGCTTTAAATATTGATCGTAACATCGATCCGAACCTTGCGCACTTTTCTCGCATTGTTTGATATGCGTTAACATAAAAACTCGTTGATTCGTATTGGTGCTGAGAAAAGCAAAACTGTCGCGAAACATGTTGGGCAATAGACGTGTTTAAATATTTTGTAATGTCATTATGACAAGCAATGATTGTCGAAGGAGTTTAGTCGTGCATGTAGCTACCTAACATACGCGTAATTGTGTATCGCGTGCAACAAGCAACAACGGACAGTGAAGTTGCACGACATTTAATCATGGAAAGATCGAAATATCTAATGACGCTTTTGCAGTGCTAAGGAGTAGACGTAATGTGCGTATATTTACTTTAGTACCCACCTGTTGCCGTAACCCAGTTTCTTACGTATACCAACCGGAAAGTTTTTCAACAACCTTTTTTTTTTCAAAGATTCCTGAAATTCTGGATGCTTCTTTGCGATGCGTTCGCAGAAATATGCTTCGTATAGATATAAGAAATCGTAGGAACGTAGGTGTTTGTACCTCTTAATACACTTAATAGGAACTTTCTAAATACGGCAAAGACAAGTGGTTTACCAAATAGGCTTAATTCCAAGTAAACAGTTGGTATCTGCACCCTCCTCTTGCTGCCATCTCGTCGGTGATACTGCAAAACCGCGTAGGTATGAGCAGTTTGTAAATACCGCGGATCTGCATTTTACCGATTTTACAGGAGGAAGAAAAAACTGAATATATTAGCCATTTTAAGGGATTTTTCTGACGGAACTTTTTTGGGACAATTTTAGCACTCCTAGTAATACATACTAACATCAATGATTTGACTTTTAAGAAAAGCGAAACAGCGCTTGGCAACCGTGGGCGCGAAATCTCAATTTTGCTACTTTTACAGATCCGCGGTATTTACAAACTGCTCATACGCGGTTTTGCACTATCACCGACAATCTGTATCTGTGTATGCCTTGAATAGAATGTGGGTCTATGGAATCATGGGAAATCAGAGATAACGTTACGATACTGTCACTTTATCCTCCCGCGTATAATTGCTGCTGTACATATTTGATTTCCCGTATATAACAACCACCATTTAGTGAGCTGTCTTGATCTTATGCTTTTCATATCGACTGCAGCGCAGCCAATGTGTTATCCCTTTTTTTCCATAAACTTGCACAGGTATACCTACATTTCGAAAGCTGCGATAGGACAGAATCAGCAAACAAGTAGATTAAGGTACACGCACAGACGGATAGTTGTGCAGACAGAGAGGCAGTCAAACATTTAAATGGTTAGATGGGTAGATGAATGGATGAATGAATGGATGGATGGATGGATGGATGGATGGATGGATGGATGGATGGATGGATAGGTATATCGAGATAGATATATAGATAGATAGATAGATAGGTATACATATAGATAGATAGACAGATAGTAGGAAAAAGAGGAAGAAAGCGGGAGGCATGGCGCAACGCGTCATTGCACGTACGCGTGCATTGATACTGATATTTATGCCCGCCAGTTAATCATGTCAAACTCGTTTGATTTGTCGTTGGCTTTTATGGAGGGGAATTAAAACGTTCATTTCGCCGCAGACGCTCGGCAACAGTATACTCGTCCTGCTAGTGTTGTTGCTGCTGCCGTTGCCACGATTGCTCGGTGAATTATTTTCTGGACAACCTTTACGCGACGTAACGAAAGAGAGGGGGGAGCTTTTTGGAAAATTACAGTATCTCGTTTACGAGGAAAATTTATATTTATCACGTGTCTGCTACTCGTACCTATGTACATATGGTTCGATGGGGGAACTTTCGACTCGCCCACGGATAAACAAGCGTACATTTCTTATCGTTTCACCTTATACACCTGCATATAGTATTGTTTCTGAGAATGCCTTGGCAAAAGACGGGACAGTTTTGTTGAAAGACTAATGGCAGCTTGGTTGATCGTGTCACCGACTCATACCGATAACTATTGGCCGACAGTTACGTTTGATGTGGTTGCCGAAATTTTCAAAGATATTCACCGGACCGACCAATGTCAGTGTAATTTAATTATTCAGGTTGAGACAGTAAGAAACATGACGAAATAAGTGAAGTTGAAATCCGATAACGGTGGAGTGCTCTGTCATCCACTGATTTAGAAAAGAAAGTGAAGCGAGAATTCTTAGGACGTGGACCAAGTGATGAGTAGATGGGCAGGACGGATGGTCCCTTGCGGATCGACAGCCGTCCGTCAATGTGGTTGGTGACGCGTAAAGTCGAACGAACAGGGGAAAAAGTCGGACGAACCAAGTCTCTCAATCTTTTTTCTCACTCTAAGGATTGGTCTATCGAGAATTTAAGGCAAAGGGGGACAGGAGAGGGAAGAGGAGAGTGGGGCGGTTTGGGTGCAGAAAAAGGAGAGAAGGACGAGGAATAGGAAGAGGCGGGGGAAAGGTGGAAGGTGGAAAAGGAGGCAGTAGCAGTCGGCATCAGCTAGGTCCGCGCACTTCTATCACGTTGGGCGAACGGGCGGACAGCTCCGAGGCGATTTGTCTTTCATTTCGGGCTAATTTATTGCGCCCAAGCAGTCGGCCACCCCCTCCCGCCGTCACATTCACACACATCCCCCCTTCTCACACACACACACAAACTCTCTTTCTCTCTCTCTACCCTCCGTCCCTCTATCTTTTCGTAGGGTTTCTTACTTCCTTGCATTCTACCACCTACCCCTCCTAGTCACTCTTTCTTTCGCTCCTTCTCTATCCTTGTGTCTTTCCCGTCTTTCTAACGCTATTCTCGACTCTGCACCATTCAACCACGCCCCACCCAACTAATGTCCCACATAAAACTTGGTATCAGCGATCCTCAAACGGGGATTTACAATCCCTTCAAGCGCCGCTGTCACTATAAATCCTCCAGGACGACGTCGATATATCTCGCGCGCGAATACTTCTGTCCCTAATGGATACCCCTCGGTACATACAACGAACGTCGAAGCCGAAACCAGTCTGGGTCTTTCGTATATTCGTTCCAGTCGATTCGTTCTAGCCTTCTTTTTCTTCGTGCTATTCGTCGCGTGGCATGTGTGTTTTCTAGCTTCCTTGTAATCTAAGCACTAGGTAGGTACCCTTTGTACAGTGTTGTTGCCTCTCTATAGTTTTCTTTCACGACTTAGCAAGTGCAAATTGCAATGTAACATCTCGTCCCCTTCTATACAGGGAGTGTCCGCTACAGCCTAGTACATTGTTCTTTTTGTTCCTGTTCTTCTTTCTTCTTCTTCTTCTTCTTCTTCTTCTTCTTCTCTTCGCCGACAAAACATTTCGGCTGTGAACAAGAAACGGCGAGGCGGAAAAGATCTGCGTGGAAAGTCATTATCTAGGTTATAACGCCATCCTATTAGGGTACTCGTCGCCGACAGTTAATAAGAGTAAAAGCGCGTGTTCCTGCAATTAAGAACAGTAATAAGCGCCTTAAGGCCAATAAGATGTTTCCTAATGGAACTAGCTAACAGCGTTGAGCCAATTATCTACGCGCGCATTAAAACGAGCGTAGAGGTCCACCGATAGCGAGAAACCTTAATAAGTACGTAGGTTGAATACGTTTATCCGATCGTAACCGAACTCGATTAGAGACCACCCAACCAAGCGGGTGGTGCGCCTGGTCTTTTATGCTATTCGTCCTTTTATACCCTTCATCTTATCCTCCAACTACACAGCTCTCTGCGTGCCCCTACTGTTCCTCTTCCCCGTTTTCTTCAATCTCTGCCTGCGTTGTGGCAGAGTTCAATATTCAGCGCATATATACCTTTGTAATTTGGACAGTCCGCGCAGTTAAAACGATAATCCGTTTACGCTGCGTAGGGCAATAGTAACGGATGGGAAAAGGAAAGCACTTGTCGCGATCACAGAGAAGAGAACGAAGGGTAGGCGGAAGCAAATGAGGTAGGAGGATGACGAGTCGAGCCGGGCCGGGCCGTGCCGGGCCGCTCGAGGCGGTTGCTTTACCATCGGCGTAGAATGGAAGGGTAATGGATGCGGACAGAGACGGACAGATGGATACACACATAGAAAAGAGAACGGAGGTAGAGAAGGGGCTGGAAAAGCCCAGCGGCTTCTCGTTGGAGGCTTTCGGTCTAAGTCCTCGTTATGATTCAAGGCGCCTTAAGCCGGTCTTCACGGGCCGCGAGCTTCTCCTGGCCCTTTGATTTTCTCTCTGCGCTGCTAATTCTCCCCCGCAACTTTCTCGTCCTTGTCGTATCCATTCTCGCAGTAAAACGCCGAGGAATATCTCGCGGTAGGGTCGCACTTGGATCCTGGACTCGATGTTGCTTAGAGATCCTACCTACTAACTACCAACCTCGCAGTCTCAGGAAAATCGTACGGTACATGAGCGAAAAGCTGCAAAGCTTTTCCACCGTTTCCGATGGATTACGGTATGCCGATGCCTATCATTCCTGCAGTGCGATCGCGTTAATCGTGACGCTTATTAACTTGGTACTTGCACCTGATCGTGTACGTGATATTACGCATAGGACAGAGTACGCATGGCGGCGCGGCGTAGGGAAACGGGAATCGGGAAACAAGGTGGTTAAGTAGTAGTGCAGGATACACCAAGTTTTGCAATTACCACATGGGCCGCGACGGGGGAAGGGAAACTGGAAAAAAAAACAGGACAGGCAGGTTTCGTTGAACTGAACGACCCACTTTTCCAAGGAGAAGTCTACCTATCCAGATTCCTTAATCTTCTCACATATCTTCTGTTACTCATATTTCTTCTTTCTTGCCTACCGTCTCGCCTCTTCGTGGATTCGCTTTCATCGTTCAGCGGGATCTGTGTCGTGGTCAAACAGGATCGATCAAATCATACTTTAAGTAATATTTTCTCCGGTGTACAACATTGCGCGTACCTATATCTAAAGCATGCAACGGGACCAGTGATCGGGCCTAGTTGCAGTTCCAGTTGCAGTTGCAATCGCATTGGTAGCCGCAGTTGCAGCGGTTGCACGATTCGAGCTGCACGATATAAAGGGAGACAGCCATCGAGAGAGCGAGCGAGCGAGTTAGCGTTGTTTTACCGTAAGGGGTTAATTGCATTGCCAATAACAGATAATGCAACAATCAATGATTTAAGGGAGGTGGGGTCGGGCACGAGGATGGGGATGGGTACGGGGACGGGGACCGGGCTGGGGCTGGGGCTAGGGTTGGGGTTGGAGTTGGGTTTGGGGTTGGTGTTGGGGTTGGGGTTGCGGACGGGGACGGGGACGGGGACGGCGGCGGGGACGGCGGCGGGGAAGGGGAAGGGGAGGAGAACAGGAAGGGGGATGGAGATCGGGACGTGGTCGAGAATGGGAATGAGGATGACGATGAGTACGGGGATGGGGATGCGAATCTGGGAGTAGGTACATGTAGGAGTGCGAAAGACGGGGGTATAGAAGAGAGATAGCGAGTAAAGTGTTAGGGGTTAGTAAGAGAGGTAGTAAAGGTAGTGTGGCGGTGGTAGCGCGTATAGAGGAACGGGGTATGGATAATGGTAGAGAGGAAAAGGGATGTGCGACTCGTGCGTAGAGGACCGGTTCGCGTTTCTCTCTTTCGACCGATTAGGCAACTATAATCCGGCGTGTCCAATATATTCCAAGGTGTTTACGACTTATGTGGTACTGCGTCTTGAAAGTTGGATTTGAACGACATCGTCATATCGATATTGGAGGGCTTAATGGGAAAGCGTGGACGGGCAGAGAAATAAAAAGAATCCAAGCGGCGAGTTACAAATGCTTAATTCGTGTTGGAGAAATTATTAACGATAAGTATATTCCCGGAAAGCGGTTCAAGTCCGATATTTGCTACTTGAAGTATCGACTTTTCTCAAGTTTCGATCCAGCGCGGCGGCAGCGTGCCGAAGGGAAAGAGTAATGTTGGCGAGGAAATTAATATGGGCATGATTTGTTGTTATCATGGGACAGGTAAAGGGAAGGGATCGAAGAAGAAGAGATTGGTGCAGGATGGTGGCGCAAAGTCTTTCTCAGGGTAGAGAGCAAAGCCATTATTTACTATAACTGCCGCCGCGCCGCGCCGGCGGGGTAGAAGGCTGACCGAGGTAGGAGTTGCTGTCAAGCATCCATCATCGCGACTAATGGCTCCACTCTCCTGCCAATAACATCCGGTTGTGCACCTCCGGTCGGAAACCTCTACGGTTTAGTCGCGTTTCTCGATCTTATGTCTAACTCCTCTTCGAGTGCTCATCCTTTTGAGCTGGAGGTGGTGAAAGGTGGAGTTTTCGATTTCGTAGAAACTAACGGTGCTGGCTTTCCCCTGGCCTTTCGCATTTCCGTTTAAAGAATGGCGGCCCGGAGTGTTGTTGGGAAACTGTTGGGCTGCTGGTCAGGGAGGCTGATGTCTCGTGGCTCATCATCTCTCGTGGATCATTGCACGGGACCGAGCTGTCGCGGTGCATACAACAGAAACAGTTAGATAGTTATTGCTGAGCGATTTGATAGGTGGATAATGACGAGTAATGACACACCACGGTGGGAATCGAAGCTATATTTCCTCACTCCGATTTGCTCCATTCCGTTTCGGTCTCGCTGCTCCAGCTCCAGCTCCAGCTCCAGCTCCAGCTCCAGCTCCAGCCCTAGCTCCAGTGCGAGCTGCAACTCTTGCTGTTGCTCTCACACTCGTTGAGCTCGATGTAACGTAGCATTCGTGGCGTTCGCCTTGTTTTGCAGCCTCTCGTTCCCCTGGTTCCATCTCGCTCGTTCGCACTCCCTTTCACCTTCTTCGTTCGACACTGCCGACCCCCGTGTCACTATCCTCTCTCGCTTCTCTGTTGCGCGCGAGCTTGCGGATGTGGATACGAGATTGCGTCATGCATATGCAGCTGCATTTGGCATCGGGCTATGCCCGTCCAATCACCGCCGTGAAACTTGATTGTCGCCGATTATCCCTCGCCGATCGGCCTAATAAAACACGAATATTTTTCCACATTACTGATGCACCAACACCTTCCACTCTCTTCATTTCGATCTTGTGGTTTATGAAAAATGACACTCCCACCCATCATCCACATCAACTGCCATTGCAATTTCTTTTCTCTTGTGTACATGAAATACCTACCTTCGGTAACGCCGCGCGTGCCGATTCTGCCACGAGCTTGTATGTAATCATCCTCTTGCTACCTTTCCCGCGACGTTTTCCGGTCTAACCGGCTTTGAATATCCGTTGATTCGGTAGAATGAATAGAATTAGTCGGGAATTGCATTTAGTACAGATGCAAGGATATTAGCCCTGTCCAGATGAATGAACCTTCTGAATGTACACTGACTCTCGGTTACCACTCTAGAACTTACCAATATTGGCATCCCTGTGCTTGACAAGAGTGACGGTGGCGATAAGTTATTAGGTACTTATAGCGATATGGATACCGATCGACAAACCAACAGGGTAATCGTAGTCGTGACGATGTAATGCCGAGGAATGGCACGAACAAACCAGTTCGGTGAACAGCGGGGAATAGAAGATCCAGCCAGTGGAAGCCGTTGATGGTTTCTTTTCACCTTTGCACAGCAAATTTCAACGTAACTCGACGCGGACTCGCTCGTTTTCGACCGAAGGGGTAACGCACGTCGCGTCGAGCCGATGTGCGATGATTTAAGGACCACCAACCATTGAAAAGTATGTATGTAGGTATAACGGAACCCGGTGAAATCGCGCATCCGAAGGCATCGTCTAAAGTCCAAAACGATGGTACTCAGACTTGGTGCGGAGACTCAGCACTTGTTATCGGTTTGCGAACGGAACAGAGCAATACCTGTTGCATACGTCAGTGATTCTTTTCACGAGGCGAAAAATTCTTTCGAAACTATCTTTCTCGCTAAAATTTTATTCCCGTGTCGAGAACGGTATAATCTACAGAAAAGTGAATCATGCTTTTCGTACGACGCATAGCTATCTATGTAATAAATAAACGAATACCTTACTTAGTCGTGCTGCATTAGCAAGTCGGTGGATTTAGATTAATGTAGAGGTTGATTAACGTATGAGGGACGGATGGAAAGTTGAAGAAGAATAGAAGCTTGTTTGTTGTTGAAACAAGATTGTATGAGAAGAGCGGAGCTGAAAGAGACAGTGAGAGAGGCGGAGGGAATGAGCGATTATAAAAAAGTTGTAGTTGGCGAGGAATGGTTGATAAGGTGGACCAGGAATATCGGTGGTGGGCGCCGTCGAAGCAGTGGTTATCTCGGCAATTAATATGATTGAGGAGACATCTCTCACGTCTCTGTAATATCCAGCAATGGCGCAAGTTCTGATTGCTTTCCCCGTTCCACCCGCGCTTTGCTTCGCTATCTCAAATGCCATAACCCTAGCGCACTTCCTTGCCCCTTCTACGGTGTTCCGAGTTAACGAAGCTAAGTTACGGTACTCGGCGTAGAAAGTACCATTTTCTCTTGGTTTTTTCACTCGGACTTTTACGAAACAGAGAGAGAGAGAGAAAGAGAGAGAGATAGAGAAGGACGCTTGTGTCGTTTAAACTTTCAAAGCTTTACTGTACGCCCCAAACGGTGATTTTGGAGCAACGTTGTAAATTGTAAAACATGATACAATTTGAGGGCTTTTTCAAAAGATAGAAATCCCTTGTCAAAGATGGAAACTAATGCACGAGTGGATCAAATATTTGCGTGACGTAAGTGTTTGGACTTAAGGGGGAACACCACTGTGACGGCCGGAAAAGTAAGCCATTTTTAAGAATTTTATTCATAAATAATTTATAGTTTTCATAGAAAATGTTTATTACCTGCCTTTAGTACGCTGTCTTAAGAGACTATACAAAAAAAAATAAATAGAAAAACATCTATAAAATTAATCTTCTAGACCCTCACACGCGAGCTGGTCGAATGTGTAACTATGGAACAGCAGGTCCGAAATCAAATTGCATTTTTTTTTATAAACTATATGAGTGTAGTTTCTGTTGTGCGTCCGGATTTTTGATTGAAAACAAACTTTTTGAAATACGCTCGAAAAACTGTCCATTTTATTCGCGGATTTTCGAAACTTTTCTTCTAAAGCGCACCATTTTTACAAAAATAATTTGTTTAAGAAATCGGTACGCACAATGGAAACTATACCTACTCATATAGTTTATAAAAAAAAATGAAATTTGATTTCGGACCATCTCTCCCACAGATTCGACCAGCTCGCATGGGGGGTCTAGAAGATTAATTAATATATTAAAATTTATAGATGTTTTTCTATTTATTTTGTTTGTATAGTCTCTTAAGATAGCGTATTAAAGGTGGGTAATAAAAATTTTCTATGAAAACTGTAAATTATTTCTGAAAAAAAATTCTTAAATATGGCTTACTTTTCCGGCCGCCACAGCGGTGTTCCCCCTTAACGGATGGCAGTATTAATTTTCGTTTGGAGGAGAGAAAGAATATCGTATCGTAAAAATTGACCAACAAAGCGTGCGCGATGGCCGTTTTTGCATGCTGTAGTGTATAGGGATAACGTGAGAGAGAAAGAGAGGTAGAGTGACAGGGGTCAGACAAGGAAGGGTGTGAAGGGCGCGAAGGGTATGAAGGGGGTGAAGGGTGTGAAGGGTGGGAAGGAGGAGAAGCGAACACAGTGGAATATAGAGAGACGGAGAAACGGTAGAGCGCGAGCATCACACTTAAAGCGGTACGTGACAAACCGGCACCAGTTCTTATCTGTCCGTTCCGTTTTCCGTCCCCGCGGTGCCATGGATTCTACGGGGTTCTCGCGATAATCCGAACGTTCCACCCTCGCTCGACGTTTGCCACCCAACCTCTTCTTACTCCTCTTTGCTCTGTTCCCTCTTTCGTTTTCGAACGATAGCAACAACATGGCAGAGACTGTTTAACATCGGTAGCATCGCACCGCATCGCACTGCACCAGCACTAAGTAGCACTAACAATAAGTTGTAACGACAACGGGCGGCGCGATGGAGGTGGCTAAGCTGGCAACGGCACATTCACTTCCTCCACTGCGGACTCTTTGACACTACTAACGTAAGTTAGTTAGGTCTACAGCCAGCCTCCGAAGCTTGCATCGTCTGAGTACCTACCTTACAACCACAACCAGTATGTGACGTTATAGTCGCATCGCGATCGTGCGCTCACCCCATTCTGACACCTTCTTGTCAACTATTCCACCCGTATCAAAGGCTAAGAAGAAAAAAGAGAAGAAGTAGAATCGTTGAACTATAATCGGGTGCGTGTGCAAGCGCCGCATCTTTGAGCCCGACCATCTTGACAATCATTCCCTACCGCTTCTGTTCAACTACTTAGCTAAATAGCTACTGCTCCATTCTGATTTACCAGCTTGTAATATCGATTCTTGTGGGACAGGTCACTGTTTACTGATCGCCTCAACTTCGTAGTGAATGTTCATGCCAGTTAACGCACAGCTACCTTTTTCGATACTCTTTGCCTGCTGATGGCTTACGAACAAGTACGATACTATATGTAGCTAGGTATATCGTTGAATGTCGGTACGAAAGCAAGGTATAATACTGTGCTATACATGCCCGTTTGATTAACTTGAAAAGAAGAAGGGAAAGCCAAAGGTATACCCTGCGATCCTTTGTGCTGTACCATCGAACAAACCAACGAGGGACGTTAGACTCCTTCCATTCTTCTCTTTGGTTGCTCGAATTGGAGATTTCGCCGCGGGTATCCAAGACGGAACTAAGAAAGGAAGTGTATACGCGACGCTACGCGATTACTCTTGAGAAGCCGTTTTTCGACGGGGCATCTAGAACAGTTCTGTCCAGCTACGCGGGAAAGAAAAATATTCCACCATCAGCCTAATTACTAATTACGAGTTACGCGTTACGAATTAGAGAGCAAGAGGGTAAGCAAAGCACGGTGGACCAAGGAAATGGTGGTGAACGAATCGCGTGCGTCGATAGCGATGCTTGCTGGCTGGGTATATAAAACGATAAATAGCTGCGTCACGAGCGTGATAGAGAGAAAAAAAGAGAGAAAGGTGGCAATTTTGCATTGCCGCGAGAATGAGAGGAGGAGAGAACGAACACATGTCCGTGTCACCGTCGGCGTCGTCTCTCCTGCCTGAATCCTAGAATTTATGTCGGTCAGTGAATCACGTCAAAATTTGATTTGTCGATGGCTTTTATAGCAGCAAGTTATTGCTCGCGCGTTAGGTACAAATTCGGTACGGTATACGTCGACGATGTTTCAAACATTTCCACTTTGTTGGTCGCGTTACGTTCCCGAAGAGCCTCTGCGAATTCAAGTAGGTATCCCTACGCGAATACCTACGTCTAACGACTGTCTAATCTCGCCTCGCTAAATAACATACGAGATTACGTTCCTCGGTGAAACCTACTCCGCGGCTTGTGCAGTTATGCTTCCTTTGCGCTGGCTGGTAGCCGATGTTCACCATCAGTCGTTCGGATCCAGCCGTTACTTGCTCTGCCACGATCACGCAGATGCGGTGTGACGAAATTCTTCCGGACTTGTCATTTCGCGATCTACCTACTTGAACAAGTGAATATTTTTCATTGGGGAATGCGCGTTTACCTGAAACGTACGAACAGATTTTCGAAACGTTGGCGTTGCCACCACTACAGTCTGGCGGCACCAACGGGAGATACGCATATATCAAGCGGACACAACGAATATATCATTCATAATTTGTTCGGAACGGTTGATTTGTAGCCCGCGACGTGTGGCGTCGAGCTGTCCCTCCATACCTACATAGATATGTATGTATAATGTATTTACGTACCATGTACGTGTATATATGTACATGTGTATAGATATATATATATATATATATATATATTCATCCCCCCCAAAACCCCTACCACCCTTTCTTCTCTCAATGTCTCGTCTGTGTCTCCCTTTATCTTATTCATTCGACACACTCGTTTCCTCTTTACTGCTCTGTATACTCTCCTGTCTCCAACACTTCCATTGCCATCCAACTTCCCTCCCCCCTCCCCCACCCCATCCCCGCCCCCGACTCTTTTGATATATCCACGCCGAGCCACGTCACACGGCATTCTATGCCCGGTGAGTGTAGATTGAAATTAATACCCAATAATGCTTGTAAATCATTAGGGAAATGCACGAGCCGTGTTAAAACCGCGCCTCCATCCGCCGCGTTGCGCCGCGCCGCTCCGCGCCGGTGAGGGCGGTCGTTTTACATTTGTATAGATGCTATATGTAATACATAGAACGGGAGTTTTGTCGTCGGTCTAGAGAGTTGATGCGATCAAAGTTCTAATCGTAGGGGATTTGATGAGGATACGTTGATACGTACGTGGGTAGGTACAATCTGGTGTTTCTAATACAATGTGTAAGAAAGCTACCTACCATGGTGTTTGATTGTTTAGGCGCAGGATGTACGAGACTGTAGGTATATTACGCTTGGTACTGCGTAAGTGATACACCATACACCGAGCCAATGGGCAAACGCGAGTAAATCTAGATTGCCAATGATTTGTGGCGGTTAAGTATCTCAGTGAATTCGGGTTCTGAGTTTCGTCGTTTCTCGTTACGGTACCGTATCGTAACTGGACATTTCTATCCGAGGTCAAGGGGTTACTTACGCTCTCGGCGCCAAATAATTGATCGCTTTTAGGATTTTTTTCTGGAGAGGTGTGAGATAAATCGAAAGTGTTATAATTTGAGTTTGGTCTTGGAACCTTTATTCATGTAGAAAAATTTGATTGACACACTTTTGTCAAATAGTGCCCTTCGTTCTCTGCGGCTGCAGCAACCTCTGCACCAAAAAGGGGGCCTCCTTATCAGCACGATATTTCCCTGAAAAACGCACAACATTAAAAATTCAACGCCGGTCTTATAAAATGATGTTTTAATAATGGGCCATCGGGCCAAATTTTTGAATTTTTAGAAAATAAGAAAATTATGCCAAGAAGTCGATTTTTCGTCTGCAAATTCGATCTTTAAATGGTAAAAAAATATTGAAAATTAAAAATTTAAAAAAATGGCCCGATAACCCTTAGAGATTGTCATTCTGCATAGGTTAATTCAAAGTTTATGAAAAAAAGTTGTCAATTGTCGAAATTATCATGCTGACAAGTTAGAAAAATGTAATTTCAGGAAAAACACGTTTAAAATTGAGAAGGATAAAAAGTATTGGTGAAACATATTTTTGTAACTTACACATAATTTGCCACACCAGTGGCATACTGTGGACCCTCTTTTTGCTCAGTTTCTACATTTTTGGAGTTTCTGTTCGATCTGCGAGCACTACGAGCTACTTTTGTAGCTTACGCCGCTGCGATCCTCTCATGTTTTAGTCTGTTAGCATCTTCTTTTTCACAATAATTATGCAAATTGAAGCCAATCTTACACCCCAATTATTAGGTATAATATTTGCAATTATGCATTTATTTTTCAATTAATATATACATAATCATATATTCGGCCAAAAATGGTGTCGAGTAGTATATCTGTCGCAGCGTTATTTGCAGCTCGATTTAGGATACTATATGATGTAGAATATATCAAATATATATAGTTATACTTTTACTAATACAATTAAGGAATACACGTATCTGTGAGTTTCTACCTGAATGCTGCATCTGATTTCCTACTGTTCGGCATGGCTGAATTTTTTGGCACCGTGCACGCTCCCACATTATGACAAATATCTTCGTTAAATATTGAGATATCGCTTTAATTATTTTTACTCTATATTCTACGCACTGACAACATTTGATTACAGGGTGAAAACAAATAAAAAAATGTCGAATGTTGCGAACGTATGTAACCCCTTAAAGGTAACGTTGCTGCTCTGTTAGGAGAGGTGCGGAATAGAAAGTAGGTACGCAGATAAAAATGACGTATTGTTGTCCAGGCTTTCCTGGCGAAAACATCAGCGGAAATTATAGCCAGTGCCAACGCGCGTTGCATTGCGTTGGTTGTGTTTTTAAGCGAAACATGGACGACAAAGTTTAGGACGGACCATGTTTTCTTGTGGATCCGAATGCAAAGACTAAAAGTTGTACGAGGAGACGCGCGTAGGTGCAACAGGTGGCCCATAAAGCGTGGACGTCCGTTTATCAAGAACGAACGAGTGCATTCGCATTGACTGATGGATGTTCAGGTTCATTGCAACGGTGACGCGCGGTCTGTACGCATCGACCTTAAATACGAGCGACGATGTACCTACATACAATACATCGGGTCGGTTGGATTTCTGTCGTCGACAAATTAATTAGTCGTGCACGTTTGCGCATAGGGATGTTGCCGTTACAAGTAGTCTACCCGGTCTATTGGAGGAAAAACAATCGGATTGAATGTGTTATCAGCGCGTTGTACGCTAAGCCTCGTTCACATTAGTCAAACTTACTGGCTTGAAGCGACTTGAAGCGGTAAACTTGACTAATGTGAGCCTGTCATTCACTTGACATAAAATATCCGTTTAACCTTTTTTTTTCAAATTTTAAACGAAGTATTCGTTTACATTAGTCAAGTTTACTGACTTCAAGTCGCTTAAAATCAGTGGACTTGATAGTGTGAACTTGTTATTCACTTCACTTGAAATATCCTTTCAAGTTTCAAGCGAAGTAGAGAGTGTTTCAACTTTTCTTGCCTTGAAATAATAGAACTTGAATAGTGGGAACGTACGTACAAGCGTCACGAAGGTAAGCTGACTGTCTATTGTTTTTAAAAATTTTCAATAATTCATTCCCAATTTCGTTTTCTATTATGCACAGGCCAGCAAATATCACCTCCATTGACGCCATTTCAGATATCTTAATCTACTTGCTTCATTCTTCAGCTTCAAGCTTCAAGTACTCTTAAAAGTAACTTGAAGGCAGCTAACAATATCTGAACACCAACTTGAAGTCAGTATACTTGAATTCAAGCGACTTGAAGCCAGTAAACTTGACTAATGTGAACGAGGCTTAACCGAAGCGACACGCGACGCGACAATGCGAACGCGAGTGCGAATATAATGCACGAGCTGTTGATTAGTCATTAAGAGAAAACAACCGCAAGAAAAGTTTAATACTTACTTTATTGTTAGATCGAGGCGAGTTGACGAGGTGTCGCAAAATTTCCGCAAAGATATCTACACTACCGTAAGTTACGAAACGTTACATCTCGGTGAATTTAAAGACAAGCTGGGCCCTACGCGGCTCTGCATCATAGCCCCGTGCCTGGTATGTCCCACGGCGATAGTAAAAACTTTTGCGCTCCTTATAATTATGGGTAATTCACGGTAATTAACGAGGCTACTCGGAGTCACGCTGGCAATTTTCTCTGTAATATTTCTGCAACGATAATATCGCGTTTTCCTACGCCACCAGTTTCTCCGTAAAACAACTTGTTCCTCGCGCATTCGCATCTACGCCCTTTCTGTCGTCCATCCTTCCCCTTAATACCGCAAACCCTTTCACTTGTTTCACCGAATCAGAATACTCTAATGTTGTTGGCGAGGGCGAAAGAAAATTCAATTAATTTTCAAGAAGCGTAGATTGTAGTAGGTACCTATGTTTCGACGAGTGTTTACTCGAATATTTCGTCACGCGATCATCCAAGATATTGAAAGAAATTCTACCCCCTTTCCTGCTCGTATCGATTACGAAATGCGGTCGGCAGATTTGCGAGAGATTCCGGCAAACTCTGGGGATGCATGAACGGCAATCTGCAAAGACCTTCTTCCCGAATTTATTTTATCGTTTCTGCTGGAAATGACGTTCCGTAACGAGACGTAAATTCGGAAAGCTGTAGTAAACAGGGTCGTACGTAATGCGTAGGCAGTCAGCACCGGTTCTTCTTCTAAATAACAAACATGAATCTGATTGAATGTGAATTGAATATACCTGCATACGAGTGTGTATAGATACATACCTACGTAGGTATGCGATACACTGCGACTCGTGTTCAATTGTCCATTTCATATACCGATCCCTTAAAAACTTTCCGTCCCAACAGCTTTGGTCGTCTAATTCTGCTCTTCTTTTATCCTTTCAAGCGTTTTTTTTCTGACTTCCAAGTGTTCTAATCGTGCGAAATTGTTGCACCGCGATGTTAGAGAGATGCAACGCTACTTACATTTCCCGTGATAGTCATGTGAGTGTAGAAATTCAGCAGAAACCATGGTGTCCCGTATGGAACGACTTACAACAACGCGTCAAATTTCGCTCTAACTACATACCTCCACTTCTTTTTCTCACCCCTTTTTGGTTGCGTATTAAACGCGCATAGCAAGCTGAATTCAACTCTCTCGCTCTGTTTGTCTGATTGTCTGATTGTGAGAGTCGTGTGCGCGGGTGCGCGGGTGCGCGAGCACAGAAACAAACTGATACACAGAGGCAACTCGTTGGTGTACAGAGAGTTTACATAGGAACGGAGCAGTGGTTGAGTCCCAGAGTGTGTGGGGAGACGAGGTTTGGGGATGGACTGGGAACGGCGCGGGCGGCGTGGGTGTAGGGGGTGGCTGCCGATGGTGCCGGGGGTGCTGGGGTTGCTGGGGGTGCCGGTGGTGCCGGTGGTGCCGGTGCTGCCGGTGCTGCTCAGTATAAGCCAGTGCGCGTCAATAACCGTCCATCAGATGTAATAGCTCCCCGAGACACATCGGTTGCATTTAAATGGCTGCTTAGCCGACTCTGTCTCGACGCCGACGTGGATCTATGGAATTCCATCAAGCTCTACGGGATCCCTTATCGTCCTAACCGGGTCGTCGCGTCTCGGTCCAAGCGTTCCCGGACCCACGTTATTTTCTTTGCCCGATCCTATGGAGTGCGCTTTCGCGGTTACTTACTCCCCAACGAGAATAGTGCAAGGTGTCGCGGAATAGTTAAGGGTGGGGTTGGGCTTACCCTCTACCCGTACAAATTTCATCTTCATTAGACTCTAGTGAACGATCGAAATAGCCGTTTCATGAAATCGTTCAAGAAATTTTCGTTTCCTTGGGGGAGAAAAAATGTTAGCACGAACTATTACGGTGTTTTATAGTCGGCTCGACCAGCTGCCACTAGCTGGATCATTCACAAAGCAAAACGAATATGGTAGAACGATGGTCAGGGTAACAGTTATCAACTGCTGAATTCTGCTAACTCGAATGTATCGTGATTGGCTCGATCACAATAGTTGAATCCGCATAGATAGGGAGGTCCCTACTCGTCTGATCTTCTACCTCCAACGCTTTTACTCCCCAACCTCGCGCGCTCTCTATATTCTACGGTAGGGACATATCTCGGCCTTTCTCGCAGAACATGGGTTACTCTGTTACTGCTGTGCCTTAATTATAAGCCTGAAAACGATTCAATACGTTCGTAAAATATTGTTCGATAGCTACATCGTTCCACCACGATACGATACGTTTATGGGGTTAAATTTCCGCAACAATACTACGCTCATAAGAGGAAGCGGTTCTGATTGCCTTTACGGTCTACACTTGTACAGTGCTCGGTAGAAGAGCGCAGTGTATCGGTACATATACGTGCGCTCTTTCTTCGTTCTCAGTTGGTCCTGTGACCGTGCTGCTGTCGCAGTGTCGGACCTTCTCTTCAGCATCCGCCTCTCTCAGGCGGTGACTTAATCCCTCGCGGCGCGGCGCGGCGTGGCGTCGAGGCTGCGGGGGTTAGGCGTGCTCGTTTTGCCCGCGGGATTGCTATAGAGTAGACGAAAGTGGTGTGGGTGTTCGCGGCGGCGGCGGCGGCGGCGGTGACGGTGACGATGGCGAAGGAGGGGTGCGAGAGGGCAGCTACAGGCAAAAGGATCTGCATGGCGGCTCTACCGCGTCGCAAATCACTTAAACTGCGGCTGGTGGAGCTACGCGAGGGCAAGCTCGACTCTCGGAAAGGAGGGGTGGTGGATAGTCGAGGGTGCAGAGAGTAGAGGAGGCGTACGAGGAACAGGAGTAGGAGGAGAAAGAGGTGGAGGTGGAGGGTGATTATAAGACCGCTCGGGGTTGCTGGCTAGCGAGGTAGTACCATCCGTTATGACTATAAATCTAAGATAACAATAACGTCTCCCTCACCTCTGAGCTTCCCTCGCCTGCCTCCCCGCAACATCCCACACCTCTGTCCCTGCTTCTCTATCCGACTCCCCTCTATCCGGTTTCTCTACCTCCGTCTTTATCCTATTTCTTCTATTCTGTTTCACCCCCTATTCTATAATAGGGGAATATTCATATTCTAAATAACTTTTCGCCACCTTCACCTCCGCCCCCAAATTTCGAATCTAACGCGTCCACGAAGTTGCAACTAGCCAACTAATGGCATTCTTCAACTATAATTGCAGTGTCCCGTTTTTTTCATGTTTTTCCAATTTTTTGTGGAACGCTGACAAGGATCAAGTTGCGAGGTTGAGTAAGTTGCTGGATCCAGATTGAATCCATGCTAGAGCTATGAAAAATTGGTGCGCATTACGTGATAGACATTGCTGCTTACTTAGTTAGGCACTCGTCGTTGCGTGTACCTGTATACTACATAGACAGGTTCGCCGTGCTGCAGCGAACGATGTAGGTACACGATACAGTTGCCATTGGTCAAATGGAACCGAATCAAGACCCACCATGTTGTTTCGGCAAGCGTTCGGAGGAAAGGAGGAACGGAAGCGGAAACGGAAGCGGAAACGGAAATGGAAACAGAAACAGAAACGGAAACGGGTGCGACATCGAAAGATGCGCGTACCGCCGCGCCGTGCCGCGCTGCGCCGCGTTCCGTAATAACTACGGGACCACGGACAGGACGACGAGGTACCTACGGTCTGTGTACAGGTATATTAGGCGCGGCTTATTGTTCGGCGCGACCCGTTTCGCGAACGCTGCTGGTAGTAGCAGCGGCAGCTAGTAGGCGCAGCCTGATAACGATTCGACTTTAATGTTTGCACCAGGCATGCTTTTAATTGGGCTTAATGCCGTAAACAGCAAGTGCGTTAATGAAAAGTACCTCGTCGCGACATTACTATTCGGTACATTAAGTCGCGAAATGAAATTCACAATCGATGATCACGCTGGACCGTCGGCGAAAGAGTAATAATGCATCGCGATAAATATGTATTACGAGTTTATCGTAATAATGAGTTCACCGATTCATGGTCCAGAGGAAGAGGAACGCATACGATGATGCGAGCGGACGCGATATCTCGTCCGCGATCGCACGCGGCGACAAACTTCCGCGAGGAAGAAAGATGGGAACATGGGAGAGAGGAACAGAGAGATGAGGCGACTGTCACACTGTCACACTGTCACACTGTCTCGCGGCTAGGTATACATACGCGCATATGTGTATTCGCGATGATACACATAGGGAGTAAGCTGATAGGAACGGTAGAAGAGGGGATTCGAGAGGGGTAGAGGAGAATGGGAATGCCGGAGGAGGCGGAGGCAGAGGTGGAGGTGGTGGCGGAGGCGGAGGCGGAGGCGGAGGCAGCACTACCGATAGCACCGGCAGGGGCAGCTAAAGTTGGTTATTTTATTGGAAATTTTGGCGAGTCCCCGTTCGAGTTTGTGAATCGCGACTGTTCGATTGCTTTCAAAGGCAAATTAATATCGCGCCATGAACACGTGCCCATCCGATGCACTGATGAGCTTAATGAGAACGGAAGTAAAGAGCCGTGGATAAATGCTACTTTGATCAGCAACTAATTGGACTCCCGGGCAAAACACTAATTGTCGAAAAGCTCAAAAGCCAGGGGCGAACATAATTTGTCGAATTGATTTTGGTAGAAGTTGCTACCTGATATCTGATAATTTCTAACGATGCGCAGACCACGCGACCTTTGCTGACCCTTGAGGCAACAGGCGTTTGCTTGAAGGTCATAGCTTGAATCGAATGGAATCGAGTCAATTCGACTGGACTCGACTGGACTCGACTGGACTCGAATTCTAGAATTCGAGATTGTCCAGAGGAGGGACAGCAAGTACGCACACATACGGATGCTGAGCGTCTGGAAATAATAGCAGAGACTGGTCGCAACGCGTCCGTCCAGGAGTAAGGGAAATCGAGGAATGAAGAGCCGGTTGGGTACACCTGCCGCTACATCGTCCATCACACCCGCAACAGAGCGAGCTAATACACGTATAATTACTCGTTTCTAAGATTTATTTTAATTAGCCCCTATATCTTCTCTTAACGAGCACAACTCCGATTTACCATAAGCCGCTTCGTTCTTCTCCCTCGACTGAACGGAACGTTCACCAGCGGCGCGGCACAGAGCGGCGACGATTTCCGGGCAAGACCTATCGCGATTCGAAATAGTTTCTTCCCACGATCAATGAAAAAGCCGCAATTATCCAAAGAGAAGTAGACACGACAGAAAGTTGTTGCGCAACAGGAGATATGGAGAATAGAGAGCAAAAGATTTTGCTCGTAGATTGTTAGAGTTGTTGGTCGCTGATGGAATTGGCTGGCTCGCTCCATTAACTCGTTCATAGGCGGTCTAACGTCATGGCGTTGTCTCACACCCTATAAGCCGGCAGTAAATCAGCTGTAGTACCCGCCTTACCACTTTCCTCCCTCGCGCTTTGCTGTTCAGGCTTCTCTAGGTCGGAAACGGTGGTGGCAAACCCGAAACTCAAGCCAAACGTACGAATGAACAGCGAGTTTGGCGGGGGATGGTGGCAGCAATGCCGACAGTGGTGGTGTAAGATCGCTCGCGAATCCGTAATCGGCGTAAACCCAAGGACTTTGGCGGTTAGAACCGCGGATCCTCTATCGCACGCGTACAAGCACGAGGGTGAGCGCGAGCGCAAGCTCAAGCACCGCGCTCCTCCCTCTCGTACTCGCGCACACATACACAACTACATCTATGCTCAGGCACAGGCCTATCCAGTTCTGTGACCAGCAATCTGTATTAGCTTTCTCGTGTAGCCAGGAGAATGTACGATGGGGAATCGGTGGTCGCCTCTAGCCTAAATCTATATTTCTACCTCCCATAACCCGTATCTGTTCATCTGCTACCACCGACCTAGCCAGTGGTAGAAACGTTTCGCGCAACCTTCTCACTTCTAACACCCTCGTCGCTCTCCCACCTCTCTTTTCCTTCCCTTCGCAACCCCTTTGGATCTCGTCCTTGCCTCCCGCATCTCGCATCTCGCGTCTTGCTCTCGCTCGACTTGCGACGCTTCGAACTCACCTCCAGCCGACGACAAATCCTCGTGCGGTGCTCCTACGGACCAGCGCAGCGCGACGCCGCCCTCCGTCGCCCCGCCACGGCACGAGCACATTTTCCTGAAATACGAGGTCCCCGGGAGCATAAACGCCGTTACTATTCCCACAAGTTGTAACTGGTGTTAATTATTGACTTGATACACTTACATGTGTATGTGCGTTCGCGCAAGCGGTGTCTCTTACCCCATCTCCCTCTCCACAGTCCGCGTGTGTCTCTGTACGTGTAGATACGCGAGTACCTATGAATATTTGTATAAATGCGTACACTCGTGAAACAAGGGGAGATGTAGGAAATACAGAGAATAGCGAAACTGATTTCTTCGTGCATGCGTGTATAGGACAAATCGGGAGAAGGGTGAGAAAGCATACGAGCGTGACACAGCCAGCATCGGGAACTGTATAGAGTGTAGAAGGAGGGAGAAGCAGAGAGGGCAAGGAGGTGTGGTGTTTTAGAGGTCGCACAAGTGGCGTTATTTGCGCGTGCCGTCTGCCGATATCTGTACCATGATAACGGAAATAACAGAGTTCGACAAAATTTGACTTTTTTCGGACTTGTAACATTCAATAGCCTCCTCTTATAGGTTCTCTGGCGCTGCAAACGAATCCGCAAACCGTTTGTCGCCATCACTCCCAGCTTTTGAGAAACTCAATTTTGAAGAAAACTGCAAATTTCCAACTTCGAACATCTTTTGTGCCGAAACAGTAATAATTATTCGGTTGCTTGTCCTGGCAAATTATTCTATGAATCCTCCCGAATACGACGATATAAGTTATTAGTGCATTATGAACATTTAAATATATTTAAACAACGATCAAATGGTTAAATAACACTCGAAATGCACCTATTTTTGCAGATATCTTTCAATTTATTTCCAAAACTAAGGATCTATGAGAAAATCTGACTGCTCCACGCGATGCAGAAGACATTTTTCCTCCGGAAAGCATCAACAGAAGTGGTAAGTCACGTTTTCTTTTCAATACAGACGCGAAATAATTTGGCAAAACGTGCGGCGCCGGCAGTGGTACCCACGCGCGTTAAGCGATTGTGTTACGCTAAGCGACAGTGGATCGCGCGCCGCCGTTGAGATACCCTACGTCTACAACTATTTTCGTTGCGAATGGCCGCTAATTGGCAGTGTTTCATAAATTTCGGTCGTATGCTCTCCGATTCTTCCAAATATAGTAGCTAATTGGCTCTGGTTGCACGAAACAGTAAATGGATTTGCCGCCTGAGGATGAACGGAAAAGTTGATCTGATAGGGCCAATCGCAGGAAACAACTCGTTCGTCGCGCTGGCGTTGTTTCGATTTGTTTCTCGAAAGGGAAGTTCTAAGCAGACGGATCGTGTATATGGAACAGCCTCAGTTACGCGTTTCCCGCTATCGTACGAAGCATCCGACTAAATTGAAAGTTCCGTCTGAGAGGGAAATACATTTGTAAATGAAACAGTCATGAACGTATGCCCGGCAGCCTGCGGCTATTCAATCTAACCGGGGTACAAAGCTAATAGAAATTCTACGTCTCTCGCATAAAGGAAACCGTGAAATAAAATCGAATGTGGATCCCCTTGCACGGATTACCAATAAGTTGAACGTCCGATGGTTGGTTGTTCACCGAACACCGTACCGGCATCCGTGAAATCAATTTCCGATTCTCGGCTCCACTCGACTCGCCTCGTCTCCTTTCGCTTTCATCTGCGTTTATTTTGCCTCATCAGATGTTACAGAATATCAAATTTCTAACGATGCTTTGCCAGTGAAGAATCTTTCGTAGAAATAGACGAATCGTGGGGTGAATTGTTCCGATTCATGCTCCTACAAGAGGAACATGACTGGACGCGAAGGAAACAACAATATGTAAGGTGAAGCAGGATTGAGATAATAATGCGATGCTCGCCCCAAGGATCGTGGCGTGGAATTAAGATTCTGTAGAGGAAGCTCTCGAGGATTCTCGTGGCAGAGTAACGTGAGCTTAAGTCCTCAAGATAATTTACCGTTCAAACGTTAACCCGGAGCTGGTTCGGTTGGCCAATCCAGAGTGTTTCCAGAAGGATTCAGAGGGTGGTTGGTGGATCGTGGGGCCTACAGTATAGAGGAATACGAAACGAAAGAGACAGAGGCGGGCGTCTGGCACGGTTGAAGGTTGGAAAAGGAGAGTGGCGGATTGGGAACGAGAGGAGGGAAAGGGAACTGGAAGGGGAAGGAGAACGGGAACGGGAACAAACGAAAGACGGTGGGACTCGGCATGAGAAACAAGGGATGAGAAGCGCAGAAGAGCGAGAAGAGAGTAACGTTTCCCTGGCCGTGACACTGCCGCGACGACGACGCTTGCTTCCCGACCTTTTTACCCTCGCTGCCGCTGACACATTTCTTGATTTTCAGAACAATGCGGCCATAAAGCAACGAGAGCGTGTAAAGAGTGCGTGGCAAGCAAACGATATTTACCTGCTGCGCTGTAAATACCAAAAGGCAGAGAGTGCGATCCAGCCATTCGAGATGCGTGTCGCGTGCCGCGTGCCGCGGCCCACGCGCAAGTAGATTTTAAGCATCCTGTTCCCTGGAGTCAGACCAGGGGGACGGGTGAAAAGGCGGGAAAAGGATTGCAGAATTTCAGCAACGTCGTGAAATCACGAACCGAGTTGCGCTCGAGCCCCTTTTGGCCCGATCCGTTTGGCAATTCGATGAACAGTAGAGCCCCTGGGTCATCCAATTATTCCTTGCGACTACTACCTTTGCTACGGGCAAATGTACTCGGTGAACTGAAACAAAGAGGGATTCAACGAATCGATCGTATTCTCTTCAAACAGACACTAGTCTTTGGGTTGTTCTTTTTTGTCATGCACCGCTATCCACAGAATTACAAATATTCGCGTTACTCCAATGATGAGGGACATGAAAACGTGAAGGAGACACGTCGTTAGGTCAGAAAATACTGGCTGTTAAGAGATGTTTCTTACTCATCGGATCATGGATGATTCTACTAATAACAGGCCTCTGTTAGCGACGGGAGAAGTTACCACCAAACGATTTATTGAAATGATTTCATGGTTCGCGAGGATTGAATTCGCATTGAAGAGTACTCGATTATACAGCAGTACTCAAATCATACGAGAAGGAAAGATTTAACCTTTCATCGGACAAAATCTTCCGACAGTATATCAACGCTAACACTGTCACTGTCACACAACTTGTCCCAGTAGTCATCGTCGTTTGGGAATACATTTCCATGTAACCGCATTCCTTGCAGAGCAAATTTTTTATTATCATGCACGTTATCTGTACCGAGTGTAAGCTGATAATGCAGTTGAGTTACGCTAATCTATGCAGTTTGGGCATCGTAATGAGAAATCGCGCCTCCGATTGACGGAATGAAGCTGCCCGTAAGATGGAGAAACACGGCGCGATTCTATTTAGCTGTGCGTTGTTTAACGGGCTTTATTGGGGGTGCAACAGGTTTGGGGTTAGACTGAAGTGTGTTCTCTCATCACCATCATTAGTCAACGTCACCACTCGATTCTCCCTCTCCTACTCCCTCTCTCTCTCTCCTCTCTTCGGTCTTCTCTCTTCTCTCTCCGTAGTTGTCGTTCTCTCTCCGTCTGAGGCGTGTTCACTACCAATCTTCTTCGTCTATCTATCCGTCCGCCTACCTGGCTGGTTGGCTGGCTGACTGGCTGGCTTGGCTAGCTTGCCTGGCTGGCTGTCTGACTACCTACCGATCTATCTACTTACCTACCACCAGCCTGCCTATTTCGCATCTGTTAGAGTAGACGTAGGTAAAAGTTTGCAGCGGGTAAAAGTTCGCATAATGCGAATTTCATTGTTTGAATTGTGGCAGTTGCCAATGGTGATTGACAGTGAATTGTCAATCAAGGTAGAGTGACCAGTGTTGAATTGTGTAGTTGCGCTTCGTTTTGTTATTGTACAATGCGGTAACTACTGAATTTGTTAATTCCGATGTAATATTCTCATTTCTAGGAATCAATATTATTCCTAGAAATTGTTCAGTAAATATTTTAATTAGTATGTCGTCTGAAAGAGCTGAAATTCTTCTAGTCAAAAGTACTAATAGAAGTTTTCAGTTCTTCTCGCAAGTAACAGGATTGATTAAACAATGGAAAAGTAGCTGTGAGGGCAAGAGTTCGCAGAATGCAGTGGGGAAAGAGTTCGAATGCAAACTCTCCATTTAAAATTCAGTTGGAAGTAAATGAAGCAATGAAAAGAAAATCTGAAATGCGAATGTGCAAAGAAATAATTCGAAAAGGAAAAAGAATCCAAAAAATAACCTCTACTTGTGAGAAATTTTGAGAGGAACAAAACAAATCGGTTCCAAAAAGAGAATAGCCTAAACATCAACGTCTATGGAAAAAATAATTTGTCCTGCGTGTGAAGAAGAATACAGTGATCCTCCAGAAGACTGATGCCTGCGCAAACTACGAAGAGGAGGGTAATGTTATGTGCTATTGCTGTTAACTTGATTAAAAAAAATTAAGTGTTAACTATTAATCGCTTTACAATATTATCACAACTATTCTATGTAGGAGAATAAAACACTTTTGTGAAAATTTCTCGTTGCGTTGTTTTATCCTATAACATGCGAACTTTTGCCCCACATGTCGGGTAACAGTTCGCATTTGACAGTTTTTCGAACTATTTATTTTATATAAGTTGTGACAGGTAAATTTACACAAAGTAAATAAGAATAATACGGGGCCACATCGAATAATAAGGGATAGTAGTTATTTCGTACACAATGATATGTGCTATCAGTGTATCACCAAGGATTTTAGGCAAGTCTAAACTTTCAGTACGCACTCTTGCCCCTCAACACTCTGCAGTCTAGTCAGTCGATCGTACGTAGGTACACGTAAGAATAAAAATCGAACAGTCATAATCAGACACTTAGGTCTTAGGAATCATTAAAAACAATTTGAAGATAAAATTACACAGAATGTATCTGTTAAAAACGTTTATTTCGCCCATCTCGGCTAGACCTTGAAATACGAGTCTCTAAAATAGGCGTCGCGGAGGCAAAACAAGCAGCTGTTCCTTTCCAATGTTCAGCATAGATGGAAAACGTCAAACCAGGCATCGTCGCGTCGCCTCGCGCCGCGCCGCGCCGTAAACAACACTTTAGCTCTATTCCGTTACATACAAGTCGCTGAGAAAAAGTAAGTGGAGAAATGACCAGCAACCGGTTAAGATTTGAGCTTCGACTACGAAAGTTGAAGGGAGCCGGAGGCATATAGGGAGACGTCCGAACGATAAAAGAACCGTGCGCGTGTTTCGAAAAGAGATTTCGCGTTGCGCGGAAAGTAGAGGCCACCGGAATACATACCTCGCAGTATTAGGATTGCTAAACTGTACGGCGAGTGTAGTTATACTTGAATACCGGTAACAAAACGGAGCCGTCGCGACGGCCTCTCCTTCGTGTCGGATCGCGTAATCCCTGCAGGATCATCCCATTGTTGTTAGCTCGCGTGTGGATAGGAGCTTTGTAGTTTCACGAGCAGAAGCCACGTTGCTGCACCTTTTCCCTACCTTCTATTTCCTGTTTCTCGGGCTCTAGCAGGTCAGGTGGGAGGGCATTTTCTCTGTCTCGGTAAGTATAAGCTCTTTCCAACAAATCCACCACCTCGTTTAGTGCCGCACCGAGGATTAGCAGGAAAGCCGCCTTCTTGCGTCTCGTAACGCGCCTGACCGCGTTTACAGTATGTACACGCCGCCGCCGACGCCGCCGTCGAGCCGTACGGTCCATGACGCACGGTGAACTAGGTATGCAGTACATACAAGGTTCGTTTCTGCGTACGTTGACAGCCACATCTTTTCGGCCGATCGTAACACGTAGTAAAATCAGTGACGGCCGCGTCTTGGTCGGCGTCGTCGTTTTCTCTCGCGAGATTTGGCGCGCCGCGCCACGCGGCCTGAGCTGTAGGCATTCGTTCACGATTACGCGATGCAAACGAATCTTACATCCATGAATAATTGCAGCACACACTGTACGGTGGGGAAATGGAATAATCATAATGCGTTTGAACGAGCCGTGGATTGAGCCTGCTCCGGGACGGGAAGGTTGAAAGCCGCTGTCAGCATCTCTCAGTGGGCAGCGCTGTCTAGCCTGTTAACCTCGTTATCAACCACCGGCCATTAGGGGTCCAAGGCGACAAAATGCCGAGCAAAGTGCCATCTTTCCCAAACAATTACGATCCACATTGTCGATGTTACCGCGCTTACCTTCCTTATCCGCTTGCTCCAATTACCAACGCGGAGAAGTTGGCGACTTAAATCGCACGCGTCAGGGTAACGCGTTCTCACAGAATATTAAAACGCGTTTAAAAGAATGCGTCGTTAAAAGCGCGAGCGAACCACATAATGACTTAATGTTTTGGAAAGTGTTGCACGACGGGAGGGCCACTAGGGCAGGTTGATGGCAGTTGGTGCCGAGGGAACAACGGGGACAAACAGGGGGCTAATGAATCTGCGAGGAAAGAATCAGTTAACAGGAATATTCACGTTGCGATTTCATCGATCGATGATCCTGTAAAGTCGAAGTTTCTCCTCTAAGCGAATCCCAGTAAATCCCAGTAAATCCCAGCAAATCCCAGTAAATGGAGAAACGTCTGTTTTGTTCGAGAAAGTCGGGTCGAGAGATCGATGGTTGGCGATCGTTGTTTCCACATTAAAAAATTGGTATGGCGGAAGTACAAATCATCGAGCGACTGGCCGGTTATTCGGAAATGTTGGACCACCCAAAAGTGGAGGGAATAGACGGGACAGCAGGAGACTGGGCGGGAATATCGAGGGGTGGAGGGAACAGCATTTGCAGTAACAAAATGCGAAGCGCTGCACGCGTTAATTCCCGTCCATAAAAGCCATCGACAAATCAAACCTTGGACGTGATTCACTGCCGGCATAAATACAACTAGATCAGCGTGTGTACGAGAAACGTGGTATGAGCGATGGGTCGACAGCCGTTTACCCCTTGCTCTCCCCTTTCTCCTCTACCTCATCCACCGTCATCGCTACTACCTCTGCCGCCACCGCTACCACCACAACCACACACCACCACCACCACCACTGCTGGTCGCTTTCGCTACCACCTAGTCTTCTCTACCTTTTATCCACTGTTTTTATGATACTTGTCTTCTTCCGCTTCTTTTCTCTGTTTCTCTCTAATTCTGGTTCCGTGACCATATCTGTTTTAAGTGTATATACGTACACATTCACCACTACATTCATTCATCAACGCACTCTGACTACTGCCATATCGTTGTCTTCCATTTTTGCGTAAAATTCTCCCTCATTTCTCTTCCCAATTTTCTCTGTAGAAACGATTTCTAGTTTTAAGACTAGTTTTAAGTTTCATTATTTTTATCTCGTAGATTGTTGCGTATCATGCTCGCAATGCTTTCACAGCCGCAATGAAAGCATTGATCGATGTGTTATGACGAGGCGGTAGTCTTCCAAAAAGGGAAAAATCAGTGGACGATACTTTCCGATACTTGTACCATTTCAGGGATGATACTTTAAGTGTTGTCCGGTATAGAACGAAAGGGTGTATAAAATTAACTGGGACGGAATAGCGATGAACTGTAGTAGTCAGGAATCTTGTTGAGAAGGACTTGGTGAGTAGAATAAAATGCGTTTTCAAAGTCGGCACATATCGAACGTAGCCGATGCAATTGGCCGAGAAGGGTCGAAAGCCGCGAGAGGTTACGTCTGAAAAATTGATCTTGCCGGCGAAACAGTGTGCTGGCATGTTGGAATTTCAAGTGACAATTCAAGGACGCCCGGCGACGACTATGCGTAGGGAAATAAAAGAATCGATGTCGCGTGAGTTTTGATCGAAACAACCATCCCACCCGCCGCGCCACCCGACATTGTACAAAGGACACAGGGCGCAAGACACATTGTCACCTCTCGCACGGGTCTGGTGTTTGAAAATCGCCGATTAGCGTCCAGCATCCAGCATCCAGCATTCAGTACCCAGCACTCAACAGCCAATATCCCGGAGCTCCGCGCCAGGACACCACTCCCACCTCCTGTGAATAGTTCGTAGGTATAATATGCGGTGTTCGCGGTGATTTATAGACGCGTGATATTTCGATACAATGGCAGTAGTGGTGTAGGTAACGGAAAAGGTACGTAGGGTGCCACGGGCAGCGTAGAAGGGTAGCGGGAACGGAAAGACCGCGATATAGGGCGGAGAGAGAAAAGTGGTGCGGGTCGCAGGTCGCGGCTCGCGCGGGTGGTGCAAGAGAAAGGGTGGTTTCGAGTTGAGAAGTTAGCAATGTGTGTCGAGCCTGTGAAACGAATGTCCGCGTTTCTTGCGGCACGGACTCTATCACTGTGCTCCATACACAGCTTGGCTGCTTCGAACTGCCAGAGAGCAGAGGGGTGAGTGGAGCGGTGAAAGAGGGAGCCTGTTCACTTATCTCGCGGCCCGTAAATAATAAAAATATAGACATTACGGGACCGTATATCAAGCGAGCGTGTTTGGTTCGTTTTACGCTTAAGATAAATTCACCCACCTCTGCGTCATCCTCCCGATTCCTGCCCGGAGGAACGAATTAGAGGAGAGAACGAATGGAAAAACAAGCCGTATTCTTTCTACCGAGTATGCATCTACTAGGTACCTACGTGGTCCTTCTCCGCAGTCAGTCAGTCACCGCTTTTACGGCCGAACGCGATGCGGTCGAAGGTGAAAATCGACAACGCCTTGCCAGTTACCGTCAGAAGGATCCAACGATCATCGACTAATCTGACCGCGAGAGTCTTAAATCTAATTATTCGTAATATACCTATTCATAAAGCTCGCGATGCCTTCTTCTCTGACTTGTCTCATCTCCTTTCTGATACGCGATTCAAAAATATTGGAATGAAGTTGGCTGGCCCAGCTTCTGGTCGACTGGCATCCCATGGAGCAGGACTCGACCGTGCGCCGTTAAAAGACAAGATCGTCGCGTCGCGTCGGGGGGATGTATGCGCGGGAAAGGCATCGGCACTCCACAGCCGCTTTATAAACTATTCCTGTTGTCTCCTTGGGTATTATTCCGGGTGCTGATTTATGGACGCCATTAATTAACAGGCGCGCCTTTATTCGGACGAAAGGGATGGACCTATTGCTCACCGGTTAGACGCCAATTCAGTGCCATTGTTCTTGCGTCGTTTGCACACGTACGTGCGCACACGGACGCAACCTCGGGAGCAAAGCGTGCGAATACGACGATAATTTTTCGCCGGTGAAATAAAG
Source organism: Andrena bicolor (assembly GCA_960531205.1). Lineage (NCBI taxonomy): Eukaryota > Metazoa > Arthropoda > Insecta > Hymenoptera > Andrenidae > Andrena > Andrena bicolor. Next base: position 38,218,959 of record OY482665.1, read on the forward strand.
TGAGGAAAATCGCGAGCACCGGGGAGAACGCCAGTTGAAGAGGGCAACAGGAAGAAGGGGAAAGAATAGGACAAGTCCGAAGTGGGCGTGCTCGCAAACGCCGTGAGAAATATTTTTCCATTCATAGAACAGCCTTTTCCGCCTCCGCCTCACCTTGTCCTCTTTTATCCAGACTCGCCATCATCCTTCGAGTCGAGTCAAATCGCGTCGCGACGCGTCGCATCCTCGCGATGTTGATACCTTCTTTGCTGTTAATCACATCCAACCCCAATCGTCTCGCTACCTTTTCCTCGTAGTGAATGAACTCACTTGTTGTTGAATCCTCGAGTACCTCGCGTGTATCGTGATACGCCCAAGGCAGATGGGAAGCACGGTGTTTCGTGATCAAATTGCGGGACCATAACACGCATACAACTGCGACGAAATGCGGTTGTAGTTGCTCTCGGCGATGTGTCTCATTAGGCGTCCATCATTTTTCTGTCAACGATACGCAATGCCACCTACGGGCGGATATAATGATAGCTCGCTAAAATTTTCCGCCGCGCATTATTCGAGACGTAACACGTGCTCGTTGTAGCGCGTAATTCGTCCAGATCGGTGGTTGACAGGTGACAGGCTTGACGCGGGTCAGCACGCGACATCTGTCAACTGTGAATGTTTCGAGCGGTGACGGGTGCCGGGTGTCGGGTACCGGGTGCCGGTGCTGGGCGTTGGACGCAGGCTGACGTTGTTATCGAGTTGACACTGCTGTGCGACCTAATGAGCTCGGACGCGGTACCGGCGCGACAAGAAAGAAAGGTAGAAAGAAAGATACATAGGTACATGTACCATACGTGTGGGTATTACAAGTGAATAGCGATGGGCTGATTTAACGCGGCAAGAGAAGAGGTGGACGATGGAGTATACGGTAGATAATCGAGTGAGACAGTCGGATGCATCGAGAGTCGACAGCAATCGGCATTTCATTTCTTTCGAAACGTAGACGATATTTATCGTCGATTTTACAGTGTTGGCAGGCTAGGTTCTGGTCAGCTAACAGAAATCGAGAGAGTGAGAGAGAGAGAGAGGGAGGGGGGGGGGGGATCTCGTAAAAAGACGTGCATGGGACGCTGTAAACGCTTCGGAGTAAGTACCGAGCCGTGAATAGAGAAAGGGAGAAGGAGAGTTGGTGAGGAGAGGAAAGAAGGGGAAGAGGAGCGGGAAGAACGAGAGACTCGTTATTTGTCACGGTAAGCGGCCTTTCTCGCAGTATTATTTCCCGCAAAGTGTTATTAACTGCTCTCATATTTCGCCTTTTTCTACCGCGCGGTTGTTTTCCTTTTTTCCCTTTCGTTCTGTCGCTGCGCCCTTTTTGTTTTTAATCGGTAATAGCGCCGCGTCGTTTCGTTTCGATGCTTAACCGTGGCTGTCATGCGTAGTCATTTAGTCGTGTAGAAATAATCAGCGGCAGGAAATCTTAGGTTTTCCAAGAATGGGTAGAGCCAGAGCAGAGGCCGGAGAAGTTAAGCTTCACTTCAGACGTATCTTGAGCCTATATCTTTAACGATTTATATCTGTCGCGGTTTATATCATTTTGTCAAAGCGCAAGTATCCCATACGGCAAATTTAAAGCACTTGAAAGGGATCGCTCTACGTAGCGATTTAACGATGTTCTGCGACATGCGTTGTACATGCGAGGACGTTGCCTTGACAGAACTCGTACAAATCCATCGTTGGATGAAAAGGGCTTCCCATCTCCCACGTACTTACACGTACCACGGGGACTAGAAGAACAGTAGAAAAGTGGCATGTGTGGGTATTTGGGAGACTGGAGATGGGATATGGGTAATGGCTGATTGAGAGAGAAATCGCGGGGCGATAACGACGACGACGATGGGATGCGTTGGGTTAAGCTGATAAGATGAAAAGGTGATTCCTAGCCACTACGGTTAATCGTAAATTCACATTCACTGTGCGTAAAACTGTTTGGAACCGCTAATAGCGTCAAATGTCTCTAATTTTGGGCCAGCGATCTTTCGGTTAAAACATTGGAAGAAGATGAGTAGGTTATATGCGAACGACTTACTTGTTGCTGTTTAGTAAGAAAATTGTTCGAAGGAATGATTTGATGCGGCAAGTCAGCTAATAGAAATAGGATCGAGTGACTAACTGTCCACGCTTTGGTAACGTGCTACAGTAGTTTGAATTCGCGATTGCACCTGCGAATTTAAGACGGTAGTGGTGTTGGTGGTGGTCGTCGCCGTATTATCACGATATTACCTCGCAATTCTTACCACATCGGCAACGTCCACGTTGCTGCTCCCTCGCTTGGTTTCTCGCTGAAACCGGGGGATGAGAAGAACAGGAGATGGTAAGGGACTATAGGGTGGGCAGCGGGCTATGGGCGATGGGCGATGGGCGACAGTGTTGGCCGGGGTGGTAGCGGTGGCGGGTGCAGGGGAAGATGGCTGTAATGAATGTTTGTACAACGCCCATTAGCGCTTCGCTCGGAGCAGTACATCCAGCCGGGTCTCGCGGAACCATTCCACGCATATGGGGTCCACCTTCCAACGAGTACACCCGCTTCCTTGGAGAGGAACAGAGGGCGTCCGAATTGCACGGGTAACAGGAAAGGTTTTTTTTTTAAACATTTTCATGACTTTAGGCGAGAAACGCGTGCTGGCGGAAACTGTGCCTTGGCAAACAGATTTTGAAGGTTACGCTTCTGGCGTCTAGACGAGGCGAGTCATCCTTCCTCGCTCTGGAAACGGAGCATCATATTTACTAAATATGTGCTCGTCAGCGCACTGTGTTTACTAGTAGGGGAAGCAAGATGGTGAGCGATATTATTGATAAAAACCGTGTACCTGACGCACGACGCGTGTTTTGAAATTGCGTTGGGTGACGCATCTTTCATTCGTGTGCATCGATGTAATCGGCGCACGAATTCTGCACATCTACGCAACATTGCCCTACCCTATAGGCATTTGTGCCATTGAAAAAAAGGTACGTAAAAAAATGCTCTGTGGTCGTTATGTCCAAGTATAGGTGAATGGGTAGGGGGGTGACCAGCGTAGCGGACTGAAATCGACATGACTGGTCGGCACAAAATTTATTTATTATTTTTGTCGTGCAATTTTGTATCGTGCCCAACTGCGGTGAAATTAAATTATTATTTTGCTGGTATAAATCATCGGTTCGATGAGTATGAGGGGGTCAAAGTGAGAGGGGTGGGAACGGAGAGAGAGAGAGAGCTGGAGAGTCAGACAGATACATACACACACACGCACGCACGCACACCGAGGAGAGAGAGAGAGAGAGAGAGAGAGAACATCCGTTCGCTTTAAATCCCCGCAAATGAATATTTATATTTTCCATTGAATTACTCTTTCGGGGCGGCATAATACGCGTGAAATTGAAATATATTCGATAAATTATTTTATCGAGTAGCGGCACGACTAATCGGTGCTATATTCCAGGGAAAATCCCAGTACTGCTGTGAGAGTCAAATTTTACAAAGGCACGGTCGCGTTTTATCCTCGGGGATTGTACCGAGAACTTCTATATCCGCGACACGCCACGACACGGCACAACTCGAGCGTGAAAACAGATTTTTATCGCTGTCGTGCGTCCATTGTCGATAGGAGAGAAGAATCGGAAGGAGGGACAGCCATATACATTTAATATGCACATTTGTAGATAGCATAAGAGTGTATGATTTCAGGAAAGTGAGAGGAGATTTGGGGTGATCGCGGTAAAGTTTGCACCATCTAGAATCTAGATTCTACGTGAATGTAGATTCCACGCAATCGTTGCTCCGAGCGGACCGTGTTTTTAAAGAACCGTTGATGCATAAACCTGTAGGATGATCTTGTTTTTCCGACGGCCGCCGGTTACCGCGACGAATTGGCCGCTCTCGGGAACAATCGCAATGCGGTACGATCGACGTTTATACGCGCGAGAATGATTGCAATTCGTAACTCCGTGTAAAAGCCCATTTCGCGATTTCGTAATTCGAAATAATTATTGGTGCGCATTGCGACGGCCATTATCGCGGACAAACAGTTTTATATCGTAAACAGACGCCATTAACAAAGAAGAATTGTTCGGTGGTTTCGATGTGCTCAGCAACAAAAGCACGGTCAGATTACACGTACCACCGATGTAACTGTCGCAATAACGAACTGCGTGGATTAATTTCGCAACAAGCATTGCGGTTCGCAAAATCCACAGTTTAATCTGTAGTCACCGTTACCGCGGTGAAACAATCGGGCGCTCCGATTCGCTCGATTCTCTTCGTTTCTTTGCTCGCTAATTATCAATTTAGTATTCTTCTATTATTCTTCCCGCGGGGCAGTTGCCTCGATGTCCCTTTCATCGGCTACCTACGTACACACCTACCCCAAATGCCAAGACAGAGCTGCTATACTAATCATCGGTCTTGTCACAGAGCAGGAGGGAAAGGGAGTCTTTGAATTAGCGAGTATACGAGTGCGATGAACAGAGGTAAGTGAGACGAACAGCGAGGCAGAGAGTGAGAGAGAGAGAGAGAGAGAGAGAGAGAAATTAGGTTACACTCGGCCGTACAAGAGGGGGAAACTGCGAAAGCGAGAAAGAGTGGGGGCAGGGGTGGAAGAGGGGTAAAACGGAAGGGAGGGCGCAGGGTAAGGTGAGTTAAGCGTTTAATAAGCTTAATCACGCGACAGATCTGTGAGATACAACTTGCTTCGCCTCGGTAGTGAGGCTGTAGCCAACCGGCAACCCTTCCCGCCCAACTCCCCTTCTCTCGATATTTCTCATCTATGCATACCACCCTCGCCACGACTCACCTTCTCCCTGCTGTACCATCTGCTGTTAGTATTTTACCGGTGGTTCTACGAATGTACGAGTCTCGCAGCACTCGCCACCCGTTCCACCGCACGATCCACCCACCCGATGCGCCCAGTCCACCCGATTCACCCTGTTCATTCAGTTCACCCGGTTCGCGCGGCCCACTCGGCCCACACGGCCCACAGTCCTGTTAAGAGGGCACAGTTTGTTGCCAGTAAATAACGGGTCCATGGGATTAACCATGGCTTACCGATTGCGCGATGAAAATTCAACAGCAAAAAAAGTTTTCTTCCGTGGAGCAGCGCACCATAGAACGAACACTGGCGACCCAGGATCTCTTGATTCCTAGTGGCGCGACGCGGCACATAGTTTGGTAACATTGATCATTCGACGATAACTGGTTGCTGGTCCCGTTTAACGTCGTTACATCGAATATAGAATAGAACCGTGCCGGAATTCCAACCGAAATTGCATCCAAATGCGACGAAGCTTGTTTGAATGGGGGCACGATCGATTTGTCCCGTAAAGTCGAAGGGATGACACGAAGAACGTTGAACCAGAAACGCATTCACTGTGATAAACGATTAACTGTAACCGCAAGGACCCCGATAACGCTACCGATGCTATTTTTCTTTTTCGCAATTCAATCGATGTCAGAAAAGCGATGGAACGCGGGACGGAGTCGCGCCGCGGATTAAGCCGGTAGTATTAAGGCAAAGGTGGACAGTGGTTCAAAGGTTTTCCAAAGCTTTCCTGTAGCCGCGATGGTGCGGACGCGCGATTAGATCGTCAACCGTGGGATAATTAAGGAAGACGCGGTCCGACGAAAATCCCCTTCTCCTGGTTTTCCCTAGGTCTCGCCAGCCGCGTCTGGCTCTCTTCTCGGAATATGCATATTTAACGAGTTGCCAAGGCCGCGGGCGTGAAAGACGCCCGGACGCCCTTCTTCCTTCTACGGCTTTCCCAAGAGAAGCACCGCTTCCCGGAAATTACCCAACTTTAGCACCGGCTACCGCTAGCCAGAGCTCACCGGGGGCAGGGTCGATCTATCGCTCGGCTTCTCAGGTGTCTCAAGGACCAAGTCCCAAGTTCCATGACCGGTTTCGATATTCATCGATCGTTGGTTTGGCAACCGGTGGAGGTATGTAACGCGTCAAGCGACGCGGAGTAGCGCGTTGTCCCGGGAACTGATGTTGCAAAGCACGGTGTCGAACGATTGCTCGTGCAAGTAGGCCGATGAGTAGCTGGTTGTCAGCCGATGGGCCGTTGGGCCGTCGGGCCTCTGGCCCGGTGGGTCCGCGGTGAGAATGTACAGGCGCGTAAGCAGTAAGCGTGCACTATCCTTGTGGAAGGTGGCGAGGGTGGTGGCGGACCGCGTGCATAACGGGCGAGCAGCATTGATACGGCCGGATCACAGCTACCGGACCAATGTATTTTACTGCCCGGAGGCTTAGCGCTATCGAAGCACGCAGTCACCCGCCATCACTCCGTGCACGGGTATGTAGTGACGGTAATAGTCACTATATCATTGGCTCTTGGTAATACCCTGGCTGCTGGCGGTGCTGCTGATGCTTCCCTTCGCTCCCCCTTCCCTATCCTACCCCTCCTCGTTACCCTTCGATCGCCACACTCGCCTCACCCTTCTCCTCCACTGGCGCGTAATGTTCGAAATGAAAATGAATGTATTTCGGATAGCGATAAATACGGTGGCGATTCGGTCGCGTCGCACGACCCTCTCTCGCCTTTGCGCCACTTCTCTTCACACTTTACGCGATTCTCTTTCGAGTGAACCGCTGATTGTTAGACGAGTTCGACCTTCGCTTTTTCAATCATTGCAAAATTTTTAATTTGCCATGTGTCCGTCACTTTGATCATTGATAATCAATTTACGAACTAAATTATTTCCCGGGCGTGAAGAGCGACGGCGAAGTGGGTGGGTTTTAGGTGGTTGTATACATATAGTGTCTGTGTTGATATCGCTGTCGCTGTCGATACTGTTCTCATAGCTCTCGACTCTCGGCCTCCTCGACCTCTTCCTCGGTCTCTCGACTCTGGATTCTGCACCGAGGAGATTGATCCGAGGTAGCATTACTTCTGGTTAGCCTCGGAGCGACGCGCTGTTAGTCTTCATTCCTCTCCACCTCTCTCGTAAGCAGCCGCAAACTACGGCTCCTCGCTTGATTGCGTCTAGTTAGAGCCACGCCAGACCCATCAGTCGCCTGCCGCGTTCGTTCCACCGCGATTATTTGTCTTGCCATTTTAAGAGTCTAAAAGGGAAAGTACCGGTCGCGAACAACGCGGGATTACATAATGCCCCGACTCTCCGATCAGCCGACGCACTCACGGACACGGTTCAATTAAAGGCACGTGTCAGAGGAAAACGGCAAAGGGTTTTTCTTCGTGTCGGTGCATCTATGGCACTGAATGCGCGTTGCAGGACGCAGGCCGCACGCCGCACGCCACACTCCGCCGGAATGCACGTACGTACACGTCTGGCCTGGGTGTACGGCACGTGAAATCCGATCGTAATTTTAGCCACACCGCGCCTGCCGTACCTGCTAATCCATTCATACGCTCTCCGAGTCCTCTTCTCTCTTTCGCTCTCCCATTCTCATTCTCATTCTCGCACTCGCTATCTAGCTCTCTTGCCCCTCTACTCTTTCCCTCGCCATTGGTGTGGCGATGTACACACCAGGTCGGATATATCGGCCGGTATTTCAGCCGCCATGCGGAGGTAATGGATTCAGAAACGCGGCGGACACCGCGCGCCCCGTGTTAATAACAATCCATACTTATTGCCCGCATATTTTACCGATCCCCCGCGCCCTGCCGCTTGCTACCGACTATATTACAACATATGGAGAGCATAAACTTTTATGGCTACCCTTCTACCACCGCCCTTCCTCTTCCACCACCACCACCGCCACCTCCTCCTCCTCCTCTTTCTCCTCCTTCTCCTCCACCGACCACCTTTCGCGCTACCCATCTAACGACCGACTGCCTGTTTCTATCCCCCTCCCCCCCCCCTTCAGCTTCACCCTCACCCTCCCTCAGCCGCTTTGGTTCCTCCCCCGAAACCGCTACCCTCCCCCTCTCTTTCTTTTTCCGCCGTTTTCTGCCACTCCTCTCGTTCACGGCCCTCTCCACGTCGCATTTTCCATTTCCTTGCCTTATTCCGTGTCTACTTTCACTAATTACAAAGCAAAAGGGTAGGTTGAACGATCCGCTCGGCAACGATCGAACTCACCGTCCAGTGTTCGGTACGCACGTACATAGGACAATTGTATTTTTCCGAAATTCATCAACCCCTAGAGGATGGATATTGTTTCGTTGGTTGCACGCGTTGCGCTTTGGCTCCTTGCGAAATATCGTTTAGGCATTCGGTGATTGGCGCCGATTTTCGATCGGAAACTCCGAGGATCGGTGGAACCCGAGAGAAAGGAACACGATAAAGGTTCTCCAAGGGGTAGGTATCGCGAGTGTAAACGAATGACAATGTCTACTGATAACCCTGGCCCGTTCTCTATTCAACACAATTGTCTGGATGCTATAGTTGCTAGTATTATAATAGGTATATACGCATCTCTGAGGAAGGACTATTTGGACGTGAACAATTGGAGCGCCGACAATACGGACCTTAAATCATAATTTGGTTAATGTGGAATGTGATGTCGATGTTGGCGGAAGCGTCTCTAGACTCAGAGGTGGGGGCGTAGACAATGAACGAGCGGGAACGGGAGGACAGTCACTCGTTCGCTCGCTCGTTTATACTAGCCAGCCAACTAGTTGGGTTAGCTAGCTCGTTCGCTCGCAACCACGTGCACGTGTATACTCTGTTCAGGGGATTATAAATCGCGGGCCAATGAGTGGCTTCCATTCGTTATCGGGGCCGTTGGTACGCCGGTTAGGCGCTTGCCGTTGTTTTATGCCCAAAATATCGGGCTTTCTACTCGGGCTACGTCAATGCGTTTTTCCTTCTTCCTCTATTCGACCTGGCGACGATAATGGGACGCGGGATAGGCGAGATATCGGTATTGTGTACGAGGGGCGGTTATGAACATCGATCGCGTCTTTTCCGCTACATCTCTTCATTCTCTAATCTCTAATGTAGCTATTGTGAAAAACTCGTGAAGCGTCGGTAAAGCGAAACACTACTTAAAAAAGTAATTTCGTTAGATTCGATAAAAAAATAGGTGAACAATAGATATAGTGCGAGAGGAACGGGAGTAGAAGCAGAGTTGGACAAAATGTAATCTAATTACAACTTACAAATTACGATTAAAATGTAATTGTGTAGTTGATTACACATTATTTCCTGTAATCGTTTATTTACGTAGTTGACGAAACCAAATGGTCAACTACCTACACAATTACATTTTAATCGTAATTTGTAAGTTGTAATGAGATTACATTTTGCCTAACTCTGAGTCGATGTAAGAGTAGGTATGCAATAGCGAACATTCAGGCTGTAGTGAGCATAGTGATTGTGAGTATGTAGTGTGACATACAAGTGATGAAGGCGCAAGTGGTACAAGGCCGTGCGTGGCCAGACCGGACGCCTCTAGTGATACGAGGGAAGTTGGTCGGGCTGAGAGCTGTTCGGAGTTGGGAGCAGATACATATTCTTCTACTTCCTAGATTCTTTAGATTCTAGATTCTAGATTTTATATAATGTATTATACATGTACCTACTTATATGGGGCAACGTACGACCCTTTGATTGCCGTGGAAAAGTCTTATAATCGTGACTGTAGTTTCTATTATAAATACAATGTAGCGTCGCGTTCACGGTGCACAGTGTACAGTGCACACGTATGTACATTAGGGTGGCTCTTATTTACTCTTGGTACAAATTTTTTTCAAGATTTTCTTCGGGACACCCACCAGAATAGTTCTAAATAATTTTAAAAAAATCTGTGTAAAGTTTGAGCTCCATCGAATAACGGGAAAAGGTGCCCCTGGGCCTTTGAACATTTAAATCATTATTTAACTCACAAAGTAGATTTTATAAAATATCTTCCAAGTTATTGATTAAATAAAAAAATATGTCAAACAAAAGTTGTAGATCCGGACAAGGATCATCTTTTATGTTGTATTACTTTTTCTTATGTGAAAAACAGTTTTTAAAAATCGAAAAAATTAAAATAAAACTTTTTTTTTCTCAAATTTGTGAAAGTTTAAAATTTGGTATCGAAAGTCGCAAAAATATCGAAAATATAGACTCAAATTTGGAACCGGAATTTTCTGGAAACATTCATGACATATCAAACACTGAAAATACGAAAACATTTTGTATCGTTTTTGCATATTTCGGTATATACCCCCCCCCCTTTAAAGTTCCATTTTTTGTACGCTTTCATAAACAAAAAGCATTGGAGAAGCATTTAAACTTTAAAACATAAAAGATGCTGCTTGTCCGGATCTACAACTTTTGTTTGACATATTTTTGTTATTTAATCAATAACTTGGAGGATATCATATAAAATTGACTTTGTGAGTTGTTAAATAATGATTTAAATGTTTAAAGGCCCAGGGGCACCTTTTCCCGTTATCCGATCGAATTCAAACTTTACACAGATTTCTTTTTAATTAATTGGAACTATTCTGAAGGGTGCCCCAAAGAAAGTTCAAAAGTCGAAAATAAGAGCCACCCTAATGTACATAGTAAGGAACGAGTATACACGTGTATACATACCTATGTAGTTATGTAAAGTGTGCGGATCGTATCGTATTCCTCTAATTCCTCTAACGTTGTCATGGGCGAGCTCGAGCGTATCGCCAGATAATAATTATAAGTTACGAACTTGCGAGGCTCGGCGTTTCGTAGGTTAGAAGAGGGGTGGCTGGGTTGACTATGATAGCAGAGGTTACGAAGCGAGTGCTGGTTGCGGCTCGGCGCGCGGACACTATCGTGTTGCTACGTTGCATTAATCTCCGTGCAGCTAGTATCGGCAGACACCGGTCCTCGAATGGGTTACGAATACGTTACGGACCTTGTTACTCCTTTTCACCTAGAGGGACGCGATTCTCGCACTATCACTGTCGCTTTTAACGCAGCTCATATTGTCGGATATCGCTGGAGATGATCTCGTACGGATCGATGAAGATGTTGAGGTGGTCACGAAGCCCAAAGAAACCGCTGCTCGCTGGCTCCGCAGCAGATAGTGTATCGTACGCGTACGGAACGTGCACCCCCTGTACGAGTGTGCCTGAGAATGCTTTCGCTGTCGCTTTCGCTTTCCCTTCCACTTTCGCTTTCGCTTTCGCTTTCGCTCTCGCTTTCGCTCAACATCAATCGCACCTAGCTGGTAAGTGAATTTGCACGTTCTAAGTTGTGCTGTCTGTCGGGAATGCGTTACAGAAAGGTGTGCGAAAGAGTCCACCAATGCGGTGGATTAGGTGGCTGACGCATCTCAAACCTTCTAAAGGCTCAACGTGCTCGCGACTTGTTTCCCTTTGTCACGGAACTCTGTGTACCTACTACGGACACAGATAGGAGGAATCGAAGCGGAGACTATCGTGCGGCGTAATTACGCCCAGAATGCATTCTTGCGTATACAATGGGGCCGTAGAAACAGATGACAGGTGTGACAAAACTTTGAACCTTTCTTTGCTGTGGATTCGCGAAGACTAGCAATTAGACTATTAGAGATTGTAGAAGAGCAGTTTGTCAAGCTTCGACAAATGCAATTCAGTGCCGGGGGACTCTGATCCCGGTGAACTTTGCCGGCCATCATCGTATAGAGCTCTGGCGAAACGGTGATGCGGCCTAGCCACGCACACACTTTCATCTTGGGAGATTACTCGAATCGTGATCAAAGCGAAACCACGAAGAAACAAAGCTTACTAACGACTAACGACCAACGAGCGGGAACCATGGCGGAGGGTAGGAATTGGGAAAGGGTGATGAAAAGGTGTAGGAGCTGCGAGGAGCATAGGAGACGAAGAGGAGAGCAAGAGGGATAGGGACAGAGAAAGGTGGAACGCTTCGCGAGAGTCTCAGTTACGGTGGCGGCGGTTATTCTGCTTTTTTTATATCGGCCGGTTTCCACGGTGCTAGCAGTATCGAGCTAACAATTAATTATTGGCGGCGCTTCAGAGGACTGCCGGCAGTCGTAGTTAAACATTACGCGTTCCATATCTTACTGTGCTATCTAATCCCCACGGGGGCTCGAACGCTACTGCAGTAATCTCGTTTAATTGCCGGCTGTAGACGCGAGAGTCCCGTTCAATTAGTTTTTCAAATAAACATTAGTTTCCTTAACACGCGGCGCCATAACGTGGCGGAGGAGTAGGAGGAGGAGGAGGACCGCGACGAGAACGAGAACGAGAACGAGAACAAGAACGAACAGAGACTAGAAATAGTCGATAGCGGAAAGAAGATAGGAACGTCGAAATCGACGGAGAACGAGAGACCGTTGGCGAAAGGGACGGAGGAGCAGGAGAAGGGCGGCGGCGGTTATGGCAGAGTGAGAAAGTTGGATCGGGGAATCAAAGTTCTAGAGGGAGAGAGAATGTGCAGAGAGTTGGTGCAGTCGGAAGGCAGGTCGGAAGAGGTGACGGGTCTGTGGAACAGAAGGGTGTCGGTGGAGGAGGCGGTGGAGATGGTTAGAGGGAGGAGAAACAGCGGTTGGAGAGAAGGGTGGTGTCGTGGCCGCGGGGTAAGTAATTAACGACACATTTATACGATATCGCCCACGGGTGCGGTACGGCGCGGCGCGGCGCGGCTCGGCGCAGCGCGGCCTGGCGCAAAACGGTGAAGAGACACGAAAGCGTGGGTGAGGGGCGGTGAGGTGTGGTGTGGTGAGGTGAGGCGAGGCGAGGCGAGGCGAGGCGAGGCGAGGCGAAACGAAACGAAGCGAGAATCTCGTTCGTAGGGAATGTTCCGCTAATAGGAAGCTATGCGTTCATCGATAGATACCTAACCCGACCGGCTTGGTCGATTGGCCGACAATTTGAATTCCTAAACGCAACCATCGCTTGGAAAGACGTTCAGGTTTGCAGTGGTTTCCTCCCACCGCGTCCCAACATCCTTGCATCCACGTACCTATCTTTGGTATATGAAAGAAATACAAGTGGTCGCGGGTTGGATCTTCCTTTCATTTATCATTCTGCACAGCTAGCAGGATAGAGTTGGAGAGATATCGACGCGTCGCGTCGCGTCGTCGAGCAATGGAGCGCCGATGGTAGCCGAGCCGAGCCAGCGGAGAGGGCAAAGGGATTCGACGCGACTTTTGCCTCTGGGCAAACCGCGTTCGTTGCTAGCTGGTCGTTGCTCGTTCCCCGTTGCCCGTTGCTCGTTGCTCGCGCGGTTGGTTATGGTGATGCGGATTATTCACTAATATGATTTACGACGTATTACCCCGACGTGCTAGCGCGCGCGACTCACAATGCGCACATAATGTGAGGCATAATTTATTAATTTTACTAATGGCTCCTGCCCATTATTATTGATTTCGGGCCGCGCCTCGTTCGGACGGGCGCTGATTTATCCCGGTCGTTATCGGCCCCGTGTTAAATCGTCCGCGAACCGGGAGCCGCGAGAATACAATTCGACGATACGTGTACTTTTCCTTTTCCATTGCGTGTTGTTGGCCCGCTGTCATTATCGACGCGCACGAGTATCGACAAAACGAGCTGGTTATCCTTCCATTCGTTCGTAGTCTCGCCACTCATTCAGAAGCTGTTAAGTCGTGTCACGAGGCATCTTTCTCTCGCAACCAGCCGCGCCGCGCCACCATCCCCACCCGACTTTCCACCTCCTCAGAAGGTTCTCCCCCGATCTGTAGGTACCTCTTTTTCTCTTGCCTTCTGTCGCCTTTACTAGCGGGTAAGGGTTAACGAGAGATTGGACGGGAGGAAGGACGAGGAGAACATCGCGTGGAGTGCATCGATAACGATCTAGACGCCACGTTGCTCGAATGGCCGCGCCGACACGATATTAAAACATTAAAGTTATATATGACCGCACAAGAACGAGAGGCCACGGTTGACGCGATCCTCTGGCCGCGCAATTTCGTCCCCTCCTTCTGCTGCCCTATTCACTAGATTCAAACGCAATCCCTCGTTTCGTTATTACATGGCAGTCCCTTGTGAGGGAACACTAGCTTTCACGCATCATACATTGGGTCGGTCGTTTTGTCGCGGACATAGGGGATCTTGTAAAGTAGTCCTACCTTTTTCTCTTCTTCGCGAAAGAGGCACGGCGAGATTCGAAAAGGGTCAATAGTTTTCGCTGGTTAACAGCTAAAAGCTACTGACTGCTGCCATAGAGATGTGTAACTACTGCCATCCGAACAACTTGGCCGAGGAGAAACAAAGCGTACTCCAGCCGGTTGAAAAAGATTTCTGCTCTCAGGGCGGAGAAGATGGACTCAATATCCGTGGCCCTTCTATCCTCCTTTGCTGTCTATTCCGTTCCACCGTATGTCCGACGCCAATCTTCCCTTTCGGAAATGTTATTGGCTGCTACTCGCATCCCTTGTCGCCGTCGCCGTCCTCGTCCTCGGTCCCCTCTTCCGTTCCCTTCCCACCGCAATAACATTTTTATTAAACGATAGGCGTGCACCGACGAACATGAAGGAATAGTTAGTTGGTCGATCGCTTTCAAGTGGGCAAGATTTTTCAAAGTACGACCGCATCGAATTCACCCCACAGAATTTAAGGCCTGGTTCAAGGGTGATTATTCCCCGCAAGCATGCCCTTAAGACAGGAACTGGCGGTACCGGGCTACCTGAGCTCGCTCAACAGTGTTGATAGCGTTCTGCGAACGAAACAACCCGTACACATTCGGTTCACACTCCTGTACCTATAGGTTAATCGCCTGATTAGTCCGGGGAGAATCAGTTCGAATTCATCTTTTTTTTTTTACTCTTTCACCGAAAGAGTAATCGTTTCCAAGGGCGCAGCTCAACAATCGCTTGCCTACGTCGAGCTACATATACGCGAACACACAGTTGAAGATGTACAGGGGGGAATATTAGTTGTAGCCGACGAACCTTTGATGATTCTGTTTGAAGTGGATTTCGAAGAAGCGGAGGCAGAGGCAGGAACGGAAGCCGAAGCCGAAGTCGGAGCCGAAGCTGAAGCCGAAGCCGAAGCAAAAGTCGATGGAGAAGCAGAAGGAGAAGCGTGGCCGCTACGGGCGCCGTGGCGCAGCGGTGCGCCACGATAAGGGTACTGTCACCCTCGACTTGGCCGGTACAGAGAAGGGTGTGCTCTCACAGAGAGATTACACGAACCTCTCGAGTGCTGCGTTCCAGCTACGTTAACCGCAAACCGGACGGCCATTATTAGCAGGTACCTTGTGCGCGGAGCTACATTAAGCCATCCGTCGTTAAATAATTAGAATGCAGCACGACTACTGCCAACCATCGTCTTCTGAGCAAGCTACCTTTCTCATCCCCTTTCGATCTGTGCGCAACAAACTCCACTTGTGTAGGTATGAATCATATAGCACTCTCTGCTCGTCACAACGGAAGTGGAAGAAAAGTAGTAACCAACTGATCTGCTAAAAAAATTCCAAGTCCAATTGCACCAATCTCTGTTCGAATAGATAAAGGGAATCGATTCGAACGGACGGAATTTGAAGATTAATTATCGTAAAGCGACGCGTGTTTGATGTTGAAGCGAACATTGGTGTGGTAGGATTGATCGGTTAATTTAAAGGGACGGTAAGACGGTGCGGCGCGGCGCGGCTTGGGGGGAAGAGGTACGTATGAACTGGGAACGAGGGGAAACGACAGCCCGCGGGGCCCAACGTTCGAGGGTAAAGCAAGAGTGGATGCGAGCTGAACGAGGTAGCTGACGAGGAAGAGCACGAGCCAAAGCAGAGAGTGGCTCTGTTTCGTGCCGTTCTCTTCTGCTCCCTTTCGTTCGCCTCGACCGACTCCGACAGCTCTTTCATCCGCGGATGATTACCTGCTATACTCTTCAGTGGTCTAAACAGGCTCATCCCCCCTTTGCAATTTCGATTCCGCTTTGAAATTACTTACTCGAATGGAAAACAATTCATGCCTTACTTACAATACCGAATCCAACCAGCCATTTTTTAAGTGTCCCCGGATCTCTACTCGTCACTCGTCACTCGTCACTCTTCACTTGCTTACTGCTTCCGGTTCCGGCAACTTCCACAGCGAACAACTGAAAAGACCGTGCTACGTTAGCTTCTGCTTGTTCTTAACGTTTACTACGTCACGACGTTTCACTGCCTAGTCACAATTATGCACGGGCGGAAGTAACATTTACTTGGCAGAGTCGCGCCCGAGTATCGTGGACCTGACACATATCAGTTGGTTGCGTGACTTCCCTCGTTCTTGGTTGCGACGCTAGCTTAAACTTGTCTGGAAGTTGCCGCGGTGTTACAGAAAGGTACAACGTGTTGCGCGATGCATCGAGCCTCTCGGTAGCAGCGGTCAGGGATATGATCCCGCGTAAAAACTCTCATCACTCACCCATTTCTAATCACAAAGTAAGCAACAGTTCAACTAGAATTTCATGATATGGGA
This sequence comes from Andrena bicolor, assembly GCA_960531205.1. Lineage (NCBI taxonomy): Eukaryota > Metazoa > Arthropoda > Insecta > Hymenoptera > Andrenidae > Andrena > Andrena bicolor. The sequence goes on from OY482665.1 coordinate 38,235,275, forward strand.
CCAGAATCAGGACTCGTTGCAGTGCAACTTTTCCACTCTGATCTCGAACAAAAAATTCGACTCGGTATATCGCAACCGATGCACAGTGTAACGAGTACCTAGGTATATGTATAGGGAAAAAAATCAATTTTCCGTTAAGATGCAGTTATTTACGCGTAATTGATATGTTAATAATATTTATAGCCCAAAAAATAATTTTTAACATAAAATAATTGTTTAAAATATATTTTTGAACATTATAAAAGTGAAACAAATAAAATATATATTTTTATAAATACATTTAAACATAAATTAATAACAAACATATCAAGCAATTATAAAAAATTAAAACTAATTTTTTAAATAATTCGTATTGATAATAAGTTTTAAATTATTCATTCTTATTATACATCTTCATCACTATCAGTTGAATATGAAGGAATTCAAAGAGCAGTATCTTTTAAAAATAAATATTCGAGCACAGATTTACCTAGTTTTATCGTTATATTATGGGTATTTTTTCTTAAGTGGGAGCACTTGGGAGCAGATAAAATTGATACCAAATTAAAGGGCATAAAAATAACTAATTGTAGTAAAAAATATGAAAGAACCGATATGTTTCGTTTTTTTTTAAATCTCTTCAGAATTTAGAAGATGCGACAAAAAAAGTAGTAATTTGAGCCACTGGTACGTATCCATACCTTTAAATGCAAGAATTTTTTATTAATAAAATGAAAAAGGATATATTTTGCTTATTTTTTGTTTTTTAAAAGTAAAGAACTTATAAATACAACAAAAATACAGTGGGTAAATATTTCCTATGTGTAGTCTGTAGCAGCTTGCGTCTGCTTATTCGACTTTGAATGTAATTACTAACCTTATATCGGTCATTTATGCTACTAAGTTATGATGTTCTTATATCGGACGACTGTTTACTATCAATTTCATGAAATGAAATACAAATTTTCAAAACTCAAATTTTTGCGTTTTCAATACGTGCCGCGACACTGTGCGATGCACTGATTGTCAACTGATTTGAAAGATGAAAGGTGAACCGTTAGCGAGCCGAGCTACGGCTCTTGTCCTTTTCATTTACGACAGTGTGAGAGAAAGAACTTTTGGACTCCGTCTTCTATTCATCTTACATAAAAATTGGGAAAACGCGTGCGACCGAGACCGTCCACAAATCATCCTCCGTCGTCTCGCGGAACGGTGACAGTTTCGTCCGCCGCGGCTGCGCTGGACATGTGAGACGAATTTACATCATCCTATCTCGCCAATGAACCGAAAAATGCCGGATAAGTCTTTCAACTTGGTATATACGTGGTTCGCTGTTTTCCGTGAGACAAGTGGTTTCACTGATTCGATTGATCGGAACACGGGCTCGTGATTCGAGAATCTCTAAGCGGCTCCGAAAACGAGACAAAAGTAGTTACTGCAGCAACATGCCGAAAACTATTGATATACACATGGTGGACGGTGTTGAATCGAGAATTTACGAAAGATGCCTCATTTGAAATTCAACAACTTTCCTGATAACGTCTCGTCCAGCCAGCTGAGTAGAGGCGCCAAAGAAACGAACAAACAAATGAACGACCGAAAGAACGAATGAACGAACGAACGAAATAACGGAGCGCGCTGTGCCGCGCGCCGCGACGATCGCAGAATCGCAGGGAATCAAACGAAATCACCCTTACTCATCGACCGATCGAGTCTACGGAACTACGCGCCTGAAATATTCATTGAGCTCTCGTGAACTTTTTCAAACTTTGTCGATTTCTCCTTTCTTCGTGACAAACTTTTGTCGATTGGCGTCACAACTGATAGCATTCCGCCAAGTCACGTAGAACGGGTATCGAGCTTATCGGTCGCCTTTCAAGTGTTTTGTGATACAACCTGCTCGTCCCTCGTTCGATCGTTATTCAAAAGCCGAGCATATATGTTTACGAAAGGTCTATTCGACCCGATTCGACCTCCTCATTCACTTCAACAGCCTGTAGTTTAGTGTAGCCCTTGCATTTGGTGGATCGAGTGGAAACGTTAGCTATCGAATAGCACGTGAGGAGGGGCTGCGCGGTAGGGACAAGAGAGGAAGGGGAGCAGTCGGAAAGACAGTAGGGTGTAATCGCGAAGGAACGCGAGACGTGAGATTCGGGAATCCCACAGACGGCACAAGTTTCCTTCGCAACTTAACTGGCTCAGGAGACGTTACGTAAACCGAGATTATTATAATCTCTCCGAGGCTCGACTGCGGTAACATTAAACGAAGGGACGTGCCCTTTGTTTCGTACTCTATAGTCTAGAGGTTGCTACGTTGTAGGTGGGCCTGAAAGAGTGCAAGAAAGGAGCGAGGGTTATCGGTAGAGGATCGGAGAGAGAGAGAGAGAGAGAGAGAGAGAGAGACACGTCGCGGGTGAGACGGAAAGAAAGTTTGCTGGCGACTTTCCGATACGTTTCCTCGTAACGGAAGCTGGATTCGGATTAACTTCAAGGTTTGTTGTAATAGGGCAAAGAAGAGAGAAGAGCTGTTGCCAAGATTTTGCATGAATTCGGTGACACACTGGGACGAATGATTTTGTGTCTATATCCAAACGCAGATTGGCGCTAAAACTATTTTTGATAGTTGTTGGAAGGAAAACAGGAAAAAAACGAAAAATAGAAGAAAATGAAACATAGTGAGATTTGCTGGAAACGTGAGAACCGGAGAAGAAGAAACCCGTATCGTTTCGTTCATGAATCGGATGATATCGGAACGGAACTACTTAGTAGATAATGCAGGTAGGGGAGAACGGGGCAGATTGTAACAAAAAAATTTTCACAGTTTTTTCTCGAAAGTGTTTTCTTCAATCAGGAAATAATATGCGTGATTTATTACTTACATATGTGGTCAACTGATTGCGTGAAATGAAAGTACGTGACAAACTCTTGGACACTTAGACATCTAGCTTCATCTTAAACTAATCTGAACTTTTGTTATAATGTGCCCCAGTCCGGGGTAAATTGTAACACATCTGTTTTACTTATTTACATAAAAATATGAACACAAATAAATATTTCTAAAAAATATAAATGAAAACACAGATCATTATTAAACATTTGATATACATGAGTTAAACAATCATTGCTTATTCATCTGATCTATTAATATCGACGCGCGTTACGAAAAGTAGCACGTTTCATTTTTTCTACATGCAGTTGTCCATAAGAAAAAAATGAAACGTGCTACTCTTCGTAACGCGCGTCGATATCTTCTTCTTCGGTTTCTTTACTTTTGCCTTTATACTTTTTTGATTCTTGATTGTTCATTTGTTCGTCTAATAGAGCATCTTTTTCCGATGTGTCAGCAAATAGGTGGCTTTATCACCATTTAGAGCGGAGTAAGTATAGTAACATGTTACAATTTACCCCGAGCTTGAATTTCTGCGTTTTATCTCAGCAAACGAGAAATTAAACATCAAATCACTAAAATGCGTACACATTATAATAAACCAATGTGTACTGATTCGTTTCCGACAAAGAAGCAAAAATTCAAACGCTTTCTAATGACGGGTAATTGAAATAAAAGTTCTAAGACAACATTTACTTACGTGCTCTAAATACTAAAATTCTGGGCTATAACCACAAAATGAATACATAACTCTCGTTTGTGTCATTAAAACCGACGGTGCTAATATCGTCAAGCAGGTCTCGCATGCTGTGGGTTATCAGATTTGTCGTTCAAAAGATTTTACTTATGTTACAATTTACCCCTTGTTACAACCGACCCCGGTCTCCCCTACTATTTGGTGCCTCGATAACAGACCACTGATTGAGCTGGGTCAAAGATCAAGCAAGTCAGCAAATTTACAGGAACGAATTAGTTGTTACGTTCTGAAATGTATCGTTCTATAGCCAGCAAGTCTTGGCATTATTCTCGTTTTCCTAATTTTTTTTCATATTCCTTCTGGTAAAAGTGCTCGAGAGGCTCGGCGACATCGATCACGAAACTCATTCAACCCCGAAACGGAAAATTATAAATCGCCGACAACTACTCTGCGTTTGTTTCCATAAAATGCACCTCTACGCCCTTTCCCGTCGTCTGTAATCCCAGGGTATTTATTCGCATAATAATAATAGTAACGCCGTTGGAACGTTTTCAAGAATTATTGCTGTCCTTGCCAGCCACGATAAATGAGTCCGGAGGATTAGCTAAACAGTGGCTCAAAAATGTTATTATATAGGGGCATGAATATTCATCAGCGGCCGAGCACGCCGAGTTGCTTTTAAAACGTTTCACCTCCGGTTCTCTAATTCCGCGCCACCAAAATCCGTTCGACGCCAACGACGAACGGTCTTGAAGGTTTTGCGTGTTTCTCTTGATTTTTTAAAAAGTTTGCAACGCTTCTCGAGGTAAGACGTCGGAAAAACTCGACGGAAAGGGCCGAAAGGGGCGCTGGAATTCATGGCCAGGGCGAATATTACGAAGAGTTTCTCCTCGTGTAAAACAGCGTCGAGATAATTGGCAAAGTGAATTCGTAGGGATAGAGAAAGATGGCCAATAAGGAAGAGCACGGAGGAGGCGGATCCAACGTTCTCAGATCCGTTGCCGTCGATTCATGTCTTTCTACCATCGAGCACCGAGACGGATAATCGAGCATCGAGACGCTTTTGCACACTTGAACCTACAGATGAAAGGGACAGGAATATTATAGTTAACAAATGCTTACTATAGGAATATATGGTCGTAAGACTTGCGCTTCACTTTCAAGAGGCACTCAATGGTGTCCTTTATAGCGATTTAAGGAGAACCGCGAAAGATGCGAAGTTGTACGTCAGAGGAGGATGGATGTCGTAGAAATCGTAAAGGACAGAAGAGGCGAAAGCAGCGAAGGCGGTCCGAGCAGTTCGATAACGCGATAAGGCGAGGTTAAACCCATGTTTGGCGGGCAGGTTATAGGTTAAACGGTGAGCTAGGGGTGCAACAGGTCGCGTGAACTTGGGTGAATTTTCTGTTCCAGAGCGCGCAGTCTGGCCCTCCTGCATTCCCCTTCCTCCCTTCTTCCCTCTGACCCCTTTTGCACCCCGTCATGCTATCATAGCCACTGCCACTGCCGCTGCCACTGCCACTGCCGCCGCCACTGCCACTGCCAACGCCAACGCCACCGACCAGGCCGCACCACCGTTCTCCCGCTTCCACCTAGTCGCCCTGTATTCCGTTCCCTCTCTCTCTCTCTCTATCTTCCTACCCCCTACACCCCTACACTTGCCCCCCGTTCCGCCCGCCTCTTTCACTCTCACTCGCGCTGGTACGCCGTCATTAGTCAATGTCGACGCTTGTAGCACGTAGAGTCCCGCAGAATGCACCATCTGCTTAATATCCTTCTGTATCTCGGCTACAAATCCGAGCTACGGATTTCCTGTCGCAAAGCCGCGACTGTCCTTTGCCTTTTCCTTGATACGCCGGTGTTTCCTACATCGTTTTTACGTAATTTCCATTGGGTACCTATCGGTTCGAGGATCGTTGGTCATATTGTCACGCCTCTGACACTTGTATGCAAGCACATTACCATGTGCCAGTGGAAGCGAGTGATCGTATACGTACCTACTTAGTCGCCGCGATTGCACGTAAGGAAGGCAAGTTTGTGAACCGCGTGAAATTGGCGTAAGTGCTGCCGAACGGGAAAAATGGAAAGGGCTGAAGGGGTTAACGGGCAGTTGTGGAATTTAACAAGCCCCTGCTGGTTGGCTGGGTGGCTGGTGCGTTCACTCGCTCGAAGAACAAAGCTTGATTTATTGTAATGAGTTTGCAGGAGTTAAGAGTCCTGCATCCCCTCTCTGCGCGCCGCGCCGCGGCCGTTCCCTGGCCGTTTAGCTCGATATTCAGACTGGCGCGATTTGATGGGGATCCTCGGATCAACCCCTGTCATAAACCCTTCTTAGCACCGGCCACCCTCGCAACCCCCTCTGAAATATGCATGAACCTTGTGCATACTGATTGCGTTATTTGTATCACCTTGGAGAAGACAGCGCGCTCGTATTAGTACATATCGTATGTATTTGTGAGAAAGCTCTTACACTTAAACCTTACCATTCTGTGGTCGTTCTCAAAAGTTGCATAGGCACATAAGCGTACGATATATAACGGTGTATCCACGATACAGGAGAAAGTGAATAGTTTTGAGCGAAAGGGAATCGCTCGAGAGCGAAGGGTAATACTGAGGGTCCCGGCGCGGCGCGGCCGGGCCCGTTTCACCGGATCCTATCGATGGAATTCGTTTTCGGGCTGGATTTTCTACCGAAAACGTTCGATTCATTGAGAACTGACGGGGGAACCATAACTCCCGTCTCGGTTTGACATTAATGCCTCCCCTACTTCGTGCTCGGCAGATAGGCGAGGGGGTTAAGCTCGCTGCGACATATTTATGGAGCGGACGAGATGTTATCGGGCACGAGGACCCTGGGTTTGTCCGATCGCGCTGCGAAATCCGCCCTCCCTACAATCTACTTCGCAATTATCGGGCACGACGTTAATATTTGACCCACGGCCATCGTCTCCACTCTACTCTCGGTTTACGAAGAAATCGCTCGGGTTCCATTTCTCCTCCAAATACACTGCACATCAAAGTACTTTGCTACCCTTATTATTCCCTTACTTGCACTTTGCACAGTAGGCATAATGATTTTCTATCATCTAGATCGCAGCTTAACGCGACATTAAAAATTCGCAAGATACGTAATAAATACAGTTGGGGCTGACGAAAATGAAACGACGATGAAGGGGGAGGATAAAGGAAAGGAAAGGAAAGGATAGATAAAGGGACGAGGCAGAAGTGAGGCAGAGAGGAGGATATCGGCAGCTGAGATGTATACGGGGATGTTAGGCGAAGACGAAGACGGTGATGGTAGCATCAGTGACAACGAGTGGTGGGGCCATAGCGGGTCGAGGTGCGTGTAAATTAAAGGCGTCATAGATTTTCGCGGTAGCCCGCAGGATCAGGGCCTTAGATTTGCGTCCGGCAGATTACCCCGGGGGTGAAATGGGACAATGGGCGTTAGTCTGGGCCGACGGCGTATAAATAAGGATCCCCAGGAAGCTTGTGGGGGTAAGGGGACAGCAGGCAGAGGAGATCCTCGCTTGGTAGCGACGTGGTAGCCGAGTAGAAAGCCCGGCTAGTGCTGAGACCGGTCGGCCGTCCATCTTGGCCGTCGCCGTGGCGGTCCTTATCTGCACTCACAGCTCCGCTGCTAGACGTCCGGTGATCTAGGGCACTTCTCTCTCTCTCTCTCTCTCTCTCTCTCTCTCTCTCTCTGTCCTCGCCTCTCTAGCTCTCCTCACACTTTAGAAGAGAGCAACTACCCTCTGCATTCGAGTTCGATTTAGCATTCGCATTCGAGTGTTCACCTCTCCTTTTCCTTAGTTACACTGCAAGTTGTTAGCGCGGCATTGCGTTTGTACTTACATACGTCGGGTTACGTAAAAGAACGGAAAAGAGTGGAATCGGTGGACATCGGGAAGACTTTTGGAAGAGAGCAGGCCGACAAAGTTGCTTTGGAGCAAGGCCGTAACCAAGTCCCGTCACACAGTTGTCTGTGCATATCGAATGAACGACACCCTCCCTTGGATCTCGGTCGGTCCTCGTGAAATCTTAATCGCGGTAGCACGTACTTATCGCGCGTCACCGACACGTACACAGTTGCTCCATACTCTTAGCCGCGAAAGGTTGCTCTGTAGTTTGCCGTTCGTAGAGGAGAGGCGCATTAAATATTGGAAGGACCCAACCCCCCTCGGAATTATAGAAGAGAAGGCTCGCGCGTGGACGTTGTACGGTCGGGACGCGAGTACACAGAATAAAGCTAAAGAGATAGGAACCGAGGGCGGAACTGAAGCTGCCGTTTGGTTTAGAACGGGGGAAAAGGACAGGGAGAGTCTTAGGGAAAGCGGCGCGAGGTATCTCGAAGGTTACGGGTTGGATGGCGAAGAAGGTTGCAGGAGAGGCTGCCGTAGCGTTCGGTGGATGGGTGAAACGGTTTGGGGTACCTTGCCGTACGAATGCACCAGACAATTCAACTCCTCCCGTTTATTGCTCCTAATTAAACGACCGAGATATTTCTGCTACGTTTCATTAGCGTACAGCCGAACTCCGGGCAGAACAGTTCGGGTAATACATTGCCACGTTCTTGCTTCTTCGAAGGGTAAGTGGAATTTGATGTCTCGTCTCGTCTCGCCTCGTATCTTTACTTTGCAAAATCATTCGGGCAATAGTTTTCTTTTAAATGTCTCGGTATCGTTGATCGGCGCGGCGCGGTACGTTCATTGGCGGAACCTCCACCGGGAGGGGTTGATCGCGGGGCGGTTGGAAAGTTTGGAAAAATCAATCCCGCCGTGGGTTCACCTAACGCCGGTGTCAGTGCAATTCATTTGCATGGGAATTGCACTCGGCGGAGACGGCTGCAGCCCGGTATCGATTTTAAGTGGACTCGCTGTCCCGTCAGCTCGCTGTCTCGTCTTCCCTTGGACAGAAGCTACTCCAAGTCGCGCAAGCGCTGCTGCGAAAACTTGTCTTGCAGAGTTCAGCAAACCTTCGAACGCCGAAAAAGACACGAGCGACAATCGACAATCGACGTGACGAGATTTCACATCTATCAGAACGTTGTCGTTTGTTAAAGTTGAGAACAGATGAGGTAGATTAGAATTCGAAAACCCGATTAAGGCGTTGCAAAATTTCCAGTCCCTCTCTTCATCCTTTGTCCGCCGTGGAAATTCAGTGTATCTCTGTTTCGTGGCCGGCGAATATTATTAAAGGAGAATGCGCGTTTGGCGTTTCGCGAGTTTGGAATTGTACGCGAGTTTGAAAGTAGCTGCGGAGTAAAAGTCGGTGGTGGTAGAGGATCGACGGGAGTGGGCAGGGGTTGGTAGGTGGGTGAGATAGGTTAGCCGTGGGTCGGATATCCCCCGTGGCCAGTACGTAAGGACAATAAGCCAAAAAGTTGGTAAGGCAAGCATAGCGGGAGCCGTTAGCCGTTATGAAGCTCAAGGGTGAAGTCAAGATTGTAATTAGCTGGCGCTAAGTTTCGAGGTTTCGCTTGTATTTGCATGTGATCCCAGCTAGTCGGGAGCCGGGCTACCCCAGCCAGCTGGCTAGCCGGCTGCCCGAGCTGCCCGGCTGCATCCGCGTTACCTACATACATATACGCGGTACCTATAGAATCTATACACGAGTGTATCCTTACCTACACCAGCCCTACGCGATTTCGTTTACTCGATATCGCTTACGCTTCCACCTTATCCCGCGAAGCAAAGCTATCAACGCGAGCTAGAGATAACGCAGTCTCACCTCCAATGCCAGGCACGCCTCGGAATTTCGCATCTCGCGATCCACTAATTCTTGAAAGCCGGCTTCTTCGTCTCGTAGGATGTGTCTGATGGCAACAACGAAACGGCACATTCTACTCGACGGACTTTGTACAGATAGTTACGATAGATAGATCGCGTCGACTCTCCTCGCCTCGCATCGCCCGTACAGCTGTTAATTAATCCCTACTTGGATAAACTGAATTTTGAGCTGTATTTGTTTTTGTTAAAGAAAAGAGAAATGTGCCATCCGAATGAAATGTGTAACTTGGCAGGATGTCGACAGTGTTTATTATGTATTCCTGGATGTGCGAAACAAGGCGAGGCGAAATAAGGAAGTAACGATCAAAACCGAACGATTGCGCTCATAATTGTTTCGGTGCTGTGCCAACAATACCTAATAAAAATGTGCAGAGGCAAGTGCGCGGGGTTGGAGGCAGAAATGTATAGCTATGCGTTCACGCGACACGGTCTCGCGCAGAATAGAAGGCAGAAGCAAGTCGAGCCGAATCGCGTCGAGGCGAAGAGAGGAGAACCGTTCCGAAACACGTACGGCAATTACAACGACCATTCTGGAAAATAGAGGGTTTCTATCCCACGATTGTTATCTACACGTGTTGTTTATTGATTGTTTCGTTGTCTGGAAGCAACTAGCAACCGACAACGTACGTCGTCGGGAGCGAGGGCACGGATGCTGGTAATTGCTGCCAACGGAAAGAGACCCAACGCAAATAGCGATATCTTTCCTTCCCAATTGCGACAGAGCGCATCTCGTAATATGTACGCCTACATGTACGAAATAATGGCAAAAGCAACACATCCTATATTCGTGATTCGATGACGAAGAAAAGTTACGACCCGGGCGATGCTTTTAACGTTTCGACCAATTTCTGCGTGTCCGCAGGATCTTGTTGCACGGTTAAAAAAAGCCGTGGCAAGGGAGAAGAAGCTCCGACGGGTCCCGTTCAAAGTTGCGCATCCAATTTTCGTTGCATGATCTTGCGATGAATGGCAGGAATCGCGCGGTCCTCCGGGAGAAGAAGAATTCCAGCGATCCCGCCAATCCCTCGGAGAAATCTTGGAACCGTTGCATCATCGAATACGATTGCAACAAATTTGTTTCGCATCGTACGATACCGTGGCGAGCCTTATCGTACGTATCCAGCGCGTAAAAAATTCGTGAAATACATTGCCGGTGATACCGGACGAGTTAGAGAATAACCGAAGACCGAGTTGAATAACGACAACGAAGGCTAGGGGGAATCCGTTCAGGTGTAACCCGTCGAAACGGAAGCATGGACGATCGCATGAAAGGGAAAGGGTTGGCGATGGATAGGTCGAGTGTCGGCGAAAATTCGACACGGGAAGAAAGGGCTGAGGACGAGATGTAGAGCAGGAGGAGCGAATGTTGTAGGTAGGTACGTGGTATGGTGAATACGCGATCGCGTATTGCTATCGGCGCGGCGCGAGGCGCGGTACAGTACACTCCGTTAACGCGCTGCCATTTTCGATAAGAGACGTGGCAAGGAGGACGCTGATCGCGCGCGACGCATAGGCAAGCTGCTCGTAAAGTGTTTAGCCGAGGGGAAGCCAGGTGGAGAGGAGGACTCGCCGGAATGGGGTAGATGAGTTAAACTACACGAGGTCTGACGGTAGTAATTGAGTGCCGCTCTGTCTAGTTAGCACCTCGCGCCACCGGCTGACTCCCGTGCCCGTCACTTTATCGACTAAACGACAGCGATGCGTGACAAATCCATCTTGCCTTAACCGCGGCGACGTCTAGACGCGGCACGTCGATTATCGACATGCCTTCCGTTCCCTACGCTTCACATCCACTAGGTAGGTACCTACTCCGAGACCGTCACTGCCGGGCTGACTGGCTGCGCTGGCTTTGCTCGCGACAACTACATTCTTCGCTAATTACCGTCCTTACAAATAAGCCGGACACTTTAGAGAAAAAACCGGCGATGCAGGCGGGAACGGGGAGGAAGGAAGGAGAGGAAGGAGGGAGCGAGGGCGAAGACGCCACGAGGGAAGATGACTCCGCTCCGCGCGCCTGGCCGTTTTATCTGTCTGCCGAGTTGCCGGGAAAATCGTTCTTGCGACTAAGCAGCAACGAAGATTTACGTGACGTGCTACCGGCAAAGATATCAGGCGTTACGACGAACCGTTTCATTCGTCCCTCCGTACCTACAGTTTCTTTTTTTACGCGCCGCGCGTCGCCAACGCGTTGCCTTCCTCCGTGAAATCGAAACATGGATCGAGTTCCGGGTCTGTATCCGAATCGGAGTTAGACTTGCGACCGAGTTAACACTGGATACAAGAAAGGTAGCCGAACAAACGGTAGTCGGCCAAGATCCAGCGAGCTTGGCTCTCGAGTGAATAATTAAATTATGCGAGCCAGAGATCTGACGATGGAGCGTAGAATGGGACCAACTGTGGAAGGAGAAAAGGTCGCGGGGATTGGAGATAGAACGAAGCTCAAAGGTGGAAGGTGGAAGGTGGAAGGGAGAGAAGGCTCAAAGTTGAAATTTCACGCGCCATTGTTCGATTTCGCCAAAGGAATAGGAGTTAGAAGCATTTAGGGAACGGCAAGCAAGCGCAGGGAGGTGAATTACGGTCCAAGATACGGCGGGACGCGACGAAGAAACCGAGGGATGCCATGGAAGAACAGTCGAGGGTGAAGGAGGCCAGGGACAAGGTAAGGGGCTGTGCCAGCGCTGAGACTTTAATTCCGAGCTACATCGGCCGGCTAACGGAGCAACGATTCTTCGCCGTAAACGACTTCGACTCTGACTCTGCGTGGCGAAACGAGATTAATCGCCGGTCCCTTTACTTTGCCCGTCCTCCGCCTCCTCCTCCTCCTCCGCCTCCCCCTCCTCCCCCTCCTCCACCTATCTCTTCCTCACCTCTCTTCCTTTTCTGTTGCCCCTTTCTTCAAGCTTTTCACTTTTCACTTTTCACGAGTTTCGCACGCGAGAAAGTCGCGCACCAGCAAACATACGGAATTTGGCCGAGATCTACCGAACGGAGATGAATGCGAAAAAACGATGCTAAGGTAGACGTAGATGCTATGCTGATGTAGCATTGTTGCATAGAGGGATGGGAATTTAAATGACATGTACGACGTTGACGGAGACAACGGAAACAACGTAGTCAACGCAGACATCGTAGACAGCGTAGACAGCGTGGACACATTGGGAAGAGAAAGGGAACGTTGGAAGATCGGGAGGAGAAAGGAGAGGAGGAAGAAGAAAAGGGATGGAGTCGAGGGAAGAGAGGAGGAGCCCGCATTCTCGGAGATTATCGTGCTCGCCATCAGCGTATCACAGCGTCACAGGGCAAGATTTATATGTAGAGTTTATTGTCGCTGAGTCCGCCCTACTGCGTTTTATGGATGTTTTTCGAAGGAGCGCTGCCGCCCGCGTGATCTATCGCAGCTCCCTCACCCTTCCGTCCCGCCACTACTCTTTTCTCTTCTTTCCTCTTCGGCACCCAGTTCCTCCCGCTTCGCCTCGCCTCGCCTAGCCTCTCTCTCCCTCTGTCTACCCGTCTCTATAGTCTGTAGTTTGCCCCGATTCGGCAGACGGGGGTGGCAGACCGAGGGAGTCGGAAGGATTCCTAATGAACGCCACGACGGAGTCTCTTTTCTTCTGTATCCCTTTCTCGCTTTTCCATTCCATTCTCCATGTACGCTGTCCTCGTCCGTTGCTGTAGGTAACGGCGCGGCGTGTCGCTCGCTCCACGCATTAACACGAGATTTATACCGTGGACTCCTCGGACGAAGTCGCATTTACATTTTTGTCGCATCGCTATAAACTACTTACATACGTATACGTACCTGCGGAGCTACCCTCGTACACTCCCCAGCAACCCCTTATTACTCCGTTCGCCGTACGCCGTTCGTTCGATTCTAATACGGAAGTAAGGTAGATACTTGTGCACGACTTTTGAAAGTGAAAAGGCCGATGGCGTGCGCGAGATCGCATTCTCGTTCGGAGGAGCATAAACGCAGCAATGGCTAAGAGAGATACATGGGGGCAGTATGTTTCACGTGTTACCTACCCCGGCCGGCACGTAGGGGTTACGTCCGGCAGTCCATCGCTCTGGTACTCGTAGCTACTTGGTGCGCTCTGGCCAGGGGCCACCCTGCCTATCGATGCTTTAGCGTTTAGCGGGCCGTGGTCCGCTAACTCGTTCTCACCCCATCTCTTCAACCTTTTCACGCCTTTTCGACTGACGGTCGTTGGCTGGAAACGTGTGTGTCTAAGGGCAACCGTCTCTAAGCCTCTCGCTACAGTACCTCTTCCCCCTATTTTTCTTTCGCTCTTTCTACGTTCACGGTTTTCATCGATGTTACCGCGCCAGAGTTTATGCTCACCATACAGAACTGTACGATACGTCGCAGTCGCTTTACCCAGGCGTACATCACGGGCGTCCAGGCTGTTCCGCCTTGAGTTATGCTCGACAATTATACCTATCTACGTGCGCGATGGCTGTTATTATCATATTGTACCCCTCGCTCGGGCCTAGAACGCAAGCGTGTGCGCAAATCCGCCTCTGCTTGACGTGCGAAAGTACCGAGGGCGCCGCGGCGCACAGTGGGGCACGTAACATAGGATTCACGGAGAATATCTCATAACACTTCGGTGTTTGTCAATATTTTTTAACAAATTTTTTTTATACTATTTGTTAATAGTCAACGGTTATATGGAAAGAAACATTAATAAAATTAAAGCATCTTTAACAAATGAAATAATAATAAACCCCGTAAACATTCGGTATACAAACCATATATGATAATTATGTACTAATAAGCATGTAATATTACATAAACAATTAATTAATTAGCTTCGAACATCATAAAACATTCTAGAACATTAGGGGATCCTATCCCTGGTTATAAGCCTAAAAAACTTAAAATCTTAAAATGTTAATTTATAATGAAAAAAGGGATGTTATATAAGTATTAGTAAATAATTATGAAATATGTTTTCTCTGTATCGATTATGGTAACAATACTTTATTTATAATTTTGATCGTTATTTTATTGTTTTTTCTTATTTAATGTCGTTAATATTACTGTTCATACAAACTAAAACTATCAAAAAGTAATATAAAATAGAAACTATGCAAAAATCGCGAGAAATACCGATGTGACGAGTTTCTGCGAAATCGCACGCACAGCGCACTCCTGTGATTGTGTATGAATAACAGCCAAAGTCGCAAGTAAACACAGCCAATTTTTGGAGGGTTGTTAGTAGATGGTATCTGCTTTCAATTAGTAGTATCTAGAGCCCGGAGCAAGGTGGAGCTTTTTTTTACACTTAAAAGAGTTAATGAAGCCTTGAAATACTAGGTAGCTTCATTTGAAATTGTATAGTGGGATTACGGTGAAGAGTGTTCGAAAAGTATTTATGTCACAAATAAGCTGAGACTATACACATTCGAAATACATGAGGTAAAAAAATAAAAGTATCTAGTGGAATTCAGAAAAAAATCGACCATATGGTACGAATATTGACACGTTTCCTGTTAGAATACGAAGGGTCATCTTCAGATCAATTTTTCTTTGCAATTAACACGAATATGACATATCTGTCATATAGGTTAGATACAGCCCCACTGTGCGCCGCGTGTATCGTCACTCGAATCTCCGCTGCCACCGTACCGTTCCATGCGTTGGGTATCTTAGACATTCGGTGATCGAGGTCGATCCTATCTCGAATCAACAGCCGAAGCTTGTTTCAGAGGTATTCGTATGGCGAGCAATGGAAAAGACTGAAAGACACAAGAGTTGTCATTAGCGTGTGACCGATTGATCGGGATCGAAATTATCAGGGGAGCCGATTAAACTCACTAAACCGAGTAAACCGACTAAACCGACGAAAGTTGGAAGACGAAGGGAACTCTCGCGACAAGGCAGATCGATCGGCGCGTGTCCCCCTCTGCGGGTGACCGGGCCTCGAGCCAAAGCTCGTGCGCTCTGCGGGACGGCTGTGAAAAATCCCTGAATTATGATAATGGCGCCGACATAATGCGATCCAATGAGGCAATCAAGGGGTGGCAGCGGCGTCGGCGGCATACTGGCTGCGGCGGTAGCGGTGGTAGTAGCGGCGGGAACGGCAGCGAACGTTGGTTGACGGTATCGATGGTTGTTGTCGATGGTCGATTTTGGTGTCGGTGTCAGTGACGGTGTCGATGTCGATGTCCATGTCCATGTCCATGTCGATGTCCATGTCGATGTCGATGTTGGTGTGTCTGTGCTCCTGCACGTGCCGATGTCGGCGTTACGAAGTGACGCGAGTTACGCATCCCGGGATCGTATTAGCGTTACTGGCTACCGAGCCGAACCGAGCCGAACGAGCTCGGCGATCTATGCGTCGGAAACGATACAATGCGTGTACCAGGTATAATTGCCGTTGGTGGGCAGCAGTTGCTCTAGGAGGACCCGTTTCCATCAATCAGCTCCGCTAAACAGTCACGCGCGAATCGCATCGTTCGATAGCAATTGTTCGAAAGCGATTTCTCTCTGTGTCTGACCGTCTCTCCGTTACTTGCGAGAACTACATACATAGGTACACACAGCATAGTTTCACGCGGCACAAAATCTTTCGACCTGTTCGATTTTTCAGTGGACCGTTCAAGTTTTCGACGCGAAAGCAATAAAGCAATCGGCTCGACATCGAAATCGTAGACTTTTCGTACACTCTTCAAGGGCGAAGTAACGCTGACAGATCGGTGGCAAGCAACCAGGGAAGGAGATCACTCGAATAGGTAGCAGGCTTATTCGAACGTCGCGCGTCGCCGGCAGGACGGATATGGTTGCGTACGCGCACCTGCCCGGAGAACGCAACACCTACGGTGATGCGCGCTGATGGAACGGGACGCCATGCGGTAGTTATGGGACCACGAGGATGTTAATGACCATAAACAAGCAATCACGGTAATCCGCCATGAGTCACTCCGACTGTCCGGCTGACTAGGTTGAGATACGACGTGCCATATGCCCGGCGAAACGGGAACGGGCTGCAGTTGAGTATGCGCTGCAGTTGCTCCGCGTATCGGCCGAACCCCTGCTATTCTTGTCATATTGACCGCTGTTGCGAGCGATGGCATGGTATTCCGCGATTCTCATCTTCGCATCTTCTCATCTCTTCGCGTGCCCATTCATTCAACGTGATTCGTTACGCGCGCGGTGATTAAATATCCGCAACGTTTCAATAGGCTCAACTCACAGCGAGGGTAGAAACAAACGGATCAGACTGGTGGTAAAATGAACGGAGCTAGGGTGTTCGGTAAACGGAGAGCAGGTTAGATATCAACGTGCTATAGCAAATTTGACCGTCAAGGATTACGATGTCCCTAAATACACCAATGATACGACCACCTTTCGTCGGAGATACCGTGGGGACAGCAGAACGAAGGGAAGATTGCGAAGAACAGATAGAGACAGCGAATCGAAGAGATCAAGCGAAGAAAAAACCAAGCATCTGACCGCATCGAAAGAATTTACGAGTGTTGGTCTCGTTTGGTATTTTCGTTTGCAAGCCGATGTTCTGATCACTCGACGGACCATGAAAGGCTTACACACTCGACACGGTTTTAAATATGCATCCACACAGGCAAACGTGCGGGCAAGCAAGCAAGCAACCAAGCAACCAAGCAAGGAGGACCGCGAAAAGTTGGCGATGACGGCGGATGTTATTGGCAGCGAGGCCATTCGTCGCGATGATGGATGCCTGACAGGCGCTTGCTCGCTCGCTCGCTCGCCAGGCAGTTATAATAAGTAATGGGCTCACTTCCGCCGCCGTCGCTGCCTGAATGCCCGACTGCCTTGCCCGGTTATGCCTCCAATGCCCTGCGAAACCTTCGTACCTTTTCATCGTCTCGCCCTCTTTCTCTTTCGCCCCAGCCCCCGCCCCCCCCCCCTCTCGCGCTCTCTCTCTCCTTCCCTGTCTTCCTCATTCACTCGTTTACTCTTTCTGTAGCTCTATCTCTAGCTTACCCCTGTCGCTCGTTCTCTCTTTCACCTTTTCATTCCCTGGGGCTGAGTGAGGAGGCCAAGCCACTCGTCTTCCTACTCTTTCCATCCGACCTCCGCCTCCTCCTCGTAATAACTACAAATCTGTCACGCATTAATTCTCCGTCCAGCATAAATTCGAGCACGGTACAAGCGGAGAAGGAAAAAGTTATCGCGGGGGGTAGGGGTGGGTAGCCCGACTCACCCCGTTTCGCCTTCACCCCCATCCTTCTACTTTCCCCCGAGCGCCAGAAATTCAACTCGCTACCCTCCGGCTGCGGGGGAGGTGAAACGGAAAGAGAGACCAAGATGAGATGAGAATCAGAGTAAGCTGGAAAGGGGCGATGAATCGGAATGAATCTAATGCCTAAAGGATTGAACGGAACGCGTTAGTGTTCATAGATCAGCAAAGTTAAACTACGCAAGCCTACAATTAGGTATAGCCATGTGTAGATATTCCCTATTCCCCAATAGCATTTACCTATAGAACTGTATAGTCATTAGCAAGAAACGAACGAAAACGGTGATAGTGTTGAACGGTTCCCCTTTTAACGGCTGCGAGTCGGGGATAGAAAGTGCGAGCCGAGCCGCGCCGCGACTTTCTACCGCTGACCAGGAATTGGGTGGAAAGAAATGGCTGAGGTTAGGGGGGAAGGATCTGCCTAATAGACGCGTTACAGATAGCGGTACGGCCAGGTTAAGCAACGAGCCCGCCGCCACCACCGTCGACATCGATGAAAAGGGTGGCGAGAGACAGAGAGAGGGGACGACGGTATACGTTGTTTTGGCAAGGAGTCAGGGCACAGCAGTAGGTGCGAGCAAGAAGGAGAGAGGTACATCAACGACCGTGACAAATAACTCTCCCTTCAACGGGGGTCTGGCGTCATTTAATTTTCCTTAGCCCCACCGTCGGAATCGATGATCTCCTCTCTCGAGTATCTCACTGAAGACGAATGAGATGACTTAGACGGCGCTTCACCACCTTGGGGAAGGGTAGCGGGGGCGCGGCCCGGCTGCTAGATCGATCAGCCGGATACCAATTATTGGCGGAAAATTAACCTTCCGCGTTCGACGCGATCCATCGTTGGCGATTAACGCGATAGACATCGTATGCGGTAGAGGCGGACAGGATGGTCCCAACGATTTCCATTCTGCGAGAGAAACCGTTGAGGCACTGGAAAAACAAAAAACTGATGCTTTCTGGAATGGAGGAACCAAGGGTGAGCGGAGGTAGAGGCGGAGTCGGAGGTAGAAATAGTGGCAGAGGTAGAGGCAAGGTTGGGAGGTAAAGAAAGTCTAATTTCGGGGTGGATGTGGAATACGCAGGAGGACCATCGGCACTGTTCCGACGATTCTCTCGACATTTACAGCCTTCAATTTGCCCTTCCGAGAAGGCGGTGGTGGTGGGTGAGCCAGGAATGTTAATTAAAGCCGTTCGCTCCTCGATCTCGCGCTTCGACTAATTAGTCGCGCACAATGCCATCGTGAACGGCGGTAGTAGAAAGGCCGTGTAAGCGAGAAAGAGCGCGAGACTAGCGGGGAAAGGCGCGGCGCGGCTAGTGGCGGCGAGGGGGTTGCACGGGATGCTCCGAATACGGTGGCGAAGGTAAGGGTGATGGTGAAGGTGAGGCGAGAGGGTGGCAGGGTGAAAGGGGGAGGGTTAGGGCAGGCAAGAGGGAACTGTTCGTGGCAGCCGGAGATCACTTCACTCGGCTCGGATGCGATGTCCAGGATCTCCCGTTCAAAGGAGCCCGGCGAACGTCAAACCCGCTCGCTCGCATTTACCGTCGTTCCGTTCGAAAGAAGAATGCCAATTTGCCGAAAGCCCTCTTCGCGGTGGCAAACGTCGTCTCGTCGTGCGACGGAATGGAAATTCTGATGCGGCCGGCTGGAATTCCGGGAGGAACGTTGCTCCGCAGACGCTCGTCGCTCGGCGCTCGGCGCTCCGGCGACGGTGTCCGACACGGTTTTCGCTCGTTAAGAATGGCCTCACTGACTTTCTTTGCTTTCTCTTTCTCTGACCTGCGCAAAATCGTGTTGGTGGATGCGAGAGATCGGCGCACTATACTTTACTATACAGTATACATGACAGGTACTATAGACAACACACGTCAATCGAACAGTCGATCGGATCGCGAACGGTCCGCGGATCAGGAACGCGACACCGAGGGAGAAGCACGGAGACGGGGTGGTTCGACGCTGGAATGGAGTTAAGACGATCATAACCAACAGGCAAGAATCCCCCGGAGGAGTTTCCCTCGAAATCCGGCGGAAACGGGTCTCGTAGGAAAATTCCTGTACCGGGGCAACGCGCGGATACGGGTCGGCGGGGTAATACGGTTAAAGAGGACGGGGAAAGGGGGGAGAGGAAGGAGCTTCGTAGCGGGGGACCTCATCTAAAGTTACAAATCGCAATTCTTCCATGGCCGTGGTTCCGATTCTGTAAAGTTATGTTATGGCGCAAAGTAAGCGGGATTTATCAAGAAAGTTGGTATAACTTCGCTACGACTATTGATGCAATGAAACGATTGGCTCCGCCTCATTTACCACTCCCGACCCGTGCACGCTTCTTTCTCCGCGAATTCCCCTCGGCTCGAGCGAAGTAGCGTAATCTTCGTTGTCGTTACCCCTTTACTTCCGCGAATCCGGGCGTCTTCGTAGTTTCGCCGATTCCTATTCTGCTCGCGAAACCGGGTTCGACGGAACGTCGGTCGAACGTCTAAACGGCTGAAAATCGAGCGACAGCTCTGGCTGGCTTTCGCCGACCCAACGATGCAACGGGGCCGATCCGATACGTTCCTATACAAATGCATACTTGGAAGAAGAGGGTGTGTAATGTGTACGCTAGCGAGCCTGCAGCCGGTAGAGGGTAGCAGAGAAATCGTAGGTTTATCTGAAAATATTATGACGGTGTGGTCCGTGTTGTCGGTGCAAGGTGGCCGCCGCGCCGGTTTTGATACGTCCCCAGCGTAGCGTAGACTCGTGCACGGTCGTATAGCCGAAGACATATGAACGGGATTGCAATCATGTCCGTGTTACCCGAGAGTGTCCTGTTGGGATAATATAAATATTGTACAGTCGCCGTCCGTTGTAACCTCCAGGTTGACCGGGGAGCTAGATGGAGGAACGAGCGGAAATGTCGAAGCAATGAAAACGACGAAAATAAGAGGAGACAGAAGAGAGGGGAAGAGCAAAGTAAAAAGCTGTATAGAATGAGAGGGAGAAGGAAAGGGTTCACCTGTGTGGCGGGGGTAGTCGCGATGCTACGTCCTTCGGAATGTTAGTCGATATCCTTGGCTATCGGGTACGGTAGGTATTTACGAAGCAACCGATCGGTGGAAAGCCGCTGGTCTTATTGTTAGCTGCTACGAGGCTGGTGAGACAGGCTGACGCGATCGCGGTCAGGGGGACGCGAGATCGGAAACGCGTTCGAGTGGGACGGGGAAGAAAAATGCCGGTGCCGATGAGAAAGAAAAAGAGGAATCGCTCTCTTGCGAAACGAAGAGGAAAGGGGTGCAGAAGGGTCGCGTGAAGGAGAACGGATAGATGGCGGAGGGAAAAGTAGAGTGGCTGGACCGGGTACCTATCTGGCCTAGATGGTACGCGCTACGGAATGAGAGGACCGTACTGGTCAGATAAGATTGCGAAACCAGTGTTCCGGTCCCTGGCGTCCTTTAGCTTCTGGCTTCTGGCTTCTGGCTTCTGGCTTGTGGCTTCTGGCTTCGGGCTTCGGTAAGGTAGATAGCGTTGCCCGAGTCCGGAAACGGATTCGGATTCGGATCCAGGAAACGGAGTTACGTATCGGTGGCGTACGTTTCTCTTGATTTTTAGTCAGAGATCGCGATAGGTTCGTCTCGGGTTTCACCGTGTATGTACATCGGCTTTACCGGCAGAACGCGCCGTGTGGGTCAAGAGAAATAAGAGAATCGGAGGAGAAGGGATAAGGCGTAGCAGGACGCGGGTAAGCTCAGCTAAGCAAGCTCCGTGATGTACTGGCAGGAAAAACTTTCCTAATACCGTCGCCCGTACGGGATTACCTCGGAGATTGAAACGTATATATGTATTTACGAACGTAACCATGCCTCCGGAGAGTACGACAAGCTCACAAGAATCCCTTTCCCTTTCCTTTTCCCTTTCCTTTTCTTCTTGCTCCACCACCAACGCCATCGCCACAGCCACAGGCATAGTCACTCCGACTACTACCCTCCACCCCCTCACTTTTCAGGGCCAATATTTCTTCTTCTGCTATTCTATATTCTATCGTGATTGTTTTTCTAAGTAGTTGGCCGCTACTTAGTCAGTCGTGCGCGCAGTAGTTAGTTTCATAATTGGTCAGACACTGAGCGATACATAAATGTTTTCTTTTTATGCACAGTAGGCACTCGTTATAAGCCCGACGAACAGGGCTGGCAACGGGTGTACGGCGCGTTGTGGACACTATTCCGCGCGGCCAATGCCAATGCCGCGAGTGAGAAAACCCAAGAGCGAGCGTGAGGTAACGAAAGAGCCTCGTCCGAAGGATTCCAAGAAATGGTGGGGATAGTCGCCGGGCGTACAACGCATGGTAGAAACGGGCTTATAACGAGTGCCAAGGGGAGACCGGGGCTGGTTGACTAATTTTTATAAATAGACCTTTGGTATTTTGTTGACGTGCCGTATAATTTTGCTTAATTTTGAAAATCGTTTTAATTCAGTCTAGGCTGTAGTTTTTATTGTATTTAGAGTAGTGAGACGAATAAGTCATCAAACCCCGGCTGCGGGTTATTTTTTTAAGTATCATGGTGTTAGATACTGTAATCATTTTGTACTTGTTTGTTATAGTCTATTAAATACCAATTTTTCATAATGGAAAACGCACTTTTGCATCTGTATGTAGAGCAGCCAAACATTGATGAAATTTTTAAACTCAAATCCACCAATTTTTACGTTCACATTCACAGAGACGAGTAAAAGTAAGTATATATCAGTTCGTATTGTCGTATTAATTATAATTATATGTAAACGTATGGCCGTGGCCGGCCGTAGCAATCCAATGTACAGTATTTCCTCGCTGTGGGCTCGCTGGTCGGGACCGGCGTTGAACCCACATCCTGAACAGAGCCCTAATTCCGAGTGTTCGTTTCTCGCTTCTTTCTGGCCGAAGGGTGGAGCGAGATGGAACGCTTTGCGTGCGCGGCGAGTGTGCGCGACGGGCGCGAACCCTCAGATGGAATCGTGCCTGCGTCAAAATTTTGCGAAACGGTTCCCGTGCTCACACGTGGGCTCGTGACCATTGCGCACGCCCGTCGCGCACGCAAAGGACGCAGTGTGACGGCGTCCGAAAGACGGAGCGAGACAAAACATCAACGCGTCGTTTGTCTCGTACCGCCCTTGCTCGCTTCCAGTGCCTCTCGCTCGCTCTCGTTCCATCTCGCTCTCGCCTTCGCCGGACAAGAGTGAGACAGAAGTGGTGGGGATAGCGAAAAACCCACATCGTGTACACCAAACCGAGTCCACAATGAGACAATACTGTATTTATGTCTGTGTAGGGACGGACGAATTCGACTGCGTTCAGCGTGGCCGCAAGGCGGAGGAGCCCCCGGCAACTCGTGAGTCGCCAGTTAGTCAACCCTGGTCTATTTGGAAGGCCTGAGAGTTGGAAGGGAGGAGAGGGTGTAAAACTGGTAGGGGTGAGTTACTTAGTGGACAAAGATTCATAAATAGTCGAAACAAAAATATTTACTTCCCGCTGACCTTTTTAGATTTTTCATTTTCACTGACAGAATACGCAAGTTTTTGTCACGGCGACACATTAAATGGCGAGCTGGTCATTCATATGCTTTAATATCGCGAATCGCAGCATAATTTATTCCGTAATACAACAATTAAGTGAAATTAGTCAACTCATCGCGTTCCCTGCTTTTATAGAAATGCGACGATAGCCAAGACAGAATGGTTTCGTGGAGTAGTCATTGGTTGAGACTAGCTGAGAGTGCTGAAGCGGACACCGCGTCAGTCTTGTTGCAAACTCAGTGCATACTTTTTCTCCCTTGAAATCGACCGACCCCCGTCGATGCGTGGGTCGTTTATACGAATCTGCGCGCACCCCTAGTGTTGTCTGCTAACCACTCGCTCGCTGGACTGTCCAGTCACACGGACCACGCTACAAGGGGCCAGTATTTATGCACATTGTTGACTGGCACGTGGATTTATGTACGTCCGTTATATTATGCGTCCTGTCGTCCGTCGTGTAAAGCCGGCATGCCTGGTACCGTCTCAACCACGCACGCAACACGTATGTTGCGATTTCGGTTTAACGTCTCGTTCTAGACGTCAGGAATTTCGCCCGAAATCGTCGAGCCTCGCCGGGGCGGTCAAAAAAAAATTTCTTGGCCCCGATGGGGAGTTTGACGGTTCG
Source organism: Andrena bicolor (assembly GCA_960531205.1). NCBI lineage: Eukaryota > Metazoa > Arthropoda > Insecta > Hymenoptera > Andrenidae > Andrena > Andrena bicolor. The sequence continues at coordinate 38,259,005 of OY482665.1, forward strand.
ATTGTTTCACATAAGATGCAGGCGTGTATAGCAAACGGCTCGAATCTAGAATTATCGCGTGCTAAATATGTAGGTGTCGCGTTAGCGTCGGTGGGATGACGGTTGTTTGCGAGATCTTAGAATCTTAGAACACGTCCCTGTACAAAGCTAACTGCGGGTCGGCATTCGCCAAGTGACGTGACCCCCCGGCCGTGAGCATTGTGCCGGTGCTTTCGGCCACTGTCACGACTACTGCCGCGAACCTCGCCACTGGAATCATTCCACCGAATCGACCATATGGACTGGACACCCAGGAGATCTTCTTGCTTGATATGTCATTCGCCCCGTAGCAGCGTCAAGAAACGTTGCCACACCATCGTTCGGCTTACCGACAGCAGCCAACTGTACTCGCGTATTCGCCGTCACTGTCATCACCAGCGATGACTGCTACCACGGTTGCTCGCATACACTTTTGCCTGTTACTAAACGTCTGGCTGGTCGACGCGCAGGCGAAGCTCGCGAGCCACTCAAACTAGAACCGCGTGTGGCAGATTCGTGGTAGATTCGTGCGCCATTAATTGTTGCCTACGAATTCTCGCGAGTCTATACCGTAGAACAGATAAGTGCGTATCGAAGGTGCTGGTATAGCTGGATAGCCTAGATAGGGGTGGGGGTGGGGTAACTAGTTGGGCTGTGGAATGGGCCAATTAGCCCCACGAGAGTTGAAGAGGAGACGGTGGACGGACGGTGATAGGAAAGCGGTTAGATGGAAGTTGTGGCGAGGAAGAGGCGACGGACGATGGGAAAGTGGTGTGTCGAGGGTGGTAGGCAGCATTGGCGAGAAGGGCGGTGGTGGCTGGAAGGCAGACGACTGTGGTGGTGACGGTAGCGGCGGGCGCGGCGATGGCAGTATCGGTGGCGGGCCGGCGTTACCATCGGAGGGATTTTAGTGTCTCGGGGAGTAATAACGTCTCGGGGTGTAGATTATACGGTGTCCGGCCAGGAACGGGCGAGTGCCCAGTTGGGTCCTCCGATGATGCAAGGTCCCCCGGTGCCACCCCCGTCCGGACATATATTAGCATTCTAACCAACCATTATTATATGCCTGGTGAGCCGCGTTGGGCCGAGAGTACCACCAACGCCCATGTTGCGTACTTGGACCAAGTTTACCAACAATTCACCGGGGCTCGCGCTCTATAATGGCCCCACGGCTGCTTAATTTATCGCGGTCGTAATTAATAGCTTTGTAATTTTCATACAGGCGTACACGGGCCGCGTCGCGGAATTTATGGATACGTTTTCGCTCGCGATTATCGATTTCGCGCGATGGTAGACGATAGTCGGTCCGTGCTAATCTTCCATGGGTTCTTCTGTAATGCGATGGAACGCGACGCGAAATTTTCCACCCGCCGTTTATCGGCGCGCGTCACCGCATCACCGTAATCGTCGCTACTCTCCACAAACTTTTCTCCACCCGACACAGACACCTGTGCAGCTACCTACATACATCGTCGATCCTCGTCACGACTAAACGGTCGCGCATCACTATTTTCCCGCGAGCCACCATATCAATTATTAAATATCCCCTTCGTCTTGTAAGTAGTTCCTTCTTTACGACGCTTAAATATAAAATAAGTAGACGGGTGTAGCGGTAAGGTGCTCGCCACGATACCTGCCTGACTTGTGGCTCCATTAGCGCCCCCGGCCGGTAACGTATAGCATAATAAGAGTTTATGTGTCAGGTTGATGCGCCAGAAGACTATCAGACAAACTCTGCTCGGCATAGAAACCGTTATATTTTCATTAGACCGTCGAGATCGTAACGAAGGGTGCATTCGATGAATGCGAAAGAATAGCGGGACGCGTTTGCGAGTCGACCGCGACCACGATTCTAACACATAGTCAGTGATAGTGCTACGTGTGGGTGCGGTGCGTATAAATTTCCTTTAAATTATGGCTTCGCTGGATAATCGGTAGCGCGCGACTATTAAAAGTATAGAGAACCAGGAAATCTGGTTGTGTTTGTGCGAGAGCGATTAAAGCCTGGCCCGTTACATATTACATATCGAGAAAGCTCGAAGTGGAGAGAACGGGAAGAGTGATTGTAACGGTGTAGCCGTCTATACGCAGTCAAGCTAGCGGGACATTATGCAATCTTGGGGTAAACTTAGCACTTAGATGGGACGGGGAGTTAATGCAGCGTTGTCAGGCACAGCGAAGTGAGACGCGACGCGACGCGATGGGCAGAAAGACGATGGAAGGACGCGATGGGCGGTGGTCTATGGTTTCAAGTCCCTAGGTTCGGTGGTGGTGGTGGTGGGTGAGGCTAGTTCGGGCTTGTAAACGTCCGGATGGCCTCTACGAACGGGCACCCGCAGCCCTCCTTCCGCGATCCCTGCATTTCGGTCCTCGTTCAACTGCTTTGGCTTCGGAAGTACGCGAACGCGGTACGATAGCCCCTTCACTATAGACACCATAGTTGTGGCTGGTTGGCCGTCACCTCTGCGTCGACGCTCCCTTGTCTCTTGGACTGATTCAATTTGCCTGCCGCGTGGCTGTTTAATTACTGGCCGGAGAGTGGACCGTGGCCGCGAGTGGGAGGGAAGGACGGTCGAAACGAGACGCGCATCGAGCAGTATTCCGAGGGAGGAAGAGAGAGGCGGAGGTGCAGAAGCGGAGAGAACGTGAATGCACCGGATAAGAGAGGAAGCAACGGAAGACGGAGAAGCGGAGATATCCGCTCGGAACCGACACACCATCGGCAACCCCGTTTACCGTCGTGTTGGTGCCGGCCGGTGGTGGTTCCGCTGCCACTAAGACACTAACGGAATAACGGCGCTCGCTGGTGGAGATTGTTGTTGATGCTAAAGTAACGGGCAGCCCTGAGGGGTCGCCGCAACAGTGCGCTCGCACACAGGCAGAACAGGGTGAACAGGGTGAAGAGGGTGAACAGGGCGACGAGGGGGTGGGGAGGGAAGGAGAGGGAGAAAAGGGAGAAGAGGGAGAGTCAGATACACGACGCGAAAGCTGACCAGTGGGGGATCGAGAAGAGGCCGGGTCAACCCTGCGACGTGTCTTGCAAACCGAGCGGTTCTGCACCCTTCCGCTTTTCCCACTCTTGCCAATCTTGCCAATCTTGCCAATCTTGCCAATCTTGCCACTCTTGCTGCGTTTCACTCCCACCTACCACTTTGCATTCGTATTCACGTCCAGCTTCTCTTTCCCCGTGTTTTGCGCCCCTACGATGTTCTCCGGCTTTACGCTCGCTTTGGAATACGATTGTACTGATATCGGATAAAGAAGGGCGTCGCGGACTCCTCCGAAATGAAACGAACGAATGTTTACGGAAATGCAGGTAACGTATTACATACCTATATGCACTTTATCTCCCGCCCTGTCTCTGAGGCGCATCTAAATTATCTATATACATAGGCAGTTGTGGCCGGTAACGAGACAAGAACGAGACGAACTGGACGGGACAGAAAAGACATTTTAACGTTTCCGCGTCTGAGGGGAAGTTGGCGGGTGTGAGGTTGTCGCAGGTGCGATCTGTTTGTCGTACATGGTCGCGTGTTTACCGGGACGAAAAGAAGAAGAAGATACGATTGCGCGTGCATCGTCGACACGTACGGTGTAGGACGAGTTGCGAGGCAGTACGCGCACGTGTAGCCGCCAGTGACGATAAACGCGGTAGTGGTGGTTGTCTACAAGGGAGAGTCGCATCGTTCGGCAATAAAGTGCGCCACGACGAGAAAGCTCACGTGTTCGCGTTTAGCATTCATCGAAACTCTGTGCGCGAGATCGTAACTCGAAAGTGCAAGCCTGCCTGCGTGCCATGCAGATAGGTTTAAAAGCGAAACGTGCCGTATCTACAAATGCGCTTCTCGCTTTCTCGCTTTCTCGCTTTCTTCCTTCTCAGCCTTTTACTTGGTTCCCTCGTCTTCGTTGCTCCGGACTCGGCACTTGGCTGATACGAGTACTTATATGCACGACGCGTCGGTTAAACGTTAAAAGACGGCTTCGGCGGTGGGCAGCGCGTGCCTTCTGCAACTTGACCGCGTCAATGCGAGAATAAAACAAGCGCTTGCCTCGTTTCGGTCCTCGAAACAACCTACAACATACAACGTCACCGTTGACACGTCCGGGATGTGTTGCACTCGAGCTTTGGTCAATCGGTTACGGTTCGATTACATTCGCACGGGAGATTTCGATATCAGTCGAAAGGATAAAAAGGGATCAGTTCACTGCGGGCTCGAACGAAATATAATAAATCTTTCCGGCGCGGCGCGACGCGATAATTTTCGATGGTGAACGGTAAACGGACCGAGCTCTCCGCCAACTTGACACGTTGCGCCACTGACTGGGGTATACATAAACAAGATCCACTCGGCGACATCAGGCGACAAATACATTCTCGCATGTAGGTATATACCAGAAAGGAAAGGAAACCGACAGGGGATAAAATAAAGATTGGTGAAGGACTTGACACTACGCCTACGGCGCGTATCGTATTTTGTTCACTCATCACTAGTTTACATATTTAATATAAGGGAGCGTGGGGTAACTGCGAACGCGGGGTAATCATGAATGCGATGGTTACGGGGTTTTAATAAATAAAAACTGATGTTTCCTCTCCACTAGCTAATAGATTATGTCGTATTCAACGCCGGGCAGAAAGTAATAATACAGAACGCTGATGCTATTCAAGATAAACACAATTTATTATTTTCATAATTTTCAAGTAATATTTTGTCCATTTCAATTGCATGTAATTACTGTTAAATTAATCATACAATTATTTTTTTTAAGTTGGAAAACACATTTTGTGACCAAGGCGTTGCTTGAAATTATAATTCTAACTTTTGAAATATATTCTTTTCTATTGTTTGATGTCCTGGGACAATGACGAACAACTCGGATGGGGTAATCTCGAACCTTCGATTTTGATAAAATTTTCAGCATGTATAAAACTTACTTAAAGCTACAACAGGGATTTTTGAATTTTCATTGCAGGATCAGACAAAAAAAGTTTAAAAAACGACCTTTACTATTTTTTTCGATATTCCAACCAATTGCAATTTTTTTTCTAACGCACAAAAAGAAGAATTTGAAAAATACATTAGGTATAGGTTGTGGGAACATTTTTGATGAGTTGACCATTGCAGCCGCGCTTTCTGTGCGAGTTCTGTCATATTTAGCAGTGTGTTCGTGATTACCCCGCGGCAGTCGAGTAGTCACAAACACCGAGGGTTTTGCTTTTTCACTATAAAGTTGATTTTTATTATAATTTTTAAAAAAATCGTCACAGTACTTTATAGAATATAGATGAATAGTTTAAGTATGTTTGTAAATAATAAACAAATTCATTTCTCATATAGTTTTCGTTTTGTTTGCTTTTTTGCTTAGGTGTTCGTAATTAACCCACTCTCCCTTACACAGCGCGACGTTTCTATTTTTTCACCCCTATCCTGTGCCTGGTGTATCACCCTCAAGAATAGCTGACAATGAGGAGGGTGGGAAGGATGGTAACCTAAAGAGGAAGAAAGAAACGAAGAGTAAGAGGAAGGCCACAACAGCGGCCTCTCGTCTACGTCAGCGCGAGTTCTGGCTGCCTTAATGGAGACACGTTCACGCGAGCTGCCTCTTACGGCGGCAAAGCCGATTTATCTGCGCCCACGATCCCTCCTCTCCTCTCATCTCCTCTCCTCCCGGTTCTCGATTCACGGTTCTCGGTTCTCGGTTCTCGGTTCTCGGCTCTCGGCTCTCGGTTCTCGGCTCTCGGCTCTCGGTTCTCGGCTCTCGGTTCTCGGTTCTCGAGTCCCGACTGATACCCCCGGGCCCTCAGCACAGTGTTCTGCCTCAAGCATCTTTCTTCGTTCGGTTTCCTCGCGCTTCTTATTCCCTTCTCGCTTAGACGCGTTCGGACGGCCCTCCAACCCGCTTACAAAGGGGATCGTGTCTTACACGGGGATATTTCACTTTCCCGTGTTCTCCCGGTAGAGAAGTCGAAGAGTCGCCGTGCCACGCCGAGCCGCGCCGCGACGAGCAACAGGGGGTTAGCGGTAGAAACAAATGCGTACAAACGTTGCGGGGGGTATAGTCGAATCCTTTCAAGAACGTTGAAAGGAAATACATATTTCGGTCAGTGGTTTATATTTTCACGAGCGATTCGCTTCTCGGTTGTCTGAGAAAGGGAAAGTAGAAAGGAAAAGGAAAAGGAAGTGGACGACAAAGAGGAGGAGGTACGAGGAGATAACGCGGCTTTGAAAATGGCCTGGCCTCGTCTGGCGTAAAGAAGCCTTCTGCCTTAAGATAGGGCCAAACGGTATATCGGATCGAAATCGAATCGTAGATCACGAGGGCTTCTCGTTCGGGCTTCGTCCGCGAGGGTGGACGACACGCGCAAACCTTGGAGGCCACGAAGCTGACCATTTCATAGATCCCTACTTCCTCGACCACTTGGAAATGGGGTGCGAAAAGAAATTGCGAAGGAGACGGGGCTGGAGAGAGAAACGAGAGGAGGTCCTGCGGGGCAAGGGAAGCATTCCAGTCGCGATATACGTTGCGCTGCGCGAGGGATCGAGAGGTGGAAAGGAGGGTAGGGCGGATGAAGAGGGGTGACGCGCAGAAAGAAGAAGGGAAAGACGAATGCGGTAAACCGTGGAACCGGAACGGCGGAGTTTGCCCAGGAGGCAATGAAGCACGTCAAGGGGATGATGGACGTCTCCGCATAAACCTGACGAGTGACTCGTGGCGCCTTCAGGAACGACTCTGAGGAGCCCCCTACATCACTTTTATTACGGCCGTCCTCATTTTCATATCTCATAAAACCTCCGGGGCTCTTCTCTTCTCGTCCGTGGACGAGCTTGATATACGTATAATCCACGATCTGACTCACGTGGCGAAATTATCAGCCCTCCCCATTCTCCTTCTCCCTCTTTCCCGGGTCGAGGCGACGCGACGCGACGTTCCCGCTTCAACGGAAACTCTTGCAGCCACCGCTCCAGCTCGTCGCTTTTCGCCTTGCCTGGTCCGCCGATCCCTCCCCGATCTTATTCCCAGCTTTACCCAAACTTTTCCCCTTAGAAACGTGTCCGTGTTTTCCGCGCTCTTAGTCGCGCGTTCCACACGCGATAAGGGTCTTCTCCGAGTCGCCCAGCAACAGGACCGTCACCTCGCGTCGCGTCCTGAGTGCGGGTACGCTGCCGGCGACAGTGAATGACTGCGCTGCACGTGACACGAGACTGACAGGTTTATGCGAGCGCGCGTGTGGGAACATAAAAGGGAACACGTAGCTAGCTACATGCCTGCCTGCCTGCCTGCCTGCTTGCCTGCTTGCTCGCCTGCTTGCTTGCTTGCCTGCTTGCTTGCTTTCTTGCTTGCTTGCAAGCCCGCCTGCCCGCCCGCCCGCCCGCCTAGCCGCCTGCCCGTGATGTATGTCTGTTTGTGTAAATGACGCGAAGCGAACGAGTGACGCGTCTCTGGCACGACCCCTCTGCCCCCGTTCCATCGGCCTTCATCCCCAATCGTCCTCGTCGTCCCGATTCCGTTCACCTCCATCTCTAGGCTCATCAGATCACCTCTGACCGCGTCTCATTTGCTACGCGTATGGGCGCATTCCCACCACCTAGTCGACTGAAACCTACTCTGAACCAACCTCTTCCATCCTGCCTCTCCTCGGTTTGATGATCGGTGGTTTGTATGTCGATCATTCATAGGTATCGACCGTTCCTTGTCGCCAGAATGCATTTAACGCTTAAATCACCGTTGTTGTCGCATACGCTAGGCTTTTCGTTTTGTCGGTCATTCTGCCTGACGACTCACCAGCGAGGGAATAGTGAGAGGAAACGCACGAAATGAGGGAGAGGAAGAAAGAGAAAGAGAGAAGAAACGAGATATTTCAGGGGCTTGAAATTTACGCAACAGCAACCAGCGACCTTTCCTTTACTTCCATCTAATTCAAAACTATAAATCGAGGGCGTCTGTTGTATGTATGATGGCGGGCTGGCGCGAACCTGCTAGCTCCGAGAACGAACGAGTCGCGGAGGGAAAGAGACGGCCAAGAGATCCGTGGAAATATGGAACGAGAGCGGGAAAGAGAAGCAACGAAGGGTTGAGAGGAGGGAGACTGCAGAGCCAGAGTAACGTAACAGATGCTGCACAATAAACACCTCCCGTCACTTCGCTCCATAAATCGCGCGCCGGGCTCCTAGAAGAAACATTCAACCTCCATCTACTCCTCGTCCTCTTTTCGAACCCAACCCCCATACCAATGCTTTCCGTCTCTCGCGCCAGCTCGTCGCAACGCGTTCGTTCATCAATGACGCGGTCATTTCCTGTGCACATAATTGGCCAAATCTCCGATGAGCCAAGGCGTGGGACACGAATTTCTCTGCAGCCAAAAAGATATCGGCCCGCTTGGAAACTCAAGCGCGTGGAAAATCGAGGAAACGTTTTTTTCTCATAGGATCGGCAGTGTAACGCCGCGGTCAGCACCTCCAGCGTAAATTTGAAAGTGAGCCGACGAAGGAGAGGCTCTACGAGCGAGATGAGATAATCGAGGAGCCAAACGGTAGATCTCGATCAGGATTTACGCGATCAATGCGACTACGAATCCAGGAAAGCGTTTCACACCCTGGGATTTCTGTAGAAGAAAAAGGGCAGAGTTCTCGTTTGCCGGAGAAGCATCGCGCCGCGGCGGACCATGGTCCGTCGTTCATCCAATTATTTAGGCTGGTCGAGAAGGTACGGAAAGGAGAAAGGTGCACGTGAAAGTGGTGCGGCGTGGGGTGATGTCGGTGTCGGTGTCGGTGTCGGTATCGGTGTCTGGGGCAAGAGCGGTTGGACGATAGGGGGTGGGTGGAAGGGCGGGGGTGATGCCAAGAGCAGGGCATGGGCGCAGAGGCGGCGGAGGGGAGGGGGAGAGTCGAGGGCACGAGAACGAGAAGTGGAAGGAGGTGGATAGGAGACGGAGGTTAGGGGCAACCGTGGCCGCGCGCGGCCGTATTGATCTTATCCCCCGACATGAGAAATGCCCGCCGGTTTAATAAACTCCCGGGACTTATGAAGCACGTCAGGGTGATTCACGGCCGCCTCATTGAGTCGTATTTATACAACCGCGACTGATAGATTTATGGAGGACAGCGCAGCGTGGTCCCTCCTGCCCCCTGCCATCCTCCCCCACTACCCACTCACTCCCCCTGTGCAACTCCCTGTCCACCGCTAGCATCGCCACTGCCACCGCCACCACCACCCACCTGCCCGCCCTCCAGTCTCGTACAACGGTTTCTTCGGCGTTCCTTTTTTCGCCTCACCGGCGCGGTGGCGGCGGTCGCGGCAGCGCGGTGGCGATACGCGCGTCATTCTCGTCTCTTCGAGTCACGTCGTCGCGTCACCGCAATGCCAGACGGAACGGATGGATCGGAGCAGCGCCGCGAGAAACAGAAACGAGAAAGAGAGCCACCGAGGAACGGCAGTAGCAGGAGCAAGACGGAGGAGAAGAAGAGGAAGAAGAAGGAGAAGAAGAAGAAGAAGTAAGAAGGGGGCGGGTGGTCGTTCGACGGGCATGGTGGACCATCCATGGATGTCAGGAGGGGTCTATGGCGTCACACATGTACCTCACCTCGCACTCGGGAAAGAGCAAGCAGCCTTATAAAGTAGCCCGGCTACGATTTAATCCCAAATTTATTTCCTCCATTAGTAAGAGCTTGTCTCGGAACCTCGAGCGTGAGCGAGAGGCTGACGAGGACGATGCTGCCTTTTCATCTCCCCACCAACCCTTTTACTCCTTACCTGTCTCTCCTTTCTCACTCTCGCTCTCCCCCACCCATTCCCAAACTCTCTCCCTCTCCCCTGTGTATGTGCGTGTGTGTGTGTGTATGTGTGCGTGCCTTTTGCCCTCCCTTTCGCGTCTCGCGGGACCATCGGAATGCACACCGGTGCATCGGTGCATCTTAAGTACACCACTACATTATGACTCCTATATCGCCATCTTTATTATATCTGCAGCACACCGGTATCAGCGGTCACGTTTGACGTTGCTTTTCCTTTTCACTTTGTTTCCTTTTTCGACGGTTCCTCAAGCCTCGCTATCTGCCTGTTGACAAACGCGAGATTCCAAGAACTGTCGATCTGGTATTGCCGACGAATTTAAACAACTCCGTTGGCACACTTTAACATATGGAAAAAAACCGTCGCGCAGGCCATCCAAGAAACCGCTAGCTTCCGACAAATTACCCCTGCTCTCTAACTGTGGTCAAGATGTGTGTCAGTTGGATATCTATCCACTGCACTTGTCCAATTAAAAGAGAGGTTAAGCGAGAAGACGTTGAAGAGTGAGGGAAAGGTAGCGGTCAAGAGCATGGATGAAGTGTGTCAGTATACGCGTAAATCTATCTGTTCTGGAGCAACGTGATCGTCCGCGAGATTTCCGGCCCGTTTCGTCTTCTGTTGAAATTTAAACGTCCCGCCGCCGCGGTTGCAAAAAGCTTATACTCTGCGCACAAGGTGGATACCGTGTCCTTTCACTCTCTTTCTCTACCCCTCGTATTACGCGTTACATCGGTTGCAAAGGACTCTTATAGTTATATACCAAGCCGACAGATGGCGCGGGTAGTCTGAAGGTGACCTATCGAAGTGGTCCGAGAGTATATTTAAAACACGTTCCTACGAAGGTACATTTGCAAAGGATCGTCGTAGGTGCTTGCAACGAATAGAAACTTAGCGGATAACCCGGTGATGAGTTTTATTAAATTCCTTACGGAAAGATTCGGGTCGCAAGACACTGATGTGTCAGAACCACCTTCTTCCATATCCCAGGGCCTGGAGTATGTTTGACAGGTGGTAGGCTGAAAGCATGAGCCCAGGACGGGGACTGCTGATCCCGGGGTACCTGAGCTGGTGGCTCAGCACTGCTGAGACCAGGCACGGGGCTCGGCTGGCAGCATTCTGCTAGCACGACAAGTCTACGTAGACTTGTTGGGATGATAGAGCGTCAGGATTACACAAGCAGATTCAGGAATCTAATCACCTCCGAAACTGTGGGTGCTTTTGGGCCTGCTGGAAATACTGTCTGTTGCCCCTGACGGGCAGTAGCTTGACAGACGAAGGTGAATGTCAGTGCGAGCTCTTAACCCTAATCGCCGTTCCGTATCGATTGGGTGCAACCGTCTTCACTGTGGCTACTTCCTGGTTTATTTATTTATCTCGCGGGGTAGTTTGCCTACTGTTACGCGTACGGGCTGCTACGGCTGGGCCAGACCAGGCCGGGCGGGCCGGGTCGGCTCGCGTCGCTCGTCACGAGGCCGCGAACATGGGAACACGCGAACACGCGAACAAGCGAACGAGCGAACAAGCGAATACGCGACTACGTGACTAGACGAGTACGTAACACGCGTACGCGATCCACGAGTACGCGGATGGTCGCGCAGACAGCTACGTATACCCGAGGCTCGCAGTGTGCGCGCGCGTTGGTCACTTGCCATAAATCAGATTCCCGTGAGATAGCCGGCTAGCTGCTTCACTCCGTTGAGTTTTATCGGTCGTACCGGCGCCGCGTGCTAATTAAACTGACGTGAAATAATCGCGGCCGTTTCACGATTGATCGTTGATCGAGGTCGGCCAAGTACCAGCGCGCATATTCTTTCCCTCGTCCGTGGGTACTAGCGGGACACGAAATATGCGACTGACTTGCAGCTTCGATTCCAACTACGGTTTCGTGGGGAAACGACCCTACCCGGAGCAAAGACAAAGCTGACAAGCGGGTGCTAATAATGGACAAGTGCCGCGGCTAGTCATCAAGATCGAAGGATGAATGATGGCGCCCGAGTACATATTTTGGACGAACGCGTGGATAATTAGGAAGCACGAGAATCGAGTTGCTTTGGAATTGGAATTGGAATTGGAATGGGAATGGGAATGGGAGCGTACTCGCGGTACTCGTAGGAGCACGGTGAAGCAACGACGGCTACCGGCCGTGGATTTATGCGATCCTTGGCCGCGTGGGGAGGATCGAGCTGCAAGTACGTACATACATACCTTGGTTCGTATCGTTCGTTCCGGGTGGGCATAAGGCGGCTCTCTTCACTCGTGCACACGTTCTTAGCTGTTAGCTATGGAGGTATACGTGCAGACGCGCGCGGACCTTGGACGAACGGGCGTAATTATAGAGTCGGCACTCGGCAGGATAGATGCGTGGCAAGCAGGACGCGAATTGCGTTGTTCGCCGTTCGTCGTTCATCCGCCTACGAGTTTAGGCTGTTTCCACGTATTCCCTATTGTCTGCAAGGATTCGTGCTAAACGTTCGTTAGCTAAACGCACCGATAGAGAGGGAGAGGACCAGTAAAAGACAATTGGTGGTTGTTTGGCTGGTTCCCTCTGGACTCGAGCTATCTCAACGAGTCCGTTCCTCTTCGTTGAAAGATCAGCCATCCGTCGATTAAGCGAGGAAAAGGGAATTCAGCCGTTTCGAAGCTTGGTATGTTGAAAGAAAAGGTCTGAATACTTTCTCCCCATCGCGTCGCAAAGTAGTTTACGCGCCAGTCGTCGAGCAGAAAGACTAAACAGGTTTTCGAGGACGCCGGTAGCAATAAAGACTAATACCAAAGTAGCATCTAACTCTGTCGAGATATTTTCGAGGCGGACGCACGTTATCTCGCTAGGACGGTCGCATCTCGTATCTAAACTGCGCGCAAACTTCTCTCGGCCTTAAAATATGAGGCGTCTTGGTGGTTCTTAACTCGCGATCAAGGACGTCCTGCGTCCACTCGCGGTTCCTTCGCCCGCCGCGCCACGCCGCGCGGCAACGGTGTATGTGAATCGGACGCCTATCGTATTCGATGCGACCGTCATCGTAGCCAGTAAAATTCTAAAAGTCAATCAACTTTTTCCTCGAGAAGCAGAAGGCTATCGTTTCACGCGAAACAGCAGTGTTTTTCGAAGCGAAATGGTCGAGCGGTGAAACGCGTGAACCTGCTGGATATATTCCGCGAGACCATGCGCGGTAAAGTAAAGGCGAGGAAAGATGCTGCGCTGTAATTAATGGCGGAGCGAGTTCGTCACAAATCACGTGGCCCGTCCTATAACTCACCGAGCTGACGCGTATTTAAATAGAGCCCGATAGAGGAGGAGAGAGACGAGAGAAGTTTCTCGGTGCGGCAAACATGCGCCTCCGCTTTGCCGCGTCAAAAGCAACGGTGACTTTCAAAACGGTGACTTGTTTCGATTTAACCATCGGCCAACGTCCGACCACGCTCTGCGGGAACAAAGCGCAAGCGAAACAAAGCTGGCCGGGGAAAGCTGGACCAAAGATCGATCGATCGGATCGCAAGCAAAGCGAGCTCGAAAAGGAACGGGTCATGGATGCCGCGGTAGGAGGCAAGACGATACCCAGTGATACCGTTCGACGCTCCAGCGTTCAAGTTGGCCTTGGAATGCCCTGGCACGAAGAATCGCGAGTTCCGGCGATTTGCGGGATCCAGGGGATCCAGGGGATCCACCGGCGCGGCGCATCACCCCTGACGCGAAATCCAGAGCTACGATCCCGGTGAGCATCGTGCACGACGAGCCATGCCATCCTCATCCTCCGCTATCGAAAAGCTAGTATTTATAGCTCCATTAAGGTCGGGACTAAATCATCGCCGCAGCCACAACTTTGTTGTAGCCAGACCGGGCCGGCACTGCCCATCCAATACCTTCCAGCCGCACGGACCTCTTGTCTAATATTTCGTTGCTATGGCGTGGTCGACTACACACGCCTGCCTGTATATATCAAGTACCGGTATCGAGCTTGGAGGATGAAAATTTTACCGTGTCGCTTACCGGCGAAACGAGAAACGGTGAAACGGAGAAGCGTAGAAGCGGAGTGAAGCCTTTGGGCCGAAAAGAATGGAAAGCGAGGGGAGAGAACAGGAAAATGCTGTCGTTCGATCGGAGCCTTTTCGGTCCTTTTCTTCCCTCCGCGTATGTTTCGTAAAGCTTTGGTCCACCTTTCATATAACTTGGAATCGCATTCTGGAAATAGGAAACTCGAATCCTTGTACGACATTATGCGTCCCGATCGTTGCTCGGATTCCGGCATCGACGGATATTTCCCACCGATCCGGAAGGTGTAGCCGATAGATGGAGAGACGTGGTCGGAGATGCTTGAAATCCGAAACCAGCGTTTCGCGGATGCGTCAAAGCGGCGAATCGCGAATTCGTGTTGGGTCATTGCACGGCCAGCACGTGATTTCGATCTCGGGCGCTACATCCAATTCATTTCGTTTCGATTCGATTCTGTTTTGTCCTGTTCTGTTCGGTTTGGTTTAAGGGAGTCGTGGACTATTTCAGTTTCAGAAAATCGATTACTTTTTTTTACTGATTTTGAAAGACTTATCCTTTATGAAAATTTTAAACAAAACTTCATGAAGAAATTCAAATAATTGTCAAAGTTATAGCAGCGAACGTAATTGAGTGCACTGTCGAGTAACGGCCTTGCAGAGCGATATTGGCATAGGGCACCTAACTTCGAAACCGGTTTTCTCAAAACACCATTTTCAGAAACGGTGCATACCATAACTCTGGAACCAATGAATATTTTCATTTAAAATTTTAACTGCAGCTGTAGAATCCCATTCTCTATTGTGTAGAAATTCCGCATCAACATTGCAAATTTGTAAAACATTTTATGACTGATTAAATACGATTTTTTCCCGTAAAAAAAGTGGAAAAAAAGTGATTCGTGTGTAACTTCCACAATTTTTGTTCAAATTCATCGGCAAGTTTCCACACTGTAGATATTTGTGTATAGAGGAATCACCTCAAAGCATTTTGCTTTCAGACGATTGGTTCACCTGAATCGATGTACACCACCCGCAGCGGCGAGCCGTACAGAACTATCTTCAACAATTAATAATTTCGACAATTTTATACATTTCGACGATTTTTTTGTAAATACTCGGAAACGCGCCCACGATAGATTGTCAAATGCACGGCTATAACGATTGTTTGGTGTCAAAGTCATTTAGCGTCAAAGAAACAAACAATTTTACGTATCCAATAGTCCACTACCCCCTTAAGTCGGATCTGTTCGGTTCCGACTCGAACAGAGAGTACAGGTTCGATTCGATACCTGTTCCAGGTCGATGTTGGCACAAGTAAATATGTCTCGATGACACGCTGGTGGCGGCAGGATATCGCGAGCCATCGGGTTGTTTAGTACCTCGGAGGGTGTCGAGCAGGGGGTCCGTCAACAGCATACATTACAAGCAGCATTTGCTTCCAACTACTCCAGCCGACCTCCTCCATGTGCCGCATCCATCTTGCCATGAGAAAGATTTGGCGACACACCGCCAAACGATGGGTGCAACGCGTCGCGTCCGTATTCATTAGTGTACTACCTACAAACCACCTAATCAGCTCGTTCGTTCAGTCTGCTGCTCCGTCGACGAGAAAGGAATCGGAAAGTTCTCTCTTCCATTCTTCATCGAGCATCGATTTCACAGACCAGAGCAAACGAGACGAATTCTAGTTAATGACCGGTAAATGAAAATGGTTGGCGACGGATCGCGCGTGTCTACGCCTGTGCGATAGAATTGGCGCCGGTTGATCGGTCGATCGGCCGATCGGTCGATTGGTCGATTGCGGTCTGTAACGGCGTGTACCATGCCGGCCGGCCGGCCAGCCGGCCGCTATCGAAGAGCGGCCCTTGTAACATAAAATGCTGATTTTATTTAAACGCCAGTTCCCCTTTCCTCTTCGTTCTCGTCCAGTTTCGTAGCCACCGGTGTATTTATCGCGGGGCATTCCGGCCGGACGTAAGTATGTCGGTCCCTGGTACGCCCGTTAATAATGTCCTTAATCCTCGAGCTCGAGCTCGAGCTGGAGCCCGAGCCGTAGCCGGAGTCCGGAGCCAGAGCCCGAGCCCGAGCTCGAACCCGAACCCGAGCTCGAGCCCCAACCAGAGCCCGAGCTCCAGCTCTGCGGCGATCCTCCCTCTGCCACCCCTCGTCCCTCGAGCTTTTTTGCATATATCGCGGCCAAACGTATACCGAGAACCGACCGAATTCTCGTTTTTCGAGGAGCTTTTTCGACGATACGCGACGTCTACTTTACGACCGTTTCGATCGGCTCGACGCCGCGACCTCGTCGTTCCCTCGCCCCTCGCCCCTCCACCAGCCCCAATAAGAAGCAGAAACGATTGCCACGCGTCTAGATTATCGTCCGCCGCGATGATGTACGTACGATTACGCACGAACGGGGAAAAATATCCGTTCGAATTATCGATTAAGTAGGTATGTAGCCTACCATAAATTCTTATCGATCATCAAGGATGCGTTCGAGCTGGACCCGATGATCACGCAGGGAGTGAAATTGATCAACCAAGGGAGCGAGCGTCCCGAAAGCATTCGCGAGGTTCGCGAGGACGGTGGGCCTCGAAATCGAGAAGGCCTAGGAATTCTAGCTCGCGAGGAGGATACAGGTAGAAATTAATTAGAGGACCGTGCGAAACGAACCGGACCGTCTAATTACCAGTACGGGCAAGCAGCCTCGTTTGGCGCAACTACAAAAGTTGGGAAAAGCGTGGGCGAGGCGGGGCGGGCCGGGGTGGGAGCGGTCGCGGGGGCGGCAGCGTGAGCTTCCGCGGCACCGAGAAACGCTCGAGTCTCGGGTAACGGTAAGAAGGAGGTTGCGGAGAAGAGAATTTCAGGCCACATCGAGACAACCGGGGCTAAACAGCCATCTAAATGCATCCGAGGTGGCGCTCGCTGCCATTACGGCTGATGGACGCTTATTGACGCGCGCCCTGCCAGCAACCGAGTCAGAGCCTTCCTCCTTGCAAACCCTCTAGGATTCCCCGATGGAAAGAGTCTCCCTCTGCCTCTCTGCTCTTGCTCCGGCTGTTCACCTTCCTGCCGTAGAACCCAGTACAAACCCTCTTTTACAGCCCTGTCCCGCACACGGAAGCGCCACGGACAGGGCCACCTCCGTCTTTACACGGTAATGCCGGGGAAAACGTCGCGCAGCTTTAGACCGTATCCAGTGTTTCGCTCTGCAACCCTGTCACGAACCTGCTCGCCACCGGCTTTCGAACCGTCTTCTAGGTACGCGACCGCTTTTCGTCTCGAGACGCGCGAATCGAGACGCGTAGGTACCGCAGCGGAACCCAGGGCTCTGGGCAAACGATCGGCTCCCGATTCCCAAGGAATTCGTCGTGCCCGCCGATGCTGTGTGTCATCGCCACGACGGAATTATCGCGTTATTTATACGGTAATAATAACGAGTTAGTATACCTATGCGCGGGATGTGCTTTATGTGTTTGCGAGCCATTAGGGGTAGTACTGTAATACAGCGAGAGGGGTGGGATCCTTGCTCACACCCATCTTCGCCACCCTCCCTACTAACGTTTATCTCGCCAACGGCTGCGTCGAGCCATTCCGAGAGCACCGGTTGGTGTCGTTTACAATTAAATAGATCGCTGATAATCCATGCGACGGAACAAGAGTGATTTCAGTATGTCGATCGAAGGGTTGAAAAAGTCGATTAGATCGGCTGTATAACCTGCCGACTGGAAGATCGGTCTGGTTGGTCATCGGGGTCGACGCGAAGAACCTGCGGCTTCGGTTGATTGGCTCGCATCGATCCGCCGTGCTGAGAGCAATAGATCACCGAAGACATCGACGCCATACTGGCCTCGGTTCCTCTCCTCTTGTTTCTCTTTCTTCCCGTTCATTCATCCTGTACTCGATTCGCGTCCACGAACGGAATAACGGAAACGATACGAGACCCTTGTCTGATAGATAGAAAGTTGGGTATTGGACGGTGAGCGGGAGATGCCGCGGAGAAAGCGCGGCAAAAGAAATTGCGAAACCTCGGAGGGAAGGCAGAGGGATGGAAAGAGTTGAGAGAGGGGACTCTTAGCAGAAGGATAGCCGAATCCGTGTGCGTGTGTATACGTATGCAGGTGTTGGGACGCGAACGTGTAAACGCGAAGGGCAGAGCGATCGGATGGAAAAGGGGGCGGGTACGATGGAGGGAGGGTGGTAAAGGAGGATCTGAGGCAAAAGGAGGCAAATGGCTGGGGAGCTAGGAAAGCTAAGATCGCGAGCAAGGAGGAGAGGGCCAAGAGAGAAGGCAGCCAGAAGCGAGCCCGCGGGCGGGCGGCGTTCGCGGCGCGCTGTTGTTCGATTCGGGCCGCGCGGTCGCGGAGAATACGAACGGCCGAATTATGAAAATGGTCCCGTGTGACGCGGCAACCACCCTCGCCAGAAGAGATAGCTCCGAGCAATAAACATACCACCCCTCGGCAGCGCCCGTGACTCGCCTTCGATCCTCTGGCGACTCGAGTCGCTTCCAGACGAGACGGGAAACGGGAAACGCGAGACGGGTAGACGGGTAGGCGAGTAGACGAGTAGACGAGTAGACGGGGACGGGGGCTCCCAGTCGCACCGATTCGATCCGATAAAGTCTCGAAACTCGTGAAACGGACGACCCGTTTCTTTGTTCTCGTCCGTAGCTTGTACGCGACGGCCGCGCGTACCTACTTTACTCTCGAGACTCGTCGAGCAGTGCACCCTCGCGAAAGATAAGGATGAGGAAATTGCAGCGAGCTGCCGCCGTCACCACCATCTCCACCCACCAACTTCAAAGAAACCGTAACGTTGCTGCAAAGTTAATCGGGAAATGCGGTCACAAACGATTTGCGCGGAAAATACGCATCACCCATTGCCCTAAAAGCTGTTTAGTACGCTGTAGCATTTATCCTGGAATCTGCCTCATAAATTTCCATTTCGACCTCCGTTCTTGGCGAATCGTTGCCGGGCTATGAGAGTGCAGCTTCAACGATCGCGTATGGTATGCACTCGACAAAATGATAAATGATAAATGGGACTGTTGCAATAATATTTGTAATAACAAAACGCGATAGTAACGCGGATGTAGGTAACGACAGGTGCGTGTGCAGGTGGTCTGACAGAGGGAAGCATTGTTTGTTCAAGATCAGGTGAACTTGCGATATGGATATGAAGGGTCGTTCATGGACCTTTTCGCTCGGGTTTAACCACCCCGCGGCCTTGCCGTCACTCGCCCATCACTCGTCCATCACTCATTGTCAGTAAGGCTGAGAACCGTCTGCGTCTACGTTCTACGGTGTCCGATTTCATGATTTCGAGCACTTTCCAATTGGATCGATGAGAACCGAATGAGGAGGGTGTGATACGATTATACGACGAAAAGTGAGCCACGGGTGTTTATTTTCTCACGTTTTTTTTTTCACACTCACGCAAACCTGTTTACCTTCACGCCTGGACGATTTGACCTATTTCCCTATTTCTCTTCCATCGGCGCTACACATGCACGGTCAGCAAAATAGTAAAAGTAGGTCAACTCGGTGAGGCGTTAACGTAAACACGTTCCGAGCGCCACTGCCGCCGCGCCGCGCCAGGACAATCGGCTTGGATCAGCTTGGAAAAACGTGAGAAAGTAAACACTCGAGGCTCAGTTGGGGTCGTATGGTGTGCGTATCTTACCTTTCATTCAGTCCCCCTCCCGCTTCTCCCATTGACGGATACACGGATGCCTAAAGCAGAACGCCGTAGACATAGATCGTAGACGGTTCTTTCAACTCTGTCGATGAATCTCGAGGCTGGTTTCATTTCACCTCTCCTCTAGCCGGGAACACGCGATCTCACGAATTCTGTCTGGCACGTCCCGTGCTAGCTGTCTAATTGTAAGACGATTGACTGGCAATTAAGGTCGGTGGAGCCCGTGACGAAGCGTCTTTCAACTTTCAAGTTCTCCGGGAACCAAGTTCCAATGTGCAGCGTATTATGCGAAAGGGAATGAAATGGAGTACGATCGAGCACTGCAGCAACATTCGAATTGGCCGATGCGATTCGATTCGATTCGATCCGCTCTCACGTTTCCTCGTTGTAAATCTTTTTCTGTTGACCTTGATGGACAGGCTTCATACGCTAATTGCCCTTTTTCTCCTTTTTCCCTTTTTTTTTTCATTTTTGGACGTCGAGCCAGCTCTGGCCAGGGGTTCAACAGGTGTCGTGGCGGTGGGTCACGGGAAACTTTTATTTGAGAGCGCGAGCCGAACGAGCGAGGGAACTCGTGAGAGGAATAGGGAGAGAGCGACAGAGAGAAAGAGAAAGCGAGAGGAAGGGGTGTAGAAGGAGGGTGAAAGAGGAACTAGAAAGGAGGGTGTGGGAGAGGGTGTACGCCGAGTTGAGCGAGCGAACGAGCGAGCGGGAGTCTATTAGTTCACCCCGGAAAAACGCGACCCCACCGGATCCCTCTGTACGTTGACTCGACCCCGTTGTTTGGTATCACTGATTTTTTTTTTCTTTCTTTCCTCTCTTTTTTCCATTGAAACGCGTCGACCACCGTAATCGCTCTGTCGAAGCAATCCCTCACTCGGTCCGATCTCACGACAGAAGGTCCGATAATCCTGCGCGTTGTCCGCGCGGACGAGTTTTTCCAACTTTTCCACCGTTCCCGCGCCGGTGCCCTGCGAGCCGTTAATATTTCCCCCCTTTTATCGAGTCTATCCGCGACGTACGCACGATTGATCTCGTTACCGCGAGTCGACCGTGTCTCTTTTTCCTCAGCCTCCCTGCCTTGTCCCCTCGGTGCTCGCAATTCTAACACAATTTTCAGTGTTTCAAGAATGTCTATGGAACTGTTGCGACTCGGACACGTGGAGCAGACGAGACGGGGCGAACAACGGGACTGTTGAACTGTTCATTGTCATCGAGGGTACGCAAGAAGCTCCGTGCACGATCATTCTCGCCGATCGATCCGCTTGCCGCGATGTCGTGGCGGCAAACTTTAAACCTTCAAACATCACCATTCAGACCATTCCGATGAAGAACACATTGCTCATTGCTCAGTCTCTTCTATTATATTTATTCTCTCTCTTTTCGATTCTTCGCTTTTTTCTTCTTTGCTCGCCTCGCTTCGCTTCGTCCCGCCCCGTCTCGTCTTGTCTCGTCGCGTTTCATGTCGTTTGCTCCCTTCGGCGAAAACACGCCGACTCATGATCCTGTTGCGTTGTTATACCAAGTGATTAGATAGCAGAGAGAATCGGACGCTAGTTGACTGACGGAAATCGATGCGTTTCATTTATGAGGACAATCGAATGTACGCGGGTAATCCAGGGACGATCGCAGGCGAAACGACGCGAGGTGAGTGGTGACGCGCGAGCGACGCGGCGTCTAGCAAGCGTACCACCTACGCGAAGAATCCGCGCAGTTGCGAGCACCGAGAGAAGGCGGAGGGAAAAGGGGGAAGCGACTGGTGCAAGGGATCAGAGGGATCAGAGGGATCAGAGGGAAGATGACGGGACATTTGCCGGCTAGCATTGTTACGTGGCTGAGTTCCCCTTGGCCTAGCGATAGCTAGATTCATACCTACCTGGAATATCGTATAATACCTACTCTTGTATAGGCTGGGCAAAGTAAGAGGCCGTAACGCGGCCGCAGCAGACCAATGGAAGCAAGGCTGGCCGGATCGAGCGGAGATAATAGCAAAGAGATAAGAGGAACGGCTCGTTACATTACATTCGACGGGGCAGTTATGCGAGCTCGTTGTCATTCTCTTGTTCGCTGTATCCAGTCCAGTGCGTGTTGGATTTTCGATTCTGCTGCAAACGGCGCGGGGCTGCGTGATCTCTGAAAAACTTGGCGAATCAGACGGGGCGGGTGCCGTAAGCAGGGGTGTGCTTGCATTTTTGCTAATTTATCGTGGTCGATATCGCACACGATCGTCTCACCGCGCGCGGCGCGCCGATCCGGCCCGCTCGCGTTTCGTACCAGCGGAAATTATTCGATCGCCTATGAAATTGGTGTAAAACCACAACGAGATTTAAAAAATGATTTTGTCGGACGATATTCCGGGGAGATCGGCGCGCAAACATAATATTTACACAAATTACAATTCCACGCTTAAATCCCGTTTAGTCTATCTTTATGCGTCTATGTCGAATCAATATTACGAATACATATTTACGAGCAAATTCACCTGGAAACCACCAATAAGCCGCGGCCTCGTATACATTTCCCGGCGCGGCACGGCGCAATCGTTGCCAGTGCGGCCGAGATTTTGATTTTCGTTCTTCGTTCATTTATTTGTTTTTCCCTTTTTACCGAAAAATCTGCCGATTTACGAGGGGCGCCGTTTCCATCGCATCGACATTACCGCGCGTATCTGGTTACGCGCTTTCATTCGTTTATTTATCGCACGGAAATTTCACTGATTAGTATCGTGCGGACTGCACTAATGCGTTGTCTCGTAATTCATCGATTTTAACGGGGCTGACCACGCCGGTCCATTGAATCCTCTGGCACGTCCCCCTGCCGCGCGCTGGTTCGCTCTGTCGCCCGGTGACATTTGCGTATCGTGACGAGGTCGCGAAAAATTATGGATAATCCTGCTACGTTTCCCCGATTTACGACCGCGCCACCGGCCCAACTACGCCCGCCACTTTATCCATTCGCTCACCTTACCTACTCCAACCGACACTCTAGTTTCACAGCTGTGAAGCATCATCCTTCCTTTCGCCGAATGTGGAATTTATGCAACTATCCTTAAGGAGGTATTCTCGTCTAGAAGGCCAATTTTTTGCCTAAAAAAAAAGCTACACAGTTTCCACCGATGAGCATTATCCACACGTATTCATTAACATTTCACTAAGTTGTAAGAAAAATTTCAGCCATTGGGGAGAGTCGTGCAGTACCGACCAGCGTACAGTACCGACCAAAGTTAGTTCTCGCTTCTTCGACTCGATATTAGTACTTTATTTGAATTAACCAATGAAAATCACAATTCTCTATAACCTATTTCGGGGCAATATGTATTGTTTAATCCATTGCTCTCGATGTTCTGAGGCATTAAACGTATACGTTGATATTCAGTGGGTTGAAAGTTATTTTTAAAAGTTGATCTTTTGTTTCTCGTGTAAGTAAATGATTTTGTTCTATTATGTATAGTATCTCTAGGCTATTAAGTTTAACAAAACATCCTACTTAGTTTTGCAATTTTTTTTGTAGGGGAAAGTGGGGTAAAACGGTACACCATCATATTTCTGTTAGGTAAGAGCTGCGAATGAGTTGGTACCGCAGGGATCTATAGTCCAACATAAAATGCTATGAGGACCCTTTGGTTCCATGTTACGCGGCACCAACTCATTCGCAGCTCTTATCTAACAGAAACATTGGTGTTCCGTTTTACCCCACTTTCCCCTACATAATATACCATGATCTAAAATGTTTCCCCGTGTTTGTCGTACAGTCCCGACCATCCAACTGTCGCGCAGTACCGACCAACAGCCTCTGTCAACCAGTAGAGACCAAATTTTTCTTATTTGTAAGTTCAATCTGTTAGCAACTCAGATTAATTTATAAGATGTTCATTTAGCCTTCCTTCTATCTTTTCCCGCATAAAAATGAAGTAAATAAGTATAGGTATGATAACCTAACAAAAAGGAAGCTAGGATTTAATAAAGAAGTTATCCAGTGTGTTATTTGCGAGCAGAGTTGGGTATTAACTAAATAAAAAATTATGTAAATAAGGATCAAATAAAAGTTACTTTAACTTTAGATTATTCGACGAATAAAGATAATTTTTTTATTCGATGGAAATTTATTTGACGGAAGAGTTAATTTTTTTATTCGACGAATAAAGTTAATTTTCTTATTCGTTATTCGTAATTTTATTGCAATAAAATTTTTGCCCATCTCTGTTTGCAACGAATCATTTGACAAAGTTTGGGTGCAGTGTACCGAATGTGATGGTTATTACGGGAATAGGTATTAATTATTTTACTGGTGAGTTTACGCAAATAAAATTTGAAAAAACCTTATATGGCACTAATTAAATGTCTTTGTATTAACATTCTTAATCATTTAGACCTAAAAATCTACTAATTTAACACGTTGCGTCCGGCACCAAAAATAGTTGACCTTCACCTAAATACAAGAAACAGCTGCACTATCATGAAAAACGTTGCAAATTTGGAACGACATGCACACACTGATGAACACGTTCGTACTGAATGCGTACCTATGCAAAAGGAAAATTCGGTACCTGAAAAATTCTTCTTCACCTTTCACATTTATTGGGACCGGGCCCAAGAGTTCCATGACGTGACCGTACACGTCATCCGTACGCAACGTGTTAATAGTTGGTCGTACTGAACGACAATTTTTTGTTTCCCAGAAGTTACAACTTTTTTACTTCTGCGAATTATCAATACTTATTATTAAATTTCACAAAAATAATTTCCCTCCCCTTACTAACTTCTATCTATACTACCAACACGTTTCCGAATTTCTGATTTTTATCGATTCTACCCCAAGATATAACAAAAAATCTAGAGCGGTCGTTACTGCACGATTCTCCCCTATATAATAATAATTAATAGAGATATGGTTCATCTCGTAAAGCGTGTGCACAAAAAATATGCCTCATAGTGCATACGATTCCGGCTAGTATTACGCTGATCCAAAACAAAATAACCAAAAGGATTCTTAATCAGGAAGAGTGTGGCTACAGCCGGTAGCAGATTTATGAGAAAAAATTAAAAATTCACAAAATAACGGGACTTTGAATTTAAACTCATTTTTTTCGTGTTTGTTTTTCGTATTAAACTTGTGAAAAAACTATTTCACCTTGATTCTGCCACCGGCTAGAATGATATGTTTTCTGAAGGTGTATGATAAAGATGGACCAGATTGGCCTATTAGAAGTTGAGATATTGTGCGTCCGTCATGAAAAACACCGTTTTGAAAAAACATATCTCCATTAATTATTATTATATCCTACGACAGAAATTTTTTATCGGTAAAAATTGCGTAATTTTTTGTGGGTCGTCCCTAATGAAATCTCGTTCCTCTAGACGAGAATACCCCCTTCAGGGGTAGTGATACTGTTGAGCCCGGAAAGGCAGTCTGATTTTGAGAATTTTTTTTATGCGAGTATAGTGAACGGAATACAAATTCTGTTTGGAGGGCTTTATTGTACATTGAAGCGGTTTTTTTTTTATTCTAGGTCAATAATTGAAGCAGAAATCATATCGGCCGCGTACCAGTGCTTCTTAGAAGAAGTTTCTTTTGCTGAGCAGTGCCACCACCATTTTGTATTAAAAAAATTGTAAAAAAATTGTGATCATACTTCAAGGTACGTACACTAAAGGCCTTCAAACAAATTTTGTATTCCATTCACTATACTCGTATAAAAAAGTTCTCAAAATCTGGCTGCCTTTCCGGGCTTTATCGTGTCATTATTCGTTAAACGCGGCTCGAATCTGTTAATAAGCCTGTGACAAAATGTAACTTCTTGGACGTTGTAAAGGAGTGATAAAGTTGCAACTTTTTAAGCCCAGAGTGGAATTTGTATCCCAGAAATGAAACAAATCTAACTCGAAAGCTCTCGAAAGCTCTGGTTAAAACGGCGTAACGGATGGAGAAATAGGTACCTACGTGGGGTACTCGCCTCGATAGTCGTTATCAAACGATGAATCTACTCTGCGTTCTCTTTCCGCACCACCATCTCTCGCTCGCGCGTACGCTTCGTTTACCTACTATTACCGCTTCCCCCGGTTCTATGCTATTCGTGACTACCCAACTTTACCGCCAAAATTATGGCATCGAGACGGAGGATTCACCGATTCACCGCCGCGCTGCAAAGTCCGTGGTCGCGAGCTTATGTACGTTCGCGTCCGTTTCAGAACCGGAAGCTCCTGCTCCTTAACGCGTACATACTTCCTTGCATCTCTCCGCGGACAGTTTTCTTTCGTGTCGGCAGCAATTTAAAATACATCGCTGGCGCTTAACAGTTAACTTGGGGGTGGATTCTACTCGGGGGTGGTGGCCTACTCTGGGCTTACCGATCTTGGAACCTTTCCAGCTCGCGGATATCAAGGATCACGAAGTTGGAAGCTACGCATTTTGTCGCGACATCTTGCGGCGGGGCAGATTGTTGATAATTTTCGTAAATTCGTTGAAGATAGAGAGAGAGAAATTAGTGGACGAAAAACGGGTGATATCTTTGGCCGGTTCAGTCGGTTGGCGATAGAACGCGGAAAAGCGAAGGGGTGGGTGGGTGTACACTGTACATAGCTGGGCGATGGTTAGCGAGGATCCGTTTAACGTAGTTTCGGCCGTTCGAGCGGCAAATCCATCAGGCGGCTGCCTCGGCATCGCATCCCCCACGGGGCGGATAAATACTTATTTAACGCGCTTATGCATGCAGCCGCGGTAGCGATACGACCCGTAAATCTGTCCGAGGAAGCACAATGCTGCTAATTATATACATTCCCGTGACGCGCGAGAGGGAGGTTTGGGGAACAGCAGCGGGGAGAGCCGGTGAGAGGTCGATAGGGAGAAAGACGGAGAAAGAGAAGGCGACCTCTGGTACCCCAGGAACGGCGAGCCGCGGCTCCGAACCCCCGCCTCCCTTCCCCGAACCATACCATACCGTACCGTACCGTCGGCTCAAAAGACTCGCAGATTTATTGCCAAAGAGAGAAGGGAAAATGTCGACCTAAGCTCATACGTACAGGCTTGGCAGTTTGTATGCCTGCGCACTCTCCGTCTAGAGAAGCTACGAATCTAGAGAGAGAGAGAGAGAGAGAACGAGTATCTGAAGAGCGAGCGTGCTAGGATATCGGAAGGGGTGGCTCGTAGAATGAGCGGTGCTGGAGGGTGAAGAAGACGAGGGGAACGGTTACCAGCGGAGGGGGGAGGGGCAGCAGTAACTGGCAGTAGAGGAAAGAGAACGAAGCTATAAATTCCATCCCTCCGCGTCTCCGCTCGTCGTGCTATATCGCTGATTTATAAATATGACTGTAGCGAAGTATAATAATACCTACGTACGTATCCACCAAGCCGCGTTGGTGCCCTCTCCGTCTCTCTCTCTCTCTCTCTCTCTCTCTCTTTCTCTCTCTCCCCCACCCTGCTAGTTCCCTAGCACGTTGTCCACTGTTCTCTGCTGTCTCATCTTCGTCTTTCCTTCTTCGACTTTATCATCGACCCCGATACGATCTGTCTCTGCTCGCGATACGTGGAATGCCTAGGACAGCAGAGAGCGAAGAAGAAGGAAAGACGACAGGCGGGACCCGTTCACGCGTGGACTTTACTGTTTCTCGGTCTCGGTGAACCTTAGAGGTAACTAGCTGAACAGACCGATTGGTCGATCAGTCGATCGACCGACCTACCATCAGCCTCTCCTCCACGACGGTTCGCGTTGCTTCGCTTTGCTTCACTTTGCCTTACCTCGGCGGACCGTTACGCCGTCTTGCTCGGCTGCCTGTGCCGTAATTGAAAATTGATTTACGCGGTCCAGGCTGTCAGTCGCTCTGGCAAAGACGAGTGGAGGAGGTTGGTTCGTTTCGCGAGGGTAGCTGGCTCTCTCCTCTCGCTGGCGGTGCTGCTGACTCCGGCGATGAGGCCGGAGAAATACGGGGTGAAGAGGGGAAAGGTGGACCGGGAGGAAGACGAGTGGCGTGTCTGATTGTGAGAAGAGGAACGTGGGAGGAGCGATGAGACGTGATAGTAGTTGAACGCGGAAGAGCAAAAGGGCGGGGAAGGCGTCGCGCTGCGTCGCGAGGAGGAAGAAACACCGCGGAGAAATACAAAAACCAGACCCGAACGTGGCATCGTCCCCTTACAGCATAACGTCAGTGGCAGAGTATAATCAGGATTTGTAGCGAGGCACGAAGTCGCAGTCGCGGCAGTACGGCGCAGAGAGCGTCCGGGCCAGACCGGACGGCTTGCAGAGGAGGACGAGAGGTACGATAGGTTGGAGTGGGCTTCGTGGGGCAGGAAGCGGAGGCGCGGGTGAGACGCTCGGCCGCGTTATTAAGGCGCGACAAGAACTCTGCCGTGATGAGCGAGCCGCCGTGCCAGAAGATACCGGCAGTGATTTATGCGACAGGGACATCCACCGAGGGCATCGAGCGCACCGACCGCACCGCACCGCATCGCACCAACCACCACCACTGCCGAGACCCAACAACCACTCTCCCTGTATCGTCTTGCAACCAAACGGCCACTACCCTTTTAGTGCCGTTTCACTGCCGCGACTCTCTTTCCCTTTTCCTGCCCCTGTCAAACGATGACTTAACCAAACAACATCACTATATAGGACGAATCATAGAGCCTCTAGTGCGCGCAAAAATCTACCCTTTATCGCCACAGATGGCTACCCAATTCCCGTAAACGGGATGCTTATGCGATCTCTTTGGACGCCTCTTCCAACTCTCGTATCGCGTCTGCTTTCCGTCCTGTCGCGATCCTGTTTTTCTCGCATTCCAACGCTTTCCTTTTCTTTCTTACACACGAACACACACACACACATACACGCAGTCTCGTTCCCTCTCATTCTCTCTGTATATCTATCCATCTATCTCTTCTAGCTGCCGTCACCAATAAGTCAAAGTTATCCCCGGCAGAGAAAAATGCCCGACGTTTCCCAGAGCAGAGAAAGGCCGGCTTTCTCTGGCGTGATTTGTGGCGACCGCTCGCTCAACTCACCGCGGCAATGAGTTGGTCAGTCGTAAATATCCTGGCAGACTCTTAGACGGTGGACGGATGGACGGGATGGACGGATGGATGAACGCGGAGGAGGGCCAGATAGCCGGATGGCCCGGATGGCACGAATGGTTCGAATGGCTCGAATGGCCTGAATGGCCCAAATGGACGAATGTTGGAACACCAGAACGTTCGTGTTGTCGGCGAATTGCTGCCTGCGCCTGAAATGTCCATCTACAGCTACACCATTGAAATTAGTTTCCGGATCCTTTCTGAATTCGTGGCATCCGTGTCGACACAAGTTACACGAAGACTTGATACACAGGTATATATACCTATTTTACTTTGCGCGAAGCGACTCCGCCGAAAAAGAAGATGCTCGTATCTGGCCGAATTGCCGATCAAATTCACGATCCTCCGGTAACCCACCCACTTGGACGGTGAAGCACGGTTCAGCTCCACCCCCCCTTTAAATCACTCATTCTTTAATAATGGACAGATCCCATTATAATACCTAAGATTTATATCCGTAGCCCCGTTTTCTTTTTAGCGATAAATTTCATCGCCTTCTCTCCTCTTTTACCGTAGATTAGCAAACTGTCGACCGACGAACGATCTCCGTAAAGCCGACATCTAACGAACGTCTCGTAAATATTGAAGTAGCTTTACTACAAAGCACCTAACTGCAACGAATGGCGATTGATGTTTTAGTTTCGAGTTTCGAGAAAGTCGATCGATCGTCGACCGAAATGGCAACGGGGGTAGTTGATAATCGATTATGCTCAACAGTTTTTCGCCACGATTCGCGGTCCAACTGCCGATGGAAAGACCCGGTCCCATAGGAAAGAGCAGGAAGCAGAAAGAGTTGAAGAGGGAGAGGGAAGGAAAGAAGAAAAGGTTGCGTGGAGCCACGTCGGGCCGGGTCGGACCGCGTCGCGTCGCGTCGCGTCGACGCGACGTATGCATGATCGGGGTGAACCGGACCTATAAATATCATCGAAACGCGTCAAATAAATCCGAAGCTTTCCCATGTTGCACACGTAAAAAGGGAACGGGGTGAGCGATGGTCCGATGGCTGTCACAAGAGTGACCCCTATTTATGGCCGAATTAAAGCGCGTCGCCATTAATTTACATACCACAAGCGTACAATCGTAAAGGAACGTCAACGGCCGTCTGGAATGCCGCGCCGTATGACGATTCTTAGCACTCCGAATGTTGCGGTTTCGTATTTCCGCGCGCAATAATTTCTCACGACAACGACGACGCCGCGCTCGAATCGCGATAACGCGAGACTTTTCGATTTGCGTATTTTCCTTGAACGCGTTTCTATTGTATCAGAAGTACTGTGAGAAGAACAAATACCGGGAGGAGGGGAGAGAGAGAGAGAGAGAGAAAGAGAGAGAAAACGCGAGCGCGTGTGCCTGTATGCGTGGCTAAGGGAGCTAAGGGAGCTAAGGGTACCGAGGGAGTGAGAGATTCGAAGGAGAGGTAACGAGCCGGTCGATGCGCGCCATAAATTAGCAATTATTTAATTTTCGTAGGGCTCCAGGTCCTTAGACAGCTCTAAATCAGTCTCCGTTGCAAAAAGCATAGATAACTATGACGCATGGCCCCCGGGAAGAGACAAGGGTGCGCTTACCGGATTGTGGCGGTGGTGACTCCGTTCGGATGGGCAGAAACGCGATGAAGGGGGCAAGAGAGAGAACACTAGAGACGGGCGGCGCGAAAGGGGAAAGAGGAGGAGGTGGTCGGAGCATGAAAAGGGGATGTCGAAGGAGTCAAGAGTCGCGAGAAGCTTGGATGAGGCGAAACGAAACAAGGAGCGCCTGGGAAGCAAGAGGAAAAACGGGCACGGGGAGAAAGATAAAGGGGTAAGAAGGGCAGAGTCGCGAAGAAAGCCGGCGATGTAGATTCGATGAACGGCGCGGCTCGGCGGGACGCGAGGCGGTAGGGTGGTTGCCTCGTAAGCTGCACTGTGAAGGCGCGGCGCGGCGATGGTAGGTAACGGCAGAAGCGGAATCAGAAGCAGAGTCGGCAGGCGTGCTTCTGTTTCTCGCGTTTCTCGCACCGAGGACAGACATTGCTGGTTCGCCGCTGTCGCTGGTCTGGCTGGTTGGCTGGTTGACTGTCTGGATGGCTGGATGGCTAAATG
This sequence comes from Andrena bicolor, assembly GCA_960531205.1. Taxonomy (NCBI): domain Eukaryota; kingdom Metazoa; phylum Arthropoda; class Insecta; order Hymenoptera; family Andrenidae; genus Andrena; species Andrena bicolor. The sequence goes on from OY482665.1 coordinate 38,289,649, forward strand.
GGTGGTTGTACGATAACCGGTGGTGGGTGCACGGTATTGCTCTTGCTTCGTCGTTGTGTATGTAAATGTGGACGAGAGACGCGGAGGTCGGTGACGAGGATGGAGAGGAAGAGTATGAGGATGAGGGTGAGGTTGAGGGCGAGGGTGATGGAGAGGTAGAGGCAGCGGTGGAGCTAGAGGTAGAGGTAGAGGTAGAGGTAGAGGTAGAGGTAGAGGTAGAGCTAGAGGGTGAGAGAGAACCAGAGCGAGCGAACGAGCACACGGAGCTGGGCACAATGGCAACTAGTTTTAATTACAAAGTAAGGTGAAGCGATCAATCATAATGATGTACGTGAGGCAGGCGCGGCCTCTGGGGTGTCGAGGGTGGGAAGCAGCGTCGTGGAGAAGGACGAGAAAGAGGAGAGGCGAAACGAAAAGGATGAGGGACGGCTGCTAGGGGGTAGGGGGTAGAGGGTAGCGGGAGGAAGGAGGGAGGACGGGGGTTAGCTGGCGGTGACGCGGAGGGACGAAGGGGGCCTTCGCGTACACTTTGCGTATAATTTACTGGCACTGGATATACCTGAAGTTATGCTATACCGATGCTGCCGCTGCGTCTCTTCGTTCCGCTGCTCGTTCTTCTTTCTCCGTTCTTCCAAAGCCGTTTTCGCCAGCGTCGACCGATAGAGCAAAGGGTTCTTGCACGCCTTCTCCTCCCTCCTTGTTTTTCTCCCCTTACTTCTTTCCTCTCTTCTCGCCGTTTTATCCACCATCTCGTTTCCTCCCTTTCTTCAATTTCTATCCGCATTCTCTCGTTTCTCATCTCTCTGTCTGGCGCTCCACCGAGTCGAGTCGTCTGGTCGTCTCTTTCATTCGGCCTTCGTTTCTCCCTGTCTATGACTTCTTGGTGCCACGTCTGGCAGACTGGCCGCCATAACTCTCGGTCGCTCCCTCCGAAATATCTGATGCGCCACGCGATATTTACGATCGGCAGTCGCCTGGCAAACCCTGGCGCTGAAAGCCTGACGGCGGAGCGTTCTTCTTCTCTTTCCGTTCCGACGAATATCGCGCGTCTCGTGTCTCGCGCCTCGTCGCGTCTTTCGAACCTTTAGCAATCACGGCGGAGACCGGGACCGCGACCGTGATAGTGATACCGATGCCGCGACCGCGCCGCCCCGAGAGATGAACGCGCGCAAACTTTGCTTCCGATCGTTCGAAAGATGGGAGACGGTCGAGAATTCCCGTGGCACGGTATAGCAGGGCTAACGGAACGGCCATCACCCTTGATGGTCGGTTCACGCGGGACACGTACAAGCGATACGGTCGTGAATATTGCGAGCGTCGGTATTTTGAGCCAGCGTGACGAGCGGTGATGGGGATCCGCCTCGGTTTCTCCTTGTGTGGTTCGCCGCAAGAACTCGCTGCGAGTGCCCTTCTCAGCCTACCTCGGCGATTTCTCTACATCCGTCTTCCTTTCGCTCGGCGCTCCGCTCTGCCCTTCTACTTCTCGCCACCGAGATCATCTTCGTTGGTCTCTATGTACCTATGGTCTCTAACGCGCGCCGCGCCGCCTAATTCAAACGCAACAGCGTGACGAGCCAGTGTCCATCGAACCATTCGATTAGACGTCTGGCTGTGCAACTTGCGTTTTCTTGGTTGAACGCGTCGCGTCGTAGCGGGTTACATAGGTGCGCGGTTTGGGATACTACACACGAATTTCTTAACCTGATCATTGTCGGCGCGTGTGCCTCTCGACCAGACGAATCATTAATATAAATTACCGATGCTCGGTACGACGACCTCGTGGCTGACAATCTCGCGATCCGAAACACTCGACTGTTGCGCGAATTAATAGGTAACGGTACTTTATTAAGACTTTCGGATAATCTTTCGAAATTGTAATGGAAACGATAATTACGCAAACATGATGACGAAGCACACGCATCCCGCGTACCCGTTATTCGCGATATTCAGTTCACAGTGGCAGAAACGAAACACGCGAATATCTATGTCCATCTTCCACTTCGCCTTCTTGCTCGTGAACGGAGACTTATCGGAGAAGGAGGAGGTATCTCGGCATAATCTCATAACAGTGGATGCTTTCGCGTTGGACGAGAATCGGAAAGGGCGATGGTTAAACAGTAGGTATTAACGCGTGCAGAGAGCAAGTGAGGCGTCCAAGATGATCACGTCGATCTATCGATCTCTAAAGCAGAAAAAGGGTGACAACGATAATGGACCCACGATACCCAAGTTCGTGGGTACCTATCTGGGACACTGTAGGAGAAGCGAGGCGTGTCGCAACGCGTCCAGCTGTGCAGCTACGTCGCTGCTTATCGTGCCCGTGAATGCGAGTAATTTCGCGCGACTAATTAGTCTCTCGTTAGCGAACGCGGCCGTTCTACGAGCGACAACGCGAGAAGAAGATAATTTTGCAATACAAATCCACGACTTATCGGCCTTGGCTGCCCTACCACCCTGCCGCCGTTCCATCTCGTTCACCGGACTTGCCTCCTTCGCGTTCCGCCGCGCCGCTGCGAGTTCGCGAAGCGATTAATTAAATTCTCGGGTAATCAAATGTGTCACTCAACCGTCCAGTTTTAATTAAAGTTCGGACATTATCTATTTGCTTTATCACCGGTGAGGCGACTAGTATCGACTCTACCGGAGCCATGGACTGGCAAGGGATCGAGGGCAAACGGACGAGCGTCAAATCGACGGGCAAAGAACGCGGGATCGGGAATGCCGTAGCCCCGCGGTTCGCGGATCGCGTTCAGCAGATCGCACTGTATCCGGCAAATAAATTTCCCGTTGCTACAGACTTATTGGTCTAGAAACGAAGACGCAAGACCTTGCCAACTGTCATCTTTTCCTCCTTCGATTAGAGTCTTCGACGTCGTTTAGAGCCACAACCCCAGCCGTTGCCATCTTCGTTGCCTTGAACGTCGTCGTCGTCATCTTCGACGTCCTCGTTCCCGTTGCCACCGCCACCGCCACCACCGTGGCTCGTAGCCGCGCTTGCCTCCGTCAGTAAGACGGTTTACGTCTTATGAGTTGCCAACTGCGGCACCTCTTCTATTCCTCGCAATGATTTCGTCGCAATCACCCTCATCCTACCGGGTGCCAGAACCCTCGACGGGGCGGTAATATCGGAGAATGGCGCGACGAAAGTACGGGAGGTGGAGAGGCCGACCGACACTTTTGTCAATACACGTGGAACGAATGAGAAAGACCATCGCCGAAACAGACGGTCTCTCTCTCTCTCTCTATCTCCCTCAGTCGGCGTTGTCGCTATAAAGACCACTCGCGTCATTTCGCAATGACGAAACTTTACCCCGAATTCTCTCTTTCCCTCGTCCTTCCGTTCCATCTGCCAGACCTAATTCCACTCCGTAAAGACTGTGCCTCCACTACTCCCGCTGCGTCTGCTCTTGCTTATCCGTTCCCTCAGCGAAGGTAGAGAGAGTTTGAGAGTCGATGCAGTGCCTCGTCCGACCTTTTGTCGCAACGTCTACATACTTGTATTTCTCTCAGTAGAGATGACTAAGTAATCGATGGTTTAGAGACTCCCCTCAGCTTTCTCCATCTGCCTGGTTAAGGTGGCTGCTTAAATCACTTTTGTCACATCCGGCCAAACGATTCCTCCTTGTTGCCGAGTACGCGGGACGCGCGACGACTCGATAAACGCGGATGAACACGACGCGACGCGTCGATTATAATGCACGCGAGACGGTGAGAATCGCTGACGGGCGGGCGTACGTGCTGAAACGATTCCTGACCACCCGCCGTGTATGTTCCTGCACAGTCGCTGTTCCCGGTCTACCAAACGAAAAAAGGACGTGCCCTATCGATACGAAACGGCCGGAAAGGCCCGACACTCTTTCCCTCAAGCCTGCGGCCGCGTCTGCAAGTGGATGTATCGTTATTTTTCTTAACCAGCGAACAAGAACGTAGGTATTATCATCTGGTGGGTGAATCGATCGACAGGCAGACGGTGTAATTGCTCTCGCGAGGTATTGGTATTTTTGCCCGCGAGAACAAAGTAAGGGAAGGAATCGATAAGTCGCGAAACCCATCGGCCGAAGAATCATGGGGAAACGGAGCGAGATCGGTGGAAGCAGGGAGAAAGAAAAAGAAGAATAAGTAAAAGGAGAGGGAAGGTTGGCGCAGGATGGGACAAAGTTGGGGACGGAGCGTAAACGGGGCGGGATGGAGGGACACGGTCGCATTTGATATGGACCGGAGATAGCTGGTAACGTACGCCGGGCGCAGACTCCCTGTCATGCAGCTACATAGCTGCCTACGAACCGTCCGAGTATATATGGTTCGGGCCGACATCGGCCCGTTCCTCGAGCGGCTCGACACGAGCGAAGAAACGTACGTAGGTGCGCGCGTAATTCGACTGTTTTACGTTGTTGCGCCTCCGTTCGTTGAGCTCGAGCAGCTCAGCCACGACTTGGCGGGCCTCGCGGGCGCGCGGGCGCGAGCCGCGTCTTCTAATCCTAAGAATCCGACGATCGCGGGATATTATTTATACCGGGCAGAAGGGTAGAAAGGTGGGAGCGGCGACGGTGACCGGTGGCCAAGTGGTAACCGGTGGTTGTGTCGTCGATGCCGACCTAACCCAGACCGGCCGACGATAGCGACGACCAAGCCTCCACGGTGCTCCCGGTCACGATTCGCGGGCTCCCGTATTTGAATACAATGCATTATATTGTCCGCGTCATATCATATATCTCCCTGCTAAATAAACACCGTCTCAATATTTAGGCTTGCGAACCGCCCTGCCGACAACTCCCCTACGTACGAGCTATACCTTTACATCGGACTAAGCAGGGTTCAGGGTCGAAGACAGAGAAAGGGAGCAGGAAGGAAAGTTGGAAAACACGGCTCGCCTCGGCTTGGCTCGGCTCGGCTCGGCTCGATACGAAGCACGTTTGCTTGGTAGCCACTAGCCAGCACCGCGGTTCGACCGGGCGGCATGCGGCATCGCGACGCGACGCGACGCGACCGAGGTTAATCGGTCGCGTCCATTTCATCGGCATCTCGACTATCGTAGAAGGAGCCAAAGCCGACAGGGGCATAGTTGGGCTGGCGAAGCGTTCGTCGCTGTAATCGGACAATTCGCGGGGCTTGGAATTTTCGAATCGTCGCATCCGACACGCGATACGCGGGAGAACGAACGATTGTGATATCGTTTCCGCGAAACAAACCCAAGATATTAGCTTTCGATTCGGTATCGACATCGACGTGTGCCATACCATCTCGCGGCCGTGTTCGTGGTAATCCGATACGTCAGGCGGACGTCAATTGACATTTAACATGCAGCCGCACACTTGCCGTTATATGGATCTGTTGGCGCAGTGTATCGCCCCGGGTTTATGATCTCATCGGCCGATTGATTTATGTCGGCAATTATAGCGTAGCTAGGAGTGACGCACGGCTCCGTGTCCCGAATGAGTTATGGGTGTTAATCTCGGGAAAACCAATGAAGGGCGGCCCTGGGACGGCTACGTCGACGGTCGCTCGCCGCCCGTCGCCCGTCGGGTCTCGTTTCGTGCTTTTCTGGCTTTTCATCCTTTCTATCGTCACGATTCCTCTTTCCTCGGCGTCCCTGATCAGTGAATCGTTGAAACTCGAAAGGCTCAGCAAGCATAATCAGTCGGTGCACGAACGTTCTAATCCGCCAATACAAAAGTATAATCTGGTCTCCATACTGGAAATCTTATATCAACAGTATGGAGAGTGTTGAACTTCAATTTTTGAGACTTGCTGCCAAACATAATGATCATCCCATGTCATTCGATTTTCACAACTGTGACGTAATTCCTTACAAATTAAATCTTGAGACATTTGTTTTGTTATGTAAATATATTTTGATTTTTAGAATTATTGGAGGTATTTATATTAGATGTGTAGGTTTGCGTCATTTAAATTAGCTGGATATAGGGTAAATAATTCTAGTTGATGGGTCAAAAATTGAGAATAGATTTGTTATCATTTTCTGCCTGATAAAAGATTATTTTGATGAAATACTTATGTAAAATATAATACATTTTTGTACGAAAGGACTTAATTTATAATTTTTTTTTAAGTAATAGAAGAATAATGTTTGATATCATGTTCGTAAGCAAAATTGGCAAAGGTATTATACCTCGCCCTGCGATCATTCAATTGTTTTCTCTAAATGTACCTTCTAGGTACCTGCATCGCACAATATACGGTTATTATTATTGTTTAAATCGAATGTCTAACCGCGCTAACATTGGTCATCAGAATTTTAATTTATTTGGGCAATCTCTAGCATCTTTAAGATGCTTTCTTGAAGGTATTCTATAATTTACTCTTTAATTTCGGAATGTATATTTGTCTCCCCGCATTATATCTCTAAGTTCTGATCCAAAATTCTGATCGGACGTCGAATCGGACATGCGACGACGTTTGGGCGGTCGCCAACCCGTGCTGGTGGGCCCCCCAAATTCTATTAAACACCTTACAGATCTCGATGCTTACCACCTCAGAATCCGAATCTATCTCGATCTATCGAAAGGGTGGATCCCGAGCTGCGCTTCCGGTGGAAAGGTATATACCCGACATCAGAGCAAGATGAAGCGAATCGTTAGCCGTAAACGTCACGGTCGTTCCCGCGAGGTAAAGAATCCAGCAAGAAAGGTTTCGCCTCGAAACCATATTCCGCGATAGCCGAGAGAGATCTTATGCTCGCGTGCACGAGCTTACACGAGCTTGCACGACCTGCTGCGCCGAGCAGCAAGAAAGCGGACGAATGCAGCCTTGAAAGTTATTACTCTGTCCCGCGTAAAACATAATTAGATGACGCTGAACGGAAGCGATGCAGCTCCTCTCTTGAAAGAGACCGGTACCGTGGCTCTCAACTGTGAGGCGTGCGACCACGTCAATCTTTTTCTACAGCTCACAATTTAAATCGTATCGCGATTCCGACTCCGACACACCGAGCGTAGCGGCTAGCTGTTCGTTCTTCTTGTCCCTCTGCCTGGTACCGAGATTACCCTTCGCGGTATCGACGCGGCAGGATCCGACAGCTTCGAGAACAAGAAGAAGACGAAGAAACCGTAGGAGGGAGAGCACGGTGAAAGGCGAAGAAGGCGAGAGGGGTATTTACATTGCTAATGTATCGTCGGCCTAACTTCTAATTAAACAAATTCGCACAACTCAGCGCGCCGCGCGGTTGCCTCGTGGAATTGCTCCGAGGAAAGAAACGTGGGGAGACAGAAAGAGAGAGAGAGAGAGAGAGAGAGAGTGAGCGTTGTTCGGCACGGCAACGGGTAGTAGGGAACCGAGGGGAAACTCCCTTCAGCTGGAGGGGTCGCTCGTTAGCGCTCTTAACGCGACTTACCGCCTGGAGCGCGAGCCTCCAGTCCCCCGATTCATCGAGAAGGAGGAATGAATATTTATAAGAAACTGCGAAATAGTAGTCTAATTTTCGTCTTTTTCGTTCCTTCTCCCTTCCCGCTTCTCTACGGCCACATCATCCCCTACCCGTGCACCGCTGCACCTGTGCACTTGTGTACCTGTGCACCTATGCACCCCTGCCGCACCGTCCGCCTCGGCACCCTCTCTCTCCGCTTGGTGTTTGCTATTCCGTGTATGGAAGAACATCAGTTTTGATCGTTCAGGATGCAGCAAGTAACGCGTTGAAAATCAGTTTGATGACTATAGTTATCCAGATCCCTGAATAACTAGAAAAGAGCGAGAAAAAGAGATAGTTGGGCTCACAAAGGGAGAGAACTCGAAGGAGAAGAATACCGTCATTACTTACTGATCACGTGAAATCGATTAACGGTCCGACATTTACGGTCGGTTAATTTATTCGGCCGGCTCGTCGGCCGTACGACGATCGAACGTCGCTCGAGCTACGAAATCCAGTAGCGTTACCCGTAATTGATTCAATCGAGCCGTATTAATATCCATGGTGTACGCCGATTAAAGTAAACGGTGTACCCACGCGTTCTTCGCTCCCCACCGCGTATGCGCACAAACGAGTTATCGAGCGATAAGTTGGATAAATAGCGAACGGGACTCCGCACCTTTCGATCGTTTTGATCTTATTCGTCGTTAATACTGCATACATATGTACTTATTACCGAACGGAAACGGAACGGGCTGCGTTCAGAATTGTATTCTACCCGATTCCAGCCTTCGATCGTCGCCTTCGACTGAAAATCGTCTTTTATCGAGATCTCCAGCGGAAACCGCTGTATTGGTATCCTACGTGCTAAAACTATTATTTTTTTCTGCGATAGCTGGGTATTATAAACAAGTTATCACTGCAGATAGTTTATGAATACTTTATTTTGCAAACGGATCTTCTGTATAACGAACAGACTGAGTTTTCGCACCGTTTCGAACGTTCGACGATATAGGTACTCCTCGCGACCGTTTTCCGTGGTCGCCGACTATCTGCGGTTACTTCCGGCACCTTCGTCGACTCGATTATGGTGCAATAAAACATCAGCCCCGCATCTGCGGGCTCGACAGAGACCTCCGTCTTCTCTCCTCGATAACAAATCCACAAAGCCGGCTCTATGCCGCGGCGCCGCGCGTCGCGCAGTGGGGCATTTCGGGTCGAAACGCGGCACTAGGTAAGTCCTTTTACAAAAATATCGCAATACTGCAATTTTTTTTACAGGCAGTTGATTGCACGTTTGGGTCATAATATAACATGAGTGTTTTCACACTCATTAATTTTTAACGCGACTACACGGTTTTGAAGAGGACAACCTTGAAATTCTTCAGAACTAATATTGTTATTTATAGTTTTGTTTTTGTAACTGAAATGGTATCGGCGCACTGGTTCGGTCACTTTAAACAATTATTTTTTAATAAAAAATTATAAATAAAAAGTCATAGCTATTTTGAAATTATTAATAGCAGCCAATTAAATATTTATATTAATTTCCGACGTTTCGGTCATTCATTTTGACCATTTTCAAGGAAAATTTCAATATACAGACAAATACTGCGAGTGCTATTGTAAGTTAGTCGCAACGTTCTAACAGAATATGCAATATAACATTTCAGTTAAGATCTACGGTCGTAATTTAATTTATAAGTTTGTTTTTGTAATTAATTTTTGGGGGGACTAAGGGTTGAGGCATGTATTTAAACTAAGCCAAATTTCATTTCGATATCTCTGATATTTTTGGAATTATACCTTACTGACTGTTCTCAATTTTCATTGCTTATTTTGAACGGAAGTTCAATGGAGTTCAGTGTTCTTACTGGTAGCATTGGAAAGGGTAAAGCCTTACCTTTACCGCACAGAAAAATTGGCTGCTATTAGCTGCCACTGGGTTAGCTGAATGGGCGAGAAGGGGCACGGGACGCGTTTTTTTTACAAAAAAGCCTTTCCTGCCATTGAAATTCAAAGGAATTGAAATATTTTTACATGGGAAAAGAGCGGAGCTCTTTCCTATCAGGAACAGATCGATCGCAACGAAGGCGGCTTGTAATATTTGTTAAAATTAATTTAAATACGTTTGCTAAATAATTTTGGAGTTACATAAATAAAGATTTCCCCATAAAATTATTTACAAATAGGTACAGTTACATAAACAAGTTTCATTAAATATCCTGTATGAAGAAGAGCACAAAGATACGTCCCAACCGAAGGGAATGAAAAAATACGCGATAAATATATGATTTCAGTGAGAAAATGTTTTGTGTCGCGTTTCGACCCGAAATTCTCCACTGTGCGGCGCGGTCAAGCACGGCGGACGCGACTAATTTCATTCTTTTCATGATGTTGGATGCCTCGGTATCCTCCAACAATCCGTGATGGTTGAAAAGAGATTTGGCCGAGTGGAAAATTTGGAAGAACGTGCTGTTTCGCCAGCGCGCATCGGAATGGAACACGCTATTTATTCGCGTAGGTGCGCACAGGTCGACGAGCGTGCGCTCCACTTGAATTGTACGTGCCCTTGACTCGAGCGGTTTTAGACTTTAGAGACGCGTAGGTGCAGAGAGAGCGAACGAGCGGCACTTTGTGGGGTCGTAAAACAGCGGCAGCCTTGTAAATCTGTGCCCGAGTGTGCCAGCCCTGACAGATTCTCGCCCCACCTCTTCTCTTCTTGCCGCGGTCGCGTACTCATCTCTCGCTAGCACCCGTACCCGTGCCCGTGCCCGTATTCGCGCTACCTGTACCGAGTATGCATGCCGCTGTTTGTTCCGCGGAGAGACGTCGGAGGAAATCCCATCCCGTCTTACCTTTCGTATCTTGCTCCCACTCCACTTACTTCGCTTCCCCTTAACCACTTACTCGCGCCGTCGCGGCAATTTGCGAGCGTTTTCACCGTTACAATAACATTTCCGAAGCTGATGCCTTGGCAACGTAAACGTCAAAATCACGTGGACGGAGAGACGACAATTGGAGAATGGACCAAGACGTTTCATCGCATACAGTTCGATCATTGTGCCTCTCTCTCTACCCGCTCTCCCACTCCGGCTTTCTCTATCACGACGACTGCTCTTCATATGACAGCAGGGGTCAGAGTACGTGTCGTGAAATTCCCTACTTAGTTTGCAATGCAAATGTCACGCAAGGGTTGCCGGCGCGGCGCGGCGCACGCGGCTGCGCAATACTTTTATTATTCCGACGCAGGTCTAAACCTGTTGTTTACGGTAGGTATACGAGGCACGTGTAAAGTGAAGAACAAATGTAACGAGGCAGTGGCGTCTTACTCGGATAGTAGCTTACCTGATCAGCCGCGCCTTTACCCTGGCCATTAAGCGTGACTTCTTTTTGCCACGGTCTCTCAGTAGGTATACGCGCGCGACCGTCGTAAAGTAGATGCACAGATCGCGCGTATCTTACGAAACTAAATTCGAGCGAGACGAGCAAAGAGAATGAAGGAGAGGGAGCAGTGCAGAGGAAAAGGGTGAAACGGGCAGATAGAAACGAAAAGGATCGAAGGGCAGCGGTGGCGGTGTCGGTGTCGGTGGCTGCGGCGGTTGCGGCGACCAGCTGGATGAACCGATGCAAACAGGAGGGAAATCCGTGGGACGGAGAAGAGAAACGGGGCGAGAAGAGATGGGAGAGGACAGAAAGTCGGTGCATGGAGTATGGAGCACTCCAGGAGAGTGCGAACACCCACCGACCAGTCGCGGTGTATCCAGCTGGCTCTCCCACGCATTCTCGGCCAACTGACATCTTCATCATCCACCGGCGGACTCGCGTATACATACTTCTCGCGAGGAAAACTCGCGGGGTTCGGCAACAGAAAAATGAAGAAGCAGGTGACGTCGACAGAAATCTGCTCCGCGCGGCCGCCACCGATCCTGTTTAAACGATTTTATTCAACTTCGATCCTCTGTTAGTATATTTGATGTACGTACGGTTTAAATCTGGCAACTGAAATATAACCCACTTCCAACTATCCAATTGTCTTGAAACTTTGCAGGCGTGCGTAGTTTGGATGACAATACAATTTAAAAAAAATTAACCCCGATGGGGTGAAGAAATTACCCAGTCATTAATAAATATAACTCATGATCACAAATCTAAACGACTTGTAATCAGCTACTCGCGTTCTTTACGAAAACCACAAAAATCCGCTGCGTTCGGGACGTTAGACGCATCGCGATTACTGAAAATACACTATTTATCGAGAAATGATCCCTCACGTATGTGCGAATAGTAAAACTAAAACTTTGCAGGCGTTCGTAGTATATCACCATCGAAATTGTAGTACAAGAAAAGAATTATTTTTTAGTGACTTTAGCACTACGTGTAGCGTTTAAGCGAACAGTTATACTGCACAAGTCTGAGCTGCAAATCCTCAAACACTAAAAACTAAGAAGTAAAGTATATACCTATATGTAAAAAATTGTATGTTAAACGATTTTATTAAGAATGTACTAAAAGTAAAAAAGAATTCTTTCCTTATACTACAGTTTTGATGGTGTTTTTTTACTTTAAATAAAATCATTTCGACGTTTGATGCTGTATTAAATTGATTCATCTTCTGTTATGAAATATCCTGCTCCACGATTTTATTTAAAATGAAAAAACAGCATCGAAATTGTAGTGCAAGAAAAGAATTATTTTTTATTTTTCAACGCATTTTTAATAAAATCGTTTAACAAAATTTGTTTTACATATTTTTACTCGCAGTTAATTTTCTATTGTATGGCTTTCATTTTTTTTATTTTTTCAACAAGCGTAAATATGTTTCTGAAGATCAATTTCTTGTATTCTCCCTTGAATTTTTTCTCAGAAAATCTTGGTGACGTAAATGACTAACACGGAGAGAGATTTCATCAGGATATGAAGGGTATTATGCGGCGCTATCATGGATTTTGGGATGAGACAATGATGGGAGATTGTATTTGGTTGCTCATAAGAGAAACGAATCTCAAAACGAACAAAAGACAGAGAAAGAGGCAGAACTATTTTTAAAACACGCTTATGAATATTAACAAAATACTTGAATAATGTACAGAATTAATTAAAATTGAAATAATACAATAAAATGGAAAAAGCACAAAAACCGAGGAAGAATGAAATTTTAGTGTATCACACAATTGTCTCTAGTTTCGGTATTTATCCATAGATTTTCTTCGGTAGCACCTTGTTTTCTTCGTAAAAGTGCAGACTCAACGTAAGAAGTGAGAAACTGGGCCCATTTTTGCGATTTCGATTTTTCCCAGATGATTAAGTGAATTGTCGATTTCAATTTCTGTCGAAAAAATAACATTTTTCACATATTTCCATCGATTTCACCCGAACTACTGAACCGATTTGAAAATGTTGTGAGGTACATTCGTTGGCGAATCAATTATCTTTAATTTGATATAATTTTCGACCATATCGGACATTCCCAACACGAGTTATTCGCAATTAAGTGGGACCACCTTTTTGACAGTTCGAATTTCACCTATCGATATCTTGAAAACCTCGTTTTTGTTGTGTGATGTGTGTCGTCTAGTGTAGCAATGACGTGACAGTGGTGTGGAACTAAATGAGAGTGATGTGAGGATGGTGTGAAAGTAGTGTTGGAATGTCGTAATCGTTAGTAACGCTGTAGAAATTTGTAAGGAGTATGGGACTTGGGGGCGGGCCTGTTGTGGGATATGTGTTGTGAATTCGCATAGAAATATAGTGAAAGTGGTGTGGGAAAGGTGTAGAAGCTGTGATAGTAGTGGTGTAGAAGTGGTGTATGAAGGCCGTAGAAGCAGGGAGTTCGCACCATTTGTTTCGAGCAGCGAACGTTTTCTACTCGGTGATGCTCCGGTCGAAAGCACGCGAACGAACGCGTTTTCGCAGGGGCTCCGAGTGAACGAAAGAAGAGACGACTGAGGAAGGAAGCGAGTAACAAGTCCGGCCAAGTGTGAAACAGGAGTGCTAGTATCAGGAGAGACGAGTGGGGGCGAGGAGGCGAGGCCGTGGCGTGGTGGAGCGAGGAATGGAAAGGAGAGGAGAGGAGAGGGTGACAGGAGCACAAGGATTAGGGAAAAGGACAGGGGCTCGTTTCTTTAAAGCGAGGGTTACTTTAAGGACCGTTCGGGAATCGGTAGCCTTTCCGCAATGTTTTATTTTATCCTCTCCGCTCCATAAGATCGCATTCTTTACGACCCATTAGACGAATTCATTACCGGCCCCGGGCAGTAGGTAAGTGAGATCCGTAAGCCCTCTCTCTTTCCAGTACTTCCGTTCCACTGCTTGACCTCACCCCTCTGGCTTCGGCCAGCCTGTCTCGTCTGTCGAGCATTTCTCCTTCACCCTCTGCTCCACCTGCTCCTCCTGCTTCTCCTGCTTCTCCTCTTTTCTGCGCGTTTATTAAACGTAGTCGTGATTCGAAAATGAAAAGAAGAAAACTCCGTAGGTGGATCGAATTGAGCGCAAGTGAGAGTGAAAGGGCGGGGAATCGTGGAAGCAGCGAACAAGAGGATAGTCCCGGACGGGTGTAAATGTTCGGAGACTGCATACGGCCTTGGTTGAAGTTCAGATCGTATCTCGCGAAAGGTTCTGCGGCCGATAAGCGTTTTCTATGGTAGTGGCCGGTTTATCTAGTTTATCTACCGGACCTGCCTATTCTTCGATGGTGTTATACGCGAAACGATACCTAACTGGTATACACATAAGTACGTATATGTTAGTATGTACGTACGTGCATTCCAGCCACTATTGCGCCCTATCGAATTAAGGACGCCCGCCGCGCCGCTACCCTTCCCCGGTATCTTTGGTGCGGGAGTCGACTCTGCGATTCCCAGGGCCCGTACCTAAGTGGCGAGCATGGAGGAGGCTACGGAATAAATGCCCACAGACTGTTACTTTATAACATATATATTTATTTGAGCTTTAATTGCATTTTAAAATACAACCGAAATAATTAAATAATGACAAATCTGGTAAAATGGTTTCAAGAGTCGCGTATACATGATGCATATCTTTGTGGTTGCGCATTTGTAAGTAGGTAGGTACTTTTCGAGCGTATTTTTCGCGCGGTTGGCTATCCACGTATCGTTCTTTTCGTCTCCGCGAGTGTGTAAACTTCGCCAAGTTTACTTGTGCGCGTATGCCGTTCTCCGCATCCACGTAGACCTCGTGTCTCGCTTTTGTCACACTCTCTCAGCAGTCGTATATAATTACAATAATAATATTAATATTATCGTTATATCGATAAATACTTTTAAAGTCCGCGATGGAAGAATTAGAGTTTACAAGAAATACGTATACAAGTGTGTTCCGCTCCAGAGTCGGGCTTTCACGTTTTCGAATACGCGCGCGCGCGCGCGTGCTCTCTCACTCGCTCTATTTCTCAGCCACACACACATACATACACACTTTTCCTCTGCGCACCATTGCCTCCGCCTTGCCTTTCTACGCTCTTTTTCTCTGCATGTCGCCGAAAAACGCTCGCTCACTCGTTCTCTCGTGATCGTCTCGCGCTCGTGCCACACATACGCACAACTAGCACACGCACATACACGGACGGACGGCGCACGCACATACTTACGCACGTTCGCATGTACGAACGGACGATCAAACGCACGCACGCACGTAGGCAGGCAGGCAGGCAGGCAAGTTGGCTAGCTGACTCGCAGCAAATACAGATACAAGATGATTCGCCCCGATGATTGTTCGCACCCTGACATGCACGCCCGCACGCACGCACGCATGCAAGCTCGCTCGTACTCTCGCTCGCTCCTTGGGACGCGATCGATTTCTAGCGCGCCCCGCCATCGAAAATGTGCCGCTACGCCTTCCGTCTGCTCGCTTTATTATGTAGAATAATCGTAATTGTAATCAATATACAGAGGGTATTCGCGATATTTCGAGCGAGAATAATTATAGTATTTTACACTTAAAATGTCGCGTTGGCTCGCACGGCGCAATAAATAGTATTTTGAAGAAAGAAAATTTATTATACAATGGTCTACTCGTACGCTACGAGTGAAGGAAAACGATATTGTTCGGACGCCGCGTGGTGTCGTGCCGTGTCGCGGTGGCGTGCGCTGCGCGACACGTTTCGAGCGGCCGCGAGCCTCGCTATTGCACCGTATCGTATAGTATCGTATCGTATCGTATCGTATCGTTGCTTCTTCATGCACACACCTTACACCGCGCCGCGCCGCGCTGCGCCAGTTCTTTCGCACTCGTTATCCCGTTCGTCCGATACTCGTAGACCTTCGAGGAGATTCCACCCCGAACGATCTCACCGGTTTCGTAGCAATAAGTATGAACAAAGAGATTCCTATACAGGGGCGGACCCTAGCCTAGCCTATGCGCTAATCAACTACGCCCTTACGTTCTAGAGGTATACATGCTGATCTGACCTTACGACAGTTGCGATAGGCAAACGTCCCTCTCCACCGCGTTAGAAAACACTATCTAGGTACAACCCCTGTCACTCGCTTCCTCTCGTTCAGTCTCTTTTTCCCTGCCGCGCCGTTGCCCCATCCCCTTTCCCCTCTGCCGTCAGTCTCTCTCTCCCATCCTCTCTTATCGTCCGTCGTATAGTGTCCTTAAGTATTTATAAAATCACAAACTTGGCCGCTAGCCGAGCCCCTTGACTCAGCAGTGCCGCGAGATATGGTGGCATCACATTTTAATTAACGCGGGTTCGACGTCCACCTCCTCGTTGGACGTATCGGCCTTCTTTTCCTGTCGCGTAACTCGATTATCCGGGAAGAAGTGTTGCGTGGTGGATGAGTAACGGGACCGAACGAGAGCGCCTCGGCACGTGGACCACGTTGGCAAAGCTCGGCGATACAAAGGCGCGAACAATAATCGGGGTGGGTCGGGTGGGGATGGGAGAAGAAGATGACGGGCGCGAGGCAAATTACCACGCGGGTATGTTGCCCGGATAATGGAATCGCGAACGGGAAGGGCAGGTGTGTCCTGGAGGCGGAGTTTGAAAGGTCGGATGGTGTTGGAACCAGTGGTCGCTAATTACAGTCGTTACAGTATAGATACACTTATGTACAAGTGGCACCGCTACTTACGGGGCTCGGACTATACGTATTTGCTGGACAACTGTTTGGCCAGCTCCGTATACTTGAGAAACTTGGAGTGCGGGCTCTCCTCGAGGGAAGAAGCCGCTGACTGAGATGGGCTGCCGTTTGCCTGTGGAAGCGGCGGCGGTGGCTGCGGCGGCGGCGGCGACTTGTTGCGCTGGGACGTCGGGGGCGAGGAAGAAGTGTGACCGACCGGTGGTCCGGTGGCGGTGGTCTGAGAGACCGCGGCCGCCGCTGCAGCAGCGGCCGCTGCTGCCGCAGCCGATCGGCCGATCGTTAGCGGGTCCGGGATCACGCCGTCCTTAACAAAGTGCATCTTTGACAGGTGGTGCCTGTAGGCGCCTTTCGAGATGAACGGCGTATCGCAGAATGCGCACTTCATGATCGAATCGGCGGTGACGACGGCGTCGTTGCACGCCCAGCTGAACGCCAGGATCGCGCCAGGGGTAGTTCCAGAACCTGGGCCGCTTCCGCCCACTCCACTTACAGCGGAACCTCCGTGACTCGACGTCGATCCGCCACCGCCTCCGGACCTGCCCGAGTTGCCGCTCGAACCTCTCGTCTCCGTTTTGTCGCAGAGCTTTTGCAACGCGGCCAACGGATGACTGCTGGTCTTACGACCCTGTGAGTCGACCGCGCCGCTCCCGCCAACACCCCCGCTGCCACCACCGCCGCTACCGCCGCCGCTACCACCGCTCCCGCTACCAACACCGCCCCCTCCACCGCCCGATAAGCTGTCGAACATGGAAGAAAGAGCTCCGAGGCTACTCGAACCTTTGGTATCCGGTGTTCCACGTGGGGTTACCGAACGATCGCTGCTCGTCGGACTGCTGGTGCTGTTTCGACAGGGACTGCGAGCCAATTGTTCCATTTGGCCGCTCGACCTGGGTGTCGGTGGGTTCATACGTGGCGACAAAACTTCACGACCCTCCTCCGAACCATCCTGCAGACTGCTCCGCCGGTGATTAAACGAACCTTGCTGCTGCTCCTCCTCGTCTCTACAATCTTCCACCACTTCCTTCTTTACGAACACCTCTCGGCTCGTTTGGGACTGCGTCTGCTCCTCCTCGTTGGATCCTCGTTCCTCGGTCTCCTCGTCTCGCGGTTCTTTCTTTACGACTACCGTGCCGGTCGCGGTCGCAGTCGTGGTCGCGGATAAGTCCTCGTCCCCGGAGTCTTCTGTAGTCGTGTGATGACGTCCCGAGGACAGATTTTGAGAAGCGAGTTGCTTGTCTGGCGTGATGCGATGGTGATGTGGGTGCCTCTCCGAATGACCGACCGAGGGCAAATCCACGCGCCTTTCAGGAGTCATGGAGTCGGTTCGACCACCACTTCCCCGTTCCGACACGGAACTCGACTCGCTTCCACTGCGCTCCCTCCGCGCAGCGGTGCTCGACGAGTAGTGTTGCGATTGATGTTGTTGTTGTTGCTGTTGCTGTTGCTGCTGCTGTTGCTGCTGCTGATAGGATCGGAGAAGGTTCATCGTTTGCGGATCTACCAGTGGTTTCGTGTAATCGACGCTTTCGTCTATGCCTAACCGTTTGAGAATGCTCGTGCCCATTGGTGCTCCAGGCTGAGCGTGATGCAAGCCCGGCGTACCGTGCCTGACGCGAGAATCGAAGCTCTTCTCGATCAGCTTCTCGATGGCGTTTAGAACGGACGGGGAAGAGGTGCCAGTGGTTTCGTTGCCGGTTGGCGTCGGAGTCTCTTTACCCGGGGTGGTGGCGTCGCTGGCCGACGAAGGGGACCGATGATGCCTCGAGGAAACAGACGAACTGTCCTCGTTTACGCTCTTGCGACCACTCTCGGACGGGGGCAGCGTCGCCGGCAAGTGGTTCGACATGAGCGCGTTCTTGAGAAAATTCCGTTGATTCGCGCCCACTGTGCCCGCCCCGATGCACTGACGTATATGATCAACGAAGATGGTGGTTTCGATCTTGTCGCCGCACTTCTCGCAAGTTATCCTGCCCGCGTGCTTCCCAAGGCTATGGCCCAGGCCGGTCGCGGCGTCGCCGTTTTTGAACTCATTCTGCGCCCGTTCCAGCTCCAACAGCTTCCTCACCGGCAGCGATTTTTTACGCTTCTCTCTCGTCTGCCGACGTCGTCCACCGCTCTCGGTGATGGAACGCATTATGTGCTCTTTGTAGTGGGAGTTCTTCACCATATGATTGCTCAGTTCCTTCAACGAGCTGAACGCCTGGTCGCAAACCTTGCAGGTCAAAACGGCGCTCACGTGGCTGCTGGTCGCCCCGGAGCCAGGACCCGTGCCGTTACCGCCGTGGGGGCCGGAACCGCCACCACTGGCAACCGCTGTGCCGCTACCACCCCCGGCCACGCCACCTCCGCCCGCTCCAGCGCCGCCGCCGCTTCCACCGCCGACACCGCTTCCACCCTTGTTCTCGTCCGAGGATTTCCACGAGATGATCTGCTCCTGGGAGATAATGTTGGTGTAGTGTTGAGTTTGCTGCATGTGCGACGTCATCTCGGCTAGGGAACGGAAACTCTGGCCACACCACATGCACTTAAGGATCTGCCTGGTTTGCTCGGCCCCCTTGCCGAGCCACACGTCCTGCCCGCGGACCAGCTTTCGCGGCAACGGCATCGTCTCCTTGATCAGTAAATTCAGTTCGGATGGACTCTGCTTGCTGCTCGGAGTGGCCGCAGAGCCGGCACCGCTGTTACTCGACGATGTCGTTTGAGGCTGATGGGACGACTGAGGCGTCGGCGGAATGCTCGGCATGCTCGTCTGTTGGGGATGAAGCGCCGACGCGGCAGCCGGCACCGGCATGTTCACACCGCAGTGCTTTGCCTCCTTCATGTGCGTCGTCATCGCGGCCAGCGTGGGAAAGCTCTGCTTGCACCAGACGCACTTGAGTACGTCCTTGGCCTGATCGGCCCCCTTGTTCAGCCAATGAGACTGCCAAGCGCTGTGTCGGCTGCCGGACGTCGAACCAGTCGCGTTTCCAGCAGCGGCAGCCACCGCAGCGGCAGCAGCGGCCGCAGAGGCGGAGGCGGAGACGGAGACGGAGGTCCCGGTCGGACCTCCAGCCCCAGCGCTCGACGCCGTTCTAAACAGATCCTCGCCGCCCAGTTTACTCAGCTCGCTCATCTTCTCGAGCGCCTTGGTCGCCTCGCTTGGCTGATAGGGCTTGTCTAACGCGGACGGTGGTTTCATCTTGCCGTTCCAAAGCTGGTGGTGATCCACTACGCCTGCGGTGCTCTTAGGCGATAGCTGCTGCTGACTAGTAGCCGCCGCCGCGACCGCGGCTGCGAAGTAAGGAAAGTGCGAGGCCACCACGGGCGAGGTCCACGGCGAGACCACCGGAGGTCTGCCGAAACCGACGCCGACGGCTGTGACGGCTTGAGCCGGATCCTGGTGTGCGAGCGCGACCGCTGCGCTTCCAGTCAGCCTCGAGGACTTGCGGACTGGCGGAGGTGGAGAATCCTCTGGGCCTGGCCGCTTTCTGCTCGGCACCGACAGATCTAGTGGCCCGTTGTTCGTCTCCGTGGAGGAGGAAGGGGTCGGTGGTTTGCTAAGATTCAGTATCTGCTCGTCCTCGTCGTCTTCGGTCGAGGAAGCCTTCCTCGTGCTGAAGTCGAGGACAGCGGGTAACGGTGTGGCCGACGGAGAAACCTCGCCGACGCTGCTCGGCGAGACGAGGAGGCCGGGAGTGGCGGCCGGCGGCGAACACGACGAGGAGACCAACGGTGACACCGAGCCGCGGGACAACGGCGAGTGGCCGAGCAGCAGCCTCTGGTGAGTCTGTTGCAGATAGGCTGCCATCATCGCCGCGGAATGTGGCGGTAGCAGGGGATGACCAGCGAGCGGAAGAGGCACGATGCCGCTCGGACTAACCGGACTCGCGCTACTCCTCGTCGCGGGCGGTGGAGGGCTGCCGGTCGCCGGACCGGACGATTCCCGAGAGTCTCTCGAGGGACAGCGCGGACTCATTGGCTCTCTGAAAGCATGAAACATAAAGGAACAACGTTACGAGGGAAAGGAGAAGAACGATCGATCGTGGTCGCGATTATCATTGATTTAGACTACTTGACGCTGTCATCGGTGACGATGACATCGTGATCGCTTCTTAATGGTCCCGCTTGAGAATTAATGTTAGGGTGACCCATTTATTTTCATGTACAAAATGAAAGTTTTCCACAAGGCTATTTTTCTTTCAAACAAGCTGACTAACATGTTTGCAAAATTTCAGCTTAATTAGTCGAACAATATTTGAAGGTCGCTGGGCTTAATCGTCTTTAGGGGCATGGGAAAGGAAAGAGTCTCTGTTTGCTTTCCAATTAATGACTCCCCAGCTACCCACATGAATAATACTGATAAAAACAACATTTTTTGACGCTATTAAGGAATAATATATAGATACTTAATTGTGTAAAATAATCGTAGCGACCTGTAAATATGGTTCATATGGGCAAGTTTTTAATATTCACACTTCTTTTGGTGTAAGGAACAAAAACAGGCTTGTGGAGAGCAATAAAAAATAAAAAAAATTCTCATTAGAAGTTTCTTCCCCTAATGGGATATTTTTTTATTCTTCGTTGCTCTCCACAAGCCTGTATATCACAAACGGGCCCATATGTACCATATATTTACAGGTCGCTACGATTATATTATACAATTAAGTATCTACATATTATTCCTTAGGTAATAGCATTTTTTTAAAAAAATGTTTTTGCGTCAGGTCTACTAGTATCCCCATATCTACAAGGACGTCAGCTGGAGAGTCATTAATTGGAAACTAGACAGAAACTCTTTCCTATGCCCCTAAAGACGATTAAGCCTAGCGACCTCCAAATATTGTCCAATTAGGCTGAAATTTTGCAGCGATGTTAGTTAGCATGTTTGGAAGAAAAACATGTTGAAAACCTACATTTTATACTTAAAGAAAATGGACCATCCTACTGTACATATTGCGATAATCTAGCGTACCTTCAGCTTCTGGAAAATCCCTTAAACTATTTTGTTACGACACTGTGCGATCGGATCGGATCATAACGTATAGTACAAATCGCGATAAATCGATACCTGTCAAAGACTCGTTGGCATGTAGTCGGTGCAAAGATCGGAAGTTGAGGAGCGAGTGATCAGCGAGGTCCCAGAAGAAATCGGCAAATAGGCGGCAAACATGAACGCGCTGTCGCGGACATACGTCGCGAATTCGAGATCGACGCGAGAGAGCGGCCGAGAGGTTGCAGACGTGTCGACGGCTCGCTCGTAACTGACTGCTCCTGACTGAATAGCGAATGCGTGCCGCGAGATGAAAGGGGAGCACCGGCACGCATGCAGGGGAAGTTTTCGGGGGGCTAGCGGGCTGGCGGGCTGGCGGGCTGGCGCGGGGTCCGGAGGCGCCAGCGCTGCAGCCCGCCACCGGCACGTATCCACCACCGCCACCGCCGCCCCCGTTTCGCAATCGTAGATGCGGCAAAGCGGTACCGGAGCGGTGTCACCGACGGCGTTAGTGGAATCGCCGACGCAGAGACCGACGCACAACACGTGCCTATCTCTATTAGCTGTATGACGTCGCACGGCAGTCACCGATATCAGTCTGGCACCGGCTTATTTATCTCTTTGTCTCTCTCTCTCTCCCCGTGTCGCCAATCCTTTCCCACTAACGCCGCCCCGTTCCGCCTCACTCTGTCTCTCTCCCTCTCCGCCTCCCCCCTCTCTCGCTCGTTGCATCTATTGCTCTCTCTCCGTTCATCTCGTTCCATTGCGCAGGCAGCGAACGGCGTTTACCATGCCTCGCTCGTGCGCGGCACGGTTCCGTGACGATTCGTTGCGCTCAAACAACGAGAATACCCGTGTGTGTACACGACAAGGGGCGCCCGACGTCGGCGACTTCAAAGCGAACGGCAGCACCGCTCTCGTTGATTTAGGCGGTTTATGACGAAGCTCTGGGTAAAGCACCGGCTAATGAGTTCGAAGCGAACCGTGTTCGCCGAAATTTACGTCCGTATCGTGGTATAGGGTAAGTCCGGGGGAAGCGGTCGGGCCGGAGAGTTGGTCGAGTTGCTATAATTTCTGACTCTATTCGTAAAAACGCGTGAATGTACAGGCCAGTTACTTCTCTAGAAGCTAAACAGTTGAATGAATAGCGTCATTTCGCTTTCTTCTGTGTTTTCCTAGATTTATAGGCTATAAAAGGTAAAGAGAGGTTACATATAACCTCTTTTGTCAAACAGCGGTGTATATACAGAATCGTGTTTAAAATATACTTCTATGTTTATTTTCGATTAATGTTTGAGATAATAAGATAGTAGAGATATTGAGGGACAATGCAGCAAAATTATTTGGCTATATTACTATTATTATTTTATTATTATTATTATTATTATTATTATTATTATTACTATAATTAAGGGGAAACCCCTTGATATAGGGGAGACCGGGGCTGGTAGGCCAGTTTTCAGTTTTTGATTTTCAATAAAATTATGTGGGCGGAATATCATTAAAGCGGTTAGTATATTTGAGAGGGCATACATTTGGCTATCTGATTAAATTATTAATGTTAACTCAATGTGACAACACTTATGGTATTTTAATGTTTTTCTAACACCTTCCATGCTGGTCAATCAGCCCATGATCGGGGTTGGTTGACTTACAGTATGGGGTAGGTTGACTATATGTAGGTTCAATTAGTTAAGAAAATGTTATTAGCAACTTATCTGTTATTAGCAAAATATATACATAATATAGAGCCTATACCGTCTAAATCATAGTGTCAATATTAATTAACCATAGGGTGTAATTGCTAACTGACTAAAAATAACCTCGCCCGAAAAGAACTGAGCGGGCCTAGAAAAGGGTCCACCTCATTGAACTGCTGATTAACGTGCCGCATAGCCCTATTAATATTTGTTTATTTAGTTTATTTATTCATTTTTGTATTCATTTGCCTTGCTAATCGCCAGTAGGTAGTTCACTTTTTCTTTGATGTTTCTTTACTTGTTTAGCGTAAACAAATTAAATATCAATGAATCTATTGCTTTATTCACTCATAAATAATTTTGCTTTATTCTTTTTTAATTTTCCCTGAATAATTATATGAGTGGTTTCTGTCAACGACGAAAACCATTTCTCCCGGCACCTCCGGAGAGGTAGTCAGATGTCATGTCTTCAGTTTTCAACCCGATTTACTGTAAATATTGTCTTAAAGCAAATATCGAGCAGTTTTTCTGAATCGGCATAAAATTTTGAACATATAGGTTTGTTCTGATAAAATAAGTAATATCTATATTAGTTTTAATAGCCATTTTCTATTACGGCAACCGCGTCTCCCGGATTTACCCTAGGTAGTTTTCACGGCCGCCCCTTCCGTTCAGTTACGTGCTCGGTGTACGCTTCGCCTCGCTCGACTCTCGACGCGGTTTTCCCGTAGTTTGGAGAAGTGCAGGTTTACCTGTCCTGGGGTCCCGTGTCCCTCAGTATCGTGGGATTCAGTCTCGCGGTAGCGGAAGGCGGTGGTGTAGGCGGTGATGCGTCCTCGTCCTCCTCCTCATCGGTCGCGTCCCCATCCTCTTCCTCTTTGGCTGCAGCCGCGCAACCCCTCTCGCTAGGGCTAATGGGGCCGTCATCCTCCGCGCAATCGCCCTCCTCCCCTTGAAGGTCCGTGCCGGGCCCTGAGCCTTCGACTCCGTCCTCCCCTGCAACCAAAAATCGAATGATCGGTGAAATCGTTGAACTCGGTAAAATCGCGCGACAGCGAACGTTCGGAATGACACGGCTTGGACGGAGAATTGGGAAACTACCATGCCAAGTATCGGGCAACTGTGCAAAGAGGCACGAATGTTGAGCAATGCAACGCCGCTATCGGCTCATTTATCAGCCTTTCGCAACTACGGCGGCGGCACAACAACGATGTCAACGTGGCGAACGACGCGAGGGTGCGAAACGCGGCGAGACTGCATCGGATGCGTCAAGCGAGATCACGGCAGGCCATTGTGGAGCGTGCCCCGGTCTGCCGTTCTCCGCATTATGACTCTTAATCAAATCGCTTCTGCGTCGGAATCTTCGATAACGAGACACGGAATCGGCCGTGGTATCGCCCTCGTCGTCGGGACATTTTGCCAAAAGTGGGTTGCGCGGCCGCCTTTCACCCTCGGTCGATCCTCCATTTGCCCTTTAGTCGGAACGCGAGTTACAATTGGAAAGCATCGCTTGCGGAGGGATGCCGAGGGATGCGACGGGCATCGCCATCTTGATCCCGCGACGCGTCCGCGTTCGAGATGGCGAGACGAGAAGCCGAGAAGCTGGGAATGCCGATGTTCTGCCGAAGAAAGCGAAAGAGGCGGAAAGGAGCGAGCACACCTCCCTTTCGTGAGGGTGGGGACAAGCAGGACGAAGAGCACCGTCCTACTTTGCCGAGTGGCCAACCAAACGATCGTTTGTTCGCCGATGGGTCACGGAAGAAGGAGGGAAAGGAGATCGCGCATTGATCCGCGGAGGCATCGGCAACTAATTACGCAGATTTATGTCCCCATTGTCCATTGTCTCTCTCACCCGTAGCGGCCCTCGGGAGCCCTGCGCGACCGTGAACGATTCCATGGAAGAGGCTGCTGCTGCCTGCCTGCCGATCCGGCCAGCAACGGGAGGTGCCCGAAGAAGCAACGACCAACGACCACGAAGACGGCTACGTCGACGACGGGAACGAGGAAAACGACAACGAACGGCAACAAAAGGAAAAGTACGAGCATGCTTTGGAACCGAACTCGTATCGAGAAGGGATACGCGAGAAGTCGAGGGACCAGGGCGGACCACCGGCGGACAGCTCCGCCCGCTACAAACATTCTTCTTCTCTTTTCTGTTTCCTCTCGTCTCGTCTCGTCTCGTCTCGCCTCGTTTCCATTTTCCTCCTCCCTCCCTTCCTCTGAGAGAATCTCTGTCTATTTCGCTCAAAGAGTGGCGAAAGTCGATAACTGCCTGGTATCGAGAAAATCGTCGCTGAGATAGATCTCGTGCGGCGAACGGAATAGAATGCAAATGGCTGTGCGAGGTAAGATCGTGTATCCCCCATTGGCAGGCCGCTAACGAGGAGGCTCCGCGGGGTTGCATATCTAACCTCGGGATAGATACAAGAGAAATAAGGAGCGTGGCGTACCGAGCTGGAAAGCGGCCGCGTCCGCGGCCGAGCCCTGACACAGCGACCAGTGCGGCGCGGAGATGCTGCTGCACGATATCTGCTCCTCCCGTACTCGGCTCGGCCAAACGTTGCGCCTTACCAAACACCGGGATACATTAGTAGACACGTACGACAGTTTACCCCCTCGTTTCGCCTCCGCGCCAACTCTATGCAGCTACGTGCACGCGGATCCGATTCGATCCGATTCCGTACCAACTCGCCTATCCTCGTCCTCGCCTACCATTCCCTTTACCTCTTGATCTCACTCTTGCCCCCAATCTTGGTCGTGTTTCTTCCGATCATTCTACTGCCCCGCACCAATACCTACGCTGTCGGTACACGGTGCCCAACAATAATTAGCCTTATCGGCGAATCCTTGCCCTCCTCGTTTCACTTTTTCGCTCAATCTCCGACCCTTTCTCCCTTCCATCCTACGCCTCCACCCCCTCGCTCGCACCCTCTTTTTCCCTGGCTATGAGGTACACTGAGATCTATCCAGCAACTCACTCTGACCGTTTGTTTCCTCTCCAGGTTCTCCACGTCTGTACTTGGATACGGCTAACCGGTAACAGCCAACATGCCCGTACACGTGTCGATAGGACGTAGTACTGGATTACTGGTTAACCGGTATCCGGGTGTCCGAGTGTTCGAGTGTCCGGGTATCCGTACTCGGTAGGAGCGAGCCGGGAGCCGCGAGCCACTCGGCAGCAGCACGATGGTCACGCTCGCGACTCGGCTGGACGACGAAACGACGAGACCACGAGATCGATGCCTCCTAATTGCCGAGAAGGGAGTCTGTTTCGTCGCGCCGCGCCGCGGCCGGCCACTGCTTCCAGGCGCTTTCGAAATTATATCGCGTGCTCCTCTGTCGTCGCGAAACGAGCAATCCCGTTGAAACGTTCGTGCACCTAAACCGCCCGGTGATTACGAGCGTTCGGCGAAGACGATCGGGTCGTAAATTTTAATGCGGCCAAGTATTACGGTAGCGTCAACTCCCGTCCCGTACAAATTTATGCACCGGCGGCGTATTAAATCAGTTACGTTTGCCAGTAATTAGACTCGTTGTTAAAGCATCGTGCGCTGCGAAAATTTACAGCGGCACGCATGAGCTTAATTGTTTGCGGGGGCAATTGAGATAACGACTTGCTCTTGCGCCTACCTCCTTTACGCGTCATCCTCGTCTCGATCCGCGGACGAGCTATACGGCACGCTGATCGATTCGATGAACACCGCTGAGAAACGATGGAATTGGAGCGCTCGGTCGCGCGATCTAGCCGAACGGCGGAGCAATCGGGCGAGCCACGCACCGGAAATAAAGCGGCACGTAGGTAATAACGAGTAGCGACGATGGCAGCGAGAAAGCTAGCGAGCCGCCGAGCTATAGAGCGGCACGGGGGAAAGGAAGGAACAAAAGGAGCAACGCAGGAGGACAAGGCAGGACAGGACAGGAGAGGAGATGAATTCCTGATGCGAGAGCCGTCGGGAGGCTGGCGAGGAGAGTGACAGGAGGCAGACGAGGAGACGAACGGATGGACAGACAGGCAGGCAGACAGACGGACGGACGTACGAAGCAACGGACGAGCGAACGGGCGGTCGGACAGAAGGACGAAGAGAGATGAACCGAGAGGAAGAGCAAAGGGAGGCTCCGCATTGTGATTCTCTCGCGGTCTGCCAGAGAGTGACTGACGGGTGAATCCATTCTCCTTCCTTCATTCTCCTCTCCGTCCTTCTTCCTGCCGCTCCTCGCTACTTCTCCATCTCCCTCTTCTCCCTCTTCTACCTTTCCTCCCCCCTTGAAGCAACCGGCTCTTGAATCCTCGCAACGGCCTCGAAACGTGTTGAAGACGAGGCCCGCGGTGTATAGTACTCCCGTTTTCGCGAATCGTTTCGTTCGAGCCGGCCGAAGCAGTTGGCGATCCGCGGCCTCTCATCTCGAGGTCCCTAAGTAGTACCTATATTTGCGACTCGGCCGATCTCGTACTTATATATCCGCGAACGCTGATGAGAGTCTCGATTCGCTCGACTCGCTTGCCCTTCTTCGCTTCTTCTTTTGCTTCTTTTTCCAATCGCTTTGTCTTCCGAACCGGAACGTCGGGTGGTCGGATTCGTGAGTCACTTAGCCGTCCGAACGAGACGACAGGGCCGAACCGAAGACGGAGCACCTACGGTAGACCTACCGTAGTCTACCTGACTGATTGACCGATGAGGCGACTGTTATCCTAAGTCAACACTCACTCCATCAGCCTGTCGAATCGCTTCCTTCCATCGGCCGACCGCGCCACCGCGTTCCCTCGTCCTCCTCGTCCTGCTTCCCGAACGGGCTTCGGCTTACGAATCACGATTCCACCGCTGCATAAAGAATACACCGTCCGCCTCGCGAATACCCAATAGCTGAACCACCGTTCTTTCTCCCCGTTCGCTAGCACCCTCTCGATTAAGACGTTGGATCGGGACGGTCCGGCCGGCACGCGTGCCCGACGCATTCGTGAAAAGAAGAAATACGATTCGGCAATCGGCAGTGGGTCGAAAAACAATCGCGGCCTCGCGGCAGCTCGTAACGGAATCGACGCGAAGCATTCTCCCCTTCAATTTTCAATGGGGATATTCGAAAGTCGCGGCACTTGGACACGCCTCGTTCAATCTCGCGCGATCGACAAGGCCCGTGAAAACCCCGAATCCACGTCGCCCGATTGCTTTTCTCTCACACCGTTCCCTTGTCCCCGTACTACATCCACCCCATTCTCATCTCTCTTTCTCCCCTGCGCGATGCACACGAGCTCACGCTCATTCTCGCCTTTTCTCTTCTCGACCTCCCCCCCCCAGACTTCGAAACGGCAAGCCGCGAGATCTCGGATTTCCCGAGCTGCCGTTTCGGCTGCAAAATTGTCGTTCCGCTTCGTAACAAAGTCGCGGCAAGTACGCGGGAATATTACGCGGCAGAAGACGTGCTTTTCATTTCGTTCGACTGCGACTTGATCGAGCAGTGGAGCCTCGCTGCACCGAGCATATCTGCGACAATGAGAGCTGCGCGCCTTAACAGAGCAGGATGGCAATGCTGATGGTGATGGTGATGGTGATGGCATGGCCCGTTCCGCAGGTAAATTGCCACGGCCGGGATTAGCCCATCGCTCGCTTCACCTGCTATATTTTATCGTACACTTCGATCGCGAGGACTTTATCGTCCGCGGTGCGATTTCTTCGCGATACGGCGAGTCCCGCGACACGTGGAATAACCTCGTCTAAGTTTTCAAATGTCGCATCCACGTCTGGCAACTTGTCCGTCTACGAGTCAGCAGCCAACGAACGATTCGCTCCGGCAAAGTCGCGACGACATGGTTTCATCGAGGGGGAACAGTCCATGTATGTATGAATGGGATGGGGGCTCGGTGAAAGTGGAAGATGACGAAGCGCGACGGACACGTCGAGCCGACGCGATGCGACGGTGAGCGATGGACCTGGAGCAACTCGGTGGCGCAAAAGTCGAGGCTCGCGCCAACGAGTTCGCTGGTCAGGTGAGAACCCTTGCCGTTTCTCGGGCAAAAGAAATCGTCATTAACGATTAAATATGGATCAACGCCAGCTACGTTTGCAAAGAAATAGGCTCTGCGCGACGACGGAACAACGCTCGAAATGATCGAGTGGCGGATATATTTACATAGACGAATGGCGGATAAACGGATATATTTCAAGGGACACGGCAGTGTCTCGCGCCAAGTACATGCGCAGCGCGAGACGCAGAGTGCCTCTATAACGCCACGCACCGCTGTCAAGAACCCTTCGATTATCGAATCTCAATAATGGCTGATCCGATTAATTTTGTAATTATCTCAATGGATAGCTTGGATTTGATTTGTATTATAAAAGTGTCTTCATTTTGTTCCTACGTGCGTTATGAGCTGAGATATTTCAATGCAATGTTCCAATTTGGCAAATTTTCGATTAAGAAAATCGTTTTCGTCCAGTGTAGGCAAGAGGGGAGCGTGGTAAAGGTGAAGAAATGTACCGCCAATTCACGCTGCGTTCGGGTTGATAGTAAACGTAACCTAGCTACTTAGTGTCAATAAATCGTAACCTGCCAAGTGTCAAATAAGGTAAGTCGCCAAAATTTTTTAATAGACTTTTTATGTAGAGCTTATAGAAACGAGGGGGACGCACAGACTTGGAAGTTATCCCGAGAAGGTTCAATAGAGAAGTATCTTCTTTCGCACTAGTTTCTGGAAATTTGTACCACGCACATACAAAATAATATATTCTAACACATTGCATTTAAATTGCCAGATATTTTTATACCAGCAAATTATTTTTAATTTAGAGTTTCTATGTAGCGGAAATTAGGGTAAAACCGGGATGTGCTATTATTTTTAAAACGGCCTTAAATTTTCTCCCGTCGCACAGTGTTACGCGCATATGGGCGTTCGGGACAAAACTCATAACTTCTGAACTAATCAGTTTTCATCCTAACTACCCTAATACTTTTTTAAAGAGAATATAAAAATACATCGATTGGTGTGTACAAAAAAATATTCAGTTCCATTAAAAAGATTAAGGCAATCTTGATTTTTCAGTGAATAAAAAGTTTTTTATTAATATTTACTTTTGAAATTTGTTGTCAACTGAATAGTGACAAACTTTTGTTCGAAACAGTTTTTTATCAATTTATTTTTATCACGTGTATCGCTTTTGACTGTTATTTTAAAACTGAAGACAGCATCCAAAATGGAAAAGTCATGGTAGATATCGTATAAACAATTAGAAAAAGCATATCGGATGTGTAGATTAACATAAGTGTCTTATGCCTTCGCGGGACGCACGAGAGGAGCCCCAGCGACTACGTTAAGGACAGGAGCGGTGAACGTCTTAATAATGATTTTGGCTATTTTTTCTGTTTCGTGCAAATTCGAGCAGTTGAATTTTGCGTTTAATGATGCCTAAATTAACATACCAAAAATCACAGAGATATTTTTTTTGAAAAGTCCCATCGAAGATTTAAAATAAAGAATTAGTACAAATTGTTAGTATTGTAAAAATCTGACTCTGCAATTTTGAAGCTATGACAGTATTAAACACAACTTATAAAAACCAAATGAAATTTTGAAATTGTTAATTTTTACATATTAAAGTGTAAATAACTAAGATAGTTTGTTTGTAATATAATTCGTAATATTTGCAAAATTGTATGCTGGGACAAAACCGTACGGGGTAAAATCGGTTACCCGATTTTGGACAAAATGTGTATAACAAAGAAACGAAAAAGAGGAAGTTATCAACATTAAACCAAATCTTAATAAAGGACTACAAAACTAAAAAGAAAGAAAACCGCAAAATTAAACAAAATATGGAAGGATAATGATAACAGTGGGGATGAAGACGGTGAAGACATTTGCATTTATGTCCAAGAATCCTATGGTTCATCCAAATTGAATGAAGGTTGGGTGCAGTGTACAGTTTCTTGTAAGTGGGCTCACGGACACTGCACTGGTTGGGGGACTGAAGAATTGGACAAATTCCGTTATTATAGGTGCTAAGGCCAGTTTTTAGTGTGGTACCCGGTTTTACCCAGGCCATGGTGTAAAAACGGACCATATTTTAAATTGTATTTTTTTTGTATTTGTTATTGTATTAAAAAAATGGATATATACTATTATTTAAAGAAGAGTTTATTCTAATGAATCCTAATTTCAATTTCTTTTTTTCATTAATAATGTCGAAGTTATGAGCTTTTATCCTTAACGATCCGGTTATGCCCCTACTTCCCCTAAAGCTTATAGAAATGAAGGGGACGCACAGACTTGGATAGAAATGAAGGGGATGCACAGGCTTGGAGAAGTTATCCGGAGAAGGTTAGATAGACACCGAAGCATATACTTTCGCACAAGTTTCTGTAAATTTGTCAAATAAGGTAAATCGACAAAATTTGTCAAAAGACATAGCATTAAGAATTAAGAAAATTATGGCGGACTGCTTGCAATATAGAGCGAGTCTGATTAGTGAAGAGAGTACGTTGAAAACACATCTCCCTTGTTTTTTTTTCAATCTTTTTTGAAAGACACTCGTAATACTTTAAATTCCACTGTAGTTGCCACGCTATTCATTAATTTTCCTAGTTTCCCATTAACAATATTTTACTTCACCAATAAACATACTAAATTAATTTTATTCCAACACCAATAAATTGTGCGTTCAAAATACTGGATCTCTTCGTTCATTTTTGCTGAAATGCCATTAGCATTTAAATTTCCTGCCACAAGACAAATGGTAGTAAATTTCTGCTTAATATTATTATCTTCACTGTAATTTCCAATGACCAATCTTTTATTCAATTTAAAACCGACCGTTTCTAAAAATAGCCGTTGTTATAATTGGCGCCATTTTTGCATATTATTAGTTTTGTGAAAATATTAATTTACGACAATGTTTTTAAATGGGATTCTTTTAGATGGGATTATTAATTTACCGTTCCTTGCGCGCGTATACTTGTCGCTCTTTTTTTGTACCTTTTTTTAAAAAAGTACATAGAGACAATAGCACAAGTTTACGAGTGTGATTGAGGCAGTAGCGCAACCCCTAGCTTCGGTGGCCGCAAATCCCGGTCTAACGGTACTGCCACCGGTGGTCTTTTGCAATACCGTTCTTGATGGAAGTCGAAGCACGGGGAAGTGGCTGGATCGAGTGAATCGTGTCGCGGGTACTTGACCGAATGGTATTAATGATCGGGCGTGCACGGTCGCGCCGTAGGTGCGTCCGTTGATGCAGGTAGAACGACTGGATGATGGATGATGGATGATGGAACATGCGTCCGGTAAGACCGACCGGCCGACCGCTCGTTCGTTCGTTCGTTCGTTCGTTCGTTCGTTCGCTCGTCTATCCGTCCGTCCATCCGATGCGATGGTGCAACAGGCGACAGTGATGATCGATGCGCGACTGCCGTAGGTGCTGCCGTTGTTGCGGCTGCTCCCGCTTAAAAAGCTGGAATCCGCAAACTCGTTTCGCGCGGTTCGGTTGCCGCGCTACAGGTCTTCCCTTGGCGTTGACGAGGAAGCATCGGTGCAGACGAGTTTTGCGCGCGACGGTTTGGAACCGCTACGTTCGAGAAGCGCGTGCAACCGGGCGCGGTTCGAGAGAAGAAGAAGCATTGGAAGTTGGAAGCATGGATAGCGACGGAAACGAGGGGGTGTCGCGGTGTCGGCGGACACTCGACAGGGTCGAGGTGCCGCGGGGCGACGGCCTGGCGAGGTAGAAGAGGAGAGATGACAGGAGGACGCCTTCATCACGATATCCGTCACTCTTCTTCCCATCCTTCCCACCCCTCCCTTCCTCCCCCCCCCCCCGCCCCGTTCTCGTTCTTCGCCCGTAACCTCCGAATCTCCTCATCGTTCGCGTCTCTTTCTTCCACTCTCCGTCATGCCGCCTTTCGAAATGTCACTCCTGTTACCGACTGGCGGTGCAGAGGCCGTGACAACAATAATTGTCAGCGAAGCAACGTCCCTCGAGTCGGCTACGATCGAGAGACGAAGAAAGAGAGAATTAAAATGTCGATGGAAGGACGGCAGCGTGGGGGTGTGAGGGCGTGCGGGAAAGAAAGGATACGAAGGAGAAAGAGATACAGAAAGAGAGCGAAAGGATCGCGAGACGGATGATGCTAGCACGCGGGAAAGAGCGAGTGAACCGCTCTATTTATAGAACCGGCAACAAACACGGAGCAGCTGGTGTCGATCCGTCCGGTTATCGTTTCGTTTACACAGCCTCTCTGTGTCGTACCCCTCGCGAAGTGGTCGCGCGAGAAGCGAGCAGCCAGCAAAACTCGGCTTTCCCTCGGACAAACGATTCTCAAATTCTTTCGACGCCAAGTTTGCCCGCCACGCACCCGTCGTGGGCGACGTCTGATCCGTCCGTGTTCGATCTTCTCCCGAATCGGCCGCCCGACCGCGATCGGGTACAACGACCCGTCTTCTCGCGGCCGACGCGCCGTGACAGCCGTCAAAAAATAAGGCGCGTGACCGGCCTGTATCTTAATCCCGAAGAAGAGTGGATATCCCGCGAGACGACCGACTGGCCGGACTCTGCCGCGAGGAGTCGCTCCCGAAATAGGCTGCTGCCTCGTACGAACCGGCAAACGACCGCCTCACCGATCCGTCCTAATAAATATTGTGTCAACGTAAATAAGTGCGATGCCTCGTGGTACGCGCGAGAGACTGCGTTCAACGAACGAGCGGACGGACGGACGGGCGTTCGGGAGAAGACTACGCACAGACAGGGGAGCGATCCGTCCTCCGGATGACGGACGGCTGATGTACGGAAGGACAGGTGCGCGGCGGTTCTCGATCTCTTCACCCTTCGTTCCACCGTCCCTCCCTCCTCCGTAAATACAAGCGAGCGGCAATTGCCACGACGAAAGAATTTCTTCTACCCCCGCCCCTTGTCACGCTTCGTCATCGTCAGCGACGATACCTCTTCGTAAATGATACTATACGACTATAAATAATTTTACTAACGCAGCGCGAACCTCGCGAGAAACTGGAAGTGTAGGTATCGATTACTTTTCGTGCAAAGCAATTGTTCCGACTGTTCGAATTCGGCAATGAAGTGTTTGATGGCTGCTCCAAGTAGTACCTAGTGTACCTACGACGAAGGACGCGTAGTACGGTATCGATCGGTCAGTCCGTCACAGTCAGTTGGGCAACCCAGTCAGCTCGCCAGTCCGTCAGTCCGTTAGTCAGCCGGTTCGGTTCGGTTCGAGTAGTCGTTGGTACCGAAGGAAAGTCTAGAAACTGTTCCAGCGCAGTGGTAAGGGGGCCGGTACCGAGGTCGGAGCAGATTTATGCGACACACATGCGGCAAGGCGTATAACTCACTCGCTCGCCCATAATATCCTCCCTCTGCCCCTTCAACCGCCGTTTCGCCTCGCTTCTTAGCCCCCCAAAGGCATCGAGATGAGAGACAGATACAGCAATACCGTCGAACCAGACCGACGCAACGATATTTATTACGAATTGGTCGGGATTATGTCGCATCAGTGGTTCTCACTGGTAACGACGGAGAAGGAACCACCGAAGTACAGTTTCTCGCGAGAATACATTTAGAGGAGGATGCTATTTAGACAGCGCGTAATTTTCATTTTGGTGGTCTTTGAAAAGGTCCGCCGCGAAAAGCAGAAAAGAAAGTGAAGAAACGCGAGGGAAAAGAAGGATCGTGTAGCTGGTTAGCTGGCTGTGACCATACCGAGGCTAGTTAGTTCGGGATCGCACCACCTTTGTTTGCACGCCCCACCTTTGGCATCGACGCGACAGCAGACACGCGTGTACGTGCGCGTGCACGCACACCATCGCCGCGGCAGTAGCCGTGGCATTATATCGTGAGCACAGAAGTAATTTATAGTTGCAATAATTTATTGGGTACCATGGGGTTTATACTTGCCTGACGTGTAGCCATCCGTCACCGTCAGTGACGTCACCTCCCTCCACATAATGACTACCTACGCTCCCCGACTCCTCCCGTCCGCTCTCCAGTCGTCGTACCCCCTTCCTACCTACCTCGGTTATCGTACACCCTTCTGCCTAACTAACTCCACTCTTCCCGACCGCTCGGACGATTTCTCGGCACGCCGCCGCAGCGGTCGTGTCTCGAATCCACCGAGATTCACGGAAATTCGCTAAAATTCAACGATCTCTGTGACGAATTTCGACCAAACTCCCCGTGTTATTTATTCGATCGAGGTCGCGATCTCGAAACGCATTTCGATATTGGTATCGGTACATACGACATGTCCACGATCGTTCGACGGGGGCAGGGTGGAGAATAGAGGGGGGGGGGGGCGAATCGCGATTGTTGCGTAGAGAAGAGGTACACGCGTGACAGAAGAGGTAGGCATCCAGGTAGGAGGGGGACGAGCGACGCAGTCACCAGAGGCGTCTCTTGATGGCTGGCAGAGACGACGAGTAGGTCCAGGACTAGATATGCCCGTCACGTTTCTAGCTCGCCTCCCGTGAGAGGAACAAGCAAGGAGAAGCGAGAGATGGGAGAAAGAGGCAGAGGAGATGGTGGAGATGGTGGTGCAAGAGGCGAAGGTGTCTCGTATAGAGGGTGATACCGCGCGCGCGGTGCCTGTGCCGGTGCTGTTGGAGGAAGCCGACCGACGCGACGCGACGCGACGCGACGCTGCGAGTGGAAATGACGTTGACGGGCGTTTGTCACTGTCCTCGGCAAATAATATCCAACACCGCCCGGTATATATCCATCCTATTACCTCTCGGCGGAGCTTGCTCGGTGTGCACGGTCGCTGCGACCGTGGAAAAGAGGCTCGTATACGGACAGGCGGGTAATCGTGTGCGTGACGCTCGTACGCAATACGCCCGTCGTACAATCGTACACGCGTGTAATCGGTTGTGTAGCTTCTACGAGGGATGCTTGTTCGGTGTAGTAGGTTTTTGCCGTTCAACGCACTCTCCCGCCTACAATCTTTTCGATCCAGTTCCCCGATCTGCAACCCTCCAAGTCCCGACCTTCCACCCTCTAATTCTCCATCGGCATCTATCGCTTGTGTCATGATGACCGGACGGATGACCGAGGAAAGGGAAAAGGAACCGCGGTTTATCGAGAGAGGCCGATAAAATTTGCCTGATTAAATTTGAAATTGCGAGCGAAAGGAGAAAACGTCGCCCTCTTCTGTCGCGATACACCTGACGGACCGAATCGCATGACAAAGATACAGCTCTTGGCGTTCCATTCGACATCCGCCATTCCCCTCAAGCGCTGGAAAAAACGATCGAAGCTCGATTACGACGAAATCGAAGCTGCTGCTCTTCGTCAGCAACATAATCTGCCGTTCTTCTGCCAGAAGATAAAAATTAAGGAACGTTAATCGAGCCGTGAATCGCCGCTGCGTCGCGTCGAGTCGCGTTGCGTCGGGGCGAACGGATACTGCGCGAGAAGGAGACTGATGGGATCGAGTCGATCGGGGAGGACTGCCGGGTTAGACGGTAGAAAGGGTGGAGGTTCTTGGCGACAGCCGTCAATCGATTGTCAACCGGGTCAGGCGACCAACCTAACCTAAACCGTCCTCTATCCTCCTTCTCGTCCTGTTACTCGCGTACGTATCCGTTTCAACTCCGTGCGGAACACCTTCCTCTGCTCCCCCTTCTCCTGCTTTTGCTCGCCACCGTCTTCCCCTCGTCTATCGCTATCGGTTTGCATATTCCACCAGTTTCGTCCACCTTCTCCCTGCCTGGTCCCTGCTTGGCAACGTCCACGATCGACGAGCAAATGTGCACGATGGTCAGGTCAGTCGCGAACGCGATAATCGAACTCCGCTAGGGGAGAAGCGGTTCTCCCTTGGCTCTATATGTATAGTAATTGACGCGCCTCTTGGTTTCACCTACGTTCTCATCGAGCACCGTTCAACAATAAACTTGTCCCCCCGTTCCGAAGTGTTCGAAAATTAGGGTTATTCGTGATCTCCGCAATCGGATGATTAAGCGATGTTCGGATCTCAAGTCGCAGACATACATACATACATCTACCGTGACTCGTGTATAAACGGCTACAGGGAAAAAGGGGAAGCGATGATCGTTGTCAATTTGTCGATCATTACCGCGGTAACGATCTCGCGATTAACTTGCCGAATTTTGTCTGAGACGGTAAACTGGCTGCTCCGATTAAGAAGGTTGAATTTCATTTGGCGAAAAATAGGTACGTCGATCTCGCTAGATGCTTCGAATTCACAAAGTCGGATGTAGTCGGTGCGAATCGTCCGCGCATAATGTTCCGCGGTGACTCGGAAATCCGAAAGGGGATGCGAGCCACGCGGACAAGCGATACGCAGGAAATCGTGGAAGGGTAGAGGATCGCCGAGGGGATGGTTAATCGAGCGTCGAGAACCGTGCGGCGTTCAATTTGCCTCGATTAACGTTTGCCCGTGACAGCGGACCAACGAGCCAGCCAACTGCCTCCGAGGGCGAGATGGAGAGAGAGAGAGAGAGAGAGAGAGAGAGAGAGAGAGAGAGAGAGAAGGGGCGGGGGTAGCGACGGGGAAAGAAGCAAGAAGAGGAAAGTGAGATCCTGCGCGTCCCTGGGGAAGCTGCGGAAAGAAGTTGAAATGAACGCGGACTCAGAGTGTTTGGAAGCGCGACGACTCTGCCGACTCTGCCGACTCCACCGGTTTACACGTCTGGACTCCATTCGCCTACAAGGAGTCGCGCGTCCGTCCGTAGCGAGGGATTCCGCGGGGTAAAGGAGCAGGCCGCCGTCTAGTAGCCGCCTAGCAGCCTAGCCGCCTAGCCGCCTTTCCGGACCCTCCCCACCGTCGATATCAAGACAGCCGTCCGACAGATCAATGCTGTGAGCGGCGACGACGCCTGGGCGTCCACCGTCGTTCACTCTTCGGACGTATTCCAGTTGACGGACATGGCCTGGCGACTGGCGGAACCTTGGTCCGTACTGGCGTCGCAACCGAATTTCCCGATCGATTTCTCGTTTGCCACTGAAAGCAAACGGTAATGGGGGAGGGCTCGGCAAAGAACGACGTCCGTTTCTTTCGGATAAACGTGGCCGGGATCGATAATGGGTGGAGGATGAAACTGTAAGCTTCCGACGAACAAACTGATGCACGAACGGTCGGAGAAACGGACGACGAACGAAGAAAGGAACGAAACCACACCCGTAAGCTTCATTGCATATTCAGCAAGGAGAGACACGCTGGCGGGAGGATTTTGTCTTCGAGTCTCAGCCATGGAAGCCCGAAAGACTAGAAAAGCGAGAGATGGCACGCGGGGCCGCGGAGGAGAGCAAGTGGTTCGGACGAGCAGTCAGTCCGAGTCCCTTCCAACAGACTTCCGAATATCGTCCCGGGGGCGGTTTATTGGTTTTGTCTCTCATGGATCTCCGGCGGATCCTCGAGTCTCGCCAAGCCGGAGGACGACTCGACGCGACGCGACGCCGGGATGCCGGAGCGTCCTATCCGTGCAGGGTGCTGGCTGCGATTAAAGGGGCTGACGAACCGTGACGTCGAGTTATTTCGGAGCGGACCGGGGCGGTGTGTCCTCGCGGTAGAGCAGGGGTTACGGAGAATTCGTAGTAAACGTACGTGGCTCTACGACCTCTTTTCTTTGTCAGCGCGACCAAGGGGGACGCGGAACACGCATTCCTTGCGTGTCCTGGAGTGTCCATTTTGTCGGCAGACCAGAGTACACTGGACCGTGATGAAACTAACCTCGACCAACCTCTGTCGGGCTTCCTTTCCTCTCCCCATGTTCATTGCGACTTTCATCGCCGAACGTATGTAACTATGCAAGTATATACTTTTGCCGAAGCTCGTCGACGGAGCAGTCGTTTAAACGATCCGCCGCGATACAAGGTGTCTGTCGAGATGCACCCGGCAAGTGGACTCGGCTATCCGAAGAGAGCTGGAACCTTCGATACCGAACAACACACCAAAAGACTGTGGGGTGTGGTGCGCGAAGGGCGAACGTGAGCTTGCAGTAACGAAAGAGAGAAAGCCTGGCCTCCCTGTCGCCGCCCTCCTTCTCTCCCTCTTCTCCACCCTTCAGCCCGTTCTTTTCCATCGTTTGTCGCTCTATCTCGTTTGTTGTAAAAGCGCGCGTATATGCGTGCGAGTAACCGAGCAAGCGAACGAACGAACAAGTGTATTCGATGAAAGAACAGAGTATAGGAGAGCGAAAGAGAGAGAGAGAGAGAGAGAGGGGTAGAGTTAGGGGTAGGAGGGCGGAAGAGAACGAGAGGGTTCTAAAGAGAGAGTGCGAGGGAGAGGGTAGCTGTTTCATCTGTCACCTGCAGACGCCGCCTTCCTTTCCGTCATCGTCCCTCTCACCCGAGCGGCAGCCACCCCCAACGACCCCCTTTAATAATAACAACAATAGAGCTGGACTAGCGGCGGTCGGTCGGCGTGGTGGCATGTGGACCGGGGGACGGGGGACGTGGGACGGTGGACTGTGGGACGGGGATGTGGGACGTGGGACGTGGGACAAGGACCGGGGGCTAGAGGCCAGGGGCCAAGAGGGGGTTGGACGGGGAAAGAGCGGCGTGTCGGTGGAACGGTACGGGTCACAAGACGGCCGTGTCACGTCCGCTTCCAGCCTCGACCCTTCTCCTCGACAGGTCCACCCCGCGCGTCAACTTCACCCAGGGATGTAGTGGACCACCTTGAGTTCAGCCACCGTTGGTACGTTCGATACCGTAGCGCGCGCAACCACGCGAGACCTTGCGTCGCGTTCGCGTTCGCGTCCCTTTGGCCCGACTCTACTTACTACCCCCTGGTCGACATTGCTCGAGGAACGTGCGAAACGCGGTAACTTCAGCTTGTTCAGCTTGTGCGCGTCGAAACGCACAAGAGGAGACGCGTTGCAATTTGCTGGAGCAGCGTAGAGGCTCGGATCGTGCCTCCGCGCTCCTGGCTAGAACGTAGAGCTCTGTCCGTTCCTCTCCTTTCAGCAACGTCCACCCGTCCGTCTGGCCGTTCGTGGTCCGTCTCCTCTCTCGCGACCCTTATTACGCGTCGCGGCTCAACTTCATCAGGAAAATGTCGCGCCGCTCCCTCTCTCAAGCAGCAGCAGCATTAATTTACGCGCACACCAGTCTCCCCTCGCATTTGTACGCGCCGCGCGGCTATGATTGTGTCAAAAAACGCGTTGGTGTGCGTAGATGCATCTGCAGTATTTCGCGATAATGGCTTGCGCCCGTGGTGGGGATGAAACCCGCTCTACCACGCTTCGTACAACGTAATACACCGCAAAAATATAATACCGACCCTCCTTTTTTTTTTTTACCTTCCGTTCGCGTGTCCTTTTCCTTTTTCATCGGTTGGTTAACCACCTCTCGTCTCGGAGCCAACTGCAGCCCAGACGAGAACAGTAACCTGTTCCTCGGTACGGTAAGCAGAATTTCGAAAAATCCAGACACGAGATTCGCCAAACGTACACCAACGAACGTTCCGGGGAAATTCAGATTGCAGACAATGAAATAACTCTTTTTGGAATATACTTTTGGTCGGGAACTCGGTGATTTCGCGCCGATTCGTGACCCACGAGCGCGTTCAGAGCATTAATCGTTCGTAATTTCATTCGATTTAATTACCTGGTCGGCGCGCTCGAATCGAACGAAGCATTAAACCGTCCGAACTGGAGTCGAATGTTTGCATTTTAATACGCGCCGCTGATGTTCTGCGCCCGCGTACACTCTTGCGTTGCCTAATGATAGACGCGTAACGAGCGCGGCGCTGCATCAATTAACGCCCGATAATTAGCAGTCGGGAAACACGGTGCTCTCGCGACCGGCGTTGTCATTTTTCGCACACTATCCACGAGTCAAGCATAGAAATGCAAGGAAACTTTGTGCTCCGCGGGAGGAGCAATCGCGTTCGTATCTTTTGCTTGTGGAAACGTACGGTGGCGGTAATTTGGTCTAGGAAGAGGAGCGGAAAGCAGCGGCGAGCGGTGTCGACGCGACGCGACGCGACGGAGAGTTGCGTGGTCGCGTCGGAACCAGTCCAAGTTCCAACGAGTCGCCGCTTTCGTCGATCGATAAGCTCGTATAAAACTGAAATAATTTGATAAACGTATAGGCGCGTGCGTGTAAAACGACATTCTCTCGCGTCGCTACGCGTACCGTTCCATTCTCCACCCGCGTTTATTTTCGTTCCTCTTTTTTTTTGTCCTCCCAATGATAATCCAATCGAGAACGATGATTGCATTGTTAATTGATGGACGCGCCTGGTTAAATTCGCACTCGCGTTTTCGGGTGGCCAGAGTAATTTGGCGAAAGATGGTTTTCGGTTGCGACGAACGCGAGGGGAAACGCAAGAGAGAGATGGACGAGGGAGAGAAAAGAGAAATGGGGAAAGGGGAAAGGGGAAAGATGGAGGTGGTAGAGAAAAAGTAAAAGTCCACGGCGAGAAGGGGTACACGGCCACGAAAGGAGCTTTGTCTCGATCGTCGACGTCCTTGAATAATCTCGTCCTCGGAAATTTGATCGACACCGGTCAAACGGGTCGACCGGACTTCAAATACACAGATACGCGATTCTCTTGGCTCTCTCCGTCTCCGTGTCTCCCTCTCTCTCTATCTCCCTCTCTCTCTCTCTCTCCCTCTCTGCCTTTCTGCACGTCCACCTTCGCGGCAGTCTTCTTTCGTCCCTCGCTCGATCTGTCCAACGACCGCTCACCGAATAGGTAGGAGGACGTTGAAAGTCGTTGGAAGACGAGCCAGCGAGGGGTAGGCAGAAGGTAGAGAGCAGAGAGCAGAGAGTAGCAGCAGGGATGATGCTCTCCTCTCTCTGGGAGAGAAGCAACGTCCGCGACACCGTGAGAAGGCATACGACCGGAATAACTCGGAAAGTGTCAGAACGATAATCTGACGGCAGCAACGCGACGGACGGGACGTACCGTCCACTTTGCGTCCACTTGCTCCTCTTTTGTCTCTCTTCCCTTACTCTTACTCTTATTCTTTCTCTCGCTTCTGCGAAGCTTGGTGAGATCGCGACAAGCCCTGAGCGTCGATCGTTCTTCCGACGAGCCAAAACGCGCGTTAATGGATCTCGCAGTCCAATACGTAACGCGTGTGTTGCAAGAGCGCAGAGACCGAGATGATCGGCCTGCTTGCAAGGCTCTCGCCGACTTACGATTCGGCGAATGCAACGACAAGGAAAAGCTGAGACCGGTGGAAATGAAAGGTGATCGATACCACTGCTACTCCGTACTAAAACGTATGGAGCGTGGCTTGTCAGCAAGATCGGACGTTGATTTAGACGTACGAATGACGTTTCCCGTACTAGTCGCGATAGGCTCGACGCACTCGTCTGGATAATCGAGAATAAGGACAGCCTCGACCCACGATCGCGAAGGAAATGTGGAGGGCGGGCGGATCGAGCGGTGTCGTTTCTGAATATTAATAATTCCAGTCTCGTCCCGAGTCGTCTCGAGTCGTCTCGAGTCGTATCGAGTCATCGTTTTGAGTGCGCGGGACGAGACGAAAGCCAGGTGCGTCGAGACGGATCGAGGTCGTCGCGACGGGGATATTAATTACGATGCGACGCGTACGAGAGGAGCGAAAGCGAGGTCTCTTCGATGGCTTCTTCTTATTCTTGCTGCGTCGCACCGATTGATTCCGACAAGCATAACCAGACTGCGTTTAATCGGAATAATTGACGTCGATGGAAACGCGTGGAACGCATGACGGAGGTGTATCTATGCTCCCCTCGCGACCTGGTTCCGGTTCGCGGTCCGCGGTTCGCGAGCCGCGAACGGAATGGGTCACTCGAGGTGGAAAACTAGCGGGTTCGGCGAAAGCACCTGGATGCTTTTGACGCGATGCTCGGAAGGGCTATTGTGCCTCGGTTTGAAAGGCTCACCTGGAATCGCGGCGGCGGAGGCCGCGATAGCATCTAGCGAGATCGGCCGTCGGGCCGCGGCCGTGGGGAATTAAAAATGAGGGAGGCCACCGCGCCGCCGCCCGCTGGCAGGTGGAGGAGGAGCGTATTATTCGACGCGGTCTTATCACTCGTCCGCGCGCATAAATCCAAACGAAACAACACGCGACTCGACTGCGGCATGCGGTGCATCGCGATCCGGGAATCACGAGAGTGCCGCTGCTGCTGCTGCGGCTCGTTTCACGTGTCCCCCGCCTCGTTCCTCTGCATCGTCCTCCTACTTTCACCCGTCACGTTGCTAATTTTTCTTCCCTCGCCAGATGGTTTGTCAACCCTCGACCGGGGCCATCGGACTTTTCGTTGGAACGGGCACGAAATTCTTGCGACTACGAGTCGGTCGATCCGTCGATTTCGTGGTCGACGACGACGGAGCCAGTTTGGTCGCTTTCGCGATATCGCTTACCCGGGCTTACTCGGTCCTCCTACGGTCGCCGACAGAAATAGACGATACGCGCGGTAATAAATATCTCCGTATTATAATTAAGCCGAGTCCGAGAGTGTAGGATACGCGTTACGTATGAGAGACACGTAGATGGATGGACGGCCGAATGTACATCGCGGTCGCGAGCGTGAGCTCGCGTCAAACAGAGGGGACAGGAGGGACAGGAGGGACAGGAGGGATAGGAGGGAGGACAAACTGACTGGCGAGGCAGGGAGGTACAAAGGTGGAGGTAGATGGGTAGGGAGAGAGAGTGAGAGGGAGATGCTGCAAAGACGCAAAAGCAGAGGTGGACTCACAGAGAGACAGGGAAGCTCCCTCATCGCGATCTCAGCAAGGATGGCGCGCTTAGCAACCGTAACTCGTCGTAGTTATCGGTAGTGGACAGTTATATCGACGCGGTTGGTTGAAAGTGTGCTCGGATGGCGTTCCACTGGCGTTGCATCGGCGCGCCGCGGCCGCGGCCACGGCGCGCGGTCAAGCTACGAGCGAGGAATGAGCGCGGCCTTGTCAGCCCGTCCGGCACGTCCGTCGGCTGCTCCTTGAGTGGCAGCGATTCATTCCGCTCTCCTTACACTCCCGTGCACCGCACGCTCCTTCTGCTTCTTCGAGCCAAACCGACGCACACCGACTCACAGCATCCCGTCCACCTTTTACTCCCTTTCCTTTTATGCTCCTATTTCTCCCTTCTCCTTTTCAACCGCCTAGCGTTAAATTTCGTCGCACCGACAAATTCTAGGGAGAGGCGAGCAAACAACTTCTTTTCCGAATTAGGTATTTGGCAAGAAGAAAATCACCCATCCACCACCTGTGATTTCTCCTTTGCATTCAGATTAGCCATTCATTCAGAAGTTTCGTCGTCGCGGCGATCGTGCAGAAATACTTCAAGATAAAGGATATTCTCGTGGTGAAATAAATTCGTGATTAATTAAATCCTGCGGTGGCGAATGCAAACGCATCGACTAGGAAACGGGATTATTAATCGCTCGGTAAGCGCGAGATCTCGATCACGATAACGGCAGAGATCGTAGCGACAATGTACAAGGACATCCAGTTCCTCCAACGCGTGGTCTAATTACTCGTCGGCGTCTTCGTTGTCTTCTTCTTGTTCATCGTCGCCGTCGCCGTCGTCGTCGTCATCGTCGTCGTCCGCATCCCCGTGGTCGTTGCTGGAAGCCCGGAAGGACGAAATCAACTGCGGTCGAGGATGTCAGCAACCCTTGCAGCCAGC
Organism: Andrena bicolor; assembly: GCA_960531205.1. Classification (NCBI taxonomy): domain Eukaryota; kingdom Metazoa; phylum Arthropoda; class Insecta; order Hymenoptera; family Andrenidae; genus Andrena; species Andrena bicolor. The sequence goes on from OY482665.1 coordinate 38,334,362, forward strand.
TCTCCGTATAGTCGGCTGTACCATTCACCGTCAGTCCTCGGTCGACTGCTGTTCGGCCAACAGTCGCAGCCGCAGCCGCAGCCGACTAATATCTCGTTCTTTTGTTGCGTTTCGCGACAATTCGCCTGCCTACGCTTCCAACGAATTTCAGGCTGATTATTCGGGGCGGTGGAGTGACGTTGGTTCGCTGGATTAAAATGCTGCTAGTAGGACTACGCGCAGCAACTCGAGAGGGAGAACCGACGGAAGGGGAAATACGCGGAATGTGTACCCTCGGGGAGTAAAGTTGTGTCTTCCTTCCTTCCTTCCTTCCTTCCTTCCTTCCTCCCTTCCTTCCTTCCTTTTCTCCGTTTATTCGATTTCTCTAACACCCTTCTAATCTCATACCTCACGTATCGACCTTTCCTCTTTCATACTTTCGCCCACGACTGCTAATTTACACAGAAGTGCGTCGGTTTTACAGGAAAGAGAAAGAGTGTAGAGAGCGTACTGGTAAAAATCTTTCCCAAAGTTATCTATTGTATATTACAATAAAGTAGTTGCGCCCGCTCATTAGTATATTAAACCTAAAGATGTACCTATTGGTCTAGTGGTATACATTGGACGAAATTTCAATAAGAACACTACTATTTTTCATAAAAAAATGTCAAATAATGTGCTAATACAATACATGGAAGGCTAGGAAATATTGACGGAAGGATACAAACTACGAAAAAGTATTAAGAATTAAAAAAAACGTTGTACGTTTTTGTTTACATTACATATAATATTTTAAAGTACAGAAAACTAACGAAATTTTCATAGGAACGTTACAAGCAAAACATTAGTACAAAAAACAAAAATTATAATATTAAACAGATGTACTTCCATTACTATGCTGAATTACTTGAAATATGCTGTTCTCCATACTACAAATTAATTTTTGTAACGCTTTAAGGGGTCAGTTCACTGTGACGGTTTAAAAAAATGAAGCTATTTTTAAGGATTTTTTTCTCCGTAGATACAACATATAATGCAATAAATCTTATTGGTATGTATTAAGCTACTCTTATATTATACACAAAAAATTTAAAAGATATTTTTTAATTTGTTTTAAAACTTTAAACGCGATTATCTCAAAACAACATTTTTTCAACTGGTGCAGGTGATTGCAAAAAAACTGTTTGATCAATCAGTCTGAAATTTTTACACGTTATTCAGCACATCAGTGGCTATGGCCGGGACTACGGAACCTTTTTCGATTAAACATTTCATACTTTTTACAGGGCAAAATGATTGAAAATTTCGCCGTATTTCGACACTTAAACTTCAAACCTCCGCCATTTTGTTAATTTCTTATCAGTAAAAATAATCCTAGTTCCGGCGATAACCACACTCATAATGAATACAACACACTTTGAATTTTTTGTGTCAAATGCGTTATTCTCCCGGAATCATCTGCACCAGTACTACTTCGCATTCTCAAGGCGCTCGCATCAGTGCGATATATATTAAAAAAAAACTGTTAAAAATTTAAAATAGATTTTTTTATACTGTCAATAAGTGTATTCATAAGTAGACAAAACATTATTTACGGTGGACATTCCGTTTACTATAAAACAAATCCTAAAAAATGACAATTTTTCACGACTTCACAGTGGACTGACCTCTTAATATGGATTTTACTCCACTGAATTGTAATTGCCTTTTCAGGCTCCTTAATTTTATTACACAGCTTCCCATTTTTATATATGGCTCTTGATTCCCCATAAGTTTTCTATTGGATTTAAGTCCGTGGAACAAGCGGGCTACTTCATAAGTTGCAAATCTTTTTGCCGAAACCATTGGCGTTACTTTTTAGAAGTATGAATCTCCATTATCTTGTTGAAAAACAACATTTCCTTCGTGATTGTCTTCAATAAATTGTCTTCAATTCAAATTTTGGAATGGCCAGTGACCACGCGACGTGTGCAACAAATATTGCAGCGAGATAAAAGATTGAAGTGGACGAAAAGGTCGTCGAAAAGCCACCCCTTTTTTTATTCTAAATACATTTTCTTATTTTCTATGCTTCCGTCACAATTTCCTAGCCTCCCATTAATTGTATTAGCACATTACTTGACATTTTTTATTAAAACTAGTAGTGTTCTTATAGAAATTTCGTCCACTGTATCTATCGGTTTGGTCGCGCACGAGATAACGATGTGTCAAACCATTTACGTAATCGTTTTTCCTTCTCTTTCCTGGATAACTCTAGACTTTTCTAGGAAAAGCGACAATGATTGCACCGGTCGATCAATACCCTTAGTCCGTGGAGAGGAAAGCAAGGGGAAGAGATTAATAACTGGTCATGGTACGGAGAGGCGATTAATAAGCGTGACAAAGACACAATGTATCGCGTACGAGGACAAGGATAGTTTAGGTTTGGGGTATCGAAGAGCAGCGAAAGCTGGTGAAAGACGGAGATGGGCTGGAAGCCGGCCATTGCCGCGTTTTACGGCGGCATTAAGATCCGCTTAAATGACGCGCGCGAAGTGCTCCCTTGGCTGTCTCTCTCTCTCTCTCTCTCTCTCTCTCTCTCTCTCCCTCTCTCTCTCTCTCTCTCTCTCTCTCTCTCTCTCTCTCTCTCCGGCTATATCTGTCTGTCTTGTCAGTGCACTAACCGTTGTGGTTCAAGGTCCATTCGCCTACCGGTGCCAGGAGAATTTTGCCTGCCCTACCAAATCGTCTTCTCGTCAAGTTGGTTCTCGTTCAACTTCTACTTGTCCCGAGTTGCTATTTCCATTTGGTAAGATCGTCCTCGCAAACTGCGGAATCGTATGTACGAACGAACGCACACTGCGAGATGAAAATGGATTCGGGAGCGGGTAGACAGTTAACGAATCGAAGAAGATGAAAAGTCACAGGATCGTGCTATAGAAACGACCGAGTAGACCAGAGAGGGAGAGGGCGAGGGGGATGGCAGAAGACGGGTGGATCGAAGGGAGCGTGGATGCCGGGACAAAGTGCGGATCGAACGTATCCGCGAGAGAGATCGGACGTCGGCCAGTGGGCGTGTATAGATATAATGCGCGCAGGTAGACAGGTAGGTACGCGTGCACTCGTAGAAGAGAACGAATGGTAATGGAAAGGGGGACGGGGACGTGAAGGTGAACGGGGAACGGGGGTCGGGGAATGGGAAACGGAGAATGGAGAACGGAGAACGGAGAACGGAGATCGCGCGGAGGGCACATAAGTCCGGCGCTGACATCGCTGCAACCCTCGCGTCGGACTCGAGTATCGACAGATATTTAAATGAATATTCCTCCGCTGTTAGGGATCCGCTCTTTGAAATCAAAGCAGAAGGTACAACGGTTCATTTAGACGGCCGCCGATATTCCGTGGCGACCGGCTGGACCGTGGATACAGGATTTCGCTTGTCACGTCATTCGCGGGTTATCGCCGAGACCGGGACGACCCTCTGCTAGAGCCTGTCCGAGACAGGAGTCGCGTGTCCCTCGACGACCCCGTTTGTCCTGCACACGCACGCGGACTTTACTCTTACTTTACTGCCGGACGTCCGCTCTCGGTCCAACGTCGGCCAAGGTGGTACCGGCCACGTTCTGGTGTCCGTTATCAGAGTGCTTGGAATCTCACCAACTCGGCTTCCCTCGGATTTCTCCCGAAATCCACCGCCGCGAGTCCATCCATCGAACCGCGCGGGTTCCCTCCTTATCGGCCACGCAAATCTCGATCGTTTACGTTGCTTCTCGGCAAAGTGAAAGCTCGGTCGCCGCGGCTTCGGTCGGTTCGCGTTGTTAGACCCTGACAAGTATCGCGCGACCAGGTCCCAGCGAACACGGATATATGTAGATCATTGCGCCGAACCAACAACCATTTCCCATCAAAATCTTTCATTCAACATCTACTTGCAAGGCGGAGCGCACCAATCGCAGCGCGACAAGAGCGCGCTCGATCGCATAGCTTCGTACGTTCAGTACTAACGAGCCTACGAGATGGATGGCCGAAAGCGAATGCACATGCTTAATATGTAATATCTACGAGTACATACGCGCCTGCGTTTCTATCACTATCTAATGGAAATACGACAGCAATAGCAATTAAAACGGAGCAGGAATCTACTGAAAATAATCAACTGTCCAACTATTCCTTGCGCACACGCGGACAAGGATGCAACGGCCGCGGCGGGAGAATACGTGTCAGATAACTACGCAGAAATGTCTATCGTCGCAAGACATCCAGATCGGCGATGTTCATTTGTCAAAGGCGAGGCAGCCGAACGGTTGCTGGTACATAAACGAGAATATCGGAGGGAAGAGGTCGCGGAACACGGAAAACGCAACGCGAAAAGCGCAACAAGATGCAAAAGTAAAAGTGCGCGCGCAGATACGCGTGTGCATGGTACATGCGTACTGATATATTGCGTTTGAGATATTTACCGGTAAGATTATCGCCGCGTTGCTGAGGCCACCGAAAGGAAGGCCTTGGCTGCTGCTTGCTGCGCATGTCTCCCGTCCAGTGCGGCGGCTGCGAACCGCTCGCTTTTCAAACGATCGGAGACCACTACTTACCTGAAAGAGAAAAAGTCAAGATGGTGAGAAAAATGTCGCGAAAAACGCTCCGGCCACGATCGATCGATCGATCCAAAATCGGTTCGATCGTCGCTCGCGCGGCCAATCGTATTTCCGATGCCCCCCTCCCCCTCTCCCCGAGGATATTTTAGGATTTTAGCTGGCAAAAAGACTTTCACCACCTTCCCCATCCAAGTACCCCTCGCCACCTTGAAAGCATTTTTCCGAAGGGTGGCACACGCTCGGATCGTGTCCCCTGTGCAGCCACCACCAATTTTCCCTCGGTCCCTCTCTTATCCACCCTTTACCAGCCATCCTAACCCGCCGTATATCTTTCCACCGTACGCCCTCGAAAGCGACCGCCTTTGTTTCAGATATTTATGAGGCGTTTTAATTCGCGCGCCGCGTCACCCGGCGACGCTGAGCCTCGGTCGGTCTCGGTGGGCGTCGGTGGGCGTCGGTCGGCGTCGGCGTCAGAATCGGTCGCGGGGCCAACGGACGGAGAAACGGCGAGCGCGGCAAGGGGACGGGGTCGTGTTAAACCGCTACCGCCAGGGGATGAGGAGGCATAATAGGCATAAGGGTGCTCCGATAAAGCGCCAACCCCTCTCTTCCCTTTCGTCCCTCTCGGCCCCGTTTCCAGACGCAGGCCATAAGCGCAAACAAACTCTCGCTCGTATATCTCGGCTGAATGGTTTCTACGTTTCTACGTTTCTACGTTTCTACGTTCCTACGTTCCTACGTTCCTACGTTCCTACGTTCCTACGTCGCGCGCGGCCGGTTTTCGCTCTGTATCGCATTGCCGTGTTTTTCTCCTAAGTTTGCCTTACCTTCCTGTCAAAAAATTCTTAATCCAGATCCCGTGAAAGAAAACATACCCCGCGGCCGAGCATCTGCTCCTCTTTCGTAGACGTGGCATGTTCAAAATCACGCTTCCGGATGTCGATTTATCGGTACAGCGATACTTCCGTCCGGCGCGGCGGCTAATGCTGCTCGGTGCTCCTGCGGCAGCGGTAGGTAGGTACCTACTCGCGCCCATGTCCTTCTTTACGTTACAGTCGAGTTTAACGGTAACGGTACGTCACTCTGTCAGTCTCCTTCTCCCTCGCTCTGGCTGTCTAGGTTCGTCCTATAGTCGTCGTTTTCTCTGCCTTTATCGTCCCGTCGCTGTTTCTCCTGCCCGTAAGAAGCTTTTCGGCTCTCCCTGTTTCTCTCTTTCCCTCGTACCCTCGTACCCTCGTACCCTCCCTCCTTAAGAGCCTTCACTCTCTAAAAGCCTGGGTGTGATCTATGGCGGGACGTTGCGTCACTCGGGGAACAGATGCAGGGCTCGTATATTACTCGACCATATCTAGCAGGGAAACTGAGAGAGAGAGAGAGAGAGAGAGAGAGAGAAGAGAAGAGAAGTGGGCGACAGGGGTTGCTGTGGAGGTGGACTCGAAGAGAAACGTTACCACACGGGCCAGAAGAACAACCAACCACGCGAATCGCTCGGCTTATTTCAACGTCCACGAGAATTTACGGTAGGGTCCGAGTTTCCCGCGAAAATTTCGGCGTGTTCCCAGTTCCGATGGGATCGCTTGAATCCGGCTTGTAAACGCGTCTAAAATCAAGCCGTTCCGAGCACGAAGCGATAAAAGGATCGAGATATAGGAAAGTGGAGGCGCGTTCGTGGAAACGCTAGCCAGCTGTCTACGCGAGCAGACCGGAGAGAAAGCGAGGGGTAGGGGGAGCGGGAGGGAGGCTCGAAAACGCGCGTCGGCAGGGTAGACACTTGGAGAATCCCATAAATCAGGTCAGGGTTGGCGACGGGGGTGGCTGCACGGTGGTAGTTGCAGAGGGAGGCCGTGAGAGCCGGGCGAAGCTAAGGGGGATAGATACGGCTCGGAGGGGTCCGTTAGGTAAAGGTCGACGCACAACAAACCCACGCCGCGCCGCGCCGCGCCGACGACGAGGAGCGACGAACGTGAACGACGAACGATGCCAAGCGCATGCTCGTAAAACGTTTGGCGCCAATTCCATTCAGCGAGACAGGGCTCGCGGTGCTTGGCGGTGCTCTCGGCAGCGCACTTTCGGAATTTCGACCCTTGGACTACTTAATTTAAGAGCGATGAACCGATAGACGCGAAGCACGAGATGTTGCGCTCCGCGCGCAGAAGCTCGGTAACCCAAGACGAAAGCTAACAGGAGTCTAGAATTCGAAAAGGTCGCGCTTTCGCGTGGATCGATACCTACTCGTGAATGTGAGAAAGGGCAGGGGCAGTAGCAGAGGAGGCGCGACAGGAAAAGAGGGCGACGTTGAAGAAGCGTCGGAGGGACCCCAGATGGAATCGGTGCAGTTTGGAATATTGGAAAACGTCGGATCGCGCGAGAAATCGAAGAGAAGAGGGGCTGGAGGAACAGGCGGAGTGCGAGCAGGGCACTATTTATGACGCGTACGTGAATTCTTGGAACAACGGGGATACGGCGTGTTCGTGTCACGCCGCGCCGCGCCGCACCGAAGAAAAAGAACGACCGAGGTTCACCGAGGGACTCGAGGACGGCTACAGTGCGGGTGGGGTGGTATCGTAAAACCAAAACCGAGAGGAAGTACGCTCGATTCAACACGATGGCGATGGCAACGCGGTCTGTGTTGCGGTCGAATTTTTCGCTGGCAGAGCAGCTAACGAATTCGAGGACGCGTCTAGCAATCTCAGCGGACCAATATATTTTAAGCAAAGCCGTATTGGGCATTTCTCGACCGATACGTATCTACGCGTGGGATCCCAAAAGCATACGAGTCTTTGGCTAACAATTTCGATGATTCATCCATCCACGTTTATCCCACTATGTGTACAGGTATCTAAAAACCTAATCTAAAATAGGTATGCAGTAACGATGCTACGCAATGAATCGTTAGTTTTGCTGGCCGGGCGGCGAAGTTGAAAAGACTGAGAAAATCGGAGAATCCGACGAATTCGGTGAATTCGGCGCGCTTCCACGGACACATCCGTCCTTCGCGAACGTTAAAGGTCTTGGAGAGATCAAAGCTCGCAGACACGGGGAAAAGAAGGAGGCTTCGATTGATTCATTGGACGCGCGTGCCTGGTTTCAAATCACCAGAATAGAATCGGCTGCCTCGGAATGCCATGCTCACGGCTAATCCATCGAGCGTCTTTATTGCTCCGCGACATTTATAAAATGCCCGAGAGACGAGGGCAGCCTGCGATCGCAGGCGCACATTCGTCACCGATTATAAATCGTCAAGTCCCCTTTCTCGTGTCCCTCTATTTTTCTCCTTCTCCTTCTCCTTCCCCTTCTCCTTTTCTCCTCCGTTGTGTGCTAACGCGCCCCGACGCCGTCCGTTCATCGTTGTACGCCGTCACTTCCCGAAAATACGTGAAAGCGTAAAACGATGAGCCCCCGGGGGTAACTGACATTGCGCGTATCCTTCCTCGCAACTTGTAAATCCTGTTTGTCGCCGGTCTTTCGCTGGAAGGGAAAAGAAGGGGACGATAAAGGGAGTTTCGATTGCGATTGCCACGCGACATTCTATTACGTAGCTTTGATCTACAGAAGGACGAACCGCTCGGACGACAGAGCGTTTTGTCTATCTATAGGTCAAGGCGGTTAAAGCGGAGGAACGACCTAACCGTGGAAGATGGGTACCTACTCCGCGTTTCATCGAGGAAGGTAGGTATAGGGAAGATAAGCCGTGCTCGTTGCGTCGAAACGTCCCTAGGCGGTCGTCCTGGAACCTGGTCGTTCTGGATTCTATGTAGCTAGAACCCCCCGAAACGTCTCGAACCTCTGACTCGAAGCTTCTCTATTCGCGGTAACGACCACCGGTCTCGTACTCCACAGCTTCATCGGCTTTGGTGTAATATAGCGAATGCTCTTCCAGCCGCCATTACGCTGGGGCTTAGTGACTGTACTGACTATAGATTCCGCAGAAGCAAGAAAACGCAAAGCGAACGCGTTCGCGAAATCCTTGAAACACTGCTGACCCTGACTCCTCCCCCGCGCCGAGCTATCGTGGATATGAAAGGGGATTGGAAACACTGGTAGCACATGGCTGGGAAACCTATATGATACTGGTCTCGATGGCACAGCGTTCCTTGTAATTAGTCGACTGGAGAGACTAAGAGCTAAAGAGTGAAATTTCAGAACGATTTATGAAAAGACGAACTGCGGTCGCCGAGTTTCGAGCACGATATTGTAAGTAGGTACCGAGGTATATCCTAATCACCGCAGATGAGTTCGAATGGGCTACCGGCTACCTCATTGTTGACGGTTAGTTTCGGTGTACGAGCGTGTCCCATTCCATGGAACTATCGTTTGAGCGATCGATTCCGATCGTGCCGGAGCTTTCCTTCGGTGGAGATCGTCCGAGTCGAAGAAACTCGGCTGGCAGGAGCGCGGAGCAGAAGAACCCGCCGAAGAAGGACAGTGAGAAAAGGAAATAGGGTACAGGGCTGGGATAGCGCGCGAGAGAGCGAGAGAGAGAGAGAGAGAGAAAGAGAGAGAGAGAGAGAATGGTGGCAAGAGGGGGCAAGGTAAGTAGGTATAAAGGAGCGTGACTGGACGTGAGTTCAATACGCGGCCCTCGAGCACAGCTGTCACTGACATCGCCGCAATTCGAAACTGACCACGACAGCTAACCTCGGTACCGGCGGACCACAACGGCGGAAACTTATACCAGCCTTCCGATTGATACGTCCCGGCCACTCACCATACGCCGAAGGGGACGGATTAGTCGGCGGATGGCAGCCACCCCATCCTCCCTCGTACTTTCCTTCTATTCTATCTTAGCTCAACCCTGCCTCCTCAACGACCGCACTGCACCGTACCACCACCGAAACGAAATGTCCCAGTATCGCCTCCTCTCTGCTCTTCCGATATATACGAGTCGGTCGGTGCGAGTTTCGCCAAGAGATTTGGTCGCGAGGCTCCCCATTGTCCGCGGACGAGACACAATCGGGGACGATGCTGTGTGTTGAGGATATTTTCTGCACGAGCTTGAAGCTTGGAGATCCGCGTCGGGATACGAGTAGACGCAGCGATCTTACGACAGTGTAGGCACGACACGCGGAAACCAATCGTATAGGGGCGGAAAGGGCGGTCTTGCGGTCTCGGGGAATTAGGAAGCGACTTTTTAATAGGTGAACACCAAGTAAGAGGATTCGGAAAGAGCGTAGTCATTGTGGGAGCGCGAGGAGAAAAGGTTCGGTCGCGGTAGGTAGTCCTTTCTGGATGAATCGAGGAACGCGAAAGGTACCGGGCTAATAAGGACCGGTACGATAATAGCGAGCATGAAAAAACGAAGGAAAGAAGAGAGAGAGAGAGAGAGAGAGAGAGAGGAGCGCGCGAGAGACGTAGCAAGAAGAAAAGGAGGACGGAGGTACGTAGTTGGGACGTAGCCGGTCGACTGGTCGGCCGATCCTTCGTGAGAAGGACGCAGAGTTGATTGATGGAACGTCAGTCATGGTGCAGCCATCAATCTCCCGTACCTATACCTTTATTATTTATTATCCTTGCCGCTACGGATACTTTGCTTCAGGTACGTTCAGCCGCGTTTCTCTCTTCCTGCCATTCTTTCGTCTCGTTCTTTCCTCGCGTTGCCGCAGCCGATGCATCGGCAAAGTCCAAAGGCCTACAGTGACGAAGCAACGTTCCAGGTATCGAAGCACCTATCCACGTACACGATGTCCCGTATAGTCTCGATCGCGAAACCATTCTCGAGAAATGTTGCTCGCGCGGTCAAAGATTTCTTCTCTCTTGGAAAAGTCGAGGAGCGTCGCAGTGAGGCGAGATTATGCGCCGCGTCGGGTCGACTATTATTAGTCACGGTACACATGTATGTATGCAATCGACAAGCGAGCAACGCTTCTGTCTCTTCTTCGTCGTCGATGCCGATTTTTGATTTTTTTTTTTCCGCCGCGCTGGCAACCAAGCTATTTATCACCGAGGGCCAGACGATACGACAAAAGAGTGCGCGCGGTGGTTGGTGCATATTGCCGCCCCCGTTGCTCCTTTGCCAGCAAACGCATTCGCAGGACGAACGGAACGACGAGCGGTATATACCTACGCTCGCTCCTGCTGTGTCACGAAACAAATGCGCTTTCGGCCAATCATCGCGGTGCCGTCCATAAGGACGACGATCATGATGACGCTGTGGAAGATGACTCTTCGCAGCTGTCAATCCTCGTGGACCACGGCTCGACCACGCGTTCGAGGTTGGACGGCTCCGGAGCTCGGAGTCAGCTGCGAGTGCCTCGATTCGATCGAGCGGGTCGAGCGGATGGACAAAAAATCCAAGCGCACTTGTCAGCAAGAACTCTATTCTCTTCTTCTAGGCGTCTAGCCGGAGATGCCGTTTCTGTTGCGTGTCATGCTCTGATACGTTCACGTAAATTTAAACAGTTCATTGTATCGGAGGAGCTTGAACCGCTGGCGACGCTGATCCCCAAGAGAGGAGAGGAAAAAAGGGGCGCGTTAAGACGGAGAGGAAGGGGGAAGGTGGGAAGGTGGGCGCATCAAGCAACAGGGGCGGAAAAGTTGACGGCTTAGACGTTTTAAATTTCTCGAGGCATTTGAGAAGACATCGAGCAACTCGATCTCTCCAGCCGGACGCTGGAGATACCTGCACCTGAGCCTCTTAGACACTTTTTTCGCTTTTTTTCTTCTCTTTCTTTTTCCGGAGCTAAACAGGTTGCGTACCTGCGCTCTTGGGAAGAAAAGAAGCTGATCCGACGTGGCAAAATTTCGCGATGCTGATGTCGCTCCGGCGGGCGTAGGCGCATCAGGAATCGCAAGTGCGAATCGCAAGCGGGGAAAGTATGATGCTGCTGTCGGAGTTAATTCATGCGTCGAAAAAGAAACGAGTTTTTCACGAGAATCGTACAGTACATCTACAAAGCGAGGATGAATTTTTCACCGGCTTCCCGTCGAAATAAATTGTTTCCCCCTCGGTTGCGCCTCGTTCATTGTTTACGCAGCGTAATGCAGCGTAATGCAGCGAATCGACTATCGATAATTAACTGGCGAACGAGGGAGCGAGCATGTGCGACAGGTGCAACGGTGTTACTCATTAATATTTTAATTATTCAAAATACACGCGCGGGCACGGTTAACGATCGTTCGTTCGTGCGTGCGTGCGTGCGTGCGTGCGTGCGTGCGCGTGCGTGCAAACGGATTAGGATTTACATGATTTGAGGCAGGTCAAGATCGGGTACACGAACGCGTACAGTAGGTATGCGTGGAAGTGGGCGAACAGGCGAGCGGACGAATGAGCGAGCGGGCACGGGCCTCCGCTTCATTCATAGTTAAGCGGCGCTGTTTATGAACGGGCATACCTATTATGTAATGCATCGTCGGCAACGAGTCTTTTTATATCCGCCACGTGGTCGAACGCTGTATTACGCGTTCCTCGCGTCCTCTTGGGGATCTCGCGAGCTATGCCTGCGGCTAATTCCTGGTGGCCTCCTTTGCGCGGCCACTTGGCGCAAAATCACCGTCCTCTCCTTCGATTATCCATGCTCCGCGCGCTTCTTCCTCTCGTCACGATCGAGTGATCACGTTCCCAACGTTAGTGTCACCGCTGGCTGTTCATGAGACCGTTCTCTTTCCTCGCTCCCCATTCTTCGCCGGTTCGTTCCTTGTTGCTCGGTGCGAGGAAAAGATATTCTTCGATCATAATTATCGATACGATGCCTTTTGATCGATACGTTTGAATCGACGAGGTCCTTGAATCGCTCTCGATCGCCGATGCGTGGAAGCGGGTTAATTGGAATCGGACTCGCGCGTTCGACGCGAATCGATCATATCGATACGATGGCGACGGCGACAGCCACGGCGACGGCCACGGCGACGCAAGCAAAGACCCATCTACCGTTCTCTTTTTCTCTGGCTCCCTCCCCCTCAGCCTCTCTCTGGACGATCGATAAAATTGTGACGAATGGCGTATCATGACGAAGCCGTAAGACCGTCCACGAAATCTCTCGTTGAGAAATTGGGTTACACGGTCGGCGAGTCTGTGCCACGGAACCCGCGTAACGATCCAACATCCCAACATCGGGAATATCTGGCTGAGAACTGTTTTAAACCACTCGAAGCAACGGTCCCACTTTAAATATCCTGAGAAAGGAGCAGTTTAATACCGAATTGCGGTAACACCGTTGGGCGTTAAGTGTTAGCGACGATGATAATACGATCACGGTTCGCGTGGTACGACGCCGACGTTTGGCGACCAGTCGATGCTCGCTTGTTCGCCCGCCTATCGATCAACCTTGTCAAAAATAATCGATCGAGTTGACGAGACTAAACCGAATCGCTCGTGTCGACGAACCAGACCAGACGTTAATGCGAACGTCCAGCCGGACCGATCGGTCACGAGTTTTCGTTCTACCGTACAATGCAGCCTGTCTGAACTGTAGAAAACGAGCACAGTTTGCGGAACGAGTGCATCGAATAATCGGGAATCCTGTTTAACTCTGCATATTTGCCGCGCGGGGAAGGCCATCGACTCTAGGCACCACTGCGAGGATGAAATCACCACGGAACCGTGTCTGTCGTCTGGTCGCGCCTATTTCGTATTTCCTTAACCTAACCCACGAATGCGTTACAACCTGTTTCTCGAAAGGGCAACCACTTTGAGTCGTCGCGTCGTCGACTCCGCCCTGTTATCGTCGCAGCCGTCGTTGTCGTCGCTGCCATCCCTGTCTCTGGTGACGGAAACAACGACGAACGCAACGACGGCGACGACGACGACAACGTTTCCTCGCCAAGGATCACTGTCCTCGAAAGGCAACACCACTGCCGCCCCCTCCACTCTCTCTTCCCACGCAACGAGCCGCACATCGGCAAAGTCGTGATTCACCGGTTTACACGCGACTTCGATACCGTTACACGCGTGTAGGCTCACACGTAACGCGCGTGTCCAAGCACACCGAAGAAGCGCGATCCCGTCCCACCGACAACAGACCGCGTTACAGCCTCTATGTTGTTGCGAGAGCTTAGCTTCTCCTCGGAATGCTGTTGCTCGGATCGAAAGGGGACGATGGTTGGGGAGAGAAAGCCGCCTCGGATCAAATAGAACAGAGAGGGAACGGTGCGGAGAGTGATCTACGCGCAAGTGGGTGGCACTCCCGGCGCAGCAGCGCGCTCATGTAACATGCACAATTATTATTCGCTGTTATCACCAACCACACCGTGCACCAGGACAACATTTCTGCTTGTCTCGCGGAGAAAGGTTCATCAACGAATTTGCTGCTGTTTTGCCCTCTTACGGCCGTTAGAACTTTTAAAGTGCACGAGCATTTAACAGGCTAGTGGGAAGATCGAATGCACACACATCGATTATTCGGTTGATACGGTAATAAGCTACTTAGAACTTTCAACGGTTCTTCCGTTGTGAGTTTCGCGTAACTTATAAGGCGGATCGATGGCATCGACGCGGTGGAACGCGCGCGATCTTGGCGGGAGTGATTCATCGTTCAACACATGCACACATATATAGCGGGAATAACGCGTTCGGTCGCTAGGCGCGAGACGCGAGATGCAAGTAACCCGTCTTACGAGGACAGCTTGTCATCGATACGCGATTCGTGTTTGTCGTTAACTTCGATCCCGTACAACGCCGCCGCACCGTGTAGGTATCTACGACTCTACGTGGTCCCCGCTCGCTGGGCGCGAGGCGACCCAACCGCCTCGAAGCTCTGCTGGATCTCGAAATTGAAGACGATCGAAACGAGTGGTGAATCGTGGAACAAAGTACGCGCGAAGATCAAGAATGATTTATGGCACAGCTTGTGCGAGGACGCGGACGCGGGCGCGGGAGCACGCGATTCTCCCCTGCCATGCCCTCGCGTAGCAGGATGCTTCTGTCCTGCGAAATCCGTGGAGCAACGATGCGAGTAATCTAGCGGCTGATTCACGGAGGAATTTTTCTCCGCGTGGAGGTGAGAGAAAATTTATCGGTCTATCGCGAATACATAAAGCAAGTCGGTCCTGTTTCCGGGCTTCTTCCAGCAGTAACTATGTAAATACAACATATTCGTTATTCGTTCTAGTCACGTTGTAAGGGTAAAGTGTAGGGGAAACCGGGGCTGGTTGTCTTAAGGGATAGGTTGACTAATTGTTAATAACTTTGCACCGATATATGCTCTACTGCGGTGAGATTCACTGTATAAAGAAGTCACTTCTACTATGCCATGCATTTATGCCCGACCCCGCGATCCCACGTTTTTTAACAGTTGTTGAAAAATTGACTACGTAAGTAAATATTTTTTCTTAAAGATTTTATTTTTTCACGCTTTATATAGTTACAATAGAATAAATGTTAAGGGACTATTTTAATGTTTGTTTATTACACGATCTATTGACATAGTATCTTTGTTTATACATAAATAATTGAAGGTTGTATAGATTATTGAAGTCAAAATGATGGTCGGGGCTGGTTGACTAATAACGTTAATATGGTTTAAATTGTTATTTTGTTATTCATAAAGCAATTTTTATTTTTTGTTTAAATTTCACTGTTATAAATACATTATAATTTATTTATTTATGTTTAAGTTGAAAAAATTTTCAGTTTATTATTAAAATATGAAAGAACGAAATTAATATTTTACAATGAAACAACTCTTGTGACATTGTGTTATTTTGTTACCACTGAGATAAGTTACTAATATTATTTTCTTAAGCGATTGTACCTATAGTCAACCTACCCCATACAGTAAGTTGAGTAAGTCAACCAACCCCGATTATGGGGCCAGTTGACCAGCGTGTTAGAGAAACATTAAAGTACCTTAATCGTTTTCACATTGAGTCAACTTTAATAATTTAATCAGATAACTAAATGTATGCCCTATCAAATATACTAACCGGTTTAATGATATCTCGCCCACATAATTGATTATAAATCAAAAACTGAAAAACTGGCCTACCAGCCCCGGTCTCTTCTACAGTGGTTGGCCACCGGACAGTGACTGGCCCTATTTTGATAATTAAAAGAATATAAAGAAATACCTATGTTATGCCTTTTTTTTAATTAACATATTTATATTCCTTGCACTTTCTTGCTTCGGATGTAATAAATATTTGTTCACTCATTATATACCGTGATTATATATAAAAGCAAATAGGATGACTCGGCTTTGAAGCTTAGAGATTCCAGCGATTTAATAAAAAAAAAACATAGGTAAGAGTACACTTGAAAGTTTGCGAATAGTTTAATGTATTTATTATAGAGGAAGTGCAGCATATGTGGAATACTGTTGGTAATTTGGAATACCGAAGTATCTAATAAACTACTAACGCTATTTAATTTGTAACACCGTAGATTATAGGGGCTAATGACCTCTTAACTAATGACATTTGTGGATGAACCGCAATTTTTACATTTTCGACTTAATCTGCAGAGGAAGCAAACGTCAATCTGCAAAACTTTTTCAGCGCATATTCAATCGTTCCAATCATGGTTAAAATATGTCAAAACTTTAGTGTTAAACACTTAATCGACTCATTTGCATGTTCCTTCTATGGTTCCGTGCCAGTTTTGCGATAATTTCGAGAATACAAAGTGTGACATGAAATTTTCGGTTTCGATGCCATGTTGCTAATTCGGAATACCGAAGATGAAGGTAATTTGGAATATTCCAAAGCCTACCGATGCTTTTGTTTCACGCGTAATGGATACCACCGCGTCAGTTTCGTCTGTCACCTGTATAACCTTTTAGGAGCATTTGTGTAAATATTGTTTTATAGACATCTAAATCTTCAAGATTGGTAGAAAGTAGAAACGTGTGAACCGTGACTGAGTGCAGTATGTAACCGTTCTTAGCATTTTTATAAACATTCTGTTATACATATCTCCTCAAGATATCTATATTTTAGAAATGTCGATATTCCAAATTACCTGCACCTTAACGAAATCGATACTTCTTGTCATTTTTCATTCAAACCAAAATTTCAGTTACTTTTTGTTTTTTATTTTTATTGACGCTCAGAAATATGAAAGTTTATTAGTTTCTCTATGATATTATGTAGTTTAATTTGTTCCCATCCTCTGTCGTAATTTTTTATTCGTCTTAAACAAACTGGTATTCCAAATATACTGCATTTCCTCTACATATGTATATTTCTCATATTCGGTATATATCGATAAATAAAATTTGAAACTTTATAAAATAATTATTTGTTTGTTAAAATTATACATATATTATGAAAAATACAGGGGGCCAACAACTGTCATATGAATAATGTTGAATGGCAGTAATTAGCCGGACGGCCAATGACTGTTTTTTAACCGTGTTAATGGTGAAACGGTAATTAGCCGCATGCTAAAAACAACAACAAACACAACAAATATATACATAATAAACCATATCCATTTTAATTAAATAATTTTTATCTTATTTCTATCACCACATCAGATAACATTTTTTTTAGTTTATATTATGTGTCAAATAGCGGCCAATCACTGTCGAACCGATTGGACAATTACTGTCTTGACCATGCCAATAACTATATTTTTTCGTAAGGAACACACTTTTTGTATATTTTTATACATTCTTGATTTTCTTTTTATAAACTGTACCTATTTATTTTTAGATTATTACTTAGGGATTTTTCGTACGAATTCATATTGATTTTCATTTCAAATTGACTAAATTTACAGTTATAATTCACTGTTTATGTGACACTCTTACTTAAATGACCAAGCATTGTAAGGGAGAGTGGGGTAAACACGAACACGGGGTAATCGCGAACGCGATGGTTACGGCGTTTTAATAAATAAAAACGATGTTCCCTCTCCACTTGCTATTAGTTTAGGTCATATCCAACGCCAGACAGAAAGTAATAAATACAGAACGCTCATGCTATTCAAGACAAACACAATTTATTATTTTTATCATGTTTCAAGTATTATGTTGTCAATATTCTATTGCATGTAATTACTGTTGAATTAATGATATAATTTTTTTTTTTAGTTGAAATAAAGCAGTTTTTTACCAACATTTTGTGACCAAGGCGTTGCTTGAATCATGATTCGAACCTCTGAAATAAATTCTTTTTTATTTTTCGATGTCGTGGGGTATTGACGAACAAATCGGAGAGGGTAATCTCGAACGTTCGAAATTAGCAACGTTAACCGATTTTGATGAAATTTTCAGCATGTATAAAACTTACTTAAATCTACAAAAGGGATTTTTGAATTTTTATTACAGGCTCAAAAAAAGTTTAAAAGTGACCTTTACTATTTTCTTCGATATTCCGACCAATTGCAATTTTTTTCTAACGCACAAGAAAAGGAATTTAAAAAATACACTAGGTATAGATTCCAGCAACATTTTTCATGGGTTGATCATTGATTTCGCGCTTTCTGCGATATAAAGCACTCTGTTCGTGATTAGCCCACGGCAGTCGATTAATCGCGGACACCAAGGGTTTTGCTTTTTAACAATAAACTGAATTTTTACTATAATTTTTCAAAAATTCTTCACAGTACCTTATGGATGAATAGTTTAAGTATGTTCGTAAATAATAAATGTTTTGTTTGCTTTTTTACTTAGGTGTTCGCAATTTCTCCGCTTTCCTTTACTCTTTACCCTATGTAACTAAATATCTCAGGCGACAGATGGACAAGTGAAAGACGGAGAATGCGAAGTTCGGAGTCAGCGATGTTGCGAAGAGCGAGGATCCAGGAACGAGAGGCACGGGGTCCACGGTGGAAATGGAATGGCTGAACGATGGAATCGCGTAAAACTGAATACGAATGGAGGATATGGCGGGTTAAAAGGTCGTAAATTAAAGCGAACGTTGTCGCGGGAACGTACATAGTCGTTCGCTAAGTACTTTCCGCAACAACGCGAACAAAAATGTCTATCTGAATTATCGTAGCTAAGTATTTGACGCGTCCCCCTTTGATGAACCATTAGTCGGGATCGGTTCGATCGAAAGTAACCGCAAAGAGACGAACTTCCGTTCGCGTTAAATAGAAAATTTATGAACTCGATGCTTACAACGGATACGATAGGTACGCTAGGTATCGGTAAACGACCAGAACCACCAGCTTTTCGATTATTCGTTGGTGCGCTGTGTTTCGGTCAACCTATCTTCGCGGTCAAACTCGTTACCGATAATTAAAAATTGTCAAACGCACTTTGGTTGGATCGACGCGTCGCAAACCGCGCGGAATCCAACTCGAAGTAGCCCGAGGGTCACCACCGCGGCTGAATCCAGCAAGGGAAAACAGAGAGAGATATATATATATTTATATATGTATATCAATATATAAAGAGAGGGGTGGAGAGAGCAAGTTGGCTGTACATGGTTGCGCGATCATTAGCCAGTGTATTGTTATTCTCTGGGTATTAATTGATTTCGAAAATACAATTTTCTGCGCGACCGATCAAAACCGTGCCTGCCTCCCCGCCACACCCGCCATCACCCCTAACCCCTTGTCCATTTACCTATTGCTCTTCCCCGTTAACGAGCTCGTTCTACGTTGCATTTGGCAATCCGTGTGTTCGACAAGCCTGCGGCGGTTTAGCTTCGGTCTCGTCTTCGGACTTGTCCCGCGCCCGTTTCATCGTAGCTACGGGCAACGAGACCGAAAGCGCTTGTTGAACGTTAGGTTTGCTTACAATGAGGGATCGCGCGTCCAGCTGAAAACTAAGGAGCAAGCAAAGCAAACGGTTTTGTCCGATGAGAGGTAGCAGCGAACAGCCGATTACCGGGATACCGTTTTCCTGTTGAAACGCGGGCAGGCGGGAAGCGGAAGCAGCAGCAGCAGAAACGTCAAATCGAAAGGTACGCATTGATCGTAATTCGAAGTGCAACGATAACCTTTCGTGGTCATTCGTCGTGCGGTACGATTGCACACACGCGCAATCGATGCGTGAAAATGGAAATCGAGCGAAATGGATTCGTCCGATCGGAAAAGCGAGCGAGCGAACGCGTGACCAATGGAGAGACAGAGAAAGTCGGACGAACGAACAGTCGGATGGATGGACGGAGAGGCAGAGAGAGAACAGTGACAGGGGGGAAAAGGAGGGAGAGAGGGAGGGAGAGAGAGAGAGAGAGAACAACCGAACCGCCCCAGGTCGCGGCAAATTAGCGCCATCACGGATCGCTAATATTTTTTTGCGTTCACGTGGGGTGACTCTTTTTTTTTGTTTTGTCTGTTTGAATTCGTTTCTTGCATGACGTATGTATCTATCACGATAAAACCGATAGCACGTTCATCGAGAGGCATGATTTTGATCAAAGAGTTTTTTATCGTGAAATTTAACAAATAAATATTTCAAACAAACGGTTTACCGACATTTCCCGCGGTATTCGAGCTTGGAGGTGAGACCTATGATTGACAGGATAAAAAGATGCCGAGGTTCGCGTCGATCCTTGATGCATCGCGTTCAAGTATCTACTTATGCCATCGAGTACGAATATTCCTAGCTATACCTACTTTCCCTTGGACGTGGCGTAGTCGGCCGGTTAACGTCTCCAAGGTTGAGGGCGTCGGAGCAGAGCAAGAGAGGAAGAGAAACGGAGGTTAGCTGGAAGGTAGGTGTCCAGAACGTTAGCACGCGTGCATGTTTGGGACCGTTCATTGAAACGTTACGTACTCCTGGTTCGGAAGCAGCGTCCCTCGACAGTTTACAACCACCGACCGCGTTCGTTTACCTCGGTAATAATCTTGTCCTTCTTCCCACGATCCTTCGTACCTTTCGACGGATGGACGTTTGCCGTTTACGAGATCTTTACGATCGGGCGAGATTTAAATGCGCGCGTTAAGCTCGCGTTGGTAGCAGCGCGCCTCTTCGGCCAACACCGGACACTTACGAGACCGTAAACAAACCCTTGAATCGTTTCTTCGACACGAAACGATCGAGATTTTCTTCGCTACTCGGTACGCGTTGCCTTGCGTGTCCTTGGACGTTAATGAATGGAAGAGGCGTGAACAGAAACGCGCTTGCTGACCAACTAGAGGTAAGGCAATTGATCGCAACGCGCTGCCGATACGAGTCGCCAGACAACAGTAGTCGTCACACGTAACGAGTTACGAGTTACAAAGAAAGCCAGCCGTTTGTTTATCATTCGCATCCAAGACAAAGTGGAAGCAAACGCGGAGACTTGCTTGGCACGGTTTCGAGTTTGTTCGTAACGAGGAAATACCGAGTGAAGAACAACCTAACCGGGAAATAGCAGGGAAACAGGGAGTGAGAGGGCGGGAGGGTGAGAGAGGGTGAGAGGGTGAGAGAGTGAGAGCGTGAGGTGGTGGCAGGGCGAAAGGGAGAACGCGGAACCGAGACGGAGAGATCAAGAGACTGAGAGACTGGGAAGTTGAAAGAGAGCCCCCGAAGGCCCGAATATCGATCTCATACATAATTAAATACCGACCCGGCGGAGCATCACAAAGAGAGCTTACTTCGGCTTTGATCTGCTGACAGACGGGGCCCGTCATCGCAGACTTCAATAGCCGCTACTGAATCGCGGGGGTGTGCTATTGACGCGCTAGAACTCGAGTTGCAATTCGCGCTCGCGCTCGCGCGTCTGGCTTGGAACCGCGCACTCCCACGAACCTTGTGTCTGCTCGCTTGTTTACTGCTGCAGACTCGACGCGATACGAGCAGCCGCTAGTGTACGCGTATGTACACGCAGGCACACGCTCGTGTATCGGCGGGCGCGCGTTCGGCCAACTACCTGTACCGAGGGAGGAAACGTTCATGGATCGCAACAAATTTCTTGGATGTCGCTTTTACGAGGCAGGGCATTCTAATTTTTCACCATCGTCGCGGAATGCGAGATCGATCAGATTGGCAATCGGAAATTATTGGATATTGCAAAGGTCGTCGCGGGGACGAGAACGCACGACTAATGGAGCTTCGAAATGCTATACAGGTTTTTCCGAACAGAATGACGTCAGCGGTGTCAGCCGCGCGTCAAACGGACGTAGGTATTCGTGGATCCATAATTGGCCTCCACTAAAAAATGCAGAGAGCCAACCGTCTCGGTCGAGAGGGCAACGAGATAACGAAGCATCGGTGATTACGTGTCTGCAAATCCAGCAACTCCCGACGAAATAAACAATTCCTTGTCCTCTGCTCCTTTTCTTCCCACGGAATCCACAATGACTCGTCACGCGTGTGTCGAAAGCGTCTCACGGTGACAGGGCGGATTTAATCGCGTCCAATGACGTCGTTGCTCACTCATTTAAATCGGTGAATTATAACCGACTCCGATCCAGTCGGAGGCATGTAAACGTGTACGTATTTGCGATCGATCTAACCTATTTCGTGTGTCACGTTTCTGCCACTTTATATTCAGAGTACATATAACAATAGCTTTTCGGAAATTATGAATACACTGTTGTTTCAAATGGAATATCATTCGTAAAATCAAGCAAAACGATATCCTGCTTAAAGAGACGATCGTATGAATTTACACACCTATGCATACAGCAGGAATAAGCGATTGCCCCAAGTTATGGTCGAGGGATGTTTTTATGGTCGAGGGATGTTTCCGAAACGCGTTGTGTCTCGCGCGCACCGTGATCCTACATAGGTATATACGTCAACGGTTGCGCGGTCGCAAATCACGGTGCATGCCACGTGGCGGCGCGTTCAGCGTCTTGATCGCCTCGTCTCAAGCCACTTTTTAGCTGTCTGGTCAATGACTGAGTGATTCCACTTGGAGTTATTCTAATCCCCTGTTTATTCGATACTGGCGGGTCAGCCGGCTCCGAAGGAAACGCGGCTAAGGGTGGACGATGAACGAGTGATCCTCGCTATACAGATCTACGAATCCCAAGGTCAGAAAAGTGTTCGCAACAGTCAGGAACGGGACGACGGAGAATCCAACAAACCGTAACACACGAGATGAACCGAATCATCCACCGTGGAAGGAAGTATTATGTGCCGCTGTCTGTCCCTGCTGTGGTGAGCAGTTTCTACAAGTGTGTGCGACAGAGAGAGAGAAGAAGGGAGAGGAAATCTGAACGGGTCACGTGGACCAAAATAGAAAACTAAAAGGCGAGGCGATTAATCTTGCGAGTTTTGATCGGTAGTGGAAAGGAAATATTGAAGGGGGAACAGGTCCTGGCGACGTTTTAATCGCGAGA
This sequence comes from Andrena bicolor, assembly GCA_960531205.1. Classification (NCBI taxonomy): domain Eukaryota; kingdom Metazoa; phylum Arthropoda; class Insecta; order Hymenoptera; family Andrenidae; genus Andrena; species Andrena bicolor. The sequence goes on from OY482665.1 coordinate 38,357,015, forward strand.
GGAAGAGAAAGAGAAGCGGCACCTACGTGGCTACTTGATGCATTTGTTTACGAGATTCGCGGCACAGGTAACCGGGATCATTAAAATTCCACGAAACCAAGCGGACTTTACCGTGTTTTCTCTGTGAATACGTAGGCGATAAAAAAAAAAGGAAGTAGAGGCGAGAGGCTGCTCCGCGCGATCTTATCCTCTCGTGAGTGAATTGTCGCGAGGTGGTGGGAGGGGTTGCGATGGGTGGTGAAGGGAGTGGGTTAGCCTCTCGTTAGCCAGGACTCGAGACGGAGGGTGTCGCGCAGTGACGCGCAGTGACGCGCGCTTGTATCCACATCCACGGTTAATCGCGGGTAGAATGAGAGCGAACTCACCGTGAAGTAGTGGTTCCAGCGCACAGGAAATGTCAGTCCCGATGAATCGTCGACAGTACCGCTGCTGGTACGTCAGGACCGATTATCCTGGTCGCGTGTACGGCAAGAGCAACGCGGTGCTTGGACGACGAGCATCGGGATGCGCGTTGTCCTCTTTAATTCCCTCGGCACCATATCACCGTGTCATCCTCACGGATCTCCCACCCACGCAAAAGACAATAAAGACGCACCACTCACTGAACTGGTTTGGCGTACACGCCTGTCGCCTATCACTCTTTCCTCGAAACGTTTCTCCGGCTAATCTGACAACGCGCACTTCACTGGTAGGTAATTCCTTCTCGTGGCGAGTACACGGCGGGGGGACGGGGGGGAAGCAGACGAGCCTGGTTTCGCACGATCGCGAGAGAATCGCGCGGGATACGCGCTCCGAACGGACGAGTCACGATTTCACGGTAACGCGATGCATGACTCGCCGACAGAACGGAGCACAAAAGTAAACACCCTCCCACGACGGCAGCACGTGGCGCACTGACGGCTCCGCGGTCATCTTCCCTAACTCCACCCCCTCCACCGCGCCGCACCATCGCCAGCGATGCGCCGTTCCTCGCCTCGCAGACCCCTCTCCGCGTCCTCCGCTCCCTTCCCAGGCCCCCGGCCACGCTTCTCTCCCGACTCTACCCCGCTCTGCCGCGCCGCGCCGTTCCTTTACTACTATCCCTCGTGCCCTCCCACCCCCGCACACAACCCCATCGAGGCTTCCACCCCCCTCCCCCCCCTGCCCCTGGCGTTCTCGTCCCATTCCGAGCCCCGTGCCAAACGGACCATTCCTCCCCGCCTGACCCCTCAACAGCGTCGCAACCATCGCCCCTTCGCCCGCCGCGGCCCTGACCTATCCCCACCCCCGCTACACGCACCGGACCAACGTATTCCCTCCCCACGAGCGCCTCATTCCACCCACGCCCCCATCCCACTCTTGCCAGTGTCACGAAGAGACTCTCTTCCTTGGTCTCGCGACTTCTCTTTTCTTTCTCTCTCCCCTCACACATACGGCCAGTCCCTTTTCTCGATCACCCCTTGCTTTTCACCTCTTTCCTTTCATTTCAGCGTCCTTTCCTTTCCCATCGCGTCTGCCCGCGATATTCCCTTGCTTTCGCGTCGCGAGTACACCCCCTCCACCTATTCTGTTCGGGTCCTCCGGTCGAATCTAGTCTCCGTCTTTCCCTCCGTCCGTCTATCCGTCCGCCGACTTCTCCGCTGGCTTTCTTTTCAAACATTTCGACGTGCGACAATTCTCCTGCCACTATGTCGCGTGCTTGCAAAATTTCTCTAACGAACGTCTGATCAAGTAGAGGCAACCACACCCCAACGAAGACAATGCTCATATTTCCAGCTGAGAGTCCGAGAGATCGGAAAGGACCCGGTGACGCGGTCGCATTTGAAATTAGGTAGCTACGTAATCCTTCGCGACGATCTCGTTAAAGTTGCCTTCCTTGAGAGTAAAATTTATAAACGGTAATACGATTTGCTTAATAATGAATTATTGCACGCTGGTGATACCGTTTGTAGCCGTAAATATTTCGGCGACGACATTTATTGCGTTGATGTAACGGGAACCCGTACACGCCCTTTTGCTTCAACGCTAGGCTAAACTTTCGCACCTAAGTAGCTATCATACTCTTCTTTTTTTTTTCCACGGCTAGACGAACTTTGTGGGGTGACAGCGCTGAAAGTCGCGAATAGTTTGTACGTACACGTCGACAATTTCCTCGTTCGGGGCGACCTTAAGCGACCGTGGCGAGATTGTGAGTCGACGTCTCGACGAGCACCGAATCGGAGGCGCGTTCCGCTGGCCCTTGTTAACGCAGGAATGTAAATCAACTCGTAATAGCAAGGCAGCCGGGGATTAAGCGAGGCGCGAAGACGAACCATGGGACGGCGAGAAGGTACGAAGTGCCGGCAAAGCAAGACGGACGACGACAACGACAACGACAACTAGCGGGCACTGCGACGATGACGACGAGGGCGACGACGGCGACGACGACGGCGGTGACGACGGCAGTGGCGGCGGCGGTGACGGTGACGATGGCGATGGCGATAGCGATGGCGATGGCGGTGGAGCAGGGTGAAGAGGGAGTGAATGGGTGGGAATAGCGGCAGCACCCTCTCCTCGTGGCCCGAAGCATTAGGAGTTCGGTAATAAATCTCGTTGAAAAAACACACGCGCGCACGTACAGACACGTAGACGCGAGCACGCGTTCGTGTGCCGCGTGTAGGTACACGTATCCCGAGCAAGGGTCTCAGACAGCTCCGTTCTCTTCCTCGCGTATATCTCGTTCGGTCCGTACATCTGTGCTGTTCGAGTACAACGAGCGCGAGAAAGAGAAAAGCCGGTAGAGCGTAAGAAGGGATGGGAGGGAGTCGTACCCCTCCAAGCTTTAGATCTTTTCCCCCGTCTCGTCTGTTCGTCGAGAAGCACCGCGTCCGATGGCAACGAGGTCGACATGATCTATGCACGCTGTGCAGAGGCGAGTGTCACCGTTTGCTTGATGCATTGGTCCTCACCTGAGCCCTCCCCCTGGCGTCGTTTCTTGGCCGAGCCCACCGACATCCTCCACCCTGACGGATCGCGGTTCGCGGCTCGCGGAACGCGGATGGCTGTTCACCTACGCCTTTTCCTCTCCTATCTGTAGGATGACGGTGAAAGTCTCGAGATCTCGTGGACACGGAGCTCGACCACGTGCATGCTGACCAACTGTTACGAGACGCAGCGGATGGCACCGTGAGGATTCTAACGATTCGCGGCGAATAGACGAAATCGAAATCCGGGATTGCCAAGGGCGATCGCACTGAGATACCTACGTAGTTATTGAGAGAGAAAAAAAAAAGAGTAGAGGAACCAAGGGTGGAGAAGGGACCAAGTTGGAGTAGAAGGCCCGACGCGAATAGTACGACGATGGTTACATTCTACGGATCAGAGAGCTCGATAGCGTGCCGAAGTCGAGGCGAACGGCAATAAATCCATTTTTCGTGAAGGGTCGGTCGAGGGGCGAGAGCGAGCCAGGGTCTGATTAGCAGCCTGACTCGCCGTGCAGGATGACAGCCGGTGAGTTATAATATTGCCCATCCATCTATTTATCTACTCCATCGCCTCTCTTCTCCCCAACGCCCTGCTCGTCGCGTCCCTTAGCCCCCCTCGCAGCCCTACCTCGCACACTCGCCCGCCACACTACTCTTACTCTAGCCAGCCAACTTTCGCGGCGAGCCTCCTGTCCACGCCACACCCTAACGCAGCTTTTTGGAAACGACGAGATCGCTGCCCGAATCCGTCGACTACTGAATCACGAGCTTTCGGTAAAAACCCTATCCGAGTTGCAACGACGATGTTGGGAGAAGCCACGAAAGCAAACTCGAACGGACAGCGGAAAGAAAGAATTAAGCTCGCGTGATATCGCGCCGAGGGTGACCCCTCGCAAATCTTGCCGTTGAAGGCGAGCGGCGGGACACCTTTCTATACATTTTCAACTGGAAAGACGCGGCGTCCCGAACTTTCGACGGGAACCAGTTCATATATCTGAAGTATGGCTGCCATAAATAAGCGACCTGTCCGTTTGCTCTGTTCGCCCAACCTCTTGCAAATCTCTCCTCTCTTCTCTTTCTTAGCGGCTCGTTTCGTCTTCCTTTCTTCTCCTTTCTTCTCCTTGCCCCCGAATATCTTCGGATCGTAATATCGAGGTCGTGCGTACCGAATCTGTCGCCAAAGGGTCTACGCTTCCACCGGGGGCTATCGAAAACGACGAGACGCGGATCTTGTCTCTCTTTCTCTTTCACCTACTTTGGCTTTTCGACGCCCGACATGGTAATGAGACGATCAAACCCGCTGCATCGCTTTGCCACGGTTACACTTTGACTAATTAACGGTATCGAATAGTTTTGATAGAAAGAGAGAGAGAGAGAGAGAGAGAGAGAGAGAGAGAGAGAGAGAGACTTGGTCTCTGTCTTGTTTGTAGATAGTTGGACGCGAGAAGCAACAATGCAGTGAAACGAATCGTTTAAACGAAAGAAAGAAAGGGGAAAGAGACGGGACTGTGCTCGCGGTACGGTCGCGTTTCTACAGCCGGATATCGGACGAATGAGCGAGCAAGAGAGCGAGTGGAGCAGAGCGGGAGTGATTTATGCTAAGTCGCTGATGCTGGTGAAGCAGGGGCCCGTGTATAGGTAGGTTGCCGAGCAGCCATCTTGGGGTCCCTTCGTTTCTCTGAGGACTCGGATCGATTGACAGACCCGTGCCCGATCACCGCTTAACGAACTCACCTCCTCTCCTTTTCGCGAGCTCCTCGCTCTCGGGCTTAGGTACTCTTTTCTCCTCCAAAGTTCGGTTAACACGCGTACCTAATAGGTCTCGTATACCCGGGAGTTAGATACCTATAACTCTAACGTACGAGGAGTAAAGCTAAAACCTGTCGAACGGCTGGGGAATACGTGTTTTCAACCGCGACTGGATTTCTCCGTAAGCTGGAAGTGTGAAGCGTCCCCGACATTCCATTCGTTTCGTTTAGGTAACCGTGAAAACCGCGCTGCCGCGCCGCGCCACGCCACGCCGCGCCGCTGTCCGTTCTGATTTCCATCCGTCACCGTTGGTCAGATTTACGGCGTCGCAGAGGGGTCCCCTGTTCCTTGGGGGCCCTGCCGGTGGGCCCGGGGCTTCCTCGTGCAACAATGAAACCACGCCATTTGTCACAGAGGCGCTTCCTCTGCTTCTAATAAACGTTCGTCCTACCGTCGTGGTACAGTCGTGCTGCAACGTGCAGCACGGATCGACCTTTGCTTTTGCTCCATGGATCGTGATCTCTCGGGCAACCATGCTATCTCTTTCCCTGGCCTCTCAGCAGCTCCCTCTATCTCTTTCCATCATTTCACGTTTCCGTCCCACTTGCTTCGCGGCCCATCGCTGCCTCTCGCTCGCTTCCACACTGGATGGGACTCTGCTCGCCCGCTAGTGGTTCCGAACAACAGATCGAAACGGGAAGAGCGAAGGAGAGGGAAATAGAGGCAAAGAGACAAGCGGCACGATGGGATACAACGTGCCCACGTTCATACTTTCACATGCCGGCACAATGCACCGGCCCATCGAGAGGAATTGTCATACAAATTGTCGCTTATTCAGCGACGATCCTAAAGCGAGGATGTACGGCCTACGAGCCGGTATCGGTAGCTCGAAAACAACGTCGGGACGACTATTCAGAGAGCTCGGCCCTTGGCGGGAATGCGAGTAAATTCGATTAAGGTAAGTCCGGGAGACGCGGTCGGGCCGGAGAGTTGGTCGAGTCGTTATATTTCAGACTCTCTACGTAAAAATGCGTTAAAGTGTAGACCAATTATTTCTCTAGAAGCCAAACAGTTGAGTGAATACCGTTATTTCGCTTCCTTCTGTGTTTTTCTGGATTATAGACTTTAAAAGGTAAATTGAGGTTACATTTAACCTCTTTTGTCAAAGAGCGGTGTACAGAATCGTATTTAAAATATACTTCTAATTTTATTTTCGTTTAATGTTTGGGATAATAAGATAGTAGAGACATTGAGGGACAATGCAGCCCAAATATTTGCCCATATTAGCTCTTCCTCTCAAAGCTAACGAGAAGATCATCTCTCGCCGCAGAAAGCTCGAGTTATGATTTTTTTATTTTTTATTATATTTTATTATTATTTTTGTGTATTTAGTTTATTTATTCACTTTTGTATTCATTTGCCTTGCTAATCGCCAGTAGGTAGTTCACTTTTTCTTTGATGTCTTCTTTACTCGTTTAGCGTAAACAATTCAAATATCAATGAATCTGTGGTTGTATTCACTCATAAATAATTCTGCTTTGTCCTTTGTTAATTTTCTATGAATAATTATGCGAGTGGACTCTGCCAACGTTGAAAATCATTTCTCCCGGCACCTCGGGAGAGGTGGTCAGATGTCACGACTTCAGTTTACAACCCGAATTACAGTAAATATTGTGTTAAAGCAAATATCGACTAGTTTTTCTGAATCAGCTTAAAATTCTGAACATATAGGTTCGTTCTGATAAAATAAGTAATTTCTACATTAGTTTTAATAGCCATTTTATATGAGGTCGACCGCGTCTTCTAGATTTAACCTAAAGGGAAGAAGAAGTGAACTCGCCGCGCGATCGTGAAGAGACAAGCAATAGGCAAAGAGAAAGATTCAGCGTAGGAGCATTCGCCCAACATTACCGATTACCACTTATCTTGACACTATTGTGCTCCCGTTGCGGGGCAGATTTCTCGCGACGAGATGACCAGTATCGAGCACTACCAAAACGCGAGGCTTTAGATTGGTTTCCACGCTCAGAGGTGATTCGTACGAATTTAAACAACGTTCGGCAACAGACACGGGACACGGGACACGGGTTGTTGTATTTGTCCGATAAATTCAGCGCGGCGAGATCTCGGATAAGCGTGCCCGTCGCAAACTTGGCCGCAACGATGATGCGATCGATAGCAGAAAGAGTTATACGCGGCGAAGACGAGGGCTACAAGACCGGGGACGACTCTTAATGATTCGGAGAATCAGCGTGACGGGGTTTGGTTGGTGGTCGCGCGTGAGCGGTTCGCGTCGATACTGTCGCCGAGTTTTATCCGCATATACGTGTGTATGTAACTATGTAGTGTGTATGCAGCCTATCGGTGATTCGCGAGAATACGAAACAGCCCGAAGAAACGATGATTACCTACGCTTTTACTGCGAAGACGGTAGCGTAGCGGAGAAAAGTTGAAGCTTGAGAGGCAGGAGACATGAGTCGAAGCAGGATCGGGACCGGTAGTAGCTTGCCTACCGTTTCCTAAACAGAGGTCATCCACGGTTCCCAGCCGCCAGATTCTTTTTTTCTCCCCAAACGTCACCGCCGATATTTATGGCGAGCCATAGAGCCGAGGGGTTCGACTACTCTTCGGGCCTCGCAACACGGCGCGGCGCGGCGCGGCACGGTGTGGCGTGGCGAGAGCAGAACCAGGGCCCCGGCGTAATTCTGTCAGCGTCACGCTCTGCTCTCGCCTCGACCTCCAACAACTAACAGAAGGAACGAACAACGAGCACGCAGAGGGGGCAGGATGCCGAGAAAAAAGCCACTGGAACCTTTCCAACGTTATCCTCGTGGTAGCGAAAGAGAAACTGCCTCTTGACTCCTTTAAGACACCGTAACGCCAACGCCGACCCCGTGCACTACCGGTCAAGGTTATTATCCAGCGACGCGCGCGACTCTGTGCACCGCGCATCTTGCGAATTTACACCACTTTCCTCTCCCGTCCGTTTACCCTCCCTTTCACCCGACCAACCGGGCTGCGAATTTTTCCGCAGGCGCTTCTGCTCCTAGGCAAAGAGTTTTGTCCAACAGTTGCTGTCTATCGAGCTACTGACTACGCGCTACAAGCTCGGAGCTTCGAGGAGGTCCAACAAGTCGAGAGATTTATCGCTCTTCGGTTATAATAGGTACGAGAGCCGAGTTGCACATCGTGGGTGAGTGAACGCAGCGGAGACGAAGGGTTGCTCGCTCTGTGACGAGGCGCTGCCGGCCTCCAGTCAGATTCTTCCTGAGTTAGGAATATCAGGATTGAAGTCGCGTAATAGCGTAGTACGGGACGCATAAAACTTATTGTTAGCGGCGCGTTTGGCATTCTGAAGCGCGATAGCTAAAGAATGCGTAGCCGCGCCTTCTGCTTCGAGATAAAATCGCGATGGGGGAAGACGCGCTCGCTTAGTAGAATCCTGTCGAGGGTTTTCGTAACGAATTGATTCCAGGGACCGTCCGTGGCCCTCTGGTTTGCTTGGTTATACGATATTATATGAAGGAAATGATGTGAGAAGGAACGGACGCGCGCACGCACGCAGCCACGGATGGATGGATGGATGGATGGACGGATGGATGAAGGTGCGTACGAAGAGATCAGGTTTGAGCAGCTGTCTGCAACCACGTCACTCGAGTTCACTGTGTCGGGTTGGCGGTGGAATGAATGCCTTTCATTATGAGCCTTATCTTCTGCCCGATCTCGCCTACCCTTTTTGCTTGCTTCGCGCTGCTCTCCTTTCTTTCCTCTGCCCCCCTTTCTCTTTACTTCACTCGTGTAGATTCGATAGAGCAGAGCTTCGCGCACCCGGAAGACAAGGAGGAAGCAAAGGACTGAATGAAGCAGAAGGAGAAGGGAAATACTATCGCCGAACGAAGTACGACCCTCTTTATACCTGAGTGCGCGAGATTTATCGTGGGTAAACCAGCCGAGTTTTTTCTTTGTTTTTTTTTTAGCGGCGCGTCGACGAGGAAGCGCCGCGGCCGGGAGAGTCTCAGGCCGGAGTGCGAGTGAGACGGTCGCAAGGCCACGCGTCGCGATCGGTCGCAGCCAATGGAACAGATATACCGAACTCGTAAAATCAGCCAGGCGTTAAAGTAAACATGTTCGAGCTTCGCGTCGCGCCGAGCCGCGACAAGAGACGTGAAGAAGAAAAAAGATAGAAGAAGAAAGGGGGGAGATATGAAACACGATCCTCGCTTAGGGTCGTACGTATGTAGTATTTGAAGCCCACTCGCTTTCCATTCATCCTATTGTAGGCTACGCGAAATCCTAAAACGGAACGCCAAGCTCCTGCTCAGCTCTAGGCGTTCTCCCGTTTGAATCGGTGCAGCTACTCGCTATGAAATTTGCAAAATCACTGACTGTACCGAATCAATGGATTGGATTCACTGAGGCATATCGAAGAACGTAAATACACATGCGTCCCAGTGACCGATCGACGATGATGCGTTTATTTAGAATCGTTCGCACATTTCGGTGAAGACTTGGAGCTGAGTGGTTAGGGAATTAGGGACGCGACAAAGAAAAGATCGAGACCTGAATAGCGCGCTTGAAAAGGTGGTGGTTTCACAGGTCGAGGGACCTGTTCTGCGGCCCTTGGCTCTCGATCGCCGCGGACACCTGCTATCATCGACTAGCACAAGTTCATCTTCCGGAGACAGCGCGAATCTCGCATTCCCCCTTTCGAGCGTGTAAACGTCGCGATAGCTACGGCTTGGCGCGGCGCGGCGTGCACGCGGTGACAAGCTGGACAGTTTGACACTCGGCTTCCTAACGATCGGTGCAGCCTGTCGGAGAAAAAGGAAGCATTGAATGCCGATTCTGTGGGCCGCTTGATCGACGCGTCGTCTCCCTGTCAAGACCGTCTCTTTCTCTCATTCCATATCCTAGATTTTCTTCTACGAGCCACGAGCCACCAGCCACCAGCCACGAGTCAGCTTTGTCCGCCGACCTATTCGCGTTTAACGTTTATTGTCTGCGCGAGCCCGTCTTTGTCCTCCTCGTCATTCACCGTCCACGCTGCCGAAGCGTCATACCGTTAACGCGACTTATTTTTCATCGACGAAATTCGCGCGACGTCGAGAATCCGAGCCTCTCCGAAAACAAATGCGTTCGCGCGAGCCTCGATTGTTGATTAGGAAATTGGAAAGAAGAATAGACGACGAATGGGCTACCGCCGGGGGAATGCGTAAATTCTGCTGGTGTTTTCGCGGGCTCGGTCCAAGTCAGAGTCAATTGGTTTCGTAGTCTTCCTTGCGACTCCAGTCACTTGGAGCAATTGACTTTGATCCGTTCGTGCGCGCGTAACATTGAACGCAATTACGGTCAATTTACGATGCCCCTCGGATACTCCCGCTTCCCTCCCGTCCCAGTAATCGCTGATCGGCCGTAGGTGGCTACGCATAGAACACGGTCGCGTAGTAGGTGAGTACCTATCGATCGCCTCAAAATTTCGTTCGATCACCGAGGCTCGATTAACCGATCGGCAAGTAGGCTCTTCTCGCGACACCTAAAGCCGATCGGTAGGGTAGGTTTGGGGGCAAAAGCCTCCGGCATCGGTCCCAAAGGCAACCTGGCGAGCTTCTCGGAAGGTGCAGCTGATTGTGAGAAGTTTACCTTTTCGTGCTCGCTCATCGTTAAAGCCCGCGAATTCGAGTGGACGCCGAACGACTCCTCGTATAATATTACATCCTATTAGGGAAGGAATAACTGCTGGATGAAACGCGACAGCGAACGATCAACGGAAAGAGCGGTTCTTCGAGATGCGTGTTAGTCGATCGTGACGAGATTCACTCGGAATAATGCGGCGCGGCGCGGCGTTCCCCGTTGATCTACGATCCGATCCAGATCTCGATCGCTCCGCTCACCGAGCATCGTGTCCGAGGATTCCCCTCTGAAGAGTACCGGGAGCTGGCTTAGCAGCGGAGAATCAGCGGCACACGGCATTCGGCAGCGGGGAATCAGCGGCAAGGGGGCAAAGGGGCGAAGAGGCGAGAAATCGAGGAAGCGACAGATAGGGAGGAGGGCGGTTTTACGTTCTTTCTCTATGGGCGCCGGTAGTGGCCGGGAGGGGTGGATCGTACCGAAGGAAAATTTCGACTATAAATAGCAGTGTATTCTAAACGAGGTACAGAGAGCGCATTGGATCTAAATTATGAATTTCATCAGCGGCAGTCTGCCGTTTCATTCCGCGTTTTAGCCTCCTACCCACCCCCCACCCCATCTCCACTTCCAAACACTCTTCTCACCCCTTCGCCAGCCGTCTTCCCTCTTCGCCGTCCTCGTCTCACCGATCCTTCGGCCCTCCCGTGTCTCTTCTTCCGTCCCCGTTCGCTTTACTTTCGCGAGCTTTCCACGGATAGTCGCGTCCCTCGACACCCCCTCCAGCCCGAAGCGTTGCGCTCCCCTTTACCGGCACGCGGGAGATGAAAAGTTCTGGCGAAGACATAAAAATGCGGCGCTGCATTTCCCTTTTAAAATAACGCCCTTTGCTCCTTTTTCAGTTTATTATTATCAAGTTGTGCAGTCTGCGCCCGTTCCTCCGCGGCCCCCCATCTGCCGCCATCCGCCCCGGCCAGGCCTTTCTCACTCGCTCTCGCCGCCGGGAACCGTCTCTTACGCGCCGCCCCGCGCCGACTTTCTTCCACCTTGCGTACAGCCCGGACGACAGTATCTTCGACTATAAAGCGGCCAACTCGCCCCCGCTAGCCCGTTTTCCTTGGGTCTCATCTTCCCACCGGCTCGTGCAACTCTATTCGTAACTCCGCGTTTGGAAACTTCCCGCTATGAGAAGGAACGTCCGGTGTTTACTCAACTAGGAGCGCGCTAGCAGCGTTTCGGATAACGCGTGGAGCCGCGTCGCGCTTGCGATATAGGTACGTATCTATGCATGTAAGTGAGTAGCCACCTATGCATTCTTCGTATATAGGACTGACTCTGTGGACGTCGAGGTATACCTAGGTGCTTGCGGCCGATACGCGAACAAAGTTATGACTCTCGTCATAAACTGGCGGGGCGCTTAACCTTCCAGGCCTCCCTGTGCTCGGTGCTCGAACCTCATTGACGGTTTCGAAGGTGAAAGATCGGTGGTTGAGCAGGGACAAAGGACGGAATCGGTGTCATAAGCGGGGCGACCTTGAATACGATGACGAGCTCGTGACGCGAGAAAGCGTTCCGGTTTGGAGGCAGAAGAGTGGCACCGCGCACGGCTATCCTATTTATAGGCGGCCCGGCAAAAACACGAACGATGACGGCGGACTGCGGAGTGCCTTCTCCGAACCTCGGCGGAGTGACTGGAGAATCAAGTGGAGAAAGAGCAGGAAAGAGAAGGAGAGATCGGCGGCCAGTAGGCAGTGGGAAGCAAGACGCGAGACGCGAGAAGCGTGAAGTGAGAAGTGTGGAGCGAGAAGTGAGAAGAGAGGAGGCGAGTGGCAAGAAGACGAGATGAGACGAGAGGAGAAGCGAGGGAGTAAAGGAGTGAGGGAGCGAGGGGGAGGCGAGAGGGCGAGGAAGCGAGCTCGATCGGGAGCAACGTATGCGAAAGGAGGAGAGAACCGTCGATCAAACGTCGCGAACGTCCGAGGCGTCTGTCTGGAACGAAGACGTCTCCATCAGCCTTCAGATCGAGCCACACGCTTCTCGTTCCCCTCATTTTTATTACCGCCCCAGGGCCGTACCTACTCTGCTTGCCCGGTCCACTCGATAATCACGGAATAGTAACGCGATAAAGTAAAATCACTCGCCCCTCGATTCCATCGCGTTATCAACCGCGTGCGTCCCTTTGGCGGGACTTGGATCGTCAAGGAGTCTCCGTCGCCGTGAAAAGTGAAGCGATATCGGGGGGCGATGGAAAGGCTGGTAGGTATTTGTCCGGGTACGCTAACTGCACTAGGTACGAACCGTTCGGAAGGTAGTTGGCGAGGAAGCGAACCGATAAAACGGGGAGATAGGTAGCTGATACGGGAACGACGCATCGTCCCCAAGTGTTGCGGCTAGTTCCGACGCGGTTCAACGTATGATTATCCGTTCCCCCGGGGGACCGAGGCGGCAGCGGAGAAACTACGTGGAGGTGGCGCGAACGGGAGCAGAGGAGGACTAACGGAGATGGAGGTAGAGCAACAGCAACGGGCGGCACGAGGGAGGGGGGAGGAGGAGGTGTAGGATGCAGGGGACGGTTATTAGTTGCCACGCCGTTGTCGTTTTATCTTCGTGCCCAATTAGCAAATATCATTCCGTAATGCAACGTGACGGGGCCTCCTCTGAAAAGAGTGCAGCTGCATCGGCATTAAAAAAAAGGGTAGAAGAAAGCAGGGACGCTCGAGGGCTGAGGGGTAGACGGCGGGGGGGGAGGGGGGGGGAGAGGGAGCGTAAAAGAGGAAACGACAAAGATAGCGGGTCCGTTCAAGTTTTTTATTGACATTTTAAAAGGTACCCGAATAATACCAGCCGACACGCGTAATAATTATTGCCTTGCTCGCGCTACCGATCGGTAATACATGGAGCGATTCCCGCGACCAGCACTCCACGAGAGAACAGCATCGATCGGCGAGTTTCAGCCGTCCACGGACCCGCAGTCCCTCTTCCAACTTTATACGAATGGCTCTCGATGGCTCGTTGCATTGTAAATTATACAAGTAACGATCGATTAATTACCAACACCGATGCGCCGGAACTTATTCAAGATTCCGTCGTTACAAGAGCCCTCGACTTCCCACGCGGGGCTCGCGCGGTCGAACCGACTCGCGTCAGCCGCGAATTAATTCCCCTCTTCTCGTTTTGACCGCGGAACCTTGTCGAATCCCACGCGTACCCGCCAGTCGCCACCAACGAAACGCGCACGGGATAAAGCGGCCCCTACCAAAAGCTCGAACGCTCCTCGTAACGCTTCGAGCGTTTCTTAAACTTCTCTACGCGGTTCGCGGCGAGTAGGTGCGGGAGGGTGCGCGGAAAAGTGGAGGAAACTGGAATACCGATGGTGGAGGAGGACAACGGGTCGAGTTCGGGATTGTGGTCAGAGCGGAGAGATCGATCACGAAGTCGTCGGCGTCGCGTCGGGAGAAGGAAGGCGCTAAAGAGGCGAGGAAGGAGCCGAAGAAACGACTGGTTGGCAGTGCACGGTGGTCAGTCAGGTCGATGTCAGCCCGCTAATTGGCAGCCGTGTCGCATAGAGGTAGCTCTCGAACTCGAAGCCGGTTCGTGTAGCTGGTAGCTTCGCATCCCATCGCGTCGCCTCGCGTAATTCGTAAGCGGTTCTTGCCCCTTCTTTCGCGGATGCTCCTTCCCTCACAGATTATCCTCCCTGCGTCGATCTTTCTCTCCTGAGTCTCCTCCCGGCTTGCCTGCCATCCACGTAGGTATCTATAAACCTCTTGCCTCTCGGATCATCGCGCTTTAACGGTAGGTACGCCACTGGGTGGCGACGCACCCCCTATCGTTCCCCTGCGAACACCTTTCGTCTCCGCGTCCCTTTAGGTATACGTTTACGCATCGCGCGTGGGCGACACAAACGGAATGGACAGTCTGACAGGGAGAACGTCGGAACCAACGACACAGAGGGCCACAGAGCCAGAGAGCCAGAGTGACGGAGAGGCACGCACGAGTGTTGAAGAGAGCGAGGGGAAGCAGCGGGGAAGCAGAGGGGAAGAAAAGGAGGTGGTGAACCGACACAGGGCGATGTATGTATTCGCTGTTGCATGCCTACGAGCTCGACCACCGTTAGCTGACGTAGAACAACGATACACCTTGGGTGGTCATGGCAGCGTTTGTTCTTTCAGATCGCGTATACGAGGTCGCCAGAGTTATTCCTAATAGACCACCGATGGTTCTTTTCATCGGTAGGTCCAGTTCGCGGAGGTGCATCGGGCGAAAAGAACAGAATGTTGAGCGTTTAGTTAATTACTCGTAGGGATGGGTAAATGGAGGGAACGACTTGGGGGTAAGGTGAATCACGGGGATTGAAAGGGGACCACGCGCGACACTTAAGGATGAGATGTAACTGCGGAGAAACAGTGAGAAGATGAACGGAGTGAAGATCGGAGAAACCGCCAAAGGATGCGGAATGTCCGCCGTTGGCGGGACACGGGCAGCAGAGCGGTGGAGTACGGTGGAGGGAAACTGGGAGCAGTAGGTGGAGGTGGAGGTGGAGGCGGCGGCTGCTATCTGCACCGTGGCTGACACCTGACGGATAGCCTGGCGTCGGCAACGCGGGATATTAATTTGGTAATTTATGAGGTCCGATTAGGCAGCGCTATCTGTCGAGCTAATGCGCGAACCGTTGGCAGGTCATCGCCAAAGGGCCTGTATTTCGAGCCGCTAGAGGCCCTACCACCGCAGGGACCTCCGGCGACTTTGACCCTATAACATCCCCTAACGCTGTGCCACGGATACCCTCTCTTTCTCTCCCCATACGACGGTAGCTACGGATTTCACAGACTCCGAAGGAAAAGTTGGCCCGCCAACGACAAAGCCAGTTTGTTTTTTCGTTTCGTTTCGTTTGTAAAGAGAGGCGAATCGTCTTTAAACTATGAAGCGACTATAGCTTCGACCCCGATCGAACCAGCAAAGCCATGTTACAACTGACGCGTGATGGATGGACGCACAATGGAAGAACACGCGTGCCTGCGTGCGCGTTACCAGCTCGAAGCGTGTGGGTATGGACGTAGGTGGATGAGAATGAATGGCTCTCGTCAAACGGAAGGGACCGCCCGCCGTTTCGCGCCGTAATACGCGTCCACGTAAGAAGCACAGTAGGTCGGCTTATCGATGACCGGACGGAGGGCTACTTATCCACCGGAGAACAAGCCACTTACCGGGTTCAACATCAAACGTCTCGCGCCCTGTTTGTCGCTGAACCTGAGCCCTCCTCCGAATCAATAGCTATCGTTCTAAAGTAACCTACGTCCAACGATATTTCATTTACCGACTCTTTTCCCCCCTTGAACGATACCGTTGCTAAAGTGCGCACGTTAATTAGGAGATAACGCAAACGGGAACGGGACCGGGAACGGGAACGCATGCGGTAAAGTTGTGGAGGAAGAGCGATCTGGACGGTACGCGGACGGGTTTGCATCATCGACCAGAAGACAGACATCGCCGTGGTAAGAACCATGTTTATCTTGGACAAATTGCGTGCTCGGTCTTATTCGGCGTCAGCCCGTCGTTATCGCGTCATCTCGGCAATTTATCGATAGCCGCGAGCAAGCCAATCGAGAGATCGCAGAACGGCCGGTGAGCGCGTTTCGCGGGCCCGCAGCGGCGCGTGAGTTTCCGCACCGCCCGGTCGAGAGGAAAGCCTCGAAGCGAAAAGAGGCAGCGGTAAAAGGGAACGTTTAAACAGTTTAACCGTTTAACGGTTCGCGAGAGCGTGCGAAATTAGAGTGTATTCGCAGTACCGTCGATTTGCTACGGTTCGGTCAGGTCCTTGGATCGAATCACGGAACGGGAATGCAGGGAAACGCAGAAAGCGCCGAATCGAACGGGAAAGACAATAATCGAGTGTAAACAAAAAAAAAAAATACTTTCAGCGGGGTGGTAGTGCGAACAATGGTAGCCACAAATCAACGGGATTATGCCACTATTTCACGCATGGCTATGGCCGGCTAGCATGATAAATCAAGCTGTCGTTGGGCCACAATAAACAATAACATTTGGACGGCCGGCTGGCGGGACGGCTGGTGCGACTCTTCTTCACTTAACTCGGTCATTCGCTCGCTCCAGCGCACGCTCCGATCGCACGTGTTATTTCCTCGGCCTCGACGCTCCCGAACGCACACCGGTTCTCGATAATAAATCGTTTCGCGAGGACATCGACGAGCGCGTGGGCATTTCGCCGAGGCCTGTCGTTCAACTTTTCGTTGCTTTTTTTTTTCTCTCCCTCACCCTCACCTACACCCTCGGCCCCTCAGCGCCCGTCGCTATCTCTCTTGCTCTTTCGCGATAACCGCGCTATTAAATCTGTTACGATAAAGAGCTCCCTTCGAGCAGCGACCAATTCCACTCGTTATCGATTCCCCCCTCGGTCCTCGAGGTAGGAGCGGTTTCGCGGAGCAGCCCGCGAAAAACGCTTTCCACCGCGTCCAGATGAAACGTACGCGTCCACGGGGGAGGTGGAGCGATTATTTTCCACGGATAAGCATAAAACGAGTTCAAGTATTTGTTCGTCGATGTATATCGAGCTCGCGAACCGGTCGTGTATGACGATCGACCGAGTGCTCGGCCATACACTCCCGGCCGACTAATTATAGCCTCCTATTTATTTTATTTACGCGTATGCGCGCGAGCGCACCGCCGCTCTCGCTCACGCACACCGGGAACGGTGTTGCAGTCATAAATCAAAATTCCATTTCAACGTTCTAACGAAGGATCAAATAAAACACTTTAATTGACGTTTTTACGGCGGCCGGCAGCCCAAGTCGAACTGCTGCCTGCCTATCCGCTCGATGGCTGACCCCGCTCTGGCTCTTTCCTTCGTTCGGTTCTCTACTCGCCCCGACTCGTCTCGTCTCGTCTCGTCTCATCACGAATACGCGTGGAAGAAAAACGTGCCGCCGTTGGTGCACGAAGAATACAGCCTCAGTTTGTCGCGATTGCTCTGGATTCTGCTGTCAGCAAAATCCTTACCTATAGCAGTGTGTCGAGCTAGGGTTTCGCTCTGATCGTCACTGCATCGTTCAGTAAATGAATTTGGATTGCAAGAGTTTTCGTCTTTCTCGAGCATAATGACGTGGAAAAAAGAGGGAAGCAGAGTTGGGACCGCGACTTTGTTCGAATAGAAAGACAGGGGCAGCGGGATGGAGAGAAGGGAAAGAAGGAGATGGGAGGAGAAGGAAAGAGGGTGGAGAGGTGAAGGGATCGGTGATTATAGCGTCGCTGTTATTGTTAAGGGTGCGTCTAGCCGCGTTACTTGCCGCTCTCAGTGATTATCAGTAATTTCACGGTTTTCGGAAGAACCAGCGTAAATATAGAGAATGCCCTCTGGCCACTTTAATATCGTTCCCCGCCGATCAATAATAATAACGGAATACGCAGCTCTTGTCCCGGCCTCGATATACCCGATGTATTATATTATAGTAATTTCGTACCACGATTTCTACCCTTCCACCTCCACCGCCGCCACTACCACCACCACTACCGTCACCCCCGAACTCCGCCCCGCGCACTTTGGCCCACTGCCCGGTTCGAACACTGGGAAAAATACGGTAAATTTGGGGGGAAGCCGAGAAATCGGGCGGCGCAGGGCGAAACGTTTTATATCCGTGAAATTTATACGCGCTTGCCATTTAATTTTCATAGTTTCGCCGAGCGAGATGTCGACGTAACTGTCGGCGAATAAGGTGAGGAACGAGACGAGATGATCGAGATAGATGGAAGGCCAAGGATCGTTGAAGATCGCTGAAGGTGTTGCGACTAGCGGAAGGTGCGGAAGATTTGCAGCTTGGAGTTTCGAGTTTCGAGGCGCCGCGGCCGAGCCAAGCGGGCACGTTTGACGAGCATGAAGGAGCTCGGAAGAATTCGCAAGTCGAACTCGAAGCGAGCGACGAAACAGCCACGGGACGAAATGAAAATAATCTCCTCTCCTCGATGCCGGGATAATGATACTCCACTCTTCACCCTCCACCCCTTTAAATATAAACACACACCCTCGTCGGTCCGCGCCTCTCGTTCGTCCACGTTGCTTTCGCAACCACTACTTTTTTCTCTCTTCCACACCCCGTTTGATGCTCGATTCTAGTTGTTTTGCGGTTTACGACGGTTCGCGTTACAACTGATTATTAGCCGCCTTCCTCCTCCTACTAATCCCCTGTTCTTCCGTCTTTCTCTCTTTCCTTTCTTTTACCCTTACCCGCACGTTCTTTCGCTCCTTTTCTCTCTCCATTATTATACGCGGCCATATACGGCCATTATGCCCAGGCCCCGATATACAACACAATCCTCCGTAATGCTGGCCATAAAATTAAATTAGGGTTATAACACGATTTTTCACAAAGGTTCTGTGGGCCGAGCCGCACCGCGCCGAGCCGAGCGGAATCGGGACGAGACGAGCCGTGGCGTACGTTTTCGATCGTCGCGTCGTTCTCCTGTTCAACGTTTTCTCGTGCCTCTTCGGCAACTACCTGCATCGATCAAAAGTTCCTGCCAATATATCCCGATCGCTCGATCGTGCCGTGATGCTCGAGGTCCTCGACACAGCGCGCGCTCAAAACGAAACCGAGCCTGAGAACCTGAGAATTCACATTGTAGAATGCAGAAATTACATCGCATGGTATGCAAGTTACAATTGCAGCAGCAAGCATTTAAACGTTTTGCAAAAGCAACGAGAAGAAATCGCGAACGTCTAGGAATGGCGTGTTTGTTTCGGATCGCTGGTGGTCTATTTAAATTCGCGAATAATAATTCCCAGACTGTCTGAATGGTTGGAACCGTTTAGTCTGTGTCCTCTGTCCGTTACAGATTTATGAGCTGCAACGGTTTTTGATTGCGGGTCAACGGTGATGGACGGTGTATATCGGTGCAGCGACATATATATATATATATTTAGTATATCTATAGGTATATACGATGCGACGCGTATTAGGGTCAATCGGTAGAAATATCCACGTCGTATCAAATCAGCAGGGAACTGAGACGAGAAATGAAGCGACGTCTGGCGTTCGCCAAAACGGGCAGCATTGAAAAAGTAAGCGTCTTTCGACGTTCGGTTTTCTAACCTACGCGTTATCCCATGCGCACGGTATCGAAACTAATTAATAACTCGACCGACTGTATAGAGACGATAGAATCGTTTCCAAGAACGTTCGTGTTGTCTACCCTTATGAAGAATTCAACGAAGTTGTGGATAGACGAGCGGCACTGGAGCCTCGGATAGAGAGATAGATAGATGGAAAGGGAGAGATAATAGACCTATGGGGGAAGTGAGAGGCAAAGTAGAGAGAAGGCGCGTGCAGGGAGAAGGAGAGAAAGAGAGGGGCAAAGTTTCGGGAAGGAGAAGCCCGCGAAGAGAATTCGAGAGGCCACAAATCACAGAGCGGTGGTGTGGGACGTTGGAAGTAGGGTTCGTCGGAAGGTAGAAGAGGGCCGGAGAGGTTGGGGGCAGCGATAACAGGGGGGTGGATGGGTGGATGGGTGGACGGTTGGACGGGTGGTCGGGTGACGGGGCAGGGTGGCGTAACCGGGTTGGGAATGGGGGCGAAGTAAGAGGTGGAGGCAGGGGGCATAGGTAGAGGCGGAGGTGGAGGAGGAGTGGCAGGCTGCAGACGCGGGGCGCGACATGCTTTATGACGTCTGTTCATCACATCGCCCCAGTCTCATAAATTAGAAATCACCCCTTAGATAGCTGGCACCCATCTACGATGGCGTCAGTGCCGTATCGTGGGAGGCAGGGATCGCCTCCGACTCGACCGATGTGCAAGAAGGCGGGGGAGTGAGACGAACGCCGAGAGGCAGGAGGAGGAGGAGGTGGCGGCTCCGGCGGTAAGGGTGGAGGGAGGGCAGAGGGGCAGCACGGACGACGGCAATAATTTTCACCGTATGTCACGGCGGTAGAAGAAAAAAACTGGGCATGGCTCCGGAGAATCGCACGAACATTCCTGTTGACCCTGCTGTTCTCCTCCGCTCGCGTTTTAGACGCACAGAAAATCCAGTACGCGGCGTAAACGCAACCGCGGCTCGAGATCGATCTGCGCTACCTTCTCAGAACGAAAAAAAAAAAATAACCTACGTGACAGCAGCTAGCAACCTTTGCATCGCTATCGAGATCCAGAAAATCTCGGTGGCCATCGTAATCGAAATAATTCACGTGGAATATAATCGATCAGTAACGATCCGACTGCAATTGTCCCTTCTTCCATGGCAGCATCAGCGATACACACCAACACATTTTCCAAGAGTATACTTGTGCCTATACTTTTGCGATGCCCAGCTGTCGTTACTGGCATTACTGTCGTTTCAGACACACACTGATCTATCTGTTTCTCCTGCTTTCTCTCTCTCTCTCTGTCTCTTTCCCTTTTCCTTCCTTCGTCCAAGCCGAATCGCTACATCCGCCTTCTTTCTGGTAAGAAGAGCGACAAGTGCGGGCGGACTGACACTGTGCCAAATATCTTCCGTACCCTCTAGGCTTCTACCACATAGGCATGTTTCCTTCTCTCCACCGTTCCCCTGTCTCTTTCGGCCGTCCGCGTATTCGTTTTGTCACTTTACGCCAGTTGACTGCGAGTGGCCGAGTCACCAAATTCTGCACTAACGATTGCTCGCGTTAAAGGTGAGCGATCGATGTCGCGTAAGAAGATTCGACATAAATGGTTGCAGCGAGACCGAACACAGGGGTGTGAGATAAACGAGCGAACAAAGAAGAACGCAACTCGAAGATTTCTTTCAAATCCCTTGGTATCGCGAGAATTTGGTAACGAAGCAAATGACGCGGACACGAACGAAGCATCCAGTCACAGTAGAGGAATTCGGGGAGAAAACAAATTGGAATCTTTAACCGTGCTCGCGGCCAGACGGATCCGTTGTCGGAGGAAAGTTTAATTGGTTCTCGAATCCTAACGATTAATTAATCTTCGATTGACTCTCGACTACTAATGATTCATTACGGAGGATCGAATACTGAAACGGATTTTCAGCGTACAGGGGAGAAGCGAATATAAACTCTCGAAGGAATAGTGGACAGGCAGAGGGTTGGACACCGCGACTGTCCAGTGTACGCTGCAGACTCATCGGTGACAGGAGGACGGTTGCTGTCGTCATACCCTCGGTTCGTTCAATGATGCGGGAGAATACTCGTGAAAAGTGTGCAGCCGAGATACGTGTCGCGAAGGGGTAGGATGTGGTGCAGCGGTAGCAGCGGCGGCGGCGGTGGCAGCAGCAGCAGCAGCAGCAGAAGCAAGAGTATGAGGACGAAGAGGAAGAAGAGGAGGAGGGGTTAGGAGAGTTGGCATCAGTGGTAGTAGCGAGAAAGGGTGGTAGTGGTTGACGAAGAGGACGGCGTTCACCAATACCAAGAACGCTAGCGTTTATGTGAACGATACAGAGGGGTGAGCGAGTTTGGAGTACGGATTCGACGGTGAGGCGAAGCTGTCCATCTCGCGGCACGTCGCGGTAGAATGGAGTCGTGGAGTAGGTCGAGGGGTGGGTGGACGGTCGAAGGTGGAGGAGGCAAGGAGGAAGAGGACGAGGAGGAGGTGGTAAAATGGGGGTGGTAGGTGGTGGGTGTCTGAATGGGGAGGGTGGTAGCTGTCGCTCGCCCGGGCAGCAGACGTCTTCTGACCCGGCCGGTGGCTCAACTCGACTCAACTAGACTCTGCTTGCTGGCAGGAGGCAGCAGCCGGAGAAGGAGGAGGAGGAGGAGGAGGAGGAGGAGGTGGTGGAGGCGGGGGAGGAGGAGGTGGGCACGGGGGTCAGGGGAAAAGGAAGGTTCGTGGAGGAGACGAGAGGAGACGCGAGCAGGGATGGAGAGAAGGGTGGGTAGGTGATGGCGATGGTGCGGGGTGCGGATGGTAGGTGCATTGCTTTTCACAGGAGAAGGTGGAGGAAGTTGGGGGTCGTAAGGGTGGCAAGCGTATCGATCCGGACGGAGCTTGGCTGACGGCTGACGAGGCCGTCACGCGAGACGAGTCGAGTCGAGACGAGACGGGACGAGACGAGACGAGACGGGACGAGACGAGACGAGACCAGACGAGACCAGACGAGACTAGACGAGACGAGACGAGACGAGACGAGACGAGATGAGACGATACAGCTGGACGGACGGACGAACGAACGAACGCACGAATGGACGGACGGACGGGCGAACGGACGGACGGACGGACGGACGAACGAACGGAGGAGACCCCACTCCGATCTTCCCTTGTATCCTGGATCCTCGTGGAGGGTCGCGGCGACGGGGTGGATAAAGCGGCGAGCTGTAGTAGACTCCGGGGAGAGGGTGGAGGAAGATCGCGGCGACCAGAGGACGGAGGACCGAGGGGCCGCGAGGGAAACTCGAGAGATACTGCTTACTTCCCCTTCGGGGCCTTCTCGTTGCGAAACAGTACCTAGATTGTACGTGCACGGCCGAATAGCTTGGCCACCGTACCGCGATACCATACTTTCCTTCCTACTGCCGTACTTTTCCCGCATCCGTGTGCACGCACACCTACCTACGCCCGCTAGTGCGCGCGTGGGCGTCTTCTATTCGGCGTGTGACCGTCTCACCCTTGGAACTTGTAACGTGGTTATGCACGCGTGTGCGTTTACGAGTTTTGGCTCGGTAGTCCAGCCAAACTGCCTTTATCGAAGACTGGGCAAATTTCTGTCTCGCACCCGGAACTCTCGGTGCTTCGGACAACTTTTACGAGAACGATTACTCTTGTTAATGAGGGACGGGCTTGGGTCCCTCGACTGCTTCGATCGATCCAACGCTTTTCGAATTCTCCGGCTTGATCGATAAAGACTAAAGGGAAGCAGGCGTTCAACCTTTCTTGCAAACTCTCAACTATTTACAGCTCGGAGATGGAACGCGAGATCCAATCGAAAGGTCGTGACAGCAGTAAAGGAGGGTGGATTCCTTTTCATTGCTTCTGCCTAGCGTATCGTGGTGAAATCCTGTGCGCGTGCCGATCGTACGTTGGCTCGTTGGCTCGCCGAGTTTACCTCTGGCGGTACATAGTCACCGAGGAACACTGCCGTTCACAGCCCTCGCTGGAGGGTTTCCTCGTCGAGTCTGTCTTCCTCTCCACACCCTCCAGTGAATCTAGCTTCGCCCCTCTTTACCCACTCACCCCAATCTGAATGAGTGTCTCCACGAGTCTCGTTTCGATGTTACGAGCGACTCGGCGCGGCGTCGCGATTTAGTTATCTGTACGGAGAGTTTGGAGCGGTACAGGTATCTCGAGGGAGCTTGCAAAAGGGGAAGAAAAGTGTGAGGGCCGGGGAACCGAGGCGAGGCGAGGCGGCTCGGCGCGGCGGGTGCGTACAAGGAATGGTCGAACGAGAGAAGTAAGAGGAGGAAGAGGAGAAGGAGGAGGAGGAGGAAGAGGTCAAACGCACTACCGCCTCCGCTTGCTCGTCCGCGAGCGTTGTCGCAAAAGCAAAAGGCTCTCGGCGAGCGCAAAGGCCAAACACCGAAAGTCACTTAAGCGTGCCGGCACGTTCGACGTGGTGCGGTGCGGTTCGGCGTGGCGTGGCGTGGTGCGGTAGTTGGTTTTCGAGTGGCACGGCGTGTCGCCGTTGCGAGGACACGCCGTTGCGTTCTCTTCGGCCGATCAGCGCCCAGCCGGAAAGAGAGTTGGAAAAGGAATTCGTAAGGACGCTTCCCTCGACGCGAAGGTTCCGATCCGCGAAGCGGCAGTCCGCTGTTGGGCTTGATTTATTCCCCGGCGAACTCGAGTTCGGTATCGTATCTCTCTATAAGAATAGCCGCACGGTGCGGATTTATTTCGGAGTATGGACCGGCGATATATATCTCACTCGACTGTTTGTCAGGCAAACGGCGAAGAGCAACAAAGCCGCTGGTAAACATAAAACAACGGCACTGCATCGGGACGGTACGGATACGCTTTGATGTGCTGCCACCACCCGCGAGCGTCTCTAGCAGCTCCTTTATGGCAGCCATCGGGCATCTGTCGTACCGCCGTCTTTTTCTCCGGCTAATTTATTAGCACCGCTTAGAGAATGGCGCGGAGAAAGATCCGGCAGCAGGCGTTAGCCGCGCCGCGCTGCGCCGCGTCTCTCGGTATAAATCGGGAGACGGATCAGTCGGATACAGCGACGCCGGTTTTACGAGCATCGAAAATAGGGTGAGAGGAGCGCGAGAACGTGCGCGACCACGACCACGACCACGACCGCGCCCGCACCCACGACACACCGCATCGCGCGCTGCCGTTTGCTCGCATTTAACGCGATGAAAACTCTCTTCGCGTTAAATGATTCATTCGGAACCGGAATATCGACGACGGCCACGTCGTCGACTTGTTCAGACGTTCGCGTTGGACGGTTCTCGCTAAACCAACGCCACCGAACCTCCGTCGGCTATCAGATCACCGAAACCGCGAGCGACGCGATGAAAATTCTGACACCGTCTGTTTCTGCGATACGTATTCTCGTAGTATCCGCCATCTATCATGCTTACCATTTGCATACGAGTGAATTCAAATGCTATTGGAGATATATCGTTGCGGCAAAAGATTACAAAAGGAAAAAGGACGCGGTTCCTCCTTGGCGAGGTCTCATTTATCTCCAGACGTACCTACTGCATTTGGCATATTTGCTCGTCGATGCGATATCCCGTGTAAATCACGCTCACCGGAAATAATGGGAGCCGATTAGAAAGCTGATTTCGATGGACGCGCACAACGCGGAAACCTCGAGCCCGAACCTTTCACGCATGGATAATTCGTTACGCGTCGAAAGCGACTTTGCATTTGTCTCCGATCTATCACCATCGCGTAAAATCCACGAGAATTTTTCACGGCAAGGTTTTCCATATCTTACGTAGGCATCTTCTCTCGGAGAAGGTCATCCGGCGATCAACCATCGTGTTAGTTTTCAAAGTTTAGGCGTGGAACGTATGCCGGTTCCCGGTTTCCTCAACGTGCCGAAGCCGGCCGAAGGTCGTGCCGCTTTTTCCACGAGCTTGAAGGATTTATGGCAGTGGGGGAGTGAGGCTTCGAGGCCCAAAAATCCGTCGGCATTGTTTGAGGTGAAAGTTTTGCGCAATGGGCGTTGTGCTCACCATGGGTCACCGAAGGCTTTTGCTGGGATCGCTTGTGAATCTCTCCTTACGACGAGCAGGTATCGACTGTGCACCGTATGCCCGGCAGCATCTTCGCCAGAACAACAGAAATCGTCGTAAACTTTTTGCGGTACGTTTCACGGGCCTTGCGTCAGCCGTCAGGTAAGCGCATGGGAAAAGCATCTTCGTCCTCGTAGTTCGTTCAAGGTTCTCGTTTTGAAAAAAATTGTCCACTGGGCCGGGCCAACGATTCAGCCTCCGCTAACATCGTTTCAAAAATTGAATTTTCCCGGCGAAACAGCCGATTATCGCGCGACGCGGCACAGCAAACTGTCCATTAGTAACTTGAAATTCGGACCGAGCCGAGCCGAGTACTCGAAGAGAGAGAAAAAAAGAAAAATCGACTCGTCGGTTCTCTTCGAGGCGCTCGAAAAAATTCGAGTAGGTACTCGATTCTTTGGAGCCGCTCGGTTTTTACGAGTACTCGGATCTTCGAGCCGAGTGATTCTCGGCTCGCTGTCCATCTCGTAGGAAACACTCATTCGTTGCTCGAGCGAACAACGCTTCTAAATATAATCGAACTTGAGGGTTGAATAAATAAGGCGCGTTTGTCGGCGGATCAATCATTTTTATCCGGTTATCCCGATTCACCGAAACTCTCGAGGAGGCCAGCTACTTAGTGATGCTCGCGGACGGGACGATATAGGTAGGTGGCGGTGTGCTGGCATTATAATTCTGGACTTCCGAAAATATCCGGTAGCAAAGTTGAACGTACATGCGGACGGACGGACGACGGCCGTCTGGAAGCGCGTGCGCCAACTCCAAGTGCTCTTCCTGCTTTATGAATGGACCCGTGGATCACGAGTTGCGGAGAAACGCACGGAACGGAGACCCAACTCGATCGTGTCCTCCAGAGCTATCCGACCGACACGTTTTATAATTACTCGCAGGCTGCTACTCGATTACCTCGAAAGTGCATAGCCACAGTTAATAGTTGAACCACCGTTATCGAACGAAATACAAGGCCTGCGTTATCAATAATTCTCCAGCTCTACATCTCCCCCGCGCAAAATACGCTCGCCGCACCACCACTTTCTCCATTTCGGCCGAAGAAAATGTGACTCGC
Organism: Andrena bicolor; assembly: GCA_960531205.1. NCBI lineage: Eukaryota > Metazoa > Arthropoda > Insecta > Hymenoptera > Andrenidae > Andrena > Andrena bicolor. The sequence continues at coordinate 38,383,566 of OY482665.1, forward strand.
GACTCGTCGCCCGATCCGGAGATACATACTTACGCAAGATCGAGTTACGGGCGAGTTTGCTTTTTCGGACATTAAAGCGAGAGCCGAGAAGATGCCTCTAAACTGCACCTGTTGCGCCAGCAGGGCACGAATTTTCTGATAAATAGCCAACGCGTTAGACTAACGCGATCTTGAATCGCTCACCGTTTCTCCCCGGTCGGCAGGAGTGACAATAAATAATTGCAGCTTTTTAAAATCGACTCTTCCAACGAATCTTTTCCCGTTCAACCAATTACGCGTTGCGTTCGTTTGCTCGCGTTCGTAGGCAGGTAGGTATCCAGTGGCACGGATCGGACCGGACCGATCTCGCCGATATTTTATCAGGAATTTTACAGTAGGATAAGACCAGGATCTAACGGCAACCTTTTCTTGGTAATATACTGCTAATTAACTTCCCCGGCGTAGCAATCACAGCACCGATCGTGCGCTCGATAGACGAGAGATCGATTCGTGCCAAACGGCGTGTTTCTCGGATCCTTTCACCGGGACATCATAAATTAAACGGAGAAATTAGCTCGAGCCACGCTGTCCGATTCGTAAAGCGGATTTTGTTGTTTCTCAGCTTATTCGTGGCCGTGGCTACTTTCGCTGACGGCTTCATCCTATCGCTCTCGTTTCGTTCGAGACCCGACCGCTACTAAATAGCTACGATCCTCCTGATAATAGGTAGTAGGGCTTAAAATGAACGCTCGCGTACAAAACTCGAGATACGCGCCCGCGTCGTTCAGAAGCGTGGAACGTATCGGCTCGGTTTGAAAGAAGAACGTCGTGGAAAGGCCCCGGACCCCGGCCGTATCGGATCGGAGGCTCTGGCAAGTCTGCCATCACCGCGGAAGCTGGCGAAAAACTGTGGCGTTTACGGCGCCGAAACTCCGTAGACTGCCGTGGATTTATGTACGCGGCGGGCATCCGCGCGCGCGCACAACGAGATTTATCGGCGCTTGGCCGAGTTTCGGTAGGGCAAGTTGAGTGAATTGTAAATGTTTCCGGCAGAACTTCACCAAGATGGCGTCCTCCACCAGGGGCGAGTTTGTTTACGCCTCATGGCTCCCCACGTGGGAAAAGCAGCATGGCGCGCATCGAGCCTTCAAGCCCACGAGCCTTCTTGCCGTTACACCACGGCTCTTCATCTACCGATCCTTACGAAATTTTCTCCGTCGCCCCGATCGCGCACACAATTCTACTCGAGTAGTCATTTCGCAAATCAATCCCGAAATCCACATTTTCGTTCGGCCCTTTAGAATTTTCAGCACCGTCCAACCGACGACGCGACGCCACGCCAACTAACGAACTTACCGAAAAGTTGCAACTGATAAAAAAATTCTCTACTTGCTCTCTTTACACAAAAGGTAAACTGTTAACGAGGAACGAAATACTTTAGATACCTATACGACACTTCTCCTCTGATTGATTTATATATTGTTTCCGCGCAAACGCGCAAAAAGTTTCACGAAACACGGCAAAAAGTTACGTTGCGTCGACGTACGCGCCCAGAATGCCTCGTGGCGTGTAAAATAACTCATAACCGAGGCATGGGAATAAATAACATTATTGTTTCGCGAGGATCGTAGGGAATGAGCAACGTCTCGGAATCAGAATCGATAAAATTGATCTCTTCATTAGGAAAGTTTCTCGGAGCGTTGGAAATGCCGTTTTATCGAGGGGACGAGTATACGCGTAAAGTTCAGTGGAATTACCCGGGAAACGACGCGTGGCTGTTGAGCAGCGTGCTGTTGCACGTGGTCCCGCATACTTATAGTCGACAAAATGACAACGATGGAACGCGCACGTCGCATGCCAGCTAGGTGCCAACGCAGGACAGTAAATAGTTCGCTTTTTTTTACTCTTATTTTTATACAGAGACACCGAAGAGGACGAGCGAGTGTCGCTGGAGGCGTAGCATTACGAGTGACTGGCTTCATGGACCGTCCACCATTGTAAATGAACGAAACGAACGAAAACAACGAGAAGATATTTTGTAGCTGGACTCACATTTCATGCGTTGCGGAGCGTGCTGTTTCCTTCGGGGCATCTGCGTCCTTCGGGGATGCTCGATTATCTGTGCGGCCTCCAGGTCTTCTCTTCTTAGACGCAGCCGATCGGATCCGAAACATGTGACGGTGGTGTGTCGAAATCTCCCTCGCAGAGTCCGGCGTAGATCTTCCGCGGGAAACTGTTGCAAGTTTCCCCGTTACGCGCACTACAGTCACCCCACTTGCACGTGTCCGACGATCACTACTACCTCATCGTGATTTCGCCGGTTCGCGATATCGTTGGCGCTCCAACGATCGGCGTCATCGTTCTGCTTTCGTTCGTTTTTTTTTTTCTTTCTATTCTTTTTCTCTTTAGAGACGAGCAACAACTGCACCCGTGTCGGTACACGCGCGGAACTTGGTCATGAAAACACTATTGGAAGCTATCGTATACGAAGAGAGTTGGTGGTTTCGCTGCCTCCAAGTAGAGATCAAATCGAAGTATCCCACTGTTCGCACTTGAGCGGCTGCGAACATCCTCCGGTCTCCTGATCCATCGGGATATCGGGCTACCGGGGGACAGCACTCCAGACTGTCGGTCCCTTGGTCACTAATATGTTGCGTATCACTGTGGTATCGGCTCACTGGTCGGAAACGTAGGAACGCAGGTCCGCTGGGATGACGATCAGTTACGTCGGGTATGCCGCACCTACGAAGGATCCAAGAGAAATGTGTGAGAAACGCGGCTTGATTTGTGGATAATTGCGCGTCGCGAGGGGAACACCCAGGGGTATTCTTCGAAAGGTAGAAAGCGTTCGTTCCTCCGCGCCTAAACTCGCTAGGTAATCGCTACCGTGTACGTAGCTTGTCGACTTTGGATACTGGACACTTTCCGCGAACGCACTTTCGAGACGATGAGACGGACGCTAGATCACCTGACGCGACGCGGTACCCGGATACTCGCGTTCGAGCTCCCGCGGTTACGGAGGAACGAACCGCAGGATCTTAGGATCCTGATAATCGCGCGGTAAATCGTCTCTGGGGCCGCGTGCCTCGCGACGACGCCTTGCATCCACTCGAATCGCGCGCACGACACTCCGCCGTACGTACTTACGTTCGTACGTACGGAGCTACCGAAAGCTCGCTCGAGAGAGGAAAATGGAGATCAGAGAGACAAAGAAGGAGAAATAGAGTGTGAGTAAGAGAGAGAGAGAGAGAGAGAGAGAAAGAAAAAGAGCGAGGTTGGAGTATTTAATACGCGACCGCGATCGCGTCCTTTTGCGCGCCCGTGTGTGTTTACCTGGGAGACCGATTGAACGCGCACGGATGAACGGGAGAAACAAAGGAGGAGCGGCGAAGAAAGTGGTGCATGAGATATCGTGGAAGATCGAGACGGATAGGCCGATAGGTGAATAGATATTGCAAGAGGGCAGGAGAGAGAGAGAGAGAGAGAGAGAGAGGGGGGAGAGGGACAAATAGATGGGGAAAGAACGCGGGGGTAGAGGGCGAGAACGAGAACAAGGTAGAGAGAAAAGAAGCGGAGGTGGAGGAGGAGGTGGAGGTGGAAGTGGTGGCTACCGTCGTTCGTGGATCGCGAAATCGAGCGGGCGGCGGTCCAGCGCTGACTGACTACGGACTGGCGTCGCGGCGGCAGGCCGCGTGGTGGGGGGGCCCCAGGAGTAGTAGTCCTCTTTCCCTCTCGTCTCCGCGGCTCGTTCTCGTTCTCGGTCTCGTTCCCTCGCTTGCCCGCGCTTCCTTGTTCTCCTCTGCTCTCCTCTGCTCTCCTCTGCTCTCCTCTAGCTCGCGCGCACTCTTCCTACACTCTCCGTCGTTTCTTCTTCAATTGCACACCCGCGTTCGCGTCCACGTTACCGACGTGTATCCACACCTCGCGAAAACGGGACGAAGCGATTCCCGAAAATGGGGGTACGGAACGAACCACCGAGGCAACGCTGCGAAAGGAATATTGGCGGTGGGGGGTGGGGGGTTGGGGAGGCGGTGGAGGAGGAAGAAAAGGAGAATCACCGGACGAGAGAATCAACTCCGAAGTTGCGAGCGGGACGTAAGCGACGAAATCGCGCAGGAAGAAGCGTTCTCCGTGACTGACAGGCTTTCTTCGAGTAGCCGAAGGGGGTTGGTAGCGAGGATAGCGGCGGCGCAATGCCAGCCACTCGACAGACAGTTTTAACGCTGTCACCGCACGCACGCCCTTTATTTTTCCCTACCTACTTGCACGCGAAAAAAGTCCGTGGCGCGAAGGGCAAAGAGGAGCGAAAAGAGCGAAAAGGGCGAAAAGCCGCGACGAAAGTTCGTCGATGGGCCCGAGGGACTGACGTGTTCGAGAGGTGGTCGAAAAAGGAGGCGGGGCCCTCATCCACGTCGGCCCCGGTCTATCCTGCGAGAGGGGACACACTGCTACGTTTCAATGGTACCACCTGCCGCCGCGAGAGGCGCTGGTGTCTACCATACTACGGCGTCACGGAGCCACACCTACGAGTTTCTCGCGACTTTTCCTTCCTCCGAGGCCATCGAACTTCCCGCGGATTTTGGTAAGTGCACAAACTGCCTTCTCCCGTGTCGGGAAACCCGTCGCGATACTGCAAACCCGCTCCACCTCGTCGAAGCCTCGGAATCGAGAGATTTTAAAAGATAACCTCAAAACCTACACGAAAACTAAAAGCTCATTGTCGACGATTCTACGTGGATTCTTTCGAGTATTCATGGAAGTAGACTATCTACATTCGTTCCTAGTATCCAACGAGTTATCCAGGGAATGTTAAAAACCAACGGACGATAGTTGTGGTTAGATATGCGAGGAATTAATGAAAGACTGTCGCGCGATGCGCGTTTACGATTCGGGATTTGCGTCCCTTTTGGTGACAGCTTTCACCAACGATCCAGGCTGCGATTTTTATTTCCAACGCGTCACATTCCCCCAGAAGTGGAACCCTAACCCCGTTTTTTGTCGATCAGAAGGTGTCGCATCCGCGAAGCCGCGAAAGAGTTATCGACGGCGATAATCATTAGACTCGAGAGATCACTTTCGTCGCTTACCTTGCTGCTGGTGTTCGAAGTGCTCGAGTTTCTGCAAACGTGAAATCCATGGGCCGGTTGCACCGGGTGACCGTAGAATGTAGCGTGCTCCGAGGAACCGTTGTTGCTTCGGCGATTCGGCGGATCCTCGAGGCACTTTTCGGCTCATCATCGCGTCCGGTTGAATAGCCGCGCGCGATTCACTGATTTACTACGATTCGCGTGAATGATCGAGGCCGAGGAAAAGAAAGGGACGGCGGTAGAAGGATACGCGAACGAAGGGAACGGCGAGCGGAGCTCGTTTTGGCGGGCGCCGGTGGCGGCGTTGCGGTAGTCGGCGGCGTTGCGCCGCGCCGAGGGGGAAAGAGCATTGGCGTACCAACTACAAGATTGTGCCCGCCTACCAGGCGGAGCTCGCATGATCTATAGCGTCATAGAACACCCCTGCAGTCGTGGTAGGAACCGAACGGCGACGCCCACGTTGTGGAACGTGCGCGATGCCCCCGCCGTCACTGCCGCCTCCGCCGCCGGGATGTTTATGCTCCCGCCGGTGTGTCTCTATCTAGTCGCAGCTCCGCCGCCGCGCTGTTTCTCTCCTGTCGTTGCTGCTACCGATGCTGCCACCGCCGCCACCGCCGCCGCCGCCGCCGCCGCTACCGTTGTCGTTGGCGTTGGCGTTGGCATCGTGGTCGCCGTGGCTCTTCTACTCCTACCTCCTACTTATCCGGCTCCTTCCACCTTGCGTTCATTACCGCTAAACATTCCTGTCAATTAAAAGTGCACCGGCGCCCGATTTACTGCCAGCTCACTCTTCGTCCTTCCCCCCCTCCCCCTTCCCCTGCGATCCCTCCCCCGGTCCCACTATATTTTGCAGATCCGATATTAACGACCTTCAGCAAACGTTTTTCTCTCCCCTTTCTCTGTTCTCTCTCTTTTTCTTTTTTTCTCTCTTTCTCTCTTTTTTCTCTCTCTCTCTCTTTCTATCTCTCTCGACTTCCACCAAACTCGCGAACCTTGGCTCGCGTCGTCTTCTTAATAAGGATAAGATAAGCGTCGAGCTACTTTCGATCTCGGATTATATCTCTCATCCAGCAGCCAGTAAATCGTTTCTCCTGCTATCCCTCGATCTGTAATTCCTCCTTCACGCAACCGGTTAGACATCGCGTTCGCAAGGGAACAGTCATCGGGGTCGGCTGTGGGTATTCGGCGGCGCAATCGGAAACTCCGATGACTCGTTTTCGTAACGGTCCATCGCTAGGACGATCCCGCTCGTCGTCATAGTAGTCACGTTCCGATCGTTGCCAATGCCCTTCGCGTTAGCGGGCCGGGTAAAATTCGGTACAGAGGAACGATGGCTCTAATCGACGCGACGATACCGTTTCCACCTTTCAATTTCGTAGCGCGCAATCGAATCGCCGTTGAAACGTCTTCTTTGGAAGAACTCTCGTCGGGGACGGCTCCGGGATCCCTGGTGATTGTCACGCTCGGGTTTTACGCCAATGGTGCCGGGGATTCGAAGCGACGCGGCGGCGACTGTCATAAAGAGTATTTTATTTCGACGATTGCGGCGCCGTTTTTGTTCTGGGGTCGCGAAGCGATCGTGTCGTTTCTACGCGCGTCAGGCCAATTCAACGCCGGCGACATTCGCGGCCCGACGTTTACGAGACCGTTTATTAGGTGACGTTCCCATCGAGTGCTTTCCCCCGGCAGCGGGATTCTTCTCCCCTTTTTGCTGGAATCATACGGAACAGTCCAACTTATCGGGATACACCGTCGAGCGTCGTTTTACCTATGTAAATGCAAAAGGCAGAGCTACTATTAGGGAGAAAGTTAGTTACAAGCCAGAAGAGATGACCTTCCCGTGAGAAGCGTTCGGATGATTCGGCTACCTGAAATGAGTGCCGTTTTAATTTCAGGCACGTCAGAATCGGATAGAAAAGTTGGTATGGGAATAGCGCCGCGGGCGACACGATGGCTGGATCGGTTCGGTAAATTCCCCGGGTTGGGCTACTTGGAGAAATTAATTTGTTTGATTTGCGTAAACAATGTCGTTGGACGGGAGGATGGAAGAGACGGGGGTTGGTGCGCGCGTGGTACGCGTCAGTTGCGTTTGTGTCTCTCGGTGACTGCGGGGGTTCCTTTTACGAGCATTGCCGTCGTCGGTAGACGAGACCGGAGGCACTAAACTTGCGAATATTTCGAAAGACGTCCCGTTATGCAACGACAATGTGGGTCAGCGCACAAGTCCACTGTGTACGTTTGCTCGTTTTGTACCATCAGCTCCCCCCGCGGGACCCGAAATAAGTGCACCTCGTAAAATAAACTACTGCACACCGCTTCTCCCAACTATCTACAGCGGCGGCACCGTCGATCTTTCCGCGATTCCATGACATTCCGAAATTTCCTTGTACATTCCCCGAAAACGCACGTTTCCCGCATAACCTTTCGACAATAAAATTCTCTTCAAGCGAGCCTGAAATTATTCCTCGCCCCGAGCTTAGGGCTACGATTCAACTCCGGCGACGTTGGGTGGGTAGTTACTTGTGCTGTCATCGACATTACCAATCCAAATACGATAGGCATAGGAGTTCGTCGCTCTTTTTTTTCTTTTCTTTCGAAGTTATATCTACCCTCGATAAACGTAGTTGATCGCAAGACTGGGCGCGTAACATTTACGTAGGTACAATGAATACGCAAAATGCGGACGCTTGAAAATAGGTCTGCTATCGATGGTTCCCGCGTTCATAAATTCGCAGTAAAAAATCGCGTATACAAAACACCGGTCGGCGTACGATAAATATTTCCCGGTCGCTGCCGAATCCAATTGTATCTTCTACCTACTGTAGGGTGCTGCGGCTTTTGCATTTATTTTTTCATCCACAGCGTCATTCTATTTCTCTCGATGAAGGAACGATTAATCGCTCTCAGCCATTTTCCTAGAATAATATTGTTAAAAGCCGAAGTGCCAGGGGAGGAATATGATAGCTATGATAAGCGACAAATATAACACATCAAGGGGCGCCCTGCGGCACTTGGGCAGAAATCCAGTCGTTCTTTTTTTTTTAGAAGAAATAACCCGAGGAGATTCTGATTCCTCGAACAATTATTCTGCTTTCGCGCGTACCTACATACGTGATGGATAAAAAGAAAACGAGCCCGAGGGAAGGCAAAGTGGCCAGGAAAGTTCCGGTCGAGGGGATAATGCGGAACGATCCCTGGACGGGACCAAGTGATGTTCGTAATTTGGAAAATAGTTGGGGCTCCGGTAGGCAGTTGGCGACTAAAATCCGATACCAGATGAGACGTCCGCTGACCAGACTCGTTTCAAAATAATTTCTTTGGTGTTTTAGCGCGGACGAATCGCAGACGAACCCCTACGGTCTATCGAATTACGAGGAACGTATTCGCGCGTTTCGAGACCTGCTTTTTTTCACGCCGATCAAAGTCCAGGGATTCGCGAAGGTTTCCAATGCATTATTTCAAGCGAAGACGGCAGCTATACCTATCAGATGGTATCTCCGATCTGAAACATCAACGTCGGAGGAGCCGAGCCGCGATACGAGACGCACACCATCGTGCTCGAACGTTCGTTGCCCGTAGTGCTCGCATATTTTCGCGCTCGTTGAAGGTTTACGAGCTCGATAAACTTCGGGCGTTCCTAACGTAACGAAATGTTTTTGGTTCGATTCGTGAATTATCGGGTATCGAGGCGTGCGCCCCACGCTATCAAATCTTGCGGATCTGGTATTCGCAAGGCGACGTAGGAACTATCGGAAAATCACGCGACGTCCGCAACCTTAACGCCACGTGGGCCAATTTCGAAGGTTGTAGGTGCGAACCCACGATCCTTTGCAAAGATTTTCCGAGGGACGACGGGCGTTCGTTCGCTGGAGGAGTAGGTAAATCGCGGCGAATACGTTCGCTGTTTGTGCAATGGATTTTCGCAGCGACGAGCACACATATGAGGGCATAAATCTTCCGACGATGTATCTTTCGTTTTATTAGGCTGTATTACGACCACCGTATAATCGGCCCGTATCCGTCGAAATAAGTTATCGCGCGTTTCATTGTCGCTAAATAGTTTGCCTTTCTTTGTGGAAAATCTCGAGGAAACGTAGTGGATTTTTGCAGAACGTTTATAGCGTAGGTAGCTACCTATATGAAGCGCGAACCGTTGGGGAACGATGTTGTTTTAAGCGTTTAGAAACTCGGACAACGAGAAGATCGTCGTAGCGAGGGGAACGTTTCGGAGCGTAACATTGAAATTCCGTGCGACTCGGGTTGGAAAAAAGTTTAGCACGCGTCAGCTCGGCGGTTGGTGGTACCTAAGGGTAGGTATACTGGGTAGACGGACAGGTTGCTCCGCGAGGTTGTCAGGCCAGAGGGAGGAAAGTCGTTGACCAGCGGGTGCCGTACAATCGTCCGATTGTCCAAGTCTGGAAAACGAAATCTCCTTTCTCGGTGGAATAGGCGCGATTCTCTCGGTGACGGCGGCGAAGCACGGGTCGAGGGTTGACGTTAGTGCGTATAGCAGTGGCAGCATTCGTAGAAGATTCGGTAGGTAGGTATAGGGAGCGCGGGGCGGCGCGGGGCGGCGCGGTGGGGCGCGCGGTCGTAAGGGGCCACGGTGGAAGGGTGTGGGCCGGGGTAGTTTGGTACGGTACGGTATGGTATGGTATGGCGCGGTGTGCTATACTCTGCTGTGCTGTGCTCTGCTGTGCTGTGGGGTGGGTAGGTGGACGAGGATAGGGTGGTTGTCGACGATAGGGCGAAGAAAGAGGTGGAGGAGCGCAGAGAGAAGCCGAGGTCCGTCGGTATCGATCGGGCGTCTGCGGTAGATTGACACGTGTCATGGCCGCCTCTCGGTGTTCGAGTGAACGAGGTAGCGAGAGAAAGAGAGTAGCCTGGCGGAAAGGCGAAAGGGAGGAGAGCGTAGCGTAGAGGGTGGTGGACAGAAAGAGAGGCGGAAAAGGAAGAAAGGCAAGCGTGACGAGGAAGGTGGCGAGGCAGTGAAGCAGTCGAGGGGATAGCGGCGTCGAAGGTGGAAGAGGCTAGGGTGGTTGGCGCGGCGCGGGACGGGGGAGGGAGGCGAGGGAAAAGGACATTAAGGTGCGTAATAGCCAGCGGGGCGAGCGCGCACCGCCGCGGCATCGATTAGACAGAGGCTCCCTCGTCCCATTGCTAGGATGCAGCCCTCCCCTTCTCCTCTTCCTCGACCCACCGACATACTCACCCCCCCGCGCTATATCCACCCGTCCACCACCCACGACCCATACTCTCGACCGAGAGGTCCCCACGACCACCTAACCACCCACCCACCCGCCTCCACCTACTCCGTCGAACTGGAGAGCCCCCGAGTACGTGCTCTACATACACACTCGTGCGCTTATGTCAGTTCCTGTCCTGCCGTTGCTTCTGCCTCTGCCACTGCTTCTGCCTCTACCACCGTCGTCGCTACCGTTCTTACTACTACCTACATAGGTAGCTGCTCCGCGCTGGGAAAGAGAAAGAGCAAGAGAAAGAAATAAGCAAGAGGGGCACGAGAGAGGGAGCGTGAATGCACCGGGACCAAGAGAAAGCGAGAACCGGGTGGAGATGGAGAAGCCGAAGGAGAAGGAGAAGATACGAGAGAATGAAACGAGAGGCCGAGGCCGAGCCCGAGGGATAATAAGAGGGAACGAGAGACGTAGATGTAAAGGGTGAGAAGGGAGGAAGCAGTGGCTACGCGCTAGAGGGTTGGCGAAGCCACCTAGCTATCCTATGCCACCTACACACCTACACGACGACACGCGCGCTACCGGGGACACCAACGTCTAACGTCGTTATAAACATTAACGGAGCGGCTCAATATTCCCCGGACCTTGCATCCCCTGCGTCTACCTCCGGTCCATCTCCCTTCTAGACCAACCGCCACCTCTTCGCACTTTACCTATCTCGGACGCTCGCCCCGTGGCCAGCTCGGCTTCCTACGCTTCTCGGACCCCTCGATTCGCAAAACTACAGCAGCGTACCGGCTACCACTCTGGACAAAAGATCACTCGCACCTCGTCACGAGTTGTCACACGAAGCAACTATTCGAGGTAATTAGGTACCATCGAAGGAATTACTGGATTTTGTCTGATTCCAGTCACGAAGCTCCGTAGATATCGAGTCGTGGGTGCTTTAGACGCTTACGACTCGTCTATTTTCGAGATCGTCTAATTTCGTTCGACGAGTCTCTATAAGAATCTCTTCGCTACGTTCGTCTTCTCTGTTTCCACTCTTCCACTTTCTTCCTCCCAGATTACCAACTGCAGCAATGTAAAAGTTGAGACGTAAAACAAAGCTTCTGATAAATAGAAGCGGCGTCGATTTGGTCAGTCTTGTCTTGTAGGTAACTCGCTCTGTTTCGGCAACGTGTACTCTATACCCAACTGGATTCGGTCTGTTCCACGAACGTTCACTTTGGCAAGAACCTGAAGCAAGAAGGGTAGCCTGTCGGGTGAATTGGTACGCGAGGGTCAGAGCGCTGATTATCGTTAATTGCGGTTGATATGGAAGAAGGAAGGGGACGCAAGACCCTCAACCGCTCCGATCGGATTAGCGACACCGATCGGGGCTGTCGTGGACGAAAATGTTCCGCATCCCGTTTCAAGATCGAGAGTCGCAGATTCGAGTACTGGGACGAGCTTCGTAATATACCTACCTACGTAGGATGTACATATGTAGATAATTATGACGAATCGTGTAAAACCTGTCGGCTGTTCTGTTCCGCGGAAGGCTCAGCTTTCCGCTTTTCCAAGCGTGCACACCTAGCGCGATGAAAATCGTAGCAAGCGTTACCCGACTTTCCTCTTTCGAACGGCTGCTCCGGCGTTAATTTAGCCTCGCGTGGCATGGGAACAGAGGGAATTCGTCTAGTTCGTGCGTTCAACAAGTATCCGTCCGTCCCTCCCCTTCCTTTGGTGGTTCTCCTTCCTTCTCGTAACTGCGGTTAGGTCGCAAAGTGACCCCCTCGCGTCGCTTATTGTTAGCAAGACGTCCGTGTTATTTTTCGTAATCGGGAATCGACGGGGCCACTAGCGTTTCCTTGGTAGCAGGTGCGCTGTAGTTTTTCCGTGGCACGATGGGTAATAAGGGATTAGTCAACGGTGATCGTCGATCAACGTTAACGCGACCATCGGTTAGCTGCAAGTCTCCGCGCGATATGTCACAGTTGGATATTATATTGACGTATCGACGCCGACGTCTCGATGCTGTCCACGACCGCTGGCCAATTAACGGGTTTTCTTGTTTTTCCGACAAACACTCGTAAATCTCGACGGATCTGTCCACTCGATTTAGTTCGGCTGGAGCTGGGAACTCGGAGCTGCCGGATCGTCCCCGTTCCCGTTCCCGTTCCCGTTCCCGTGTCGGTGATTGGCTTCCCCCGTTGTACGCGTGTTCTACATGACGATACAATTAATATCGCCGTCCAGCCGATTCTCATTGTATAACGTCTCCGTAAATATTTAATTTACTTTGGCCACCCTACGCTTAATTGGGTCGCATTCGTTCTGGTCTGTTTGCCTTTGTTTCTTGGCCCGTAACGAACACTCGGATCGCGTGACATCCGATGATACTCGAGCGAAAACCTTTCCTGATACTTTCTGCACACGCCAAGAGGAAAATATCAGGAAAGTTGATTGGTCTAGGTACCTACCTATTGGGATTTCTTCGCAATTCGATTCGGCAGCCGTGTGCGTGAGCCGCGCGCTCGCGCGCGTTAAGTAATTGTCAATTGACGAAGCGCGCGGCATTTACCCGGAGTTCTCGAAACGAGCGCCGAAGCGGCGTTCGTCAAGGTGTCAGATTTCCATGATAATTCGAGAGTTTCGCTATCTCGTTACAGATCGAATTTTCGAGTCACGTCAAAAGTAAACGGTTCGCCTAGATCCGCGCGTTAAGCGATCGGGTCGCGGAGAAGCGTGTTTCGAGCCGGATGGAAATCTCATTTGGTAGTTTTCTCCGTTTAATAAGACGAGAGGGCGAGGGGAGCGAGGGGGTCGGAGGGGGAGGGAGGGAGAGAGAATAGGGAGACGGAGCCACGAGGTCGCTGCCGGTTCGCAGACTTCGGAAAGGGGAAACGGAAAGGGCGCAACAAGGCCGGGGGTAGAGGTAGCGGAGGGCGTCCGGGCGAACGGGCGGGAGCGGGATGGAGGGTCGTGGGGTGGCGGTGGATGGTTGGAAGTAAGCAGGGGTGGGTAACGGGCTGGGGAGGACGGCAGAGGGAGGCGGAGGGCGGCGGAGGGTCGGCCAGGACTGGGAGGCGAAGTGTCGTCGTCCGAATAACGGCCAAGCGGCATCGACCGATCTTCCTACCCCTAGCTCGTACGAAGCGTCAACTTGTTTCCCTTCTGTTCCGCGAATATCGGGCCTTCAATTTGCCCGGTGCGGTTGGCTAACGCGATGCACTGCCCTTTGCGCGCAATCCATACACGGCCCGTCAATTGTCCCTCCATTCGCACCCCCATCCCCCGTACTCCCATCCCTCTTCATCCTGCTTTTCGACAAACTTCTCTCGCGGGTCTGGCTCGTCTTATACCTACTCTCTCTCTGCCCCGGCAAACTTTTCCGACGACCAACCGGCGCGGCACGGCGCGGCAAAATTCTCGCCAGACCGCGTCCAACGTTATCCTTGCCTAATTGTACCGTTTCTTCGTTCGATTAACGCCGATCGAATGATGCGTAAGCATTCGTGTTTTCAGGCCGAGCGCCACCGGCCGCGTAATCGATGGAAAGTTACGAGGACGACGATGACACTCACTTCTGCATCAAGTGTCACCTGACGGTGCACGGCCTGGAGAATTACGTGCGACATCGTCAATCCGGATGTCGGCCGCCGGACGACAAGAACGTAACCGTTCGCGTGTCACCCACCACGCCGACCACCGTCTCCTACCCCGAAATACTGAACGCCGACGCGTTCTTCAGCTCGTTGGAGCTGCAGAGCAGCTCAAAGTCGAATCCTCGACGGACGGCCACTCTGCTGGAGGAGAGTAGAAAATTCAAGAAGGACGAGAAAAGGAAGAAGAGCCAGAAGACACAGGTGGACGCGGACGATTCTGCGGGGAAAGAGAAGCTTCACAGTATGCTGCCCGGTGTGACGGAGCTGGACGATCCGACCGACCATCTATGCATCCCATCCCTCGTCGGATTTCCCGATATCGTCTCATCCGCGGCCAGCAAGCCTACAGTTACGGTCACCCGGAACAAATTAAGCCAATCAATGGGCCATGTAGCGGGGAGCATCGAGGGCAGCGCGTTCCCGACGAAGCACGAGCCGGAAAATTCTTTGGAAAGTCTGATGACGAGCCACGAGTCCAAGCAAACGGACAGAAAGAGGCAAGAGGAGACGCAGAGGATCGATCAAGTACACCAGACGTGGCTGGAAGACACGATACTGGCCGAGCTGGTGGCGAACAACGACAGCAAAGAGCTGGCCAGATACGAGTTCGAGTATCAGCAAGACGAGGACTCGGAGGACGACGACATATTGGAGGAAGATTTGGGAGACGAGGATTCCTATTCTGAATCGGACGACGGAGAGGATCGGGAACGTCCACCGCATGGTCATACCGGTGGCAAATGGAAGCCCGGATTGAACGATCTTCCTCAAAATATGTCTCAACTTCACGACGACGATGCGGACCCTGAGGACGACCATCAAGAGCATCCACCGCCCACTTACACCGGTGGAAAATGGCGACCCACGGAAACTTCGCAGGTATGGCGTGAAATGTTTCAGGAAAAGGACATCACGCAAATCAGGCATATACCTGCGTACCTACTTGTCTGTTTCGCAGAAGATGGAGCAGTACGAGGCTAAGGGCAACGTCGGTCAACCACCGCCAGGACACACGCGAGGGAAATGGGTACCGGGTGCACAAACGGATATCGAATCAGGATATTGGTGCAGTCCTTGCGGCAGGAAGCTTGCCTCTCGATTGGTCTACAACAGGCATCTTCTCTCTGATTTGCACGCTAGAAGGAGCATTCGCGAAATCGACGGCCTCCCTTGCTTGCCGCGGACCGCGACGCTGCATGCTACAAAAAGGACGCCGACCCGTAATCAAGTAACGATCAGAGCGTTTATAGTACCAGTTAAGGGGGGACCCCACCCAGAAATTTTTGAAAAATTCAAACTTTTTTTCGTTCAGTTGAGAGCTTAAGGTGTATAGAATATTGTGTTAAAACGGTTTTTTGATACATATTCGCAATATTAAAGGAGTTACAGTGAAAGCTGTAACACCGCGTCACGTCAAGTAAAGAGGGGCCTGGAACCGCATTCGGAAGGAAAACGCGCATTTATTATAGTGAAATAGATGTATTAGGTATCAAAGTAAATTAGGGACGAAGATCTTACCAGGACGATCTTCTAAAATGATGCGAAGGAGGTTCCAATCCGAACAATAACGAGAGCTTGAAACCTTTAATGAAAACTTTAAACGCGTTTTTCTCGAAACAACATTTTTTAACCTGACCCACACTATATCTCCGAAACCTTTCATCCAATTTACTTATTCTTTGTTTTTTAAGTTTAAAACACTATTCTCTCCAATGTAGCGTAGGATTTTATTGATATTTCAATTATTCGACTTTTTACAAGCATTTCAGTGCAAATTTTTACGTAGGTAACAATTAAAGTCAATTCTTAAAACTGCTACAATTTTCACAATAATTCTTATTTTGAGAAAATCCTACGCTACGTGGAAGATAATATATTCCAGTTTGTATATCTCTTTTGCATTTCCTTCTCCGATGATCCAGTCATTCCCGGGAGTATGGGTCAGTTTCTTTTGCAGTGCTCCGGGAAGTCATTTTGTTCACCGTCATTTTCTACAATTTTCCTTAAAAAAAAGGTTCTCTAGCATAATAAAGATTGCTTTAAAACTATGTAAATACCCCATGCCCAATATTTTTATTTATACGAACAAAAAATCCCAAACTTTTTAGTGGTTTCTGGGTGGGGTCAGACCCAGACTCCCCTTAATTCTTTGCTCGATAATCGCCATCCTGGCAATGTTTATCAGTCTGTCGTGTCACTCTCTCTACCACCTTTCCTCGCTTTAGCGAATAGAGTACTTAGGCACAGACGAGCCTTCATTTATTTCGCTTTACCTGCAAACAAACGGTTGTATGCGTGTGTCGCAAATTGACCTGCGCGTTTGATCGACAGAGAACCAGGGAAGCGACAGAGGGAAGGGAAGCGAAGAAAAGCTCACGCAAGAGGGAGAAGGAAATACTGTGTTGCGAGATGTGCCATGCCCGAGTGAGAAGGGCACAAATGGGCAAGCATTTGCTCTCTCATTATCATTGCCGCGTCGCAGGCGTAAATCCTCGCGGACCACGAGCGCGTCGCTTTTTACTGGAAAATATGGCAAATGTGGTTCGGCAGTGCCCCTTTCAGTGTTCCTCTTGTCGCTTTTATTGCAACACGGAGGAAACGTTTCTGCTTCATTGGCGATCCGATCTTCATGCCGGAACTCTCGAGCAGGTATCGCGCTTATCATTCCCTCGGTTTTTCCTCCATATCTTCGCAGTGCTTTCAAGTATTTCGTCGATCCTCGGCAGATCGGTAGCAGCTACAAGTGCACCCCCTGCGACTTTTGGTGCGACGAGAACGATACGATGGATTCCCACTTGACCAGCACCAGCCATCGCGACGTTGTTTCGATGATGAACGGTTCCGTTCCGGTCGTGGTCGGTCGTCAACGAGCCCTGCCCTGTCATACTTGCGACCGTCGATTCCGATACAATTTCCAGCTCCGGATGCACGTTAAGGAAACCGGTCACGAAGGGAGCTCGACCGCGTCGGATGAGTACCAGCAACGGATCAAGTGCAATCGGTGCGCCCAAATCGTTCGATCGCTGGTGGCCCTTCAGCGTCATCGGCTGACCTGTCACGGCTCCAAGAGCGACGAGAGGGGCGAGAGGGACGAGCCGAACGACTCGGCACCGGCCGGCGGCCCCTATTTTTGCTCCTTTTGCTCGATGAACTTCTCCACGTCTCAGGAAGCTGTCCTGCACCGCCGAACATCCAGTCACAAGGAGATCGTCAAGGCCCGCAAAAACGGCCAGGGTCTGTCGTCGACGAGTACGATGCGGGAGTGTCCTCATTGCGAGGGAAAACAGTCGAATTTGTTGGAGCACAAGGAGCATCTTCTACGAAGTCATCCCGAGCTTTGCCACAGGTAGGCGACCCAGGTTGGCGGAAATTCCGAAGGTTCGTCTATGTAACTGGGCGTTCAAGAGTAATCGATGCTTCTCCGCAGATGCCCCAAATGCGGCGAGCTTTTTGCGCTCTCGCAAGACGTGACGAGACACACCAGGGAGAACAACTGTCGCAGCGATAAGAAATTAAACGCTGCGAAAACGTCAGCCGTCAAAGAGGAATGGAAATGCGACAGCTGTAGTTTCTCAACGGATTCTCAAGCGGAATTTATCTTTCACACAGCTCTTCACAGCGGAATCGTTCGAACCGATGACGAAAATCCGGGCTGCGAGAGATCCTTGCCGAAATACTCCTGCCCCGTGTGCAAGAAGCCCTTTGCCAAGGTATCGCTGCGGAACCACATCAGGAGTCACACCGGAGAGCGGCCGTTTCCGTGCGCTAAGTGTTTCGTGTCTTTCTCGAGAAGATCCGACCTGAACGCTCATCAAAGGGAGTGCACGGGCTCGACGTCGTCGGCGGTATGGTCCAGGGAATCTGGCCGGAAACGCAGCTTCGTCTGCTCCGAGTGCAACAACGCCTTCTACACCAAGTGAGTATCGTTTGTTTAGCGATTTTACGAGCCCTCCTTGATTTCAAGCAAAAATCCTAGGTCGATTAATAATTTTAAACGATCGTTTGAGAACGGCGCGTAAAAGTAATTGCCCGGGCACGTTGTTCGTGTACGGAGCCCCTCGATAGTTCGCATGACGTATAGCAAACATTGTACCGTGACAACAATGGCCTCAACAGAGAAAACTTGCCGCATTATCCGGCTAACAAAAGGATAGTATTTATCATGGGATTTCCAGTTAGGTACAATTATATTGCGTCGATCGTAGATCGGATACCTACGTGGAGCGAACCGTGACCGCGCTCGACAAACAAAGTATAAGGAGATCTTTTCGTGATCGCGAACCTTTCACCGCGTTGTCTATCTCTATCCGCGGCGTTGTACTCTTGGGAGTGCGTTACGTCGATACGCGAAGCGTGTCGCAAATATTCCCAACTGCTGTGTACACAAATACCTATCACCTAAGTCCCGAACGTCGACTCCACCGCATCGAATGGAGTACCAATCGAGGTATGGAAAGCTGCTTTCGCCAGGATATCTGTATATCCTATCATTATCGCTGACAGCGCGTGACTCTCGATCGGTCGGCTTACGAACGCGTGTGCCATCTTTGCGAGAAGGGATCAGCGGTCCGGGGCCCGGCCCAGAGGCTGGCATGTTCTAAGTAAGGACCGTCGGATGTACCGGGATAAACAGCAAAAGACAATAAAAGCCGCCGCTGCGTCGCGGGCAGAAACCGCCGAACGTTCGCGCGGTCTGCGTAGTAAAAGTGTCCTCGCTGCATAACTATAAAATAAAAGACCGTATCCGTGGCCTGGTTGAAGGGGCGACGGGGCGGGGGGCGGAAGCAGAAAGAGGAGCTCGTTCGCACGAGTGTCCACAGAAAGTACGGAGATAGAACGGAAAACTCGGTAGAGTGGTGTCGACAGCGGTGGACGACAGACAGAGGAAGAGAGCAGAACCGAAGAGCAAGGAGGAAGCCGGCTCGCTCTCTGCCACCGGATCGTATTAACATCTCATAGCGGCCCGTAAGCCCACGGGTCATTCTAGTATTTAACGGGCCTGCATTACGGGCCATCTAAGTATACGTCCTACCTTCTCTTCTCGAATAGGAACGTATGTAAATAGGATGCTGCGCGCGCCCGCCTGTTAATGTTCTGCTGTAGTGGTGGGATTACAGGAGCGGCTGGTGTTTTCGGTTGTTCTAAAAGAATCTTGGCCGATATCGCAATGAGAGTGCACGCTGGAAGGACGAATACCTAGATGAAAAATTTAACGGATGCCCGAATTCGGGGACCGGGGACGGGAACACGTATTCCGTGCAACCCGTTGCGAATACGGCGGAGTAAAGGGGGCATACGTGGGTGCCCGCAACCGGGCGCCACAGCATGGCGTTTCTCTGGATGGTGCGGCGTGCGGCCGCGGCGTGTCGACCCGAGTATTAAACCATTGCATTGCCTGGGTGCAGAGCGATCGCTATAAAGCAAATGTTAACACCTATGCTCGCTCGCTCCGCTCTGTTCGGCTCGGCTCGATTTCCTCGTCCCTTTTTCGCCCCCCTTCTCCGCCACCGTTCCCCTTGGCCGATCCCTGCTGCTCTCGCCACTCGCAGCTACGGCTGCTACCTCGTCTCGTACATGCATTACCTTCTGTAACACTACCTATTGGAGCCGAATGGTGGGTCAGGAGTCCCGACGTCGAGTCGTCGGTTACGAACGACAAGGGTTTCGCTTAATGTCGCGATTCGGGCCGTTTCCAAGGATTAGACGCCCCCTATCGCCCTTCCGACTGCCCCTTACGATCCTTTCTGCAGTCTACAGATAACGTTTCGATACGGAGATGCTGGAATCTTGGCGAAACAATTTCGATCGTTGGACGATCTTGAAATTCCATCTAAATGCAGGGAAAAATGGAGGGTAGAACGAATCCGAGTAGCCGGTGGCCACGGTCGGCTCTGTTCGTCCAAGATTCACAGACTGAGGCCCGTTTCCTCGTAAATTCCACTCGTTTCCCTTCAAAGTTTCTGTAACCGTGGCCGCGCGATCACCGTGCAGTTTCCGTCCCGACGTACCTGCAACTCCGCGTCATCTTTCGACCGCAGGCAGTTAAAACTTCCGGCCGGCCAGCTTGATTAGGACTTTCTCCAGCTCGATTTTCCTGGCAAATGAAGGCCAGAACGAGGGACGGTCGCGCGTCAGTTGTCGACAATGTCGAGTCCAAAGTTTCTCCCGTTTTCCACCGAGCAAACGGAGACGATGCAGCGCCGGATATTCCATAAAAGTTTGCTACTTCCTCGAAAACCAACCGAGCATCGTCATCGATTAGCATTAACGTTGCCCGACGACTAGTCGCGTTTCGTTTCGCCCCTGCCAAACAGCGAGAACGGCCAAAGGAGGTGGATAAATCCGGGAGAGGAGGAGACGGCGAGCGATCGGGAACGAGGAAGGCAGGAAGGACGGAAGGAAAGAAGGAAAGAGGGATAATTACGAGAAGACGGGCAGCTCCCGCGCATTCGATCGCCTAACCAATTCTCAGAATAACCGAGCAATTCTCGATGTATGCGCATATTCAAGATAGTATGTTACATACGCGAGCTACTGACCGTACGTTTCGTCCGTTCCACCCCCGGGCCCTCTGGTTCGCGTACCGCCTCCACTTCTCCTCCCGGTCGTGCTCTTCTCGGTCCCTTGGAGCGTTCTACCCATCGGCAACCCTCTCGTTCCTGCCTGACGATGTGTACGCGAGTTCCCCAGAGGTATTTACATATATGGACCGCAGCGTGGCGCGCGCGCCTATCTTTTATCTTCCGTAGCAGTAATGGCGCGTCCACCTCCTTCGTACCCGGCCAGGTAAACGCCGTAAAGATAGGCATACTGGGTGAGATTGGCGTAACCTCGACGACCAGTCACATTCGACCGGTCCCGATACACTATTAGGTCATTCGGTGCGTAACGCGGCCATTTTCGGCAATTGTGCCAGAGCTGCGGGTAAAAAGGTATTTATGTGAAATGGATGGACAGAGGGAGTCGGATATTTCGCGCCAGAAATGGTTCGATCGAGGGTGGATCGACTCTGGTGGCGGGGGGGTTGGGTTCGCCCGTCGCAGACGCGACGCGAGGCGAGGCGAGGCGGCGACGACGACGAGCGAACTGGGAGTCGAGATAACGATAAAACCGTGCGAGGCGTCGCGCAATTAATTCGAGCGCGAGGCGTGTTCGGATTGAAGCGGTACATAAATCTCCGATCATCGTAAATTTCGACGGCTGGAGGGCTAGAGGAAGGGAGCGCAGGGTCGGAGAGTCTTGGCGTCTCGGGCTACCATTGTCTCGACGGTGTGTGCGTATCGTTTTCTCTCACCTCGGTCGGCGCTGCTAATGAGGCACGGTGTCGTCCTTACGGATCACCCCGTAGGCACCCTTAAACATCCGGCCGGTGAATCCCGCGGGGGATTGTCCGCGCGCTACCGAGAGCAAAACGGCCTGGCCTGGCCTGGCTCTCCTCGGCTCGGCCGACCGGCCAGGGAAAAGAAAGGAGGAGGAAAGATTTCTGCATGCCCCCGAGGAACAATGCGACGCTGTTGCACCGCATTCGTCGCATTGAAATGTATTAGTGAGGTGTCTCTGGTGCGCGCATTGTGTCGCAAGAACGCGGCTGTGTCCGAACGTGTGTAAGTACCTACAACTATATAGGTAGGTAGGTACGTGGCATGGGTTTTCTTGGTTCTCTGTGTGGTGGCAATGGTGGTCGGTAGCGATGGTGCGCGGTGTGGTATGGTTCGGTATGGTGGCACGCGGTAAGCACGGCCCCGTATGCAGACAGTTTAGCGGTGACCGCCCCGCGAGTCCAGTTGTCGCGTGAAATATTGCGATTCATAAAATAAAACAGGCCTGCGGTCGAGGACGCGTAGATATAGCCGCCGGCTGCCGGTCGCCGGCCGCTAACCCAGACCTAAACCCGCCCCTCCCAGACCTCCCCCCATCTCCACCACCTCCCCCCACCACCGTCCTCTCCTGTTCTCTCCTTTTTATCCGCATCCCTTTAGCCTGGCTCTTTTCGAAAGCCCGTGTCCCCCGATGCCCCGTCCAGGCTTCCATCCAGCATCGCCTCCGCTTCTTCTTTTCTATCGTTTTGCTTGCCTCGCTGCTCTCGCATCCCTGTCCGTCCGTCTGCTAAACCTGACTGGCTGCATCGCGCATCGCGCACCATCGCGTCGTCTCTTTATCCCGCTCTACATTCCCCATATCGTACCTTCTCCCCGGTCTTCGGCCACGCGTTCCTTCCCGTATTCGTCGTGGCCGGCTGAAACATGGCCAAACCGCAGGTATCGCGACGTTGGCGTCGTCCGAGGTATCGCGCGGTGAAATTTTCCGGCTGCCCGTCTATTGGCCGCACCATCCGGATACCACGCGTTCTGGAATCCGTCCCGGCCGGCCGCGTCCGCGTAAGCGTTCCCGTCCGCGCTCCTCGCTTCGAACAAGTACACCCCGTAAAAGCCCGTCCGACCCGGTTCTCGTAAATGTGGTAAAGAGGGAAGGAGCTGGGTACCGGGAACGAAATAAAAAATGCCAGTAGCCTGGAGGTACTCGGGCCAGCGTTGTTTTATTTAATTAAATTTTTTTCTTCCTTGTCCGAACGGCGGAAAAGTAACGGATAGCCGGCCGTACGCACGCCCATGTCCCGTCGTGCGTAGAAATTCGGCTCGTAACCAGCCGAAAGGAGTAGGTACCTATATCCCCGATAACGAACAGCTCGCGATCTTCCTCTAACGAATGATCGTCGCCGCTGAACGAGAAGGCAGAAACGTCCACGTACGTTACGGTTAAGACGCTCCTCCGTTCTGGAGATTCCTCCTTTTCCGCCGACGAAATTAGCGGAGGACATGTTTATTGTAAATGAATCCTACTCCGGGAGCGGCTCGTGGAAGACTGGTACATGTTCTAGGGGTGGCGAATCGGCCGCGGCGGGACGAAGACGGAGCCAGTGCCAGAGAGAGAGCAGGACGGGGTGAGGGTAGTTTGGAGGGCGCGCGCGCTCGCTGCTCCGATTTATGCGCCCGTTACCGAGCCCTCTGGCGCAATTAAGCTCGCGTTATAATATTGTTGTTTATTCTGAGCCTCGGCTGCGAAGCGTTAACCACCCCTCTGCTCCCTGCCCACGCTGGCTCTACTGGCAACAACCAACCCTGCGATCCCCTAATCTCCCTGACGCGGCAGCTAGAATCTCTCGCTCTCACCCATTTCCTCCCTCAGCTGCCTCGCCTCGCCTCACCTCGCCCACACCTCGCCCCCACCTCGGCTCGCCTCGCCTCACCTCTCTCGCGGTTCCTGCCACCAGTTCCTACTCCCTCCACCTCTCGGCTCTCTCTCTCTCTCTCTCTCTCTTTCGCTCTTGTCGACTTACAGCATCAGCGCCAAATGCGGGACTAACAAACCACTCCCCGGAGATCGGCACGGCAGAAACGAAATTCCGTTTTGTTTGTCCCAGCAGGGCCACCCGGCCGCGCCGCCTTTGATTGGGATTCGCGCGTTAATTTCAACTTACTTTGACGCGTGGCCACGTACCAGCTAATGAAGCTGGCTTTCCCGGATCGGGTATCTGACGTTTGCCCGCTCGATCGTTTGTCCCGATTTGCGTTCCCATTCGCGCCAAATCCTACGAGTTCCCACCGATCGAGCCCGCTTTCACCGGTCTTTCGTCCGCAAGATTTATCGCTGGAGGGGTCCAGAGGATCCAGAGCAATGGATCGGTCGTTTCAACGCAACTTCTCCGCCCGCGTCAAGTTTCTCCGAGAGCTAGCAGATTAGATTTATCCCCTTGTTTACATAAATTTCAGAAATCTATAATTAAAGCCGCGATCGGTCTTTCGTTCTTTTATCTCGGCTGGAATCAAGCAATGTATACCATTTAAATAACACGTGAATCATCCGTTAAACCGGTTCTCGGTTCGATTGCTGGATAGCTCGATAACTCGATACCGGTAACGTTCACAATACAGATGACGGGTGGAATTTGGTTGCAGTCGAAATCGACGAGCCGGCGACGAAGAGTTTCGATTATATGGGCTGAGTTGGAAGAACTCGTTCGCGCGTGCACCTGTAGGTATATACCCATACGTACACGAGTGTTGCGAAGATTACGAAGCTGGAAGTAGGAAATCTCGATGGAATCTAACGAGCGAGAAGGGAGATCTCGATGACTCTACATCGAGAGGGTACAGTTCGCCATGATCAAGATCAAGTCCCGAGGAAGACGAATGGAGAAGGAAAGGGAGGAGGCGCGCGGAGGTTGCGGAGACCGGAGAGTCGGAGAAAGAGCAAGACGGACGCAGGTGCAACCTGCAGTCCGGTGCGGGACGGACGTACGGACGTACGGACGGACGAAGGTGGGATTGAGTTATGACAGCGTTTGCTCCAGGGGGCCGGCTCTGGACCCGACGAAGCGGATATTCTTCTTATTCTTTATTTCTTCGTCTGCGGCCCCGCCGTAGGAACCGTCGGCCATGCATCACCTTCGGTTCACTCTGGTCCAGCCTCCTCTTCGGCATCGTTCCACGGCCACACCACCATCACGGCCCATCACGATCCCACCTTGGCCATCGTCCGTTGGAAACGTTGATTCCACCCACCGCGGCAGCCTTCCACTCCACCGGTATTTACCTTTTAACCATCTCTACGGGCCTCGCGAGCCGCATCGCGTCCGGTGTTCCCATACCCGGTGATCGTCTACTCTAGTTTTCCGAGAGGGGCTTCGGTTTTCCACGAGGACCGGTCACAGATATCTTTCACCGAAACAAGGAAAAAATTCGCAAATTACAGAGAGAGCGGTACATTCACTTCCCTTTCGGCAAGAGAAGGGGACTAGTCCTAGCGATACACTCTGTCGGTGACAGAGTCGAAGAAAGAGCACGAGCACGGCAGAGTCGCGCGTAAATCACGGGCGGTAATAAAGATCCACTTGTCGCGGTTCGATATTTATGAATCGCCCTCGGTTGCTCCGCGCCAGAAGAGAATCGGCTTTTAGTTCTCTCGCGGCTAGCCGGAATGAACGATCGTCCGATTTCGAGATAATCGAAGAGGTCAGGGGCGGAGGGGACTAGGGCGCGGAGGACTTGGCGCGGCAGGAAAGACGTGGACGAGAAAGGCGAGAAAGGCGAGAAAGGCGATACGAGCATGCCATGGAAGGGGTTACAAGCGGAGGGGGGGGGGGTGGTAGAGGCAGAGGTGGAGAAGACAGCAGAAGAAGACGAAGACGAAGAAGATGAAGAAGAAGCAGAGGAAGAAGAAGTCCGAGTCGACGGTCGTTGTAGAGGCCGCAGACCGACAGACGGAGCGGGGCGAGTGAGCGAGTGAGCGAGCGAGCGAAGGACCGCGAGGCCATAAATACCTCACCGCGTTCAGCCAATTAAAACAAATCATTTTAATGCGCAACCTTTTTAATTAATGCCCGTGCTCGCTCGCTCCCATCCGCTTCCCTCCTCTCGGATAGTACACGATCGCTTGACTGGCTCCGCCATTCCCATCCCAGAACGATCGAGGCTATATTAACCTGTACGTCGACGTATCCTGCCTGACTTTACCTTCGAGCGCGTACCCTGCGCTCGATCTATGACCAACTCTGCCCCCGCTCGCTCTCGCGCGATTCAATTCGATTCGATTCGATTCGATTCGATTTTATTCGACGCCAAACTGGCTCGCCACCGTAAACTCTTTCCCTCCCAGTCGTATAATTATACGTATTTTCGCTTGCGAGATTGCCAGGCACCGCGCGGATCCTATCTGCCCGTCAATCAGCCATCATCGCCGAGATTTATACCCGTCGCCGTCGCGTCGATCGGAGCCGCTGGCTGGCCATAAGCTATCTATTCTTTCTGCCCATCATTCGCGCTTCCTCCCTTGCCCGTTCTTTGATCTTCACGGTATGCACTAAGGTACTTGCGGATTTACATACCCATGTACCTAAGTAGTGCTGAGGAATCAGACGCGACGCGACGAATCGCGGGCGTTATCGACGACTTGGACGACGATCGTGCCGACGCGGATTAGACTTTTAAATGACCCCCGAGCCGGACTGGCACATATTTCACGAGATGACGGTGGACGTCGCGCTAAATCATCCAGAGTGACCGCATCCGCTTACCCAATCGGCCCGAGAAGAGTCTTAACGGCCTCTTGTCACGCCTGCGACATTCCACCGAAACACACACGCGGAGAGAACGCTCCTCTCCCGGATTCTCCGTCCCTCTTTCGTCAATGTCGTTGCCGCGAGACGCGCTTTTGTCGGCCACCATATTAATATTGTTCTATCGGAATTCCAATCCCCGGGAATGGGCCGGCAACACGGGATTTCTCGATGCCATAATTCACCGTGCGCGACGCGTACCTCGTCCTCGTCCTCGCACTCGTCCTCGTCCTCGTTCCCAGCCCGCCGTCGTTTCGATAGATTTTTAGGTAAATCAACGCTCGGTGCCTAACCGAAATCCCCGTCATCAGTCGACGAATCCAGTTTGCCGCAAATTATCGCGAACCCTTGTGTCTCGAGCCGACGAGTCTATTACTCAACCACCGAGACGGCTGGAACGTCTCGTCGGTTTAGGTGCTCGTCGCGATCTTCACCGCGTGAGAAACCGCGATTGTGTATAATACGTCGTATTAATATCCTTTTTATCCAGGCTGAAATCCACCGGAAAAGTCTTGTCTCTGAATACTTAGGACGTGATATTTCAGGGCAATTACGGGCGCGCGCGCGTTTACCCTGCTCGAGCATCGCGTATCACGGCAACGCCGTCCGTTAGCGTTTATCGTGTCCGCTTTGGACACGGTTATGCCAGTTTTTCGTTGAATTCCTAGTACGCCGATGCATTCCACCTGTGCGCGACGTAACGCAGGGAGGAAACATTTGTCTGCGAGAAATAACGCGGGGATATAGAGCTATGTGCGTGTTGGTACACGCGATCGCATCCATGGTTGTTTGAACGATCGTGAGCGACCGTTCGCGCTCGAATGCCACATTCTTCTCCGGTTCTGCGTTTCGCGGGGAAAAATTCGAGGGTTCGGACGTAGGGACGTGGAACGCGAAGGAAGAAGAAGAAGAGGAGCGTGCGGTGTGGCCGCGAGCGGATGCACGGTGCACGCGGTGTACGGATGGCCGGTGTCTCGGGGATAGGTACTTGCTGAGGCTACCTGGATGCAGGTGTAAGAGAAGGTACGTCCTAAGCTCGTGCGAGGGCGTGTATATCCTGACATTGTAAAAGTTGCCGTTACACTTGCGTAGCCAATTGGGTAGGCCGGGACTCCCTCTAGGACGGCCCAGATCTCGTCTGCCTCTTCTGCTCGCGCTCTTCCTTCTCCCTGTTCTCCCTATCCTCCCTGTCCTCTCCTTTCTCCACTCTCCTCGTTTCCTTCGATCCCCCGTCCTTCGTTCTCGCTCGGTTCGTTCTTCGTCCGGCCTGTTGCGCGCTCGTGGAGTCTGCCGGTATCGTCGAGCTGCCATCTCGAAAAATCCGATCCGTGTCCTTCGTTCTGCTACCGCACGGTAGGTTTCCCGCACGGTCACCACGCTCCCTGGCAAAGATCTCGAGACAGCAGCGAGAGATACGTACGCGAAGATCGTGGCTACCACGCTCGGAAATTTGCTGCTGATTTCGATAACATCGACGAGCTTTCGCTTAGTTTTATACGTCTCGCAGGGTGCCATGCCGGCAGTACCAGCGTCCTTGCTAAGCTTTTCATCCTCGTTACGCCTCATTTTATTTTTTCTACCTAAGGCAATCTATCTAAGGCAAACAGACGTTCATCGTTCTCCATCGTTTCGCTGGCAATCGGCGCTATGACCGTGGAAACACGGAAAGAAAAGGGAAACTCAAACGGGAAAGGGGGTACTTGGGGTACCTATAGCCGGATAGAAGCGGAGAGGAGGGATAGGTTTCGAGGCGTGCGTCCCGTCGAGTTGGTCGACGTGCCGGGAGTGAGTTCACTAACCGTATAGATCGTCACCTCTTGACAGAAACTATTTAAAGTGCAGCTCTTGTGTGCGCTCGCCGGCAGGTTGATATAGGATGCAACAGCTGCGATCGGATCGTACGGCGTGCGAACAGCCGATGGTCACACGCGTACCATGCATTCGTGGGACCATTGTGCTGTCTTATTACGCGTTGAATTTCACGAAAACGTGGCTGTTTAAACTGCAAAATCATTATTCGCGACGCGTCGTGTCCGCCGACCGCGGCCGCTGGTATTCCAAAAATTATACGAATCCCGTGAAATATTTTCAGGATACAAGCGGTGCATGCGTGGCGCGTGATACGGAGCTTTCCTTCGCCAAGCCTCCGGAACGCCGCGCCGCCGCGCTGCTGCGTTTTCGCCCCGATTCAAGAGCACAAGCTAGCTTTTCCTTTTCTTCCTTCCTTTTCAGACACGCTCTGCGACAGCACATGTTGCGGCACGCTGGCAAGAAGTACAAGTGTGGACTTCCGGGCTGTCCGACCGTCCTCCGAACGGCCTCCGAATTGAAAGCGCACAGAAGCTTGGTCCACGACGACACGCCGCCTGACAGGCGCTACCACTGCTCGGATTGCTCTTACGCGGCCAAAACTAAAACGCAACTACGCAGGTACGTAAAGAGTGTCGAGGGTTCTATTTTCTATTCGTTAAAGTCGGGCAAGCGTCTTGGGCTGAGAATTAGCCACGGTGAACGGGGTGGATTCTCGCCTCGGCTTCTCGTCCTACCGAGAATATTATTGACATTAATTTTAATCGAGAATCCCGCCGGGAACGGCGCAATCCTACGCCATTAATCGTGCTCGTGGCTCGCGTATGTACGATACATGATCGATGTCTTCGAGGAAGTTGCGAATTAATTGCGTTGGCCGTAGTGTACCTACCTACTCCGGACGAGTAACGCGGCCGAGCCTCGGTGTGCGTAACTGCGTACGCCGAGCCGCGCAGCGCGCGATAGCTCGGACGCGGACGGTCAAAGAATCTCGAGCATTATCGATATAATTTGTTTTACTCGAGCTATAAATCCTCGGCCGTAATTAAACGGAAAAGTACCCGCGCCCGCGTCTGCATTCACGCTGCTATACAGTGGACCTACGCGAGGTCCTTTAAACGAGGAATCCAGGGTGATTACGCGGCGAGCTTCTTATCCGCGAATCGATTGATAGTTAATTGTTTAGCAGGACAGGCGATTGAGCGCCAACGTTGTAAAGATATGCAACTCCGTTTATCCTACGCCACGCACGAAGGCAAGTGCTTCGATTTAAATTAAGCCTTATTAAGGGCATTGTATCGTGGAAGCCCGCTAATAAATTTCATCTCGTTTGATTTGTCGTTTTGTCTTTGCGTATTTTCTTTTTTTTTTTGCGCTGTGTGTAACCAAGGGGGGGGGGAGTGGCAGGGGCGAGAAACATCGAGAGAGAAGAGAAGAGAAGAAGGAAGGGTGAAAGGGAGTAGGAGGGAAAGAGAAAGAGACACGAAAGCGGAAGTTGCGTGCAGCAGCCGGCCAAGTGCGGGCAACCCGTTATGATCGTCCGCATGGCGATGGTCGGTGCGATATATCATCGCGAATTGAGTACTTACTACGTGAGTCGAACTCAACGCAGCCACAGAGTGTCACGGGCTCTCTTACTCTCTTTCCCTTCCACCTCCGGCCTCCGCGTTCTCCGCGCTGCGCTCTCTTCGTCCCTCTAGCTTCCCATCAGCGGCGGGGCGAGAGAGTAAGGGCTCACCCCCTCACTCACCCTCTTTCGTTCTCTTTTTCATCGTTCCCCTCTGCTGTCGCCTCTGTCCCTCTTCATCCTGTCGTGTATCTCTTTCGGTTACACTCTGTGCGGTGGAGTAAATCACACAGGATTTTAATTAAACGTGTCACGCATTTCGAACCTGATATACACGTAGCCATGGCCAATGGCTCCCTCGTAATATCGCGCACGCATATCGCATCGTTCATAATCACCGGCCCCTGCCCCGCTGCGACGATGAACTCGCCCGAGAGTGCCGCGTCTTCCTACCCTACAAGATATTTCACAGCCGATCCTCTTCTTTTCCTCGCTTTCCTGCCGCTCCTTCCCGAGAACGAACGCGCCCGCAACCGCGACGATTATTATACACCGCGTGTCGAATGTTAATTATTGAGCCAGTTACTAACCCCCTCGTTACGCCGTAACTCGCGACAATCGTCGCTGGTTAAATTAACTCGGACGAGGCGGCGAGCGTAATTCGCCGAGGAAAATGCAATCTTTTCGTTGCAGGCATCGGACTAGACACGAGGATCCCGCGGCCGCCATGAAATCGGAGCTGCGTACTTGCCCCTATTCCGGCTGCGCTTTCAAAACGAAACTCGCCTCTCATTTGCAGCGGCACGTGCGCTTGCACACAGGCACCAAGCCGTACAAGTGCCGGCATTGCGCTTACGCGAGCAACAACTTGGTAAGTTCCGTCTCAATTCCGCGGGTAATTGCGCGACAAAAGTCGCCGATCATTGTCGCCAGCAAAGTGTCGGAAGTTTTGAACTGTGGGGCAAGACGTATGATTAAATGAATCTGGACGCACACGGTGGACTCGGTGGAAAAGATCGGGCTGACGGGTTCGTACTATTGCGGCGTACACGGTACAGCTCCGCGGTAGGAGCGGAGCTTGTCTCGCAGTTCAATTTTTGTCCCTGCGGTGACTCCGTGGCGTAAATTAAGCAAAGTACACCTTAACGTTTGGACCATGCCGCCGCCTCTGCCGCCACCGAGGCGCGATAAGATAACGAGTTAATTGTGCTCACTGGATGCCCACACACGCACGGCCCAGTCATACCGAGCGGCCGGTATGCTAATGCCCTTTGAAGCTTTAGTTAGGATGCGACTCGCATACGAGGGCTCCGTGTCTCTTTGATAGCGACATAAACTCATTCCAGTGGCTCTCAGCTCTCAGCCGCGGATAACTTGAGCCAGGGTAATCTCGTGGCACGGAGAATTGCGAATGTTGCGTCTTGCATCGGTAATGATACAACGGCAGGCACTTCTGAATCGTACCGAGCCGTAGCCGTATCCGAACCGCGAAAAACCTCCTCTTCTTCTTGGATGCGATCGAGCAACTAGCCGAGATAACGATTACGATCGCGTATTCGCTGGATTAAACTCATCCGCCAGGGGTGAAAAGAAGAACGGCGGCAACAGCGGCGCGGCCGCGGCGGGATAAGAAACGAGAACGGATAGGAATCGCTTCGGTCCCAACAGAATATCGGGATCGCCGATAGCCGTTTACTTGGTAAGACTTTAATAAGGAAGGAACGCGCCAGCAACGTACGAGGCGATTTAACGACCAAATTCCCTTCCACGTAGCTAGCGGCTTGCCTTGCGTCAACGAGATTACACGCGCCACCTTTCTTCCTTCCTTCCTTCCTTCCTTCCTTCCTTCCTCCCTTCCCTCCTTCCTTCCTTCCTTCCTTCCTTCCTTCCTTCCCCTATCCAGGTTATGATTTATCCACCTTGGATGGTTACACGCTTCTTTCTTTTCGCGTGCCAGGTTCGGTTCTTCCTCCATGGCCTGCACCCACATTTCCCTTCTCATTCTCTGTACATACAGATCCCTGTACGGTTTGGCTGCGTTCGAAGAACTCGCGGTTCTTTTCTACGGGGTGAGTGGTGTTAATTCTCCAAGGCAAAGTTAGTTACTTTCGGATCTGCTTCACGTTGCTGTCGGTTTTTATCTCCCCCTTCAATTTCATTTGATGGCAGTATGATTCTCCGCCCCCAGCAAAATTATTCGCGGGTCTTAATAACAAGGGATTTAATAATTTCCGCCTATCAGCCGGCCGGTAGACGATCGGATGGAGGCGATACGATCGATTTATTCGTGTCTTTAATCCAAGTTTACTTTGAGAGATGCCTCTGGACGAACGCAACGTGAACGAGCGTTTACAACAATTTATTTGATATCGGGTAAAAAGTTGAAACGCGCGGCCACTCGGTATCCCATCGATAAAATCTTGATCTGGGTTAAAGATCCTGGCAGTTTGCGCTTATAATTTTACAGCCCACTTCGGCCAGCAGCCAGCGGCCAGCGGGCGAGTAAGAGAATATCGGACTTATTGCTGCTTTCGATAATTTTCATATTACGAGGACATTTGCGTTTAAGTTATGGTACGGTAGTCTACAGCTTGAAGGAAATTAATATTAACAGGCTGGAATCCCGAAAGAAATAAAGGGAGGGAAGATGATGCGGCGCGATTTCAGATCCTAGAGTGAAGGCTCGTAAAGCGGAATGATCCGGGGCCGGGGCCGGGGCCTAGTAGCGTATAGTTTCGATGTAGCAGAAAATTATATCGAATGAAATCGGAATCGATGGGATTAATGAAATGTATGATACGCGATTTGCGCGATGGTTTCGCGCAAAGGTGGACGACCGCCCATGTCGGTGTGAACGGGTCTTTATCTGAGGCCGTCACGGAGTACTGCCCGTAGAAAGATTTACTTATGGGAAATTAAATTTGATGTTGCCGTTGCCATCAACGGCTCGTATAAGCCCGCCTGGTAGGAAGATGTTTACGACTACGGCCAGCTACTTAGCCCGGGAGGGTAAAGCGCCTTTAAATGTTCCATGGCATAGCCAATGAACGCGTCCGGTTTGCGGCAGACCGATTCTGGTCGCAGGTATTCACAGACGACCGATACCGACGAGAGCCCGTTTCAGCCGTCCACTCAAACGATTCCAACGACTCAACCGACCCGACCGATTCAACCGATCAGCTATATGTATCATTGCTCCATGCTCTCGAGATTTCCTTCGTGCTCCCGCGCCACCATTTCGCGGCCGATTTACCGTTGCGCCGCGCCGCTACGATTTACCGCATCGAGTTTTCCGCCCGGCGGACGTCGAACCGCACAAAGTCACGTACCCGTTCTCTCATTGTTACAGGAAAATCTCAGGAAACACGTCCTTTCCACTAATCTGCATCCGGGCAAGACGATCTACGAATGCGACGTTTGCCAAGAGAAGGCAGCGGAGCCGTTTAGGACCAACTTCGCCAAGCAACTCCGAGCCCATCTTTTCGAGATGCACGCCGATGTTTTTCCGACCGCGGGCCAGGCGAACGATTACGTACTCGGCATTTTTCAGCCACCCAGAGATTCGTCGGTTTTCATCGACGAGTCCAGTTAACAACGGCATTGCCTCGCAATTTCGGCCGCCGGCGAATAACGTCCTGTGCTTATGCCAGGAATTAGTTACGACGACGCCACGATGTACGGCGATGTAACAGATACATGCTTACACGCTTTGGGCGCGTATAGGATAGAATCTATATGTCCCATGCAAAGCGCAACGAGATATCAGGGGATTCGATGGACTTCACCTGTCGCGGGTTCTTCGACGTGCGTAGGTATCCCACCATAGATACAGCACGACTTTATACGCAGTCGTTCAAGAGTTTAGAAGTGTATTAGACGTTATGTGCATGTATGAATCGTTGTGTACCTATACATATCCATAGTTATAAGTGAACGACACCTACTTGTAAAGCTGAATTGTTGGAACGAGTGGGTGAAAGTGCTTTTAAATAAAACCACTAAACGGTATGATTATCAATCTGAAGGATGGCTCGGAAACAAGGGTGCTAAATTTTCTGAGCGTATGTATTTTACTGATCGTGTTCCATTGCTCCGTGATATCGAGGAAATGCAGGAAAGGGGTAAGAAATGTTAGAATCGGGTGGGAAAAGGGGTGTAGATGCGCGGAGGGGTGGGCAGGGGGATGCGAGACGAAACGAAACGAAACGGTTGTTGAAAAATTCATCGTGGCTGAAAGCCAGCGGCGGACCACCTCGTGGATCGTCTTACAAGACGCGTTTCCGTCTTCGAGGGTCCTGATTGTGAGAAATGCATCGTGCTGTCGCGCGAGATAGGTGTCGTAAAGTATGCGGCCCTTGAGTTCTCCCGGGCAAAAAGGACGAGATCGACCGAGAAAGACGGAGAGAGGAGAGAGACCACGGGCGTCGTGAGCGCGAAGGATAATTTATTGACTAATTAACGAGGATGTCCTTCATTACGGGTCGAGCAGCAGTCGTGGTCGCTTGCTCTCGCTCGGAACCGGCATTATTTGGCGCCCGAATATTTACGACCGCGTCCTCCTTCTGCCCGTGGACCGGGTCCTCCGCCCCGATACCGATGCCGATGCCGATGCCGATGCTGATGCCGATGCTGATGCTGCTCCTGCCTCTGTCCCTGCTCGAGAAACAAACCGTGGAGGAGAGGGCAGAGGAAGAGCGAGAGGACGGCCGTGAAAGAGGCTGAGAGACGGAGAAGAGGAAGGAGCGCGCGGACCCATAACGACATGTCCCGATCTTACGGCGATTCGGGGACTTGGAATTTCCTTGCCGAGGGGGATCCTACGCCTGATTCCGACACGACCACGAAAGTCGCGGGCGTTACTCTTCGGACAAAGGATCGCGCTTAAATCTTGCTGAACTTGTGCCGCTGGTTTCCGCAGCGCTCGTCCACCTCAGAAAATATCGATGCGCGTAAAAAGAACGCTGAGAGGAACACTGTTCGCATTTGGGAATTTAAGAAAGTTTGATTAACGTACATATCTGCTGATAGAGAAAACGTTGCACCGCACCGTGACGAATCCAAGGGCAACGGAAGACCGGTGCGCGCATATCCTCCGAGCGTCTTTATTTCGAGTTTATCACGGGGAGCAACGGAACCAATAGGTACCTACGTGGGACGAAAAAGTAACGCGAAATTAGTGTGAACTGCAATGTGCTAAGAAGTCGCGACAGGATGGTTAGGTACTCGGCTTAATGAAGATATAACGAGCTGGCGCCCCGTGGGGTTGGCACGACGACGTCGGCACCGAGACGCCCCCCACCACGATTCCCCAACGTGTCCTCGTCGTTTCTGCGGCAGCCCCTTCACGCAACGAGTCTGCGGGCCTCGGGTTACGCCAGGACACTCGTCCTCTTTACGATCGTAGCTGGGTGTATCGTGGCTCGCGAAATTCCGCGGACTTTATTCCCCTAATTACACTTGGGAACTTATGTCACTGGCACCGGGATTCCCCTCGCGATGCCGCTATGTCGCGCACATTTATTTAGACAGTTAATAACGTTCAACGGGTGAAGCGTTACAACCGATTTTACGAGAGCGATAATTATGGAACAATCCTCGTTCTCGTCGTCGTCACCGTCGCCTACCAAACCTAGAGACGCAAGCTGCTGCTTTCTCAAAGGGAGAGGAGGTTTTTCGGTGTAGAGCGGTTGTGTCACCGACTACGACGACGAGGACTTATCTTATCCTGAAGAAGTACTATAAATTACGTTGTTCGAGTTCAATTTCGTAGGCAGTTCGGTTAATCGCGAGGTGATTGATCGTAGCAAGGTTTATCCAGATGAATCCACGCAATACTTTCTACCGTGACAGCGAAGCTCTCGCATACGGCACGGTCGTCGGCGTCGGCTTCAGCTTCGGCTTCGCTTTGCTTCTCTTCTTTTCCCGCCGCACCCCTCTCCGCCTTTCTTTTTCGTTCGCGAGAAACGAGCCGAGGGCCCTTACCCATTACGATATTCGGTGTCCCGAAGTTCGCGAGAATCGCTGGGATTCCATCCCGGCGAGCAGCTAACAGGGAGAGAGGGGAATGTGGTGGAGGAACCGGCCGAGGGCGGACGATATATTTTCCCTCGGTGGCACGGACGCGGCCTCGCGTGTCTACACGCGTGAGCTGGATGTCACGTCGCGAGGAGACAGCGGGTGTCGGCCTGTACACGCACAAGCGCCGAAACGTCGTCTTAATTATCGGCCGCGATTATTTATGTCGCGTCACGGTGTCCGCCAGGACTCGCGCAGGGCATCCCTTTGCGGACTCGAGGATCGAACGCCGGCCCAACCGACGCGCCACTTTCGCCGTTTATGCGTCAGTTCCGGTTCTACAAACAACCACGGGCGGTCATTCCCTTTGGCCCGTGATCGCTCACCCAAACTATTCTCCTCGGTACCTCCCTATGGAATTCCTTACTACTTTTCCCACCGATAGCGAGCAAGGTAATAGAAATCTACGAATGATAGCCGGGGACGGTGGATTATAGCAATTAATACTACGGAAGAGACATATCGCGTGGAAGGACCGCGTAGTCCGAGAAGAAGACGGTCTTGGAAGCGGAGATACCGCGAAGGAGACAGGAGAGGATAGGAGGAGGCGAGTTGCCAGGACTGGAAAAGGGGACCCACGGGGATTGATGGCCACCACCTTTAATGCCGTTTGTATGTAGCGGCGCGCGTAAGCGCCTCGCCTTACAGTAATTAGCTCAACAAACGCGCCACCCTGTCCCATCAATTGCTACCCTACGCTTTCGCTGCTCTCTCTCTCTCTCTCTCTCTCCCTCTCTCGCGCTCCCGAGCTCGCTTATACGCACGCAACTCCTGTATCGGACCTCCTCCCCTGCCCATGTGTCCGACTGTCTCGCTCTTCCTCGGCGCCGCGCCGCTCTGGTTTCCGTCCTCTTTCTCTCTTTCCCTCTTTCTCCCTTTCTCTCGGGCTCAACACTCTCACGTATCTTGAATTAAACATTCGATGCCTCCTGTCTTGGCGGCGTGCGCGCACCTCTTGCGTCGGGAATGCAAATGCAGAAACGTGGCCGTAGCGCGTGTGCGTGGCCACACGTACGCGCGTACACGCGTGCACACGACCGATCGGTCAAGAGGAGGAAAGGGTGTTATCCTCGAGCGACGAATTAAAGGATGCGCCGAAGCCCGATTGAAAAAACCACGATGCGCGCATTCGTGCGTGTATACCAGCGTCTCTCCCTCTCTCTCTCTCTCTCTCTCGTTCTTTCTACTCCATCTAACTTGGATTTGCTGTTTTTTTCCAACCGCCCTCCCGCTTCGGGGATTTAAGATCGCGTTCGCGCGACGTCGAAACTTTTCGCCGACGAGATTACGCGTCTTATTGCGGGCCGGACCAAACGTGTAAATTACGGGGTACCGTAGTTGCGGACTCGAGGAAGACGACGACGAATGTTCGAAGAGGCGTCGCGCGTCGCGCCACCGTGGCGTTTAATAATCATCCCGGTGGCAACGCACGACGCAATTATCACAACCTGTGAGTGGGATGCACTGTCGCGTGCATACCTACGCGTGTGTCCTGCAATGCAAGGCCAGCATCGACATCGCGACAAACCCCCGCCCTCGGAGGAACAGGGGGCCATATTGCGCGCGGTCTTGATATTTACGATTGAAACAAATCAAACGTTATCAAGCATTCCGGGGCGGCGATAAAGAACACAGAGGGGACGCGGAGGCATTTGCTGCTCCCGAGGGAGATGTCATCGGAAAATCTTCCTCCCGGCATTCCCAGTTAACGGGCCGTCATATTTGCTCTATATCGTATCGATCTTGCGCATTCTCGGCGATTACATCTTTCACCGTTACATCGTAACCCCGTCGATGCTCGTTAAAGCACTGGCACTCTTTTAAATATGATAAAATAGCATCCCGATTGTTGGCCGGACTCTGCCCGGTATGATTGGCATCGTAAATCTACCCTTGTGTTTCTTCCCTCGTAGGGCAACAGACAGAGACGTGATCTAACGAGGATAAAGTGGAAATAATCGATAATCGATAGATAGCGTGATCTATATAGGCGGGACGTAAGTCGCGAGTCGAACGTGAGGAATCCCCGAAACCCTAGGGCCTAGGCCCTAGGCTGTGCTCTCGGATCCTTATAAATCCGTTCTTTTTTAGACCGGGACCCCTCCGGCCAAGTTTCTGCAGCTTCCACCGAGTTCTCCGGGGGTAAGGGAAGGTAAGGAAAGGTAAGGAGAAGGATGAGGCGTTCGGGCCCGTGGTGATTTAAGGGCGTCGCTTTACGTGTATCACACCGCGGTCCGTCCGTTACCAGAGACCAGAGACCAGAGACCACGAAGAAGACGAAGGTTCGATGTTGTCTTTGGGACGGTTCATTCTCGTACCCATCCGTGAACGTTCGCCTGTCTTGGTGAAGTAGCGCGAGACCATACCTATGGTACATTCCGACGGATATGGCCTGGCTACACCACAGACCGCTGAAACACTGGCCCCAAACGATCCAGTTGAGTTGATTTGTGACTACCAGAGTATCACGGTCTGATGCTTTATGAACCGATCAGCTTGCTTCGAGCCGAGTGGGACCACCGTACGGGCCCATAAACGTCACGCGGCTTTCAGCCGAGGGAAGTGGCGGAGCGAACGCTAAACGCGTCCATGCTAAGCGTCCTGTCTTTCTTTTACAATTTACGCGGGGGAATAAGGTTGCATTGTAGCTATGTAATACCTATAGGTAGTAGCTACACCTACGTATTATAGCTATCTTTCGACTTGATTTGGGACTAATTTAGCATCCTCCCCTAGTTGCAAGTGTTAGTGGCCACGGAGTCGATAATCTCCGCTCGAGACAATTCCACGGTTCCACGTTCCTAGCGGGGAACGTTCCGCGACAGCCCGTGGCCCGATAATATATGCGCCAAAGATTCAGGAGACGATTCGCAGTGCGATACCAGAAGCCGAAGGGGCTGACTGTTGGAGAGCGGTTAAGTTAGGTTAGTCCAGCTCGTCGGTAGAACGCGGATTTCTACGTAAACTCGCTCGGCAGATACGATCTGCGGGGCGGCCCTGGTGCGTCCGATCCTCGTGAACTTCGATGCTCGACCACCTTATACGTGTGCTCCATGTGCACGGTAACGTATCGGCTTAGGTCGCTCTCGAGACTTTCTTCCTTGATTATCGTTGATTGCCTTTGAACGGCAACCACCGATAGAGGATATATTATGTAGCTATGCAGGCTAATACCTTATAGATTTCGAAAACCCCCAACATCCGTGTCTTCGGACCTCGCCCCTATTTTTTTTTCTTTGCCTGCTATTGTTTTTCTGCACAAGACAAAAGCTCGCTGCTTAGTTGTATGCGCATCGTTAACGATGCGAAAGGTCTGGGTTAGGCTCGGACTCGCCTCGATAAGGGAAGTTCCTTTTCTCGCATCGGGGAGGATTTTTAGGCTAACGTGGAAGAAACTGGAGGCTGGACGCTCGATGCTCGGGGAGCACAGCCTGGACGGGGAGAAAGAGGATGGCGCGAGTATGGGTGTGCGTCGTCTCGTGACAGGACGGTCACGATCTGTACGACCACCGCCCGTTGTCCAGGATCCAGGAGCAAGGAGGTAGTATCTTATTATCCTATCCCAGGCAACCGCGGTGACAACCCTTATAAGGGCTGCCTGTGCTCCTCTTGCCGTACACGCGCGAGTTCGTGCCAGGTAGCAGCAACGCCGACGACGACAACGAGAGTAGTACCAGTGCTGCTGCACTTATTACAACGTTACAAAAAATCCGCTATCCCCCATTAACATCGACCGTTTTCCGCGTACAATGCGAGCCCGTAACGAGCCATTATACAATACAACAGACCGTATAAACTTTCGATATGATCGGCGCCGCGGCGAACCGAATTCGATCCAGCTAATCGAATCGGCGCGGCAACGGGACGCAACTGTGTTTCCGTCGAGGACGAGTTACGCCCAAGTTTAATCGCGAGATTCCTTTGCCTTGTAAATCGAATCGAGCCACTCGAACCTTTTTTTTCTCACTGCTCCCACTCCTCGGGGAGGCTGGATTATTCGCGTTCGCAGGTTTTCGCATAAAAGACGAACCGTCGCGTCGCGTCGATTATATCCGTGAGTCTGAGGGATTGACCTTGAACCTGCTGCCGCCGACTCGGGTCGACGTATGTGCGAGCCGGTGTTTCTACTTTCTTGGGTGTTAATCACAGCCAAGGTCACCCGGGCTTCTCTCGTAGGTACAGGTGAAAGAAGCTCGGGGGAAGAGAAAAAGAGAAGGACAGGGAGAGAGAGGGGACAACAGAGGAGAAGGATCGACCAAGAATATACACCGAGTGGCTCACGAACGCGCTCTTACGACGAACGGCCGATCCGTTACGTCGAACACTCTAAAGACCCACTTTAATCATGATCGCTGGAAAGATCGGCGCGATCGTGATCCATCGATCGCCTGGCCGGGACGTGTTTACGTGCTCGTTGGCGTCGTTACCTTATGCTAATCGATGCCTACACCTGTCGGGCGACGTGCTCCGACGTTTAAACGACTCCCCCGTTTGAATTATTCGCGGCCAAAAGTGCCATCGCCGTCTTTCTTTTTCTACTCCCAGCCTTCCACGCCCTTCTTTTTCTTTCCCTCTTCCCTCTATCTTCTTCCGTCTTCCCTTATATGTACGTCCCTCTCCCCCGTCGGTATAATCGGTATAATCGATATCTCACCGCATAAAATACACCGCTGACAAATCAAATAAACTTTCATGACGCCTGATCTGTGACTGGTGGAGAACCAGAGTACCTGCGTATGGAATCTTAATATAGACTTATGCTCGGTCAAGGAGCGCGACGTGAAAATCTTTGATCCTTAATCTGGCCTGTTCGCGGAGGAAACCAATACCTACCCACTATTGTTCATCTTAAGTGAAATGTTATGGAGGCGGCCGAGTTTACGGTGCCATAGGTGCGCTTCTTCGGGGCTTCAGTTGGCTTATCGGCTCGTTAGTTTTCGGTAGCCGCGCCGATACTTAAACGAACTCTCCCATGGCCAGCTCGAGAGAGAGCGGCAGAGGGGTAAGGGTGAACACGAAGGTGCCCGTTGGCTCGGGCTCGGGCTCGGTAATGATCCTTTCGTGGGTCATCAACGTTACGCCGGTGGACATGTATGTGCGGAGGCGACTCGTACGGCTGAGGGGTGGAACGGTGGCCGGTGCATTATATGCAGAACAGGGTGCACCATAGTGCGCTCGAGTCCAGTCAGGTGGCGAAGGGCGAGACGGGAAAAGCGAAGAAGAAGAAGATGGGGGCCCGTAGATAGAAGAGGGACAGGGGGGGGGGGCGCTGCGATCTAAGAGAAAAGGAGAGCAGAAGCGAGGGGCTAAGTTGGAAAGATAGAGATAGAGATGAAGATGGAGACGGCGAGGAGAGGAGAGGAGAGAGAAAGGGTAGAGCCACCGGGCAGTCTCCTCGTGCGAGGATTTATATCACGGTGCCTCTACTCACACACGGATACACCTGACTTATGCAAAACGAGAACCCCACCTCCCGTTGCACCCAAATAAATGTCACTGGGAAACAAAAACGTTCCTCCTCCTGTCTTTTCTGGCTGTAGGCCCGCGCGAGTTCGCTCGCGCAGACCCGTAGCAAGGACCACTCGGGTCCCGCGTCGCGTACGACCCCTCGCCTCGTTCCAGCTCGGCCCGTTCTATGCACAGGACGTTCCTACTCGGACGAAAAAGGGGCAACCATATTTCAGTGACGTCATTGGTACAAAAGCACACGTGTGGAGGATGCGAACCGCGCGAGTCACAATCTGGAAGGAGCGCCCCAGAACTCGCCGGATTTACTCGCGCGGTGACAAAGCACCTGCTGTCTCTTCGTGCCTCGCTCGCACTCGCGCTCTTTCCTCCTTCCTTCTCCATCCTCCTCCTCTTCTTCTTCGTCTTCCTTGTCTCGTTTCAACGGCCTGGCCTCCATTTCTTCCGAACGCGCCTCGCCCTTTTAACTTTTTCCATTCTTTTGCTCGAGCTTGTTCTCCCGCGATCTTCGTTCCTGTCTCCTTCGTTCTGGTATCGTGCTGTTTCGGTATGGAACCTCGCCTCCATTGCTCTCGATGGTCCCTTCGTCGCGCCCGCGTCGTATGGAAACCACCGTGGGGATGACTTCCGAGCTAATTCGAAAACGTGAAGCAGTACGGGAAGGAGAGGATCGACGGAACAGTTGATACGCGTAGCGATCTCATCGATCGGGGAAATGTTTATTTAAAATTTAAACTGGATTTCACAGTACTTTTGGCGCCATCTTGCCGAAAGCTTGCCAACCGGTGCATTTGCGGCTGGCTTACTCGCCTGATGTTCGTCCCTCTTCTACCGTGGGTAACTCCCACGTCACTTTGCCCTCCGTTGCTCTTATTTTCTACTGGCTTTACCTGATTCTGACGGGCGATCGAACAGCCGCGTAAATATTGAGTATTTCTACGAAATGGCTGCCAAATCCATTCGCATCTTCCCGTTTATCGACGGGCCCGAATATCTTTAGGAGGGAAGCGTCTCTCCTCACACCTCTCCGGAATCAGATAAGCAGCAGAATTTTATATTTCAACGCCGAAAAGGTATCGCTCGCGTTTAGCTGTACCTTCACGGATTCGCCCGCTAACATCGGGATTGAGGTTGCCGAGTCTAGGCGGGTACGAGTCTACGAGTCTAGCCGACGTTTAAATTCACGTGGATTATCGGCGTAAAATTGACGCAGGCCGTGTAACGAGACGGGGGTGGACGGGCGGATGAACTGGCGTTACGGCGGAGTGTATATTCGAGCGAACGCTTCTAATAGGTACGACGTCGTGCACCGCGAGGGCTCACGCGGTGTTTGGTCGGAGCCGGTGCATCCTCTGATGAAGATAACGCCAGCCTCCTTTGAATTACGAGCGGGGCCCGGCAATAATAAATTCCAGCAAACATTCATTTTCGTACACGCAACTTTATGTCGTCCTTAGCCGGACTAAGCGCTCTCCACCAATGTCATTTAGCATCCCGGTGATGGTCCTAATAGCCGGGTCCTCCCGGTTCAATGGACGGTCCTTTAGGATTTACAGTACACCACCGACCGCCGCGCCGCGCCGGTACAACTTGTCGATGATACTTTGTTTGCCTTTGCCTTCAACTCCTGCCCTTGCCTCTGCCTCAGCCTCTGAACGTTGCCAGGAATATGTTAACGGCGGCAGGTGTTTACGGCGCGCGCATTAAATATTTGGCAGGGGATAATCCGCGCGATCCCGACCCGAGTAACCCGTGCACCTTTTTTTTCCCCAATCTCTCTGGCTTAGAAGCCAGAGGAGGGACGAGGCCGGCGGACGAATTGCGATCGACGGCGGAACCCTTCGCGGTTCGATTTCGACGGACAGTGGAACAACTACTCCGTTCCGTACCTCCAGAAACACGTTACGGGGGTCACGGGAGTTGGCCGAGGTCACGAAATCCTCTTTCCTAAGATCGCTATCGAATTCTGCCGGTAGTCGTGCGGTATCCACGGCAAAAAGCAACACAGAAATGTTTTCGCACTAATTGGAGAGCACTTATCGAGCGGGCCGTGGAATCGTTTCCACGGAATCGTGGATCTAGCAAGAGCGGTTTAGTAGGCTGACCGAACGGATCCATGAAAAGCGCAACGACGCCTCCCAGATAATGCCCAGATAAACGCGACCGCGCAGGGTTGGCGAGGGAGAAAGCCGGTCCCGATTTTAATTGAGCCCCCGAGAATTAAAAGAGAGATCTCCTTCTCGGATGCCAAAGCAGGAGAGCGCCAGCGGCGACGATGCAAGGTAGGAGGAAAGGAGGAAAGGAGAAAAGGAGGAAAGAAGAAAAGGAGAAAAGGAGAAAAGGAGAAAAGGAGGAAAGGAGCATAGGGCCAGAAAGCGTCGGGAACACCCGTGGCTACGGCCAATCGCCTCCGCGGATGGAGGCCTGGCACGATGGACGGGCCAGAATTATGGGCTCCTCGCACGAGAATCGCGCGCAACCACTCGCGAGACGCTTCAACTTTTGCGCCAAGTCGATTTACGCTCCCCGCCGGATACTTCCGCGAAGATTGATCGATTAATGTCTTCCCGACGATCGTTCCTTCTCTTCTTCCCGCGGTTGCACGAAACGCCATCCGACTGGGAGTCCTCCAGCCTCCTACTCCCGTCGTTTCGATCGCCATGATCTCGAACCAACAGGGCCGAGTAAAATCTCCTTACCTCGTTCACGACAAAGCAGCTAAAGCGGGAGTAGATAAAAGAAAGGAAGAGAGAGAGAGAGTGAGAGAGAGGAATAAAAAAAATCTCGGCATTGCCGAAAATTAAAACGATTTCGTACCTATATCGCGGAGAAGAAAATGCAAAGTCACCGAGTAAAGTAATAAAAGAGGTCGACTCGGGGCAATCCCGTCGAAACAAACGTTTTAATCCAGAAAACACGAGGGACTCTCGAATGGAAGCACTCCCGCGCGCGTGAATATCCCGGGGTAGGTACGCGTGGGTGTTGGCGACGACGTATAATTTAAGGCTGCGAACGCAACGATTCAATTTCACAAGACCACGAAGTACGGCGCGGCATATAAGCAAAACCAAGGTCCAGCGAGGAGGAAATAATCTCTTGATTTGTGCCGCGAATAAAATCACTCGATTCATTTTCGTCCGTGCTGGCCTTATCTTCGTGCACGCTGGGAAAACGGTCGGAAGTCTGACGTTGCGGCACGTTTCGTATTCGCAATATTGTCAAAAATCTAGGTATTCGTTTGCCGCCTACGGGCGTCTTAAATTCCAATCGGATTCGTTGTCGGAGGTATTAACACGTAAGTAGGTAGGTACATACGTACGTGTGCGCACCTTGTTTCGCCAAATAGGAGAGCAGATAGGTAAGTTTAAAATAATCCGGGTCTCTTTCTTCTCCAGTGAATTGTCCGCGCGTATTGAGAACTATTTAGAAACGAAGAAGCGCAGCGGGCGATCCCGCTTCCACCAATTATC
Source organism: Andrena bicolor (assembly GCA_960531205.1). Taxonomy (NCBI): domain Eukaryota; kingdom Metazoa; phylum Arthropoda; class Insecta; order Hymenoptera; family Andrenidae; genus Andrena; species Andrena bicolor. The sequence goes on from OY482665.1 coordinate 38,427,979, forward strand.
CGTCATCTGTCGTACGCTGGACCGCGATAATGAATGTAATATGTCACGACGAAATGGAAGATAGAGATAGACGGAGCCATTGAAGGTTGGAGGCGCGGTGAAGCAGGAAAAAGTCGCTCGGTTGTTGTTGCTAGACGCGCATCCACGTCGCAACACGAACGACAGACGAAAATAATTCGATTGGCAGCGGATTCGATTTAACGTGAGAACCGGACCAGTTGCGAGCAAGGTGAGGCCGAGGTATCCGGGGCCGAAGGATCATGTCATACATACACGTGCGTGTGTGTATACAGATACAGACAGATACAGGATATGGGTGTATATATAGGTGTACACAACGAAGCGCTCCACCTCGTCGGGGCTCATATAATTGCTGGCATCCATAACGCTGATGTATTTATGGCATTAACTCGCCTCTTTCTCGTACGCTGCCGCCCCCGACCCACCCCGCCGTGGCCATGCCCGTACCCGTCATGCAACCACAAGTAGAAATAATTGGTTGAAAACAGCGCGCTCTCAGGCGGCAATATATCCAGCTTACTCCCCGCTGTCGCATCGCTTAGATCACTTCCCCGCCACCAAAACTCGCTGCCAGCCCGCCTCCTTCGTTCTCCACCTTCTTCCACCGATTCTCTCTTCTTCCCCCTTCCGAGATTCTTCTTCAGCTTCTTCGACGCCTTCCTGCGTTTCTTCTTCATCATCATCGTCATCTCTTTCTTCGTCTCTTCGTTCCTTCGTGTCTTCTTCCAGCTTTTCTTTTTCGCCGCCGCCTCCTCCTCCTCCTTTGCTCTTATCCCGCTACACCTCACCCCTCTCATTTGAATAGCTCTTATTTATGAAAATTGAATTGAATGCTTCTCATTTATGAAGGTAATTGGTACCTGTCACGAGTCCTGCCGTAGGATATCCTACTTTATACGCGGATAAGCGGCGATAATTATTCTTGCAATTGAATTTATTTCTATAAGTCTCGTTTTCTTTCCGACGCGGTCACCGGCGCGGCGTTCCTGCGTGCCGATCGTTCAACCCCCGTCGCGAAACGTCGCGTGCTAGAGGGGTGCGAAGACCAGCAAACGAGGTTGCCTTTTTTTCGCCGCGCTGAACGCTTTCAGCGGTGTTGGAGCGTAGAGGCTACGCGACGCGACGCGACGCTTCCGTTGGACAGGGAATAAGATTCTGGATAGATTTCCAGCAGCGGAATCGAGTCGAGGGAGTAAACCAGAACAACAGAACTAATACTAATCTCTGATAAGTTATTGCCGAGTAGCTAGCGAGTATTTACCTATCGGTGCCCGAATAATCAATGGCGCGTAATCAATTTCTAATACTACCCCGATAATTTATCATTATCCCTACCAAAGCTGCGCCAACGTTTTACCCGCATTGCAACTACATACATACCTACTACGATACCTACGTTTCTTACTTGCGCGGACAATAATTCTTATAATTCATCTACTTGTGGCCCGTTTCTGCGGCACGGTTACGGCTTCTAATCTCGTTTGCCATTTTACGAGCGGATCCTTGGGATGACAGTGCGCGCAGAAACAATAAAAAACAGCAGTTCCTCTCAAGTTAAGCCATGTATCCGATCGTATCGTTTTCCGTTCTCCCGTGGCTCGGCTGGGAGCATGGTTCGAGCAAACAGTCCGAGGCACGTATCACGACCGTGGTCCAGGCGAAAGTCTGCTTATCGACGCCACTATTGCTATCGTTAGACCGGGCAAGTTGTTCCCTCGTTCCCTCGTTGGCGAGCAGTTCTCTCGATGGTCACCTCTGTCCGTGGTGTGCGCATCCGTCCAAATCGAAACTGGTATCGATTCGCGAATCCTCGCTGGCCGTTGGCTAGCGTCAACGGAACAAAAAGGGACGGCCAAAGCAGAAGGCGAACGAGTAAGGAAACGGTATTGGAACGATCAAAGGAATCCGCGCGGGATAAACGTACATGCATAATTTTAATACCGTTCCCATCGACCCTGATTATTACCGGTAAAGCTCTTCGTTCGTCCACCACCGAACAAAGTAGGTAGTAACGAAAAGAAAGAATGAGCAAAGTAGTGGTCGAGCCGCCAAGCAGTGGCAGTGGCAGTGGCAGTGCCAGCCAATGGCTGTCACGTAACGCGAAAATTATCGTTCCCTGATTGCCGCGTAATGCGTCCCGACGATTTCGCCGACGACGTCCAGGCGTTCAACTTTATCGTCTTCCCTTATTAAAGCAGCCCGGTAGCTCGAACACATACGATTATTCCATCTTTCACCGATGGTAAAACTACCATCCAGCGTAATCGGTGTCTTCTAAAAGTCCCATCCTCCTCCACCTTCTGCTCCCGTCAATCCCGTCCGCCTGTATGTTGGTTCGCTCTCGGTATCCATTTATCCGTTCTCGCGATCATAGATTATCTGATGCTCGGCACGGTTCGGCTCAGTACCACGTGCATCGTAATGTCGAGCGGAGCAAAGACGGGATGGAAAAGGATAACGAAGAAACAGGAGCTGGACGGTGCGGGTCAGCCAACTTTAAGATGATTTTTTTCGGGCGTTAGAGAGGAGCAGATTGCAGAAAGACGGTGGTGGCGATAGGGCGTCAAAGAGGATCGGTCGGCAGTAGGAGCACTCGTCTTGGCGTCATCGGGACTCCTCCGTCATTAAGCACACCGGTCGGCCGGTGTCTAATTAAGCCGGACGTTAAGTGGGGGCGTTCGATAAAGCCAGGCCGTCCGATAAATTCGATTCGCTGGACAGCCGGTTAATACCCGGTGTATACGGGGGATACCGGGGGCCAAGATAAACCGCGCGTTTTTCAGGAAGGTCTCGTTTCGCGGACAGAGGCGGAGGATGACGGACCGAGGTAAACGGAGTCCTTCTTCCAGGGGAGAGAAGGGCGGATGATCGGCCTCTCTTGCTCCTTGCTCTTCTCCTCCTTGCCCCCTTTCTCCCTCTACTCCTCCTCCTCCTCCTCCATCTTCCCCTCCTTCTCCTCCCGTTCCTCCTTGTCCACTGGTTCGACTCGTCTCCCTCGGAGACGTTGGTTCGTATAGGAGAGCGGAGGAGCGGAGATATGCAAACGTCTTGCCGCGAGACGGTTGAACATAACTCAGGCACACGTACGCGAGCCAACGATGCACACAAGTTCCTACTACTGAGGACACTATAAACCTCGATACCGGGCGAATAAAATCCCGGATTTACAGTCCTGATACCGAGCGAGACGGTCCTGTCCTGTCCCGGTGCTGTCCTGTTTGTCGCTGTCGCACGGTGTGGGTTGGCTCATCAGTGATGGCCACGTCCCGCAGTATCTTTTCCCTCGGCATCGAGTAGACCGGCCAATCTCGGACTCGTACACGCGCCTGCATTCGGCTTACGCACACATCGAACGGGCCGAGAGTTGCACGTTGCACGTACGGAAATCGACGTATGTAGGTACGCTCGGGACGATCTTGGATCGTGCTAGTATAACCGGCACGGTTGTATTTCCACGCGTAACTCGTACACACGCCGCTGGGCTAGCCGCGTGTGCGTACAGTAGGTTGTATGCGTGGCTTTCGCGATACTTAGAGAAACCGCTCCCTCTTATCACCCCTCCCGCGCGCCCCAGCAGAACCTTGTTCGATACCATTTGAGGACCTCCAATAACCTATCCGAGCCATTCCGATAGGAGCTGTCAGCCCGCACCCACACGCTGTGCGCGCGAGGAGCCGCTCCGCGCAGACCGGATAAGCCTGAGCGCAGGTGTGCCGCACAAAATCGTCTGATCGACGTGCCGAGTGCGCTGATCTCGATGACCTTCGCCAAGGGTTTCGATTCGACGACGCCGCAGTACATGAGGCACGCCCCGGATACCATCTCGTCGAGAGGTCCGAGGTCCCAGCTCCGAGGTGCTCTGGTACCCGGGCCCTGGTACCGCGGGGATAGTACCCCGGTACCATAGTATCACTAACCAACTTCTGCCTCGCCACCCTCGTCTCCTATCCTTCTGTCTTCTGCTTCCCCGCCATTCCTTCCGATCAGCCGCGCTAGCTCTAGGTACCACTCTTTCCTATTAGCATCACGGTCAGTTATTCTTCTCCACCGTTTCGGACACTAGAATCTCTCCATGGTTCTCGTCAGGTTCCATATGTTGTACACGCGTCTTGCCCGGATCGTTGGATCCTATCGCTTCTCGCGGATAACATTGGTCAGCATCGATCCTGATGCGCGAAACTACTCATTCGTCCTCTCGCGATTTCTCCTCCTCTCTGTGATTTTCGACGCTCTCTTGATTTGTCTGTGTCTTGGGAGTTGCGTGAGTCCCTTCCGTTGTGGTCCAGGTGATGAATCGGGTATCGTTCGTCGTCCACGACGTTGACTACGTACCCACCACCCTCGCTCGACATTAGCCTCGAGACTACTCCATCAACCATGCCAGACGATACGACTGTGTCTGTGAAAGTTCACCGCTGACTCGTTTTCTTCCCTTGGGAGGGGACTGGTCATTTCCACCTTTTCGCACCTCCGACTTTCGGGGAAATGGCCACAACTTGCGCGTGCTTGATCATCGTCGTCGAGGTGGACAAAGTTTGGGGAGGGGAACGGGAACGCGACCGAATGCCGAACGGTTCGCTTAACCGTCAACGCTTGTGAGATTTCAGAGAGTTCAGAGAGACTTGCGAGATTTGAATAGGTATGTACATTGTACATCGTACATGCATAGTGAAAGGGGAGGCAGAAGAAATAGCGTTTCCAATAGACTCCTATTATCCGAGGATGGGACAGTAATGGAGGCGGGATGACCCCTCCTCTCTTTCGATGCGTAAACACGAAGCATTGCGATATACCTACACGAGAGCATTAGGCGAAGGAGACCGGCACAGATTCTGAGAATGCATATAATTAAGCACGCCGCATCTCGAGAATCCTGTGTACGTGCGTGCGCCAGGGTTTGTGTAGTGACTCGTTCGAGAGGCAACGTGCTCGTGTGTACCTTATATAGATACGCATAAATATATGCCTAGCCATCGTTGGTCCCTCCACCCCTGCGAACCTCTCAGCCCCTGAGATCCTCATCCCCTCTGCCCCCGTCTCTCAACCCTGTTCCACTCTTCCCCCTTTTCTTGCCCCACGCTCAACGGTGATCTATGTATCAGCCTGTGCTCGCCGAACCGGGCAACGTGTGTCCGTCCCCCTCGTGTGCTTACTTTATTATCGGGGCTCAAATGAGAATTTATGCAGACATAAACGCTCGTGTCAGCAGCATGCCGCGTAGGTGGGGAGACACACCGTTCAACGGGCATCTGTCACCCTCTATGCTCTACCTGGTCCGCCCTCAAGACAGGACTATGCTCCTTTTCGAGGTCCATGCGAAATTTAAGGAAACGAAACGCAAAGAAACCCTCGTCCTTTTGGATGGAACCATAGTTTGGCGGAACGTCGCGTCGATGAGCCTCTCGATCGGACGCGAAACGATCGCAACGAGTCATTTTTCGCCTTTGCCGATTTGGTGAAGGAGGGCAGCATCCTCGATATAGCGAAGCGTGGGCTACGCGAACCCCCTTCAGGCTCGTAAATAAACGAAACCTACGAGAATACGTCGTATTCGACTCTTACGCGAATAAATAAATGCTTCGCGAGGAAAAAACCTGCATTCTCTCTTGCGATGAATCATCGTAAAAGTGTCCGCCCGTTTGGTATATTCCAGTCGAGGTCTTTCGCGGAACGTACCTAGCTAACAATTCCTTCGATCGAAATGCAATTTACCTTCCTTATCCTTTATAGACTACTTTAATAAGCATCCCGTCGAGAAATATTAGCGGCTGTAGAGATAGTCCGTTTGCATACAGCGCGCTCCTCTTCTACGTTCAATGTGCAAATACATTGAACAAATCGAAAGCGTACCAGAATATTTGTCACCGTAACAGCCGAGACTTGAAACTCGATTTCTAGCATGGATCGACTTTGAGGGCTTTACTCGGATTAATGCGGAAGTCTCAGTCACTACGAATCGTTATTACCATATTATCGACGACACTTATCAACGCGATGCAACCTCTAGCCGTTCGAAAGAGATTCCGTTCGCGTTTCAGAGATTGTTTCTTCGCTGCTTGGTAGGTAATGTTTCATTCGTTAACAGGTATGTATGTATGTATGTATGTATGCATGCGTGTAATCGTGCTACTGTCTATGAGCTCCGACAGATGAAATATGTTTGAATCGTTCCGCTGGACGTGGGACATGGTACAAATTAATTGTTAATTGAAACTACCTAAGCGATCCAATAGATATGTTAAAAAAAGCGAGTCACGGTGTTGGAGATTTCGTTTCGTTTGCCTTTCGAATTATGCGAGCCGTAGTTATTGCGAGTTATTAATTAAAAGAACGAGCGGAAATTTATACGGGAAGGTTCGCGGTGATATTGAAATATCGGCGGGAAATGATATATTTGGAGTTGCGTTTTCCTTTTTTCCGATTATCCGTTCAATATCAGCGCTGACGTAAAATGTATCATCACTGTACGGAACGGAAGGAACGGTACCGCCATCACGCATCCGAAAATTAATCGGCGTGGGCGCAGCCGATAACGAATGGTGTTCCCGCCAAACGGCCAGTATATTTTACTTTGGACTCCAGTGTCTGTTATTTTGCGCGCATTCTAGCTGTCCAGCGGCACGATTTACTCCCGGACTCGATCAGAAATTCTCGACTACCGTGGATGGACAAATACCCACTGGAATCCATTAAAAAATTGCCATGTCCCGGAGAATTGTCTTTTAATTGAAATTGATCTCCGCGGCCCTGGAATATTATATCCTTCGCCCTTTCTGCACGAGATATTGGAACGTTACGGGGCATTACTTGTTTCAGTGACTGGCATACTTTCTTCCAACATATCGCGGTAGATCATTCGTACGTACCTATATCTGTGTAGTATGCATGCATCGATGTATTGCCGTACGTGATACGTACTCGTCAAAATAAGTACATATCTATCGTATTGTACGTCCATACGCGTACGTTCGGGCTGTCATGGATAATTTACGGATCTACTACTCCTAATTTGAATAGTATTCATAAAACTTATCAGCGAGTTGTACCTACCTACATACATACATACATACAATCCATTCGCTGGATCGAAAGTCGAAAGTATGTATGCGTCAGTTGATTTATAACCTTACTTATTCGAAGGTTGAAATGTATGTACTTACGAGGATTGCAGGGAACGTTTGAAATGGTGCGCGTCAGGGATGATACGGAATCGACGGACAGAGGGTGAGTTTGCGTTGGATGGGATCGAATGTTCCTAAGGGGTAAAAATCGATAAACACTCGACACTCTGCTAGAGGTGGCTAGAGGCATCCCATCCAGCCACGTAAAGTTGGCGTTGCATGTTGCGTGCCGTGGGTGTACGACGTGAACACCACTGCGAGCTGGAATGAGTGTGGTTGAGTGTGGTCGACAGGTGGCGGTAGTGTGGTAGGTTGCGCGTCGTTTTCCGCCATCTTTAGTTGACGGATCCGAGGCAAGAAAGGCCAAGAGGTCCGTGCGGAGAAGAGATAGGTGGAGAAGAGCGAGTGAGCGAGCGTCGGGGGCAAAAGGGAATTTGGTGGAGAAGAGCGTGTCGCGGTAGTGAGTCATTCGTGTCGCCGTTCGAGCACGATTCACGAAATCGCCTTCGGTCGGTCTTCGCGATACGGTAAGCACAAGTAGAATTTCATCGTTCGCCATTACGTCGACCGATAGGAGGAAAAAACTTGTCATTTCCGTGACGGCAGTGTTTACGCTGGGTGTGTCAAAGTGTTCCTTCTCTCTGTCTCCTTTCTCTCTTCCGCTATCGCGTATATCGTAGCCAGCTCTCTCTCTCTCTCTCTCGCCCCTTCTTCCGTTTTCGCTCCCCTGCCGCTCTCCGCACTCCGCTCTCCGTCGTTCGTCGATCCTCGGAAAATGGTGATGCATTGCATTCTCGGAGGCTTTGTTGTGCCGCACGCCCACACGCGTCCCTCTACCTTCGGAAATCGAGCGTCGTTCGCGCCTCGTGTCTACCTTTAGCTCCGATTTAGTCCAATATTCGGCCGAGCTGTCGCATTCCTCGGTTCTCTCCGTTTCCTCGGTTTTCTTGCTTTTCTGTGCCCGTGACTGAAGCGACTAAGGCGGAAGCTGTGAAAACGATTACAGAGCAGGAGAATTTTTCGATCGTGGCCACATTCCGTACGGTCGCATCCTCCTTCCATTCTTCGCGATACGGTGCACTGACCCTACGCGCCGCGACTTGGCGTCTTCGAATCTTCTAGCGAGTCCTGTGATTTTCTTTCGCGAGATCCACCACCGTTTCGCATTTCCTTCGTTACGGCAGGCGAACAAGGTGTACCACGTTCTTCGCTTCGTACGATGTTCTTTATTATCTATTTGCACGTTTCAAAAGGGATTGTCAGCTTTTCCTTGCATGCTTAATCGCGACGTGTCTGTGCTGCCTTTGTGGATTCTCAGATATACGGAACAATAGCACCACTGGCTATACGTTACAGTTTTTCTTTACCCTAGGTGTGGATAGATTCTCCCGTAGGAGCCATGAGTTATCAAATGTCGTCCAACCAATCCAGACCGAGTGAGTAGTCCTTCGCACCATTTGGTATAATAGTATAGTAAGCGCGTAAGAAACTTACCTACTCTTATTTCCTATGATTGGTGTTGTAGTCTCCCATGGGAATTACCAGGGCCCGGGGGATCTACCCATGGGTTCCGCCAAGGAACAGACTTTGATGTGGCAACAGAATTCATACATGGGGGATTCTGGAATACATTCTGGCACCGTCACTCAGGCGCCATCCCTGTCGGGCAAGGAGGATGACGAGATGGAGGGGGATCAGCTAATGTTCGACTTGGATCAGGGGTTCGCTCAGGGTTTCACTCAAGATCAAGTCGATGAAATGAATCAACAATTGAGTCACACGAGATCTCAGCGTGTTCGTGCTGCCATGTTTCCAGAAACATTAGAGGAAGGTATCGAGATCCCTTCTACTCAATTCGATCCATCTCAACCCACCGCCGTACAGAGATTGGCGGAGCCAAGCCAAATGCTGAAGCACGCAGTTGTCAACTTGATAAATTATCAAGACGACGCAGATCTTGCGACTCGTGCGATACCAGAATTGATTAAGTTGTTGAACGACGAGGATCAGGTAGTCGTGTCTCAGGCGGCAATGATGGTTCACCAACTTTCTAAGAAAGAGGCCTCTCGTCATGCTATTATGAATAGCTTGCAAATGGTAGCCGCGTTGGTTCACGCTATTTCGAAAAGCGACGATCTTGAATCGACGAAAGCGGCAGTGGGTACGCTACACAATTTGTCCCATCACAGACAAGGTCTGCTGGCTATTTTCAAAAGCGGCGGCATCCCCGCGCTCGTGAAACTTTTGAGCTCCCCGATGGAGTCGGTCCTCTTTTACGCCATAACGACTCTCCATAATTTACTGTTGCATCAGGATGGCTCTAAAATGGCTGTGCGCCTTGCCGGGGGTTTACAAAAGATGGTTGCTCTACTTCAGCGTAACAACGTAAAGTTTTTAGCTATAGTAACGGATTGCTTGCAGATCCTAGCTTACGGCAATCAGGAAAGCAAGCTAATCATATTAGCTTCCCAAGGACCGATAGAGCTGGTACGAATTATGCGTTCGTACGATTACGAGAAGCTTTTATGGACCACTTCGAGAGTCTTGAAGGTGTTGTCGGTTTGCCCTAGTAATAAACCGGCAATAGTAGAAGCCGGCGGTATGCAGGCACTTTCGATGCATCTCGGTAATCCGAGTCAGAGGCTGGTCCAAAATTGTTTGTGGACGCTACGAAATTTATCAGACGCTGGTACCAAAGTTGACGGATTGGAAGGTTTACTACAGAGTCTTGTACAAGTGCTTAGTTCTACCGATGTAAATGTCGTTACATGTGCCGCTGGTATCTTATCGAATCTCACTTGTAACAATCAACGTAACAAAGTAACGGTATGTCAAGTGGGGGGCGTGGACGCTCTCGTTCGTACCATCATTTACGCGGACAGCCGAGAAGAGATCAGCGAGCCAGCTGTGTGCGCGCTCCGTCATTTGACTTCTCGTCACGGAGAGGCGGAAACGGCACAGAATTCCATCCGCTTAAATTATGGAATTCAAGTTATAGTGAAACTTTTACACCCACCTTCGCGTTGGCCACTGGTTAAAGCGGTCATTGGATTGATTCGCAATCTGGCGCTCTGCCCTGCGAATCACGCCCCACTTCGCGACCACGGGGCGATTCACCATCTCGTTAGGCTTCTGATGCGTGCTTTCCCCGAGACACAGCGGGTAAGCGTGAATTTCCATTAAACTCTTCGATTTAAGTCAATTCAACCATCATGTACCACCTATACATTTATATCTGACACGGTCGATTCTTGTTCAGCAGCAACGATCATCAGTGGCTAGCACCGGAAGCCAGCAAACATCCGGTGCTTACGCGGACGGTGGCGTTCGCATGGAGGAAATAGTGGAGGGTACCGTTGGAGCGCTTCACATTCTCGCGAGAGAATCCCACAATAGGGTCATCATAAGATCTCAAAGCGTGATTCCAATTTTCGTACAGGTTCGTAATTTCTCAATAATGGCTATCGCAAAGTATTTTCACTATGTCCTTTATTAATGCTCGTTCAATCGTATTGCTGTCTGTCTACAGTTGCTATTTAACGAGATCGAGAATATTCAACGTGTAGCGGCTGGAGTACTTTGCGAGCTTGCCGCCGACAAGGAAGGTGCTGAGATAATAGAGCAGGAAGGTGCTACTGCTCCTTTGACGGAGCTGCTCCATTCGAGGAACGAAGGTGTCGCGACTTACGCGGCAGCCGTTTTGTTCCGCATGAGCGAAGACAAGCCGCAGGAATACAAGAAGCGGCTCTCCATGGAGCTGACCAACTCTTTGTTCCGCGAGGATACAAATCTGTGGAACAACGCAGACTTCGGAATGCCGCCAGATTTACAGGTATCGTAACCCATAATATCGATGCATGCTCCGCTTATGCCGTGGCTAAATTTATTCCTTCACGAATACTTTGTACTCGTAACATAGTGTAGATTGTTCCGTTTTTGCCTGGCGGCATGTGCTGCTGCTGGTGTAAGAGCCATCACTCTCGTATTTATTCCTATACCATGCTAGCTTTCGTATAGGCTCTAGGAATCAGGTTTGTAGGGCAGCCTGCCAAAAAGTCGATATTAGCGCAGGAACAAGTACTCCGTTTACTTTAACGATTGGTTACATCGTGTTATGTTTAAATTAAGCCACGAGAACACAATAGTATAAGCGATTATACATAAACGACCTACTTAGTAATAGGTACTTGCATACGTAATCTTCCCCGCCATGTAAGTTTAGAAATGTATAACTAGATAGTTGACAAAAGTGAATGTCGTTATCCATTATTCCAGTCTGCACAACTTAGGTATGTTTCATCTGGATTTTTGTTTTTCAATCCGACGCGAAAGGGAAACGAAACTATTTTTATTTTATTCCTAGTCACCTCGTACGCGTTTAGTTGAACTAATCGCGAAATAGGGTCCCAGGGTCGTGCCTAATGGAGCAATGGAACCTGTAATAAATGTACAGCGATCACTCTCTTATGTTCCTCGGTTTGCCTTACGTTACATTATACATATCTTATGCATGAGAATGCGTTTCACCCCATTCGTGTTTCACCCCTTACAGGCTGAGTAACAAAATCAATCGCGATTACTACTTTTAGTTTGTTACTACGAACACGTTATACGTAGGGGAAAGCGGGATAATTCCGGCCACATGAGCAGTAAATGCTATAAAATTTGAACAAGTTACACATTTGTTAGTTTTTTTATATTAATTGATAGTTTGAAGTGTATGTATGTGTTTGTATTAGTATGACCGAGAAGACATAAATTTACGTTGTAACAAAATTGGGAGCAATAACACAGAAGTAGTCATTTGACCGTGATTTTTCTTTATAAAAGAGAAAACTGTTAAATTAATAAAACATTGTATTATTTTTTATTTTAAAATTAATTAGTACATATGTCACAAGTGTATTCTTCAGGGGTATCCCATCCTGAACATTCTTCATGTGCTCATTGACCACATACTGTGCATCGGAACCACATTTCATCACCTTCTCCGAATTCTTTGCAAAAAGGGCAAATATCGTGCTCTACTTTTTCGTCGCAAATATCTGAACTGTCCGATTGAAAATTCAGTTTCTTTTTTCTCAGCTTTTGTTTACCTCCCTTTTGGGTGCTTCGATTTAAAAGCGTCAGTTGGATATTTTATTCTTACTAATTACTTCCACGGTCTTTGATAAGTTTTCCCGGTGCCATTCTGCCTTCTTCGAAATTCTTTTATACGTACGTGGCATCTACGCCAGAAAAAAAAGCAATCTTAAAAGCTGGCTGGAATTACCCGTCAATTTTGGCCGGTATTACCCCACACTTAATGTTCAGATATTTGAAGTAATACACTGAATTGAATTTACATATCACCATAAACCAAATGTGAGTTTGAAAGTAGAAACGTTCCTCTATTTAATGAAATTAATATTAATAATTCATATCTATTCCATGTACTAACTTACTTTTCTTAACAATCGACCACTATTACGGTGCGAAATGAATACTCTCGGATTTGTTTGAAACAAAAGACTGCTATCGTCATGGAAACCTCGAATATTAGCTCGCCGCATCATTAACAGGTGGCATACAGAGTCAAGTTACGCGGTTTTTATTTAATGAAATAGAACTGACCGGAATTACCCCGCTTTCCCCTATCAATACTATACACACATACATACGTACACACATATCGTATCGTATCGTCTTTAAACGCCAATTTTTTACATCACTTATCGATGATAAACTCGACCCTAACTACTCTCGCCGCGCCGCGGTGTTAATGACACGCCTGCCAAAGAAGATACGTTTTGTGTTGACCTGAGCTACCTAATCTTCAGGACATGCTTGGCCCTGATCAAGGCTATGATGGTATGTATGGCCAAGGACCCCCTAGCGTACACAGCAGCCACGGAGGTCGAGGGTATCAGCCGCAAGGTAAGTTACGAGCGTTATCCTTTCTGTCCGATTATTGCTTTCGAACGATCGATAAGATCCACTGAGCGTAGATGGACTTACACAAATTTCTTTTCCACGCGATATTAACGGTTCCATTTCGTAAACTCTCATAGTACCTACGTTCTATAAAGAATGCTGCAACACGAAATATCTGTGGAGAACGTTTCTTTTCTGTTTTTTTTCCCGAAAATAAACGCGCCTTCCTTGTTCATGCATCGGGAACATATTGGTATGGTGATGCGGGTTTATGTGCTCGTGTCCTCTGTTTTGCCACTTGTACGATACGGGATCGAAAACTTTTAATAACCCATCTATTTCTTAATATTATCGACGATAAGAAGAAGGAAGCAATGCATTTAATCGTATGTTATTTTAACAGCAGCTTAACCCCTGGACTTATATTAAAATACAGGCTATCAACAGTATCTCGCAGTAACATAGGTGACACTCAGCTCTTATGTATTCTTCTGTGCTTTCTTGTCAATCGCTAAATGTCTCTTTACACGCTCTTTGTTTATACATCGAATATTACACTCGATTCACTGTGTTTTTTCTAAATATTTCATGTAATGCACGTTTTGCGAATGCCTTTTCTTTTCTCCCACGCATAGCAGACTTAGACCGTTCTCTGTAACCCGGTTATTAAACCTCCATGCATGGTGTATTTGTATTTCCATTATCTTTTCTCCGATTGAACGTACTTTGTGACGGAAAGAAGCATAGAAATGTGTTCGTAAGTAATTTTAGATAAGACGTTTTCACGGCCGTATCGAAAGAACACGTTCCGCTACGATTTGGCGGTCGTACGAGTATCGCGAACAAAGCTTGTTTCCAAACATAGTGATTCACTACGAAAGCTCCTGTAAACAAAGTCAGGGTTTTTATTCATACGTACTTACGTGACCCCGTTTCAACTACTCCTCTGTCATTTTATTTTCATTACCAGCAGATTTTCATTTCCCCCGTTCCCTCGACCAACTTAACTTAATTGCCTCGTGGGCACATTTCTTGTAGAGGAAGAACGACACTTGAATTTAATTATTTTCGAGTTATCGTTTGTCTTTACTTCGTTAACGGAAAGCAACGAATGATTCCCCCCGAGCGCCCTCGGGCAAGAAAACGTTTCGCGAGTACTTTGCAAAGTTGTGCTCTACTGGTTGACGAAACTTTTAGCAGGATCTTTAGCGGTGTAGTTCTTGTCGATAAACGTAGCAGCCTGGAGGAGACTATGTTGGGTTTATCGTAAATTTTGTACGAAACAGGTTATGGCCAGATACCAGTAGATTCGATGCAAGGGTTGGAAATAGGTGGAGGGTCGACATATGGCGCGATGGACACTATGGACGTAGCGCACGAGGGTGACCTGAGTTTCGATCATTTAGAAGAGCTTCCTGCACCGCCGCAAGATAATAACCAGGTCGCAGCCTGGTACGACACCGATCTCTGAAACCGTGCCAGCACCAAATCTCCAAGGAGAAACGGACTCGTGAGGCTCTTAAATAATTTTAATACAATACTAATAGTATCGTCGTTTTACTCTCACCCTGTATCGACCGAGATCGAAAGAATTTTGACGAATAGCCGTGGAACCAGAGGTTCCTACTCGCGAGGGGACATTGCGCGAACGAGAAACTACGTAAACACACATTACCCATTACACACGGGAAATGCGGGGCAAAAGTTAATGCTTGTTTTTACGCGAAAGAGACAGGGTACGAAATCATGTTACACGATCACTGCAGCATTCAAATCAACTGCATTGATTCCTAGAAGTATGAAGTCGGTTATGCTATATACAAATATGTGTATAGATATATATAAATATATATATATATATCTATATATTTATATATCTATATATATGTATATGTATATATATAAATACAAATATATATATATATATATAACTTACCAATGTCGTACCTTAGATATTTATAATAAGGGAAAGAAAAAGATATAGAGGGACTTGAAACTTGTTGGAACGCGAGAACATCGTCGACGGTATTCGACGTTTGACTTTTTCGCTCCATGAGCCCCGTCAACTAACAAGTACATAACGTCGATTTTATACCTACCCTTTTTTTTACGTATCTTGGAGATCGTTCACGCGCCGAAAGAATGATATCCCACGTTTGATATCGTAGCTCTAAGAATCAGGGTGAGAAAATGTTGAAAAGACGAGTGAAACGTCACGTATTCAATGACCGTCAGTATTTTATTTCGTTCGCAACGGCGTGCATTAGTCTAAAGTCTAAACCGTAAAGCATTTTTTACTTGAACGGGGTGGGGGGGGGGGAGGGGGGGGAGTTTCATCAAGATAGCAGTGGTTGCGCAACGCGCGGATCAAGTCGAATTGATTTTCTTTATTTTAGGGACCATTTGCTTTCACGCGTCAAAGAGTTTTCGCGACGGAACCACCGGATGGCAGCTGAAAGTACATAAATGACGAACGATCATTATCGCATTACGTGTTTTATACCCTACATACTCGTTGCATTTCACGATTGTATTTTTTTTCAGTACCTACACCCGTATCTCATCGATCTCTTTTAACTGCTTGTCGTTTATCTTTTAACACAAGGAGGATTCGTTATAGCCAGTTTCTCATTACGTATCGTTGAACCGACGAATTTTATATTCGACTTCTTGTCAGTGATCGTGTTTTTGCCTAACGAACAGCGATCTTGCGACGAGAATCTTCGAAGATAACATTCGATCGCGTACCTCTGTCCTTGCGAGCATGCACGTACAAACGTTCACGTAGGACCATCAAGGTACTCGCGATTTCGACGGGTGTCGATCGAGGAAAAACGGTAAACGCGCAGCGATCGTGACGATCGTAACGATCGTAAGATACTTTTGTCAGAATTCTTGCGGTCGAATCGATCTTTTTAAGTACGAGGCGGTATACAATATCAGCAATAAAGTTTCCCTGGTCGACGCGATGCGACGCGATACGACGCGACACGACACGACACGGCACGACGATCGTTTGCTCGCTTATCGCAATTCTCACTGACAACTTTCCCTTGTACGTCTTTGGGATAGATCAGAACGGTGCAATGAAACGATAGTCACGCGTCGACCAGAGGAAACGCATTGCCCGACGCTGTCGATTGCCTGAGTAACCATTATATCATAGATTTCCTCCGAAACTTGCGAATCTATCGAGTCGCAGAGAGCAATTACCTATTTATACCGCTAATCCCGAAACGATAGTATCATTCTCGATTATCAGTGAATTACAATCACGTATAAATATAAACAAATATCAATGAACTTTCGCATTACGTATTTTACAGGGTAGTTATACTTAATTTTTATTATTATCATTAACGTAGCTACGCAATCGTGGCGGGGTACTCTGCATCGTTCGATGCACCGTACGCGCCTCCGATCGCTGTCGATGTATTAGACTTAAGAGAGAGACACGTAATTCGTACACACCATGTATATGTATCGTTTAATTGTCCATACGAATAAACTGAACGATTAAGTACTCGAACCGCATTAGATATACCTATGTTCACTTCTCACCCGTTCCTGCTCCAACGAGATGCCGCTTTTTAACTCTCAGCAGCTCAGCACGTTAGGGACAGCCGTTAGCACTACACCACTACACGGCGAGTGGCGACACGGGGTCAGAGCCTTCTTAGGATTTCAACTTGCAATCAACCGATCACCACACGATCCTGTCCCACCGTATAAGTAGGCTCCAACTGAATTTCCCCGCACGATTTCTACCGATTTGCGAGCAGCTCGCGTTTAAATGGTCGATCGATGATCGAAATACCCTTTACGGCGCAGCTACGCGGCCAGATAGCCCATATAGACAGAACATTCGTTTTACGGGATACTTGTCACTCGTATCTACGTATATGGAGATGTGCGTCGAAGGAGTAATGAAGCCAGCCAAATTTCTCCGCTGGAATGCACAATAATTTAGATGCAAAGGATAATATATTCGTCGTAGGAAGTGGGGGTGGACCCGGACGGTGCACTCGAGGAATTAACAGATTTCGGATTAGAGAACGAGAGAGACTGTGGGGGCAGGGAAACGGTAGCTCTGATACAGCTTTGTAAAAAGTTGTAATTTATGTAAATGTAAACAATTAGTCGAGGAGCTGGTAAACGGTATACCTGAGGCGATCTTGTGACGGAGAAGGGCGCGCGTACGTTCCCGCCAGGTCGTTAATCGACAGCCGAGAGTCGAGCGGTGCACCTTCGTGCGTATACCTCGTTCCCCGAAGGTTCGGCTGTCGGGTTAACAGTTATTTCTTTCTGTGACGCGAAGAAAGAGGATCGCCTTGAGGAGTAGTGCGCTCGGTTGCTTCGTAGAGTGTGAAAGGCCGACTTAACGTTCCCGGGGATCAAAGAGGGAAACGCTTCCGGTGCAAACAACAGCTGTCGTCGAACGGGCTTCTGTTTCCAGTGAAACGAAACTGTGTTGTTCCACGAATATCGGTGAAAATCGCGCGCGCGCGCGCTTAAATGTTCGTATTCTTACCGTTAAAAGACAAAGTAACAAGGAAGGATTGAACCGTTCAGTGCCATAAGTAGTGCGAAAGTTGCCAGTTTACAAAGAATTATTCTGGATCGCCGCAGGAACGTGGGTAAGTATCAGAACAGTGGGTACGTGGCGAACAATTAGCACGCGTGTTTTTCAAATTTAGCGCGCAGAGCTGGCGCACAGTAGTATCCTTCGCGATAGGAAAAATGATGGTAAAAAGAGTCTCGTAACAAGAGCGGTAACGCGACTGTACGTAATTGAAATCGATACCGTTCGAAGAGGCAGGGTTAATTTCGATCCGCAGGCTACCCTTGAAATTCGATAGTCCATGCGTACTGATTGAAAAAATCAATGCAACGCACGCGCCAAGGAACTCGGTTCGTTGACAGTCACTTGTATTGGGGATAAGGAAAGGCGATAGGAACATTTAATCGACGGAAACCAGAATTCAACTAGTTACCCTTGGAAGTTCGAACTCGAAGAAGCGGTTTCGGCTGCGGCCAAATTCCTCGAAAACAGGTTAAAGCTAAAAATATCTGTTTATTCGTCGAGCATCATTCTTAACTCTTATTGCATTCGAACGTGACACGGAATTCTGTAGAATGCATCATCCGCTATGAATCCTGTACGTTTCTCTTCTGTGTTTTCTACTCCAACAGTGCACCAGTAGCTCCGGGAAAGTGTACCAATGATTTCTCGTTTCATCTGGCTCAAGATCATGGAAGTAGCGATCGAGCATGGTTTCGTTTTAAACGCTTAACCGATTCGTTATGGAAATGCGCCAATAATGCGCGACGCTTTCTAAACGCCACTGACACCGCTGCAATTGGGTCTCTTCAGTTTAATCCGAGCAGTCCCGTTGAAATTCTAATTCTCCAGGCGTAGCGTTTGACAATTTGACCTTTTACGCGTTAAAAAGGAAAGTGACGTATGAGTTTTCTTTCCTCCTTGTCCCTAATGATGCAAAACGCGTAGAAATATCACGTCAGGTCGCGTCGCGGCGCACCGCGTCGCGTCGTGTCGCGGAGAACCGGTAATGACGTGAAAGTGCATCCAGGAGCGAGGGAACGAGCGGGTCTCCGTTCCCCTGACAGTCTCGCTTCGTTCGGGACAATCTCTCGGCTCGCGGTCGGCTCCGACTTGCCCAGAGAAATTGTTCTTCTACAGCCTCGACGATCAGACTGTTTATCTAGTCGAGCGCGCCGAACGCGAACGCCTCGCCCGTTTCTGCCGCCTTTCTTTTACGGCTCCAGCTACAAACTTCTCCTCGCCGCGCCGCTACGTGCCCGATTATTCTCCTGCACCTGTCGTTCGTAGGCGGTTCGCTCGTAGATCGTACGGTCGCCACGAAATCGATGTTCCCTAAATAAATACTGTTTAAAGAGTGAGGAGGGAAGAACCGAAGGTGGTTAAGACTGTTCCATACGTGGTAGTTTGTGGTGGTTTGGAGACTCGCTGTCAGTGGTGTGAAGGAAAGTCGTCGAACCGTGTCAAAGGTGGCAGTGTCAAGTACTCCGTCTGAATGCGATCCCTAGATATCGCGTTGCTTCGAGTCTCGGTACAATGATATTCTTTTCCCGCGCGACACGAAGGTGGCGATAGCAGAATACATTACTGGCCGAGAAGGTTGCTCGAGTGTACGTACGCGTATTGCTGGAGTATAATTGCTTTTGTTTGCACAGGTAGCAAGAATTGAGCGGTACAAAGGTTGGGCTTAAGGGGTGAAAAGCGGGCAACCGGAAGTGCATGGAAGTAGTCACGTTGGACGAATATTGCCGGCTGATGAATAGAGGGAAATTGGCAGTGGTGTTCGGTGCAGCGTGTACGAGCTAAGCGCGAGAATTCGGTGCCGCGATTCTCCGCATAGACATAGAAGTACATAGACTAAGGATCGAAGCGAGATTCAGTTGCGCGATGGTGTTCGCGCGGCTGCACGCAGCAAACATACCGAAGGATCGTTGATGGAGCAGAAAGAAATCGTCTGAGCGGCTGGAAGATGACCGTCGCGATGGAACACAAGCGGAAGAGCTCGTGGGATTCGAAGGTGAGACGAATGTGGCGCACTTTCCCCCTGCACGCGCTTTCCTCGTTACATTCCCGCTCGAGTCTCGCGGCTAATTAGCCAGTTGGCTCCCATGTGAAATCAGACGCGAAACAAACCGTAAAATCGAAGACAAAATGATGGATGTCGGGAGAAGTCTATTGTGTCTAACGAAAGTGTAGGTATCGTAGAGGAGATGGTCGATGTTCCTTAAGCGATTGTATGCCTCGGTGGAAACTTTCGGAATGCCACAGACACGCGTTCAGATAGATCTCGCTGCGATGAGGCTGCGAATAATATCCGCAAAATAAATTGCAAGTCGATACCGCGTGACTTATTATCGCGATTGCGTTGCACGTGGTCGTTAAATATAATTAATTACGACGTTGACAAGTTTTTATCGGTCCAGTTCTCTCGGAAGACGCGTCGCTGATTCAGAGAGCTATCGCGATTCGTCGTTTCTCCGCAGACGTGTTGACCCTGTTCTCCATTGACCCCGAATGGTGTAGGATGCCGAATACGTACGCACTCGGTGGAGAACTAGGTTGAATGGAATAAAGAACGATGCGTTAGCTGGGTTGGGTTGGGTTGGGTTTGCTTGGGTTGGGCCGTCATCTGCTCTCTTCTCGATACCGTTACTTAGCTACTAGCGGCCAATCACGCGATTGGCATTCCGCTCGAATATGTGAATGACATTTATCACGTGCTTCACGACCGCCCCGATACAGGTCGAATACACTGGAGATCGATTTCCATCGTCAAGTCGGGCCTCGCAGCTGCGGCAATTATTCCATAATTCCACTGGCGATCCAGCTTTCAGAGACACGCCGCGCCGTGCCCTGCTGTGCCGCGGCCGTTCCTCGATAAAAGAGAGTGGATAATCGTGACGCTCGAGAATTCCCCTTAATCGGAGAAAACGATCATCCTGCTCTCTGATAAGCGGCAAAGCGATAAGAAGCCCGTGTTACGACTGCTCTTGTATGATCTCGCATGGCTGGCTGCACGCACGCGTGCCCCGTTTACCGGCACGCCGCGCCAACCGGCCAACCGATTGTAATTTAAAGCGGGCAGCAGAACTCGTTCCTAGATTCTTGCTCTTTTGGAAAGGTAGTCCGGTGGAGGTTTGGAGTAACGGTAATAACGGTGAAGAAAGTCACGAGGAACCGGCCGGTTAGGCGACCGAGGCAATGGAACTTTGTAGATTCTTTTTGCGGGTCGTTGACATCGTTTCCTTCCGCGCCGGACCTTTGATCGGAAAAATTGGAAAGACGATAGGGCGCGTTAACGCTGCAAGGACGACGCGCAACAGCCTATATCCTTACGGTTCGATGATTCTCGTTCGTCTCTAGTCTACCGGAACGAGACCAATGGGGAGCGGACTCTCTCTGTAATGAGAATCGGCGATGAACTTTCACGAAAGCACCGGCTATGGAAAACACTTTTCTAACGTGCCAAGTCTTGATTTTTCCCGGTCTGAAAGTCATTGACCGTGTCCGTTAATGGAGGCGTTCTCGAGGTTACAGCTAGTACGAGCGCATCTTAATCTTTTCGACCGATCTCTACTAGTTTCGTCGTCGTCTACTGACATTGAATTCCACTTCCCGATCCCATGCGTTCAGATCTCATCTGACCGTTCATGGCGCTAATTGTCCTATTAACGAAACCGACGTGAAATTCATTCGCCTCGTCTCCGTTCTCTCGCCGTGGATCATCGGAAAGTTGCCGCTCCTCCTGCCGAGAAAAGATCGAGGATCTTTTGACCTTTTCGGCGCGGTGAATCGCCGAGGAAAGAATTACTCTTGCCGGCTGAGAGCGAACGTGACCGTTGAAAGATTTTCGTTGCAACGCAATCGCGGTCAATTAATAGGGGCGCAGGTATCATATTGCGCAACTTTGGTTCATTAAACCAGCATTTCGTACGAAAACTCGAGGCAGAGACTATTATCGAACCCGGCTGGGGGGGAACACAAAGGTTTCGCGCGCAAACTTTCATTCGACTTTCGTAATATCCCTGCGCCATTGTTCGCCAAAGACACCCCTTCAGTCTCGATCGTGGTTACTTACGTAACGCGCTGACAAAATCTCAATTCGCTTCTAGTTTCGATCAGTAAACTCGATTCCCGGCGAGTCGTTGCTCGCCGGACGCCGAGTAATGGACTACAACACTGGTGTTTATCAATTTAATGGATACATAGTGAGAATGCAAATATATTTACTCGTGTAAGCGATAACGAAGCAATCGTTAGCTGGCGTAGCCTAGGGTGCAGTACGGAAGTGATCGACATCACAAAATAGAGCGAGAGATGATATCTCGTTAAGAGGCAGCTAGCCATTGACCATTGGTAGCTGAACTGCTATCGCGTTTCTGTTCCTTTAAACGCGATCATCATACATAGGCATGAGCGTAGGATGTCGAGTATCGTGGGAAAATGAATTGGGCCTTCGCTGACGTACGTGGCAAGCAAATTCACTTTTACTCGACCTCATGGATCGCGACTCCTCTCCTTTTCCTTCCGTGGATCGGTGATAGATAAATCGACTTGGCGCAAATGAAAAATCACGTTTACGTAATCGAGCATTGTCGTTCGAAACGGGGAAAAAACTGTTGCAAGCTTGAGCGTTAAACCGTGTAGCGTGTATCGACGAGCGTTTACGATCTCCTTCCATTCACCGGTTATTTTCTTAGCTTTCTTCTATTCCCCGCATAACTGAGCGCGCGGCTGACTTTTAGATTGCGAGTGCGAGCGATGCTTTGGGCAAATTCAAAGGAGAATCGGGGAGTTTTAATGATCCGCGTGCTCGGTAGGAAAAGGTGCGCGATCCACCGGGGTTCTCCTTTGGAGCGTGTGCCGAGCGTAACATTTGAAGGAGGGCGTAGGCACTTTGTGCCGCATCGTGCATTCGCGCGGGTATACGCGAGGCGTGTCGGTGTCGGTGTTAGTGACAAATGTGCACGTGCATCTCGGTGGCGAGACGATTACACGGACGCTTGCACACTTAGAGGCGCGCGTTACAGAAGATAAGCTCATTGCACTCGACGCTGAATGCGCCCGCTTATGCTTAACTCGCCATGAAACACGGTGCGTCTGCATCGTACATATGTAGATATATCGAGGGTCCTCTATCGCAACCCCCAACAAGATCGCGCGCGCGAAATCTCACGCAACTTGAACGGGTCCGATCGACGGCGCAGGTACCGCCTGCGTAACGCCGTAGCCCGCTTGCGTAACACTTTATTTCGAGAATCTTATGGATTACCTTGCAATTCTGATCGCGAAATGCTTGCCACGTATCATGAATCGAGCGCGTAATTGGGTCGGAGCTCGTTTCGCGACAACGTAGACTGTAGAGCGTAGTGGATTCGCAATGGTAATGCTCGTCGCGACGTTTTGTTTGTAAGACGGAAGTAATAGGTATCGTGATTGTTAATACGAGTCGTGGCTCGCAGAGAAATCTCGGTAATGCTAGGTCTTTCGTGCCTAAACCAATGAATCCAGCAACGAAAGAAGGGAAACAAAGGATTGCCAAGGTTTCTCGTGGCGAGAGAGGAGCGGCATCTGCAAATGTATCGGATACCTGTTTCGTAAGATCAAGCTTCCACTTGGAAGGGTTCAAGTGGATATTCTTTTGCAGATCTCGGTGAGCACGGTAAGCACCAGAAGATTCAGCCGTGCCGGGACTCCGAGCTCGATTCTATCATCGGACAGTGACATTCGTTTCACGAGGAAACTCGGTGGACAATACCGCTGCGGTTGCTGCGTGTTGGCCGCGTTTTTGCTCTTCCTCCTGTTTTCGGGGGTTTCCATATACCTCGGCTGTAAGTATAGCACGTCCACGTTCTTCTTCAGCCTTTGCCTTGCATAAAGTGGAACGCACAATTGCTAATTTAGAGAAATCATTCGATACGTTTTGTTCCAACGCTTTCTCCGCAAACTCGCGCGCGATTCACCAGACGTGACCGTAAATGAAATTACTGTAGAGTTGATCGAGGCGACGGCGAGGGCGACGGCTCGGCAGCCATGAAATTACCTGTAAACACACCGTGTTCGTTTCGCGGGACGGACGAGTTCACGGTGTCTGGATGTTTCGTGAAGTATAAAGTGTGATCGACGTCTTCCTTTGTTCTCGCGTGTATGGTATTTCCACGTGGACGTGTGCACTTCACCTTGAGATTGCATTCGATCGTACGATAAATGAGTAAACGAAGAGTAGCACGCACGAGGGAACCGGCTGCGTCTAATCGATGCAAATACGCTCGTAATATTCGTACGAACGGTGTACGTAACGGTGAAAGTCCAGGAGGAAGAAGAAGGGTTTAACGAAAGATGGATAAAGTTAAAAAAGGATCGTTGCCGTACGGTGGCTTATTCTTTTGCACGCGCAGAGAAATGATGGAAGAAGAGGAAGATGATGCGGCCAGAGCTCATCGAGGTCTTTCAGCGCGCAAACATAACGGTCCGACCGAGTTACCGAGTCTCCGAAGAAAACACGCATACGTACTTGGACCGAACATTTTGTTCGCGAGACGATTAAAACGCATCACGATCAAGTATATCGATCCGTGGATGAGTTCTCTCTGGCTAAGAAAGCCAAGGATGTTGGCTGCGAGTGTGCGCTCTATAATTCGTACCTACTTTGCGAACAAATAGAAGCAAAAGTCGAAGAAGTTGCGCGGTTGCGTTGGTCCAGCCAGGAGGCCTTGAAAGTAGGTAGCAGAGCTAACGGTCTGACCGAGTTGTCGAGCCATCCTGCCTGTGACCCCTCCAACGTATAACGTATTCGACCTTACGGAGGGGATCCGTGTCCTTGAATCATTTTAATCCTTCCCCTTGCTAACTGAAATCTCTTTCCCAAACCGTTCCACGGCCAAAGAATCGTAAAATCGCGTCTACAGGTGTGCCACCGCATGCCTAATCGAAATTCTTCTTTTTGTCCCTGTTACTCCGTCGAATTAAGTGCCATAGGTATTGCGAAAGGGAAAACAAATTGCCTTTGAAAATTACTTTCAAGTAAAAACGGTTTACCAACGTTGCGCTGGTTTCTCGCGCGGTTCATCTACCTACAAGCCGCAAAAGATTGCTCGCGGTCCGCAACGAGTTGTATCGCGGATCGAAAAAATATGATCCCTGCGGTGTAAAAATGATTGACCAAAGGCATGGTGAAAGGTGAGTCCCGAGCTGTCGTAGGCGATTGCCCTCGATTTTGTCGCCTCTATCTGCATTTGCTCCTTCGTCGAATATTAACCATATCGGAAAAATAAAAGCGACAGAGTTTCCAAACGCCAGACAATCAGCATCGTGTTGCTCTGTTAGAAAGTAGCGGTTAGAAGTCCGAAGAGCGGTCTTTACCGCGAGGTCTCGTTACCTATTCCTCTCGGAGACGCGAAATGACTGATAATCATGGATACTTCAATACATAGGTACTCGTAATACGTACGTTTGCTTTCAGATACGTTCCTAACTTCGGACCCGCCCGGGGATCAGATCTTTTTGGCGACATTCCGAGTTGTCGAAGGAGACTCCTTCGCCTCGGATTTGGCGGATCCTTCCACCGAAGCCTTTCGAATACGATCACGAGAGTATCGCGATCGGATTAATCTAATCTTTCGTCGCAGCTGGCTGAAAATCTCTTTTCTCGCCGCGGAGATTTTAGCGCTAGATGGGTAAGCGATTGGAAAATTAACGGCCGCAGGATATAAACGAGACGCGGAGGTATCTCTGCGGGAGATATCGTGGACGAAAGTTAAGCTATCTCCTCGGAAATTATCCCGATTCCCCCGAGAGAAACCCCCCGGAGTCTCGTGAAGATCTGAAAACGGCTTTCTCGTGATTCCACGACACGTGTTCTTTTAACCGTGACAGACGATGCAGCTAATTATTTGCCTTACCGCAAACACATTATCAGTGACGTGGAAACGTTAGATCGTGTTTGCGCTCCGTAACTTATGAGTTTGGACTTTCGAAAGATGGGTAAACCGTCGGTCGTAAATTAACTGTGCAGATTGGAGGGTGGCGATTTGGTAGTGCACTTCGACATCCGATTCGACCCACGTTATCAGACGATCACTACACCCGACGTGGTGGATATTCTGTCACGGGAGATCAGTCCCGAAACCTCGAGATACTTGACCAACCTCACCATAGACTCCCAGAGTCTGGAAGTGCAAGAGAGTATAAAGGCTCTGAACGCTCAAGTGAGTTCGCAAACGACCGTTTCAACACCCCCGCCGACGACCACGGCACCTCCTCCCAGACGGTGCAGCAATTTGGACTTGTCCTACTGTAAGCATCTTCCTTACAACGTCACGTCTTATCCGAACGTGTTGGGGCACCGTTCGTTGGTCGACGTGCAAGAGGACGTGATCGCTTTCAGGTGCATATGCTCGCTTTTGATCGTTTAAAGTTTTATGTAACTGGATACGCGATACGATCGAGCTTGAACTTCATTTCACCGCTGTTATCCGATAGAGAACTGGTCGACGCTGAATGTTACCGATTGGCGTACGATTTTGTCTGCCAAGTTCTGCAGCCAGCGTGCGTACCGGGTCAGCCGGAAGACCTCTTGCAGTTACCGTGCAGAAGCTTCTGCAGAGAGTTCTGGAACGGATGCGGCAGCCGGCTTCCGGATAGAATCAAGCGGTTATTGGACTGCTCCAACTTTCCGGAGTACGCGGACCAAGGTGGTTGCAGAGCGAAACCAGGTGAACGATCCTCTTGTAAGCTTTCGCGAGTCGCGAGCCCTTGCTACGTGCAACTTGCAACTTACCGAGCACGCGTCTCTCGTAGGATGCGTGCAAGCGCTCCAAGCGAAAGCATTGTCACCGAGAATTTGCGACGGCGTGATCGACTGCCCTGACCTTTCCGACGAGAAGAATTGCGCTTACTGTCGCGATGGATACATGCACTGCGGTATAGGCAGAACCTGCATTCCGCGGGGCAAGAGATGCGATGGAAAAGTGGACTGCGCTAACGGCAGCGATGAGAAAGATTGCCGTGAGTATCTCTCGATGCGTTCGCAGCATCCTGGTGTAGATCTTCTCGCTTTTTACCTTCCATATTCTCCAGTGTCTTTGGCGCCGAGTTTACGAGCCTTGAAATCTCAACCTGTGGACACTCCACACGCCGCGAGGTACAGTAGCGAAGGTTTCGTGGTGTTCAACGAGAAAGGTACGATTGGCAAACTTTGCACCGCGAATCTTAACGCGACGCTGCCAGCTACGGAAATGGAGACCGTTCTTCAAACCGCTGCCAGTTCACTGTGCAGTTTGCTGACGTATACGTGAGTATTGCCAAGTAGTTTCTTCCATTCTCGCGAGAGATGGATGTTCTAAGTTACATGCTCGATGGTTTTACACAGGGGGGTGAAATCCGTGAATGTAAGAGTCGATGAGGAGGAGGATGTGCAGTACGTGCACATGGAGGATCCATCGGCTACGGAAATCACGTTTGTTAGGGCGCCTTGTCCGAGCAAAGAAGTTATGTACGTCCAATGCTCCGAACTTGGTACGAAAAATATTGTAAAAATCAACTACATTCTTCACCGACTCGTGCGAATTAACGAGTAACGTTCACTTATGTTTAGAGTGCGGCGTGCAACCCCTTCGTGCGAAGACTGGCATGCGGGGTCTGAATAAGATGGCAGAACCAGGTGACTGGCCCTGGCACGTGGCTCTGTTCAAGGAAGAGGTGCATGTGTGCGACGCCACCCTTGTAGCGGAGAATTGGTTGATTACCACGGCGTCTTGTTTCCAAGGGTGGGTATTCTCTTTTTTGGCGCGAGTGTTAAACCTATACCGAGATGGTGGATCGAAATTTCGATATTTATTTCATGTTGCGCGGAATTTCAGTCAACCGAAAGCAGAGTGGTCCGCGAGAATGGGCACCATTCGACTCTCGAGTACATCGCCGTGGCAACAGGAACGTAGAATCGTGGGTATGATTAAATCTCCGGTAGAAGGGAGTACCACGGTCTTATTGAAGCTGGATCGACCTGTGAACACGTTTTCGGATTTCGTGAGGCCGGTTTGCCTGCCCTCGAATCAGGAGCCACCGGCAAACGCGTCACACTGCAACACCCTCGGATGGGCTAGAAATCGTAAGTATTCACTTTTGTGTCTTACCATTTTCTATCGGACGCAATGATTCTTAGAAGCTCGCGATTGCGTTATACACCGTGCCATGCGTTATATAAGGACGTAATTATGCGTGCCATCCGCGCGCACATTACTCCTCTATGCGTCTCATCGACCTTACAGAGATTTTAAACTGCCGCGACTTACACAATCTCGGTGGCGATAACTTTTTCGATCTCAAATCAGATTAAATGTCCTTGAAGTTGTTATAAATAGACGGTGCGCTCGATGTGACAACGCGGATTTATACAACACGTTAGTTATTCAATTATCGAGATCCAGTTTTCGTAAATAGCTCGTGAATGCGATGAACGCTTATATAAATTACAAGCGATAATCTTATCTGATGGGAAAGACCACGAAGACTCGTCTGTCGTTTCACTTTGACGAGGAATTTTTGTTGTTGAAACAGGAGAACTGCTGCAGAGGGTGCAACTTAGGCATAGCGCGATGGAAAGATGCGAGAATATTAGCATAGCGTCGGTGAACACTGTCTGCACGGAACCCGCCTATTCTACTGACGATTGCAACGTAAGTGGACTCTACAATTCGCAATTGCACGCTACACGCGGATGTGTATTTTAAGCTTGGTGTGGACTCCGGTCGTCTGTACGCGCACGCTTCTCCCAGCGAGAGCTTCGTTTTGCATTGCTTACACGCCGGAAATGTTGAATTATTTGTTTGTGCCTGCAGGAGGAGGAGGTGGCCGGCAGTCCAATGTTGTGTCTGGAGTCAGACGGCAGCAGATGGGCTTTGATGGGTGTCGGTAGTTGGCGAATAGCTTGCTCTAAAGCTGGTATCGAAAGGCCTCGATTGTACGATAAAGTTTCGCCGAATATCGCTTGGATAAAGTCTACCATCGAGTGATCATTCTCACCGAAATATTGCCTAGTAAATCAATGATTTTACCGGAGATACATACGTCTCGGCTGAGAAATCGTCGGCCTGATTAGAACTGAAATCGAGATTGTGATATCCGCAACTGTTGTTCACGTTTTCTATTCGTAACGTTTGGCGTCAGATTCGCCGATGCAACTGTAAAATACATAAACGTTATAAATTAGGGCGTTAAGTGTACCCTGTTACCGTGGTCTATAGTTTCCATTTCGATTCGACCGTGAATCGAGCGTGTAAAGTTCGTCGAGAAGCATTCATTGTTGTATCATTAGTCGTGTAACACGTACCATGCGTGATAGCGTTGTAAGAACAGTATTTCATTAAAATCTACATGCTCCAAAGACTGTGATGGTTTATTTGCAATAAATGCAATCCAAGCTTCACGATAAGATAAGAAACGCAGCGAGGAACAGTGCATAAAATCTAACAAATCAACCGTCCTTTTAGTCGAACAGCTATTATATTCCCATCCAACACGGGGATTTTTGTATTCTGTCGCATATCCATTCACCGTCGTTGCATAAGTAAAGATACCTTACATCAAGTCTAGATCCGCTGTGCAACAGTGAATGTACGGACGATGTAGTTGGCATTCTGCAACTACGTTTGATGCTGTTGCGAAGGATGGTTCTGCGCAGAGTCCGGTAGGGATGGTGGGAGGTTTCTAGTAGGATTACTTAATAAATGCTCGGTACTTGCATCCCCGCTGTTGGTACAGCGCAAGCGCTCGCACAACATACGACGACGGTATAAACAGGTTGCATACAGCACGCCAAGCCGGTGGAAAGGAAAAAATGGTAAGAATACTACTAAGTTTGACCATCAACCCAAATCACGTTACGTAACTGAAACGGCGACATTCTTCCTCTGAGATTCTCAAGCGTGTCGCCTGCCAATCAAGCACAAACTATATTATGTGTCGTGCTGTAACGTGACACATTCTCCCTTTGATATTACGCACTGGAATAACAGCTTCACTACCTTTTGATAACGAATCGCTGAACCCAAACGGGTGGGACTATAACGCACGTCAGCAGTTGTAGCGTGCGGGTTGCGTATTGTTCGTTTGTATCTCTTTTCATTATCCAACGGTTAAGAAAAGTTTGATTAGTCGTTGGTGCAGTGGTTGATACGTTCTACTCGGTGTATTATTAAATCGGTTCTCGTACGGGAATCGTTATCTGCGAAGGAATCAAAAGGATCACACCTCTCCGACCTGGCAAGAATCGACCAAGTCCTCGACCATCCGGTTGATTTGTTCAGAATCTGGCACGCCGAGTTCCGGAGATTCAACCCGAAGGCGCCGAACGCCTGTTGCTTGGCAACTGTCTCAAAGTCGGTGCACGATCGATCGAAACTTTGCGTGCACACTGCACAGTGTACGGCACACAGTGCACAGTGCGCAGTCTCCAGAATCTCTAACGAGACCGCTCTTCTTTCAGGGACTGCAAAGTATCTGCGAGGAATGTCGTTCTTCGAGAATTCGATAACGATGGTTTTGTGATCGTAACGGATAGTCGTAGCAAAAAGGTTGATAACGTGGTAAGTGTTTTACAAGTGTCGCCTCGCGTGGACCAAGGAAACTTTGGTCAGCGTTTTCTTTCCACTAATCGTCGTTGATTGTTCTAGGAAAACGTCCCGCATGTCGCCATGTGTTATCTATGGTTTCATGTAAACGAAAAGGAGCAAAAGATAACCAGACAGGTGGGTGTTAAAGTGAATCGAGAATTAATTATTATTATCATTATTCTTTATTATTTGGTAAATATACAAAGAACAGTTATACATAAAGCATAGCGAAGTAAAGGGCGAGACTTCAGTACAATACTGTTAGAAGCCTAACCGTAACTAAATAACTAAAACTAAAACTAAAACTAAAACTAAAACTAAAACTAAAACTACTTAGGAAAGAAAATAAATAAGGGGAAAAATTTTATTGTTCGTCAGATTTATTTGCCTCGTCGGTTTCCGTAGGTAAGGGTTGAAGGTACCATGAAGAGGTTGGAGGCGAAAGATTTCCAGCATCTGTACGACAGGGAGCCATTGTATTGCAAAATTCGAAGTTACTTGTGCCATCAAGGACAAGAAGTAAGTTGGGAGGATTTGAAACAGAGGCACGACGAGATATTAGAATCTGTTGGTAGAAACGAGAATGGATTGCCGATGCCGGATCATTTGTACGTGCACTTTATCTCGAAACACATCCGTTCCAACCTCCAATTGCAACTGTTTCGCGTATTTAATTTATTTTTCAGCATCGCCTACAAGCTACTCCCGACTATGATGGAATTTTACTTCGCGAGGGATCACCTCATAGCAGATCGAGTGATGTATCAGCGAGACACACCGGAAGATTCATGGGAACACCATCGGATTGCTGCCTAGCATCTGTACAATCCATCAACGAGGCGTCGAGTTTTGGACCAATCAATTTCTACTACCCTCTTCTGTTTCCTCTTACCTTCCTCGCATTTATAACTGAGCAGAATTATTAAATGAATGCTGTACAGAAATGTGTGTTGTTCATTCAGTTTCCTTCTAGCATTCTTGATCGTCCTTTGAGAATACAAAGATAGGTTTGGAAGACGCGTCTGACCACAAGTGGAACGTTCAAATTCAAAGTTGGTGGGTAGCGCGAAATGGCGCGCGCCCGAGCAACTGGTTTCCAAAGGCAGGCCAATGAATCCAGCGGATTTGCCCACGTGACGTGCGCAGAAGGAACGCACGCAGACGAGCGAGGGGAACGGACACCTATCGGCTAGGGCCGCGTTTTGCGGCGCTACGCGCAGGCTTACGTGAGCGGCCTCGTGGGAGCTGCTGCACGAACATGCTCCGACTATCGGTCAATGTATAAAGCGTGTTCGCGACCTACGGTGTTAGCAGTGTCTGCCGGCTCGGGAGCACGCTCGAATCGGTGAACGCTCCGTCAGCACCGTTGAGAAAATGCACGACCACGCGGTGGTTTCTTCGGAAACTACGAAAATCGCCTACCTCTTGCTGGAGGATGGCTCTGTCTTCCCGGGAAGACATTTCGGCGCGGAAAAACCGGTCGACGGTGAAATAGGTGAGTGTTCGAGGAGCACGTGTTCGTTCTGTGCGTCGTAGTCATGGACATCCGCACGTGCACGACTCTTTCTCATTCTCTTTCTCTCCCTTTTTCCACGGCTCGAGACACTTTCTGCATTTCCCTCAAGTATCTTTTTAATTTTTTCGGTTAATCGAGCTCCTACCGATAGGTATCTGGTATCTGCTGGCAAACATACCAATTGTGCTCGTGAGAACGATTTATGGCGTCGGCGCAAGCTTGCGTATGTAGGTACACATACGTGTGCAGTGTGAGTAACATCGATCAGCCACGTGGGTTCGTTGCACGCTCATTGCCGAATGCGAGTGTCGCCGGTTCATACGTTCTCACGGCTGCAAAGTTCAGCTAGATTATCGTGATAGACCGAGAACATCGTTGACAGCTTTATTTGCACTGCTTCTCTCGTCGCGCGGCTTATCTGTTTATCGGTGGCCGATACCCAAGGTCCTAGTAAAAATAATTCCCACGCGAATGAACTGGACAGTCGAGCCTCCAAACCAGTTTCATAATTTCACGCGTTGCGTCTGGTCAAATGAAAATGTGAGAGTAGATAATTTAATGGTGTTTCGGAGCAGGATCTTTTCTTTTTAAGAGAGAGCTTGCCGAGAATACCGAGTCTCGGCAGGTATACATATAATTACCGAATCATGAGAGTTTAGATCGAAAGCAGACTCGGTAGACCCGTTTCACGTGTCGCAACGTTTCTTTTGTATTTACATTTCGAACGTAACGGTAGAGCTCGAACATACGTGTGTACAAGAAATTCGCACTGATGCATTTTTTACAGTGTTCCAGACCGGTATGGTGGGTTACCCGGAGTCACTTACAGATCCTTCCTATCACGCTCAAATTCTAGTGCTCACATATCCGCTGATCGGGAATTATGGCGTATTTGGGAATGAGACGGACGAGCACGGCATCCCTTAGTAAGATTTCGAAACGTTCGATTTGGGCGTTTAGAGTAACGGGCTGCGAGTTGCGCGAGTATGGAAGAAACGAATTCGACGAGGAATCCAGTTTATTGACCAGCAATATCTTTATCTTTATCTGGTTTCTGGATCGATGCGATCAAACATACACATAAATATTTGCCGTTACCGCATAATCGATAAACTGTACGATTGCCTGGTCGAGATTTGGAGCTGACACATTCAACGCATCTACCCAGCTAGATTTTTCACTACGATTCGACGAAAGATTCTATTTTTTACCATTATAGCTGGTTCGAATCTCACCGAATTTGGGCTGCCGCTCTGGTGGTCGGTGAGATTTGCAAAACCCCGAGTCATTGGCGGCAAACGAAAACTCTGTGCGAGTGGATGAAGGAAGAAAACATTCCCGGTATATACGAAATCGATACTAGAGCTCTGACTAAAGTAATCCGCGAGAAAGGCACTATGTTAGGTAGAATCGTTTTCGATCCGCCGCCTTCGAATCCTCTGACATGCCTAGTTCCTCCGATACAGGATCCCAACAGAAGGAATCTCGTTGCAGAAGTGGTCCAGGTGCGCTAGCTCCTCGCGACTTCTATCATAGGTATCTAATCCTTCATTGTTTCGAATTATTGACGATTCAACGTCGAATTTCAGCCTGCGGAGAAAACTTACAATCCCAGCGGTTATCCTCGTATCTGCGTAATAGACTGTGGTCTTAAGTACAATCAATTGAGGTGTTTGATCAATCGAGGGGCTCGCGTGGACGTCGTGCCTTGGGATCACGATGTGAGCAAAGTCGAGTACGATGGCCTGTTTCTTAGCAATGGACCAGGTGATCCGGGCATGTGCGACGCGACGGTGAAAAATATTCGATCTGCGCTGGAATCACGACAAACGAGACCGATCTTCGGCATATGCTTGGGCCATCAACTGCTCTGCATCGCCGCCGGTTGCGTTACGTATAAGATGGAGTACGTATTGCCACTTGTTGCCCCGCGTTGCATAGTCGCTACTTGACCGCAGATATTTCCACGCCACTAAATCCTCCATACGTTTGTACGCAGTTATGGAAACCGTGGTCACAATCAGCCTGTCATGCATCACGGAACGGGACGTTGCTACATGACCTCGCAAAACCATGGCTTCGCGGTGAACGCGAGTGAATTGCCAGCCGAATGGGAGGCTCTCTTCACCAACGCTAATGACAACAGCAACGAAGGTGTGGTGCACTCGGCCCTCCCCTATTTCTCGGTTCAATTCCATCCGGAACACACTGCCGGTCCCGAAGATTTGGAATGCTTATTCGACGTATTCTTGGACGCTGTGAAGGACGAGGCAAAGGGGAAGCCGCGAGTTTCTATCAAGGAGAGATTGAACGAGAAGTTAAACTTCCACGTGGATAATCCTAAGGTCGCCGTTCGACCGAGAAAGGTACTGATTCTGGGATCGGGAGGTCTCAGTATCGGCCAGGCGGGCGAATTCGATTATTCAGGCTCACAGGCGATCAAAGCGTTACGAGAGGAATGTATTCAAACGCTTCTAATTAATCCCAACATCGCTACCGTGCAAACGTCTAAGGGGATGGCTGACAAAGTATATTTCCTGCCGATTATACCGGAATACGTGGAACAGGTACGCAATCGTCGCTGTAATCCTAAGCTAATGTAGCTATCTCACAGGTTTCCCTTTCAGGTCATACGATCCGAGCGTCCCGATGGTGTGCTCTTAACCTTTGGCGGGCAGACTGCCCTGAATTGCGGGGTCGAGCTCGATAGGACCGGTGTGTTCGATAAGTATAACGTGAAAATCATAGGAACACCCATACAATCGATCATAGCAACCGAGGACAGGAAGATCTTCTCCGAGCGCATCGGCGAGATCGACGAAAAAGTTGCGCCTAGCGCCGCAGTGTATTCCATTCAGGAGGTGAGGATTCGTTTGGATTCGTTTGGATTCGTTCCGATTCGTTTCGATCGGCCTACGATTTCTGTGTTTCGTTCACAGGCATTGGATGCAGCCGAAACATTGGGCTACCCTGTGATGGCCAGGGCAGCGTTTTCCCTCGGTGGTCTGGGATCTGGTTTCGCCAACTCCAAGGAAGAGTTGAGAATTCTGGCGCAGCATGCTTTCGCCCACTCGAACCAGCTCATCATCGACAAGTCGTTGAAGGGTTGGAAGGAAGTCGAGTACGAGGTTGTTCGTGACGCGTACGATAATTGCATCACGGTCTGCAACATGGAGAACGTCGATCCACTTGGTATCCATACCGGAGAATCTATCGTCGTTGCTCCTAGTCAGACATTGTCCAACAGGGAGTACAATATGCTTCGAACCACGGCTATTAACGTTATCAGACATTTCGGTATCGTCGGTGAATGCAATATCCAGTACGCTCTGAATCCCTATTCCGAGGAATATTACATAATCGAAGTGAACGCCAGGCTGTCTCGAAGTTCGGCGTTGGCGAGCAAAGCTACTGGCTATCCACTGGCATACGTAGCTGCGAAGTTAGCTCTTGGTATTCGGCTACCGGACATCCAGAATTCTGTCACTGGGAAAACTACCGCTTGCTTCGAACCCAGTCTTGACTACTGTGTCGTGAAGATACCAAGATGGGATCTCGGGAAATTTCAACGAGTTAGCACAAAGGTAAGTATGCACTATGCATGTGCCTACACTAGGGTGGAACTTAGTTACTCTTGTCTAAAAATAATTTTGAGATTTTTCGCGAGGACACCCCCCAGGATTGTGCCATTGGGAGATAAAATAATGTGTGCAAAATTTGAAATCGATCGGAGAACGAGAAATCGTGCCTCATCGCATTTTAAATTTTTTTATTTTTGTGACCTGTTTTTCTTAATTGTAGTATGTCGTTAATATACATTTTTATATGTCGTTGAATTTGTCTTTTTACGCTCTGTAATAATATAGAATCAAAGTATATGATCACTAAACAGAAACATCATGACCTTGAAATCTAAAAAATTAACCATAAAAAATATTGTTTTCGTTGCATTATAAATTATATTTACGTTATCAAACAGTACAACTTTCGTTTAAAATTGTTTTTCATATAAGTATAAATAACAGATTTTTCTTTTTTAAGTAATCTTATACTTTGATTCTATATTGCTACAGAGCATAAAAAGATAAGTTCAACGATATATAAACATGTATATTAACGATATACTACAATTAAGAAAAACAGGTCACAAAAATAAAAAAATTTCAAATGCGATGAGGCACGGTTTCCCGTCCCCCAATCGATTTAAAATATTGCACACATTTTCTCTCCCAATGACACAATCCTGAGAGGTGTCCCGAGAAAAATTTGAAAGTCGAAAAATAAGATCCACCCTAATTTCCAGTGTCCATTCCCATGAACGTTGGAGGGTAAACGGTAAGTTCTCGTTGATTTCAGATCGGTAGCTCTATGAAGAGTGTGGGAGAAGTGATGGCGATCGGTCGCAAATTCGAGGAAGCCTTTCAGAAAGCCTTGAGAATGGTGAACGAGAACATTAACGGCTTCGATCCCTACGTGAAGGCTCCTAACGACGAAGAATTGGAGAAACCGACGGACAAAAGGATGTTTGCCCTGGCTGCTTCTATGAAGGCTGGCTATACCATCGATAGATTGTACGAATTGACCAAGATAGACCGATGGTTTCTGCACAAGATGAAGAACATTATCGACTATTACACAGTGCTGGAGAATACAGACCATACGAAATTGTCGCACGATGTTCTGCTGCGCGCGAAGCAAATCGGCTTTTCAGACAAGCAGATTGCTGCGGTAGTGAAGAGCTCGGAATTGGCGGTCAGGATACAGAGGCAGGAAAGCAACATCCGGCCGATGGTGAAGCAAATAGACACGGTGGCTGCCGAGTGGCCAGCCACTACGAATTACCTTTTTTTAACGTACAACGGCACCACGCATGATGTGGAATTCCCTGGCGGGTACACGATGGTGATCGGTAAGTTAACAGGCTGATTAGATTCACGTCCAATTACGGCCAACTGCTAGCAGCGTTTTACACGTCTCTCCACGTTTCTCTTAGGTTCCGGTGTATATCGAATCGGCAGCTCGGTAGAATTCGACTGGTGCGCTGTCAGTTGCTTGCGCGAGCTGCGAAATTTAGGGAGGAAAACGATCATGGTGAATTACAATCCGGAAACAGTCAGTACAGATTACGACATGAGCGACAGATTGTACTTTGAGGAGATATCGTTTGAAGTCGTAATGGACATATACGATCACGAGTGCCCAGAGGGTATAATTCTATCAATGGGTGGCCAGTTGCCAAACAACATCGCTATGGATCTTCATAGACAACAGGCTAGGATCCTCGGCACCTCGCCGGAATCTGTTGACGGCGCCGAAAATCGTTTCAAGTTCTCTCGCATGTTGGACGGCATTGGTATCTCGCAGCCTAGGTAAACGAACGTCATCGTAACGTACATATGCATGTGTATGCGTGTAACGGAGAATCGGGCAAGTTTAACGGGAACGTGGTGATGGTTTAGATGGAAGGAATTGACCAATTTGAAGTCTGCTATCGAGTTCTGCGACGAGGTCGGTTATCCTTGCTTGGTGCGCCCTTCTTACGTGTTGAGCGGGGCCGCCATGAACGTGGCACACTCGAATCACGATCTTGAGTCGTACTTGAAGAACGCCAGCGAGGTGAACAAGGAGCATCCAGTGGTGATATCCAAGTTTATTCTCGAAGCCAAGGAAATAGACGTGGATGCAGTTGCCTACGACGGAGTTATCCTTTGCATGGCGGTGTCCGAACACGTGGAGAACGCCGGTGTTCATTCCGGCGATGCTACTCTGGTCACTCCGCCGCAGGACATCAACGCCGAGACCTTGACGAAGATAAGAATAATATCGAAAGCTGTCGCTGCGTCCCTCGGTGTAACAGGTCCCTTCAATATGCAGCTGATCGCCAAGGTAGTAATTGATCTCGCACAGGCAACACCAAGCGCAATCGGTGGCTAACCGATCGGTTTTCTCTTCCCAGGACAACGAGTTGAAAGTGATCGAATGTAACGTCAGAGTATCGAGATCGTTCCCTTTCGTTTCCAAGACCCTGGACCATGATTTCGTGGCTATGGCTACGCGACTGATCGTCGGGGAGCCCGTCGATCCTATCGACATTCTTGCCGGCTGCGGCAAAGTCGGTGTTAAAGTACCGCAGTTCTCTTTCTCACGACTTGCTGGTAAGAACGTAAATCAGCTCCAGTCGGACTATCAAATCATTCGAACCTATGTTTAAACGAATAGGCGCTGACGTGATGCTTGGCGTGGAGATGGTTTCCACGGGGGAAGTAGCTTGTTTCGGGGATAACCGATACGAGGCCTATTTGAAGGGAATGATGAGCACCGGCTTTCACATACCGCAAAAGGGCATCTTGCTGTCGATAGGGAGCTTCAAGGTAATATTTCGCCTCGGTCTAAGGATTTCGATGCGGTGCTCAAACGATGTTTAGACTTATCCTGTTCCGGTTGCAGCATAAAATGGAATTCCTACCGTCTATTCGCAGCCTCCGAAAGATGGGATACAAATTGTACGCCAGCATGGGAACAGCAGATTTCTACACCGAACACGGCGTGGAGGTAAGTGAAAAGCAGTCTTTACGCTTCACGGCTTCTCTGAAAAACTTACAATATATATTTAAATATGCTTAAGTACATGCTACAAGTGAACTATCGAGAGTATCTTTCACACTATTTACTTAGGCTTTAAACGTTCTACTAGCCTTCGGGGTGAGAAACCCATTCAGTCTTTTTCGAGTATAAATAAGAATAAATTACTAGGACGGTGCCTAATTGAATCGGGCACTTGAATTTATTAGCGATCGACTGAGTAAATAAACTTTTTTCCAGCATATCGTTAAATGTACGTGGATTCGTCCGGTATAGGTTTGGGCTCCTCTAGAAGCATCACGATTTTCTGGGGCTTGTCAGTAGCGTTTGATTCCGAAGTTTTGCTCTCGGTTGCCACCGAAACCAGAGATGTCTCGTCCGCTGGGATTTTCAAAATTTGCTCGTCCGGCTCTTCGTATTGCACTTCGTGAATGATAGCTGTGGTGATATTCTGATCTGTCTTGTCACTCTGGATACTCCGATTCGATGGTTTCTTTGGTAGCTCTTTTCTCGTCTTTGGCGCAGTGGGCGTAGTGGGAACTGGTTCCGGAGATTCGCGTGCGAATCGATCTTTCAGCGATGAAACAAATATAGCTGCTTCTTGATTCCTCTTGGGCGTCTCGGGCGGATCGTCCGGCGACCTCGTGGTCGCGTTCTTTTTCCTCAGAACTTTGATCTTGTCGCGATAAGCTCTGGCGTCGTCCTTGTATCGTTGGTGTTCGAAGAGCAGGATTGACAGCCGATCGGCTTGGTCCAAATAAACGGCTTTCTGTCGTTGAGCTCGATATTGAGTACACCGTTCAGCTATTTTAATGAAATGCCGTATGAAGAAATCAAGGAGGGCGCATAACCTTGGACCCTCCAACTCGGCGCACCGTATCTGAAAACGTACAAGCCAAATGAACGAGTTTCATTGTAATCGTTAGAGTATTAGAGATAAGATTAGAATATAAGAGTAAAGATAGATTAATTGGACCGTTTTTTACCGACCGGAGAAGTGTGTACGTGTGGAGGTCATGTTGTTTGGGTAGAAAAATTCCGAAGGGAAAGAGAAAGTCATGAATGAGGTGAAGTGCGAATATGGCACGCGTTAAGAACGGAGCATTCGGGTACTTGTAATGGGGCGGATGTGTTATCTGTTGACATACATCAAAAGATATCCATCTCACCGTGATACGGAACCTACCGAGATTTCAATGATCGAATCCGTAGCTTTACGAGGATTAATCAGCGTTTTATTAGTGACCAATTGGACGAAATGCTTCTTGGGCTGGTTCCTGGCGGTGTCCCACAATCCGGCCGTAGCATATTTGTCTTCTTGCGTGACGCGGTTCTCGGTTGTTTGCGGTATTGGCCTGGAGATTTGTTGGGCCAAAGCCGGATTGATCAGCGTCAGCGTGTCCGCTGTTAATATTTTCAACAGGCTCTCGTAGTCTAATCGCGGGAAGAAGTTCTCGCTGTATCGAATATTCTCCATCGCGTGGATGACGTACATCACCGGATTCTCGGTGATACGTTTTAGTTGCTTTTGCGTGTGCAATAGATGCTCGCACGGTACCCGTTGAAAGAGATTCCTACCCCTGATGAAGTAATCCCTGAGCGTAGGTTCATTCTGGCTGATGTTATGATAAAGGGAGTTTAATAACGTGAGCAAACACTCGCCCATTCTGTTCTCGGGCCACTTGGACGGCCTGTCGTTCTCCTCGATCATCCAAAAGAGTTTGTGCCTGATGTGAGCGGCGGTTAAGCCGAATATGGTATCGAGGACCGGTCTCATGAAGGTTTTGTGGAGCATCAGAGTGATCAGGTACACTTGGACTTGGGCCTGAGTCATACAGGTCTCTAGGTATCGTTCCGCAGTTGGGAACGTGAGCTGCCATTCGAGGTCCTCGATCAGATTACTGCTTCCTCTTCTAGGCACGAAACCTTCCGGCACCACGTAGCATCCAGAATCCTTGATCTTTTCGACGTCGTTGTAGTCGGGCCACGTACTCCGCGGTCTATCCAGCCATTCTTGAGCGCAGATAGGCCATTGCAACCAAATGGCGGGCATGATCTCGTACTGTTCGATACGACTGTGCTTGAACGTGTTTGAGATCATCACTTTGTCGCAATAGAGGACGCATCCCTCGCGTCTCACATCCTCCACGCATTTCCGATCGAAGCCAAAAGAATTGGCCAATCGATGCCCGAAAACGTTCATGAAATGCTTCATGAATTCAGTACTGCTCGCGTAAACTAAGTCGTAATTGTGTTTCCTCAGTGCTAGCTGGATCCTTCGTTGCTTGCTATTCAACAGCTGCCTTTTCTCTTCTCTCGGGTCGTACAGCTTCCCGTCCACCGTGTACGTAACCCGTTTGAAGCAACGATTCGGAAACTCGGCATTCGTTATCCAACATTCGTTCATCTCTTCGCTGTAGGAGGTTTGGCTGAGCCGTAAATTTTGCATGGGATTGCAGCTGCTGTCGCTGTCCATTGCGTTATTGTCGGACCGGTATCCGGAAGTGATGCTGCTGGTGCGACTATTATCGTTGGACCCTTGCAGCTTCGTTCGCGGCGATTGCTTCTCGTATCGCCGACGCTCCGCTCTGAACAGTTCTCCCTTGGACCAGGTTCGTTTGCTACGATGCCTTTGATCCTCCACCGACGAGCTATTCTCGTAGTCGGTACTGTTTCCGACGTTGCGGTTGGAACGAGTCAGAGCTTCTCGATCCTCGGGCAGAATTTCGTCGTCGTGTAGATTCGGCAAGGACCTTGTGTGCCCATACTTGGAACTCTTGGAGTTCAGCATACCCTGTTTGGATCTTTTGGTTAAGATCAGGTTCGCAGGTGGCTTCGGACCGTAAATGCTGTCTCCGTCGCTGTAAAGTTCGTCGTCGCCCTCTGCTATCGACGACAGATCTATTTCGTCCTCTCTCCTCCTCTCTTTCAGCATACCGAATTCTTCGAGCAATTGCAGCTGAACGTACCCTGGTGACACGAATGGGTTTCGTTAACAGTAAAGTTAGAATTTATCGCGTACCACCGCGTATTATCGATTACCTTCGTGTTCCGTGGGTTTGAGCAGCATGTTGTACATGATCGAGTCGTTCACGCTACTGTAATAAGCCGAATAGTTTTGCTCCGTGATTTCGATGTTATCGTGAACAGTATAAATCCGGACCGGTTGAAGCGGCTCGATGGTCGTATGACGAGTTTGTCTTGTCGAGGTGAAGCCGACATTTCGAGTGATATGCTCCTGAAGAACATCTGGCAGTAGAACGTGCTTTTGCGGCGGTAAATGCTTGTTGAATTCCGTTTCGCGCGACGAGACCAAAGCCTCTTTCACGTGCTCGATTTCTCTGAAAAGGGATCTCGTTATAAATCATTTTCTGACCAGTGGCGTGAAAAATTCATCATCGTAACCGAAAAGTCTAGTTATCGTGATAGAGAAGCAGTTATTTTTAATGGCTACTTAAATCATACACAACTTGCGTCCACGCGCTGATTAGATTACGAAGAATTGAATTCCGACCGGTATCAGTATATCTAAGTAAGTAATCACTATTTAAAAAAATTTACAGAATGCCCTCATTATTCTTATTAGCTGTTACCTGTTACCTATATGTGGAAGAAATAAATATTTATCTGCAATAACCGTTGGTCACGCTGACGTATTTAAAAGCCGACAACTTACTCTTCGTAATTTTTGAAGAACTGAACGCACATTATCAGATTGTTTAGCACAAATCCTTCAGGGTTGCTTTGGATCGCTCGTCTGAGCAAGCGAAGTTCAATATCCTCGTATTCCTCGTCCCGGGTCGATGATAACTCGTTACCTTTAACTTTCTTGTTGCGTCCAGCTTTCCCTCGTAATCCATTCTTGTTTTTCGACTTGGAATTTCCCATTTCTCGCTTCCGTTACAAAAGAACCGCACTCTCAAAACTATTCACACCGATAAGCTTCTCCTCCCTGTTCACTTTACCAGGAAGGAAAGTATTAGACGTTGATCCTGACACTCTACAGGGGATTCAACGTCCGCGAACATGTCGCAAGCGAGCACGAGATGACACGTATTCCACACTCATCGATGAGATAGTGATCCAGTCGCGGGGTACCGCTGCCGATAAATACCTAGCTATCTCGTTATCGAGCTACGAAACAGGCTGCTTTTAATCGGTGCTTTGCTATCGGCTATCGACAAATATGTTGAACATGAAAAATTGTCGAGCTGCAATAGCACGGTCGAGGTATTCTCATATGATAGCGTTTTCGACGATTTCACGAGTAGGACTCAAGGAAGGAGGTGAAGCTGCGTCGACTGCTAACACCAGTCGATCCAACTTCTTGTTAATTACGCACGTAATCAATGCCCTGTTCGACGAGAATGTCTTAGGAAAATAATAGTATCATTGAATCAATTTTTAATTAAAATACACGTGAATAATAGTGGCCCGCTTATTTTTTATATTGATTGGTAGAATGTCAGCGATTTAGGGAAACTTTATCGGACGATTATTTATCACATACCTAGATACGTCAGGTCTCATTCTGTGGACACCCACAATGGTAGAATTGATAAGCTGTAGATACAATGATTGTGATCCAGTTCACTAACAATAAGATGAGATAGTGTGTTAGAATATAATATTCTCCACGAAATGTTTTCGACTACCACACCTTGGAATGTTTTAAATATAGGTGGAACCTGTACAATGGACCTTCGAGAATATCAGCATGAACGAAGATTCAAGCCCGAGCGAGCTACGCCACTTGGCCGATTTCCTCTCCAAGAAACAATTCGATCTTATAATTAATTTACCAATGAGGAACGGCGGGGCGAGACGAGTTTCTAATTTCATGACGCATGGATACCGTACTAGGAGACTTGCCGTCGATTATTCTGTCCCCTTGATCACGGACGTGAAATGCGCCAAATTACTCGTCGAAGTGAGTACGAACGTCGATTTGTCATTTTCACGAAATAATCTCGAGTCTCCAACTACCAATTAACACCCGCAACAAGATTACATAATCCGTTTAGCAAACTGCCGGGCCTAATTCGGTACAAGTTCTAAAGTCCAGTTTTAGTATTGAGAAGAAACTACGTCGGTATTAGTGGCGATACCGCTGTGCGATTGTATCGAGAACCGACGTCATTCTTCACTTACGTCTCTTCCGCAGGCAATGAGAATGCTCGGCGGGCACGCACCCCGCATGAAAACCCATACAGACTGCGTGTCTTCGCGAATGATGATCAAACTTCCTGGTTTCATCGATGTTCACGTGCATACGCGCGACCCTGGCGCGGTTTACAAAGAGGATTTTGCTTCTTGCACAGCCGCTGCGCTTGCTGGCGGCATCACTATGATCTTCGCGATGCCCAATACGAATCCAGCTGTGGTTGATCTCCAATCTTTCGCCCTGGCCAAAGAAGTAAGGAGCACCTTGACCCGCTTCGTCGAATTTCCTTTATTACAACCGAATCTTATTGCAGCGCGCTCTTACCAACGCGAGGTGCGATTATGCAATCTTTGTCGGTGCTTCGTCGGACAATTACAGCATAACACCGGAGTTAG
Organism: Andrena bicolor; assembly: GCA_960531205.1. Taxonomy (NCBI): domain Eukaryota; kingdom Metazoa; phylum Arthropoda; class Insecta; order Hymenoptera; family Andrenidae; genus Andrena; species Andrena bicolor. Next base: position 38,471,863 of record OY482665.1, read on the forward strand.
CGCCATTGGCTGCAGGTCTCAAAATGTATCTAAATGAAACGTTTACAACCCTCCGATTGACAGATCTCACCGTATGGATTAAGGTACGTCTGCGACCTTGCGTACATCAAAACATAGAGGCTTCTCATCCATGTGTCCTCAATATAATAATCCTACTTCTATTAAAAAAAAAATGTGGGGATTACACGCCTCAGTGATAACGTCTTACCGCGGAAGATAATGATAGGTAATCACTAATTTTATACTGTGAATCTACACGTGCGCCTTCCACCGTTGCAGCACTTCCAAAGCTGGCCAAAGAAATACCCCCTTTGCGTACATGCCGAAGGCCAAACAACAGCCGCGATTCTTTTATTGGCCGGACTACACAATAGACCTATCCACGTGTGCCATGTAGCGCGGAAGGAGGAGATTCAAATTATACGCGCCGCTAAAGAGAAAGTACGTCTGTCTGCTTACAGTTATGTGGGAGAAGTTCTCCCTTAAGGGGATTAGGCCGTTGAAAAATCGATTTTTTTTATATTGCATTTTCCGAAAGTACTATCTTTTTTTAATAAAATGTCGCTTGGTTTATAGTGAAAATTGCAAAATTGTAAATTTGGCAGCTAAAAACGTCAAACGGTCACCTATAGCGTCGATTTTACCCAGAAACTTTAAACGTGTTTTTCTCGAATATTTTCTTCTCTTCGTTTTTTCCTGATTGCGAACGAATGGAGATTCAGATTGACTTAGAAAAAATTATAGCATATGTGAAACATGTGCCATTTCAATGCAAACCTCTGATATGGTCCGTAACAATTCGAGATTTTCATAAAAAATTAAAAAGTCACCGGATTCTAGTAACGCGCAAACAATGATGGTGCGCTACCAAAATCCGGTGACTTCTTAATTTTTTAATAAAAATCTCGAATTTTTACGGACCATATCAGAGGTTTGCACCGAAATGGCACATGTTTTACACATTCTGTAATTTTTGTAAGTCGATCTAAACCCCCGTTCGTTCGCAAATCAGGACAAATAAAGAGAAAAAAATATTCGAGAAAAACACGTTTAAAGTTTCTGGGCAAAATCGAGTTGCTATAAGTTGCCGTTTGACGTTTTTAGCTGCCAAATCTACAATTTTGCGAATTTTACTTTAAACCAAGCGGCATTTTATTCAGGAAAAATAATACTTTCGGAAAATGCAATAAAAAATCGATTTTTCGACTGCCTAGTCCCCTTAACCCTAACGGATGGCGGGGGTACCTTTATGTTATTCGTTTGCTCAGGGAATGGTCGTTACGTGCGAGGTGTGTCCCCACCATTTGTTCCTCTGCGAAGAAGATCTTGACCGCATTGGGCATGGCCGAGGCCAAGTGAGACCCGTATTAGGGACCAGGGAAGATCAACGAGCTCTCTGGGAAAATTTGGACGTTATCGACTGCTTCGCGACGGATCACGGTAAGCCCTGCCCTATCTCTGTGCCAACCCTGTTCCTCTCGTTAGTCTTTCGATAAGTACAATGATCCGAATAAACTTTTCAATGTTCAAGCACCACACACGGTACAAGAAAAATCCACCGAGAAACCACCACCTGGATTCCCCGGACTCGAAACCATGCTTCCACTTTTGCTGACCGCCGTCCACGAAGGAAAGCTGACGATGGAGGTACTCGTCATCGTTTTGATCGATAACTCGACACCGCCGCCTCTCGATGGCATACTTTTGCTTTCGCGAGATGTGAACAATGATTCACAGCTTTGATCGAGATACACTGTAACGTCCATTTCTGTGCATGACGCATACACGGCTATTTTTTACATGTTTTGATCGCGAGATAAGGTTCACTGCCACATTTACAAATGCAACGACCAGGAAGGAAGATAAAAGATAGTGTCCCCTCTTTTCAGGACGTGGTGGAGAAATTATACAAAAATCCGAAAAGGATTTTCAATATACCAGATCAGCCAAATACCTACATAGAAGTGGATCTGGAGGATGAATGGGTAATTCCGGAAGCCATGCCATTTAGTAAATCAAAGTGGACACCGTTCGCTGGGACGAAGGTTCGGGGATCGGTGCACAGGGTAGTTCTTAGAGGCGAGGTTGCTTACGTCGAAGGACAGATTCTGGTGAATCCTGGTTTCGGGCAGGATATTAGAGAAATTCAAGCGAAGGCGAAACACCAAGTTTCCATGAATGGACCGGTGGTGGACGTAACTAGTCGACCAAGCTCGGCTTTGGATGGTCTTTTGTCGCCGAATTGCGAAAAGTACACCAATTACGCGGAACGGATAGTAGATATGTCGGAAGAAGATGCTCAAAATGGTACAAACATATACTCCTTCATCCGAAACGAACCTTTCATCTTTTGAAATACTTACATACCACTGAAATGCGTTTTCAGAGTCATACGCGCACCTATTGCAGCCAGCGTTACACAAATCAAACGTTCACTTCGCTGTGGAAGTGGACTCTCGCGACCACTTGAAACTTCCCACGCATCCACGGACCATTTCACCCCTTCCAATCAGTAGTGCGATGAAGTACAAGAGCGACAGCAATCCCAATCTTTTCCTGACATCCGTTGCACCGGTGCCCTCTGTTCACACCAGTAATAGTCTGGTCGGGCACAGTATTCTGTCCGTGGATATTTTCCATAAGGAGATACTGAAGGACCTCTTCCACATCGCGGAGTTCCTTCGTAACGCTGTTAGAAGGGAACGACCCCTCGATCACATTCTTCGGGTAAATAATTGTAGCTTGTAACGGCACAGGGTGCGTAGGTATTCCTTAGAATGTAATGATTATCATTCACTGTCCTCCTCGAACAGGGAAAACTGATGGCCTTGATCTTTTACGAAGTTAGCACGCGAACTTCTTGCAGCTTCGCCGCTGCGATGGAGCGCCTCGGAGGCCGAGTGATATACATGGACGGTTCTACGTCCTCGGTGAAGAAAGGCGAGACTCTGGAAGGTTTGTAATGCCGTGAACCTTTCATCTGCGAGCAAAGAGTAGACAATTCCTTCCATTTTCACGTGTCTGTTATAGACTCGGTGGCAGTTATGGCTGGATATGCCGACGTCATTGTCCTCCGACATCCCGAACCAGGTGCAGTATCGGTGAGCCTTGATTTTCCAATTTAATCAATTTCACACGAAACTTTGAAAGAGAAGAGATAGGTACACACGTTTATCGTATTGTCCATCTCTATTCAGAGAGCAGCCCAACACTGTAGGAAACCTATGTTGAACGCCGGGGACGGAGTAGGTGAACACCCAACGCAAGCGTTGCTCGATATCTTCACGATACGAGACGAGATCGGAACCGTGAATGGTCTGACAATTACCATGGTTGGTGATTTGAAACATGGCAGAACTGTCCACTCCCTGGCAAGGTGAGCTGCGTTTCGGCATATATTTCGCGAGTCCACATACCTTGTCTCGCGTCCTTGACCGATTTTATCTTTTATTCGAATGGCGTGCGTCACGCCGCGCCGCGACTAATAACCCAGGATCGTTTGCGCTCTGGTACAGGTTGCTGACTCTGTACAATGTCGAACTTCGTTACGTATGCCCCCACGGCCTTGGGATGCCTGACCACGTGGTAAAGTACGTGTCCGAGCGGGGAATCCCCCAGGAGAAGTTTTCCACCCTCGAGGACGCTCTACCCGATACGGACGTTCTGTACATGACTCGCATTCAGAAAGAACGTTTTGCCACTCAGGAGGAATACCGACAGGTGTGTAACTGCTCATGTAAAATCGATCCTACTCGGGTCAGGTTGTCAGTGAACTTGACACCAGTTTCAAGTTCTGCGCGATAAATTCATTAGCATGCGGAAGGGGTGGGGTTCGCGTCATACACGAGACCTTGGCCGAGGCCTTGATAGTAGATAAACGTATTCAACATTTAAAAGGAGACGGAGATAATAGAATCACCATGAGCTTAATCTGCTTACAGTCGAAGAAGGGAGATAGGTGGTTGTCTTAGCCTTGACACGAGTTATCTTTTCCTCTGGGTCTTGCGCGAATTATCAAAGTTCATCCTGCGATCGGATGGGATGAAATGCATCCCATTCATCATCGATACGTTGAAAATGTTTGCCGTTTTACAGGTTTGCGGACACTTCGTAGTATCGCCGCAGCTGATGTCTCGAGCGAAGAGGAAGATGATAGTGATGCATCCTTTGCCCCGTGTTTTTGAGATCAGTCCGGAATTCGATACGGATCCACGTGCTGCTTACTTCCGGCAAGCCGAGAACGGCGTTTACGTTCGAATGGCTCTGTTGGAGATGGTCCTCAGACGTCCCTGATTCGTTCGAGGATGCAAAACAGCCTTGGTTCCTCACCCACCACCGTTCCGCTTTTCAATGCAGAAGCAACGGGATAACAAGACAGAAGATACTCGATCGTATTGCCAGTTACACTATGATTCCTGTACAATATTTTATCGACGACCAAAGCCACAATGACACCAGACTTTTTAAGGACAAGAATAAAGCCAGTCGATGGTCAACCTTTCGCAGGTTTCAATACTTTCGGACGGACCATTACAATGAAATATTCGTCCAAACCTAAGGATAAACCAAGCTTTCGAGAAACATTCCACTCTCGTGAAATTTCGTACGAATGTATTTTCATATTTTTATCTTGACGTACTGTATTTTCAGATGCGATTAAAGTTTACGTCGCATAATATTACAATTCCCTCTCACTGTGGACTGTGGAGTGTATGCACATGCACCTTACACAGGCGTATAAAAGAAAACAGCCACGTACGAGGTAATAAAATCTTTTACTTTCAGATAATACCACTTATAATATTATATATACACTGTTGAACATATGTACACGTAATATACGATTCGAACGTTGAATCATGAAATGTTCGCGATAGTAACGTCTGCATTCTTTTCGAACTTTGTAATCACTCGTCGAGTTACGAATCGTTGACGTTGGATACGCTTGAACGAACGAACGCGATAAAATCGTGAGATTCCGGCTTCGCCAGATCGATATTTCATTTTTGAATCGTTGCAAGGCCGAAGGTATGACTAGACATTGAAACCCCGGCAGTATCACGGTCGCAACGAATCAGTTTTACAGAAACGCATCGCGTCTATAAAAATATAGAAAGCGATTGCTCATACCCGATTTGACTCGGTTCGTGACGAGAAACACCTGTGTTCGTACACTTTTTACGCACGTTCACGTTTATCAACGACGTACGATCGTAAATTCGTATCGTTAAGTAATCGAGGGAATGGAGGTTGTTGATTTGAGCAAACACTAACATTCGAATGTATGTACATACAACTGGCTTCGCATTATTTCCGCTTACCATTATTCCGAATCGAACCTACGTTGGCTCGCGAGAACTTTCTAGGCAGATCATTAAATGCGATCGATGCGATCGAGAGATTTTAGTGACTATCTAGATAAATAACGATATGTAAATCACAGCTACGGGAATAATCTCCATCCAAGGCACTTTGCGGTGGATGCGCGTATCATTAGAAAAAGTTGGTTCATTCGTTGGATCGAGACCTAAAATAATGTTATCAGAAAAATCACTTTTTCTCAGCTGGTCAAAGAACTTCGCTGAAAACCACTAGCCTTTTGGCTCTGGTTCCCATTGAAGGTGGATGCAACGCGGTTGCATCAAACTATCGCATCTCTGGTTCGAAAGCTAGTCTCGCTGGCACCATTCGGGCACATTTCCGATGCTAAGGCTTTCGCGTCATCTTTATGACCTCTTCTTATCCGAGATATCGGTGGCATTCTCAGTTTGAGCTTCTTTTTCTTCAACGCTTCTTGTTTCCTGAAACGTTAGCAAACAATAAGTCGGTTCGTTTACACTTTATATTCATCCTGCGAGAAGGGGCAGATGTCAAACATGATTTTACGTACTGGTGCTTGCAGTCGATGAAGATGCCCATCGAAAATAGTATCACTATGGCCACGACGATGCCAATAACGACTACAACCAGAGTTACTATCGCGTCCTCCTCTTCGGAAGTAAAAGGTGTCTCTGTGGTTGACCACGACACTTCCCCTGAAACAGAAACGGTTTCCAGCGATTTTAATAAAAATTGTGGCTGGTAAAGCTTTTGAATCGCTATCAAAACTTCTCGCTCCGTGTACTTTCGACGACCAAGTGAATTCTATACGTTTCCGTGGTTACTTCGCAATAATTGTTCGACTTATGTAAGATTACGGGCTACGAAACACGGTCAACGACCCAGCCGTGTCGCGAGGCCCAATTTCAGCATCGACGCGCTCGAAAAAGTAACGCTGACGTGTTTTATTTCACGCAATTGATTTGCTTCCGAGCAAAAGAATGGAGGCATTTCCATAGAAAGGAAAGACAGGGAATTCCATTATTCCCCGCGATTGACGTCATAGAGACGGTTTCCCTTCTTCGCTAGAACCCATCGGCAACGTTTTTCGAGGCACGTACGCCACCCCGGGTGACGTATGGCCTATGGGACAGGAAGCAGAAGGGTCTGAAGTATTTACGGAGACCCAACCCTAGACCCTCAGGTCAAACAGGCAGCTTTGCAACTCAAAACCGTTTTTGACCAACTCTGCGTGCATATAAGTCACGATCCAAGACTTTTAAAACGCTTAACGGTCCAGAGAGCAGAAACGCTTCCAGGATAGCGAAATAACTGTTCCTACAGTATCTGACCCAACACTTTTTTTATTCAGCAATGTGCTTTAGTTTGACGCAGATTGACCGCATTCTCCGGGGACAAGATTCGTTCCCGTGCATTTAACGCCCCACCGTAACCAACTATACCAACTATCTATCGATGACTTCTCCATGTGAGAGGCGTACCTGTCAGCGACATCGCTTTCAAAGATAAGCGATAACAATTGCATAACGCGTAAAACGTACAGCAACAGATTTTTATGTTATATCCCGTGTAGGATTGATTCCCAGCATCCCATTCCAATGACATTGAGTAATCGAGGTTTCGCGGAAAAAGCATGCTATCGGAAAACGAGCATTAAACAACTAATCTGTATTTTTTTCTATCACAACTTAGACTGAATGTTGAATCGATCCGAATGAACGTATAACTACAATGATTCTCCTTCAAACGACAAAGCATCCCAAACAGTTATCGGGCCATGCAACCGGTAGGTATAGGTACATACTTGTCATTACCTGCGCGCGATTGTGTTTGTGACAGGCTAGCAGATTCAATGATTTTATCGGTACCTGTACGTACCACCTTCCCGGCTTTCCACCGACGCGATGAACGCGACGATATTCAGTGTTCCGCGATGTTTGTTTTAAACAAATATACCTAGCACAGTTGCAAAGATGTTGGACTATTTCGGAAAGTAGATCTCGAGTGGTTTGTATGAAAAGTGAAATCGGGATAGTTTCACTGGTACTGGTACCCATAGAGAAAGTATCAATGCGGTTTTTCGTCTCGTCGTTACGTGACACTGAAGTAGATCACCCTGTCAGATTTCGTGATGATTAGAAAAAGGAAAAAGTACGGTAGCAACGTCAATATTACTGCGTAAGGGTACACATGTACTCGTATATCTGTTTGTCGGGTTGATCCTTGGAATCCAGCCGAAACAGGATTCAGGCGTTGGCACCTGTTGAGCTTCTTATAAGATTTATAGCAACTGACTGTGTGTAAACGGAGCACGCAGGCAAACTGCTCCGAAACATCATCCGGGTGAAATCTGTTCTTCCGACTAACTTAGCACCAACCCGCGGTGGATGAATTCACTGCACATTTCGTTGCAATTGACAATCTTGATGGAAAAGAATTCTCAATTGGACGAATTACCTTTCGAGGAGGACGGTAGTCCAAGGCTGTCGTTGATGCTTCTGACGCGCAGCCCCATGTTCTTGATCCAGTTGTTGGACGGTGTTGGCTCACCTTATTCACGGAGAGCGATCGAAATCGTTCGCGGATCGACCGGTTCGAGGTCCCGAAGTAAACTGACGGCCACATGCCTCGAGTCATGCGATATGCTCGGTGAGGCCTCCACGAGAGGAACGGAAACTGAACGTGTGGGACAGAGACTTGGCATTAAGGGTCGAAAGAGGAAGAAAGAGGGGCCAGCTATGCTTGACGGGTCGCGGGAAGAGGGAGGCGGGGTGAAGAGGAAAGAGAAACCTCGCGGACTCTCCGACGGAGTCCGTGAGGATCGACGCGACGCCGACGTGTAGAACTTCCATTCATTGTCCGGGGAACGGGAACGGGAACCACGTATACCCTGGTACGCATTGAAACGACCTGCACAGTTTTTGTACAGTCGTCCTCAAAATTACTCGCCATCCTTGCCCTGGATAAACTATCCTATCACGGTTATGAGTTCCCATTACATACTCCCCACGATTACGTAAGCGCATTCAGGAAAAATGTATGAGTTACGGATATGGGAGTACTTTATTTATATTCATTTTACATAAATCCTGTATAAACATAAACTGGGTGTCGATAGTGGCGTTCTTATGGAAATGTCGTTTAATGCACGGATGCGCAGCAGTCCGCTCTATAAACCAAAAATCACTGTCATTAGAAACGAATCGACAAAAGCATCGCTGTCGTTTGACGCGAGCACGCACTTGAACAATTTATTTCACTTTCATCAGCCATGATTGCGAAACCAACAATTTGTTGCATTAAACGGTCGGCTATCTGTCGCGAAGTCTCGTCCCTCGCATGACTCAATTGTAATTACTTAAAATGAGTTGTACAATTTACTTACTCTGTACATATGTTTCTTCGATTGCCATACTTGCTTGCGAATCGGTATACACGGTATTTTCATAAATCTGAAGCTCATTATTAGGTGAATTTATTAGTCATCCTCCGGTTCGATAATGCACATAGGAGAAATATGCATCGATTCCGTGCAATACTCCAACAAAGCCGCTCAAAGTCTGTGAAAGTTAAAGGGATACTTTAGATAATAAATGAGATATTGGAAGGAGAATTTGCAAAGCAACTATACATACATAGGCAGCTGTCATTGCAGGATAAACATCGAATCCTGGCCTTATGTAATATTCGGGTAAAAGGAATACCTTTGTGCAGAATGCCAAATAGGAGGCGGAACTCAAGTACAAAAAACAAGCTAGAGCATTGAACATCATCTCCTGAAATTGTTGCGAAATTTATAATAAATCTATTCGTGGAATTTCATCTCTCTGACGGCTGAGAAAAGCGCTGTACTTACGAATAGAGAAGCTCTGATTAATTTGTATGATTTCTCGGATACGATATAGCAGGCAAGTAACACCGCTGATATCAAGAAGCAAGCGGAGGATGTGGTCAAAGACCCTTCAAAAGCGGAGCCGATCGTTGTACTATATTTCAAACCGTAATTAATTAGCAAGCTCTGTATCAATCCGCTGATTACCTACAAACACGTCACCCGGTTGATAATTATCACTCCATACGCTACTCCGTATACCTAAACGTTTAGCGCGTACAACGTACCGCTTCGCACAGCTTCAAAATTCCAGGCATGGTCTTGAGGAATTCCACGTGTATGCACGTACAACATCTGCAAAAGCAACATTCGACACCTCCGGCAGCGTGAGTACCGGTAGATGACATTCTGATCACCGGACCCGCCCCGTTTCTGCCCATCGCGTTCTACGCCCAAAGATTCTTTTATCGACAAACCGCACACTCGGCAATTCAGACAGTTCCGTTCTACGCGTTTACTTTCAATTCGCCGGAGATTTCGCGAAAGTATACGTCGCCGACGCGTGGGTCACCGTAATTGATAAGTTCATTAAACCGTCTCGTCTACGGCCAGACCCTTGACTCGATCAAGCCAATTGGTTAAACGACGATTAATTCGCATCGTTGCGAACCAGACGATGAATCGGCTTCCCTGATCCCTGCCGCGTTCGATCGAAAGATTGCAGTTCACTAGACGAACCGATAGTTTTCCGAGCACGGAGGAAAATGCAACCGTGTTTGCTAACACTCTGAAAGGAACTGAGGGTGTTTTACCAGTTGATCCAGAACGTTTAAATGTCGTTGCACCCCCCGCGTCGCATTTAACACAAGGGATAGCAATGTCTATTTCTGGCACGTGGCTGTCGCTCGCAGGCCGGCTGCACCGCCGCCACAGGAAATATAAAAAAGAAATTCCGAACGGAGATTATTCTTTGCCAAGGGAAGAGAGAGGAGAGGGTGTCGGTCTTGAATTTCAGTCGCGCGTGCCACTAAATTGTCAACGAGCAAACGGTGCCGCGACGCATCGATTCCTCGTTTGCGCATAGAATGCGCACATAATATAATTGCTTACGTTATGCATCGCACCGCAGTATCCTGTTCTCTTTGTGCAGCTTTATTGAAACTCTTCTCGCATATGTGGCTACGTGCAGATTCGCGTCCTGTCGATGGCCGTGCAAAAGCTTCATTTTCGTCCATGTGACGTTTCAATTTTCTGACTCATGATTACGTCAATCGTTTGCTGTCGTACATATGTAAAATGGAAAGGGGCTTTCTTTTATAGCTGAACTGTAAATCAGTACATCTGCGTAACTTGGTTTAATGCGACGCTTAAAGTTTCCTTAAAAAGTACTACTTTAGTGAATTTTTCTTATCTGTTCGCTACACAATTATGTAATACATCTATGGAAATTAAATGCCATCGGAGTATGAACGAATTCTGTGACGAAGAAAGGTGCAGCTTAAATAAATATATCGGAATTTTGAATACGATACTACAAAGTCATACGGAGATTATTTGATTTGGATACATTTCCCGCTTTTTCCCTCGCTTCCCTCTGCGCAAGCGCAGAAGACACACGATAAACGCGGGTTCTCTCGTCCGTTCAAATATCTTACTTTTACATCACGTGACATTTCCTCCTCTAGTAAAGAAGCATACATTCGTGCTTTACATAAGTTTTTAATATTCCTTTTCACCGTTTTATGAATACTAATTACCGCTGAATTGACGCGCTGTGGAGGAAGCCTAAGTCAGATTCAACGCGGTCGTCGGTTAATGATAGACGTGGCAGCAGTTGTTTTACGGGCTCTAAGCTGAACGGTTAGTATGCCGGCGATAGCGTATGATACCGCAGCGCAATGGATCATCAAGTATAGACAGGTTTAGATAAGATTATTTTAAGTGTGTTGAAGTCTTATTAATTTTCAACAGTACGTTGGGAAGTGGTTAAGTGAACGACGGATAAGATGTCTGGCTATGACGAGAATCCCTTCGGGGAACCAAATATCAACGATCCGTTTTCGGTGAGTATTCCAACAGAGGCTAGGTATAACGAGCCACACACTGTTTCGGTCAATATTGCACGCAGATCTGTCAAATGAAAATTAAATGGATACAATTAAATTGTTCCTTTCCCTTCGAGACAATAGACGTATACGCTTGCTGCGTCGCAACTCTTATCAGTTCGTAGTACTTGTAGATTTTTATTTATGCCCATACTAGGAAAGTCTCGGGATATTATTTAAGTAAAATATTGTTTAACCGTTGTATCTTGTATTTCACCACATAAAATTTGTCACCCGAAATTTCTCTCTAATCTCGCGAACTTATGATTAATAAAGAAATCCTTTAAATGGCTGTTGTATCTATATATAGAACCTCTCTATATAATGTACTCGTTGCACATATCCGTACCATCTAACTTGTTTTCAGCGATTGATAGTATAAGAAAAGAATATTTCACAGGTAATGTTTCGATTCGTTTAGGATCCTGCAATTAGGAGAGCTGTGACGTCTACGCCGGCTAGTAGAGGTTTGGAAGATTATAATCCTTTCGCAGAGCAAGGTACACAAGGGACAGCACAGGTTAGAGGTGCTTCGAATCCTCCGCTCTACGGAGGTGTCGGTGCGACACAGCAACCGGCGACCCTTCAGCCATCCAATCAGGAAGCTCCGCCACCTTCTTACGCTCGTACTCCTCAGCAAACTGTGAACGCTGCCCTTGGAACCAACCTGTCTCCTTCTTCAGATGTAAATGTACACGAAATAATACGCTCAAGACTATTTTACATTGAACTTTCATGTTCTACGATCTCCTCTTTGAAAAATTGCTACATTTTAGCAAAGATCAGAGCCAGAATGGAAGGCGAGAGCAGAGGAAGATATGCAAAATTCGTCGTATTATTGTGAGTCTAATTAGAAGAAACAAAGCATTTTATTAATAGCTTTTATTGATACGCACCAACTGAAAATTTTTGATATTAAAGTAAGGCGAAACAACTGGCCACCTTTGCCTGATAAATGCTGCTTCCAACCGTGCTTCTACCAAGATATCGAAGTGGAAATTCATACAGATTTTCAGAAGATAGTCAAACAACTCTATCGTCTGTGGATATGTTAGTAGATATTGATATACGAACTTTAATATCGATTTATTATTTCTACTACTTGACAAACGTGTTTCGTCGATTTTACAGTCCATGGGTGTGTTTTGCTCCTGAATGTTATCGGTGGATTTGTGCTGATGTTACGCAACGGGGAATTCTCAACATTTGGTCTTGAAATATTATATCTCATACTGTTCACTCCTTTCTCGTTCTTGTGCTGGTTTAGACCAGCGTACAGAGCATTCAAGTATGTATTGATTTCCATACTCGTATTTTAGCATTTAGAATGTTATTGAATATTAATATTTATTTTTTTTTCTTTTTCAGGAACGACAGCTCGTTTAACTTTATGGTGTTCTTTTTTGTTTTCTTCTTTCAATTAATCGTGACGGCGATTCAAGCTATAGGAATCCCCGGTTCTGGAACTTGGTAATATTTCGATCTTAGAGTAGAAATTTGAATTTACAAATTCCTAATCCTAATCTTGAACTTTCGTCATCGTAGCGGCATAATAGTGGCTATCTCAATGTTCGATTCGACCGCCAAGGGAGTATTTGTTGGCCTGTTACTACTCTTCATTGCCGCTGGTTTTGTTATCGCAGCGTTGGGTGATCTGCTATTATTGACAAAGGTATTTATCGATTCTGTAATTTGCTTCGAAGATTTTGTGAAGAACGAAATGATCAGGAAAGTATTCCCGATAGATTCATCGTATTTACCGTTCATCTGATGCGAGTGTTTCCAAAGCGCAACAAGAGTTCGCTACGACTTTCTTGCGCAATGAGCACGTACAAAGCGCGGCAAGTAACGTTGCCGCTACTGCTGTTCGTGCCCAAATGGCTAATGCTGCTAATCAACCACGTTACTAAGCGACTGCGCCACTGTCCAGCATTGATTATTCAGGTATCCTGATATTTTATCGCTCAGTCAAAAATCGATAGATTTTCTTACTTTTGGTGCAAAGCCTCTTGTTACATTGAAACGCGATGTTCTACGGAAAATCTATTGTGACCTTCAAAGCTATACTAGCTACATAGAGAGATTTCTTGTATTTAGAATTGAATTATGCATGTTTTCTTCAAAGAAATTGATTGTGTAATTTTCTCATGAATTCATAAATATTAACAGATATTTTTAACGATTGTTTAAAAATCAGTATATATATATATATGTTTGTTTGAACAGTATTTTAAATCTGATTGACACACAATGCGCGTGTATTGTCCAACCTATAACATATGACGTATATGTTGCCTTTGGTTTAAATCGATTAAAGAGAGTCACAAATAATTTATCTTTACAGTAGGAGTGAGCTATTAATAATCATATCACTAATTCTTACATTATTGCTTCTATATACATAAATATATTTGCTAGCTTTTGTATTTTAGTGGCACATTTTTATGATACTCTAATGATACGCGAGTTCTCAATGAATATAGTATTCGGTTTGCTGAAAATCAAAATAAGTTAAAAATGTTATGTCCACGAGAATAGAGTTTAATTTCAATTGTTGGTTATTAAGCGTTAATTAAATGTTTTCTAACTATCCCGTAATATCCTATACATTCCTGGAAATGTGTAATATGCAGCCCTTCTTTATTAAGTACTTGTTATTTAGACTCGTAAAATATTACACCACTTCGCGAAGTTTAAGGAGGGACGAGTAGGGGATATTTTGAAAAGTAACTTTTACGCGTTTTTAATTATTTATTAATTATCGATATAGTATTTATAGACTACGAATGTTAGGTTGTATCGTTGCTGATACTTTATTGGGTGCTTCTAAACCGACTCAGTGAACTGGAAAATTTATATCAAGTAAATGTTGGAAATATGCGAAAAGTTTGACAAAGGCCTCCATCATTTGTTGAGACTTCAATTAAACGGATTATGCTTTTTAAATATATTTTTACACACAACAGACAACGTTTAAATTACTTACAATAATAATTATTTTATTATATAGAAATGAATAATAGTACATTTTGTTTTGTATAAAAAGAAACAGGTTGTTTAAATTTTATAAATACGCCGGTATATTTGTACTTATGTAAGTAGTAACCAGAAAGTGACAAATAAAAGACTTAGTTTACATATTCATAATGTGTCTGTGTCACTGTAGCGATCAATTATAAAGTTTGCAACGGAGTAATAGAAACATTTATAATAAGTTTTCCAGGCATCGTAAGCCCATAGCACTCAATACCTTTTTACCTGGAATTAGAGAAAATATCATTCATCAGATACCGAACGTGATTAGATAAAATTATTTTCTGTTCCGATAATAACGTCGTAAAATTAGTACGAAAACAATACAGTATTTCCGACCTTCGGATCTATATATTGTCAGTGGATCTGTCGGAAATGGACAACCGAGATCGACCTCGGATACACTTTCTGTTCCAACTAATTTTGCCACGAATATGGCATCCATAACTTCAACTTTTGATCGGTACATTAGTCTAGCGTGGCCTTCGGCTAGTCTAAAAGAAACCATTTCCAATTACGTTTACAGTAATTGTAATATATCGAACATTTGGTTAAACGTATTTGTCTCTTGCTACCTAATGAGACTGTCTAGAAGTCGTACTGTGGTTCTTTCTTCCCTTCTATCTGGATTAGATCTATGATAAAGATAAATCTTTCTTAGAACTAGCTCCGCTTCGTTTGTTAATTCTGGTTCCACGCAGTGTATGTGCGCGAAGTATTCTCGCAAAGTATCTTCTTTCCATATAGCTTCCGATTTTAGAAGCTCAATATTGTTCTTGGTGTCTCTGTTAAAATAATAGTTAAACGTGAAGCTGACAAGCGGCAGTCGTAACGGCAAGATCGGTAAATTAGGATTACGTTTGCGGTGTGATTTCGCTATCTTCGTAAACGGCTCGTAAGATGTGATCTGACATCAGTCGATCCCACCCTACGTTTTTGTTGTCCTTCAGAAGTAATATTAAATCAAATCGTGATAATAGAGGATCCCCTAAACTTGTTTGCCATTTTTCTTCTTCGTCGTCTACGTCATCAAACTCGCCGCCGCTTGGATTAATGGCTGCAATGACCGAACACCTAGAATTTAGCGTACTAACAAGCCCAGCTTTAGCAATTGATATTGTTTGTTGCTCCATGGCTTCGTGTACGGAAGTTCTGTCGTGCGAACTCATTGTCGCAAATTCATCTACACAACAGACTCCACCGTCTGCTAACACCAATGCTCCAGCTTCTAAATGCCAACTATCAGCGTCCTATAAGTACACGTATCAGCACCATGTGCGTGGCGAGGGAGAGAGAGAGAGAGATTTAAATATTACAGATTGCGTGTAATAGTAACTAACTCTAACAGCCGTTGCTGTAAGTCCAGCTGTGGTTGATCCGACACCGGTCGTAAGAACCGATCTTACAGCCAAATGAGAGGCTGCGTGAAGCAGTTGGGATTTGCCAGTTCCTGGATCGCCGACTAACAGCAGATGGGGTTCACCTCGCACATGCGTTCCTAATTTGTTTCTCCAGTGAAATGTATTTTATATCAAGATTATAATAAAAATAAAACAAATAATTACCGCTTTGATTGTACTTTGCTACCCCGCCAGCTAAAACGATCGCCAGCGCTAATTTCGCAGTGTACATCCCATAAAGCTAGAAACAATTGCAATGGGAGTGTATATATTCGAGCATTCCCGTTTTCCTAGTTAGTAACTGTATACGTATTTCGAATTGCTACCTCAGGACAAATTGACGCTACGATATTATCTCTGCCAAGTAAAGGACTATCGTTATATTGTTGCCAGTAATCCTTAAAAACGTCTCTCATCTCTTGTGTGGAAGACGAATCGGATATTTTATGGCGTACCGAAACGCTGTTTGCTAACATCATCGTTGTTGCCTCCAAACGTTCGCCTAATTCCGGTGTTTCCCATATCCTTATTACAATACCGCTACGAGAGGTGTAGTACAATATTTTGATTAAAAAATTCGACGTTTCTTACCAAACGTTCAATTAATAATTGTCTACCTGATTTCGACAAAATGTCCTGGTCTACACTTATCTACTAAATCATCCAATAAGGTAATCTGTAGTTCTTCGGCCAACGATTTATTCGTGTCTACCAAACCTTTGTCCTAATCAAAAGTGTTTGAAGTTAAGAAAGCTAATAAATCAATGGACAATTATTAAATCAAACTGATAGTCTACTTGTATTCTTATGTCTTGGCAATCTGCAGAGTCTTCTAGTTCGAAATCTGTGAGAGCTGTTATATTTGTTGAATGGCATGCACTACATCCTGTAGTCTCTGGGAATGATTGTGTTTCCCACTCATACTACAAAGGAGGTAGTTTGTAAATTATAAACCATTGAATAACATCAATCCGTTGCATACGTATTATGTATCGAACCAACTTTTACAAATGTAACATGCTTGCACTTCTTACAACTGTATCTTTCAACTAGCTTCAGTACAGTAGGTTGTGATATTCTAACTACAATGCCACTTGTGGAAATCAGGTGCCCAATTTGCTCTTGCTCCACCGACACAGGCACAGCAGTTACTCTAATACGAACCTATTCAAAGTGTTGAAAATAAAACCATAGAAATAATAAAATACTAAAAACACTTTAAGTGCAGAACAAAATTCGTAGTGAATCTGTGTTCTCTATTATTAATCAAACGGTCGGGTCTGTGTTACTTTTCTCTTCACAATTTCATCTGGTTTTGCTATTTGCTCCTGAGCTTTTATCGCTGCTTCGTCGCACAATGGCAAATAAACCCTAGGTAGATGCAGAATTTTCTGTGACACATTGGGGTTTGCTTCGAATAACGATAGAAAGCTGTAAAACAAACGCGCTTAAAACTATCCACGATTCAGACTTACTAATCAGAATTACTCACTTTACGTGGATACTATAAAAGTTATCGATCTGTTCGGCATTCAAAATTTCTTCCAACTCTTTCCGATGTTTCTTTAATAAGTAATCTTGAAGCATTTTAAGCGTGTGATTGTCAAGCACGATGCGAGGTTAGAAGCACATAATATGTACGATACGCATCATCTGATGCGGCACGCACGTGCTACGGTGCTATGTACTGACTATTGAGTAGTGACTACTGTACATGTATAGTATACTGTATGGATAATGTATAATGTATAACATCCAGCTGGCGATGGAGCAGAGCTATAGCATGGACGAGGTACAGTATGGACTTAACATCTAATGTAGATTCTTGTAGGGCTCTAGATTCTAGTGTAGGCCTGGTCAACCCAAATGGTTTCACGGGCCACTTTGATGACGCGTAACGTTACAGTGGGCCGTACTTTAGGTAAACATGCTTTTAAAAAAAGGAATATAAATACAAAGTGAATAAAACTTTCTTATTATACTAAATAATCATTTATTTAATATTTCTTGTATACATACAACGAGAAACAAAAGTTTCAATAGAAATATAAAATCGTTCGACGGGCCGCACAATTTAACGTGGCGCGCCGGGTGTTGGCCAAACCTGTTCTAGAGTTTTAGAAGACCCCATTAACATTTTTCCATCGCATGTAGCCTTATGAATTTACAATTTTATGTGGCAATGCTGATTGCGAAACTTGCACTTTTCACAGCTGCAGCCATGCATCGTGCACTTTTTGCACACATCTTTATCAGTGGGATAATACGTACGTGATCCGTGGATCCATAAGATTTTCCCTGCGTCGTTGTTTTCAAAGATGTCGTATGGAAAATTTTGTTCTGAAACATTTTCTCTTTTTTGTCAGTCTCATAAAGAAGGTATACGTATATAGACTACTTGTACAACCGCATTGGCAGCTCACCCGTTAATCGATTCTCGCATCTCCCTGTCCATCTCGTAATTCTGTTTCCGTGGTTTCGCGCGGAACTTTGCGGTGAAACTTACTCCGCAACAGTGGAAACCTTTTCTGTGTCTATAACACTTTTAACCGGGAAACCCCCGATGTTTCATCATTCGTGGGTTCGAGGTGTTTGAAATTTTTATGCCATTAAATGCTCTGCAATTCACAGAAAAATGCAAGAGTAAAAGACAGATTTTTCTTTGTTGTATTGGCTTTAGAAAGACTGTTGATCGATTGTTATTTCCGTCGAAATAAGTCATTCTCGACGTAGAATCGGTTTTGTTCAAACGATTTTTTTACGAATTAAATCCACCGGGGGGGATTGAAAATAATTTCAATCATGAAAGCGTAGTTTTCCTCGTTCGGCCGGAAGGTGGAATGTTTTATCTGAAACGGAAGTCGTTCGTTCATATTTCAAACGGTAGAATGCACGTTAAACACACGACGCCTGTATCGGTTTTACGATGTCATTAGTAACGATTCCCTTTACGACCTCTTCCTAAGTTATAAATTACTCGTTGGATCCAGGGTGGCTGGGGGAAACAATGCAATTAGCGTGGCCGTACGCGTACCAAATGTAGGTACGCGTATAGTGTATACACGTATCTACGTATATACATATAATTGCCTGGTGCACGATCAAAACTTACCTCGACTGTTACGCTGCCTGCAATAGAATAACTCTAGCGATTTTGCAGACCTTCGAATCAGGCCCTAATTTGCATTTATCTTAGAAACCGGTACACACGCCCTTTCAATCCTGCAACTTACCTACCGTTCTTGTAGCAATTATTCCCAGCGCAGCTTCAGATCAGTGTGAAAGTATTGCGCCACTTAAAATGCAATTAAAGAAAATAGAACTTTCAGAAGTAGAGGGAGAAACGAAAGTATTTTAACGAGGTTTGCTTAGTGCGTTCGACGTACGTTTGGTCCAGTTAGACTGTTAGGAGTTCGAATTCCAGGGGGAAACGTCGCGAGACGTTAAATTCCCCTTGTCAATAGCTCGGACAAGTGTAAATTGTCGACGCTGAAAACGTGTGTACAGTACATTTTCTGCGAGCGCAATTCTATGTAAGTTGTCAGCGGCAGGCAGGCGCGAGAGGTTTTCAGGTGAAATTACTGAATGCTGCATGGTTGTCACAGCAGAAGCTTGCTGCTGGAATGTCAGCAGCCCAGCCGCCGCTCTACTTGAATGTTTTTCATGTAGGTATAACGATAACAAGAGAGAATTGATCGATACTGTGTTAGTGTTGGAATCACTTTCGCGTTAAAACAGCTGTGCTTTCAATTTCGATTCATCTGGAATTCAGGAGATACATTGATGAAATGAGAAATGGGTGGCGTAGTTTTTTCGACGTTGAAATTAAAGCAACAGTATTACCGCGTTTTCCATTTTATGGTATTTGCACTGCTCCTATAACGAGTAGCTATTAGCGTTTTAAACGTGGGCACAACGACCCGCTAATTATTCAGAAACCTCTTAAATCTAAAGCCACTGGAACAGCTGAATTCATAAACGCGTGCAACATTGAATACATATAAGCACCGTAATGTTTCCGTTGCACGAAATAATTCAGAAAGACATTTCCCAAAAAAGGAAGCTTTTAACGAGAGCGAGGTGGTTTAATTTATACATGAAAAGTTTCCCTTGGACGTTTCTTTAAACGGAATAAACAACGCACAGAGGTAATCGTAGTTTTTCTGAAATATTAGATTTATATAGGTAGACACGTTTAGAAATCAATTATCATTTCAGATCTTCAAACTCGCGGTTTATTATTCCGTTTCTCTTCGTGATAATTTCACGAATGCGGACAATATAGGGGAATAAAGATTCTTTGAGAAGACCGGAAGCACGCGCAAGAAGGTCGATCGTTTAAGAGGAAGATTCGAGAAAAAGAGGGCGAGGGAGAAAAGGTGTAGGGGGTTGGGCCATCTTGTCCGGCAAGGATTCCACGTCGTACGGGGTCCTACGGTTTAATAATACATCCTAGGACCGTTAATCACGAGGTGAAATATAATTTAATACCTCGGCGAGCGAGGGACGACCACTAAAAATGACGAACGGCCAGGAAACACGCGGCAAACTCACTAGTCAGCCCCTTCACCGCTCTGCCATACCATGCTCATCCCGTTCTGGTGGACGTGCAATAACGATAAAGGGTTCGGTATTCGCCGACGATCCTTTCGGTATGGGTGTTCATGAAAGGCGTGCGAGTCGCCTGTACATTACATTCGTCCACTGTGCTGTACTCAATAGCCCCGATCCGATTCGCAGGATTCCTTCATATATGGAACTTACCCGCCCTTCTTTTCTTCACCCCGTTTTTTCTCTGCTCTTTTTCTCCTTCAGTCCTACAGCTCTTGCCTACGGTCATGTTATATAGCCCATGTATATGTATATCATTCGTATCGATCGCGTTGATCCGAAGGGGCTGCAGAAGGATTCAACCCCTCAGCCACACAATCATTCTGGTTATTACCAGCGATCGCTTTGACCAGCTCTGTCCCCGCGCTACTGTTTCTGCCTTCTTAATCTTCCGTCTGGACATCGGTGCCCACTGAAATCGGGTTAACGCCCACGACAATGACCACGATTTCGCCCAATGAAACCGTTCACCGGGATCCTCCTTCCGGCCTGGAAAACGCGGTTTTTATCGACACGGTCTTCCGGCTCTCCGCTGAGCGCTGAACTGGGAATTGCGAACTGGTGTAATGGAGTTCCGCGTGTAAGGTGTTCACCCCCCGGGAACTCGTTACAATTCCTTTAACGAGAACTTTTTACCGGTGTACCTGCTCGTTTGTTATGGTATAGCGGGAAGGATTATTGCTCGCATTCATGGAAAATTAGAAAACCTTCGGTTTGCTGACTTTTCCGTTCGGTCTCTGACAGCAAATATTCTTCAAATGCTTGGAACTTTCCAGATTTATCCTCAGGGCCGAAGGGTTTCTGGGTTACTCTCAGATTCTGAATGTATTCCGCTGTTCTGCCGTTGTAGATTCTGCTCGCGTTTCAGCTGCCATTACAGTATCGTTTCGCCCCGAACATAATTAACCGCGCGAAAGTCGGTGGGGAACTATGCGAGGCATTATACGTATAGTCTATCGTAATAGCTATAAATAAAGGTATTAGAGTGGCCGTGAACGAACCACTCAATCGTGTAGACGTAGACTCACTGAAACTCCTTCCCGGCTCCCCAACTTCCCCAGTTTCTGTATAAATTGCCCAAATATCTACACGACCTGCCGAACCTGAGCCACGACGTAGCAGGGGTCCTTCGGATGGGGTAATAAAGATATAAGGCAGCGTTTTATGGGCCGACATCGCAGTTACGTGAAAAAGCTGTTGGTAAATGCCATTAGCGATGGCTACGAGTAATGCTCGACTAGAAATAACGGTCTCTGGAACATTTCTACTACCTACACTATGTGTGTACACATTTGCTTGCACGATTCGGCTTCAAATCACAAATGTCGAAACATTTGTAAACCGTAAATTTATTTTAGTCGTGTACGTCATTTATTTTCAACTGGACTCATCGCATTAGCTCGAACTTATTTCTTCGAATTCATTTTGATTGATGTCTATAGCAAAGGAAGAGATGGAAACTGTTGGCATAGCATATGGGAGAGCTCGGTGGAGCAGCTTCATGTCCATCTATTTTACGTTGTTTCTGTCACACGCTGCCTAGAAATTCAAGCTACCTTGAAAAATAAACGTTCACCTTTAACGATACGTAATGGTTCGAAACGATGAACAATATTTCCCGCGGCTCGCCGCCGCCCGCTGGAATGAGAATAAATTTGCATTTTGAGCACGGAGAAGACGCAGTATATTAAAGCTGCGCTCCCTTCTTGTTCCTAAACAGTGTCTCGTTAGGGTTGTACGATATATTCTACTTCCAAGATTTCTTCCAACCTTTTAGCAAATATTCTCGCGTACTTGCAGTTATAGTCTCGCCATGCGTGAAATTGAAACGAAAATTTTCAATCCTACAGTCCACCACGTCCACGTCCACCCTCCACTTCGTCGACCATTCTTCGCTACTGATGGCTTGTAATTTCTAAAACAGAAAAATTCTGGGTCCATTGGTGTTCGCCAAAACCGTATAGGTACATAAAGTGTTCCCAGGGCGAGATGCGATCGTTTAAAAATTGGTCGATCCAACCTCCGTCCGGGGTAGCACCCCATAAATAATCTACGGGGGGTCGAGAGGTTCCTCTCCGGCGGCTGGATGACTTCGGGCGACCAAAGTCGTCTGAGATGTTGAATTATGAGTTTATCGTGACGCAGCAACACGTTGCTGATCGGTATGCGCTTTGGGGTACCGCTTTTAAGTCGGGCAGATCCCTTCTCAGACCGTTTCTCTTGACATGAAATTTCTCACGTGCAAGAATAAACCTACATAGTATTTTAGCCACAGATCTAATAGGAAGAATAGCTGTTTTGTTCCACTTTCAAATGCGAGGATCATTACGGTTTTATTCAGCGATTCGACGCACGGAGCAATAATAACGATCGAATGTGGCTTTTTACCATCGAACAGTTTGGTCATATTACCGCGCAACGTAAATGCTTTATTGCGTTTCAAACGAGGCAACCAGAAACGTGATGATGTTTGTCGATACACGATAACAATTCAATTGATGTAATTTGGCGATTTGCTTGGTAAAGAAGATCCGCGATTACGGAACGGAGCTTATCTCAACATTCAACGAGTAAACAAAATGTACTGTAATAATTTATTATGCATACACACCGAGGTACATAGATGCCTATTGATAATACATTCGATTCCGATGAAAATTCGTTTAAATATTGCCAGCAAACAGTTATTCCGACAATATTACAACCGAATTCTGTATTCTTCATAGTACAACACTGTTTCCCGTTTATTTATCCGCTTCTTTATTAAATTTGAAAAATATAAGTATTTCATGAATCCAAGGGAAAAGTCAGATGACACTCGTAGGAGAGGAAGCTTTTTCCCTTTACCGGCATTGCTTTCAATGGCATAACTATTTCTAAGTTAGGGGTTGTAACTTTCGTACTACCTACCAGTTAAGAATACGAGACAGATAACGAAAGTTTTCAGAAGAGAAGTTTGAAGTTCTCAAAATTTTACTCGAACAGATCTCGCCCTTTTATTACTTCTACTTTCGGTTTTACTTTCAATTTCTTACAGTAGCTACTGATACTGCGTTCAGAATAATGCCCGCAAACTTTCAAAGCTGCTACAATTCATTATTCTGGATTAAAGCAGTTCCAACGAAATTGTCTCGTTCCGATATTGTTCCGTTTTGAGGATACGAGTAAATAGGTACGGAAGTGAGTTGGGAAGCCAGGAAAGAGGAATCAGGATCAAGCGAAACCCAGCGAAATTTCCTCTGATTTATTTCCCTCGTCGTGCTAGTCGACATCCCATTATCCATCGGGGGCTAATTGTTTCTTTCGCGGGATACACGAGGAAAGGCCACTCGATCACGCACTCGATGATCTATAGCGAACTAAATCTTGTTTAGCGAGATACAGGTGGTCATCCTACACACCGGATATAGAGCTTGATGGATTGCCGGTGCGATCTTGCGGTACACCGTGGTTTAGACACCAAACATACTGATACGTTAACACCGTGGAACGTTTGCGAGGGTGCCTCGCAGGATTCGACTACGGAACCCCTCGGTTATATCCGTGAAGGATGCGCTGAAATTCTCTCGAGACAAGTAGCGAGTCGCGATTTTAAACTGTTATTCTTAAGGGGAAAGGTACCGAAGGAAGAATGCCAAGTTTTCAAATACGTTTACGTCATCTATTACCTACAATAGAAAAACCGATTACTTGGATTTTGGTAGTGGAAGAGTTGATGAACGAAGCAATCGTCTGACGACTTTTTTATCGTCGCGCGTACAGAGGTGTGGCATTCACGTCGCTAAAGAGACGTAGATCATTGGATAATGATGGGATGTTCCATCCCGTTCCATTCTATTCGTTTGTAATCCCATCCCCCCTAACACAACAGTCATCATGTCGTCGTGGTACGGATCACTTAGGGATCATTAGTTTTATGGCGCTTCCGTATGGCCAGCCGTTCGCGTGCAAGTGGATATTGTTCGACCGCGACCGGGCGCGAGCGCGACAACGCTTCACGATGCGTCCAACGGAATGTTTCCAGTCAAAGGAAGCTTTAGCTTAAATCTTCCAAATTCTCCCTCCCGATCCTGAACAGATTCTCGACCACCTTCCCCACTCTCGTCCACTGTTCCCCCCGATTCCAATGGAATTATCTACTTTCCAATGGATAAATCATCGCGAAAGCGTCCGCCCGAAAGAAATATGTAAATTTCATTGGAGTGAAAGCGGTGGCGGTGGTGATGGTGGTGTCGCGAGTGGGTGGTCTCCATCTGGCGGATCTCGAAATCAACGGCCTCTTTTAATTTCCTCCGACCTGCTGGTAGGGCCGTGATCGTTCTTAGGCATCCTCGAACCCTGATTAATTCAGACACCATGCGATACCCCTGGGCATGTGTTGAGCGGGTTGACACGCGGACACATAGCAGTTCGTCCGTCTGTGCACGCTGGAATACGCGCTGTGTAACGGCACACCGCGTGGCCGCGTCGCGGTTGAATATCGCGGATATAATGTTACTGTATTTCATTACCCGGGTACACCGGATGCGCTATGCTGGCTCGTTCCCGCGTATCCTGCATATCAGGCCGCTAGCCGGTTACGTGTACACTGTACACTGTACGCTGTATGCTGTGCGCTGTACGCGCACCACCACCGTCCCGTCGTCCTGCTCGCCCCTCCCCCGTTCTCTGTATATCCTCCTTTATGCAGCCGGGTTTCGGCTTCCGGCCCACCATTCAGGAATATCACCTTACGCGCATCCTCGTGATTCAGCCGACTCTCGAAACACGCTGTAATCAAAGGATTACCACGGTACCGAGGCGCAGCCTCTAAGTCAGCCTCTGTTTAACGCGACTACCAGCACGCTTTGTATAATCACCATCGTACGCGTGCGCTTATCCTGCACCAACTCCCTCCGCACCTACACCTTCGCAAAAGACACCCTGCCCTCTCGTTAACCGACCGATTTTCGGCCAATTTGTCCCTGAATTCCAATTCTCCTTTCCGCGACTCGTGTCTTGCCATTGCTGCGGTTGCACCCACCTGGCACCATTCGGTTCGCGCCTTCTCCCTCTTCTCGTCGGTGAACAGAGATGAGGGCGTAACGAGAATTTTTCGTCAATGCTGCACGATTGTCGCGGCGAAACTTTGCGTCGTTGAATTCTTCGAGCGGGATGAAATGTTCGTGTCAGCCGCCGTGCATTTTGTCGGCTCCTCTGATGTGCGTTTACGGGGTAGTGGCAAAGTTTACTGGAATTTTCGAAGCTGTGATCAATCTGTCGCGGTACACGCAGATTGTCGGAATTGCGAATAAATTCGGACGACGAAGGCCGGAGCAAATTACTCGGCGAGGGCGAAAGAGCGGAAAATAAATCGGTACTATCGTTGA
Source organism: Andrena bicolor (assembly GCA_960531205.1). Classification (NCBI taxonomy): domain Eukaryota; kingdom Metazoa; phylum Arthropoda; class Insecta; order Hymenoptera; family Andrenidae; genus Andrena; species Andrena bicolor. The sequence continues at coordinate 38,497,553 of OY482665.1, forward strand.
AATACGGTTACATCGAGGTCCACCGAATTTCACGATGCCCCCGCGCACGGGAACTAATTATAACGTGATAACGAGGCTAATTTCGAGCCACGCGAGACCGTTTCGCACTTGTGCATTTATAAAGAGAATAGGATTATAAATAGAAGTAGAGGAGGCAATGGGACAGAGGGAGAGGCCCAGAGAGAAGCCCGGAGCAGCTGAAGTTTCTCCGGTTCTATCCGGGCTCTCTCCATTATAATGTATTATACCTACGTCGACCTGCAAATTGTAGACGCTTTCTCTCGAATTCAAGTGCCACCCACCATTACGTGATTAACGCACGGGCTGGCATACGTGATATAATCTGCGCGAGCGCCGCGAATAGAATTCGCCAAGACGAGCATTGCACCAGGGACATAATAGCCCCTGTGTTCCGTCTCTCGTTTTTCATTCCGATGTTATCACGCGCTGGATCGGTCCGAACCTCTGCCTTCTGTTTTCCACGGCTATTTCTATGTCGCGCGATTCGCTGACCACACCACTTACACGCGCCTTCTCCGCGTTGAAATTTCGTTGATGACGCGAACAGTTTAAACGCGCACGGATCGCTTTGCCATCTTTCGACAATGGCCACGAAATATTTTGTTGGCAAACTGCTAGATTATTTACTTTCCCCTCGGGCTAACCCACAGCCCATGGGGTAATGATTTATTCGGCCTGTTCGGCGATCAATTATACAGCCAATTATTTCCGTGAAGCAGTAGACTTAATTACAGAGCCAGCGCGGTCACAATTTTTAGCTCGGTCGCGTAACTAACACGGATGAAATTAACTGAATTCAATTTGGCGGCGTGACGGATTGCAAGCAGCATCGAAACGTATTGCATCACCACGTTATTAACAACAGCCCCGATTGAACTTTTGTTTAGCAGCTACCATTATTTCTTGTCGAGCGTTCACCTAATTTCATTTTAAGCGGGATGGATTTGTTCTGACTAGTCTGATGAAAATCTTCACAGTTCCATAATGCATTCCGATTTCTTCGTAATTAATTCAGCAGATTTATACCACATGACCGAGTTAATTTCTAGCCACGCAAATTAGGAATTTAATCGAATGTTGGGTATTGTTTCGATGAGAGTGGTTTGAACCACAGAATAACCATTAACTTGACGGGCATACCATTAATGGTTGAAACCGTGAAAATTATACACGGAATCTGAGTTTCTGGGTTTAAGGGGGGCCCTATCTAGGACGCTAGGAATACGGTGATTCTTGGGAATTTTTTTCTAAGAAACTGTTGAGCGGATCTTTTCTAAACTTTGAGGGTATTATAGTTCACATTCAAACAATAAAAATTAATATTTGTGTTACAAAGTGTTGGGTAGAAATGAAGATATATGAACACGTTCGTTAGGAATCGCGCGCTGGAGTTGCAAATTGGCGAATTAAAACACCCTGAAAGTTTGGAAAAGATCCGCTGATCAATTTTTTAGAAAAAAATTTCCAAGGATCGCCTTATTTCTAGCGTCCTAAATAGGGCTTCCCCCTTAAAAATGGAAATGAAAGTTAGAAGTATGTAAGTGGTGAATCGCAGCAGCTTTGATTTTGCTAAAAATTTGAGAGGCTATTCAACGTTCTGATAGACTCCTCGAGCAGGCATCTAGTTATACCGAAGAAAAGTAGAAACCTGGTAAGAAATAGTGGATTTATCGCGTGCACCGTGGCGTTTCCGCTTTCGATATTGCGTGCCAAGCGGTGCCACTGGTAATCTCTGATCCTCGTTAACGTCGCCGTAACCAACGAAACTTCCTGCGTCGTAGCCTACTAAAACGGGCCGTTGTTTTTCCGCGCCGAAAGTTACAGACTCCCGAACCAGTTCCACCCAACTGCGTTTCCGATATTGCCTGGGGAAATGCTGTCTGGAAATTTCTTAGCGAACTTTAATGTTCGCTCGCTCGCGGAACGCTGCGCTGCGACTAACGCCCAACAATTGGGCTATAGCAGTCTGAATGTGAAATTGTCGTCCTCGACGATGGAGTAATTTTCCGTTGCGCCTGAACCGAGTGAAACCAATTCAGAAATATCATGATAACAAAAGAAAGAGTAATTCAACGGTGTCATTTTTGGGGGACGGCTTAAAAGCTCCCTGGCCTTTAAAGAAATTTTCGTTTTAATATTCCCGCTGTTCTCTCTCTCTCTCTCTCTCTCTTTCTCTCTCTCTCTCTTTCTGTTCCCTGGTATACACAGTTATCGTTTGATCGCATAAATATAACCATCGGATATTAAAAAGCCACGGTACCACGCGTAATGCAGTACCGTTCGGTACAGCGAGTCAGAAAATATTCTTTACAGGAGCGACTTGGCGGTTCGGCTGCCTCGATAGCACTGTCATCCAGGACGATAAATACACGTTATCGATATTACTTTCTGAGCTGTGTCCACGATAGCGTACCGATTCCCCAGCCATCTTTGTTGTCCCTTTTCTTTTACCCTTTTGCGCTTCCTCATTGTCGACAGGAAGAAAAGAATTTGTGTCCCACGGGTCGCTGGGGGTGGCACCATTTCTATTCATCTCGGAAACTAAAGGCGTGCCCGATCGGGAGTTCCGATAACCATGAATATTTTATCTGCATAATATCTCGCGTGCCCTGCACCACCCCCTACCGTCACACATACGCTGGTATACATATACCTACACGTGTTCACCGGCTTCCTTCTTTCTTCCTTCCTCCATCTACGGCCTCTTCTTGCTCGTCCAACCGTCCAACGCGCTAGTGGAGCCCGGCTGGTATCGCACTCGGCCTCCGCGAACTTAAGTGGACACGGCTGGCTGTCTGTGACCACGATTGCGCTTCTGGAATGCAAACGCACGCCAAGTGCACTGGAACACAGATTCTGCGCCGTTGTCACCGTCCCTGACATTCGAAACGAGTCGGTATCATCGTGTGATACGTATAGCAGAATGGTACAGGGGCGAAAACAGTCAGTTACTCTCGATCGCGTGAGAGGAAAAGATTGGCCAAACAAGAGTATCGATTATCACGCGAATGTTTGTCGCGCAACAACGCTACGTGCACTTTGGATATGCATCCGCGATTTTCGCACGCGGATTGGGTATCCATCTTCCGTTTCACAGGCTTTGTTTCAGTTCCGTTGATCAGCGGATCGCTCGCCCGATTCTTTTCAACTTGCGGATCTGAGAATGAAAAATAAATTATTAGGTACCTGTTATAACAAGAAACTGGGAAGGTAGATAGACGCGTATCCGATTGCTCCATCGATACTATCCGTTCGGGACTGCTCCGTTCCGTCCCAATTTCCCGTCGCGGTTTAGGGGCTTCGTCAGCTTCCTCCAGAAACCGATTCCCAAAGATGGCAACGAAGAACTAGCAGAACGGCGCGTGGGTCGTCGAGTAGCAGCAGGTCGCTTTCACAATCAACACCGACGCGCTTAATGCCCAATAAACGAGACCGGATGATCGGCGGATGGCTTCTTCGGCACGGTGGCAGTCTCGCCAGACACTCCCACAAACGCGATCCTGTGGGATACACGGTGTAAAAGCTACGACTGGCTCGTCCCGGCTGCATGGATTCACGCATTGCTAGTTTGGCTCATGCCGTGCGTACGAGCACAGCTTTGTCACGGGCGCTGTAGACCGCTCGCGTGTTTACGTCCGTGCTTGTGTTCGTCCTTGTGTTCGTTTCTCGTCTCTCACCTAAGTTTATTGTTAGAGGGGGTTGGGGGGGGGGGGAGGGGGCCCGGCTGGCTGCGGACATGCTACCAGGATTTAGTATGTCTTACACGCCCTTGCCGGTATCACGCGTGCCGGGACGCCTCTTTCGATCGTACTCCGATTGATTCTCTGGAATCGACCCAGTGGCACCGTGTGCGCGAAAGGGTGGCCGTCACGTGGCATCGGTGATCGATAATTGTGCTGCCTTTCCGTACCTCTGTGAGTTTAGTGACTTAATCTAGTGAATCTGTGCTCGCTAGCGTGGGGTGGTGAGATTTTTAATAAATCTGGTCTCGCCGGTTACCATCCCCGACCTTTCTCTTTGACCGCGTATCGATGCTCCGTCACGGTACCAGCAGTGGGAAGTTTTAAATAATTCCATTTCTCTGATCCGCCGGTCGCAGGAAAAAAAGATCGCTACGTCCCATCCGATATCGCATTAAAGGGACTTTCGTTCTGTAGGATGACGGGGCTGATTTTCACAGGACACCGAAGCGAGAAGCGGGACGCGAAATGAAAAACGTGAAATTAGGATTTCGAGGACGCCGAAGTGGCCGAACACGAAAAACCAATTGCAGAAGTGCACGAGAGCCGCGGGGAGTGGGGTCGGCGCGGTACAGAGGAGTGACGACCCGGGGTCGGGGGTGGCCAGACATGGGAGTCAGGGGAATACCGATGGTGGAAGGGTGTTGCTGAGCGATGCAACAGTCGTTGTTTGAGCAAACACGTTTGCATCGAAATAAAAAATTGCGACTCCCGGATAAAAGTGATATTTACACGCTCGGTTGAACGTTTTGCATACATCTCTCTTTTTTTTTTTAAACGGAAACAACAAACGACGCGCAAAGTGCAACAACTTCGATGACATTCGCGCTTCCCTTTGCATGCCGCGTGGTTTTCACAAGTATCATTCGCGTAATTTGAGTCTGAAATTCGTTGAATTAACGCGTTTGTTTCTGGAGCCCGGAAATTTCGATTCAGCGGCTTTTCCATCGTTTCCGCATCAATCCAATCGATTGTTTCAACGATGCGAATGCAAATGCTGTACGATACTATTCTGTTGAAACAGAAAGAAGAAAACCAAAGCGACAGACAATCAAGGGAAACTCCTCTGATTTTTTGCGGTGCACGGTCACGAGTGTTTAACAAGGTTTTAACGCCGTCTCGCTCTCCTTCCGCTCGCTAATACATCCTTAAACGTGTCTCTGCCTCTATACAGCTCTCGTTCCCACTCTCTTTCATCTCCAACACCCTAATTAACTTTGGTAATTATGTGTACGCCCGGACAGAAGGGCTTTACCCTCGCTCTCTCCGTTCGAGGGCGAGGGTGTGCGAAGAATTAAAGGAGCCTTGAAGGAAAGGAGAGGGCCGATAAGGGAGGATGCAAGCAGACGAAACTTGCTATGAATAGTACGCGAGAGATGTTGAGAAATTTGACAGCTCGTGACGAGTGGTCGCTCGAATAGATGCCAGTTCGCGGAAACGAGGTCTCGCTTCTTTCTCGAGGGTCTTTTTCAACGCGCTTCCGTGCAGCGACGTTTATTCTAATACCAAAAAGCCGCGTGTATGAAAGTGAACGCCCACGCTTGAACTGCTTGCAAGCTTGTGGCAAGTAGCAAGTGGCAAAGCATATTGTTAAGTGGCCCGTGTACTTTCGGTTTTAAGCGCGGCGTTAAACCGCGACGATAAACAAGTATGCGTGGAGCGATCTCGTGTCATCCTACCTTCTCTTTTTATAACGTACCGATAACGCTGCCGTTAAAATGGAAAGCGTGTGGCGGCCAGTAGCGAGCGCGGAATATCGGTTTTTCGTGTCCGCTTAATAGTACCGATATTCTCGTCTGTGGGAGAATTACAAAACACGCGGGGTCCAATGCAGCCAGAGTATGTACCTATAATTCTAGATGAGAAATGCGTTTTAGACGGTCGTAGAAATTTCGTTTACGCGAAGAGGTCGGGGGATTCTGCAGAAGAAAATGCTGGAGGGATTAAAATTTAGCGACACGAATGTACGTGGAAGCATTAGTCTTCCCTTCGACTTATTTTCTCGGTCCCCGGTGAGAGCAGGAGAGGACAGCGTTGGTGGTGTATAACCGTTTGAATTTTAATTCGGCGACTCTTGAAAATTTCGTTAGTCCCAGCGAGGTCGTAACTCCCGCGTCATACACCTACGTTCACGCGAGAATACGCTCGGCCCCGGGCGACATCCACGACGCCGATGCTCGGGCTCCCAAGTCCCCCGCACACATCGGTGAGATTTACGTGTTCCTCAGCTTTATGCCCTGCCTGTGCACCTGTGCAACGCGTAATTCCCACCCTTCTTCCGTCTTCGGACATCCCCGACTACCCCATCGTACATTTCAAACGCAACCTTAAATTTCAAACGGGGAACTGGCACAATTTTTCTTCCCAAGCTGCGTTAAAGTTTCGTCTCGAGCATTTTGTCAAATTCACCTCGAATTTGGTTTATGACTTTGGTTGAACGCGTCGACCATCGTGCTGGTATTACCTACTGTGGAGGCAAGTCCAGTCACGTCTGTTCGTTAAAAGCGTTTCGCGCAGATTGTGAACCGTGCGCGACCCTTCTAGAGAGTGTCCACCTTCGTCTACTCGTGGGTACATACCTCTTCGTGACCCACGCGACGCGACTTAACAAGCCCATTAATTAATAATACCTTGGAGGGATAATTTGCGACTGGCTGACTGGCTGGTTGACTCGCGTCAGCATTGTCATTGTTCCTGGCCGCGACCCTTCTAGCCGCGTCGGGCGCCGGTTTCAAGGCACGTTTTAAAAATTGATCCCCTGATGTCCCGCGACACTGTCTAGCGCGTGTTCAAACTGTGACAGTGTAATTTTTCGGTTGAAGCTCTGAAATAAATATTAGGAGAGCGTAAACCGCGAGAAAACACTGCATCCAGATGGTAAATTGAATTTCGCTTGTACAGTTTAGCTCCTCGTTTCGACGTTCGGTGCTCGAGCTTGATCATTTATTCAGTTTGAACTCGAGTACGCTTCTCGGTGGGCAGCTAAATGTCTCTGTTTGATAAATTTGAAAGGGGCGTTAGGTAGAGGGAACGTGAACTTCACGAGGATGCTGCCGCGAAATTTTTTCTACCCGACGAGCTTGGCGCGTAATCTTTCCTAACAAATTATTCGCGTAAAAAATCCCTGCCTCGTTCACTTTCGCAATATTATCATTTAATTTGCGCGACAGACGTTTAGTTTCAATTAACTTCGCAATATTTGTCGTAAATTAAATTCAAACATTTCTCTGTGCGCAAGCTCACAGCGCGCTTGGGGTTTATATTAAAACGTCCCACTGCTGTGTTTCACCCTCGCTGAAAAGTACCTCGAAAAGTATACTGGAAAGTAGAAATCCCCCGTGATCCGCAAACGATTTGACTGCGACGAGCCCTCCAACGATTCGGCATTTTTCAGAAGCCTCGGCTAAAGGCTAAATCCTCGTACCACCGCTCGATCTCGTCGAGACATCGCGATGCACCGCGGTAACGACCAGCGTAACGGCAGCACGTTATTAAGAGATAAAAATGCAGTTAAAAATTATTACTCCGAGAATAGCTGCGCGTGGTCCTGCTAGGAGAAGTTCGCCGAAGGAAGCTGCAGGATTCTCGAGACTATATCCCGGAGCTTTCGCCTGCAAGCGCATCCTTAGGTAAATGAGGTCTTATCGCGTGCTACTTTCTCAGCCAGAGCCGTTGCAAAAACGTCACGCGCTAACACACGTATCGGACCTCCTGGTCTTATCCGACTTCTCGCTTATCTCCTATAGTTTCTCTGGGTACAAACTGCGCCGCTATGGTTACCGTAAATAGACCAGACCGGGCTACACAAGTAACACAAGTGAAAAGATTGGCCAACCGTGGCAACGACACTGCGTAAAGCGTAAAGTGTTGGTCGAGTCAGTGTCCACGATGAACTAACAAGATCAGCGAGTCTGCCCAACTTCGGGAGTGGAATGTTAACGTCGGAAAGTTCCGTGGCATCGAGATCGTTACGAAATCCGGCGTCACACGCGAGCAGGCCGCGGGACGGAAGAAAGGAAGGAAGCAAGGAAGGAACAAGGAAGGAAGCTGCTCGAGGAGGGATTATTAAAGTTGCCGGGTTCCCTCGATCCGGGTGTAACGTTCGCGTTTACGTGGTCGAAGCGAAAACTATGCGGCACGAGGCACGATGAAGGGGCCAAGAATTGGTGGCCTACCGTGCGAGAAAAAGCTGGACTTGTGCCAGAAGCCGTGTCACAGTTGGACAGTGTTGCTGGTGTATTTGGGCATCTGCGCCTTGCTGCCTGCCACGATTTTCTCCGGTTGGTATTTCATCCTCACCTACCTTTCTCTCTCTCTCTCTCTCTCTCTCGTCTTTGCTTCTTTAGTCGACCACCGCAGGTCACCACGAAATTTGGATGGACCAGCAGAAAAGCCAGTAAATTTTCCCACCTTTCACTCTAAAGTTTATTAGACGTAGCGTCAGCTCGCTGAAAATCATTTAAATTGCCTCGAAATGCGCGTCCCGATCAATAATTTTTTATATTCCGTCATGTATATTGGTATCGGGAGTTAATACGCGTTTTCATCATCTTCATTGGTTTTATTAGAGCTTCGCTGTGCCAGTGATGTAAACGTTTCAACGTTTTCCCACAGCTTTCATGCAGCAAATTAACCATGAAGCATTAAATATATACCTCGGGCTTTAATATCTCTTTATTTTTGTACCAGTGACTGTATAAATAGTGCTTATCGAAATATGTACCTACCTACCAGAGAGATGCGACTAAATCCAGTGAATCGCAATATCCCGTCCTTTTGTTAACGGCGAAAGAGAACACAGCGACGACACAGCGATTCTTTGACGCGGAAACTGTGGAAAGTTCTCCGCATTTGTTCCTCGATATGAACTCCGACAATCCCACCTGAGAAATGAATCGCATAAATCATGATACGCTCATCAAGCTACCCGCGATCTCAATTTTGCCAAACTTTTCCCACAAATCTTCACCGGTCGCCCAGGCGTCGTCGTCGTCGTCGTCGTCGGCTCCGTTTCCGTTTCTTCAACTCCTTTAGCTCTCCGTCATTCGTGACGCGTCAATTTTAGAACGACAAACATGTCTTTCCCGTGAAATAGAATCTGTTTTCGTAACTAACGCCACAGCAAAGAAAAGGCGAATAGAATTCATAGGCTCTAGGATGCAAATTGCAGTTTGTTTTTCTAAGTATGTATTTCAACAAATATGCTAATTCAAAGAGTACTGATATTCCATCGATCGAATCGAATCGAACAGAGGTCCAGCGGAACGTGTCATACTTTTCTGTCGGATTGCAATCATTCAAATTCCATTCGTTGTCGATTAACTGCCTTTCGCGTCCCAATTTATCGTTGGATAATTAAGGTAGAGAATTTTAATCAACATCATACCCGATCTGCTGAATTCGATTGAACACGGATGCGTTAACGAGACACGGACCGATCATTCGAAAGCTCGTTGGCGCGCGCTTTGACCAGTTTGTCGTCGAATCGAAGTTTGGACTGTGGTCGGATCGGTTTTCGCGTCGCGGAACAATACAAGGGATTCTTCTTTTAAAAATAGACTCTGCTCGAAGGTATGCCCGCCAACATTTTCATCGACGAATCCGAAACGTGGTTCTCCGATATGCTTCGGCGAAGGAACAAAAACGAATGAAGCGTACAAGGAAATTTGAGTGCGATGCACGCGGACTCTGGTACAAATTGCAACCCGTATTAACAATTATCATGTAATTCTCGTAATTCTCATAATTCTCTACGCCATTCTGGCCGAGGATTCGTAAAGGAGAATTAAATTCCTGTTACTGTATCCTATTACGCGGACGTCATTCTGCTTCCCGCCACTCCGTCCTGGATCCGCGACGTTCTAACCCTGTCGCTTTGTTATAATTTTGACAATTTAATCGAGCGACCGACCGTGAAATTACATTTTTGCTGAATAACGTCACGCTTTGTCCCTTGAGGTATTGTCTCTTTTAACAACAGACGCTGTTCGTTGATGAACACTCTGGGTTCTTGGGAACTCAAGCACAATTACAATAATCTCGTTCTGCAGCAATCTAATTGCCGAGGGTTAAATTACTTCGATATTCTTGCCCCGTGTACCAATTTACAGTATGTTTTCCTGTAGAAAAAACTGGAGGACTATCTATGAGGAACATGCTTCGGAGATGAATTTATCTTGGATATAAGACCGCGTGTTTGTCTTCGTTTTCATGTTTTTTCGAGGAAACACTCGCTTTATGACACGCACGTGTTGCCATAAAAGTCTGCACACGCTTCCAAACGTGTTCGTACAGCTTCAGCAATTCGGAATGTGCCAGGCTGCATAAGTGCTTCCGTTAAATCTGTGTCAGGGAAACATGGACGACAATTTTTTTCGACGCTCGTTCGCGCTTCGCGCCCCGTTCGCGTACATTCGTGAGCGACCTAATTTGACTTCTTCTTTGTATCGCGCGGCACAATTAAAAGATAAAATCGAATTAAAATCGTTCGGGTAGCGGGCCCCGTAATCACGGCCAGGACGAGCTTGTACAGTTTTAATTAAATCGGAACTTGGTTTGACCAAAAGCTACCCTCCCTCCCTCTTTTTCCATCTGGGCCACCAAAATTCTCGACGCTTCTCCCTTTAATATTTCAGAGCGTAAATATTTGGTTATCGTCAAAAAATCCCACTATCGTTGTCAGCAGATTCTCGGAAGAACGATATTTTCCAGCACAGCATAGGTGCAAAAAAAAATGTTCAACGTTTCGTGATATCGTTTAACCCTGATAAAAGATATGTAGGTAATATGTTGCATTTACCTAGCCTCAGGAATACAACGTACGCGATATTAATTGGTTTTGTGAGTCCAGTGCCACGTTCGTGCTAGCTTGCGAACTAAACATCTGACTTTAGCTGGATAAACAGTTGCTTCTAAACCGGGTTTCGCCGTTCTCAAACGAGAACGCCGACGTTGAGCTGGAGCAGTGTTCGAGGCTAACTTGCACAAATAATCGCACAACTGGGAGAAGTCTTTTGACATCGTGTCCATTGCATGCCAGTCACTCGCCCAGAAAGCTGGTTGTTCCAACAAGAACAAATACTGTCCTCGGTGCAGTCACAACTTTTACTTAACCGAGTGAATTCCCGGAGAAAATGTAAATTGATAAATTTACAAGTTAAATAATGTCCGCACGAAGTTTAGGATGGCATCGTTTAAAATTCAGAAAAACCCGGCGCTCTTTTACCGCTCCTTCAACCGTGACACAGCTAAAACTATTTATACGTAAATAATGTAACACGTTCACGAACTCTTATCCATGTCAGTTTAGGGAAATTAGTTCGGTGAGAACTTTTGCCTCGCTACCCGTTTAATTTTTCGTCGGTCGCCCGGAAAAACTTCTCTCTAAATTTAATGCGCTATTTCGGTAAATTCGAGCACAAGTAAAATGCACGTGCATGTACCTTGGGTATTAGTCACACCTTGGATATGCACTTTGCATAGGTACATATAGTGATTAATCAATTCTTGCGTGTAAACTTGACTCCTAGGGAACTGGTCATTAAAGAATACCTTAGGGTAAAGGTACCAGTACAGTTGATCATGTATCAGTAGTGACCACTTGTCAGAAAAGCATGAAAAACAAGGTTTTTAGAAGTGACAAACTTTTGAAAAAAGTGCAGTTAGAGAATAGTTCTCGTATAAACCTCGTTCTAAAAACCTTATTTTTCATGTTTTTCTGAAAAGTGGTCAACTACTGATACATGGTCAACTACTGGTGCCTTTACCCTAATTTCCTTTCAAGTAAGAATGTAGAATTACGGATTGCAAAAATCGCGAGAAACACACTTCAATTTTTACTGATAATTCGCCACATTTGTACAGGTAATTCGATAAATTACCTATAGCAATAAAGCGCATATATGCGTTCATTGAGTCCGTCCACATCTACTACGTTATCAGTGAAAAAAACTTCAATTACTAATAAGGACGGAAACCGAAGTATCTCATGAACTATGAAGAACCAACTCTGATCGCAAAGAAAACTAAAAATTGGAATCAAGTCATCAAAAAATGCACATTTGCAAATAAAAAGAGAAAGGAGAAAATATATAGCTACAAATGGTATATGATTGCTTAATGACTATCCGACCAACAAGTGTAGAATCTGAGAACGCTTTATCCATGGCTGGATTATTTGGTACAAAAATCAGATCGCGTTCAAGAGACCAAAGTTTAGACAAATTATGTTTTTGTGTGCTTATTTGCTGAAAAGAGTTGTTAAATAAATAATATTTAATTATGTATGTAAGTTAAGATTCTTTTCCTTATTTTCGTGGTAAAGATCCATATTAATAAGTATTGTCAATAGTTATACAAATATACCATTTTGTGTTATCTCATTTTATATTTTATGTTTAGACCAGTTTTATTTTTATATATTTATTATAATGCTGGATTAGAGTTCAAAAAAGGTTTTTTGTAATGTTTACTCTTATATTTTCAATACCTTAAAAAATACTGATAAACCGATTTTGATTGAAAATTTTACTGAATTACCGGTAATTGAAAAACTCGGTACATTTGCAATCCCTATGCAGAATCCGTGCATTAACAAGTGCCTGATTTTTCAAGGCAATACCAATTTCCCAAGGCATTGAGAAAATCAAAAAGACCTACGCAAATATAGTGTATACCTATATGCAGAGTTAGTGTGGGTGGAGAAACAATTACCGTGGCTGCCTGTTGGCAACTCTCGGTTCTTCAACTTGTAACGCATGCACGCGTGCTTTTCGCTGCGAGCTTACAATCTACTTAAGCTCTCTTTTTCCTGTACTTCTCCTTCTTTTTATACGTTTATGGTTTGTAACATGGCATACATGGTCGTGATGCAATTTAATGCTACAAATGAACGGCCACCGTTCGACGGCGTTTAATTGTAATGTTTATTCTTTGTCGCGACACACGTGTTCATTTACAAAGCGGGCGTTAAAGGATAATTTCGAGCGTGCATAATTAGAGACTAGCACATTAAATCGTGAGCATAATTTCATGGATCGTCACGAGGATTTACATCGGTTTGCACGGAGAATCGAGTTTCAGCGAGTGTCCATTTTATAAAATTGTAATTGCCTATAACGATATGCAAATTTCAATGGTGGCTTTCGGCCAATTTCACGATCGAAAAATAACGGACAACGATCGGATACACTCTGCGCGGTTGTTTCGTTTCGTTACCGACAACTTGATGCGTTTGTTCAATAATTGCTGTTGCTACTGCAACGCAGACAATGGGAAAATCTAAAGAACCTTTGTGCAGCTAAAAACGGCATGGCGTAGGTCGATACGAAATGCTGAAATATTCAGAGCCGTAGAATTAATTGAACATTTTTCTGAATGGAAGCACTCGTTCCAATCAACAACTCCCAAAGTATCGCAGGATATGTAAAAGCTTTTAAAACATTCACATACGTGCCTATAAAAAGACGCAGAAAGGAGCAGGTACACGTAAAATATTGAAATATTCAGAAGCGTGGAACTAATTCGCGTTTCCATTCATCGAATCAACGTGGAAAATGACATCCAGAACGAACACTTTAAATATTTAAGCTAACAGGACTGAGCGCGAAGGAAATAGTACTTAAATCGATACAGCGTCAAATGGATGAAATTGCTTCACGATTCGTTGAGATTGAAATGGTTGGCACATTCTATTGACAGGCTGCGAAATAGCATGGAAAACGAAGGTTGCCAACCGAGCGGAAGACCCTCCTAATAAATCTCCAGCGTTCGTTTCTTCGTCTCGGTTGCGCGATACGGAAAGATACGCTTCGCCCTACTCCCCCGAAGGACAATGCTCGAAGGGGTGTGTCAAACGGCGAGAACAAACCGCAGTGGAAGGAGCTGGTCTTCCGGAAACTCATCTCGCAGCCAGACTCCTCGAGGAGGAGTCCTGGTAACCAGGAAAAGGACGAGTAAGAGAGAGAGAGAAAAGGATGACCCAGGCGCCGGCAGTTACTTACGCTTAGGACAATTTACCTTAATTAATTAACCGGCGTTGCGACGGGGCGCTAATTTATGCTCATGAAATGATTCACTGCTCTTTCTCGTCTCTTTCTGCGTTCTCTCTCCGGTCCTCATCGGCGACTCTCCTCCATCCACCGTGCGTCCCGTCGCCGTCGACGAGAAGCGAAAATTCCCGCGACGATATCTCGGGGACAGACGGATGAGCCGCTCTAATTAGAAGTCGTCCAGAACGTTTCGGATTGCACTCGAGAATCCGGGTGACCGACCGTCCAGTCGACCAGCCGACTAGCCGACCAGCCGCGGCCCATTTCGCAATCTTCTCCGCGGGCAGCGCGGCGGGAGCGGTTAAACGACTCCACTCGATTGTCCCGGAATAAAATACGCGTCGAGGAGAGTAGCACTGTCGTCGGCGTTCTTTCAAGAACAGAAGGGGTGTTTACTTGTTGCTCGTTTCGGTGCATGCTAATTTCTGGCACGTTTTCGCTCGTTGTACGGAGCTTCTGCGTCGTTCTCGCCTTAAAGCGGACGGATTCACCACGAATTCCATGACCGGTGTCTTCCAAATTAATTGGTATGCATTAGACAGCTACTATATCCTAGAATTCCTTTGGAATCGACGCGTCTGTCCGAAAGAGAGACATTCTGCAAAGTATTACCCGCAAACGGATACAGGAAAGACGAAGAGTTTCAGCAAACTTTCAAATTGGAAAAAATCTTCTGCCCCGGATGATCACATGGCTCAGCGATTTCGAGAAATCGTTTCAACTCTGCCACGAAGCTGAATTCAAAGAAAATACTGCAGAAATGTAGTACCTACTTGCCGTGTCTCTTGTCGCTCCTTTCATTTGCACGTTGAATTAAGTTATACTAAACGAAGCACCTTCATCCCGTTGTTATTTTATCTCGGAGCAATTTCCTGTCGGACTGACTGCGTAAAGTGATCAAGAGCATATTAAATTCACGTAATGTCGTAATGGATCACATTCCCGTTCGACTTGGACCTCTTAACCGGTTACAATTGCCAAGTAAAAACGATAGGATTAGTCGAAGACGAAAATCTTTTGGGGGTAAGCATGTAGAAGCTTCTTCCCTGCTGAATTTCACCTTGGAGGCGATTGCATGGCCAGGATTTCTCGTTCAGGTAGTTAGAAACCGTTCGCCGGAGTTCCAAGTGCCAACTAAACTTGAGTGGAGTTCGCGTTCACCGGTCCGTTATGGTTTCACGGATTTACACGAGATCTGAACGCCGATTCTCAGCCAATACGGGACTTTTTCGAGAGAACGAACCGTCGCGTCGGTAGCCTTATTTTTTACCCCCCGTCTAAGCGAGAGAGGGCTTTCTTTCCAGCGAACACTTCGACCCACCGAATTTTTCTCGCATTAACGACTCGCAAGATAAATGGCGCTTTTTCAGAACCTGCAGCTGGGCGTCGAAGAAACGGAGCACACCAGTGTACATTTGTTAAATTCGAGTCATTATATAATACATAAATTGTTGCTTTGCCCCTACAAAAAGTGGATAGTAACCTTCCGGAGATAAAAAACCGAGAACCAAAAAACGAAGCATAGTGAAGGATATTTCGACTAATATGCCACTAAAAATTCAAATTAACGAGCGTCTTGATGACAAGGTAATTAAAGCAACCCGGAAATTTTCAGCACGGTGCATGTAATTAATGGCCCCGGATGACAAAAGAGTTAAAAGGCTAATAGATGACGTTATTTAGGAGGAGTTCGCCACGATGAAGGGAATTTCTGATATCAGCGTGACGAGACGAACGCGTTGCGGTGCATATTCATTTTAAGGGAAATCACTTTTTTACAATTTTGCACGAGTTGTTTTTCATTTCTGCACTGCTGTATATTAAGAACAGGGTGTTGTTTTGACTAGATGCAGTTTTACATAAATCGTTTTGATTGTCACGTCCTACGATACGCGACATTTTGAATTGTATAAATATTTCCATAAAAACATAGAAGTATCGAGAATGGCATCGACAAAAGATTGTTCAAATTTTTCACCAGCTGGTCCGTTGACTATTTCCATATTTAATTTATCTCTCGGCGGTGAATAAAAATTGGCAAATTTAATTTCTATGTATAACACATGTACCTTTACGCTTTTCCGCGACATAAATAAAAGACAATGTCATTACCGTCACCGTTGAAAAATATTCTTTGCGCAGCGGGAAAACATTTTATCCTGGAACAACCGCGGGCGCAGCGCGGCTCCGCTTTGCTTCCATTTCCGTTCAATCAATTCTTTCTACACATGTCCCCGCTGCGGATTACGTACCATAAAATGGAACACGTATGCCTATCGGCCTCACTATCGAGTTTCACGATCGTTCGCCCAATTAAAACGAATTTTCGCGGTCATTATAACGATCCATGCATGTCGCGTGCCTACAATTCCATTGCAAAAATTCGTGTTAGTAGATTGGGAATTTGTTCTTGCCCATGCGAAATTTTCACTGATAACGAGCAAAAGTCCCTATCGCAGCATTGATTTTCTAAATCAGTCATCTACGCGTCATTTTACCCCTTTAATTTTTACGGTTTAATAACAAGTATTCGACCACACTCGCAATTAATACCAACCCGGTAATCCCCCGTAGCATCCCCTTCATCTTGTGATACGTTCACTACATCCTCAAACAGCGCACCAGTACCATGACAATCACCTGACAAACAGGGTCGACGAAATTATAGCATGATATTCGACACATCCGGTAATCCAGCCGTATCCCGCAACATCCGGGCAAATCGAATTCGGGCCACGAGTGTTAGATATGTGGACATTGATCTACCTTATCGCTGTATCTATAGGTACATACATATGTAGAATATCGAAATTGTTGAAAAGACGAGACATCGACGACGCGTCGGCTTGGAATTAAGTTCTTTCGGCTTGAATTCAATTTCTATGTTGATTTTCCTCGGCATCTCATCCGCTGCACCGATGCAAATTATTTCGGCGCGCATTCGTGGAACGAAAAGCGGGCGAAAAAGTGAAATCGATTAGATGAAATGGTAGATTGGCGGGTTGGCGCGAGGGGTTTGGGGGTTTGTAAACGTCACGGTCCACGCCAGGGGCTGTGGACTGTTAATTCGACTCTGACGCCGTGATTTAGAGGTGTCGCGCGTTTACACACAATGCGTGTGTTGTGTGCACGCGTGGGCGGACGTGTTCCACCATATAGAGTATAGAATGTAAAGGCATGCGTGGCTGCGCCTTATGTATGTATGTATGCACGTATTCTGGGATGCTGCGAACGAACGAATGTTTTCCTGTTTATGTTCCCCGCGAGTCGGATTCCCGATGAGCCCCTGCTGTCATCGGGGCCCTCGTTTTTGCCGATACACCAATTGCTTCTAAAGACAGAACCGAGATTTGAATGGACTCCACGTTGCCTCTTCCTCGTCGATCGATTTATCTGGGAGGTTGATTCATCACGCGCGCCTTTCCACACGATGCGGTGCTTTCTTCAGCTATCCCGGGGTCGCTGCGTGCTTTACGTTTCACTCGTGCCTTCAGCGAGGGAGGCAATCTTAGCGACGCTATCTTTAGGACAATTCTCTAAAATTAGTCCCAATACGGTTTTACTGAAATACATCTGGCGAAAATGGGAGCGTGACTCCGACTTCCGACAGAGGCGTGCGCAATTTTTTTCTTTTCCATTGCAGTTTGCTTCATTTTTCATTTTGCTTCTCCCTACTGGTGGCCCGTCCTTATTGCGTCTCCTCTCGCCCTTGTTCTTTCTTTTGCATGTTTCTTGCCCCGACTAGCAGATTCCTCGACTTTCTTATCGCTTTGAACCCCCGGCAATCGTCTTGCCACGCATCCCGTGGCTTCGTCCTCTTCTTTCCCCTTGTACGTTCGGACTCCAGTTTTGTTCCTCCAGAATTTTTCGCCTCGATACGCTGGTGCTGACGGGCCAATGGGTTTCCGGAAAGCATTTGCTACGGTTTCTTCGTCCATCTTGTGACTGCTACAGGATGCAGCGAGTCGGACGTGCGCGTTAACCCCCGGCCTTTTTCTTCTAGTTTTATGCATTCGCCACGCGAGGCTATCGCGGTGTAAAATTTGTAAAAGTGAAAAATGCCTGGTCAAAAGACATTTTTAGTTTCTGGACCACGTTTTATTTGATGCGTCGCACAGTGTTGCGGCATGTGTTCAAAAAGCAAAAATTTGAGTTTTGAAATTTTGTATTTCATTTCGTGGAATTGATAGTAAACAGTCCTCCGACATAAGAACATCATAACTTAGTAGCATAAATATTGGATTTAAGGTTAGTAATTACATTCAAAGTCGAATGATCAAACGCAAGCTGCCACAAACTACACATAGGAAATATTTACCCATTGCATTTTTATTGTATTTATAATTTCTTTTGTTTCTTCTTTTTGAAAATAAGCAAAATATATCATTTTTTGTTTTATTAATTATAAACTCTTGCATTTAAAGACGTGGATATTTACCAGTGGCTCAATTTATTACTTTTATTATCCAATCTTCTAAATTCCGGAGACAATTAAAAAAAAAAGATATGGGTTCTTTCAGTTTTTTATTATAATTAGTTCTATTTATGTCCTTTAATTTCGTATACATTTTATTTGCTCCCGAGTGCTTCCACATAAGAAAATATAAACCTAATAAAACGAAAAAACGAGACAAATCTGTGCTCGAATATTTATTTATAAAAGATACTATGCTTTGAATTCCTTCAGATTCAACTGATAGTGATGAAGATGTATAATAAGAATGAATAATTTAAAATTTATTATCAATACGAATTATTTAAAAAATTAATTTTATTTTTTTTATAATTGTTTCATATGTTTGTTCTTAATTTGTTTAAATGTATTTAAAAAAATACATATTTTATTTGTTTTAGTTTTATTATGTTCAAAAATATATTTTAAAAAATTGTGTCATGTTACAATTTTTGGGGGATATAAATATGATTAACATATCAATTACGTGTAAATAACTATATCTCAATGGAAAATGGATTTTTTTTTTCTATATACTCGTTACACTGTGCATCGCTTTTACGGATCCCTGACATACGTCTCTTTACTACTTGCAATCTTTTTACGCTCAGTCGATTCCGATTTAATGCGCCTCGATCGAGGCAGCTTCTTCCCGCCATCGCACAGCTCCTTCAGGATCTATTTCCCGACACGCTTAACGGGAGGTTCCTGTCTAAACATCGTTTTTTTTTTATTTCAATTTTCTAATGTTCAACCTTTTAGGAATACGTGTTTAAAAGGATTTGTTGAAATTCCTAAAATTCCCAAAGTTATAGGCATTTGAGTAGCGGCAAATGCATGGGCAGCAACCAGCCACTCGGCGCTCACGTAAAACTGTAAACGCGTTTCTCTCGAAACAATGTTCTCAAAACGACGGGACCTGTATCTCGAAAAGTTATTACTTCTGACTAGGGGGAAACCAGAAAAAATACAAGAAATTGAAAATTTATAATTTTCAAAGGCGTTGAAAGGACGAAAAATATAGGGAAAAAGTGATTTCAAACGTCAAGTGTCGTTATTTTTTCTGTCGGTATTTTTTCTGGTTTCTCCCCTAGCCGGAAGTATATTCTTCAAAATAAAAAAGTTTCAGTCGAATCGGATAATAACTTTTGGTGATACAGGTTCCATCGATTTGAATGAACTTTTTAACGCCTTGACTTTAACGACTCCCCATTGCCGTCTGCAATAATTAATTATAAAACAAAAAATAAATTTCTATAATCTAAGACATTTTTAGTACAATGCAAAAAGTCCCATTAAATTATATATAGTAGTTTTCCTTTAATTAATTCCTAAAGATCACCTATTTTGGGGGGCTCTAGACCGGGACCTCCCCTTAAATCGAAGCCCCGCGTCATTGAGCTGCTCCCTGTCCTTTTTTATATCCGGCTTCAAACAGTTCAACTACATGTCCCTTTAGAAATTTACCTCTCCTTAGTCGACTTCTGCATTCTTAAGGGGATCCTACTGAATGGCCGAGAAGATATTCGTTACACCCTGAATAATTTCTCAGGAGAAAACTATGATATATTTTTTCTGCTCCCCAGCTTTCTCTAGTTTTCCCACTTTCAGACGTAATACATTAGATGCAGACGGCACTGTGATCAAATTACTCGAACAACAGGCATCGTAATGGAATAATAGCTGCAGTAATTACATTGCGCAACTAATTGGAGGGATGAACATCGCGCTTTGGCCAGGTCTGGCATTATCCTTGCGCGAAAGCAGCTTTCCTTTTGGCGCTCGCGCACTGACGGCCAGAAATAAATTATTTGGAACGCGTCCTCCCGTCGTACGGCTTTCACGAGCAAGTTACACTTGGCGCCGTGCGTGTGTCTTTTTTCCTTTTTGCGACTTCCGCTTTCTGGACTTCAGAAACTAATCTCACAAAGGCTTACAAATAAACTACATGCACGCTCTCTTTTTCTGCCTCCCTGTGTCATCGCCTCGCGACTAATTTTACATATTGGTCATCTCTGTTCAACCACCTAGTCCGCGCTGCCTGTGAAATAAACCCCATCGCTCGGCCAATATTTTCCGCTACACACAATACGACCGATCCAATTGGTATTTCGTTCCACTTCGGGTTTTTTGTTTTATTTCAAGCGCCGTTAGATGATACTTGCTGCAGCATGGAATTCGAGAAGTGGCATTTTTAGCTTGAGCGAGTGGCCAAATTGGAAATTGATAGGTGGAGGCTGGAAAGTTATCCTATCGGGTTATGAAAGTCTATTCCCTTGAGAATGTTGCAATAGTGTTTGCGCGTTGATCGCGTTTTATGGCCTTGAAATCTACATTAGACTCTGAGGGGTCAATTGTCGTTAATGGCTCCCTGCATTGCGAACAAGTAATCCTACCAAGGGAAGAGAAACAAGGGTACTCCCTGTGTACCCTCTAGTACTTTATCTTCAATTTACTCTCTATTACGTGCATCCATCTTAATCTAAGTTTAATCGAAACCGATAATCGCGTCGCTCGACAAAGGGAATCGAGAAGATCACGCGCAAACACTGACTTAATCGAGGAACACCCTGATTAATTCGAGCTTACCCGACAACCTATAGAGTAATTGGATAATTTCCAATAAAAAAACACCATTGAGCTTTCCTTTTTTCCTGAATCATTGGCACACGGCTGAATGATTGTTTTTCAAAGAATCGATCCGTGAGTGATTGTGCTCTCGCGTGTAGGTTGGAACGTATTTTCCTTCGATCCTTTTATCATCGGTGGGAATCGATGATGCACCGAGTGCACGGTCATATGTTCGTTTCCTGTGGCTGGCTAATTAAAAGCTGCGTCGGTCAGGCAGCGTGACGTGATGTGATGTGATGATGCAGCTCGGCTCAGCTCGGCTCAGCTCAGCCGGGCTGGATGTCTCAGTCGGTAGTTCGTAATTAATTTTATTGAAATCGAGCGAGGAGCCTCGGGCGCGGTCGGAACAATATAAAAGTTGGATCGCAGAAATCAATCGTTGGAAGGCGGTGGGGGAGCACGGAACAAAATATCGGTCGAAACGCGAGCAGAGACGAGATTGAACTTTCGACCCGCTATCCCCGCCGCCGCCGCTTCAGCCCAACCCGACAGCCTCTCGCACTTGGTGCAAATTGCGAACTTTGATGCTCTCCTCTTCTGCTCAGCTTTTTCAATAAACCGTGGAAACGCGAGAGGAGAGAAAATTGCCCATTCTACGCGCACGGGGTAGCGTGGAGGGGCGGAGGAGAGGGGGAGAGGTGGAAAAAACGATTCGTGGAGCGTGATAGTTTCTTCGAGCGTTATCCGGCATTGGTGGCGTGACTGGGACGCATCGTTCTGTTGCAATTTCCATCGTCAAATTGCCAACCATTCTTCCGCCGCGACTGGTGCGGTCGCGAAACGCGGCCTGTTTCATAAATTCCTCCTTCGAGTCCATTTCCATCGATCACTCGGCGAAACGTTGCCCCTCCGCGATTTAGTTGTGTTCCCGCGTGGAACGGCTGCCCAATTTCTGCCCATTCCAGAAATATTACGTCCCCCAAGTAGGTCGGCCAATTACGGTCAACTTACCCAATCAGCCGAACTGCTTTACGGCTTCAAAACTGATTCGCATTTGCGTTAGCAGGGCTGAATTTAGATTTGCTCGGACCATTTTTGGCTGTCTACGACTACTTTGTCAATCTTTCTGCGTTGCACGTTTAAATTTGAATGCGAGCAGCGGACATGCGATAAGAGTTTCGCGAAAGGCACATCGCTCCTCGGATTGATCGTTGCGCATCAATTTCCCAGGGCGCGAAAAAATTCCCCGGCACCGGACGGACAGCTTCCGTTTTCGACGTTGAGATATCGTGTTCAGTCATTCTGACGGACAGGAGCAGGCCGGTGAGCGGATCGTTAGGCAAATAAAAAAAAAGATCGAACCCGGTCGAGTGATTTCTTCCCTTTACAAGTGCGGCCACCGCAACCGCCCTCCACCCACGAAGCCCAGAAAGCTTTCTCGCCTTCCTCGCATTTTTCATGTTCCTCACCACCCCTGACCTCTTTTTCTCGCCATGTTCTCGCCCCCCTTTTCTGCCCTTTATCCGCCTTCTTTCCTCCTCACACCCTTCTTGCGCCTGCATGCTGCTGCTTTGGCTTTTTACCCAACCGAGACAAACGTTATCATAATTTTCCGAGGAGCATGCGTGGCCTCGGATACACACGCTTCTACACAGGCCGAGTCGTTTAATTTTATTGTATGAAATACCGCGGTTGTTCCGAGTACAGCGGGGAAGGAGTGAGAGGGATTTACTTTTTTCCCCTCGCCAACTGAATCACCAACAGGCGCTCCGATAGTTTTACTCTGAAATATTTTTCGCTGCGCTCTGGAGATTATGGACAAACTTTTTACTCTAATGCTTCGAGTTGCTATAGTTCTCGTACGCGAGTAATTGGGTATATTCTCTGTGATTATAGAACCTCTATCGCGACATTTAGAACGGGCGAAGGAATTAATGTACTCGCGGCTGGCGCCATAAAGTGAGAAAATTCTTATAAATTAGAAAGATATATCAAGCTTTTATTGCGAAATTTATCGCTCTAAATTGGCAATGTGTCAGCGGTGGGTCTTATTATTTTCAAGTATTTGCTATCTACTTACACACCGATGCTGCGTAACGTAGTTTCGTGGTCCACGAAGAAGAATGCACTTTTTCTCTTTCGTTTCGCTGCTTGTACTTTCTACCCTCCTCTTTCCTGCCGTCATCGTTCCTGTAAAGTTGAATGGGTCGGGTTTAGTTCAGTTTTATTAGCGACATGCCCCATCTCTTTGACTCCACCCTTCGTCTTCCAGGCAGTACCTATGTCAATTTCCCTCTGCCTCTCTGTATGGACCTTTTTACCCTTCAACTTTTTCCTCCGTTAATTGCACGGATGGTTAATTAATTGAAACGTCATGGAAAATTTCCACTGGGGAACCTCAGTTAACAGAAAATTGTCCATTCGATGCAAACGAACAGTAATATTCGAGAAGCGGAGCCAAAATTACTTGTTAAAGTTCTCGACTGCGAGCTAATTTGTGCAGGAATATTACCTGCGAAGCATTTTATGAAATTCGTAGGAATGTAATGTTTCTGAATTGGAGAGCACTCGTGGGAGAATAAGGAAGAAAAAAAGGGCATGTACGCGAAGTTATACGTGGCAGGTGGGGAGAGAAAGGGCGGCGTCTGTCTGCCAATTACGATCTCCCCCGCGAGCAACGTCATAACGTTGCGTGACTGGCAAATTTCACTTCGCAGGAGTGCGCAGCCCTTCGTTTTTGCGCGAGTTACGCGACGTTTATAATCCGTAACACGAGTTCGTGCAATGAGATGTACCACGTGATGCGTGCACTACAAGCACGCGTGCGGGCACACGTGTTGAGCACGTGGGCTTCTTCAGCCAGAGCGTGACGAGCTTTCCCTGTTTACACCGCGTTTCCTCTGACAGCTCCGTCGCGGGAAATTTCACTTTCCCTTTACTGTTACCAAGTTGATCCTCGATTACTAATTTCTCGTCAGGGCTTCGTACGAGTTGCGCTTCCGTCGCGAACCATGAACATGATACACGGCATTCCTGCGTAATGCGGCGTAACATTGAAAACGGCTGTGTCTACCAAACGTTATGCAAGTACAGTATCGTAGATTCGCATGATGCACTAAACTGTTAATTTTTCGTCTAGTATCTGTTACGTGTACTAAAGCAACGTCAACTTTCATTGCAATACACACCAAAAATTTTCCAGAAACTAGGATTGTTGATTCGCTCAGAGGATAGCAGGAAGTGTCCTCTTCGAAACCCATTTCGTTTGAAGTTGATATGTTAGATGGCTCCCGAGATATAACCCTTTGAAGTATAGCATGTAAGGCGCGCGGAGTGGCAACGCGACTGTGGCGGCCGAATTGGCCCAGTGACCTACTTTCGACCAGGAACTGCGTATTAGTAAACAATAACAAATAACACTGCATCCGACAACTGTCACTGACCGGTGCATGCGTGGGAAGTAGGTCAATGATGCAGTGGGAGTGAGAGATCCGATTATGCAACCGCGACAGAAGGCGGGGAGAGAGAGAAATATTAAAAAAGTACACTCCTCTTTATACCACGATATCTCGGGAACGGATGGTCGTAGTAATGCGAAACAAAAGCCATTTAAAAGGGGAGGCTTCACCCCTTCAAATAATGCTAGAATTATGGAACTACAAAGGGTAGTTTCAGAGTAATGAGCGTTCAAAATTGTAATATTTTTAATACGCTTTACTTGTACATTTATGGAAAAGTTATGAAAGGAGTTGGAATTATTAGGATAATATTCTTTTGTAATGATCCTATTAACTACTTTTAATGTTATGGTAAGATACATTATCATAATATTGCATTTATTTTGAGAGTGGTTGAGGATATTTTAGCAGGGATGCCTCGGTTTCGATTAAGATTTTTAATTGCGATTTTACCAGACTTTTAAAGTTAAGAAACGTTTTTATTTATCCCTAGGAATTATTCGGATGATTTTTTTTAAGGAGAAGAACGGAACAATTAATGCAGGAAACAAAAGTTTATTGATAATATGGGTACACAGAAACGGAGGGACTAAGTAGCTAATAAATTTCATTGGACTTTGTTGAGCGAATTCTCGTCAACTCGAATTATAAGCATGACTGACAACACGTGCGAGGATTCCGCGAGTTTCTCGGTCTCAGCATCCAGGACCACTTCCAATTCGAGTGGTTAGAGTATAATTTTTCTCGGGCACGCTCGAACGACCGGGAAACTTGGTAGAAATCGTTTACGATCTTAAGCCGACGTAGTTAGAGACGTAGTTCCCGACGAGATGGAGGAAGTTCCGCGCTGTCCCCGCGCGTCTTTCCCTTTGTTTCGCGCGTGTGCGAAGCAACGGTGCTCGACTGCTCGGCGACGCGGACGCCGACGCCGACGCTTTTGCTTCTACTCGTTCGATCGTCCCGCTGTCCGTTCAGGATATTAAGCACACTTCCGCCTTTAAGCGTCGTTACACCGTTTGCATCGAAACGCTACCTGACAGCGGCCGCGTCCCAGAGTGCATCCATTACCCCGGTGCACTGTTCCCAGCGTCTAACTGCACGTATCTATGCTACACAGACACACGGGGAAAGTGTTGGATACCCCAGGGACACACGGACGGACGCGTGCACCTCTGAATGCATCATATGCAAATACACCGAGGCTAGATCGTAGGTTCGTGGTTTACGTAAGCGTGCACCCCGATAGAAACTTGGATGCTGTGGAGGTATCTTGACGACTGCGTTGGGTCGCGCACTTGGGTTCCGAGATGTCGTATAAGCGCCCTCCAATAACAAGGGTTGTGCTTGTCCTTCTTGGTGGCTTTGCGAAGAAAGCGTCATTTCCGCTTAGCTACCCAGCAGACCGACTGTTTGTCGATCGGAATTGCCACATCTATTGTTATCAGTAACTGTTATTACATCGCGGCACGTGTATCATCTCGGAATTACTAGACGCTGTAACAGCTTATATGTATTGGCTTCTACAGTTATGTCGATAACGGTGGCCTAGTTCGGCGAACAATGGTGCAACCGCACTTACGGCTCTCCTATGATAATTAAAATTGTATTAAATATAATTGGCAAGGGAAGCGGTAACTCACTTCCACGGCTGCCCTTCCTCTCGCGAATTCCAACCGATAACCACGGTAGTCAGGCTTTTTTCTATCCTGAGCTGGCAGAATTCTGTCTATTGATCTTCCAGCGCTTTACCTGTTAACTGAAGTGTCCCTTGTTCGTTGTAACGGCGGAAGAAAGTTCTGTTTCCAGCACGTTTCGGCATTTCATTACCTTTACGTTTGAACCGTGGAAGGGCGTATGAAATTTCCGAAACAATTGAAACTGATGGATGTTTTTTCGCTGGCTAAGCGTTCGCAAAGAGTAAAAATACTCCCGGGCTACACAGCATCGGTCCCAGGAAGTGTCTACTGTTAGAGCTGGACATATTCTTCATTGGAGAAGCAGGACACGTAGCGCAGAAACAAAATGCTTGCGAACACAACTTTACACCGGCCGTTCTCGTTGCTTCGACCGGCAGGAACGACCTAAAAACACTACCCTCCAACGTTATCGACACTCTGTACATGTGCAAAGAGCTAATTTCGTGATCAGAATTGTTTCTCGCGCGCGCGCCAACAAGGACACAAGTGCCGGCGTGAATGCAGGATCGCTGAAAGTTTCTACGTCGAGGCGTATAGCTATCAAGTCGAGAATTCCATTTCGCGACTCCACCACAGAAATAAAGGGGTTCGTTTTGACTAAAAAGAAACTCCATATTTCACTCGCATCACATTGCCAGTAAAGAATGAATACCTGTGCACTTAAAGCGCGCTTGCGGTGAAGCAGAGACCACAACGATACCTACTCTCCTCAAGCCCTTTCCATCGCCTTCCAACACCTGCTGGTGTTCGTGGCTGCAGTCTCGTGATCCGGGCCACAGGCAACCTCCCGGCTTCTCACGTCATAAATCTCTATTGGAAAGAGTAGTGGTAGGATGGACAGGATATATCGGGCAGGCGAAACGTCGAAGGCTCAGGGAGTCGTGGCTATAAAACTACAAAGCAAACCGGCCGTTAATCTTACGTCTGCCACGAATCGTGCGGCGGTCTGTCGCTCTTAAGCTACAGTACTCCTTGCGCCCACACTACGCCTCTTGGCCGTTCCGCAGCTCGAAACAATGAGGACGAAACTTTATGGCCGCGCTGGCCCACCAACAGAATCATATATTTTCGCCGCAACGTTCGTAAAGTGCGGTCACTCGCCAGTCGGCACATCGCTGGCCTGGTTGCATGGCCATGCACAGTGTACACGCGACAGCAACATGTTACCGTGTCACTAGTTACCCTCTCGAACCACCGTACATGTCACAGCAATGCTAATTATCGCACCGTCTTAAGGACACTGCAACTATCCAAGCGGAGACTCGTTCTATCCCCTTACGTTTCCATTCCTTATGGATTCAGACGTCGTTTGTCATCAATTTTCGCTGGGGATGCGCGTCCCAGGGATAGTTGGCTGGAGAAGAAGGGGGAAAAGGAGGTCTGAGACGGCGCGGTGCGGCGCAAAGGGAGAAACCGGGGATAATGCTTTGAGGAAATAAAAGTGTCGTTTCGAGGGAAAAAACCGCTCGTAATAGGGGGAGAGATTTGGCGGAGGTGTGCGGTGTAGGAGTGGAGTGCCTACGAAAGATAGCGTAACGCCACGAGATTTAGCACGTAGTAATTCGCCTTAATGCCGACGTACGTACGCGTCGTCGGCGCTCCATTCGAAAGCGATATTTGTATTCCGGGACGTAGCGCGGCCTGCTTATCGAAAGCTGCAAGAGGAAATTCACCGAGCGTCTCCCTTTTATCGGATCCCTTAGGTAGCGAGCGGAACGAAACGAGTGGTTTTTGTAAAGGCAAGTTTTATCGGTTACCGCGTCGACGTTAAACTGTCATTCGTTCCTTTTATTCGAGCGCGATCTAATATATGACGGCGCGGCGGCCAACGACGTATGCACCCACTGGAACGTGAACGAGGGGAAAGAAGCAGCCAGTTCGCTGCGAAAATAAGTAGGCAAATGGGAGGAAGAGAGATGGCGTAGCGTGCGTTTAATCCTGCCACTGCTAATGGATTCATCGGTAAGGCTACCCTAACGAACGTGAGCCTTGGGCGAGAGAACGCTCAACGCCCGAACAGAGGATAGGTATACGGGATATAGGTAACTATTACGGTGTGCCGGTGAACGCTGAAGATGCCACCACGACATATTCACGAGTTTCGCCCCATTCCTGCGTTCTGCCGCGAACAGTACCTACATCCATTCCGTTTTAATTATTCGAGTAATAACCTCCAGCCTTATTCCCCGCATAATTCGTCTAGCCGGACCCTTAGTGCCAATGAAAACGAAATTCAACGTGCATTTGGAGCGGGCGCGTCCGCCTCGCGGCGCTATTCTCCCCCGAAAGGGAGAAAGCTGAGGGAAAATGGGGAGAAAAAGATGCTCCCTCGATGCCACCCATAAAATGTCCAAAGAAAAATAGCCCGCGGGGCTCGCGAGCTACGAGGAGACAGAAAGAAAATATTCTCGGTTTACGGGCCTCCGCGTTGCGGTTTATAATATTATAAAGCGGGGCTGCGGGGCTGTGGGGGAG
Organism: Andrena bicolor; assembly: GCA_960531205.1. Taxonomy (NCBI): domain Eukaryota; kingdom Metazoa; phylum Arthropoda; class Insecta; order Hymenoptera; family Andrenidae; genus Andrena; species Andrena bicolor. The sequence goes on from OY482665.1 coordinate 38,526,017, forward strand.
CCCGCGGGTGGAAAAAGCAACGCGAGCGAATGAGTCGTCTGCAGGGTTTATCCCCGCGAGCACTGCATGAAAAAGTAGAAGCGGGCGGTGCTGGGTCAGACAGAGAAGGACCGGACGCGCTTTGCCACGAATAAAGCGGTCTGTACGCTTGCGTCTGACAAAGATTTTTTTCAAACGTGCTGACCAAGACGAAAGAAGCGAAAATGATGAGCAGGCTCACGTGGACGCTTAATCTGATTTCAATTTCAGTCTCTCCACTAGCGCAGCATTCCTGATTCAGTGATCCATCTGCTAGCGAAGACTGCCCCTTTAAAGGGTCCCTTTGCAGACCGCAGCGAACAAATTGAATTTATACAATCTATCACGATACTCTTTTAAACCTGCAAAAGTTACATCCGATCCAAGTCGCGCGGACGGGGCGTTCGTTAAAAAAATTTGCAACTTGCCCGGTACTCTTTATGAAAAGTTTGCCGTTCCCTCTCGTGTCGAGTCTGTCAACGATGCCGCTCCTCGGTAAACTTGTTACTCTTCAATTCCGACCCCATTTCCCGGGCAACGGGAACGGAATAAAGAGATAGCTCGGTGGGACGACAGCCGCGACTGGGTGTACGAGCGGTCGAGCGGGCGAGTGGGCGAGCTGCCGCAGGACGATTTTCGAGCTGTGTACAATACGGATGCGTATTCGTGGGCTCTGCTTTTTGTCAATTAATCTGGAGTTATCAGTGGGTTGGCGGGTGGGGCTGGGAGCTCGGGGCCGACGTGGAATCCTGCCGAGGGGAAGTTGGTCATTTGTATGACGCCAGCGTGCTGGTGTGTATAGGGGCGTTATCTGGCTGCTCTGAGCTCACCCCCGCGGGGTTGGAACGGCCTGTGACACGTTAACGCGAGAGGGTGAGCGGCGCCACGCCGCGCCGCGGCGCTTTGCAACGATGGGAAGGGAATATCGGTGTGTTTGGGTAGGACGTTGTTTATACGAAACGGTCAGCGCGGTGGAGTTACGATGTCAGCGGCTCGTTTTAGTTGGCTTCGTTTGATAATTCGATAGCACTTTTGCACCTCGTGCTACACTCCCTTTCTTCCCGGCTCCAGCTGCATACTCGGCTCCGGTTCAATTAAATTTATCCGGCACTGTTTTCGACTGCGGGAAAAAATGCTCGCGATTCGCTTGCCAGAAAAGCTCGAGAGGGAAAGCTCGCACGGAATGCAATTAGCGATCTCTTTTTCCATTTTCTCGACAATTTTGAAAGCTCGTGGTTTACCCGTTGCGAGTCACGTTGATCGTGCGACGACCTGCTGCAGGGAATGGTCGAATTTTGTCAGTTGAAATTCTCTTTCATTCCGGAAAAATAATCGATCGCACGCTGTCTGTTCTTGGCTGCCCCTCCCAGAGATCTGCCGCTGCGAAGTTTCAGGGGCACGGAAACGAAGAACGTATCTTTAGCGGACTCTGTGGGTCATGGTGTGTTAGCAAAGTCGCTGACCAGCCGAGGTTTCGCTACCTTTCGCTAACTTTCCTTTCGGATCAATCCCTGTCAACCGCCAATGAGTTTCGCCGCTCGGTCTGATGATGATTGATGATGATGGAGAGACTGTTCGAAGGTATACTAACGAGGCAACGCTCTGGATAGACCGGCGGCTATTCGGCGGGCCGAGTCTATCCGGGAAACTCCAGGAGATTACGTTACATGTGTCCAGATATCCAGCGGATGGGCAGGATGTCGAGGGAAAAAAACGAGCGACGACAGCCGCGGAGGGAATTTAAAAGAGGAAAGTTCGACCTGGTTCCGAGATCAATGAAGATTAATCTGCGAATAGCGAAACGTTTAACGGGAAAACACGTTCGACGCGACTTACCTACTGTTCGCGTTCGATCGAATACCAGAAGAATAGCTGCGACGTCAGTGAAAAATCTCCAAGCTTTGCTCGGTTCGCCAACAAAATTTCATCGTTCGCGCCAATTCAAAGAAATTACGAGATTAACAGAAGCAACGAAGCTGCAGCGAAAAATACTGCTTAGGTCGGGTAACAACGGGAGTGTATAGTTCGTCGGGGGATTCCCACCCGTTTGGGAGGAGGGTCGGTGGGGTTAGGTGAGGTCTGTGGTACACGGGCGTTGCATAATCAAGTATCAGCTTAAGAAATGAGCCGAGTTTGCTGAACCGGTAGTAGTTTACTACTTGCCAGTGTAATGCATTCGGATTCTGGTGTCTGGCTGCGGATGAGGCGGTCCCGGCCAGAAGGTACCGAGTTCCATTCCCCCGGGAGAAGATGCCGAGTGTCGGCATCCTGTCCAGAATTTGCGTACAAGTTTTGCCAAAGATGGAACGTGTGTGGTTCTTGATGACGTGCTTTCGCGCAATTGAGTTAGAAACTAAGGAATTACGAGCTCTCTCGGAAGCATTCCTCCACTCGTTGCCGCGGCGAGATGAAACTTTTGAAAAACTACTTTGTCCTCTGGTCGTCGATATACTAATTTCTAGAATTTTCTGCGAGCTAGGATATGCCAGCAGTTTAACGCATTCAACATCTAATTCACTTGCTTCTTACACGAATATTTTCCTCGCACTTGGAAGCAGGAAAAATCACGTTCGCAGATGTCATCCCGTTAAGCTGCTAGCGCGTCTCGACTCTTGCAATTTCCGTGTGGAAACTATTAGAGAAACGCGGTACTTCCGGCGAAATAGAATTCTGTGAGGTTGTTGTTTTGTTTGCAGCGCCGGTGCATGTTCGTGAAATATCGAAGGAAAGCTCGCATCGCCGTCCAAACGACGCCAATAATGACGCAGCCGAAGGAGATTTGCCCGTTTTCGAGCCGACAGCGGCGAACGTCAGTGCATTCGTGGGGCAAACCGTGTACCTGCCATGCCGCGTGCGAAATTTGGGAGATAAAGTGGTAAGCCGCAACAATTTGTTTCCAAAAAATTGCCCTCGAAACGGTACTTGGGAAAAACGACCACCCTCGTTTCCCCGTGGCGTTGGAGCAGCGCGGGCGAAAGTTGCAGCAAGGAAAAAAAATTTAGTCTCCACGCTCATATTTTATATAACCACAAAGTTTTATAGCCGATATGAAAAGTTACATCGTAAAACTACTGCGTAAAAATTTCGTGCCCGAAACTGTCCCCGAGCCAGCGTTTCGTTAGCCAACACCTATAAAGATTCTCTGCACTTTTTAAAATACAAAACTTTCATTTTCTTTTATCATTGCATCATAGTCACGGGGACAATACATTACGATTTCGCAGCTTTCGGAGAACCATTCGCCCAGAGTCAGCGGTTGGTGAAAGTTAGAGCAGCTGATTGTGAGCACAATCGCTAGCAAAATTACTTTGAATTACGACGTGTAACTAACTGGATCGATGACTCAGGTGGGCTGTGGTTTTGATCAAAGGAAGCTACGCGCCTCAGCACGTGAGCACGTTAGAAGGCTCTAGCAATTAATTTTCGGAAGTTGCTCGAGTCCCAGTTCCCGTTCCGTGGGCTAATTTCTATTCAAACAGGTTGTCTCTCGTCTCACGACGACGTCGCGTCGCGTCGCATCGCGTCGTGGCCCTTTGCCTCTGTTATCTGTGCAAAGGGGGCTCGTGTAATTAATACCAGCCCATGACAAATCGTCGTTTCCGCAATAACGACCGGCCAATAAATACACAGGCCGCGATTAGAGTAGCAGCACGAGAACGTAGACGACGTGCTTCACCAGTAGGTACGCTAGCGTGCCCGTGACAATCGATCAAAATGAGACTCGGGGACACAGACATCGGCGTGTTTCCTTCAGGGCTGACATCTACGCGATGCCTATCTTTGTCGAGGGTGGATTCGAGTCTCTTCCATCTCATCCTATGTCGAGGAATCCGTCTGTTATCTTAATTCTCCATTTGCACGTTAACAATCCGACTTTCCTCGCTGGCTCGCGCAAATCCTTCTGGCCACTTCGATTACGGGGATGGATAAAAAAGTACGGGCAATGATCGCGCGAAAGCAACAGAACAGGCTGCCGATTTTCCCTTTTTCCGAATCGATGGAAAAACAAATTGCCTGTAGCTTTTCATTTAGCCTGGTAATCGCGAGCAACGTTTTCTGATTGGCTAGAATGGGGGAGGGGAGGGGGCTAGAAGAAGTTTCCCTTGCCTCGGTGGATTTGCAGTTCACGATTTAATTCCTGTTTCCGCGAGTCGAGCGCATTTTTCAATTTCATGGTCGATTACAGCGCGGGAGAAGTTGCAAAACGTAGCTGAAAGCGATAATCAACGATTCTCCGGAGTCAGCGGTTCCCGATAAAATTTCCTCGGTTCTCGATCGTCGAGCAAGCGAGCCAGTGAATGTAAAACTTTGGAAAATCGATCGCGTAGTTAGAGAGGGGTTAAAAGAGGGGTAGAGGGAAGTCGCGGTATAAAAGAAAGCGGGGAATTTATGCTAAGCGATGACCATAATCATTTCAGGAGAATCACGGATCGTCGCGCACAAGCAATAATCCCGTCTGCTTGATTCGTTTTGGTCGTAGACACTCGTTAGATTAAGGATCGCTTGGCGCCGCGTTCGCCGATATCGCTCGTTTTTTCCCTGCCAAATGTCGAGCTGTTATTTCTAAATTCCCTCACAAAGCCATCCGTTTGATTCTCCCCTCTTTCGCAGCGACTCGGCGTTTGATCGGGCGACGATCAAACAAGCCGAGCCGCTGGCCGAATATCGGGAAATTAATACTCGCCGCTGATCGTCTCGAGTTAATTTGAAAATTAAATGAAGGTTAAGCGCGGAATCTTATCGAGAGATCGGTCGATTCCAATTAGGTTCGGTTAATTCGGCTCCGACTGGCTTCGGCTTGGCGTTGAAAGCACGTAATCTCGCTTCGAATTAATACGAGCCTCCTGCCTTCCTTCGGCTATAAATCGAATGGCAATTTTGAAATGTTCATTAACCAGATATCGATAGCATGGGTGAAACGTTAACGGTATTTATCTTGAGTTATTAAAACTCTACGCTCGATAACCCGCGCAATTTTTTGCGGTCAAGTTTACCTTTTGGAACGTTAAATTAATGCTTCAATGAAGTTAGCTTTCTATCCGCAACCGTTTTGGCGAACGTTGTATCTCGCATGCGTTGACCTATCGATATTTCACTGGCTTCAATATCACTGCTGCATTTTTTCCTCAGCTCAAACACCGAACGAAATCGTTTCTGGGTGCATTTTTTACCCATTTTTCCTAGTCCAAGCATGCCAGTTTTCTCTCTCGTTTTCCCCCCGTTCACCTATCTATCGCTTCGCTACTGATGTATGTATTTTTAATTGGTACACAATCGATAAACCGAAAGGTGGTTATTTAAAACGGTTGCTTCCGCCATTCGTCAAGGGATCGCGAAGTGGGTATTATATTTGCTCGGAAAATTCTTGTGAATCTGGATGTTCGGTGCTCCGTTATAAGTAACTTCCCACGATACATTTCGGCGGCCCAAAGTATTCCACGTTCAATATTTGTCGATGGTCTGTTCCACTCGAAAATTCGGATGCAAACAGCGCAAAGTGACTCGCGATTTGTTGACCTTGTAGGGCAACTCGCGTATCCGCAATTTGATAGATAACCGGAGGCTGGTATGTCTCTGCGCATGCAGAACTGGAAGAGTTCTTGTCCTGGTAATCTATTCCATAGCTGTGAGCTTTTGACGTTGCAACTGCATATACAAATGCAAGTCGATACAAATGGATGGTACTCAGCTGTGCCGAAAAGAAGTTGGTCGAATGGAGGGGCGGGGAGGGGAGGATAGATTGATGGCAAGTGGTACGAGTCAACCGCTAGTCAGACCAACCAGCTGCGTTCCCCGCGCCACATGCATTTACCACGTGAAACGCCGCAATTTGGCATACAATTTCATCGCGATCTGTATTCAGAAGTAACAAGAATCGATGCATTGCGAAACAATATCCTTCGGTTGGAAAATTCTCGTTCTCAATTCGTTATCGTAGATTGAGGCTTCTTTACTTCGTTGTTGACACTTTTTTACGTCAATTGGCAAGCAATTTCGCGAAATGATAAAACGCTCGAGGCTATACGTTACAAGATCGTAGTAAAGTTTTTAGCGCGAAAACTTGCCCGCTAGTGAATCATTTTTGTCGCCTTCTCGACGATATTGATCAATCATAAATTCACCGATTGCGCGCAGCGGTGCAAAAGGTTAACACGGCCGATCGATAGAACTGGCCGACGAGCCGGACTGTCGTTCTTCGTTCGCGTACCTGTCACTGTCTTCTCTTAGCACGGTTCACCCGTTTCCCTGGTTAATGCGGCTCGAACGGGAAGAAGGGAGGAACGAGTCGGACACCAGCACGACTACAGCTCGTGAACCTTCCTCGAAAGTGGCTCGTGATTTGTTGACCGGGTAGACAGGCCAAACATCGGTGCCATGATGGATCGCCGTGAAAAAGGGAGCCTTATCGAGCAGTCTAGATCGATTCCTCGCCGTGTAAGACTCGAAATGCCCTACTCGGCTGCATTTTCACCGCATAAATTGAGCAACCGTGAATTCCGAGTTGCATTATTCATGCAGTGGCGTTGAGCTAGGGGATGCGGCCCAGCCGTAAATACAATTAATTTTAATACATCCCCTTTACTAGCCTCCTTCGCCTCTTCTTTGTCTCGTTAGTTCTCGATGCCTAGTATCGAGCTCAATCGAATGCTCGTTACGGTTCGCGCGCTTCGTTATCGATACGGGCTTAGCCCGGTAGATTACGTTGTTAATCCGTTGTTGTATTATTTAACAAAGGGTTGCATCTCCCTGTTGTATCGTTTGCAATGAAAATGGAAGTATGATGTAGGTAATACGATGGTGGGACGCTATAGACCAGTAAAGTAGTTCGCGAGCAGTTCGAGAGCGAGAATGAACAGAACAGAATGAAACCATAGACACGCGGTACGATCAGAAGACAGTTGTGTGTAGGTGCCCAGTGTAGTTTCGGTTGTATTATGTTTTCGATGGTACTTCTCACTGATTCGTGTATAATTTAGGGCTGTTCGAGTACTCGAATATTCGAGTAGCTTGAAATTCGGCCTGAGCTGAGACTCGGTTTTCGAGCCGAGCCGAGTACTCGAAGAGAGAAAAAGAAGAAAAGTCGACTACTTAGTCGGTTCTCTTCGAACCGCTCGAAAAAATTCGAATACTCGAGTCTTTGGAGACGCTTGCTTTTTACGAGTATGTACTCGGTTCTTCGAGCCAAATCAGGCTCGCCTCGCTTTTTCCGAGTACTCGAACAGCTCACTGTATATCGGAAGAATACTTGTGATCGAGAAGTAATCTTATTCCGACTTGCACGGGCTAGAAGTTTGCAAAGTGTTCCGATCCGTTTGACGTGACGTCACGTCGTTCCAACCGGCTTCGCGGTTAACAGTCCAGTACAATTTTTTGTTAACGTATCGAAATGATTTGAAACTGTACAATTGCATCCACTGCGCCGGTGACAACAGTTGACTGCATAAGGGAAAAGAGACGGAAATGGATTCTCCAGTGCAATGAAAAAAAAGGGGATACAAAATCGAATGTTATGCGGTTTCTATGCTTCCATTTAAAAGCATCGTGAATCATTTGTCACGTTTCTGTTCCGAATCCACTATTGTGCAAAAAGTTTGCTGGTACGTAAAGTAACAGTGGGTAGAAAAGATTGAAAGCCAGTCGATGCACGGTACATGTATGCGACTGCGGCGATGAAGTATTATTTGCAATAGTGGTCGCGGTTATTCTCGTTGCTTATGGAAAGCAGAATTTTCTCAGCTCCAATTACTATTCGGTTACCATCCGAAGAAAAGGATAAAGAAACAGAGCACGTAGGATTATTAACTATTATTGGTAGGGGTGGCTTGAAGAAAGACGTGCAACGAGCAGGCTTTTTTCATTAAGATTACTCCAGACTCTAGACTCTAAAGAAAATGTTCGTTTTCCTGTTGTGCCGTCAAGACGGAGACAGAGTGGAGGTGGAAACAAAAAGAGAGTATGCGAGGCGAGAGAAAAGGGGCAGGCGGTGGCGAAGAAAGGAGCGGGGAATGCACGCGTGTAAAACAGAGGGAAAGTAGCCAAGTATTTGGAAGATGAGAGACCACTTTGCGCTTAGAAGGAACTCTTTTACTTTCACGGCTTACTAAATGCACGAGGTATGCTCGAAGGAAGAACAGGTTTCCGGGGAAAAGGAAAAAACGGGGCCAAAGGAATGAATGGAAAAAGGGAAGGTGAAAGAGAAAAGGGCAGTGGCGCGCGTACAAGTAGATCTTCTCCGTCCAAACCTCGTGACGATTCAACGCTTTAACCGTCCACAAGTGCACAAGATTCACGGGTCACACTTTGCGGCCCACTTGACCGCTAAATTGCGTAATTAAATTAGCGACAGGTCGTATGCTTTTCTAATTAACGTCCCTGCACGGGTCAGTCACACATTTCCGTGGAATCGTTTGAAAGTTAGAAAGAGGTGGGAGTTGAAATTGCTTGGGAGGGCAGCAGACAGGCAATAATATAGTATCATTTATATTTTACGATTTATATGTGATTGAAATTTAAATTGCATATTGCTGTCGCAAGCATTTAATCTCCATTAGAATTGGAAGTGTACATATGTATGCATGCATGAACACGGGCGTGCAGATGCATTTTCCATCAGGACGCACACAATTTCCGAGAAAGGTGGGACGTTGAAGGAACAAGTTAGACGTACGAGCTTTTCTCCGACATGTCACGAGCAGAAGAGATAAACTCGACTGGTCGGGAAAAGCTGTAAAGCACTAGGGGGCTGTTTGACGCTCGTGACCGTCGAAAGATGAGATTTCAGGGCTTTGGGACTAAGATTTCGACTTCTCTTCCTTTCACGATGCTTCTTTGACTACTTGAAGAAACTCGACATTTTCTTTGATGAAGAAACATGCAGGGAATAGCTCTCGACAATAGATACATAGATACACTACGTAAACGTGCGCCAACTCTGTGCAACGCTCAGATCCCTTGACTGTTTCGTCATTTCTGTGCGAAGAGTGATGGCCTAAAGAGAAGAAGAAATTTCGCGATAACTTTGCTAGCAGATAGAAAAGTGAAAAGTGTGGATCGACTCGGTGGGTCTTCGACGAGGCCTGAAAGAGCGAGATATCGGAGAAGCTCGAGATAAAAGTCAGCTGACAGGACTGGCTTTGGATTTCGCTGCGAGGGCGAAACTTTTCTCCATCTCTTTGCGGGTTACTGCTTAAAATTTTATGACAAACCTAACGTTGTCCTTCCATTCGAAGCTTAAGTAACTTTCGACGTGTTTGACAAGCTCTTATGCCCAGACCTGTCCAATTAATACAAGTGTTTTGCGCTTCTCTTCTTATTCATTGTTATGTCTTCAAGCGCCGAGCAGAAGCGTTTGCAAAACGATTGAATTTCGTGGCGGGCTTCTACAGGAGATTTCGACGGGAGGATGGTACGAAATTATTCCAGCTTTTACGTTGCAATAACCGTAAAATTCTGTCTCGACGGTGGAAAAACGATAAACGCGAGTGAACGAACAACGATGAGCAAGCTATAAAACAAAGCCTTAGCCGATTGTCAGAAGCAATGGATATGTTCTCGTTAGGAGGGAAAAAACCTATCGATTCGAATATGTTTCAAGTGAAACCCATTTTGCTTGTCCGGCCAGATAAATTTCCTCCGTTACGCTTCTCCTGGCAGACAGATTTTTTTTCTGAAAAATCATAGACAGCCGCGTGTGTGTATGAATGCGCGTATGTACCATGGGGACCCAATTCTTTTAACGTTCAATAGAAGGAAGGCCAATTCCGATGCGGCCTAAAAGGACGGGACTAAAAAGGAAAAAGAGAGACAGAGACATGGGAGAATCAGCGAAAAAAAGTATGCTGATAGAATACCGGGAAAGGGAGCGAGCAGAAATGGAACGAATCGGGGTTGGAGGGACGAGAAATAGTATCAGAGAAAGCTGAGAGCCAGTCCGTACGTTTTCGAGGTGGATACCATTTTAATTACAACCACCGTCCATAAGTCGATCCGCATGAGAGGCAACATTTTCTCGGTTTAATTAAGCGGCCAGCGTTTCCGCTTTGCTGAGGTTTCTTTCGTGAAACGAACGAACCAACGAACGAACGAACGAACCAACGAGGGAACGAACGAACGAACAAATGTAGGTACGTACATAGATACAGGCGACATTTCGCTGGAAGTCGATTTATTAAATTGTACCGCTAGAGGAACCGTTTTTGTAACAGGATACTTAATTAACGAAATCATCGTGTACATGTTTTCACGATTCATTAACGCAAAAAAGTTGCACGTTCCTTTTTCCATGGATTTTCACATTTGGAATTGCAACGAGCGATGTAAATGCAGGTGTAACTTAGCTTTTCGATTTTTAAGCACGAGGGGGTTATTTAGTTTGACGCGTTCATTAGCCAACGAAAGTTTCGCTGCAGTTAAATGGACCTGTGTCCTTTCTCAATTTCTGCATATTCGTTTGGATTTATAATTCTCGTTTAGCGGTTATCTGGTAAATATCCAATTACGTCCCTAGTGAAATTTCCTTTGATCGTGAACTTGCAATTTCATTTTCTATCGTGCGCTCGACCGTTGGAGATTCGAAGGGAACGGGAGACCGTTGACGACGAAATAAAGATCAATAAAGAGTTATCAACGGAAATAGGAAGACGTGACTGCGATCGGGAAGAATGGCCAAGGAGAAAAATTGTGGACTCGCCAATTAAAGTCTGGAACGTTGTGCTCGGCGAAACGTCGATGCCATCTGGCTTCATACTTTACTTACACCTGGCAGCTCCCTCGCTGAAGGGTGTCGATAAAATCATTCGAGAGGTCATCTAATTGTTTTCTTCGCCAAGTTTCAGTGGGAGCGGCTCGACAGCCAATCAGCTATTCCTAAAAAAAAAACAAGATCACCGATCACAAAACGTGGGAAAAGTAGCCTGCGATTTCGTCGTAGAATCCTGGCAAGTTGTCTTTTCCAAACGAAGAGGCAGCAGCACGAAATTCCAAAACAAGAACTTCCACTGTATTTAATAGCCGGCGGAGCGTAGTTTCAAGAGGGGCGCTCGCAATTAGAAACTTTTTGAAAACGGAACGGAACGGTAACTGAACAATTAAGAAGGGAAAATTAGAATTAAAAATTTTAAGCTCGCTCTCGGCGAAGCCTCGTGGAAACGCGTTACGCGAAGCCCAGGGGAGAAGTGAGACAGACAGCGACAGAGAAAGATACTTTGTCCTATTCTTTCGCGATATCCCAGTGATTTAAAAGAAAAAGCTGCGAGATACGTTCGTCGGAAGTGGTATTAGGGAAGGTCTTTAAAGCAGAACCAAGTTTCCAAGCGTTCAATAAATAATCAATCGGCGAGGTCACTGCAGAATCTCCACACTCCATGAGGATGCAGTATTATTTTATTACTTATGAGCGGACTTTTGTCCGCGCACTAGATACTTTTCGAATCCATGGGTGTGGATTAAGTTACCGTCGGTGGGCAGAATTAAAACGCTAATAACGAGCCGGTGATATTTATTGGACAGCTTTCACGGGGGTTAAAGTCGAATCCGCTGGCTGTTCTGCCTCAGCCACCCCATCCCAGCGTTCGTCCTCTTTTCTCGTTACGCCCGTGCCTTTCGCCCTTTCCGCAAAGCGTCCAAACTTTTACGAACCCTCGAGAGTCTGGTAGCGCCACCATTGTTTCCCAAACAGGGGTTGTTACCACTTTTATGAGGGAGATTTCGAGCTTAGCCAGCCAGATAACTTCGGTACGCTCGTCGCTTAATCGGGCTTGGCCCAGACCTTCTCCTCCACGCCTTCAACCCTTCCTCGAGCGCATCGAGCGCAGTTTTAACCCCGGCTCGTACGTGGTGTCGTCCCTCCCTTTGGAATCAAGTGATTTTAGGATCAACTGGACCGGACCGTTTCTGCTCCAACGTGAACTGTTTACGAGGCCCCGATTCCTTTTCCATTTTCCGTGATGGGAATATGGAAATTCCAGGGAATTATTTCCCCTTGTGGCAGCTGGACGAATGGTGTACAATCCAGCAAGAAATAACGCAGCTAAATCTGATTATTCATATTAATAACTCGCTTTTAAAACCAGCTTTTATCGTGCTGTTCCCTGTGATAGCTGGTCCGCGACACTGGCGATATCACGGGTATCTATTCGGGGCGAAATGAAATGGAATCCCATCCGATGCATTGAACAAAAAGTTACCGAGCCAAGGGTACTCGGCGTTTCTATCTGTGCTAAACAAGGGTTTGACTAGAGGTAATCTAGATCGTACAATGCCTCTGGTAAAATGAACGAGCAACGCGGACGAACGAAAAGACACCGGAGACGTTGGTCATACAGGGTTTCAGAGGATCGCGTATTCCCTTTACACGCTTGCGTTCTCCACTGCGAAGCTATCTCTCGATCCACGCTAGCCGTCGCGCCGCTTCTTTCTACTTTCTACTTTGAATAATCCAGAGCGGATACCCGGAAGCCGCGCAGAGTCCCTGAGAAGAATTATTTAAAGTCGCTTAGGATCAGCAACGTTCCACTGTGTCGGCCACCGTGGACTCCGCGGATTACTCTACGCCCTACGCTCCCGCGACTTCGTAATTTCAATTTATCCACGATTTTCGGACTGGTTTAATCACACCAAATAGGTATTCGAGGTTGCACGGCGAGGGTACGATGGACTCCGAGCATCCTCTTCGCAGAAATTCCAAGAAATCTCAAGCAAACCAGATTAATGGAGCCTCGGGCTGTCTTGTGCGCGGATTCTCCACGAATAAAAGGTTCGCTGCGCGTTTTGCGAAGAAAGAAGATGGATACTCCATTGTCCGCCCCCGTCGGCTGTTTCAATGGAAAAGCGCGTGTCAGTTTATACATAAAGGTCCGTTTGTCAATTTTCATTTGCATTCTCAAGTTTTGCGATCCTTTCTCAGACTTGGAACAATCGTGATATTAAGCCTTACATTTCAACGCGATAAATCAATCGAGGTGTCCGTCTTTCAACATCCACCCCCCTCTGCTAAACGCGATACCCATCGAGCGTCACAGTACGCAGGCTGGGAGCTGTAAATTATATCATAATCGATACGCTTTCAACGCTCCTCCACCCGTAAATGTGTTATCACGTGCGCTTCTGGAGCTCTGAATGGCATTGCGACGCCCAAGGAAACGGAAATGGAAAACAAATAAAGCAACTAAACGACAGAGACAGACAGATGAGAAGCAGCGAGAAGACAGAGGCTGCTGTAATTTATTCATTGACGCCCCCAAGCATTTTAGACAATGAAACAGTATTGGTTTTTTCGTATATCGAATTGAACAGCGACAGCGTGGCGAAGCGAGGCTCGTTCTCGGAGCTGACTGTCACAGGAAGGGTGAGCGTCCAAAAGGGGTGGGTTAGTTTCATTTAAGCGTATCAACTGGCCGGTGTGCTGTGCTTGGGCTGAAAATGTCTATACTCTATACGCCACTTTGCTATCGAATTGTTTTCATTCCCTATTAACTTTAACACCGCAACTGGTACAACAGGCTTCCAGTCCCCGGCCGAATACATAAAACTTTCATCGAACGGCATCGATTACCGCTCCAAGACTAACCTGCATGAAACTAAAGTGCCCTACGCGTGCCGCTTGAAATAGCGGTTTTCTCTTTTTGCCTTTGCGTGTCCTCCTATTTTTGTTCGAGTTCTGAAAGCGCCGGGGGACAAAAATGAAGAGAAAGAGCCCCATCCGACCCGCGCATCCCTTCCTCCCAGTGCTCCGAAATATTTCAGTAATTGATATTTCGGGTTCACCTAGACGGCTCAGTCGTTTGTTTTTCACCGTTGACTCGGTTGGAGTCACGATTCCACCGTGGAAATGAAACCGCTGATCCTCGTCGAACGATTTTCGCGATCGACGCGAATGCGGACGGTTCAAATTAGCCTCCCTTTCACTTTAAATAAATCGTTATGGATTTCTTTTATCGGCTAAACGTCATTGTCGACTGGACGATTTACCTTCTCCAACAATTTTCTGCTTCAAAAAGAACTCTTATTCGTTCGCAACGTTTTCCAATTTGCGCGTTAAGAGATTCATTAGCGAACGTTTTTCTTTAACGTCGCTTTAACCGTAGTTAGTGGAAGTGGATGCGTGGAGTTGCTGGAATTTGGATCTCGTGCACCTAATTTTAATAATTCGACATCCACGTGGAGATTCTTGAAATTGCGATTAGTTGGATAGTATGTAGAGAAGAGACGGTCAAGGGAAACATAAGGGGGAACAGAATTCACCTCATAATCTACGTAACAAGCGCCCTCTTCATCCCCCTTTTACCATCGCTCCCGGTGAAGAGCTCTCTTCAATAAATCACGTGCTCCAACGCCGTGTAAACAAGGCTGAGTTAATAAATCTAATTATCTGCGGGCGAAGAGCGTTCCGCCGAGGAAAAATAATTTATCGCGAAAGCTATTCGGTGCCGATGTCGTGACCTGGGCTCGATCGACTTTTAAAACTGTCCGCAAGAATATTTATTCGTTGAAAAAGAAAGATTCTTCGATTACTGTTGCAGGCCCTGGCGTGTAAATTTTATGGTTGTATTCCACGAAATTGCGAATGGCATTTTCGTGAGTAGAATTTCTATAAATTTCCATCCGAAATGAAACACTCGAATGACCGAATTTACTGGGGAATAATTCTCCTGAGATTTCAACATCGGGCATCGTGGAAATTAAACGAAATTTTTAAATGGATCGAAAAAAGCATTTTTCTTTGCCGCGTCATTTAATCCAGCAGCGCTCGCGCGTGTCTTTACTCCACCCTAGCGTTTCTGCGGGCTCTTGTTTCCCATTCGATTTCCACCTCTTCCGCAACCTACCCCTTTTCCTTCGAAAACTTCCTTCTCCGCGGAACTTCTTGATTAGGGGTTCGATAGTGTTTTTTATGGGATCTCCCTGGGTGCAGTATTCGAGGGGTGGCAATCGCGGCGAACTATCTTTGAATTTAACTCTTCCCTGATGATTGTTCCTTTTTTCTTATGGGATTAAAATTCAGACCTCGATTCGCACGATGAGATGCCGTTCCTCGCAATTCACAAAGTAACAGAGATCAAAAGGGGAATGGGAGAGGGAGTAACTCGAGTTGCTTGCAACTTAACATGGCACGGGTTGGGTGAGGTAGATACAGTGAAACATAGAGTGGGAGCACCTATTACGATCATCAAAGTCTTAAAATGTTCCTTCTTTCTGAAGCTGAAAGCTGTCGAGAGATGATGGTCTGCCAGGAACACTGCAGGTGCAAGAATTTCGAGATACATACACCGTTCCACCAAAGACCGCCTAAGTTCTTTGCGACGAAAGGCAGCGCACCTATGTGCGCTTCGCCCCATTTTCCCCGTACAATTCAATTCTTGCATCGGCATTTAGCCCCATAGAGTACTCTCCCTCTTTATCTCTCTCTCTTTCTCTCTCTCTCGCGTTCTTTCAACTGCGAAACTTAATTCGAGTGCGAGTAGTGGGCTCGATAGTCAACTTGCTTTCGCTCCACGACTTCCTTTAGCCTCCTCGGTTTCACGACACTATTTTCCTCGCGCTCCAAACTCCTCAATTACTTTTATTAGAATGCAACTTGGAGAATTAACGTAGTTGCGAACGCTCTCTGGAATTGTTCGCGACGCGACTAGGTCTTACTGCAACCAAGGGATTTCAGCCTTTCTCCCTTCGACTTTCCACCGAACTGCAATCGAATAACAGACTTCCTTACGACCCTCTACCCAGTCCAGAGTTTCCTCCTTCTATTTCTGAATTTTTCCCACATTTTGGCCTCTTTAGAAGCGTTCTTTCAAGTAGATTACGTTGCTTATCCCAAACGAGCTTTTAGAAAGTTTGATGCCCCGGCTCCCTAATTTAATTCTCCATCAAGTGGCCGGTTGATTAATTAAAAGGTCAGACAGTGCTAACCGTCGATTGACTCGGTTATCTCCAAGTTTGTAAAAAGTGTACCAGCTTCCTTCCAGTACTCAGCATTTTCGCTCGTTTCTTACGCTCTCTTCAATCTTATCTCCGAGTCAATTTACCGTCACCCTATTTTCAAATTCTTTTGTTCCGACTTTTTCGTCGCCGCGTTCCTTCCAATTTATACCGCGACTTCTCCACCCCCTTTGCTCATCGACTTGCTCCTGAGCGGCGTATTTCCCCGCCACTTCGCGTCGTGCGCTGCCAGGTTCGTTCGTCGACGGGTTCCACAAGGGCCCGTCATCTCGATGTTATCCCGCGGTGAAAATAAAATTTCTTCGTAGCGAACGTTGTTACCCGCGCACACGCGCGCATGAGAAACAGAGGGTCCCCTCGCGGAATCTCGTATATAGGTCCGTAAAACCGTTCTGCCCGCGGAACGGAGTTTTAACAAGTTAAATGGCACTCCGTTCCAGGAGATTCCGTCCCCTAACATGGTCGTGGAGAACGCGATCGATCATTTTCTCGGGCCGACTTTCCACGCCTCGCCTTAAAAACGTCGTCGCTCGAGAGTCTAGAGTCTAGTCTCTAGATGAATGCAATCGTTACCGGAGGAAAGACCGGCAATGCTGAAGCTCTCCTAACAGAGAATTCTTCTCATTCGAGCTTCAGGGAGAGAGAGGGAGAGAGAGAGAGAGAGAGAGAGAGGGAGAGAGAGAATGCATCCTCAGCCTTCCCAGGGAAACTTTATGCGCCATCTTTATCGCTGTGCTCTTCATCCTGGCTCCTCGCTTTTCTTCCTCTTCCATCTTTCCTCTTGCCTCCCTACCCTGACACCCCGAACACTCTTTACTTTGAGGAATTACTTCACCGCGTTACTTATCTTGAATTAATACGTCTTCCACTTTGCCAGCGATTTTCCTTTTCAGGTACTTTGCTCTGGGTAATTTCGCGTAATGGAAGTCGCGGGGAATCGAGCGGAAAAGCATTGTAAAAATAAAGGGTGAATCAGTGGAGTACATTGCTCCCCATAAAGCTCGCAGTTTCGGCCTGTGCGACGCGAAATTATGTCCGGCGAGGGCTGCGAGATCGCTGTATAAATTCGCGCTTTACGACATCACAGGCAATTACGCGAGGAAACGATCAGGATGAATTTTAACCATCGATTTTTGTGCAACCATTAGCCGCAGTTTCGCAAGATTCGTATCCGAAGCGTATACCTACGTGGGTGACTGTGAAATTCAGGCTTGGAATTGCAGACGTTTCAAGATGAAATTGGTGGAGGAGAAGTTGAAGAGAATGGACCAGAAGCGTGTGGGTAGTAATTTGTCGCGATGATATCAGGGGACCGTTTCGAGCCGCAATTACGATGATCGATGAACTTGGATGAAAGCATCGGCCGTCGGTCGGCAGGCGCGCGATCGTTTCGAGTTTTCCAACATCTGTAGCCACGGCGGCAAATGAACGCGGCCATGGGCAACGAGATTTCGACACTCGGCTGGAACCGTAACGAGGAAATCGTGAAACTTCGGGCCCTCTGCGAACTCGCTGCGATACCCTGCAACTTTCCAGTTACCGCCATCTCAAATTCCTGATCGAGCGTAATTATATCGGAACCGGTTGGCTAATTCTCGTTACGATAAATGGTGGTCTCTGCACGAAAATTCGATTTACGGGGAAAGCTCGATCATTGCAATCACTCCCCAACCCGTGTGTAAAGTTTTGCAAAAACTCTTTTGCTTCCCCCTGACCCATCGATTTTCCCCGAGGGACGTCGACCGTGCAATCGGAAATGACGAGATTTGACGGAATTTAGTTTTGATGCGACTCTCTGCTCCGTGGAAATCCGGCAAAGGATGTACCCGAGCGATATCGACTACGCTCCCTAGATATCTTCTTTCTTTCCTTCCCGATCTTCCCGTTTGATTCCGGCACACAAATCGAATCGAAAGTAGGGCAGAGGCAAACAAGCTTCGTTTATCCTGCGTATCGCCGCGGCGCAGCGCGGCCGCCCATAGAGTTTTGATTACGGCCGCGATTTGTCGAAACGCGACGGCTGGATCGATCGTCAATTATGTTTCGGTGGCAGTGCCGAATTTATACGAAACGTCGCGTCGTCGTTACCTGTATTTCGAATCCAGGCGACGCGACTTCTCCCCGATCAACCGAGCCACTTTCATACAGATTCAATCTGAGGAAATTGAGCCACGCGAAGGAAGAAAAATTTCGAACGGTTAAAACAAACGTCGAGCAATCTACGTGCAGATGCGGCACGCGTGCTATTCGGATACACCGATGGAATCGCAAACAGGGGTCGGATCATCGAACAGAGAAAACTGGTGGACTCTTCGTTGCACCGTTGTATCGTATTGTTCCATTGGAATATATGTTCGGAAGGTGCATTCCCGTGCTCGCGATCCTCGATTCTCGGAGACCCCCACGACGCGTTCGATACACTATCTCCGGCGAGATTGTCGAAAGGAACGGGATAAACTTATTCCGACTCCCTACGGTCCACCGATACTCCAACTTTCGGTAATTGACGAACTGCGGAGATCGTATCGACAGTATTCCTATTCGTCCGAAAATCTTTAACTTCGCGTTATTGCCGTCGCTTTACTATGCTGCAGTTTCATAAAAGAAGACAACTGTCTACTTGAATAAATGTGCCTCGGCTTCGATGGAATTTCGCCACGATCATCGCGAATCTCCCGAATAGTGATTGAAATATAAAGAGCGTTCCCTAGGCTATGAAACTCATTAAGCAGCACTTTTCCAAAGCAACGAAAGGGATTCACTGATAGCACGCATTCCTCGAACAACGGACACTTGACAAATCAAGTTACTCTGGAAAATGTATTATCAAAGTGTGGAGACGATTGCGTTTCTGTTTCTCGCGAATCGATTGGAAAAAGTGGATGAACCACGAAGGCGGTATTGGTGTTGGTGTTGGTTCGATTGAAGGATCGATTGGCGAACCATTCAAATCCGGATGATCCGACTGTATGACGTTCGTTTATCCTTTCGACGATAAGCCATGGCTGGGCATCGCCGGAAAAACGCCACCTTTCTAGGACGTTCGTTGGGAGAGGTCTTTTCGGGCGTCCTTTTCTGTCGATAGCCTCACCTTATACACTACACAGTTACAACCTCTTGAACGTCACGAAGATTATTTATTGGCGTTGGAAAAAGTTATTGGTTCGCGGTTGGATCGGCGGTGGATCGATGGGCGTTGATTCATTGAGCTGGGAAACCGTGGAAATTGAAAATAATGCGTTGAAATCGAGCCTCTCGCTGGGAATTCGAGATCGAGTTAGCGTCGCGCTTGTTCAGACCGGAAATTTTTACTCTACTCGCTCGCAATTCCGTTATCAGAACGGTAATTACACTCCTTTGTTGCGAAATACAGCGGAAACCGCTTCAAAACTCGATCGAAGTAGTAATTCTATCGAAAATTCGATTATTGTTGCCTGACGAAAACGAGATTACCGCGATGACGTTAATGAAATGTTGTAGATCGGCGTTTCGTTCGTGGAATCATTTATTTTTTATCATTTTCATATTCTGTTACGTTACTACATCACTTCGTTATGTTATTGGGCAGTAGGGCACACCAAGTAAATCAATTTCTGCTAAGTTAAATGTCGAGAGCACTTGCTCGTACTTTTCCAAGAGGAACGTTCTGACAGCGGCAGTTT
Source organism: Andrena bicolor (assembly GCA_960531205.1). NCBI lineage: Eukaryota > Metazoa > Arthropoda > Insecta > Hymenoptera > Andrenidae > Andrena > Andrena bicolor. The sequence continues at coordinate 38,545,633 of OY482665.1, forward strand.
TCGCAACGATGTGGTTGGTATTTCGTCGAAACGACGTTCGTGGTTTCGTGAATTTGCAAATTCACCTCGTAACAGCAACTCTCGATAACGTCGGCGAGCACCGACGTTCGAACTTTACGCGTAAAGAGGCCTTAACTTCAGACATTCAAGTGCAAGTAGGAACGTGCGAATCTACGTGCCTTTAATTGTAAAACCGCGATCGACGAAGTTCGATCGACCACGTGGAATGTCGGTTCCTCGCGATATGCTGGATATGTTTATTGAACGATTGGCTTAATTGACTTCCGCTTCGGTAGTAACGGGGTTCCGGTACGTAGGCGCGGATACAAGTTCTTGAAATTGCATTTCACCTGTTGTTCATTGCGCCACAGATTCCTGACATTCCGTTACGTACTCGCGACGAGTGGAAAATTTGCAACACGGTCTGTTGCAATTTATCGAATTTAACGAAGCATTCCCATCAATTTGTAATCAATTAGAACCGAGTTGAATTCGTTTTCGGCTTCGAAACGAGGGCGAAACCTGGACGGTAAACAGGTTATAGAAGTGAAAGAAATTAAGTAAAAATTCTCATTAAATTTCGTTAAGCTCGTGCATGGATTTTTTTTATAATCCCGATCTGCCACAAGCTCTGCAAATACAGAACATGCAGCGGACAGATTGCGAAACCATTTTCATTATTGGTCTCACTTTAATACATCGGCATTTATTCCGCGAAATCGAATACATGTAACTTTTACAATTCTAGAAATAATATTGTGTGATAACAATAACTTTGTTTCCTCGTTAAAAAACGAGCAAAAATACATAAAAGCTCGATTTCAACGAAACGCGCAACCCTCATATCGAATTTTGATTTCTAACGAATGCAGATATTTGTATAATTCCCCATACATTTTCTTCTCGTTCCTAGCACACCTGATTTTTTATACGGTGCATTCTGGGTAATAGGTAGCCGAGAATAAAAAAAACTTCACGATTCTGCTCGAGCGTGTCACACGATATCGTGAAAAAGGGAGCGTGTACTTACTTGATTCTGTTTCATCGAGATGTCTGCTCAGCATCCAGCCCGTTTATGCCATCGGAACTTCACCACGGGTACCACAAATTTGACTCGTGTTGTGTCCATGTTGATCGATGGTGATCGATGGTGATCCCTGCTAATCTATTATCAGTGCGATGGTCAAGCTTCGAATTTCCATTCAGCATGCTGCCTTCTGTTTTCGCTAGGCTTCGGCTTTCACTAGGCCATGATCTCGATGAAATCGAAACTGTAAATTCGACACTTGAAAGCAAACATCGCATGAAGCAACGTGCACGGTGCTCTCTATTTGCAGTTGTTAAAGAAACATGGGAAAACGAGCTTCAATAGGATAAACGGAGAACCGTTTCCATTGATTCATGATGAATTCGCCACCACCGAAACAACCGGCTAAGCTAGTACGTATCCAAATTCGAGTAGTGAATAAATGCACTCGTCCGCACGTATTGTTATTCGTACGTTATCTTTTTTAGCCGACTGTATCACCATGACAATGCACGCAGATTTTGGACCACCCCGGTGATGTTCATTCGGTATTCAATTTATTTCACATGCAAAACTAATATTTATTCCGTTTGAAACATTTTTATGTATTATTTCGCGCTGCCCAGGTATTCTATACCGTCGATGATATTCCATGAAAATTCGGATGGTTGGAGGTGGATAGATGCAAACATAATATGCTGGATGAAATTTAATAACCGAATCTGCTAAAGGGAATATGAGTTTAATGAAAAATATTTGAAAACCACTTACCGTTTCGAGGCATATTTCCATGTTGCCAGCTGATCGATAGTCCATGGAATCCATGGTTCATCGTTATTTCTCGCCGCGACGGCGAATAGAAATGTTTAATTCGACTACCCATCGTCTGGACTTGATCTGAGAGGTTTCCCAAGGAATCGCCAAGGGTCCATCGATATTCCTGCGACTGCATGGTCCATTATCGCCCTCGATCACCATGACAATGCGGTTAGAATTCACGACGGAGAGTTACGACGCGATTCCATACCAGGCGTCGTGATCTTGGACCATCGGAGCGCAGTCCCGATCGTTCCACGCCCTGTGATTCGCACAATTCTGGCATCGTTCGCGGCTAGTCACCTGTACTGGTCCAGTTCGTTCCTAATCTTCGTCGTATAATTCCTGCAAGACAGTTTAGTATTCGTCGAACGCCCCGAGCCGCGTATTCGAGGCGTCTCGAAGCGCATGGGGCTACGATCCGCCTTGTCTCGCGGTTAATAAACACCAAGGAAACTTGCCGATCGTTGGTCCGTGAGAATCGTATCCTGGAAACTGGCTGAAACTTCCGGAACACCCACCTACTATATTCCAGACCTGTAATGCGCTTTTAAACCAGCTCAATCCTCTCCCCACTCCATCTCTCTCTACCCTCCTGTCGATTGCATTAGTTCTAAGGCTAGTAAATTATTGCAATTCTACTTAAACACCGAGAGCAATAGCCGCTGCATCATTTCGAGCCGATGATCTCTAATACAGCGACGTTATCGCCGCGGATACATTCACCGCTGCGCCGATACGCAACTATTTACGCGATTAATATTAACCCTGAGTGGATAGAAAGGTATTCGGCGTCGCCGAGCCCGTTATCGATATTCACGTGCGAACGCGCAATAAAACCCGTATCGCGGTAAGCAGCATCCAACTCGAACTGACTCTGGTCTGGAGGAAATGCGAAGAAAGCAGAAGGAGGAGAGGGGAGCGGGGGAAAGTGGAGCGTAAGGGAGTCTAATCGACTGTGTACCGTTATTGCTATTGTCAGATACCACGATCGGCGAATACTCGACGGTGTGAGGGCACGGATCGCAATATCGAACCGAAGTGAAAACAGGGTCAAACTGATGACATCGTTCCCGTTGACGTGCCGCCCAGAGATTATTTGAACGAGCAGTCGATCCCGACCTAAATACAACGCCCAGCTCTTGTCTCCTGTTTGCAGACTATCGCCAAACTGTTCTCTGTTTATCTGCCTGCGTACCTCTGCATATACTGGCCTCATAACACTTGTTCCGTTCGAACAATGTCCATCAGTAGACTCCTGGTTTGCAATAACTCTTTCTCCAGGTGGTCCATATAAGAGTTCCGAGTCTGTCTCGCGTTGTCTGATCGTCGCTGGTCTGGTTCCCTCAGCTTGTCTGTCCAGCGCTCAGTGCTGCTTGCCCGGAGGTGCTCCCCGTCGCCCGGTAGGATTCTCGCTTCGCTGCGATCTCTCTCAAGCACGCAAAAGCACCCGAGTATTCGTTTCCATCCGTGAAAGGGCCGATGGTGAAGGACAAGAGGGGCGCGGGATCACGAGGGGAACGCGTACCGAAGAAATAAAAAATGCTTGTCGAAACAGTGAATTTACGGTGGGAGTTTCCTTTATCAGATTTCCAGGCACCATTTTCATCAGATACTCCATATAATAGAAGAATGTTCTGGCGAATTCGGCCCTGCGGAGGAGCTACTGAAAAAGGAGAAATTGCAGGGCGTATGTGAACCTATCATCGAGCGCCATCCAGGCAATACCCGAGAAGCTTTATGAACGATTGGACTCGTATTTCCGACAGAAACTACATCACCGCGGACGTTTCTACGGCGAAAACAACGAGCGAACCGGCTCCAAGGAAATATGAAAGCTACGCCCGATCGAGCAGCAATATTTCATAACTCATGAGGAGGACGTTGGTGAAAAGAATCGTCAAGAGTATCGTTTCTAAGTGGCCCGTGAAATTTCGCCGCGCTATCCCTTTCATTCGCCCGCCTCCTTCCCTCTCTACTTTCGACTCTTTCACAAGTATTTTTTGAAGGTGTTCACCGCGCGAATCTGGCAGTCGACCAAGAAACTTTCGAGGCCGTCACGATTTCGACCGGTACAGTAATGACCCGAACGCCGTTACCCTTTGTACTCTCGTCCCCCTTTTCCCCCGGTCTGTCTCTTTATTTTTTTCCAACCCCACGATGGATTTTAAAAGCCATTTCATCGGCAATTTACGTCCGGATCCGGGCTAATTAGCCGGAGAATTGTTTGCGTTTGCAAAGGGCTCCTCGGTGATTCCTCTTCTTTCCTCAGTCCACGATTACTCACTGCGTACTCACCATCCGCGTAATTAAGCCACTTGGAGAACGGCGTAAAGCATAATAAAAAAGAGGGAAAGTTCTTCTTTCGTTTGAATGCTTGATCGTAGTATTAGACCAGGGAAAATTCGGCGCGGTCTAAGTGCTTTTCGGAGTAATAATTCTCGAAGAAGAGATAGCACCACCTCGATTCCAGGGCGAACCATTTCCGAAGATCTCGATCACGCGAGACGGGGAATAAACGGTTCGATGATCGGTTCGCTCGTTTTGAAAGCTGCCCTCGCTTTCCCAGCGAGATGAAAGCTATCGCAAAAACGAAAGAAAGCTTTACGCGGTTTACAGGGTATTACGCGCAATCCATGCTGATGTAATCCCGACGTGCAGCTTCGTGGCGCTCTGAAGATGGCAAGAAATTCTCGATGAGAATCGGTAAAGGGATCTACAGGGATTTCAAAGGCTGTTCCATATATGTATGCACGTGGTAATTCTAGCCTTCGACCTTTTTCGTGCCCGGCAGCCGGGTCTGTCCTGTCCTTCGACGTTTCCAACGCCCCTCGAATTAGTTTCTGTTCCCGACGATCCGAGAAAAATCCAACGATACGTTATTCTATAATCAAAAACGTCACCACCATCCCATCGATCCTTCCGCTGAATTCCTTCACGTTGTTACGTAAGAAAGGCAATTCCTGTGATTTACGATGTTCTAGTCTATTCACCGTCGGGTATGGAATCTTCCTACGAGTGCTCTACGCATTGAAATGCAACCAGTAGAGTGGCGAAGCTCTCAAGGTCAGCCGGAATTCACAATTCCGGCTAGTAAAAGGATCTTCCCAAGATTCTAGCGATTCTCTTCCATACATGCATGTCGTTATGGTAATTTTGATCCTCAACGATGCTCGCATGCGCCCCGAATTTCGCGAGGACGCAGCACAATGCGGGAGCTTCGCCCTCTTTCAAGTACCTCCACGATCTTTTCTTGCCATTCGTGGACGGGTTGCGCGGAAACGACGAATAACAATGTTGCAGCTAAGTAGTTCCGAACACTAATAAGCATCGTTTGCTGCAGAGAAGCGTTAGCCGGCCGGAAACTCTGTGCCGAAATGACAAAAGACATGCAATTTTCTCCTTCCACTTCGTGAAATAAAATCGTACATTCTCGGCTTTTAAATTTCTACAATGTTTTCGTAGAGGTGCAGATAACGGTGCATCCAGAACCGTTGTACCAGTGGAGGACCGTTAGCTCTGACTCGAAATATGTTAACACACGTATGTTTCAAAGTTTATGACACGTAATTTAGCAAATGAGTTTGTAGCCCCGAGTTGCCTGTTCGAAATTCAGTTATTAGGCTTTAATTTCCTCCGCTGAACAGTGGAGCAGGCGCGACGCGACACACGCTGTTCAGCGTATGTAATATCGCACAACAATTTCAGCTTACAAGACCGAGGAAGATGTAGCCCGCGGGAATATTGAGTGGAGAGATGTCGAGATCTGGGAGCACGGTTGACACATTAACCTTCTCGCGAGGAGTGGAGTGGAGTGGAACGGGGGTCGGTATCGCGTGGACGGTTCGACGCAGAAACGAAGTTATAAACGAAGCCGGTGTGGCTCGAATAAAAATCAGGGGTTGAGGATGGTTACGGCGGCGTGGCGCGGCGCGGCGTCCCCGCGACGGAAACCTGGGATGAAAACTCGATCAGCGTCGTCGTGGGTTGGCGGACCGCAGGGCGCTGGGGAAAAGGGGATGAAAGTCGTTTCTCGATGGACGAAGGGTGTCCACCACCGCGATCTCTTCCACGGCCGTAGGTACATACATACACCGACAGTGAGGATATCGTAGCTTTCCACCAGATGGGCGGGGGGGGGGGGGGGGGTAGAGGGTGGACAAGGCCGTGGGTTGATTTCAAATGGTCCTAGATTTCCAGGGGTGAATAAAAAAGGAGAGGTCTTGGGGAAAGTGAAACGAATTTCTGTGGCAACCCTTCTTTTCTCTGCGATTGTTATTTCTGTCCCTTTCCTGTGGTTCTTAGAGGGACGATACCCGGGATGAGTTTTATGAGAGTGATGGAGATCAACCGAAACATAGGAAAGCAGAGTGTGGGTGGGAAGGTAGAGCGGGATGGGACAAAGGGGTTGGGAAAATCCCGAAGGAATGAGAATTTCAATGCGGATCGTAGTCACGGATGATGATCGATCTTCTTCGGTGGTTGGCTATCAGGCAGCTATTCAGGCAGGGGCTGAAAGTGCTTTGACCGTTGCCTTCGTTCCACGGATTCTCGTCTTTGGGAGCTACCGATGCCGTCGATGCTCTCGCAGAATGAATAGCTAAGGAGGAAATTTGTTAAAGGGAAACGAGATTTGATAGTGTTGCTAGGGCCCTTTCTATCCCCGCCGCCGTTGCCGCGCGCGGTGTGTCTTTTCCTCTCTTTCCAGACAGAAAGGTGGCTTGGGGAATTCGCGAATTTTTGCCGAGCTAACGGCGTGAATTTCCATCGAAACGCTTCTTATCGGTGGCGATCGATTCCCGCTCAGCCTTTGGTATCAGAATCGCAGCTCTCGAAGGTGTTGCGGCTTCGTATAGCTCAGCGACGACTCGTGGAAAACGGAATCCTTTCAATTCCACGGAATTTCTTTTCATTCTGTAAAGAGCCGCTGGCGAGATCGCAGCCGAGGGAAGGGGTTGAAAACAGGGATTTACGTATAGCGCGATGACACCGTTCCACCTTCGGTCTACAATTCCTAACGTTTCTCAACCAGTCCTCTTCAGATTCTGTGTTGCGTCAGATTCGGGGAAGTGGATTAGGAGAATATTTCGTCCAAGTGTCGATTCTTCCGGACGAAAGGGACGTCTGAGCATGAAAAAGTTAGCACGATCGCGTGTAAAAGTTTGAAAAAGTAATGGAATTCGTAGGCGAAGTAAGGATCGGTGTGCCGAGGGAAAAGGAAGTCGGTGGTTCATCGATCTTTCTCGCGAGTGGTATCAGGACGGCATAGCGCGGAGGCGCTCGTGGCTTTCGCCTTTGTTGGTGCTTCCCGGTCCTTTCTTCGGCCCGTCGAAACCAGGTGGTTTTGAAATATCCAATGCAGTAGCGGGATCTCTCCTTTCAGGCTTGGCTCGGCCATTGCTGAGGAGTTCACCACCTGCACGATCCAGGCCCGGTATGCACCGGGTATTCGGTATAAAAGTACTTTTTCCCAAGGTCCGTTTGGCCAACATCGAAGTTTCAAATGAGTTTCCTTTGAAATTTAACTCTCGCTAGCAGCCTGAAAGCATCGACTCGTGCGTTACCAGATACACGTGTCTGTAGAAACTCGATGGAGGCGGACGGCGTCGAACGTAGAATTGAAAGTTTACTCGAGATTTCCGCTCCAAGTAGAAATAAAAGGATCTCGGTTAGTAGAGAGGCAAATATTTGGTCTATCGCATAGATTTCTGCCGGTGGGAGGAGATCTTTCACCCACGTTTCTCCCTAGTCCCGTGCTAAAGAGTCGAAAGATGCTAGAAAATTGATTCTAATCCCATAAATTCAGAGAGCACCTTTGCAATTTTAAGGGAATTCTTAAGTGTGGCAGTTAAGTGCATAACGTTGAATAAGCAGCGGGCGAAGAAAGGAATTAAGAAGCGGAGGAGGTAGGGAAGGGGAGAGGTTGGAATATCCTCTGCTGGAAACGAACGCTCTGAGTCAACGGGTTCTTCTCTCAGATGATCCTGGCATTCATTCTCCGGAAAATTATCGAGTAATCCTCTTTCGCTGTAATAATACGGTACAAACGATGAAATCCAGATATATTTCGTAACCTTCGCCGATTTCCTTCAGCCCTCTTAAGGAAATCCACCAGCACTGAGCTTGCAATAAATTAACTGCTATAAAACCTATCCATCCTTAATCGTGCCCGTTTCGTTGCTCCGTTACCTTATTTTCTGCTATTATATTTTTCTTGCATCTCACTCTTCAAAAGTAACGACAAAACCGAGCTCGCTTGACCGAGAAAACAAAATCACAATCTCTCCAGCAACTTATTTTCTTTTTCTATGGAACGATTCAACCCTCGGACTAAAAAGTTTAACCCTTTCTCTTTGCAGCCAGTCTCTGTTGGAAGACTTTATCCTTTTTTTTTCTCTTGAGCGTTTACCCGACGTAAGAATGAAAGTTTTTAATTAAAAATTGAAAAGTCCACCGAGGGAAACAGACGAAACGGGCGGTGGTGGATAACGCGGATGCACGACGAACAAAGTTGAACGCCGCGCCGGCGCATGTTTCGGCGGAAGTGGAACGAAATAATGATAGACCGACGTAATCGTGTTCCTCGATCACAACGGGCCTTGATAGAACTCGATACTACGTTAAGCGTTAAAGTAGCTTGAGCTAGTAGCGAATTACATGCGCCGTGCAGGCTAGAGCATTAAGCTAAGTTCGAAGCTCCGCTTAAATTTTCAACGAAAGTGGAAGGGAGTTACTCTAAGTCAGGTTTACTGGACTTACCTAGGGAATTTGGCTGGTGATAATTAAGGAATGGATCCTGGGGGATTCCTCTTCCATTAGAAGTAAACAGAATAAGCTAATGAAACGCTTTGTACGCAAAATTTGTCCATTCACACTGCGTAATCAGGATCTTCTCGTTGAGCCTCGTTCTTCTTTCGTTCCGTCGTTTCGTTGACATTGCAATTAATTAATTGCCAGTGATTGAGATATGTAATACCTACTATTCGCGCAAAGCCTACTTGAATACTTGACCAGTAGCTGTAATTGATAGTGATACTAAAACTGAATATTTGGTAATAATTCTGGACCGACTGCCGTGGATGAAGGATGGAAATCGTTCTGTTGGAAACGCTGAGTGCTCGATATCGAGTTGTACAAAAAGCATGATTCAGGGAGAAAAAAACGAGCCTGTTGTTCTGAATCCAGAACGTTCAACAGGGGGTCGGCTCTTTCGGTGTCACAGGATGGAACCATCAGCGTTTCAGTATTGTGGAAAACGCCATCGGTAGACCCGACGGCCACTTACCGGCCAGGACAGAAAAATTGTAGCCTATTCCCAGCGAAACCGTTGAAAGCGTGTAAAATAAAAATTCATAGCCGGACGGACTGGGCGTCCGGATTTTTCTCTGGTCGACGCGCAATTCTCGCCGTCCCGTCAATTGTGTGCCGCCCTAAAAGCATCGCCGCGAATGAAACGTAAATATCGTTCTCATTATTCAAAAATATCATACCGCTCCGCTCCGTCCATCCGAATCCTGACATTCCGTTGATTAATGATGCGAAAACTCTTCTCGCCGAATTACACGTTCGCGTTGTTTGCGTTTCGCTTTTGTCAGCTGAGCACCGCGCACCGGCGTAAAGCTGGCTCTTAACGCAAACACTCTTCCCCGCAGATTTTATGTAAAAACCGAGAAATGACTTTTCAAATTTACGACAATTGCGCGTTACGACAGCTGCTCCCGTTTCAAACACGCCAACTACGAGGGCACGTATTTCGGATTCGTTCGGTGGAGCAATCAGCCGACAACTGTCATTCTTTGGGCGAAAGCGTATAATTTCCAGCGCGGGGAATAAGCTTGTATGTGGCGGAGCTCGAACTATGTTACGTGTAAATTTTTTTCACCCACCTTTCTACTCTTCTTCTCGTTTCACTGAATTCCCCTCTGGGCTCTTCCTTTTTCGAGCTGATGTCAAAAGCAAAGATGATAATCAAAAGCCGTTTGTAGGCCCTTCAATGAAATTTCCCTTTTATACATGAAAACACTAAACGAACGTACAACCGCTGTACAAAAAGTAACGAGCGCAACATTCGACCGGCAGAATGTCTGACTGAGATAATTGGATCGCGATATACAACTCGTATTTCATAATTGAAACTGAAATGAGTTCGCACAATTTATTAAAAATTTCGTTTCACGATATAAGAATACAGTCCTTCCTGGATTATTTTCACGTTACTTCTGGAACGAAGAGAATGAATGAGAAAACGTGGCTAACTTTGACGACCCCGCTTCGACCGAAAGTGTTTTCAACTTTTAAGTAGCTTAAGATTTTAAGTTCAATAAATATTTATCATTTATTTATTTGCGCTTTTATCAGCGAATCAAACTTTCCGGAATACATATTCGGTCAGGGGATAAGAGAACAGAGTGAGTAGCGGCTGATGGCTGACTCGTACATTCCACTACTACTGTGCGCTGCCGTCGACTCGGTCATAGACCATTACTACTGCGTCAGCATATTCCCGCGGAATTCTACTGACGAAATGGTAATAATGTAGGGTGGCTGGGATCGTCGTAAAACTTCTTCAACCGATTTCTGATAATCGCCTTACTCTCCATCGGTAGAGCCACGCGAACAACAATACAGATCGTTTTAATTAAAATCCAATTGGTGCCCTGAAAGTTAGTAAACAAGCAATCGCGAATCGTTTCGTGCGATTATCCCCGCGTGTGCTTCCGCTTGCCATAATTCTGTTTCAGTTTCATCGGTTCAAAGGTATGGGGAATAAAGTGGAGAGGAAGGAAGATAACAGTAAAAATTTCTGATTCCTCAGCGGAGGGAAATCTCCGACGTAAACGTTTCCATTCCCTCTCGGTTGATTATTACGCGGTGGCGTAACGTTGACAAGTCCAGAGGGGGCCAGAAGCACGGCAAATGACGAGGGAACGTTGAAGAAAGGAAATGGGAGGCGAAGTGGCTGGAAAGTGGGCTCATCAGTATGCAAAATGCAGAAGTCGCGAGGGGTGCGCGCGTGGCCCCTCGTGTCCTCCATTTGCCCGACTGGCAGCCACTGCCACAACTCTGTGCAGTGTTGAGCCACCTAAACTGGTCGAAAGGTATCCTGGCTGTTCCTTCGAATTCTTAGGTGCCATCTGAGGGCAGCTCGAACGCGTACCGGCCAACTTTTCGCGTCGTTCGCTGTGTTCGCTTCTCGTCCATCATGAGAGTTTGCGTTTTTAACGCGTTCAACGCGGTTGCAACTGCACCGTTTTTCAGCCGACGTAAAAACGGTCCTCGCGGAACGTGTGCGCGCGTATCGCGGCTGGCAAAATTATCCTTATTGCACCGGTCGTTGCTTTCTCTCGTGTTTTCCTCGATTCGTGTCCCCGTTCCGCCCTATTTTCCGTACATTCTTATTTCTGCCTCCATCTAGTCGCTTCAGACACATCTCCAGAAAGATGTCTTTTTTTTATTTCCCCTTCCTTCTCTCACCTCTCTCGCCTCTTTCTCTTTTTCCTCATCTCATCGTCTGCGTACAGTTGCAACTCCCTCCTGACGCGCTGGAGAGGCATCTTTGATGTCCTAATGAAGTTAGTTCGCTAAGAAACTGCGTCGACAGTTAGATTCTGTTCCTCTTCTCCCTTTTCTGCCTTTGCTTTCTTACCTAGCGGAGCTTCATCGTCTCGCGTTAACCGAGCTTGCTCCTCTCGCGTTCCAACACCAAACGGAAATACGAGTCGCTGAGATTTCTTTCGCAGCTGGATTGCGCCGCCGGAGATGGAAAACGCGTGGCTTTTTATTTATCAAACGGCACGCGATAGGCCTTTGCGTTCTAGCTACCGGCCGAGAGGGAGAGAGCAGCTCTCTCGCTGTATAATTAAGTAGCCTCGTTTGTACCGGAGGCATTAGCCTCTGTTTAGACTTGTGAATTTTAAATCGCCAGCATGCCGACCCGCTTGAAAAATTAATACACACCTTAAGGAGGAGCGGAGCGGCGAGATTGAGAAACGGGGAGGATAAATTCATGACCTAAGTACATGTTAGCGTTACTCTAGCCGGAATAATTATCACAATCTCACGAGCTTTCGACGGAGCAAATAATTCTCGCTGCCTCGATCAACAAGCTTCAGCGTTTCTCGCTTCATTTCAAAATGTACCTAAGTTGCAGCTTTCCATTTCATATTCCTCTCACAATATTTAATTGTGTTTTCTAACAATCCACTGTTTAAGTACGCAAAATCTTGAGGTTTCTTGTTTGTTGATAGTATAAAATTGAATTTTAAATTCCATTTTCCTTACGAAAATATTCAATCTATATTCATTAAACGGCTTGTTTTGGAACGCGGGGGAACATGAAAAATATACATTGTGGAAGTCCGTATCTAAATAAGCTGGGGGTTGCGCCCAGGTGATAAGATTGGTGGTTCGATATATGTACAACAGTTGTCCGCGAGCAGCGCCCGAGTAAACGTAAACGAAGTGACATAATAGTCACGTGTTACAACCAGACGACAGTCGTGTGCAAATTTAATCCAGCCCCATTCCCAGAGAGATACCACATTCATTTCGCCAAAAAGCCTGGTGGAGGTGAATAGTGAAAAGTAAACTCGAGGAAATTGGTTGGCACGGTGCAGTTGTGAGATTCGTGTGACATACACGAAAGTGGGATAACAACTATCATTATTGCAGAAATCCCATCCCTTCGGGTACTTGGTTCAGTCCTTAAACAGCACCGCGGGAGTTAATTGAATCACGTGCGATACGACCAATCATAATTCGATGCTGTTGGAACGGGCAAGCCGATATATTCCATAACTTCGTGTTAGCCGGCGCTGCTATTGTATGCAACAAAGGAAGACACGACAAAGCCCGTGGGGGCCCGAGTTTCAGTCTCGGTGCATCCGGGGCTGCCTATAAGGCGGGTAAATTGGAATAAGGAGGATGGACGTGCGTCATAGAAAAAGGTGGAAATAATTAAACAGCTCGGGCGTGGCTGGTGTGAAAAAGTAGAATCTACTGTGAAATAAGATTGGGTTGCTTGTCCTACTCACGTAGAGACACTATAATAAGAGTCTGGACACGCGAAGGCCACTTTCGATTGGTCCGCCATTTTTCGTCTATTCCCGCTGATTTTTAAATCTGTCTATCATACCAAGATAATGAAGATATAAAGTAAAAAAACAAATCTTGTGTTCTATTTGATATATGTTATTTTATTATACCTTAAAATATATTTTTAAATAAATTTTAAGAGTAAGATGGTGTATAACTCTTTCTCTCTCGGAGGATTTAGACCAAACATGGCGGACAGTGGCTCGTGTCTAGACTCTCAAATTATAGTGTCTCTATACTTCCGTGTATGTAAATTGTGTGATATTCAAGAGACGTCGTGGTTACCAGGCCTCTTCGATATACATAAAATCATCCCAGATTCTCGCAGTCTTCCTCGCTTTCGCAGAGAAGAGTAACCTTTTTGATACTCATTTCCTATACCTCAACCCCCGAAAAGACGCGAGCGTTCGTTCGTGTTTAAATATACCAGCAATCTAGGTATAGTATTCTTGAAAACTGCATTACGGTGGCCCGTGTTCAACCGTCACCGCAGAGGAGAATGAATTTCCCCTCGATCCTCTCGGACCAGCCGTTTTTTTCTTCTTCTCCAGCGGTTAGTTTTCTCACTTTCGCGGCCCGTCGCGTCGGACGTAACGAACGACTTCGGCCTGTTTTAAATTACGCAGGGAGTTGGAGGTGCACGGTTAATCGAACGGCATTATTGTCTCGGTCGAAGCAACGTGTAACGCAAGGAAGGTAATCGATAAAAGCTCAGTGACCTGGGACCATTGTTGGTCACCGATTAGTTTAGGTTAGTCGAGGTCAGGTTTATGCCGCGCCCACATTTCCCACCGAAAGCGTCGATCTAGCTGCGCTTCTCACGCTTCTGCACATCGCGTTCTTCCACGCCCATAGAGTTGCAGGCTTTATGGAACATCTAAAATTCGTTTTTCCGACACAACAATTCCGAACTGCGTGTGCATTCGCCTGTAAATGTACCTTGGGATTATCGCCTGTCTTGATCCGTGCGAAACGAGAGAATGCTGGACGGAAATTTCGTCGAGAGCGCACGAATAAAGACCGTGACCGGTCCAGCTGTGCATGTCCGAGTTGAAAAGCAAATCCCTTCGATGGATGAGCGAGTACTTGGCTCGTGTTGGAATAATCGAGGAATCGTGAGTTAATTATTCGGACTTGGAGGAGTTGGAAAGTGGCGTGGTTGTCGAAAGGTTGGCAAAATCACCAACGAGTCGTCCTCCCGCGTCGCGTAATCCGCTTCGACGGATAGACGGCTCGTGTATGCCATTCCCCCGTCGCTGGCACAATTTTTCCGCAAACGATATTCGACTTTCCTCGATAAATGAAATCGGATTAAAAAACGGACGGCAAGCATTTTCGTATTGGTCTATGCAAAAAATTGCCAGCTTTCCTCTGTGTACTGCATCGGTGCTGGAACAGTCGGCAACGACCAGGCACCTGTCTCTCATTGCTTGCGACAACAAATTAATGATTTATCGTACGAATAGGTACTTGAATAATTCTCAAATGAGGAGTCGCAGTTTGATAAGCATTTGCAATGGTAGCGAGCATATGGCTCGAAGGGGCGACCTTAATACAAATGGTACACCACTAAAGTAAAAACTAGTTAAAGAACTGCGATGCACCGTGGCTCTGAATGCCCATCGAAGCAAGTCCAAATGGATTTCGTTTCATTTGAACGTTCCCTGCGCTCCGAGAGTGCCGTCGAAACGGATGCTGGACGAGAAAAGATTTCCACGAAGAATTCATTTGCGTCGGAGGCAACAGGCATTACACCGACGCGAATGGCATGCCGGGGAATCAAAAATTTCCCGGGTCGCGTCGGTCGAGGCGACACGGAAGCATCTAATTTAAGAAGGAAGGCCGGGGGGCGAGTGGTGTCGCGTGTATGCGCTCGATCTCCATCTCCATCCAGGGGGTTGGCCGTTGAGGGGGTAGCGCCGGAGCCGGAGTCGGAATGGGGCGCATAAGGCAGCTCCTCGAGGAGGGCGCGCTGAACGAGCAGCGAGGCTCGTAAGGTTGCGGCGAAACGACTTGGTAGCAGTTGCATTTTTATCCAGCAGACTGTGTCGACGTGGCAGATGAAAGCGGTTATGCCGGCTCCGTATATTGCCATCCTTTTGTCTCCTCGCCCGCGCCGCGACGCCACTACGCCGCTACACCCCGTGAGAGAGAAAACCTCGCGCCTTTTCCCGTCCTTTCCCCGTCTTTTCCGTTCTCGCTCCTCTTCGCCGCGACCTCAAAGCCAGTTCTATTTCGGTGCCATCCAACTTATACTCGAGTAAACTGGCATACGACCAAATGCCGTGATACACCGGCCCCGCCACGCCGTACATTCTTCTCACCCCTAACGTTATGACCTTCGCCGTAACGCCGTCGACCATTACGCTCCACCGTGTGCCGCTTACGTTATTATTGTATAAATCAGCCGCACGCGGCGCCTGAATCTCTTCTCGTTATATCTGACACCGATATCATCTCGCAGGCTCTCCTTCTACCTTCCCCTAGACCTGCCCCCTTACGGCGACGAGAAGGTGTTCGTCAAATCGTCGAAACGAATTGAAACGTCTCGCGACGATAGGCAGCGGTGGCAATTTCGAATTGGGTACGTGGGCCCCATCGGAAACGCTGCGGTTGCCCAGCGTCGATTTAATTACCGATTAATCCACGCTTCTTTTGTTCCATTTTGAATAACGCCCGGCACTGGTGTCGGCGGACACGGGCCCTGTATCGCCACGGTTGTTTTAATAACGACGATAAATCCACGGCTGGCTGAATGTACCCGAGGCAAAGACTAGTATCTCTTTTTGTCACCGACGGATTATTGCGCTCTACTCTCGTAGCGCGGCGAATCGCCGCGAAGCGGCTTCGATCCCGGTAGCTGGATATTACGACATTATTAAAAATCACGGGCCCGGGCTCGGAACGATTGCAATTTAGATTCCTCGCCTTTTCTGGAGCTTGGACGAGTCCTCGATACTCTCTCCCAACAAATCATCTCGGGCCGAGATCGTTTGTTCTCCGCATTTCGGGGGCTCGCGCTCTCGCGAAACGACCAATGGGAAAATAGTAACTGGATGCAGATCGGAAATGACTGCAGCCTGATAACCGGATATCTAATATCCCACCGTTTGGCCTGTCGCCCGACGAAAAATACGAGCGATCGGATAAGCCAGTGTTCGCTGACCATATTCGACCTAGCACGCGCTGTTCTCCCTTCTATCGTTGATCCTCCCTTAGCCACCCGTCACAGCCGTGTCCTTAAAGTCGTGGGAAATATTAATCGCGACGAGGAAGGTGGCTCGCCTTTTTCAAGAGTCGTCGCCGTTCTCCTCGCCCCGAGAGTCGCGCAAACCTTTGCTCATTATAAGACGAACGGAAGTCTGAAACGGAATGGGTTATCAGAGGGAATTGTGTAGCGAGGGAGTAAAAAGTAACGTTTTTCAGCTTCAATTCCTTCGAAACGGCGCGACGCCTGGCTAAAATGGAACGCCAATCAATACTTTCGTGTACTTTACATAGGCTAAGTAGTTGTTTAATCGGGTATTAGAGTTTTTGTCAATGAAATCGTGTTTCGCCACCTATATCTACCATCTGGTTTGTGTGTCGATCAATGGTCGGCGAACCTTCATCGATCAAATCTGCAATTACATTTAATCGAATGATAGAACGTCTGTGAATTCTATTACCCGTCTACAAACGAGATTCAGAGCGCTAAAGAAGGATAATCTGATGTCCATCAGAGGAAGAGAAAAAGCAGACAGGATGGTACATCGATCAAAGTGAAAATACATTTGCCGGTAGAATGACTGTTTTAAGGCAAACTACGCGAGAGGAATTAAGGGGGAAATTCTTCGCCGGGGTGGCAGGCGGGAGGAGAAAACTCATAAGAATTGATGAATCAGGCTACGGGAAGCGGGGAATAGTTCGCGAGTTGAGAAACTCGTGAATTTAACTGAGTAATCAGTAAACTCCTATTACCCGCCCTTTCCCGTACCTTGGCAAAACGGGGGTGGGGATTAATTATTTAGCCCGGAGCAATAAGATATGTCAAAGGTGGCTCTAACTATGGAACACAGAACTGCTGGCCGAGTTCGTTGCTGCGTTTTATTAATGGAGCTTGCCAGTGACATAAGAAAATCGCGATTTTATTCCCGCTGCAAGAAAGAATAATTGCATCGTATATTAACTGGACTGGCGTTTAAATTACTCGGCGAATTGTTGTAACGATAAAAATAGCGATCTACCCTGGCGTACGATCGCCCACGCCTAATAAAATTATAACTGCATAAATATCAGCCCGTTTCCCTCTACCACCGATAAATGGAATTCACGTTACCTCGTCGCGGAAATTTCGAACTTCTCCACTCTCCATCCGCCCTCTCTCTCTCTTCTCTCTCTATGTCCCTCTCTCTCTCTTTCTCTCTCGTCAGGGGAATGGAGATTTTCACGTGTTGCTCCATTAAATTCCACCTCTGTCCCCCTTCCCCCTTCATCCGAACTTTCTTTTAACAGTCCCTATTCTTTATCTCGGCCATAGGGTAACGACGTCGTAACATGTTACTACGTTATGTATTACGATGCTCGTAACACGGGTGTAAAGTAGTCAGCCAGGAAGGAAATAAGTCGTAACAGAGCGCTGATTTACGGGCCGCAAGTGTGCATTCCGCTGGCCTCAGTTTTAAGGGGCAGACCGCATTTGTAGCCGTACATATCGAATGAGCCTATGCCTCGCTCTACTGACGAATGCGCATCATTAGCGGGCAACTTTTACGCCTCGTACCGGAGTAGTTGCACTTATCGAGCGATCGATGCGTCTCGTTCCCCAGCGTGGCTGTGAAATAGCGCTGTCTTATGGGATAGCAAAGCGACAGAAATTACAGAAATTGCAGAGAATAAATTCTAAAGTGTGGTTTCTTGTCACGTTTAGGACTTACGGTAATTCCATTACGGTGTAATTTCAACAGGGATTTTCCTCGGTTCCAGGTGTCCTGGATGAGAACCAAGGACCTTCATATCCTGACGTCAGGGGACAACCTGTTCAGCTCGGACTCGAGGTTCGGGCCTCAGCACACACCAGGTAGCGACGCGTGGACCCTCAGGCTGGACAACGCGAGGAAGACAGACTCTGGCAGGTACGAATGTCAGGTGAACACCGAGCCCAAGATGATGTATGCTGTTCAGCTGTCCGTGCGAGGTAACTGCAATTTCTCCTCTCCTCTTTATTTAAACCTGCCCACTAAATTCAATTACCTCTAAGCTCGTCATTGTTTAATAACCTTAGTACCCGCTGTTTGCGCAAAGAATTGTCGGTACGTGCAGACTGTATCCTTTAAAAGGTCGTGACTGGTAACCGCATCAGAATCATCTCGTTGCAATAGTTAGGCTGGTAATTAGAAAATTGGTAATTAATTTGGTGTTAGCGTCATGGTTTCGTCAAGATTCGAAACGGTGGGAATGGGGAAAAAATGTTTCGTCAGTATTCGTCGAGCTATCTGGAAAGTTATCCACTCGTATCTGTCCAAGTGTTCGCGATCGTGTATGACAAATTGCATTTTAATGATCGCCCATTGCACTTTTGCTTTTAGATCCTGACAAACCGGAGGGTTACGACGAGCCACATTCTCAGCAGACACGTATAAGTAAGTGCGCATCACGGGGACCAAGGTTTATTTCTGGATAGTAGTTTGCTGGCACAAGCGTTTTCCTGGCTTCATTGTAGTCGACAGTGAAACGTACACGGGATAAATTTAACGACCAGCCAATCGAATCGAACGAATCGACGAGAAACGCAAGAATTTGAATCACGAATGAAATAAAATTGGAGCCCGCTATGTGGAGAAGAATTTCAGGCATGCAAGTAAATAACTCTATAATTGCGAGTTTTTATACATTCCGGCGATAATGAAAAATATTTTCAATTAAACTCGCGCGTCGAATTGTCGTTTTATTGCAAATTTCTCAGCGCGTATTGACAGTGGGCACCAGATATATGTATGTAGGTAGGTACGCGTGTCAACAATGCAAACATCCAAAGTTTCGCGCGTGCAATCTATTCACTGGAATTATTCCTAGCATTTATAAACACGGCACTGTTCGATCATCAATGAAATTCTGACCAAAAATGTCATCCCATAATAGAATCACTTTCGTATGGGTTACAAGTATGATATCACTTTAACGCGCACATTTCTACAATATTTTGTTTCATGAGAATAACCGGAAATTTGTTCCACTTTTACGCCACGCCCTAATTAGATGTCGCACAGCGACAAAATCGTTGTCGTCCGATCAACCGACCAATACAGCTACCTATAAAGAAATAATAGTACATTGCGTGACAAGGGGGAGAAGAAAGCGATTTTGACGAGCGGGAAGTTTGCTGTCCGAGCGCAGCGAGGGCAACACTTCACGCGAGGCAAAATTGCGTCTCTCTCTTGTCACGCACAATACTTGTTTCAACACCTGCATGAAAGGTGTGTTTTGGATAGACTGCTGAGCAATTCGCAAAAAAAAAATAGGCATGTTCGATTGCTTCTTTATTCTGTCGAAAGATAATAAATAGGGTAAACCAACCAGTGAGTGACCGAATTGTTGAATTTATGGATCATTGAAATTAGTACTTGAATATATTTATGTAGAAGAATAAAACAACTGTTGAACTTGTAATTTTTAAAAAAAAGTTTATAAAATGCCAAACGTGTAGAAGCCCAGTAAATGACCGCATACTTTTAATAAGAATTGTACTTATTAATGTTTGCTTAATACGCATAACTAAAAATATGGGATATTAAAAGTGCAACTACTTAGGTATACTCTATTTATAAACATATAATATTTTTAAATTTATAATTAACATTTAGTTGCCTAATGGTCATTCACTGGTATGCGGTCAATTACTGGTTGGGTTACCCCACTTGTATTTATTTTCCAAGAAAATAAACTAGAAAAACTGCTTCCGTTAATGATTCTAATTTGTGGTTATCTCACCACTCCATAAATTTGTTGTATGTACATTGTCTCGTACAACTTCGTATATGTCGGTCGTTTTGTTTGAATTTCAAACCAGTTTGTTTTTTTGTTGTATCGCACGTACCTACGATGTCGCAAAAAGCAATGAATAATTTCGACAAAGACATCTTGTTAACTAACCACAAAAGCGGTTACAAATAGTATTCTACAGCCGATCGTATTTGGACACTATCGCATTATCGTACGACCGACTGAAATCGGTGGGTTGAACGACAACGATTTTGTCGCTTTGCGACGTCTAATTAGGACGGGGCGTTAAGTAGGAATCATCCGAATTTCACAGAAATACACTTTTTCGTTCTCTCGTTTATTTCGTCAGGGGAGAATCTACGTGACTTGTAATTCACGAGACTTTTATTACACTTTGGACAGTATCCTTTAATTTCCTGTTCAATTCTAATTATGCAGTTCACCTCTAGATGTAAAGTTGCGCAATTTACCGACGATTTCGCGGAAGCCAGCTAATTTTTGAGGCAGGAATTACGCACAGCTTTTACGAGCGATATCAGAACGCACGTTTGTAACTGCTCGTTGGTGTTCGCTGGTACATGGTTACTGGGTAACTTTTGGACAAGCGAATTATTAGATATTTCTGTTGTTCCCTGCGATAGTCTCTAGGAAAAGCTAGCAGATATATCACGCGAAACTTTGTTAGTGGATTTGCATATCCCCGGCGCGGCGCGCGGAAGGTATTCAGTCGTTCTCAGGACGATACTTAAATTTCCGTTCTGAAATGTATAATTAGTATCGCGTAGATTGTAGCGTTCCGAGCTATAAAGTTATGAGACCGATGGGAATGTCTGAAGTGATTTTAATTCGAATTCTTCATCACCATTCCTGTTTCGAGGACAGTTGCGCGATGCAATCGGCGCACGACGCCCCATAAATATACAAGGATCGATCGAGAATTTTCAATTTATGAATACTTGATATTAATGGAGCCTTGGTGCATTTCCTCGAGGAGGAGAAGGATGTCGCGACACCTTTATACACCGTTAGCCCGTTAAAAAATCATCCGACGGACAGCTTTTTACTTCTCTGCCGGGCCCAGCCGACATCAATCACTTAAGGATAAGTGCGCTTCTTCGCTGGCTTTGACGGCCGGGATCTGTCGTCGATTCTTCTTGCACCGTCTCACTAGACGCTTCATAATTCTTCCCAAGTTCCATCATTTCATCCTGGAGACGCGAGATTTCTGGACCTCCTCTTTATTGCATCTAACCCCCCCCCCCCCCAACCCCCCCCCCCCCCGCCCCCTCCCAGATATTCTCTCCATTCCCGGTCGAACAGTCGTGGAATTACTGTCAGAAACTAAAGGCGACAGTTCCATCTCGCCTCCCTGCAGTCTTAAAAATACCCACAGCAGCTATCAATAACAATTTGGAACACATAATCGAGAAAGTTTCCACGGCGAAACGGGAACGCAAAGAAAGCAAGAGCGTCCATGGAAAAGCAGCCTGCCGCGGCGTGTACAGTAATAACGGCATAACGTAATATTTCGCCGAGGAGAAATGCAGTTCCCCGGGGATTAATTCAAGTCTAATAGGATTATCCTTAATCCCGGTAGTCCTGGAAAACCTCCTCCGTCCTTGGGTCTTTTTCCTCGTCACCTCGCCGTGGCCATAACTGAGCCTCGGAGCACTCGGTGAAGAGAACGTTGCGTTAAATGAGTCTCAGCCGTGGCCCATTCCTCTGAATAATGTACGCGTGTCTCGGTATTATTGTCCGTACACCATAGGACATCCTCCTCTCCTGACACACGCTCCTCCGCTTCCATTGTTTTTCCCTTTGCTCGTAATGAATTATTAGAGCCTGCGTCGCCGGCGCTGTCGTCGCCCCGAGAACAAGACGGCCCTCGTGTCTGTTCACACTTAAAACTCCAATTTCCGCACGAGAATCTCGCTACCGAGGGCAACCGACGACGAGCCATCTCCTTTCTTCCCCTTTCACGGCTTTCTCCGCCGTCGACCTCTCCTTCTCCGCCCAGCACCGAGGCCAGGAAAATAGGTCGAGTTTTAATATAGCGGCGGGACTTAAGGCTCGACTCGGGGTAAGTGAATCGTAATTGTGATCTCTTTGGCGCGTCGTTCCGTCTTTGACTGCTCAAAAGGGGATTTTCAGGGCTACTCGGGGCTCCTACGATCATTCGCGCGAGATTCTTCCTGGGATAGAGAGGATCGTTTCCGAATTTAGCGAGTTTAAAGAACCTGTAACGTTTGGACTGTTAGCGTTAAAGGTTTTTCAGAATCGATTTTCCTTGGTGTGTTAAAGCCTCTGGTTCGCGGAGAGAGAAGTCGGTTGCTTTGATTTTAAGCAGCAATTGGAGCGGACACGGTGCTTTCGCGGCGTCACGGTTATTAAGCGAATACTTGCTCTGACCCTTTAAATTAAAATGTACAAATTTGACAGTACGTAACGAGGAACGTTCTACGGCGTTCCTCGTCGCTATTTTAACCTGCACTATTTTCCATTGTAGTGCTCAGCGGTGAACCGGGCGCGAGAGGAAACGAACAGCTCGTTCGGATTAATTAGAATTATTGCGTTAGATTAAGTCAGGCTCATTGCGGCAATTCCCTTTCCTCGTTGCATACTCCACTCGTCTCTCTGCAGGATATTAAAAGCGGAGAAGGGATTACGTCAATTATAAAGTGTTCGCGATACGTCACGCCGGCTGATGCTGTCAATTAAAAAGTTGTGAAAAGTTCGTTGCCGGCGACGGCCGACCGTTCCGCGGCTTCTTGAACTTCCGCCGGTAATATTTCTACCGGCAACCGTAATTAATTTGCCTCGAGGGTCGTTTTAATCAACAAAATTGAGGGACGAAAATTTGATCTCTTAACGAATTCATCGAGTAACCAAGGAATCTAGTTCTCTTTCGTCCCATCGATTCGTAAAACAAATCGACCTGCTCGTCATTTACACCCACCCGGGAATCCATTTTTCAAACTACCGCAAACACAGAATAGTATTTACTCCCTTTTATCGAACGTTCCATAACGAATAGTTACCTAATTGCTTTCTTGCTGCTCCACGCAACAAGCTGTATTTTCCGGAAAATCTATGCTCTTGCGACCGACGCGATCGTGCGCAGGCAGCCGAGGTCCAAAGAGGGGAACAGAGACTAGCGTAATGAGCTTGACGAATACCATGCATTGACAAACTACTTAACGGCACCTTAAACCCGCGTAATCTCCACACTAAATGCTGTCGGTCTGCCGTATGATATTTGGCTATACATGGGTTGCAGGTTACGAGAGCACAGCGCCAGTGGCGACCATAATGGGTCCTCGGGAGCAGAGGGTGGTGTCGGGGTCGACGATCACCTTGAGGTGCGTCATATTGTCCCCGTATCAGACTCGGCCCATCAGAGGGGTGCAATGGCTTCGAGACAACAAACTTCTAACATTCCAGGTAACGCAGCTTCGTTTAGTCGACTATCGCCGCGAGGCAGGCTCGAAGGAAATTCCTTTAAACATAAAGAAAAACCTGAATTTCCTGTCGTCGAACGGAATCTCGACTTAAGCGAAAGAAACACGAATGTGAATCGTAGCGGCGACGGGAGACATGGCTCGTACCCGGTTCGATTCTTTTCTTTCGGGGAAAATTTTCGTTTACGTGCGCAGAATTTATCGTTTTCAGCAGCGAGGGAGTAGAATCAAAATTATTCGCGCGATTTGGAACGCCTTGAGAGGGGACAATAGCAGAAAGAAAAGCTTTTCCGGAGAAGGAATATTAAATGTTTGCAATGGATTGCGGGAAATCGCTGCAAACTCTGCGCTTTTCATTGATAACAGTTCCGGCACGCGTGAATGTCAATAATTACTGGGCACGATGAAAATGGGGCATATTGAGAATGAAAAATGCATCGATGCCGATCGATGCCGTGATAGTGGACGGTTAAAAATTTATCCGAGACACTTTTGCAATTCATCTCGCCGGATTTGTAACAAAATTACGAATCACTAACGTTTCGGGAGATTTATTTCACGCTCCCTGTCGGTCGCATTTTCCATCGTAATATTCGAGTGGTCCGAAAGCTTCTACACCACCGCGGGGCGTAATATGTATTTTACAGATGAAACGGTAAAAATTGTAAACACCGCGTGTTCCGACGGGTTGCCGAAAAAACTCTACCGCCCGTTCGTCCACCACCCTGCGGGATTGTGCATTGCATTTACCATACACATTGTTTACAGGCTGCGCGAGGGGGTATAAACGTGGAGACCGAGAGAGGCGCAGCTCGTACAGTATCTGAATTGACTTTGGCGTCGTTAACACCGAACGACGTCGGAAAATACTCCTGCAGACCGACGGAGGGACGAACGGACACCGTAATGCTGATGGTCGATCCAGGTTAGCATCGACGTTTCCTAAAAGCAGCGTATTTTAAGGTCCCGGCGATAATTTTCCCCTCCCTCTACTGCACTGGCCGTTGATATAACATTTACAAGAGAAATTCTTGCATTATTCGTCGCGCGGAGCATTATGAGTACCTGAAACCAGCGAACACGAGCATTTATATTTGATTCCCAGCAGCTAAATCGTTGACGCTGCTTAAGAGAAAGAAAAAGAGAAGCAGCGGTGCAGGAGGGAGGAGGAGGGGTGGAGTGTATCTCCATGATCTAAAGTCGCGCTTTAGGATTACTCGAAACACTTTAAAGTTTTAAGGAGGCGGCGGTATTTCACAGCGGAACTATTTGTCTAGCTCAGCCCCTCGGTTCGCCGCGGACGTCGTTTGGGGTCGCAGGAAAGAGAGAAAATGTCGAGGAAAAGGGGTGGCGTGCATGTGTCCGCATGAGAAATAGAGAAAGAAAGGAGGGAAGAAGGAGGGTGGAGAAGTTGGTGTCAGGCGGAGGAAAAGAAAGGGAAAAGGGGTAGAGGGTTGAGGGGTTGAAGAGGAGAGCCGTAAGCACACTTGCATGCGGAATTCACAGGCAGTAGTCTCTATTATCGTGAATTTTCCTTCGGAAGTTATTGCGAGGAAGCGGCGGGACGCACGATGTCGCATTTTTCTCGGGCGACCGACGCCCAGCTACGCCCACCGACCCTCAATGCACGCGTATACACACATACACGTATGCTCGCTACCCTATTCCTTTTCTCTTGTCCCGTGTACGGTTGTAGCGAAACGCGTGATAAATCACAACTCTGCCAACTCGTTTCGTAGTTTCGCAGATTGCGAATTTACGCGGTCTATAGAGGCCGTCCGGGCATCCGCCCCCACGCCGCTACTCCTCCTCGTGATTTGTCCCCACCAAGTAACGTTAGGGGAATCGAGTGTAAGATGCCTGTCTATGAACTCGAAGCCATCGATGGAACGTAGTGTCCTACCTACGTGACGAATGACCGGACGTTAAAAAACTGGGCAAGCTGATGGACCATTTTCCACTCCGAGACCTCAAATTTCGGATAACTTGGTTGACCGGGCGATGAAACGGGCGGGAATCGTCGCTGGTTATATCCGGCGTGCAACATTTCGCGCCTCCACGTAGCCCGTGTTGCAGAGTTATCGATCGCTCTGATAAATCAGAGTTTCGGCAATTCTCCGCACGGTTTTCCAAATTGCGAATTTACGCAGGTTTATGGGTATGGTCGAGTAGCTGCTTCCAAAAGAATTACCGCTCGACCGGAATTAAACGCAACCGTCACCCTGCTTCGACGTCGAGATGATTTTTACGAGCTTACGCGGACGCAAATATCCCCGTAAATATCGCCATAAATACCGTGGAAACTGCGTGTTCCAATGAAACACTCACCCAATCCTATGGGCGGATAAATTCTGAGCATCGGAAGGTAGCGGTTCAAATGGAATTATTAAACAATCACGAAGCTAGGTAGGTTATTCCTATTTCTGACCCGCAATTTAAACGAACAAACACCATTAAGATACTCGAAGCGCCGAATTTTTCCTCTAGGTAATGCTTTCCGCGCATTGGAGAACAGCGGAGTTACATATGCACGCTCAGTAGCGTTTACCAGAACGATAAATCAGAACTTTGGGGAGCCGTTCCGCCGTACTGCAGATTGCGAATTTACGCATTTTATCGCGACTGCGGGGGCGTTTCGATGGGATTAAAGGCGGCTGTCGAGGCGATTTTTATGAGCAGCACACTAACCTACATGGATCGCGTATCGTGTAAACATGACCGACGAAATTGCTCGAGCTCGGAAATCACCGGGAATAGCTAGGAGCTGGTGAATCGATCGTCTTAAATAACGAACGGCTCGGTCGGTTTTATTAATCGATCCCCTGCTTGAACAAAATCGACGTCCCGTGATTAATTAATCGCTGATGTCCGTAAAGGGCGCGGAGAAAAATGACTTTCAACGGGTTTCTGACAAGCATCGACCACCGAAAGCGATCCCCGGTAATTTTTCACGCGGCTGCTGGTACGATTCGTTGACAATTCTGCCTCGGAAAAGGAAACGTAACGGATCGGCGACGGAACACTGTCACCCTGGTTTCCTCCCGAGAGGGGGAAGCTACATTCCCATTAGGAATTGATATACACGCGGAGAATTAGCGTCGACTAAACTGCCATCGATACAGTGCCGGGTAAGAAGCGCACATTTGGCTGATTCGTCGAATACGCGGCGAGATTTAACGACTTTTGAGGAAGCGAATGGGCAAAAAAGCAGTGGAGTACAGTGCCAGTCCGCGGCGCAAAGTCGGCTTTTTGCGCGAGCGGGACGGCTTGCTGTCTGAGCTAATTCTTATGCGATCGTAAATAACGTCGCGCATATATCAAAACTTACAGCGACTTCCCAACCCCTTGGTTCTCGCAGTCGTCGCCGCCGCCACCACCTCCTGCAACAATCCTGTCTTATCCCATCCTCATCCCCGTTGGCCTGCTTCCCTCGGTTCTCTCGCAGCTCCTCCGGCTTCATCTCTCGGTTCGCGCTGCCTCGCGCTCTACGTGCTCTTCGTGCTCTTCGCCGATTGCCAAGCAAGCCTCCGAAGGCGTAGACTCTCTCTCCCCTCGGTGACAGAACCTGCCAGGAGCACTTCCAGCGGCCAGATTAAAGATACAATTCCGCGAATCTATTAATTAAGGAAGTTAATTACGCCAGAATTCAATTTTCCTAATTGCACATCACCGGAGTGTCCTCGTGCTCCTCGTCTCGAGTCTCATCCTCGATATCCTTATACCGACTCCGCTCGAAGGGCGCTCGAGCCTCCCGTCCAAACTTTTTTCCCTTCCTTCAACCCTGTCTCCTTCTCCCTCGCGTCTTCTTTTCATTTCGCTATCTCGGATCAAACGCCCCTCCTCTCTCTCTCACCCTCCCCCCCTCTCTCTCTCTCTCTCTCTGCCATGGAGTGCTCTCGCTTTGAATTTTTTAAGGACCTTCGACGCCGGCAATGCCGAATTCCAGAATTTCCGGGGTAATCTTCCGGAATCTGTTTTTAAGCGCGCGCGAACCCCGGCTCTTTCAAGCTGTTTCGCCGCGGAGATTTTAATATTTGGCCCGTGTTCAGCGTGCGCTATCAAGGGCCGCGTCGGGAAGCTTTTAGCGCTGTTGTGTTCGGATTACGAGTTGGACAGTTTGCCGGTGGAAAAATTTGGCCAACGATTCGGTCGAGCAAGTCTCCGGCCGTAATGACGCGGAAACTCGAGTTAAAACAGTGCTTGCGCTTTACGGCGCGCATTGAAACTACTGCGCAAAAGAATTTCCATCGCTACCCCTGTACGTATGTAACTCGCAACGTAACGAATCGCAGTTCCTCCCAGATTCGTTCGGTAGACCCGTGCACTCGGCAGCGGATGCACATGCGTTATCGGGAAATTAAGATGAGTTAGGGTTTGTTTAGGGGAGGCAGCGTGAACTGGCGTGCTCCCTCCAGGTTTGTATTACGAATTATTGATATGGCTGTGAGAGACCACCAACGGAATCTCATAGTTGACCCTAATAAGCCTTCGAGTCGAGGACAGTTTAAGGCCACTGCTGGCGGCCCTTGCGAATCAGCCTTAAAAGCTCCGATGATCTGGTTCAGCGAGGTTGGCGGGCAGCCTTACTGGGTCACTGGTAGTGGTAATGGATCGTATAAATCAGCCATAAGTGCCCCGCTAAGCTAGCCTACCGAGCTTACCCAAGAACTGTAGATCAGCGCCGGTGCTATCAGACGCTACGAATTAAATATAGAACGCAGTGATTAAAGAAAATTATTAAGGCCGACCGGAGCTATCCGTGGCGTTTGAACGATCCCTCGGGAGAGAGCTTTATTCGCTGTGAATTATCGTGCAACCATTACCTACCATTACCGTCGCTAATTGGACCACGATCATTCGCGTTGCTCTTTTTCTGCCCGTCAAGCCAGGCGCTTATTTCATCGTTCTGTTGTCAGCACACCTATAGACTGCAGACTGCAGCGTCGTTCCCAAGTTATTAATTGCTATTCTTTCAAGCGATTATCGGGGAGAACGATAATGACGTTTGACCGACTGGATCGTTCTCGGACAAACGCATTCCACGCTTTCCTGGCTATCGCGGCTTGTCGAGCCGCTCTATTAAGAAGATTCCGGAATCTGAGATTGAAACGGATCGATGCGTTAACAAGAAAGCTTCCTTGTTGCCTGTGTTATCGCGGGGAAGAGTTTGCGTTACGACTACCCCGGACTCACGAACCCCATCTACAAGCCCGGAAAGTTGGGCGAGTGGCACTCCAGTCCGTCTACTTTCCCGTAGGAGCCCTTGGAAATTGTCCCCTGTCCCACGCGTTTCGAAAGTCGATCTTTCTTCGAGTGCCACTTGGTCGCAGTTCGGAAATGCTTTGGGAGTCATTAAAAGGGATCGATATTCGAATCTAGGCAAATACTTTCGACCGAAGGGTATTCGATGGCAGGTTTCGCGCGGAAGAGACCCAGCATGCCGCGCGCTTGACGATCGCGAGGACGGGAAATTTCAGATGGCAGAATTTAATTCGTTTTATCGGGCTGCACTGTCTACGTGTACCTTCCGGATCACTCGCCTTGCGATAGTTGATTCGTTTCGGATCGAGAGACAACCCCATTCAACCTGGATCCTGATAAATCCAATACAATAAATACGATCCATAGTAGATATCGCTAGTACGCGTTCCGTGCTAGTTGCCTCGGGAATTTTTTAATAACACCACGGACAAAGAGGAATAGAGTGAATTTTCTGGCTCCAATTCGCACGGATATTTCGGATGGGAAATTTAATAATAGCGCGGAGTGTCGGGTTTATACCTTTAAACGCGAGAGGCCAAGAAGAAAGGGGCAAAGAGAAAAAGAGAGGGTAAGAAATGAAATTTGAAGCCATATAAACGGTGGCTTGGGGAGTCGTTAGCTGTTAAACTCCCTGTGAACTTCAGCACCGCTTCCCACTCGACGCGACGGTCGCGTATATATATTTAAAAATCTCGAAACTCCCCATGAATTTCTAGGCCCAGGTGCTGACATACTGCTGCACCGGGTACCCGTCGCGCCCGACAGAAAATAATGTCGGAACTTATTACGGTGACGTCTGGATGTCTTATTTCACCGCTGAATGAAACGTCACGCAAAGATTTCATTTCAAGGCATAATGCGACGTTCAGTGAACTGTTCATCCTTCACATTAGCCGTACACCTACGTATAAGGTGTGTGATAGCCGACATATATGTTTAACAAAAAGATACGCGCGGTTTTTCAGAAGATTACTTTAAAATTACAAGCCACCCTGTTTGCCTGGGCCGATCAGATTGACGAATACTCGAGGCTCCAGCAGGGTGATCACCGATTAATGCCAAGCAACGCCAACCGAAAATCCGTCGATGCCCTGCCACTCTAATTAAACGCTCAATTGACCGTGCCCTATCCTGGCAGCCAATTAACTACCCTTGATACCTATCCTGGACAAAGGACGGGGGCCGATCGTGCGCTGATGTCCGGAATCCGTCGTGATCTTCTCGCCACGGCCACCAAGTAGGAACAGACTCCCCGAATACCGAGGAAATTCTGTAAACCGCAAGCGATAGGCTCTGATGCCTCGTACAGTCCATCGACCGTGAACCAAATCGCCTTGGCAAAGATTTAGATCGCTCCCGTTTCGCTCCCATCCCTCCTCATCCCTATTATCGATGAGAATTTCACGCGTCCTCTTTACATGTATAGGCTAACGTTCGCCAGCATTTTCCAATAGGGATGGAACGCATCAAACACCACAGTTACCTACTCTATGGCGCGATCGAAGAGGGTCGGTTACAGGGATTTACAAATATCACAGTTGTAAATCTTAAATGGCAATTTCCTCGTGCAAGTCGTGTACACCCTAGATAATCGTTAGGTACGTTTCATTACACGAACCTTCGATTACATTTAATTAAGCGACGACGTTCGTAATTACGCGATCGACGAGACGTCTCGTAATTTAAAGTTTTAAAAGTAGCAGCTTGGGAAAGTTTTACTCTTAATCGGCCGGAGAATATGAAGGCATAATTACAGGAGAATTTCCCTGATGACGATCCGGTGGATCGAGCATAAAGCCAAAGTATGTAGGTACCTATTTCGCAGGAAAAGTGAAAAAAAAGGAAGAAGAGATTGGGAAGGATGAAATTTAGTGCTTCCTAATGTACATAGACTGACGCACGGCCGTTTCTCTTCCGCCAATTGCTTGTATTTCCGCTAGTAGGGGATCAGGGCTGCGTAATCAGACAGGAAATCGTTAAAAAAGCAATTTCGGAAAATAGAGTACCTATTAGTGGTAGGTAGTTTTAAAAACTCAAGGTTTCATTCGCGTTGCTGGCCGTAAAGCACCTCTGGCGCTCTGAGCATCAAACAGCCAACATCGAGGCTTCCAACATCGTTAACAACTTTAATCACTTTCAGTATCGAACATCGACAGCTCGCCGAAACATGCCAATACTACATAGGTATATAACATTTTCCTCCATAAATGTGAAAATGCGTCTATCTTTTGACAGCTTCCGCATCCGTGGAAAGAAAAATCCTCTTGATTTCGAAATGAATCCTCGATGACAGGAAGCTCGGGCATTCTGCGATCTGAACAAACATGCATTCTAGATTCACCTAGAAATTGCGAGAACATTATGTTTCCATGTAACACGTTCCTAGAATAACTATCTCTGCTCTTGATGAATCGGAAACGTCGTTTTTGAATTTTTATGTTTCTCCTATCTGAGACGTTAGGGGTGCAAAGGACTGGCTCGAGGCATTTCTCAAGCAATTTATTAGAATACCAACGGGGTTAAACTGCGGGAATCTTCTACGCACGTGCCTCGACGTCTTGCGAAATAGATTTTGGCAACGTCAAGGGACTTGCTGTAAGCACAGCTGAGTACGGTTACACGTGTCCCGACGCGTGCGGTGCCATCTGCTCATAGCACGTTCTTTACATTTACGTTGAGCGCGTAATATCTTCATTGCGCATTGCGAAGTCGGAGCAGGTGGGACATGTTTGAATTGCGTAGCAACAAATCTCTCTCCTTCAAAATTTCATAGTTCCGGATGGAATTTTTCCTTGCGCCACGGTGGAAAGTTATTCAGTTCCTTTTTACCAAAGGTGTTACAGGAACTGACAGCATCCGTAAATAAGTATTTGCCGCGCTTGTTGGAATAAAAAGATATCCGAGTCTGTCGGTCCCACACTAAAGAGCATGGTAATTAATGAAGACCCTCCCTTCCACGCTAAGCTCCACGACGCAGAAAAACCTATAATCCGACAGTCTCTGCGAGACATTGATTTACGAGTCGGTAGTTCAATTATTCTTTCGCGAACACCGTCGCGCTTTCTCTTCTTTCCATAGAATCGTGGCACGGGCTCGGGTGTACGCGTATGCGTGTTAATAAATTGACGCTTGTTGCCGCGAGACGCCGACGCCGCCGTCACCGCCGTCGAGCCGCACTCCGTGAAACTCACACACAGTTTTATTTCTGTTTTAGGAGAACGTACGGAAGCCATGCAACGTGACGCCGGATACGTCTCTTCCGGATGTGACGTCAGCCACTGGCCCGGGCTTCTACTTCCGTTCTCGTGGTTTCTAATACTCGCACGAAACAGCCAAACTTTCCTGCAATAGTACCACACCCCGACACAGTATTTCACGCGTGCTTCCCTGTCTCCCGCCGAAACGGGGGGAAAGTACCTACGAAATCGACCAAGGACACCTAGACAACTAGATCCTAAGCTAGATACCTAGGAATTATTGATAGGAGGGTAACGACCGTCTGCGCAACCTAACCTGCCGCAGAAGACGGTGTTTCACTTGAATTGTAGATTAAGACACACTTGGGAGGCGCATAGATATAAAGGTGAGCTGCTGAACATGACGAAAAGTAACGTTACTAAGTAATATCCTTTCATCCTTGTTAAAACGAGAACGAGTTAATGCGAAATCACTCTTACGAGACCCCTTCCACAAACACGCGAATGAAAAGATTCTCCGTGGAGAATTATTAATGAATGCTGAAGTGAGCAGTGCGGAAGGGAGTGAGCAAGAAGGCAATTGGAAGGCAATTGGTCGGAAAAGTGGCAGAAATGAGTTACTTGTTGCGTTAATAATTTAGTAAGTGACCCGCGATATGTACTGCGCTCGATCCCAACGCGTTGGAACGTCCCTTTCAATTCGCCGGGCCCGGCCGTTGCGATTCAGAACGATTCTTTGAAGGGTCTCTCTTGAAGTGAATGGGATTAAAGTGGCCGAGCAGCGTCAAAGGATGTGAAAGTAATTTGATATCCTGTATCTTAGCTCTGCCGATGCATCTTCCACGCGCGCCGAGGAACGGCACTAATGAAATTTTTAATTCATAACTTTATCCGTGTGGCTGGTGGAAACGAGCATTTCCACGGGCTCGCGTTCACGCCCCAGGCTTGTAAATAATGCAAGTGTAATTTGCAGTTATCGTCACTGGTTCCTAGGCGTATTTATTAAAGAAGCGATGATTATGAAAAGCGCACAATTCCTGCCAACTTTAGAATAATATTTATTCTTACGTTATTTTAAGTAGATTTGTTAATGCACTTTTCAGAACCAGGGCGAACGAATTTAATCGTATGTTAGACATTACTCCGCACCTTCATACACCTAGGTACATATTTAATCGAATCGCGCGAAGACACGACAGTTTGGAATGTTCAAACACTGGTACGATACACTTTGTACGATATTTATAAATAAAAGGATTGAACGAACACGATGTACTTTTCATTGTAACACCCCGATCTGAATGTAGTGGAGAATGAATGGGAATATTTCTGTTTAAAAATTGCCACAGGTAAGCAGAAAATAATGAGAATGCTCGCCATTCGAAAGCAGAACATTAAAAGCCGAATTTGCCCAAGTCAGGCGAAAAGTTCTGGAATCGTCTTTCGCGAAACGGACACAGCAGAGGTTGAAATGGTATTTGGAAGGTCCGGAGGGTGGTTGAACCGGGATGACAAGGCTTTCGAGCGGAAGCAGTCACCAGCACTACCACTACCATCGTGTCGGTACTTCGGCTGCAGTTACTAGCAGTGCTGTCCGAACTTGAAAAATAATTCAGCACGCAGTAATGTCCTGAATATAAAATTCTCGGGGAACCAGCCAATTTCGAGGCGGAAAAGGGTGGATCGGGGTTCCGGTGAATTTTCATTTATAAATTCCGAAAACTCCAAAGTCGGATCTCACATAAAATTGCTCGAGGCTCCGGCGCGGGAAAACGGGGCGTGAGGAGGGCCGGTCTTCTAAATTAATCGCTGAGCCGAGCGGAATTCTTTCGGATTTAACTCGGCCAAAGTTAAATAATGGCCCGTAATAATTAATTGCACCGCGGCTGGTTTCAATCCCAGCGCATCGTGTGGCTCGGTGCAACGCAACGCGACGCAATGCAACGCCCCTGTTTATCGCATCGCCGTTCATTATCGATATTTCACTGTTAGATTGAATATTGTGGTACGTTTCGAAAAGCTGGTAGTGGTTTTATTTAGTAGAATCGAAAGTTTCGCAATGCCCAAAGTGGGGCATGGATGAAACGTCAGTGATTCGAAACACGAGAGTTGAAAATATAATATCGCACTTGAAGCGGTTTGAGGTAGCCGTTTAAACGATACCGGGGCAAGAATAAAATAACACTAAATTTACGACGGGCCGTGAATCAACATGCTTTATGATTGTTCGAGTTATGGATGATAAAGGGTGAAGGTGGAGGACTAGGTAGACCGGAGAGGTCGAACGGAGGCTCGGATGGTTTCGAGGGGGTAGGAGGTGGTGCAGGGTGAAAATTGGAAAACTGCATTGTCCAGCCGTTCTGCTCCTGCGGGACACATTCGTTAGCGGCATCGTCCACCAGTAATAAATTTCGCGTATCTTCCACTTTACCCCGTTCATTCTTGCTCAAATTAAACATCAGCTAGATCGGATGAGTCCACCAAGAAGAACATCAACTTCATTTTCGTACTTTTTTCCTACCTACTTCCTACACTATTCCCACACTACTCTTACAACACACACACACAAAATTTCTACACTACAATACACGGCACACAACACTATACCATACATCACATACACGAAACCAAACAAATTTGCAAATGAATATAATGCACAATGAAGTTGTAATGCGAAATTTAACTTCTCTTGCAGCAGCAAGAGTGGGGAAATTCAAAAAATTTGTATCTCTTGCAGGTGCAGTATCGAAAATTTGCCTCTCTTGCAGGTGCGGCACTTCAAAAACGGGGTGTTCCGAAATCGATTGTGCGATTCTTGCACCTGCAAGAGAGGCAGATTTTCGCGCTGCACCTGCAAAACTCAAAATTTCGGCCCACAGCTTCTCTTGCAGGTGCAGCGCGAAAATCTGCCTCTCTTGCAGGTGCGGCACGTCAAAATCCCCTTGTTCCGAAATTCATTGCACGATTTTTGCACCTGCAAGAGAGGCAGATTTTCGCGTTGCACCTGCAAAAACTCAAAATTTCGGGCCACAGCTTCTCTTGCAGGTGCAGCGCGAAAATCTGCCTCTCTTGCAGGTGCGGCACGTAAAAATCCCCTTGTTCCGAAATTCATTGCACGATTTTTGCACCTGCAAGAGAGGCAGACTTTTGCGCTGCACCTGCAAAAACTCAAAATTTCGGCCCACAGCTTCTCTTGCAGGTGCAGCGCGAAAATCTGCCTCTCTTGCAGGTGCGGTACTTCAAAAACGGGGTGTTCCGAAATCGATTGTGCGATTCTTGCACCTGCAAGAGAGGCAGATTTTCGCGCTGCACCTGCAAAAACTCAAAATTTCGGCCCACAGCTTCTCTTGCAGGTGCAGCGCGAAAATCTGCCTCTCTTGCAGGTGCGGCACGTCAACATCCCCTTGTTCCGAAATTCATTGCACGATTTTTGCACCTGCAAGAGAGGCAGATTTTTGCGCTGCACCTGCAAAACTCAAAATTTCGGGCCACAGCTTCTCTTGCAGGTGCAGCGCGAAAATCTGCCTCTCCTGCAGGTGCGGCACGTAAAAATCCCCTTGTTCCGAAATTCATTGCACGATTTTTGCACCTGCAAGAGA
The DNA here is from genome assembly GCA_960531205.1 of Andrena bicolor. Classification (NCBI taxonomy): domain Eukaryota; kingdom Metazoa; phylum Arthropoda; class Insecta; order Hymenoptera; family Andrenidae; genus Andrena; species Andrena bicolor. The sequence continues at coordinate 38,581,067 of OY482665.1, forward strand.
GGCAGATTTTCGCGCTGCACCTGCAAAAACTCAAAATTTCGGGCCACAGCTTCTCTTGCAGGTGCAGCGCGAAAATCTGCCTCTCTTGCAGGTGCGGCACGTAAAAATCCCCTTGTTCCGAAATTCATTGCACGATTCTTGCACCTGCAAGAGAGGCAGATCTTCATGAAGCAGCTGCAAGAATGGTGAAATTCGAAAAATTTGCATCTCTTGCAGGTGCAGCATCGAAAATTTGCCTCTCTTGCCGGTGCGGCACTTCAAGTTTCCGCGGGACGCTAAATAACTTACCTGAATACTTACCACATTGTACACAATCGTAAGACGACTACAGCCAAAGTTGAAATCAGTGCTTAAGTGGTACAAATTGTGAAGTGTAATGTGTAAAGTGTGATGCGTGTGATGTGTGGAGAGTAATGTGTGATGTCTGAAGTACAATGTGGAACTAGGAAGTGTAGTATGTGATGTGTGAATGGTGAAGTTTGCACACCAAAGACCATTAAAGTCGAATATTGAAATCACGCTTCCCACGAAAACGCACAAAGTTGCAATATTGTTGAAAAAATTGGCATTTACAATTTCATTGCGCTTTCCTAAGGCGCCGAATAACTGATAAGTTATAATACTTATCTGTACACTTACCTGAGCACTTGCGTGAATTATTAACTGAACACTTACGTGATTACTTACCATGTTATACACTATCGCAAGAAGTTTAGTCCCTAAGTTGAAAGCAGTGCGTGAGTAGTCCGAAGTGTAAAGTGTGATGTGTGACGTGCGAAGTATGATGTGCGAATTCTTATACGGAGTGAAGTGCGATGTACAAACGATGATGTGCGAATTGTGAGCTATAAGGTGTCGATTGTGAAGTGTAAGTTTAAATGACCCAGAGGCTATAGTAGAGGTGACCGAAATGACTTCGAGACATGGGTCATAATTAATGCCTAAAGTACCGGCTTGGGAGTGGCAAAAATGATTTCGGCACGATTGCCTAGGTACAGAGACAGTCAGCTAAGAATTTTCAAACGATTGTACCTCTGCTATCCCAAGTATCGTATGGGAAAATGATATAGAGGAAAGTCGTATAGAATTTGGTCCTGTATAAGCTGCCAAAGTTTCGACGCGTTGCAAGTGTACAGCCAGCTTTTATGAGAGCTCACATATATACCGAAAATACTGGCATGAATTTTCTTTGAATTCAACGAATGAAATGTTTCAATTGGGAAATGACGGTCAATTTTCATCGTCGTTTACCTTGTTACCCGGCAAACGAGCAAAGGGGGTTGTGTTCCCCGTAAAAAGTGTTTGTAATCTTGCTTTGTTGGCGCGCGATTCAATTTCGCTGTAACGAATAAACAGTGCCAAACAAATAGACCCCTCTGCCCTGCAGCTTCTCCACACTCTTCAGCTCGATGTGTCCATCCATTTGCGCGAATAGCTGCGAAAAACACGACCGACTGAAAGCCACCACCCGTTGCCGAATTTTAGCAAGTGATGCGATTTCTAAAAAAATTCAATCTACCAAAGTAATCCACGGTGCTACGGTTGCATTTAGTTTCGTCAATAATTGAATTCTTGCTTTGAATTTTTTGAAATCCTATCGAGCACACGCAGTTTGATTTTTCTAAAGAAAATATTGGACCGCGTACAGCACGCCAGATCTCCCCTTTAGAAAACTCGATCGATTATTAAAACTCAGAACCTGATTTCCCCTCGAAAAAAGAGAATTACATTCACAATGAATTAATTGAAATGAATACGCCATCTTGAACCGTTAATTCGCGATTCAGTTTCGCTGTAACGAATGGCGAGATTCGAAACGCTTGCACCTCTGCCACCCCTTTTTCGCTCTCCCTACCAATCGCACGTGAAAAGCCGGAATTGCTCTCGACTATCGAAAAACAATTAAACCGGTAAAATATCGGCAAACAGGACTGGATGGACGGCTGATATTTTATCAGTCGTAGCCTGCAATCTCTTCTGTGTAACCCTTTGGCATCGGCTTATACAGAATGACCAATGGCCCGTCACACTTAACCCACTTATTTCCCCCTTAACCTGTGCGCGTTCAATTTTTCGAGAAATCAATCGAGCGAAGCCTTTCTTTTAAATAAAAGGGGCCGCAAATTCTCGCAATTGTAGCTGGCAAAATCCAGTGCACAACTGCAGAAGGATGTGCATACATGGCACGCATTTTCGTAGCAATTGTGTGGGACTTTCGGAGCGTGCTTGGACTTGCGAAACAACGGACACTAGTGCGTAGAAAACCGACCATTTTCAGTGGCGGATGTTTCCTGTTGAATAGTTTGTTGAACGTTCGCCGCGGCGTGCAATCTCGAGAGATTAGCGACCGCAAAATCGTTCGAACCAGTGTTGAAAAGTTTCGTCAGCCGTGCAGCTATTAAAAGACGACAGGTTGCATACGACACTCGGCAATACATGTACCCAAACCTGGCCAGGCCAGATATGTAAAATTGATCCTCCCACCCGTGTCCAACAATTTCTCCCGTGTTTTTTTTCATTTCCTCGTTCGCTGGCCTGTGTGCAGTCGCGCGCAAGCGAGCGTGTTCTCTTCGCCCCTGTGAATGTCCAGTTTCACGCGTGGAAATTGCCCGGGGGCGGGGGAAGCACGTTCACATACACCCTCGAATGGAAAACGAAGGGCGCGGCGGGGCGGGATAAGCTTTCGGGTTTGGGGGGAGATTCGTTGCGCGGACACGACTGTTTCCAGCTTTGCCCCTGTCACAATTAATGAACGAGTTGGTCCAGCCGCTGCCGAAGGACTTTCGAGAAGAGGTGGTGCACTCGCAACTATCTCATGACCATCTGAAGCTGGGGAAAGAAATCGCAAAGGAAAGGGGATGAGAAAGGCACCGAGGGACACAGCCGGCACATAGCGGGGTGGGTGGAAGACAGAGAGGTGAGTTTCGATAGAAAGGACTGGAGGTTTGAAAGGGTACTCTCCGTACGATTCCTCCTTTTTTGTCAACTCGGTGGGTTAGACAGAATCGTGGCGAATGATTGTATCGAATCCTGAAGTACCCGGGAGCCGGATGTCGGTGCTCAGCCTGCTGATGATGTCGAGAGACACTTCGGGGGCCGGTCGATTGTTTTTCGGCGACGGACGAAATTGATTACTTCGGTGTCTGGGGAAATATGACGTAATGGCGCTTTGTCGTAAGCGTATTATCCGGGTATTTCTTTTTTCTCGCGCCAAACGGAGGCTTGAGAGATTGAATCTGAAAATCTTCCAAGGAGAATTTGACATTTGCGAGATTAAGCGATACTTCTTGCGGTCGCGTTACTGCTGGTGATGATAAATCATCCGGTCGAATTTTCGGATCAGAATCTCGTTGGAATTTTTACGCTATAGGCAGGCGTAGGTGTACCTACCCCCATCCATCACTTTTTTAAATGGTCGATGCTGCTTCGGCAATGTTTGGAGCACAATCGTTGTGCAAACAACGAGCACGTTTCCTTAGTTGCAGCGGAAAAATTAGCGCTGATGGAACATTGCACTCGCGCTCGGCTAATTCACGTAATTGTAAAATAAGAGGGAATAGAAAGAAGCATAGCTGCGAGAAGAAGAAACTAGGCGGCGATTTATATCGTCATTACATTTATTGAAACAGTACTCACGTCGATGAATATTTTTACAGTATAATATTCCGTACTCGCCTCGCCTCGCCGGTTTCACTTGTATCGTTTTGATTCATGGCGACGTTTCTCTATAACATGATACATTATCGATTATGAATTTTATGTACAATGCGATCTAGGCTTACATATGAATGTGCAACCAACATTCCTTAAATAATGCGAGTCGCGGATACCGATTATCTAACGTGTGTAACTTTTTCTCGATATTTTTCTGTTTGATTAGCGATTAAACGCGGGCGCGCGTTCCGAGCTGATATCTTGAGGTCGATATCTCGGGCCGTCGACATCGCGATACGAGTATCTATGTTACATCGAATCCAGATCAACCGAACATAGCCATTCCAAAGGAACGAGACGCCAAGGATCGGGAAAAGTGTTTACGACGATCGTAAAATCGAATGAAATTTCACCGATAACGTCTCTCTTATTCCAACATTATTAAATCGATTAACGTTCATCTCGAGCCGCCAAGTTCTCCGAATATCACACGTCAACATTCAAACTGCCCCGATTAAACGACGATAATGGCTCATACGTTCCTCCTCTTTGTCTCATGCCCCGTGAATTCTTCTCACAGTATGTATCGATTAATTCGCCTAACGTGCGTCACCGTTTCAAGTGTTCGCCACCCTCACGCGTCAACTCCAAAATATTGTCCTTTCACAACGACATAAATTACCGTATAAACTATACAAGAAGGAATAATATCGCGAACCTCCTCCGCCGTGTCCATATCCGCACTCCGTCGAAACGTAACACCGCGAACGCATCCTGGCAGTCTGTTTTACACCGTGAATCCTCAATCCTAGTTTCTTCCATGGTACAACATTATAAAAAATCTATTTAGACCTAAGGTAAGTCGCACCTTAACGCACTAACCGTTATGATATCGTTTACTCCATAACGTTACACCGTAATAAATCTACTTAATTAATTAAGTGACTACTATCGTGTGTCCTTACGTCGCGATAAACATCTAGGGATGCTGATTCGTGGGAAAAGAAACGGATCTCGGTCCTGACTAGTAGAAAATAACCAATTTCATAGCACCGTTTCGGCAATTAATTCCTCTAGCTCTCGGAGCAATGGTAGAGCGACACAAACAGTTTGCAGTTAGAAAGAGTTTCGACGCAGAAATATGCTACGAAATAAAAAGGAATTCAAGAAACCACGAGAGATTTATATTATCCATATATGTATGTACGTCGCCTTTTTAAGCGCACTTTCGTTGGGCGATTCGACATACACCGTTCATATCAGATTTATACACATACCCGTTGATACGCCACGAATTCTTTTGAATTACACTTTCCGAACAACAGCAGAACATTCTTTTTTCTCAAATAAATAACAAATGATGCCTATTACCAACGTGCTTAAATCTACATTTACATTACTCTTATCTATACACGGGCCCTATGCTTAAGTCGCGTTCATAGAACTCGTAAATTCTTACAAGGTATCGAATGTGATTGCATTTTGATTAGACGTTAAACGATAAGCCAAGAATATTCCGCGCGAAAGAGTGTCAAGAGTGGAAGAACCGTCCAAAAGGGAAACATAGATTGAAGCATTTCAATTAGGTGGATCGTTCAATGATAAGGTTCAAAGAACCGTCCAAAAGGGAAACATAGATTGAAGCATTTCAATTAGGTGGATCGTTATCCCTCATGCCCCGTCAAACAAACAGAAACATATCGAGAACGAACAGTGTTATCGTCCCTGTTATCGTTCCGAAAACGAATAAAAAACAATTTTTACGTACTTTTTCGAAAAGACAAGTCCCTTTCGCCGAGCACGCTAGCCATCTCGGAATTACAATGGTCTCGACTGGAGCACAGGTCGGGCAGTCAGATCTGGGCAAACACTGAACAATTGAATCCGCGAATCACGCGGCGGGCTTTCGTAAATCAACATCCACGGGGAAGAATTCCGTTTTTTAGATAGACGCACTCGTGAAAATCAACTGGACACTGGAAGGTTTCTCGTTTTTCTCGCGCGAGCTTTATTTACAATCGTTGCCCAGATCCAACGATCCACGATCTATCGTAATCCTCGGACGTGTGGTACTGTACAAACGAGGCCGCGACGAATCGTATCATCCGAACAACCGTATCTTCCTTTATGTACAGAAAACGTTGCGCTACCTACATATATGACACCGTTCAATAGTAAATATCGACTATCTGGATTGCGAACCCTTGAAATCGACGGTATCCGTCGGCGTCGTTGATTTCTCCAAGTTCTGAAGCGACGATGAGGGTCGCTCAGCTAGCTGGACACGCGCGTTTCGCGAGTCCTGAGAGCGTGCACAAGATCCGAGTTCCCAGAGATCACCAAACAGACGCTTCGCACTGAGAATCGGTGCGCGCCGCGTCGCGTCGGTGAGCGCGCCAGAGAAGGAGAATTCCGAAGAACTAGAGGGGAACAGTTGATGGGCGATGGGGGGAAAAATTGCGGTAAAAACGTACGTGTGAAAGATCGTGCTCCATTTCCGTTTCACCGCTTCACCGCGTCACCGCGTCCTTTCCACACACAACTCGATCCACTGCACTTTGTCCACGCCTGATCCTTTTTTTTTCTATTTAAATCGCCGGCGATTTCACGGCGCGCGATCACCACCAGCCGCGCTGCAACGCGAATTAGATTGATTTATCCGGCTCGATAGCCATGCACACGCGGCCGCGCGCACGCACGTGCGTGCGTGTCTGCGTGTGTTTTTTTCACCGGTATTTGCACCGGATTCGCAGAGTTCGTCAGCGAAAGGGAACGCGTTCCCTTTGCAGTGGCGTTTCACTCTAACGACCCCCTCTGTTTCCCAAGTCGCGCCGCTCACAACGAGACTGCTCACCTTAGCAGGTTCGCGATTAACAGAGTTACGGTGGCCAGCAGGATGGTGGGCGTGACGCCACAACTTCCGCCGTGTTGCATGGCCGCTGGATGCTCGCCTGAAACAGAAAAAGTCTCGTTCTACTTTCCTCCGTCCCCCATTTCCGCCTACTCGCCGTCACGCCGTTAAATGCATTTCGGAATTAACGTCAGCCAGCGCGCGGCAAGAATGTGCTAACTCGGTTTGCGTTATCAAGACAAGTGATTTTAGCCGCCCCGCCGCGGCAACCCGCGTCCCCCTGGATGACTTTATGACTTTATGAGAATTCGTAGCGGAGCGTGGGAATGTGCGCGCAGGAGTACGGGTACTTATCAGGGCCTCGACAGTAGCAGTAAACGTGTTTCCAAGTGTGGCCACCTAATTTGCAGGGCAGTGTGATTTCTTCCATTACGATTAACCATTAATAACCGCGATACCGGGGGCCGTGTAACCGATTTGCAGCGACGCTGAACGCAGAACGCCAGCGGAAACAGCAAACTAACGTTAATCAGGAGCTATCCCCGAGGTAGGGGCTGCGATTTCCATACAAGCATTTCATATATCCAGACAAATGTTAACGGTGTATCGGGTCGGATGAACGCGCTTTGCACGCAACATCCGCCAGTAATAAAGATAATCAGGCGGGCACAGAGGGTGGCGGTGTAACCGCGGTTAGGCGTGTCGCTCTGCTCGCGCTACTCGCGATGCTCGCGTTGCTCGCGATTTACGGGCAGATCGAAAATCTCATTCGCTACCGGTGCTGGTCCAAAGTGGCCAGCGTGCACGTGGGTGAGGTTCGGTCGGTGGAAAAACGACGCCGTTCGTCGTGGACGTGCGTGCACAGCCGCCTCGAGCCCCGTAATTGCGTTAATGCGCAGATAGCGGCCGCCAGGACGGATAATCCGGCGTTGCGTACGGGGCTGATCGCGAAATAATTGAAATTTGCGGTCAATTTTGCAGAGTAATCAGCCGTGTTTGAAATAACGTCGATGGCCGGGCCGTGCCTGGCCGATTGTAAATTAATTATGCAGACGAACTGCGCTGCATTAATTTTCATCCGGCACCGCGTTTTCCCGCGCCGCGGGTCGTCGCGTCGGACCTCGCAGAACGCTTAGGGGGTGAACGCGTTTCGAGGGGTGCACCGGAGTGATCGATGCCTCCACATCACCCTGTCGAAGCGGATCGGAGCAGCTCGAAAGTATGCTCGATTGAAGTCCGTTAATGGAATCGCGCACACTAATCTTTGCGCTATAACTCGCGCCGCGATGATTAGCAGTTCATTGTTGGCCGATGCTTGGAACCGAGAAACCCTTTGACTCGGTTGAATGCCTGATATTCGCGATGAAAGCGGAACAATTCGGTGCGCCGTGCCGCGTATCGCATACCAAAATCTTTGTCCGACCAGCCAATCAGTAGTTACTTTGGAAATTACAACGTTAATGGTAAATTAAACGCTCCTAGCGGGATATAAATTTCTCCTTTGCTGTATTCCATTCCTGGCAGTGAGAATTCAAATTCTTTCGTGCTTTGAATGGAAAGAATATAACTCTTTGGACAGAGGATGAGGACGTGAAACACTCCGCGTGGAATTCTGCTGTTCTAAGTAAAGCCAATTACGTTAATTAGACTTAATTGGTGGCTGTTGGAATCTCCTCCACCGCTGACAGAACGACCCGCCCAGCAATCAGATCACAGCACTTCAAAGAGAGAGAGTAAGTCGTCGACTTCTACGGCTGACGTGCTTCAGCCCGCCCGACTTCCTAGAGGGGTGCGTGCGCCCGAGTCTGCCGATGATTGACAGGCTGGATTGCTGAACTTGCCGAGCAAGATATTGCATGCGTTATCGCGGGTGTTGCCGTGGCTGACAATAGATCAAAACCAAGTGTATGCGTGAGGGGCCGAGTACTTGCCGCGTCGCGTCGCGTCCCGTCGCGGCCCCAATACACGAGCCTGTCAAACTTTACGACGAGGGATTTCGATACTTGATGAATGAACGCGCCACCGTCCCTTTTCCTTGTCACACTTCAGGAGCGTCGCCTCTCTGCGTGCCATTGAAATTGCATCTCACGGCACGGGGACAGGCATTGTCGGGAAATTTGTCGAACAATCGTGGTCTAAAGGGCCGACGATGGGCCTCCTTTCAGCCGGAAGGGCAGCAATAGCCACGTCCTTTGATTTTCTGCAAGCGTCAACAGCTGCCGCCAAGGTAGGTACAGCGCGGTTTACGGTTTAAGGAAAGAAAATTGATACGGAGCTAGTTACGACTAATTTGCTGCGAGGCCCTGGACGCTAGGGTGGAAACCGTTTCGAGTGTAACGGTGATTAAAAACGGCTAACAGAGGGCGGTACGTTTCGCGTAGCTGGATGATATACCCTCGTCAGGAATAAAGCTGTGAAGTAGAATAGTAGTCATAACATTAATATAACAGAGAAGCACAGTAATGTGATGTAGAGGGATAATCGGAGTCTGAAGCCTTTCAGGCGTTCAGAATTCTTAATGCACTCTTCCGTAGGCAGGGAGACCACTAAAAGCAGACAGGCCATTCTGAGTGTACGACGAAGCGTGTTGGCGAAATTTCGCGAGCTACCGCTTTAAAGTGATCGCGATTTAGTCGGTGCGACGCCTGCTGATATTTCCGTGCCCGATTCCTCCTCTTAAATGCATTTGCACGCGACGTTTATGGAAGGGCGTGTGCATGACATCGTCCCGGGGAACGTTTGAACGGTTCACGCGTGTCGGGCAAAAAGAGAAACGCGCCTAAAAGCCCCGCATAATGATGGCGTATCGAGGAAACCAGCGCGGCGCACAGATTTTAAATAAATAACGCGGACAATATTTCCCTCCTTTCGAATTATACCAAGTTCCCAGTCTATTTAGTTCATCCACTCCACGTTAATCTGCCTATCGGAATAGTTAATTGAAATAATCCAAAGTACAGGATCGTAGTCGACCACTGGGTTAACCCAGATCCTCTGGTCATTAACAAATTTTAGTAGACACGATTTCACTTCCATTGAAACATTCGACCTCGCGGATACGTAAGCTTCTAGTCTCGGCAGGCAAATTCGAAATTAATTAGCCACGAGGTTCGCGCTGAGCTGGTCGAAGGCTGTTGAAGAAGTAAAATAGTTGTCGCGAGCTTCTTGCAGACAGGTTAAGCGGTGTTACAAGAAGAGTGCGGATCAATATTAAGAAAGTTGTGTGTCACGGCGCAGCTACGTCTGGGCGCAAGACTGATCGCCGCTCTAGCTCCCGAAGAAATTAAGTTAACCCAGAGAAGAAAGGGGAGAGAAGGTGCGAGGTCGAATGAGAATTCAGGGTATAAAAAGGATTCTTACCATTCAGCACGTGGACCATTACGCTGGCTGGATGCGCGTTGCTGGGAATGCAGGTGTAATTTCCGCTGTCGGTCAATCTGGCTTGTGTCACCAGGAGTCTGCTCGTCGTACCGCTTTCCGTTTTCTCGGTCTCCAAGGAAACCCCGCCCCTGCGGTGAACGCTGAATTATCAAAGATACTTTGCTACTATTCACAGCACACGTTATATTACTTTGTTAGTAGTTTCTAAGGTCTGATACGTTTCTCGAATTCCGCGGCGACGGTATATAGGTACGCGTTTACGTGCTACCCAGCCTCTATCCCTTCTAGCGAGAGTATTTACGTGCTCATCTGTTCCAGGGTTGGAAATTTCCTGGCTCAGGTATGCATATCCGTACAAAAACGACCGCGTTCGAACTGATACAGGGGCCATTGAACGTCTGTCGCGCAAGCTTACTCCGCGGAGCCGGAGATTTTCGATACATACATACGCTCGGTGCATCTTCTATGGGGTGTGCAGCAATAATCGTAACGCAGGCAATCGAACGGAAAGGAACGCGAGCCCGGGGCGCGAAAATAGCGCGAAGCTGCCAAGGGGTGCACGGGGGGACATTACGGGGTGAACTCGAGAACTTGATTCTCGTGGCATGTACCTGGGACTGTCGAAATCCACCACATCTCTTCCGTGATGCCACGAAACGCTGCTGGGCGGTGTACTTTGCACATTAACGGTGCACGTGAGGCTTATCGTGCTGCCCTTCCTCACGTAGGCGTCTTCCGGACCCAGGATTTTCGCCTGAGCAGCTGCAACACACATTGGAAATCGGACGCTTAAGCATTCCGCTCTCGCGACTACTTAAATTTCGTTTATTCGTTCGGGGTGACGCGCGTCGCATAGCATCTACTGTCTCATGAATTTCACAAATTCCTTTAAGTCTATCCCAAGCGATGTCGCTTAACACCGCCCAACTCGCTCTGTGCACGTTAAAAATTAACGTGCACGTGCTCGGGGCGTTTAGTTTGTCGTCTGTAATAGCCATTAACTGGATTACGGGTGCCTTTCCGTTGTTGAAACTTTATCGAGACGGGGGATGGAACTTTGATTGACGCAGGGAAATAGTAATGGGGCGAGGTGCGTTATTAATGCTGAAAATTATGATATTCGATTCGGCAAATTTAGGTAAGTGAACTTAAATTCGGCGCGTGTATGTGTATGTGTGTAATACTCTATGCAAATGCGGGGAGGGGAGGGCGTGGGTATTCGCGAACTTTCCGTAGCTCTGCTCGTGACTAACATTCGAAACGAATTTCGCCCAAGTTTTAATGGAACTTCGAAGTTGTGGTCGTCGAAAACCAAAAAATAAAACGCCACCCGTCTAAACTTACGTTGTTGCCGTGAATATTTTAATTGGGGGAAGAGTAGGAAATAGGATGAATAAATCTCACCCTGTCGCTATGATTGTTATTCAAAGGAGCCCGTCATCTACGCTTTTGTCTCTATATGTATTTCGAAACAGAAGCGAGTCCATGCCAAATGTTGCATGAAAAACTGTCCGTACGTTTCAATTCAATTGCATCCTACGAGAATTTATAGCGGAAAGTACGTGTACGTGAATTATTGCAAAGCTGAAATTCATTTTCGTAAATCGATACGCGACGCAGAATCGTGTTTGAACGAAATTAAGAAACACTGGCACGCACTACGAATTATCGAGCATCGGCAAAAGCGCATAGAGAAACTTAAAATGTTGTACACCGAGTGGAGAGCAGGCCGAGCGTGTGCGTGATTGTCGCGTGTTGGGTCAACGAGAGCCAACCTTATGTAACATCACTTCTCCGCGATAATTATTACTACGATAATAATTCGGTGGTAATTAGAAGACATGGGTGACTGCGTAACATGACGTCCACGGTTACGAGGGTGCGACCATCAGCGAAACAGATCTTTTACCGGTAAAGTCAGCTCGACCTGCCCTCGTGAAACAAAACCATCCGAGGGTGGCATTAATTAACGTTAAACGGGGAGGACGTGCATGCACTGATAGAGCACGGACTGGCACACACACACATGCTGGCCAGCGACAACGAACAAAGGTACGCACAGAGACGAAGAGAAAGAGAGAGAGAGAGAGAGAGTGAGAGAGAAATAGAAAGAGTGAGACAGGCAAAGATCTACACACTGGTCGCAATAAAACGTCTAGCAGCAAGTTCAACAGCTTGGAAAAGGAGTCTGTTCTTGCGTGATTCTAACCTGAGTTGAACGTCCGGTGAATAGCGTTCGGTGTGGTGGTGGCGGGGACAGGGGCACGTTCTGGAATGGGAGGACAGAAAAGATATCGAGTTAATCGATTTCGTCGAGAGATCTACTGTTTCGTGGGTGGCTCGGGGATTGAACTGCCACCGAAAGCACCGTGATATGGGTTACGTGCGATATTCCCTCGATATACATACGTATGTACCGTGCATCGCTGTTCATTCATGCTGTTCGTAGCCCCTTTCTTGCTCCCTGATACGCTCCGTTCTTCTTTCTATCGCGATAACGGCTTCGCGGCTCTTTCCGAGGCCAGGCACATTTATCTTTGGCTCGCGACAAGAATTCGCAGGGAGCAACTTCTTCTCCCGCTGTTCGTTACAAGGTCCACGAATTCCTCCATACGAGATAGGTATCGATTCCAGCCAACTGGCCACCAATTACATACTGTTATGCACAGTGGAACGCTGGCTCGTGATAGGGACAGGTACACGCGCAGGGCTACGAACATAATTAATGAACAGCAGTGTCCGTGTGCGCGGAGTGTTCGAGATCTCTGTAAAACGAGGAAACGGATTGCGGATGGTTCTGAAAGAACTCGATTGTCGCGAAATTTATATTGTTCCCGAGCGTTCGATAGTGTTGACGTTGTGAAAGAATTTGATAGCACGCGCGCGTAAATGGAAATCACCGCTCGATGGGTTGACAAAAATTTCCAGACAACGCCGCAATTACGTCGCACCGATGGCAAACGATAGAACGGATTATTAAATTAGCGAAACATCGGCTCGGTACGGTGCATTATCGTCCGCCACGGTCATTTGCGATAGAACTGCGTTTAAACCGCGTATATTGTTATTCGCTGCTGTTTGCCAAGCGAACGATTAATAACGATAACACGTGATCATTAAAATCGATAAATTAAACGTACTAAATAATAGAAGCTCGTTAGCGTGCAGCGGATACATTGTATGCACTCGTATGTGGGTACACGGGGGAGCATCAGAAAAGAAACGGAGCGGAGTTACAATCGGGGCTGCTGGAAATACGCAATTATACCGGCTTCGGAAAATAAACATCGGCGGAAACGATTTCAATATAATCGTGGAAAAAGAGGGATAATATACGCGGCCTGTAAACCAATTCGGGTAATTGAACGCGTGGCATTGTTTGCTAATCCCCCTCGATCTGGTGCCTTCGCCTTGATAATGCTTGATGCGCGAAGAGGACGATGCTCGATAATTCACGAGGACTTTTAATTGACAGTGTAACGTCGCCACTGTTGTAACCTGAAGTGCTGCCGCAACGACGCGGCGCGGTCGCGTTCACCACTCGACGTTGACAGGACGGTCAATTAGGCAAATTAATTGCACGATAGAAGTACCAGGAGACGAAATCGACGGTCTGCAAGCACGTCGTAGAATGATTCTCTCGACAGATAAGATGCAACCAGGCTGAGGAAAGAAACCGACCTCCGCTATAGGCAATAGGCATGCAAGCGAAAAGCAAGTCAGTCAATCCTTCGCCAGGCCTCTTTCGCACGAGAACTCGATAGCGTACTTTGGCTTTTGGTTTCTTATATTAGTCTGCCGTCAAGTGGCAAGTGATAGGTATCTTCTTCAATGCTTCTTGGAGCAATGATAGACAGAAACGTAGGCATTTTGCTATCGAGTGTCTCGCCTGAAAGGACCACTTTACTCATGCTAGTGCGTAGTCAGGATACCGGAAAAAGTGTCTGTCCTGATCGTTCAGGTGGTAGACACGTACACAAGCTTTGGAAGGTATTTTTCGCGTGTCCCCGTTATGCAAGATATGAACAGTGATAACGGAGCTTTTGTAAACTTGCCGATTAACCCTTTCGCGAACGATCGATGAACGCTTGCTGAAATTCGAAGCCCTCAAAGGGCTGCACGGGCACTTGGTTGCCCGTTTGTGTCAATTTCCGTTAATACCCTTTCAACGCGTTGGCCACGAGAGGGTTAATCGCTACGATAATGGTCGCACAACTGCAGCTTTACCTTCGACTCTCAACATGAAGGCTAAATTCATTTTGGGCTCGGTGTTAACCTGGCATTCGTAAACTCCGGCGTCACGTTCTTGGACGAACTCGATCTTCAACGTCCATTCGTCGGACGTTTCCGGATGCTTCACGGAAAATCTTCCGTCTCCCGTGTACGTGGAGATAGACGAGGTGAGTATGTGTAAATCCCTTTTCCGTATCCAGGATACCTGAAACCAAAATGCCCGCGGTTCAGCATCGTCAGAATTTCAACGAAAATTCTGGGACCATGAGCTCTGCTCTCACCACCAACCCTCCACTTACCGACCTTTCACGGATTCTCTACAGCCTTTAGAAGAAACTTTCAATTCGTTGAATACTGTCAATTAAACTGACTTGGCTGGATGGTAAACCCCATAAAAGGGATGTTGACGAATGTAAAGGGTAGTATGAATGACGATTACAGGTTCCAGATTCGTCTGGCTCGCGCAGCGGTGCAGAATTACAAGGGTGGCGTTGCAACCGGCAGAGAGGAACAATGTTTGACGTGAATGTACCTACATTCATGAAATCTGTTAATAGTGGCCCGATAACATTTCCATTGATCTATCGGTGCACCTGTGACGATCTAATAATCAAATTGCCAAATGCCACGCAGCGCGTATGAAATTTTAGCTGCGTCCTTCCATTGTGGTAACCCACACGTCGTTATACGCCAATCTGTAGACGAAAAGCGTTAAATTGTCCCGCACAAAATTGCGTTTGTCGTTACAAAGAGAATCGAATCACCGGTGGTATTATTATCTCCCCTCTTCCAATTTATTTGCCACTGGAAAGACGAGAGGGTGTCGGGTGATGGCCATGTCAATGATATCATTGATATCAAGTGGACTCGATATCTCGTGGCTACGATGATGCTTGAAAAATAAATGTCTGAAATCACTCTTTCCTATCAGGATATCGACGCGCGACGTTTTGTTGGCGATCGTTAAATGTCTCCGTGCGAACTTCACAATGATTATAGAAGTACGTGCTGTCCGCCGCGCCGGTTGCTTCCGTGCCGAAAGTCACCCCCTATGAAAACCCTTTTCCAACCCTCGCGCTTATGGGGGCAGGCTCTCCGAGCCTCGGCAACGGGGATCGTTAAACGTATGTTCCCGGGGAAGAAGATCTTCTCACCCTCGTTAATTATTCCCGGCTGCATCCTTCCGCAGCTCGGGGAGGGAGAGACAGGGATGCCTTGGAACGGCAGAAAGGGAGGGACAGGAGTGCAATCCTTCTCGACAAACGGAACACGTCGAAACGGTGGATCTCTCGAGAAGTTCTCGACGTTAGACGTTTGATAAGGGTTCGTCGTTTCATTTTACGATTACGCACGTCGTGCATTAATTGAACATTACGTCCCAACCCTGTTGTTCTTCCCTGTTTAATCAGTTCTACGATATTCCTACAAATCGAAGGATTAAAGCCCTTCGTGTTGGACAACCTTGCTCTGAATCGCCAAAAGTTCCTCGCAAATGCTTTCCTATGTTCTATGGTTTGAAATTCTCATTATTTCGATTACGAATCGAGGCCGCGTTTCACGTCAGACTTATTCCGCGAATTTATTCGGCAAACTCGGGCCGTGAGAAGCCAGAGAGGAGAAACCGGTCCTTCGCGTATAAATTTCCACGTATATACGTATTCTTTATCGGGCTACCCTTCTCTTTTCTCGCCGGGAATAGCCCAGTTATCGTTTCGCGCCTTTCATATCTAGTGGACGACCAGCCCCACCGGGGAAAATTAAATATCTTGCAGCTCTTACGCTCTGCCCCACGGGGTCGAATCTGTTCGTAAGTTACCCACGGACATCTTATAGTTTCGAACTCGGCTCTCGGCGTCGAGATTACGGGAACAAGGATGTTACGTGCTCGACGTGTTACCGTGGAATTTCGCCTCTATTAAAGTACAACGAGGCGAGAAATCTACAAGTAAAAAGGACCGTGCCCACCAGCGGACCGACGAAACATTCTTCTGGCGGTGGGCACGCCAGCATTTTAATTACAGAAATATTTTCCGTCGGAATGGCGAGGGTTTAAAAGCAGCCGCCCAGTAAAGACGGGCATTGTTCGAGCTCTACGGGAAAAGTAATATAAGTAGCGGTTGGATAAACTTTCACTCTCCCTTTCCACATTTGAATTACGGCTCTCGATAGTCAGCTTAGCTCTCGATTTTAATTTCAGGCGTGAAACTCCTGTAACTCGTTTACATAATAAAAGCGATCCTTCGCCGTCTCAAATGTTTACAAGTGAGAAAGATAGGCGTTGGAGGGAAAGGTGTAGGTGGAAATTTACGACATCGCACGTACCTACAGCATGTCTGAGCGCAATTTGCCGGCTGGTAGCCAGTATAAGGGAGCTTTACTGGCTTTGCCCTTTCGAAGCCACGAAGATCTGCCACTTTCTGCTTAGGTCAACCCGAAAGCACCATGGAAAGGTGGCTCTTTGTGCAGCTACGTATATACACCTTCTCCGGCGTGATCTCCATTTCCTATTAATCCGACAGCAGAGCGCACCAGGATTCCGGATTCTGTGGAGGCTGGTAGATGAGAAACAGGAGGGAAGAGGGACGGAGAATGGTTGAAATCGGATAAAGGATACGTAGCAATTTAACCGAAAGAGAAGCGTAGAACGGGGCTGGTGAGAGCACAGAGACAAGCAGAGGAAGAGCCCAACGAATTTTCCTCGGAACAAGGAACTTTTACATTGAGGAATATTTCCATCTTACGTGTCCCTCTACCCCGTTTCACCCCTCAGAAGCCTCGACGTACGTGCAGGCATTTTCTAAACGGCGCCGACGGGACTGTTGCGGCCTCGACACGCAACCAAGTCGCGTTTCCGCGGGGAGGGTGGCGCGAGGTGAAGCGTCCTAGACGTTTCCCGTCGGGGCTGTGCCCAGAAGAAAATGGAAACTTGCCTGTGCAACGGGGAACGATGATTTTCCCAGCCATTCACGGTAATTTCTTGGGATAAAAGGTTTTCCACGCAGGTACGCGCGGAGATCGACGGGACGGGAGCGGCGAACGGGGAAGTCGAGGGGTTGGAAATGATGGCAACCGTTCGTCCTGAGGTAAACTCGATTTACAGACGACTCGATGTACATCTTTATTCGCACCTACATACCTACACGCGTAGCTGCGTCGCTCTTACCACGGCATTCGCCGAATCCACAGCCGCAGCCGTAGCCGCAGCCGAGTGTGTCAATCAATTTAGGGGCGACAGATCGGTTTGCCTCAATTTTATTCCCAGCGCACCGGCTGAGACAGTCGCGCGACAAACACTGACTGACGCGTCGAATAAAAGTACCCGCAGCTCTTCTGGTGCGGTGTATTTCGTAAAATGTTGCAACCGGAGGTGGTTGCGAGAAACGCTCCCGCGTCCTTCGCGTAATCGCGTCACGCCACGGAATTTTCTAAATCAATCTGGGAAAGTTACTCGCTTCATCGAACGGCAAATTATTCGTGTCGTTGGAAATGCCAGTCATCGGGGTGCTGGCGATCATTTTATTGTAGGCTAGTTGGCGCAAACCCGATAGAAATTAGAGATAGCAATTAGCAGGTGGTATCACTTTAATGGCTACCTCTCTCGGTATCGTACATCATCGTCGATGCTGCAGCGAACTGCGCACCACGCGCATGTTGGTCGTTGATTATTGCCGGCATTGTTATCATTGTCATTACTTGAATATCCTATTGGTTCCAGCGTCTCTCTCCCTCCGGGCCCCTGTCCGGCTGCCCTCCATCCCTGGCGTGCATCTCCTCGTTTGCCAGGTCGTTCATTACCTGGCCATCTGTGCCTGTTACTCTGCCAATGGCGAAATGCTGGCCTAACATTTATAACACTCGATATGCCAGCTAATAAATTGGCAGGCTTTCAGTGAATGATGCGACAGCCAATCTACCGCATTGCTTCTGCAGGTCGCAAGGTATCCTGGCAGCAAGCAGCAGCAATTCCGATTATTGAGTATGGTGTTTCATTGCTGCGGGAACTCGATACAGAATGGGTAGAAGCTCCCCCGCATCGGATCGCGGAAATGTCTGCCGAAACGATGTAACTTCTGGGTTTGTTTAACCACGCTCGGTTCGCCAGGAACAGAGACGCGGTGCATCTTGAAGAATCGCGAGCCTCTAATGAAATAATGGCAACTGCAGGGACCCCGAGGAAATTGCGCGCTTCGCGCCCCCGACGAGATGAAACGAGACTAATGCCTGGTAATTGGGCGAGCTTCAGGAGTGCCAACCCGAAGCATTCACGGGAGGACAGTTAGGCATGGCACCGGTCCAAATTTCGTGTAGCCTCGCGCAAAAGGGGGCGGGATAGAAAGAGGAAAGGAAAAAGGAAGAAATAAAAAGCGACGGAGACGCCCTACAGCAGTGTTGCTCCTTTAGCAAACTCCCGTGCGCTCCTCTTCCGCGCGAATTCGTGTTCATCGACGTTGCGCGAGCCATCGACGGTGTTCTACCGAGTAAAACCTAGCGGAGGCTACTCGGAGAAAAATGAGAATAGCGGTAACGAAAAGAAGTCAGGCGAAAAACGGGGACGAAGCAGGAGATGAAGAAGAAGAAGAGGAGGAAGGCTCTGCTGGAGAACGATCGAACTGATGGGCTAATTAGTATTGGAGCTCTGCAGGTTCCTTGCACCCTAACGCGCAGACTACATCCTTCGAGTTTCTGGCTTGGCTGGAAGATACTGGCAGAGGTGTCTTGGGGATAGTTCCCGTTAATGAGCCTCTGGTAACGACGCCTTTTTCCTCCGTGCCCATATATCCAGCCGAGAGACCTCCTCCTAATCTGGCCCAGCGCATTCTCTCATCCTTGCGCTACTAGCCCTTCCGTTCCACTCGATCATACCTCATACCCTCATCGTTCAACTATTCTCCGAGTCGGCCAAATATTCGCAATCCCCTTCTCTCGGGCAAGGTGAACCGTCAATGAAATAATGCACTTTGCAAACTTCCAAATTATGCAACGCGAAACGCTCTGCAAGCTCGGTATTTTGAACACAAAATATAAGCACTGCATTGTGGCGTTCTTTAACAGAGTTCAAGTTCGTAAGCATTCGTTATTTAAAACAATCGTGCGCGATTCTTTCCCAGACATACTCTAGCACTGTCTTCTCAAGAGAATATAAAGAAATTCAGATAGACGAGGTTGTATCATTTACCATGTCCGAACACGATGATATCCCTCGAAGCATGCAGGAAATAGATAACTCGAATGATACACACGCAATGGGAACCGTTTCAGCATCGATACGCGGTGTCGCCGTGTTTTTTTTTTGCGCATCTTTGGCGTATTTTTGGCGTTGTTTTTTTCCTGTGCTTCGGGGAGAGGGATGGGAATGCTTTGATGTCGCTTTGGTTGGAAAACGTTCATACTCATTTGTTCCAGCAAGCCAGTGGCCAGCACATTCGTCAAGCGTACACGTGTTATTATCCTGGAAAGCTCACTTTTATGGATGCGCTTTTATCAACAGTACGGACATCTGTTCCCCTATCGATAGCGCGAGCCAACCTAAAATTAATGGCTGTTTCAGTCGGGAAACAAGCCGTCGCCATTAAAAGTATGGTGCACGGTTTAATCGACAGTCTCGCGCTAAATTGACTGATGTGATCGGGCCGAACGCGGCCACGCTGGCAAAAAAATACGTCACGAACGCTGCTCCCACCTTTCATCGCGATATTTCCGTAATACGTGTGCACGTTGCAGGCGTTGTTCTTGCATAAACCAAGCCACGAGCGAATTCACTTCCCCCTCTAACTTGATATTTGCAGCCAGCGCTCGAATCACGAAACGTTGTTTGCCAATAATTCAATCCTACTGTTCGCGTGAACGTTAATAAGTAACATGATGGACGGCGTTACGTAAATTACATTGGACACGTTGATCTGCGCTGCATTACCCGGCGTCAAATTCGATGTAATTCGCTCGTAATCTGGCAGGTGCACCGGGTCTCCACTGGAAACGCGTTTAACAGCTTACTTGGAATAATTTATCCGTTTCTATCGTTTTCGCAAAGCGCTGAAAGGGAATTGTGCTCTAGTCGACGTCGGCGGCAAGTCGAGGGGACGTTACTCTTCATCTGGAATGAGAAATCGTCTCGTTTCGTCTTGCGACACTGAATACAACTGCGGGGAACTCCAATTCGCGTACATAAGGCCAACGCGTAACCGCTATTTCCTTCGCGAGAGAATAGTACTCGGCGCAAATTTATTCTCATTTCTCGAAACAGGTCTCGCCTCATTTCATTCAACAATCTTTCCTCTCTTTGAATCTCTTCAAATGCATGCCTTTCCGCGCACAGACTGTTGGAATTCTTTAATTGAACGTTTCCTTCTTACACGGGGACGTATCAGTGGTTGATTAAAAGGAGAAGCCACTTGAAGAGCAATTATGCTTGTAAAACTGACCGGAACGAAGATGACGTCGCGTCGTGGTGGTTTGCTGGATGAAGAAGGACAAAGAGCGAGAAGAATTTGGATGCCCCTAAAACGGAACGTATTCGCGTGCTGGTCGGGTGCAAGAAAGGCGTTCGTCGAGGTCGTAAATTTCCTGGGCGAAGAGTCGCGGTGAAACCTCGTGCCGAGTGTGGGACACCGAAGTAATTTGAAAGACAGCAAGGCTGATGCTTACGTAAGCTCGGATTGTCAGATCGAAGGGGTGGCTCCAGGGTTGCTCCTGTCCCACCCTTCCTCCGTTTTTCCTTCTCGTCAGCCAGCAACGTCGGCAATCCAGCACCTCGTCGCCTTTCATCGAAGTCGCTCGTTTCCGCGAAAGGAAAAGTTAAATTTGCATTCGTAGCGCCGCCTGAAGAGGGCCGTGATCTTTTTGCCTCCTTCTCGTCCTCCCCTCGTCCTTTAAAGTTTCGCATTCGTCTCCCAGTAATCCCAATATGTCCTCCACCGACGCTTCTCGTCGTATCGTCCTTCAATTCAGATTTATACAGGATGCACACGCGATATAAATTTATAACTGCAGTGCTTGGACTGGAATAAAAATTCACCCTCGGTCGAGGCTCTTCCTTCCACGCGGCTTGCTCCTTCGCCGAGCAGTCTTCCTCGTCGGCGTATCTCGCGATTTATTTGTGACTTCGAGCTCCCCGTCATTCAATTCCCCCTCGAATATAGTCCACTTTTCAGGTCGCGGTCTGACGTTAATGTCACGGGATACGGAAGCACAGGTTTGATTTAAAATAAATATCAACTCCAGAGCCCACGTTGGAGAGGTTGCTTGAGCTATGGTGAATTAAAACTTCTTATATCTTCTGCTCTCTTTGCGATTGCTCCTCTGCTACGCTGAACAAGAGTAAAAGCGGAGCATGCATCATCGTGAGATATGAGTCCAGCCATGTGAATCAGTAGAGTATCGCGGCTGAATATATCCAGGCAAAAGTATACTGTCTAAAGATTCCCCGGAGTTTTTGTTCTTGCACCGGTGCTGATTTGAATATAAAGTAGCGCGCATGATTGTCGGAGCCTGAGGTGTTTATTCATACGTCTGGGAGCCTGTTGCTGCCTTCCGGTTCCTTCAGAGAGACGCTCTGCGTTTTCTTATCTTCCTGTCTATTCGTTAGCAGGTGTATACTTGATGGCTTGATTCGCGCGCCCGTCCCAGTCTTAATGCGTTTCCACCGAATGCACGGGACACACGGCGTTGTTCCGCAGACACGAGTGATATATACTATCGATCATCGCTGAAATTAATTACACTTTGTCAATCTGGCAGTCGCACGAAGATCGAAGGGCTGTCGTGGATATTTAACGCGGCAACAACAGCCCGTCGCCGACGCGGCGCAACGGTGAAATGAAACTATTCGCATAAGTGGGACGGACGTTTACACGCGTTTGTTTAATGTAATTAATGGCCGCATTGTTCGCGCAAAATAAACTACAACGAGGCGTCGAAAACAGGGCCAGCGGGCGCATTCAAAGAGATCGGGGTTATTTCATTAATCGTGAATTCAACGCGGTACGGAATAACGACTGGACGCGGACGCGGTCCGGTCTGGCTCGGTCCGCGTGTACGTACATACATATATACCTATATCGAGGCTAAACCGAATCGACTAAATCGAATTTGCCTCCGACATCCGCCTTTAATAACGTGACACGGCCTTTTTGTGCCCGGAATCCCTCTCGTTCGCAGTCCCCCGCGTCACGGAAATACGCGCACACGTGACCAGATTTATTTATCCTAACGAGAATTTCGTGCAGCTCACTCGGGCTACGCGACTGATCGCACGTTTTATGCCTTAAACTTTATTCCAGTTTAATTCTCTCATTCCTTCCACCCTTTCCCCTTTCCCCCCCGTTTCGCCGGCTGTCCACGCGTGCCCCCCCCCCCCCCGCCGTCGATCAGCTCTTTGAAGAGAGCGCACCACGCGTCCCAATATCGATTTCCTATAAAACCTTCAGGGAGATGCGCCACGTTCAAAGGAGCAACGGTACCACGGCCTCGTGGTTGCTGAATTTTGAACAATGTCGGATAGAACTGACGCGCAACTGTTTCATTTGGCTCGATGAAACGGATGGAAAAAAATACCGCGCCACTTCGTGCGGGTTGATTACACGGAAGAAAGTAAAACGGGGGGGGGGGGGACGCGGCTTGCCTACTTTGGCCATTTCGAAATTCTGAACAAGGAGGCTGTTAGTGGAATCTCTCGGTAATCGTGTTCGATCCTGTGTCTCGCTGCTATTGTCAAGGGTACCGTCGGTGTGAGATGGAAGCTTGGAAAGGGAGGCCCTCCAAAGTACCTATAATTCTGTTTACGATTTTCCTCGCCCCGTTTCGAGTAGGGTCAGAGTTCTCCTCGTTCAATTACGCAATCCTCAAGCACCCAGAGGGTTGTACTGTATCAATTGATTTATAAGGGTGCAGTGTTTCCCAGTCCTGAAGAAGAAAGGGTTGTTAAGAGCCAGGACTGAAGAAGACCGTGCGTGTATATGTGAGTTGGGGGAAGGGTGTAAAAGAAGGAATCACGAAGGTAGGCTAGTCCTTTAGGATTAAAATAAATCCTAATCTAGCGGGGGTCGTAAAGTCAAGAGGGAGGCGAACCCCCTAGGTCTTAGGTAGAAAGACTGTCGGGCGAGACAGAAGGAAATAAGAAGAAGGGGAGCAAATAAAAGGGTCTCAAACACGACAGGAGAAAATATTACCTACGATACGCTGACCTCTCCCCGGTACACCTTCCACCCTCGGGATTCTCACCTGTTTCACGTATAGATACTAATCCCCTGTGCGACAGCAAGAGGATTGCGAGTTTTAAATGTCACCCGATCTCCCCCGCGCAAGTGAATCATCCAAGTTAGAGTATTCGAAAGAATATACCTGCCTTGGACGAACGTAATTTCGTAAAATCGCCCAAGGAAATTGTTATGCACGGTCTCCGGAGTGATTCGGGTCAGCTGGTCTTTCAAAAATATTCAGAGAGTCTGGAAGTCTGGGAGTCGTTGAGCCGTGTGCAGACAGAGTTTCCAAGAACGTAGGTATCGTAGATAGGTACATACATATGTACAAGGGACGTTCGATGGCTGGTAAGCAGCTGTTATCAACGAAGTCTGTTTGGTCGAGGAGAGGAGATAGAAACGCTGGGCACGTCCGACGAGATTTCGGAAGATGGGGAAATATTCTTACGAGAGGGATAATGCGCTTTGAATGTTGAAGCGTTTCGGTTGGTTG
The DNA here is from genome assembly GCA_960531205.1 of Andrena bicolor. Classification (NCBI taxonomy): domain Eukaryota; kingdom Metazoa; phylum Arthropoda; class Insecta; order Hymenoptera; family Andrenidae; genus Andrena; species Andrena bicolor. The sequence continues at coordinate 38,604,876 of OY482665.1, forward strand.
CCCAGTGGAGAAGCATAACCGCATTTGCTTTTTCAATGCGGTCAATTGATAAAAAAATCCCGTCGTTTTAAAGTTTGAGGGGAAGCTGGCCGAACCTTATCGTCGAGCCGCATCGATGCACCTACATTTCCGATCCGCTCGAATCGGATTCAGCCTCGAAAGCAAAAATTTCTCCCCGACCCGGTCGCTGGGTAGAGAACCGAGGAACGGATTCATCACGATTCCTACCCTATTGACACAGACGATCGTACACAATAATCACGACAGATGTTTCATCAGGGACACGCTATCAATTACGTAAAAGCATCCTCGCTACGGAAACGAAAGGAGTCAATATTTGCAGTAAACAAAGTCCGCTGTTCTGATTTCGGATTACCGGCAACTGCGAGTGCAAAAAGTACTCCAGGTACAATAAATAAATACAAACACGTGTCTCGGCTACATGTTCCAAAGATGCAGACTCGCGCGCTGTGTGCTGTGCGCACGTGCATCTGGACGATAGTTGTGCCAGTGTGGGTTGTAGCTCATCCATGCAGCATCGTACATAACACAGGTTCTGGATGTAGCGGGGTTAGTAATGGTGGAGTACTAGGCAAACAAAGTATCCCGTTGTCCGTGTGAGGGTGGCTCGGAGGGTTGGCCTGGCTTCGGCGATGTTGAGTTAGCTCGAGATAGGTTAGTGTAGTCAGGCTAGAGAGGTCGAGTGTTGTATGATATGATACTCGACAAACGGCTTCCACGACCGACCGAGTACCTAGGAAAGTGCGCCTCGGTGCTCGTACCGGCATCCCCTAAAAATAAACATCCCTTGGCGTGCTTGCCGCCGCGCCGAGTCGCTCAGCGCCGGTCACCGTACCAATCTCCGTGTCCTCTCTTCCCGACCGAACGAAATGTCCGGTCATGCGACACTTTTAACAGGCAGATTTCTGCAACAACCAGGATCGCTGGTTAAAAATCTAACGATGCGCGCGATCAGAATTGAAAGTTGATGGGTGTAGGGGGTTGAAGTTAAATCGATGGGAATGAATTGGGTATTGCGGTAGGCAGTGGACGGCGATACTCATCGGCAGCCAAGTTTCAGGCTTTCTTTCGGGTGGAAAGAAGTCCCTGTGTAACTTGACTTAACAGCGAAAGAATTGGAATAAGGAGAACCGCTTGTTTCTGGGGAAAGAGTTGAGTTCCCTTTTAGGAACGATGAAAAAGATATTCTGGAGGTTGTAAACGCAGCTGGGTCCTCTATTAAGTGGATCAATCGCTGGTAAACGGTACGGGTTTGACTGGCAGCCTCCGTTTCAACGCTGGTTATATTCTTCTGCTTCGAGTGGCAATCGTTGCTCGCTCTTTTCCCAATCCCCGATTTCGCGGAAATTATTTGCGCAACGCCTTCTTCGTGAATTTCATCGCAAAATCGTTTTCACGTGGAACCGTGCGATATCATAGCTACCGGACATATTAGTCTACAGACCTGAATATCCTGGATATTGATTGCACAGTTCATCCAAGGTAAAACCGACATTACGCAGTGTCCATTAGTTTATCTGCCCGAGAATGATATAACGATTTATAGTGCACGGTTCGATTAACGTAAAAAAGTAAAAGCACAGATATTCTGCTTGGTCAAATAAAAGCTGTACACTTTCTATGGGGCAAGTCGAAACGAAAAAGAACCGAGGATCGTTAATTTGGCATTCAGCTCGTGGTACAACACGCAGAGGAGTTGTTGAGGAGAAAACAATGGGAGGATGCCGCGTTTCATGTTAGTCTACAAAAGAAATCGCCCCTGTTCGTTGGAAAAAAAATATGGCAGAAAATGCCGACAACTTATTGTAGATACTTGCTGTTACTGTACTGTCTGCAACTGTTGCAACGTTTCGAAATCCCGATTTGCTCGAATCTGAATCAGCCTGCTATATTATCACGTTTATGAGATGCCCGGTACAGCACGATTGATTGTGATGCCGGAGGAGTAGCCATACGCTTTCGGCAAATTCGCAAATTTGATACGTAACAGAGGCAGGGGGCAGTTTGCAGGCGAGTGGGTCTATGTACGTGTAGGGAAGTTAAGCGCATCCAGTTCAGGTCGGTCTTCAAAGGAGGCCAAGCGGAGAGGTTTGCGAGATTTTGCGTTGCGGTCGCAAATCGATCTCGACGAGACACCGAGACACCGACTCGCCCCACCCCTGACAGACCCCGTTTTCCTAGACACCGGCCCACTCCTGGTCTTTTTCATTTGTTATTCACAGGTCGGTGATTTTTAAAAGAAAGCCTCCGCAATAATTATTACCGTGGGCAATCTTTGGCCCGCATTCAAAGAAATCGTCTGTTCCAGGAGCATCCCGAGCGCGACTGTCGTCGGTATAGGTCGCTCTGCACAGGGTGAATAGAGGGGTAAAAATTGAGGCTCGAGAGGGAGAAGGATGTAGGAGGGCGGCCAGAGGGAATATAATGAGGGAAGCCTTACGGGTTTTACGCTGTCTATATTCGGCTCGTCATTACCGTCGTTCGTTTCGTCGTGTACGAATTTCTTCCTCCCCTTTCCGCCTTCCTATTTTTCTCCATTACTTCCTCCGGCTTTCCACTCAAGGCCATTATGTTACCGGCACAATGCCCGCCAATGAGGATTGTGGGAACGATTGCTGATTCGGTGCTCCAAGTAGCACGGCAAATACGGGACACAGCCACCGATCACCGACGCTATCAAGACGCACTTACTTGCTTGTCTCGTTGACCGTCTGCTTCGTATCGCGAGCTTTCGCTCTTTTTGTTTCTCCAGCGCAGTGGAAGGAAGCAGGTTGGCTCTTGAAACTTTACGCGACTCCTTGGGCGGCAAACTCGCCGTTATCGAGAGTAAGATCGCCTCTCAACCGGGTAATCGTTTATTGAATTTCTAATAATAGCCCGTCTTGCGGTGGCAAAAGAAGCTCTAAGAAACCGCGATGCATTTCTTCCTCTTTGTGGTGAAGAGCGGGCTCTTCGTCGAGACACCTTTCTCTTTGTCTTGATTAAACGGTCGAAGAGAAGTTAATTTTGCAGTTAACGCGCGCACGTATCGCACAAAGTGAGGTAAAGTCGACAGACAAAGTTGCGGGATAAATAAAGGGCTGTGTGTAATTACGTGGACTGATAGTTTCGTTGGGGTGTACAGAAGCTTTGCAGTTATCTACACTCTGCTCAGCCGATCCAGCGACAAGGATTCGCTAATAGGCCTTCAGGAACAGCAGCGCAAACCCCAAAAGACCCTATCGACCGATTGTGTATAGCTCTAGTCCACTGTACGCCATCCTATTTATTCTGGATTTGGCTTTGCACACTGCGGGAAATCGATCGAGCACAGGTAGATCGTTCATATTCGCATCCGAAAGTCATTCACAAATAATCCTAGTCAGTCGGGATATCGACGGGGGCCAATTAGTTTCCACGGTAGCCCACTTCTTCACCGACTGTTCTTTCGCCAGGTTTTTTTTTCAATATTTGTGCGGCAGACTATGTAAATCTGTCTCTTTAAATAAATTCAGAATTCGCGGTAACGAGCACTCATAATTACTCGATGTCATTGTCGTAGAAAAACGATGTTCATTTATTCAATTTAGTATGCACCAAGGTGGGGAGTTAACTTTTTCTGATCAACGATTTCATTAAAAATCTGCATTATTCATGGCGATGAATAAATGTCGACACCGAAGTGACAAGCACTTCTTGATAATTTTTCTTACAATTTGGTTCGTTACTTCATTTACGTCTGAAAAGACTTGTACGAATGAGAAGCCTGCTATAATACTATCGATCAAGCTTCTGTTCTAAACGTTGCTGTTACTCCGCGTTCCCCATGTCTCAGAGACCATTCGCGATCCTTCTGATTGACAGTGAGCCTTACCACGCAAACGAGTCTCGTTATATGCCAGCCAGTCGGCATTCTCGTGCTTGCCAACCCTTTCAACCCCTTCCGTATCCACCCGAGACATCGACGTCATCATCGTCAGCGACGTCTCGCGTTCTGCGACCGCCACCGAGGCGAGGGTACAACTGCGTCTCCGCGCGTCGAGGTTCCTTCTTTTGTCTGGCTGCAATTACGACGCTCCCATTCAAAACAACCACCCTCTCCCCCTCGCACGATTGTTACGCACAACGATTTCTCGTGTCCAAGTGCACGAAGGGTGCCGCAGCCTTGCCATCCGCACGGACTATTCCCAAGGTTCCTTGATTTCGTTCATTATCTTCTCTCCTCGTCTTCTTTCCGGGGAGCGAGAAGTGCGCACGCGCCCCCCGATTTCTTTTTACGCGAACGAGCACGGCCGTGAATTTACCTCTGATCCTCGAGGGCCACGGTTTCGGAGCAGGGCCAGATGGGAATTGAAACCTTTAACGAACGAGGGAAGAACGCACGACGCCGGCGTAAAGTAGCGAGACGCCCTCAGCTTCCACGTTCTTTAAATTTGCCTTAATTAAAAAGTTTGAAGCTTCGTTCCTTCAATTAATCACCGTTCCGTTTGGCGTCGCCTGTATCTCGTTCGGAAGCCCTTTTACGCTCGGCTACCAAGCAACGCATTATTAAATACTTCCCTTTATTACGCGGTTAGATGGGCTGACTGTGTGGAAACAACGAGCTCCACGATTTCGAAATTTATATCAGCCGGCAGACTCTTCGCCAGCGAGACGCCGTGGGTACATTTTAATTACTGTGATAATAATCAACGCGGAAATTCGATGCTCGAACGAGGTACAGGGCTTCGATGAAAGATTAACGAGCGGACCAAGGAGTTCTAAATTGGAACAGGATCTCTATGAAACGAACTTATAAAGCTGCGATAAATATTCCTGAACGCAATTATGGGAACAATAATTTTAACGTCCCTGCGCGTCCAAGTGTACCAGCGTGGAACCTTGGCTTCACGTCGCGGTAGACGGTATTCTAGTTAATTCTACAGATCGGTGGAGACACATGACATATGAGGGGCATAAAGAGTGTCATTCCTGGCGTAACCTATAGGTACGTTCTATGATAGCTCCTTCCTAGTGATTACAATCGCGTGCAACAGAAAGTAAAGGAGACCTTCCCCTATGCTATCAGTGAAAAGAGAAGTCGTCGCGATTACGCGACACTTGGTCAACCACGTCGCAATGAATGCTCGTATGCGTTCAAAGGGTTGGACGCATACACTGGATTGAAAACCGCGATGGAGCTTGTCTGGATCTTGCAGACTGCAAAGAGAACACATTTCTTTATTAGTCGCTCCGCAATCTTTGGTCTCTGTTGACGGTGAATCCTTTTCACGGTCGGGGAGGGACGGGGACCGCGACGTCTGGTATCGAGTCGCGACGGAATCGATTAGCAAACTCGTTTTCAGTCAGTGCTCGCGGAGTGATGCAGACATGCGTGAATGGAAGGTATACCTTGGGCAACGAAGGGCTGGCTTCGAAATAGAAGGAGTCCGAGGCAGACAGAGAGGAATGGATAGGGAAAAAAAGGGGGCTAGTCGTAATATTCCGCGATCGTTATTGCGAACAGCGTATCTCCGATGGAGATCATTTTCAGGCCGCAGACTGCACACCTAACCATCATCTCCGTTAATGACTGTCGCCCAGACCAAGGGAATGGCTGTGCGCGCACAAAACACCGCCGTTCACGTGCAGCCGTGTGTGCGTGTCTGTGCATGAAGGGAAAACTCCCCTTCAATCGACAGCCAGTGTGTTGCTGTTCCCTGAATATGTGGGGAGAGAGGCTACACTGATTCGTATGCCCTGTGTCGTTGCCGTCTCGTTGTTCGCGCTCCTTTTTGAGCCGCCGACTAGCCGCTGTCTTTTTCGGCACCCCAGCTATTGTCTGAGATTAAACGGAAGGGCACAGGGCCAAAATGCTTCATAGAAGTCCGGCGAACCGAGGCCCCGGAGCAGTCAAAACCCCTTCGTTAGACCCTCGCCGACTGTTTTTCTTCCGTTTCTCACGGAGCTAAAATCTTTTTTTGGCATGGATCCGTTCGAGGCCTCGGATCGATTCTCCAAAGTGCTGCTTACGAGTCAAGCTTTCGCGAAGTCGCGAGGGTGCCTTCAAGACTTTGTACTTCATACTTTCGTCGAAGTTAGAGTTGAAGTTGAAGCCTGATGAAATCTTTATCTCATCTTGTCTGCAGTTGCTTGCTGGGCGAACTAACTGCTTACAGGAGAATCTTTGTCTTGGTTGTGTGCCTTGGACAGCTAGAACTGGCTGCAACTCTCTTCCAAGCGTAGATCCGTCTAACAACCTACCTTTGTGGCACGCAGGATGGTTGAAGTTTCTAATTTCTGAGATTCAAATGGCCATAACTATTGACTATAGAACTTTATCAGCTGCTTAAAATCTTCGAATATTTGCCAGTCTCTTTCGGATCGTTCGCATACCCGAGATCGTTTCACGCATGAATTTCACAGGAAAAGGAGCTCGCGTTTCAACCACGCAAGGAATTCGCGTTTCGCGTAGTAAATCGACGGGAGACGTGCTTCGACGAATACCACCTGGCCAGCGAAAGCTCTCTAAACGGAACCCGATCGGAAGCCCGATCATCGACAGGGCTGTTCCATTCCGCGCGCCTCCTTTATCAGCCGAAAGAGTCCAATCCCGATTGAAAGGCTCGGCGAGCAAGTGCGAGCGAGTCCGGGCAGTCGGCTAACACCTCGTTTTCACAATCCCAAGAAACTACGGCCATTCTGATTCCATGGTGGTGGAACTTTGGAAGATTTAGGGGGGGGGGGCGGTGGGGGTTCGAGCTCTCATTTGGCAGCCAATTACAATGCCACCGGCAATAGCGTCGAATCCACTGGCGGAACTACGGTTGGGGAACACTGGTGGAATTGCTACCAATAGTGGCGGAGGCGTGCGGTTTGCGACAGCTCTGTGGCTCACCCCTCGACCCTCATCCCATTCCCTAGCGTCCGTACACCCCTACGAACCGGCGTCACCATTCATCGACCCTCCATCGACGTACTTTACTCCTGGACGCGATGCCCACCGGCTCTTCAAGAGTTTATGTTTGGGTCGGCAGGGAATGCTGGCTGGCGCAGAGTGCGACTGTAACGTGAGCATGATTGCATGTGTAATTGAAATACCATAAACCACGCTGAAATCCTAGGTAAGCTTCATATCGGTGGTATTATAACGTATATATACGTTCCATTCGTAATGCCTCTGCCCGCCATTTACGATCCCGAATCTCTGGATTCGCCACTCTGTCCTCCATCTGAATTTCTCTTTGTTCAATTCGGCCAGTTCTGCCTCTCCCTCGCTCTCTCCATCCCTCTCTCTCATCTGTTTTCTTCGTTGGCTACGAGAAACCAACCAACCACTCGTACGTCGTCGGAGATACCGAGAAAATTGTCTTTTCCGGAAAGTCCTTCTATTAAATTCTCGTGGTTCGACGGCGGGCTTCCCTCGTCGACGGATAAACGAGGTTGAGGGAACACGAACGCGTCGATCTTCTGACTCCTTTCCACCGATCCTAAAGTCCCTTTCCTCCGTGAAGCGTGTGCACCTCTGCCTTTTGCTACGGGAATGAACGGCTTGACTGATTGCTATTGACTCCCATGATTTGTAGTATCTCGATTGCGAGGAAAACGTGGCTGGTACTGTCCGAAGTGAACTATCGAGTGGACGATTGGCTCTTCACTGCTCTCCACTCAGGATTTCGTTGTCCTCTGTCTCCTACATTCGCGCGAGGATCCGGCAGTCACAGCGTCGTCAGATTTCACGGCAGGATTTAGAGGGTATGTTTGGGTACCAATGATTCTGATATTCAGCGAGTCGCTCGTCAGCTCGTTGGATCGGACCGACCGAGAAACTAAAGAAAATTGCCCTCGCCATTGCTACGAGACTTTATGGCTCAAATATTACAGGCACCGGGCCGGCAGAAGCCTGGGTAATGTTCGTTACGAGGCTGCGCTAACTTACTATTCTATGGGAAACTCCGGTAAGCTATAACATTCCCGGCCTCGCGATAACACGCTGCGTTATGCTTACGCGCAAATACAGCGTGTTGTGTTTCACCGTGTCTCGGTTATTCGATCCCCCGACCATCCCGCGTCGTACCCGAATGAATATTTCGCGTATTAAATTTGCGAGTATGCTTACTAAACACGCAACGGTTGCCTCACATTTTCCTCTGAAACTTGTTTAATGGACCTTTATTTCATTTCCAGGTGATTTATAAAGGAATCGATATCCGGTATCGTATAGCGTTGAGTCGTGAGAGAAAAACCTGCTGCCAAGCAACCCCGGAGCAAATCGAGCCACTTAATTGTTTCGAATCGCGCCACTGCGGTTCGCGCCGCCCGGGAATAGGTATGTCTCGATTTCTCGCGAGACATCTCGTAAATCAGCGTCTTCGTACGGCTCAAGAAAATCAGGAACGCGTGTTCCGCGAGACTGGCTGCGAAGATAAGCCAGCAAGAAACAAAAGCAGACCGCAGAGCTCGACAAAAGATAGAGAAATGTCTCTGCGTTACGCGGGGACGTCGTCGCGTCGGTTAGGCGGCGAGAGAGGATCACGGGGAGGAGGTAAGTGATAACGGTGGATGCTGGGGTGCAAATCATAACCGATTGTCTCTTGTTTCGACGCTTTGTTCTTGCGTGTTCTCACGCTCGCAGGCCATTTGTCTGCCCCTGTCTTGACGGTCCTTTACTCAGCACCGAAATTGGCATTGCCATTCCCAGATCCGAGATCCTTCCGTTCCTCAGAGCGCCTCCTCTCCCCTCTCTCGTTGGCGACTTGAATAGTCAGAAGAACAGGCGCCCAGGGGAGAGATCACCATGGAGAAAATAACGAACGGATGGGTCCGACTAATGCTCTTGTCGAGACCAAGTAATGGAGGCCTTTGTGGAACAACCGAGAATATAATACGGTATAATGTGCTTCTTTTTTCATTGTAGAACGATCGAGGCCTCAAGTTCGCTATACAATACCTATACGTACAATATGCTTCAGTTTCCATTTCCCGTGTACAGTACCTACCTGCGCGAGAGTTAACCAAACAATCTGCCATTTTGTGTGCTACGTTGATTACAGTTATTCGATTATTATAGTAACAGCAGATATAAACCCGCGAATATTTGCAATGCAACTAACGTTTTGCCAGTTTGCTACGCGATACACCTGATTTTATTTTACCGTCGGTACGCACGGTTATCGATTACCTTTTGTAATTAGTGACTACGCGCGCATCCACCACTGCATATTACTGCCTGCAAATACAATGAAGCCCTGATCCAATCACGAATACAAAATAAATGTACTCTGTGGATACGGACAGCGTTGTTTGGTCCGGTCAACATCAATTCCTTTCACGATAATTACGAATCCATTTCAATTGACGCAAGCTTCCAGTACAAATACAGAATTTTTTTGATCCATACGCGGTCAGAATATCGTGCTTTGACAGTGAACCGGAGTTAAGTCACGAGCCACTAACATTCCATTCTTCAAGGTTCTCTTACACTTTTAAACAGCCATCTTCAAGGAGGAACCGCCACAGACTCCCTGCATGCCGTGCTCTAGATAAACGTCGGCATTCCGCCGAAAGTATGCGGAAAAGCGGCACGGTACCAAGTCCAAGTTATTCTTCCCGGAGCCTTTTTACCCTACGTGCAAACTATTCTCCAATATATTGCCCGACCCAACCTCTGTGTTTCGAGTGGCGTCCAACGGGGTGCCGTATCAGCATACAGAGTCCGTTCTTGAATGTCAAAGGGATTCGAGTAATAAGTGGCGAGGATGTCGCCGGTCTCCAGCGTGTTCGCCGGAAAATAAAAACCACCCAGTGCTGGGATATCGTATTTTTAAGCGTCGCGGTGCTAGTTCGCTGGCGGAAAAGCCCGGCAAGAAATCGCTAGGTCAGTGCGACGGGCAAGGGTGCAGCCGGGAGGAGTGCTTTGGCCGTCCGGAAATTAAGAGTAAAAACGATTGGCCGCCCGCCAGATCGCGTTAGCGAAGCAAATCTGGACAACTAATAATGAAAGCCGGTCGGTTTGGTTCGAGGCTGGTGCTGCGCGATGACCGGCCCTAGGACTGTATGCCGTGTCTATAAATTTCCGACGATTTACTATAACGACCGGCGGCCACGAGACCGCCACTGAAACTGGAAAGGTTAAATTAAAATTTCGGGCCGGCGCGGCGTATCGGGGAAGAGAGAGAGAGAGAGAGAGAGAGAGAGAGAGAGAGAGAGAAAGAGAGAGGGAGAGAGAGCGGGGGTAGGGACGATTGGAGAAACGACGAAGATTACTTGGGCCGTGGATACAATCGCGTGCCAGCATGTGATTGTTTTAAAAGATCGGGGAACGACCGTTTGGCGTGCTAAGCACGCACACAATAACCTCGGCGACTTAGGCGATCCGATTTCTGCGGAACTTTGTCAGGAAATTGAGACACTTTTAAAGATACCTGGAAATCGCGTCGCTCCTTTGAAACGGGAAACTCCTTTCTCCTTTCCAACTGTTCTTTGTTTCGTTTCGTAGTTTTCTTGTACGATGCACACACTTCACACACTCGCAGAACGTAATTTCACGATGTACACTGACCGAACCGCATCTGACTGAAGAATGCCTGAACGTTATCCCTAACGCCCACTACACGATCTTCCGATTCCGGAGTGGGGCGTGTTTACTTCCGAGCGCCAGGCTTGTCATACCACACACCGCGGGCTTCGCCCTAAAATTTGCGACAATCTTTCAGATGCAACGCAGGATAATCTTCGCGTTTACGAGGGATGCGGCGTTGGGGTGGAGCGTACAGCTTCCAGTAACCGCGTGAAAAAAGCACAGCATCGATGCTGGATATAATTATAAGTACATACATCAGCAGGTACATCGAGCAAAATCAACGAGATACAGGGAATATCTGTTTCACGGGAGAATAAATGGGGAAATAATTCGTGCTCGAACCGCGCCGACTGAAAAGCCGCTAAATTCAGTTGCGCGTCGTAGTCGATTTCCGGGTAGAATACATTAAAATGATTGATTCGAAATCGGCTAGTGATTTTTGACATTGGTCGCGATAAAAGCTTTCCGTTTCACGCCAATCTTGCACGCCGTATCGTACACAGAAGGAACATGATTAATGGTTTATCTGCTGTCGTCCCGTCAACGGTAATCTTGTTATTGTACATACTGAATCGTGATCGGCGCGTCATAGCGACGATTTTTTTGTGTCCTCTGGCTCGATTCAACACCGTCGACGCGACGGGAGCTATGAATATCCGATGCAAGAGTATAATCCTCTTCGAGGCTACGCTTCTGATACGGTTATCGTCGGTCCAGGAAAACAGACTGAATAAGGCGAGCGAAATTTTAATGGAAAGTGTCAATTTATCGTTGGTGTCTCTTAGAAATCTTCCATGATATTCGGAGCAAAAATTGATGAGGATGGCGATCAGTGGGGACCATGTATTCGTGGGAACATTAAAGCCCGAATGTTCAAGCGTCAGCGTGTATAAATTCGATCGAGCTTGTTAATAGCACTCTGAATCCGTGATCGTCGGAGTGTGATTTGATAGGTATTCTCACGTTCAGACAACATTGTAGCTGACAGTAGATGATCCTCGTTAATCATAATTAATTGGACAGTCCATAAAATTATTATACGATCTGCGGGAACCATTTGGCTAATGGTTTATTACATGGCTAAATGGAAGTTTATGGTGACGGGATACATTGTATATCAAATGCCTCCATTGTTTAATTCGCTTCGTGAAAGGTAGTTTCATTTACAATACGGTATCGTTTACTTGCTGTATAAAGGATTTTTCTTATTGCTCCTCTTACTGCAACATCATAATGCACCGGTTACACACTAAATTTCAAACCGAATTACTTATTATCGCGGAGTTGCTGCGCGGTATACCTCGGTACGTGGATGGTAGAAATATCGGCAATTTCGGGGCGATGCGTTAGAGAGTTACATAAATGTGAAACTGTTTGTAAACAAGCGGAGAGCAAACATTCGGGAACGTCGGTTATGTGGGTGATCGAAAGCAGAGTAGATACGGATAGCATATAGGTACGAGAAGCCATCCGCTTACACAGTAATGCAAGCTGATTCGAAATAATATTCGATTTGCGCCAGATCCAATGCGTATTGTTCCGACGACCATCATTACGTAAATTACTCGAACCGTCGCGTTGTTGAATATCACACAGCCGTAGAATATCCCCGAAAGAACTTTTCCATCTAGATACCATTAGAAGTTCTTTATCTGAATGCTTCATGAGAAAGAAGCCAATTTTCCTGCGGGTACTTTGATGCGGATAAATTGGATTCGCTGTTAAGTGCAGCAGAGAATCGGGGAATAAAAATTGAAGCGGAAACTGTGCCGCCCTTATCAATGAAATACTTCAAGCCCCGGCATATTTAAGGGGGAAATATTTGCCCGTGCGTCTTTGAGGGAACACGCGTACCAGCCCCTGGCGTGTTCTCGACAAGGAGATATAGCGTGGCGTGGCATTCATTAGCACGATACTCCTGCCGCAAACAATCCATAAGGTGTGTTACACTTCGTAACACGCGCTAGATAAGACGGTATAATTTTTCGAAAGATAACGGAACGTCCGCCATAATCCGGGAAGTATGAAAATTAATCGCCTCGTGTCCCGTGCCGCGTATTCGTTTCGCCTGCTTTGTCATCGTCAGATGCCCAACGAGGATACGGCTTTCCGTTGAAAATGTCGGAACGAAGCACTGGACAGTAGACACGGACATTCGCGGTCAGACGTTGCAGTTCGGGACGATAGCGCAGTGCCTATTCACACGTCGACTCGCACTACTTACACACTGGCTGACCACGCGTGCGGTCCGACCACTAGCGCGCGTCATCGTACTACTAGAGTCCCACCCTAGTAGAATCAAAACGATATCGAATATCGTTGAAACTCGTAGTACCTATTCAAGTCCATACGCCTCCTCGCCGCTGCAAGAACAGTGAAAGGACCCGAGCGAAACGTTTGTGCGCTACAGAATTCCCGAACGCAGAAAGGGAAGCCTGGGAATTTTTATTCCCGCGATCCTGTCGCGATTCCCAGGCTACATTCGGAAGGACACCGCGATTACTTCGCGGCACGCCTCGTTGGAGTTGTGTAACGCGGGATGCGTACTTCCGGGAGTTTTACGTGAAATTTGTAAGCCCCGGAATTGTAAGCGTCGCACGACACACTGTGGTATATCTTCCTCTACGTTGCTGGGGTTTCCCGCGGCTCTATGCCAGTATTATGGAACTCGCCGCGAACAATCCACCCCCACGGCCGTCTGTTTGTTTAACCACATCGGTGAAACGTGCAGTCAACGCGTTATCAACAGGAGAAAGGGCAACTTTCCGCGACCACAGCATAATTGGGCATACCGTGTTCTCCTAACTGTTTTCTTCTACGGGTTACCACCTCCATCGGTGTTGCATGTTCGCTGATAAAGCTGTTGCATTAATGATCAAGAGTGAGGTCGCTTATTAAACTGATTGAAATTCCTGCGTGGATTACGCTCAACTATTTCAGGCATCCGTTTCACGGTAGCTCGCTTTCCTGCCGTTCAACTTGGCCTTGATACTTTGATACCACGCCGGTGAACCAACTATGTAGCACCTCAGCCCGAGGCAAATAATAATAGAACAACGTGAACATTTAACCAGATTCTGTAAGATATTTTCGGAGGAGTGTCTCTTTAATCTAATAATCGATTAACTGACACCATCCTCGATGAATGTATTCATGTATCTGCAAGCATACAATGTTAAATTCATAACCTATTAGCATTTTATTGGAGCGATGTGGAGAGATCTACATTTGTAAATTGAATGGGTACCGGCGTGGGCGAAATCTGTTTCGTGAGGGCATTGCTAACCTAGGCTTCCACGCTTGAAAGAACTCGATCGACGGATATACAGTTCTGAGGGGGATGACGTCGCCTGGAAAGGAGCTGGAACGTCCGAAGGCACCGGGAATGGTCCTCAATGGCGAGTACAAGTACCGACGCCACGAAGGGGCCGCCCGCGCACGCATTATGAAAGAAATACCAAATGGAGCGGAAAACACAGGCAGTGCTACCCTCCTTTTTCCCCATCCCCACCCCCATCCGCTCATACCCCGATACCCATCGATTTCATTGTAACCGGACTCGAAGTTTCACCGCAGGTGTTGCTTCGACACGTTGAGTTACAGTCACTCCATCAAGTTCTTTCCTTTCGAGTGGGGTGAGAAAGGCGGCGGAAAAGAATGAAAAGCCAGAGAAAAGGAACGCGAGAATTGGTGGCTTTTACCTGCGTCTCGCGGCATATTGCGGGCAAATTCGGGCGAGGTGGTTCGTGAAAGTGCACACGTCCGGGCATTAACGTAACTACCTCGAGACATCTCGAGATTTGCGAGAAGAACCTTTCCAATGCATTCGATTTAGACTTTCGCGGCAGAATTCTCTCAAATCGACGCGACGCTACGCTTTGAATTTCGCGGAATATCATTGCAGTAGCACTAGGAGAACGGAGAGTTTTAATTCTGAGCGCAACAATCCGAATGGTTGGCGCGCATAGAATCCCCGAAGCTTTGCTGGAAACCTCGTTATCCAGGGGCCAGCGTACGCGCAGCACGCGAATGAGGGTGGCACTGCGATAAATATCAAAAATACAACCTGGATCGTAACGAATGAAAGGTAAAACGTCGCTTTACAAACCGCGGCTGGCCGTGGCGAAAAGCTTGGAGCTGTTGCGGCTGCTCGCAGCAACAGTAATGTGTCCTGGTCCGAAATACCGTGTGCAGAGGCGGTGATTGCTATCGCTTGCCGACGATGTGTACGCCGGCGACGTAAACACGGGATTCGGCATATTGCGTCAGTAAACAGTGCATCCATAGATGGAAACACGCCAACGTGGACAAGCCGTAGACCAGGTCCGCTCAAACAGATATGCGCGTGTATGCACGTAGAGGAGGGTCCGGTGTTAAGCACCTCAGCTGGATGCATACTTATTCGAGCGTACATACATACGTACGTGCATACGCAGATACACAGGTATTACGTCTGTTCTAATCCACGTGACACGACGTCGCAGCACGAGTTGCATTAACATAAGTTAAGCGAGATAGCGGTCGGCGAGGCGCACGGTGAATGAAGAGCAAGGGAAACGCGACGGGATATTGCACGGGGTTGGAGAACGCGAGGAAAGAATTAAACGGGTCACGGAAAGCTGTCCTGAGAGAATTATTTCCATTTAACAGCCCCTCCACCTCGACCCTCTCGGACCAGCCATCGGCCCCCAAGTCCAACGACGCGGCGCGGCGCTGCGCGGCGTGATAACGAGACGTTTGCAATTATTCGGAGAGGCGATAATTATGGCGAGTTGTTCTGTCGACGCCGATGCAATTTGCCCGGCCAAGTCGGCTGAGTTTTCAATTCCGAGGGACGGCCATCTTTCGGCCGATCGGCTGGCCCAGACCGGATTTCCCGTTGAAAATTAATGAGGCCGTTTTGCCCTTGTAGGCTAAGGTGTCGCATCGGTTCCCGCGTATAAATGGAAAATCGCTGAACGCCAGAAGAAATCGTTGAAAGTCACCGCGCGGAGAAGCCTCCCGACGATTAATAGAAAATTCTCCCTCGAGTATTCCTGCCTTCTCCAGAATCAATCGATCGATAGTCTCAGTCTTCCGAGAATATTAAACTGCCAACGTCTGCGAAGTACCATCTACGGTAATGAGATTTTGAAACAATCGTCGACGTGCAAAGTTACGCGGCCCGGTTTCGCGGAGATTCGTCACAGTTTCGGGCGTCGACGGGGCTTTTTTTTTTATTTACACCAGACGTCCGAGAAATTTAATATCGGGATACTCGGCGCGTGGTTAGGCAAAACCAGCTGCAAAATTGGAATGGTTGGATGTACCTACCTACCGGCGCGGGATAAGACTGCCTTAATATCATATAACAAGCGAGGGATATACCTCCACGGAGAATATAAATCTCTTTTTTTATCTACCATAGAAATGCACCGAATTACGGGAATTATTAACACGTTCATAACCCTGACCCCTCGGAATATTTTCATAGCAAAGGGCCCGGCGAGTTGCGCGAGATGGTTCTCCCCAGTGTCACGCAAATGAAGGAAAAAGAAATATAGAAGCTGGCTCACGAAAGAAGTTTCTCCGCGCAGCCGCTGATATTGGCTGAATTCGTTCGTCCCGTGCCGCGCCGGCTACCGATTTCTAATTAATTCGTCGACGGAAATTAATTTCGTCCGTCGCAGGTAGGGCCAACTCGCTCGCGATACACACGGCCGTGAGATAATTTCCATCGGCATTCATTTGCAAAGTAATTAAAAAGGTGCATAATAAACGGGTCGAAATAATGTGCCGGCTAGCGGAAAATAATCAAACGAATGGCCGATAGCGTCCGATAAAAGAGGGATCGGCTGGCCGAGGAGGATTAAAATAACCCGTTGCGACGCATGGAAAATATTCGGCTTGGGGAAATTGATATCAAACATGAAATGCTCGAAATTGGTTAGTATCGACTGTTACATATTCATTGGCTCACTTTTGTGGGCTCGAGGAATGCCATCGGATTTCAATAATTTATTACGATTCCAATTTCGTCTTTTCCACCCACCCCTGGCGACCTAGCTCGCTCCCTCACTCGTCTTCGCCGCGATACGCCTCTGCTCCGGGGCTAAGCGAGGGAATAAGAAACGAAGATAACTTTTACAAAGTTACTTGGACCGTGCAAAGACCAAGAGAGAGTAGACTAATGCCGATGCCGTCCTGTAATTGAAATAATGTCCCCGCCGCGTCGCGCCGCACCGTTTCAGAGTAGTATCTCCGGGGCTCGCAGCAACGTAATTTATTTCTTGCATTCATTTCGAATCTTAATTTTCATTTGCCCGCCCGGCTCGTTGTAATTACGCATTGATCCACGGGCGAACGAACGCCGCGCCCTGACCACCGCACAGACGGGAAAATTAAGCAAGTATTCTGCGGAAATTTCTGGCATCCTTTCCCTTTTGATTCAGATCCTGTGCCTCCGATGATTACACCGCACGGTACTCCCCCTTCTAAACGACCGAAGTTTCCCCGCTCTTTATCATTCATCTCTGCGATTCATCTTGCTCGGCCAAACGTAAATTATTTGTAATTCCTTTCCGCCGCTCGATCAACGTCCGTCAATGATTTCTTCCTTCTCCGTTTCTCTCATTACGACGACACTGTTTTGCGCACGAAGGAAAGCTCTCGGCGAGACGGACGCAACGATACATCAGTAACGAAGCACACATAGCGGATGACAATTGCACACGTTCACACGACCGAGTCGTTAATTAGACACTCACATCTAACCAGCAGTCTTGACAGTTGGGACAGTTGTTGGAGGACCAACAGGTATTCGTGCGAAATTCATCGTGCACTGTTATATTTAGTTACATAGATTTTCGTGCCTCCTCGTGCGGTTGCATTTACCACTGACGATATAATGTATGTTATCACGTAGGAGGCAAAGGTGTCGTGGGTGCACCGCGAGTTCCTACGTGCTGGACCTAAATCCGAGGCACGTACGCGTGATAAATGCAATAACATATAAACTGCGGCGAGAATTAGAGCCCCGCGGCGATTTATATCGAGGGTTTTCGTTCTCTGGAGGCAGCTGGCCACGGTGGCTTTCAGTTGAACCCACCAGTCCCTGACCGTACCCTCGCCACGAAACTTGGGCGAATCGACCGGCAATCCATGTCGATTTATCCCAGTCGTAAATAATAAAAAAAGGAAAGGACGAAGGGAAAAAAGTATCGTGAACTTTAACAAATTGCTTCTTGGAAATTTCGAGACCGCGAGCGGGCTTGGCCATTTCGTACGGCGGCGGACCCTGGGAATTGAGTTCTGGTGCGGGTCCTGTTCCCTGTCATTGCCTTCAAAGAAAAATGTACAGTCGTGACTGGTTTATTGAATAATTTACCGTACTCCGGATCACGATTCCTAGCGAATTCGAGGCATGATTTCACCTGCTTGCATCGAGATTCTAGCCACTTCCACGCGTGCTCCTTATACGTTGCTGCTAACTATATTCGTCCACGTTCCACGTTCCGCGATCCACACGCGCACGGGAGCGATACGTGCATTATTTTAAAGGCTTCGCGGGTAATTTGTAGAATTCACGGCGGAATGGTAGGAAATTGAAGTACACTCGGCAGATTTCGTTCCCAGGGCTTTACATCGGACAGGACAATCCCAAGAAAACCTTGAGATTCGCGTTCTCGTATATTTGAGGCAGACAGTAGGAGAATCAGTCAGATTAGGGTTGAAGCGCGGAAAATTAGGTGTCAGCGTGCAAGGAGGAAAGAAAAACAACGCAACGCGCTCATTGTTCCTGCGCATTCATCTTTCGCTAGCCAGCCACCAATATTTTTTCACCACTTGACAGATTCGATCAGTGTTCGCGATTTTCCTACAGGCGCCTTTCCGCCATTCCCCGTCAATCTCCGTGGCTGGGCCCATTTGTCGACCTCCGCTATGCAAATAAGTGCTCGGCGAAGTAAATGTTATTTTCAATCTCGTTTTACCAACATCTAAAACGTGTTCAATCGTTCCCAAGAAGCTTTCGACGCGACCGAAATGCTGAGCGTAACGTCAACCGGTATTAATGTTGCGGAACGTCGTAGTTTAATGCGATTTGATTATGAGGACCCTCGGATTTACATGGATGAATACGTACAAGGCCACTTCAATTATGCAAGCATCGACCGAACAACGTCTACGAAAGCTTTGTAATGCCAACGTGCCTGGAGAGACAATCAAGGAGCTTACAATGGAATACGTGGACAAGCTCCGGTAGAATTCTGCTTAAATATCCGTCATAATGGGAAAAGAAACGTAAAGAATGAGGAATGTAGAAAATTAGACGATATATACCGCTATTATCCTTCGTACGAGCAGTATCTTACGATACTACCTATGGCTGAATATCAACGTGTTATTCTACTTACGCCCTGCCTGACTATGTACGTCAATATTCTCCTAGCGAGTTGCGGAGATGCGTACGTCCCTGTTCTGCATAAAGTACGTACTAAATCTGCTTATGGATGTCCTAGTTATCTGGAAACACGAGTATGTCGAATATGTCTGACAAGAAACGGGTTTATTCCACTTACATGGCGCCCGGGAAGCAGAGAATACATTCTACAACGTTCGCCTGACCGTACACTGGTCTGTTCTACTTGAAACATACCCGAGCGCGTGTAATTTATTCTCTACGCTAATTCCTCTTAATATAGGAGACTACCGGATGTGTAGAGATTCAAAGATGCCGAGGAATGAGGAGTTCCTTACTGTACCTTGGTTCGCCAAATGATAACGTCAATGCATCCTTAGGATGCACGTGGGCCGCGCAAGCGATAAGGAAGTTACTAGGTCAAAAGAGGGAATCTCGTCGACTCTGGGGAGGTGGTCGAAGGGGTGCCGGAGGCTGAAGAGGGTAGTCCAAGACAAGGAAATAGCTCCGTGAGCTTTGCAGGCAGCAGGCGACTCGTAGCAGCGGGCAAACGTGTCAAGTTGTCTTAGGCAAAGCTAACACGGGGATACATCGAGGTGTACGTGTAGGTGTGCGAGACACGTCAGGGTACTAGAGAGATACAATTCTAGTTAGTGCCCTGTCCCAACCTCCACCCTTTCGTTTCGTCCGCTTTACCATTTCTGAACATTTCACCCTTTGGTCAATGCGATTCTTTCCCTCCTTTCGATTCCCCGCCCCCCTGGCAACTTCATATTGCAGCCCTGCTTCCGTATCACGAGCGTTTCGTCTTCATAACAAGAGAGCTTCGACGAGCTGCTTCGATTGATATAGTTGGCTTCGTACCAACCGCTTCCGCGCATATTGGATATGCCGTTCGTTGACTTCCATTGGTAGATGATGAATTTATTGGAAGAACGGGATGCATTCATCTTCCAGGGCGAGAGGATTTGCATGTGCAACGAAGCTGCGCCTCCGTCAACGATATTGGTCGATTTTACGGAAATTTACAAATTCCTTCGCACTTCCACCGCGAATCCGTTTCAGCTGTGCACGCATGTGAAACGAGGCGAGGCGACAAGTGACGTTTACATAACGGTGCTATTCATTCTTCACTGAGAAGTTTAGCCATCAATAACTTGCTTTAATTGTACCCGTTTAAGCTACGCGTTAGTGATACCTTGTATCTCGAAGGGGAGACGTTCGCATTATATAAAATGGATGATAGGCAAGGCGGAAAGTTTTGCAAAGAAGTGTTAAGTAATCGGGGAAAGAGAGTTGCCGTTAAAGCAGATGCACCGTAGTAGCGAGATACTAAGCAGATTGCACGTACAATGGATAGTCATTCTCGGAGGGAGCTTACGTCAACAGCTTTACGCTTTACGCACGTAGAAAATGTAGCTTGAAGCCGGATCATGGTCGATTACTGTTTAGTGCTTTTAGACACGGGGACATTAAAGGAACGCTCGCGTCACCGTTCCAGTTTGCTGACGAGGAACGTCGTTTCGCGTCCGAGCGAAGCAACGATTAAGGGAGGTGACGTGGTGTCTTGAAGCATCGGAGAAAAGTGAACTTCACAAGGCTCACTTTTGCCACGTATTAAAGAAATCCTTTGGGAGAAATTCACATTTGAAAAAAGTGTAGTCGACATTCCCCGTGTTTTCGACTTTACTAAACACTGTTTCGCATCTGTAATTCTCGCCTGGGAATCCATCCTTTACATTCGCTGAAATACGTTTGCGTGTATTTCCATCCGCGCAACGTCACTCCCCCGCAGAAGTCGGAAAGCGAATCAGAAATATTTCACGAAGAGTAACGTCGACGGCTACGAAAAATCGCTTTGAAGTCGCCGCTTGATTGTGGGCGGAAGCGCAGCGTAGCGGCAGGGAAAAATTTCGCGGGCGTAAGCACGCGCGTTCCCGCGCTGAATCGACCGACCATTTGCCCGCTTTGAAATTGTAATGACAGTAGAGTACGCTGCCGAATATCGGCGTAATCTGGTACAGTATGGTGGAGGCAGCATCGCGGCGAATGTTGCAATTCATGCGATGACCGTTATGCGTTGCTCCATTCGAGTGTTCGACGCGGGTCTCTAGCGGTGGCCGACTAACGGAACGCCAGGAAATCGAATAATTCGATTCTGATCGCTTTAACGGTCGCGCTCCCCATCGGCGGTCCGCTGGTATTAAGCGGATTACCGAAAACGTAGGAGCCGGCTGGACGATTGAGAATTGTCGTGCCCCGACTGTCTATTGCATCTAATTGAGTCGCGATGGATCTCCTTCCGAGGCTTATTCAATTTAATTTTCATCTAAGACGCTCCTTCCCATATTAGATGCCATCTGGATTCGACGAGGGATCGATAATTGCCACTGTATTTCAATTTCACGATCAGTAACTCTGCCTGGAATATCATCGAAACGTGTGTAGGTGCGAAGGGAGACTAATTCTACTAATTAGTTTCCTAATAGGTTGTGTGCCTTTAATCTGTGGAGAATGGCTGCCCAAGAGCGGATCTATTCTACTGGCGAGCGTGTTCTACGTGACCCGTCTGACCAAACACCAGTCTATTTTACTTGAAGCCTGCTCGGCTGCGTATTCGTTGCCGTTGCTGTTACCGTCGGCACTTAACTCTTGTAATATCGACGACTAAGAGTCATTTCGCTCTGTTCCGTTGCTCTTAACGGAAAATATCGCCGCGACATGGCTCGACTAATCTTTAGAATCGGAATAAATGCTGGCGATGGTAATTGTGAAAGGGTTCGCGCACAAGGAACTTCACGGTTGTCAGACGAAACGCGCATAATGAACTACGGGGAAGACGAGTTAGCGGAGAATGACAATTAACAAATGCAAAGTGGTTCAGTGCAAGTATACCTAATTAGAGGAAAGTACGTTAAGTCAGCCGATTACATAAATTGCACTGCGTACTCCATTCTTCGGCGGTTTTATTAAAAGGATGGCGTATAACTCCTGCCAGGCATTAGCCGCGGATTTAACTTTAAATCCAGACTCACGGGCAAGATACAGAGCTTATGCGGGGGGCCTGAGCACAAAGTTACACACGTTTCGCGTACCAATATCCATTTTCTTGGACCTCCTTGGACTGCACGGTGACCGCATTCTAACGAGCAAGGTTTACTGGCGGTCTCTGCTCCTGATTCCCCATGAAACTCTGCTCGTTCGTGAACCGTCAGGAAACAGGGAACGCTTCCGCTGCCTGTAATTGCGCTCTCAACAGTACCGCAAATTTTCTCTGCACTTGCTGCAGGAAACGTCAATCTTGCCTGTTTCCCGTGGCAACCGTAACATTCAACTTTTCAAATTATAATGTTACTTTTCCCTGTTCCCTCGAACAGAATCATACCGAGCAAGGAATTAACAGGCCCCACTTTTCTGTTCGTCTTCTGAATTCGCGCAATTTTGTACAATTCCACGGTGGAATGTAAGTGGAAATATTCCTTGCAAGTTGTGTGCTCTCGGTCCGTTGTAACAAGTTCGAGGACACGCCGTTCCTTTCCAAAGGACACGACGCTTTCCGAGTCGGATTCGTTCGGCGTTGGCGTTGAAAGGTTGCAAAACGAAGTGGCACAATTATCGGCAAAATCGTGGCAGTAAGCGTCGCTACCCCTTATCTGCATACCTACACCATTATACTTCTCCCTCGTTCGGGAGAACTTTCTGAATAATCGAGCATCCTGGGGAATGACAGGCGTTATCGGCGATCCTAAATGGAATTTCTAATTCGTCGATACAATTAAGTCGCCGAGCCAATTTGCGGTTTCGACGTGGAACTTTCGCGGTTCCCCCCGTGTAAAACTCGGGCGTAAATCTCCAGTGTCGCATCGATTTTCGCCCCCCACGTTCAACCGTTCGCGTTCGCGCCGTTCCGTAAATCCTCCGACTCCGGAATGAACGTTGACGCGTTATATCAGACTTTGGCCGAGAGGAGACGCGCTCTCTCGTGATAAATATTGAATTGAAACGAAGATTCATGGATCGCACGGTCGTATGGTGGTGGAGGAATTCTTTACCTACCCGTGAACGGAACGATTACCAAGATTTTCAACTCGCTGGTCTACGAAATCAATGCCACGCCACTAGCACTGGCTGCTACGAGGGTTGTCGGTTTACGAGTTACGAGGGACTGTGGAGGGTTGTTGTGGAACGGCCGCGTAGCAGGTGGTTGCGCGATCTTTCCTTTTTTTACGACCAAGAAAGGGGACGAGACCTGCATAATGTAATTGCGCCGGCCGAGACTCGTGTACCTGATTTTTCGTCGGCTACGTGAACGTATTTAATGAGGCGCGAGCTGCTAGGCGAAAGGGACGATTCGGTGGCTTTTGTGCAGTAGCATTATCGGAAAAGCCTGGCTGACAGATATTTCAGTTGGCGCGGTTGGTTGTCGCGGCGTCATCGCCGATCACGGAATTAATTGCCGCGGCTTCGATGAGTTTGTAATGACGTTGCGCAAATATTACCCGCGATAATTGCCCCTCGAATTGAATCCCGATTTAAATACGAGGGAAACCTTTTGTCCTCCTTTATCCTTTATTCTATACGTCCAATTTGATGATCCGTGTCTATCGTACAGTTGGTCATGCGAAATCGCTCGTACTGTCTTTCCCGCGAAATGCGCAGCATTATATTGCACAGCTCCAGCGATTGTGGCCACCTAGACAACGAGCGAGACGTGGATTACGGGTGATAGAAATTTATTAGCGGTGTATTTTCGCGCGGTCGGGAAAACAGCGAGAAAGTCCAGACGCGAGGATTGACCGGGCAAACAATAAGGGTAAAATGGACACGTAGACACAATTTGCGAAACTATGCGCCATCCTGCAGGCTGACCACGCAGCTGCGCACTTGTGTATACGTATATCGTTTAAATTGTGGCAGCGCGAGGATACAGTCAGAACGATGGGCACGGGAAACGTTCAGCTGGGAATGGAGCGCGTTATTCTGAGCGAATTGGAGTAGCTTGACGGGGGACGAAGCTCGTTCCTTGTATCTTCGCGGCTGATGAATGTGTCTCGTTAGTCGTCACTCCGCTTCGTAATATCACCGAAATTCGGCTATTACCTCGTCGCACCGCCGCCGTCGTCTGCGACGTCGCCTGTAATTCTCTCGGCGCTTGTGCGAGCTTCAGCCACCCGACATTTTATGCTCCTTTTTATTATTATCCGCCATCAAGCCGTCCGTGGCGTGGCCCGCTTTCTATCAAGATCCCATCCGCAGGAGTGCCAGGTACTTTGCAATCAACGTGCATGCCAACGCGAATGCAGGCAGTCAAGCCGGCGCGGCATTGTCCTCGAAATTAGGAAAAATTATGCCGCTAGTCCTCGAGACTGTTAGATATCCACGAATGTAGGAAAAAGCGATGGCTCAGCCAGGCATTTCACCGTTTCGCAACGGGCAATATCGCGCGAATGGCGCGGTAATATGCGAGAAGCCTCTCGCGAATAGCCTTCGAATATTGAGCTACTAAACAAACGCCGTTGGCAGCGATTTCATGTGGAACGCCGCGGGCTACTGCTTTGCGTCCCGTTGATTATCCGCGTGTTTGAAACGCACGATTGCTTCGCTCTCGAATGTATATACAGCTGAACGGCAGTGTACCTTGCACGCACGCACGCTGCTCGCAACGGAACGGAAGCGCGATCGTAAAAGCTTCCAGGCCTGGTCAGAGATAACGATAAACCATCCACCGACGCTACGCGTTCACACCCATCGACTGCTACTTTTTCCCTTTGATCCGCGTCACAATTGGACGTCGGGGCCACGGTAAGCGCGCGAGTTAGATGGCGTCGCGAATCGCCGCGAGGATTCGCGATTATGGAAATGTGCAAGGGAGCACGAGGAAGAATCAGGGGATCCGCAAGAAAAGCGAGCGTGCCGGGGACCCTCCTTGAGGAAGGACACTTAATATTAAGCGGAAAATGAGCTTAATGAGAGCTTGTCGCGGGTAAAAAACTTACGAAGGGAGAAGCTGGCTGGAGGGCGAAAATGTTCGCGAAAGAGTGCCGGATTCTTCTTTTTCTACTTTCCTGCTTTTTTGCCCCCTCGCGACCGCCTTCAGCCTCTCGGGACCTCCTCGACCACTTGGCAGCCGTTCAGGAAAAAAGTTTGGTCGAAAGCTCGTTACTTAGCTTGCGGACAGAGCTTTAGACGCCGTTTAGTGAGTAGCCCGCGACACTCTTTTTCTCCCGCGCACTTATTCGTCCAGCCTTCTTTGTTTTTTTTTCTTCTTCGTTCGACGAAGCAGAGGGTAAATGGGGCCTGGTAACGAATGGCGCTTCGTTAAAAGAAATCGGAGTAATTTCGTATTCTGGAAGGATCTTTCTGTCTGCTAACAAAAAAGGCCGAACTGACGCTAAACTTGGGAAAAATTCTTAGGCGAACCTGCTCGACAGAAATAATGATAGACGAGAACGTACTAGAGAGAAAGAGATATAGGGAGAGAGAGAGAGAGAGAGAGAGAGAGAGAGAGAGAGAGAGAGAGAGAGAGAGAGAGAATGTGCTGCATCAGAGAAGGAAGCTTGGTAGCTATAGGTACCAACCAAATTTCCCCTTTCCGGAAAGATTCTATTTCTACTAGAGGTAAGCACTAAGGGATCGGCGGGGAACGAACCCGGCAATACTGCGTCAAAACGATAACGATATCCGTGAAAAGGAATAAGGTGGATCGGAAACAATTCGTGTGAGATTGTCGCGCGAACCTCCTTTCTGCCGAGGTGGGCTTTGAGAATCGCTGTGGAAAGATCCACCGGACGTACTCGAGCGTTACTTTAACGTCGCGTTGGTGCAGCGATGCGCGGCTCGTTATCGAAATACCGAATGTTCCTCCTACTAAAGGGTATTACGCACCAGCACGTGTGGCGAAACTTGTGCGGCCCGTCGCGGCTCGGCGAGGCGCGGGGAATGGCTGCGGTCTGAGCACGATCTATGTCGATCTCTCTTAAGCTTGTCCCGAAACGTATGGCACGTTTTCTCCGTTGGTTTTAAATTCCCACGCTCGCGGAAACGGTCGCGCAACCAGGCACCGGGCGAAAACAATTAAGAAAGAATATAAGGCAGCCGGTTGCTCTCTAGCTGCTGGTCCCGGGATTATGAGAATTTTATTTATGAGATTTTATACGACGTTGCGGGGTCTTTGGACAGAGGCGGCGTTTATTGTCTCACGGTTCGGGCTATATCGCGAAAACGCCTCTTCCGCGCTCGTTTTCCACCCCCTCGCCGGGCGCGAGGAGCCCGTTAAGGGAATTCCTAGCGACGCGATTTCACGGCCGCCCTGCCCGCTCAACCGAAAGGCACACATAACTTGCTGAATATTTCGCGATCTAGGGAATGTCTCGGGAAGGGCATGGACGCGGAAAAATTTTCTGGGACGGGGAGTAACCCCTGGGAAACGGAACAACACCTTCGGGATAATGCGATTTTATACGAGCCTTCCGCGTTCCTGTTCCGGGCACCTCTATGCGCTTTATGCTTGCTGGCTTCCCGTGAACGGTTTTCCTCACAGACTTGCTTTAATCGATGTAGGGTTTCTATCGTTTGGTCTACCATAAAGCGAGTTTTAGTTGGATTTACGCCATTCCTTGATTGACAAATTAATATTGAACACGGCTGCATGTAAAAGTGCGCGCGAGCTGCTTGAAAGCAGGAGCAGTGAAAAGGTTGTGCAACGAGTAACTGAACTAATTTACTAAATAGGGGGAATCGACGCAGAGCCGCAATATTCGTTTCATCTGTTACGAGAGTGATTCCTGGGCAACAGGAACGGTTGCAATATCCTCTGCTCCACCAATGGCTCCCTTTCCATTACGAATACTTAATTAAATGATCCAGGAGTACTCCAAAGTTTCACCTTTAATATCGGAGTACCATAACCCCGGGAAACAGCTTCCTATAAATTCTCTGTTCATGCTTACGGGGAAGCCCCGCAACGACCCGCCATAACATAGATACCTTTGGCTAAGCGACGCTGCCACCAACACCGACAGAGCAGTTAATAAAACATGTTGCTCGAGCAGATCGCTTTGCAATAAGTCCAGAAGCACGTGTACGTTGTATCTTTGAAGCCATGGACAGTTTTCTTTTTCGTTTTCGCGCTTAACGCGACTTATTCCGCTCCATTTCCTTCGAAGAGAAGAACCGCGATAAAACGTATGACGGGGAAAATGCGAAAACAATCATGTTAACGTAAAGTTAGGAATATATCAGGGGGATCGGCGTAAAATAGATCCTCTGTTAATTTTATAACGAATTCAGAATCCAAAATAACGGATTCGGTAGGAAATTTAATAAGGACGGGGAGGGTTTAGAGTATAATACCAGAGGAAGTTCGACGCTCGGTTAGAAACGGAAGGTAACGAATGAAAATTGATCCGATGGAATTTAATTAACGCCAATCAGCTGGCTCGCGAAACTTTTATTCGATTACAAAAACCAGGTGACGAAGGTGCCTCGGTAAAAACGTCGAGACACCGGGACATGGAAGAGCCTAGAAGGTATCAAAGAAAATGAAAAAGAAGGAGAACACTGCGAGATCGACTATTAATTAAGCGGCACGATTCTGTTGCAGAAAATGAATCTTCATTGAACCACTGGTCGTCTTTCTATCGAAATGTCATTAAAGAAACGATCGCCGGGGAGTTTGATAAAAAAAAATCTCCATTAGGGTTGAGATTATTCTATTCATGGATCTTTTGAATTGGTCAGATACCTTTGCCATTTACTTCAATCGGCGGGAGAATTGATTACATGCTTGGGTTATTAAAAATTGCCGGCACCTTGTGAAATCGTGGCAACGGCCACGAGGACCCACGCGACAAAATCGTATCGTAGAAGGAAAAAAAGATAAAACTCGAAACGAGCCATTACGATTTCCGAGTGCAATTGGATGCATTTAATCCGCTCCATCCCCAATTGCACGGAACGACCAGAAACTCCACTCGTTCCTGGCAAACTGGATGACGGCTGATCGCGCAGTTCGTCGCCAGAAAATGGTCGAAACAGTTTTGAGCGGCGGCCCGTGGAAACGCGGAAACGCGAATTCTACTTACGGGTTTAATCACCGTTGCGAGATTGTACTCGGTGCCCAAAGTTACGCGACTGCTACTGAATTAACGTTATTAACTGCGACCCAGCAACGTGTTTGACATATCAACTTGTTGAGCCGATTACGTCCCCCCCTCCCCGAATTATTATAATTTATCGCCGAGACACGCGCAGAACCAGCTAGCAAAACCGAGGGCACTGCTGTCATTTCCAGGGCGCGGGTTCGGGAATTCTTCTAATTGCGAAACGATCGAGTCGAGCCGATACGGCTGCACGCTAAACGAAACATTCGAATCGATATCGGGAACAGTGGAGCGAAGATAATCGCACGATCGAGCGATGAAGTTTCACTCGACGCGCCAGTGTATAACTGTCAATGAACTCTGAAACGCGGGCGGTTGCATAATCGATGCGGATTTAAATCTGCTTCGCATTTCGGTGCTCGAAACACGAGAGGGTTGCGTCGTCACGTCGAAAGAGGGTGGCGATCAGCCAGTTAGCCCTCTCGTGGAATTTAATCCACGCTTCGAATTTTCCGATCGCCCACCAACCATCGTATTCGCTCTCATTTTTCTTTTTTTTTTTAAATTTCGCCAATGGATCCGTCGCGCGGCTGACCGTGCGGCGGAACGACGCGACGCGACAACGAGGTAGGAATATATCAGGGTAGAAATGGAATTCCGGCGCAAAAGGTCTTCGGCCGCGGCGGAGAGATGCGAGGACTCGATGATGAAGTACACAGATTTCCATTGCTGCAACAGCTACCCGAGCAGAGAATCACGGGGGAAGAGATAGCGGGGCGAAAAAGAGAGAAAGAGAGGGAGAAAGACTGGCGAGAAAAGTGGAGAAGAGGTGGAGAATTCGTGAGAAAGTGGCGTGGATTTCCAGGTTTCGGCATTAGCATACGTAATATCGGCAGACACTGGCTCCAGGGGGCACCGGCGTGAAACTTGGAATTCCCATTGGTAATAAAGAGTTATCCGTTACACCGGAATACGCTGGTGCTCGGAGGAAGAGGGGAATACAGATGGAGCTTGGACGGAGCGTAGACGAACAACGTAGAATTCGGCGGAGAACGAGAGACAGGCGGAGAGAAGGTGAGAGGGGCTGAGAAACGAGGGTGTGAGATACGGCAGTGTAAAGTTCACGGCCCATTATTACGTTCCGCTGACGGTACGTAGTCATTCCGTGCCGGAGAAGAGATGAAAGAGGATGGGAAAAAATGGAACGTCGTCGTTCGTGAGGCACGTCGAGCGGCTAGATCCGTTATTATTTATTGCCAGCACGAATCGTTGTTCCTCTCTCGACGTCATGCCGTGAATGAACAGCCCGGTCTGAATCTTCCTCGTGATCGGGCAGAGCCAGCCCAGAATTATTTTCGCGAGAAGGGCCTTCCACCGCCATGGAATAACGGCGGTGCAATTGTCCTTTTTGAATGCCGGTCCAGGCTTGCCCATTTTTCGATTTCACGCTCGTCCCATGCAATTAGGGAGGATACACTGTTCCGAGTGCCGAGAATGGGAAACTAATTAAACGCGTTACTTTCCTAAAACTCGTTTCAAGGCAAAGAAATTGTCTTGGCGTAGAAATCAAGAGCCATTATCACGTTCGGCCCGACGACAGGCGATCGATTCGCAGCAGGGAAAGAGGTAAACGAATGGTCAGGCATAGATGGAAAAGGGAAGATGAGGTGGAAAAGAGAGAAACACGGAATGATATCGTTCGCGAGGCATATCGACCGAGTGGATCTCGTTATTATTTATTGCCGGCACGAAGCACTTTTCCTCTTTCATCGTTGCAGCGTGAATAAGCCGGCGATTCGGTGCCGACGGATGCGGCGAATTCGTCCGTGACGTTTCGCGCCGCTGAAACGCTCGGGTGAAATGCAGACAAAAAAAAAAGGACGATCGCTGACGATACCTCTGAAAAATCGCCACTGTTCAGAAAGATTCATACGCGGCCGTGTATCGTTTCTGGTACTCTTTGTTCCACCCTTGAGCCTCGAATAGAACATGCAACAAACGAAACGTTTCGCGCTCGGATGATCCTCTGCCATCACCTACCTCGATCGTTTCTCCCCTCCCGTTTCATTATATTAATTGCGAGTGCCCGAAATGTTCGCTCCAATTTATTCTACTGAACACGTAGCTCAGTACCGCCGAACAGAGGAATTCTTCGAGTAAGTGCAACGCGTAGTTGCAGACATTTCCGTTATGCGCCGAGTTCCGAAAAAACGTAATTGAAAGAGCATTCGGGGAATAATTAGCGAGTCAAGGGGGTCGATATCCTCTTATCGAAGGGAAGCGAGATGCTTGCAGGCTTCCGGTTATCACGGAAGCGGAATAACCTGCAATTTTGTTCGGCTCGTCGAGCTAAAAAAATGCTGAGCCCCAGAGTGCGTTTAGCAAAATAGTGGATTACTTTTAAGATAACGCGGCACCGACGCGACGCGACGGGACACTTAAAGTGGAAGGGAGAAAGGGAATTTGCGTGAAACTGCGGGCTCACAGGCTCCCTAGAGTACCGCGTAAATTACAGGCACTGTTTACGTTATCTACGCGCTTCCAACTACGTAATAGACATAATGAAATTCCGATCCGCCGAAAAACCGATCTAAAATATTCGCGGGTGAGAATATCGCAAACCCCCTTCCCCAGGCCGCATCGTAATTCACATGCCCATTATTACACGTTTTTGCGGGCCCTCTCCTCATTAATTTCTCTTTAATCCAGCCGTCCTCCCAAACGCAAAACCCACATTGTTCGTATAATCTACCGACGCGAGATATTACGTCATGGCAGAGCCGGTCCGCGACCACTGAAATCTCCACACCCTCCCATCGAATTATATCCTAATCTACGGCTATACATGCGTCGCTGATACCTATACTGCAGTAATTCTACACGCCATTAACGAAAAGGAGCAGTTGAAATGGCTGGAACGGACCACTCAGAACTTCAAAAGCAATGATAGAGTTTCACAAACACCGAAACAGCTCGGAATCATCGGTGCCGATGGCTGGATGCTTTCTAAAGCTGCTATTCCGTATCGGTTCTCTGCGATAATCTCGGCCGCTGTACCTCCTTTCAGCTGCTTTCCCTGAATATTGCTGCAGGAAAATGGAGGAGGTTATTCGTGGCCGGAAACTGCATTCCGGGCACGAGATACTCGCAGAAGCTGGGGAACTAACCGGATAAGAAGACAAAAAGTAACGATGCTCGGGGGCACGGGAACGAGTCATCGAGAAATAAAGTCGAGGGTGCATAATTCGGTGTGGAGCTCGCTGCGGTGGCCACATTACAACGTATTCCAGCACAGCTTTATTCAGCCGTGTCGATTTCCGCCGCACACAGCGGCGTACGGCTCTCCAAGATCGAACCGAGCTCACGGCGAGGAGTTTGGATGAGCAATAAAAGTGCATTATTTCAATAACCGAACCGATTCTTCCGAGCCAGCGGCCTCCGACGACAGGAAACAACATCCCCTGGCATCCGGCCAAACGGTAAAGAAATGCCGAAATCCCGTCTTCCCAATAATCGGATGTGTCCCTGCAGTGTTTCTGGCACAATGCAGTTATCCACTTCAATGAATTTATCCCCCTTCAACGACTCCCCCGCTCCTAACTTCTTTCACCCTTCTCCCTCATCTCCCTCTTCTGCCCTTGCCTTCTGATTCCGCGTTCTTCTCGCCTCTGGTACTTCCCAGCAACCCTTCAACCTTGCGCTTCTTTCTCGTCCCGACGCACAGATTTCACGCACACAGAGTGACCATTGATTCCGAAGCTCCGCGTATCCTCTAGCCTTCAAATAATTTTCTATCAAGAGCATGGATCTGCAACAGGAGCGGTCAAGTTCGGCAGGAACGGGTTAAATTGGATTTCACTTGACGGCAGAACTTTCATACACTACAGATCTGGCTGTGAAAGTTTGACGTATCGATGCATCCACTTGTCTCGTCGCCCTTTCACCCCCAAAAAACTTGAGCCTCTTTCGCGGCCAGTATCAAAGTGGTTTAGTATCGATCCCGTGGTTCGTGACTGGCCTGCGAAGAATTTTCTACCGCGTTGCACTTTCGCGTCCTCGGAGCTTCCTTCCGAAACCGAAATGGCAGGACCCTCGAGAAATCTGAGGGAAATTCCGACCATGTCTAATATTGGACTCGGCTGCTCGGTGCCCCTCGAATTAAAAATCGGGCGAACACCGAACCAGAAATTCACGAGTCCTTTCGTGCAAAATTCTGGAGAATATTGAAAACGTTATTTCACGTTGTCTGGATGTTGGGCTGCTTCCAACACCCTCGAAATGCCGACACTGTCCCACCTTTTTTCCCCCTCTTCCGGTCTCGCTCTACCAACCCTCTTCCGATAGACTCTCTTCCTCTCTGCCTCTCGTTCGCCCCCCTCAAACATCGGACGTTTACACGCATCGACGAATTCGCGTTTACCTGTTCGTTCGATCGATCGACTCGCTCGTCAATCTCGGCCCTTTTCTCCCATTGTTCACGGCTCCCGTCACCGTTAATAATTGCATAAACAATCTCCGCTGAGCACGAGCGATTTGCCAACGAAAACTAGCGAAATGTTCGTATGTGCTAGCACGAACCGAACCTTTTCAACCATACGGAAGGACAACAAATTTCTGATTCATGTGTGCAGTCTACGGTCTACGTTGATATTTCCATGCTCCTGGCCTGTGCAGAGTTGACCACTAAATCAGAGGGTAACAAAGAATTTGAAACGATCCCATGCAGTTTTCACGAGGGGAAATACTAAGAACTCCATAAATTGTCTTCTTGCCGTGTGAAAGGAATACCTGATATCCGGAAGTTTCCCAATAGCGCCATACGTTTGCTCCTGACATCCAATTGTCGTAAGTTCACACCTCTTTAGCCTTTAACTCAGGGTGGCCTGGCACGCTACGTTTCAACAAGATCGTTATCCTTGGAATATCGAAAGTTTCGATGGCACCAGTTACCCCCCTGGGCAAAACTTTCAAATTACTTCCATCTTTATTAAAATCATATAGACTGTAATGAAGCTGTCGAGAGACTGGTCTATTCCACTGCCACCGATGTCCGTAAGCGTAAACTGTTTTCCCGTTCGACGCTTAACTGTCATGTACATAGTCATTCCGCGAAAAGGAATTCGTTCAATATCAGATGCGAATGGCATCTCACTCTGTATATGATTTCCTCAGACCACGTATCTATCGTTAGGAAACTTTTCAATTTACCAGCGAATTTATGATACCTGGGTCGACCCGCGAAGAATGCGATTCAATCCACGCTCCTCCACCATCGATTTACTCAACGATATCGTTTCCTGTCGTCCAGCCGCGAATCGAATTTCGTCGGCATTCGTAACAAATGTACGTGCGGGTCAATAATGCGTCCTGAATCGCGGCCGGGCAAAAATGCCAGGAAGATCGAGTACAATGTCCACATTCCATTTGCAGAGATACTGATCGACCGGATCGCGCCTCTGGTGACCCACGATCGCCGGCCGATCGGACGATCCAGAGATCGATGAGACGGTTCACGAGCAGCGGGGCTATCGTCCGAGCGAAACATTCGAAATACCTTTTTCTCTGTTCCCTTTTTTCGCGCATATCCACATATCCACACACACACGTACACAACGGCCTCCTGCTCAGCGTTCCCGAGTTTTCCCGGGATCTCCAGAAGAGATCTCGGAGCGCAGGTGTCCCGCGGCGAAGATTCCCGAAGGAGATTTCC
Source organism: Andrena bicolor (assembly GCA_960531205.1). Lineage (NCBI taxonomy): Eukaryota > Metazoa > Arthropoda > Insecta > Hymenoptera > Andrenidae > Andrena > Andrena bicolor. The sequence continues at coordinate 38,638,646 of OY482665.1, forward strand.
ACGAGTCTAACGCTGGTATCGTTTCCACGGTGTGCGAGATTGCGTCGCTCACGGATTCCTTTTTTCCTTCTTCCCCGTCTTATTTTCGATTTCACCCCCTCCGAGGAGTTTTATCTCTTCCTTCTGGCGCCTCGGTCGCCAAGGTGACGTCGATGCAGCGCAGACAAGAGATAGGAGAAGACAACCGTTGAGTCTGGGGACCAATAGCGAAACAACCGGCCCGAGGATGAGCGAGAAGTTTATAATCGAAGAGAAGCGTCAGCCCTAGTGGCCTCGATGGTACCTGGAACGCGGTCTCGGTGTCCAGACCCTCGGAAACGAACGGAGAAATCCCAGAAATGAGTCCAGCTAGGAGTCAGGGATATTGGGGGAAAGGAAAGCGAAGGGGAAATGAGAAAAACTCGTTCGTGTACTTGCGAATCCGTCGGACAAGTTGGGAGATATCAGGACCCCCGTTTCTTTCGGGGATTTTTAGATTAAAGGCTAAAAAGTTTCCTCGGCGTAGACTTTGTCCTCTCGTCTGCTTCACCTTCTTTGCGAAATGTTTCTTAAACTCGAATCTCCTTTGTCCGCACTGTCAATCCAGTAAGAACACGGCGAATAAAGTATACTCGACGAATAAGACGAATGTTTTAAGCAAGTTAGTTTCCTCCTCTTCCCTCTATTAATACCCCGTGCTATTTTTTGAAATTATCGCCCTCGTTCTTTTGCATCTCCCATCGAGCCAGCGTACTGTTGCAGATGAAGCGAGGGAGAATTATCGGCCAGACGGAAGAGCTTGCTCCAATAACAATTGGAAACCGGGTCAATGGATGCTTCAGTTTTTGCGTGTCCTTTCTTCCATCTTCCTGCTTTTCGACCAATTTATTGCGTCTGCCCGAGCAAAGTATTCTCGATCCCCTTTGCCCACGATGCTCCCGCTATTTTCTTTAACAAGACCCGCGTTTAATTTGAAAAGGAACGATTCCCTACTTTGTTCATCGCGGTGCATGAATATTCGATGCAGCATTGGTGGGCCACGATGAAAAACAATAACCTGCTACGATTCTATATTCCTCTGCTGCCACCCCCTTGATTTATTTCGACTTTCCGCCAGCAGCCCACCACTCGCAGGTTGGCCAAGACATCGCGCGATTCATAATACGAAATTGATAGTAAATTAGAGATTCAACGACCGGAATACGGACGGACGCTAAAAGTTGAAGAAACAGGGCAGCCCGATAAATTTCGCTTACGTAACCCCCCCGTCGCCAGCGGCCAACAGTGAGGCGAGCACACGCCCCGCGCGACCGCGGCTTGCTCGAGAAGGAAAGCTACTTCCGGGGAAATGGTATTAAGTGCTCCACCGATCATAAATAACGCGGGGAACAGTAATAAATGAGCACTGCGTATTATATCGTTAAACCGGAAAAAGATATGGCTGACATTAATCACGAACGAATCAGTCACGATTGAAAAACCGGGTGGCGAGAAAGCACGGGTCCTGGACGAATAAAAGAAATCTACTTAATGTCATCAATCAAGTCCGCGAAAAGAAACAGGATAATTCCTGTACACTACTGTACGCCGTTTTCAAGCGGTATTCCCTTGTCGTCGAGCTGTATATACATATATTTTCCTCAAGATTCTGTTTTTACCGCGGACCTGACATGCTTCGTGATACATCCATTCCAACTTGGATGTCGAAAATACGTGATCAAACATTCATTTAATGAAAAGCTTCCTAAACATGTACAAAACCCAACAAGCGGTTCGCAGTTGCAGAGCCGTAGCCGCACTCGAGTCTGCCCCAGCGTGATTGAACTTCTCGATTGTTTTCCCAGTTCTTACGACTCCCTTGGTCTCTACCCCAGCAGGAGTGGCGCTCCTGCTCTCTGGCCGTTCTCCACGGACGCTATCTACTAAGGCAAACCCTTAGATTGGCTCAATTAACGAATAGAATGTGCTGACCCGTGGCTTTTGAACGCTAATTGGCTCCACGAGTCCACACGTATAAGTTGCTCCTTCCGTGTTTCTCCCTTATTCGCCACGGGTACCTACGAGAAGCCGATTTCATTGTATGCACGAGCGCTTTGCTCTTTCTCAATCTACGCCCGGTGTGCCCTGAAAGTTAAATGAAGCGGTGGAGCAAACTTGCTACTTATTAATTTACAAGGAACTAATGAGCCACAAGGCAGCCAGCGACTTTGCAAGAGACGCCCCCCGTGGCGCAGACGTTGTCGACACATCGGAAAGCGACAGCCGGATGTACGAGTTCCAACACTGAGTCGGAAGTCTGCTCGGAGTCTTCACCCCTGGGATGTCGTAGGGTGTGCAGCCTGTGCTTGTCTTTTCAGCCTGAACCGGCTCGCAACTTCGGAATCTCAACTTTACTCGTGCCTTTCCGCGACTAGTTTGGTTTTTTAACGTCTATCCGATTAACGTCACTCGTATCGGAATGCAGGCCACTCCTCCGAGAAAACAAGCACGTTTCGTCGGGTTAAGATTAATCTGAAACGGAATGAAACCGTTTTACCTCGGCTCCTACTCGGAGGAACGCTTACAATGGATACTCGCACGGATCCCCGACACAGTCTCGCTACGAAAAAGAGGAAAAGGAAGAGGCGAGCTTAAGGTTTTAATTTATAGCCGGGGAGACCCGCCTTTAATCTGGTAAATCTGTAGAGTGCCGTGTTGCCCGTAAATAACCCGGACGGAAAGTATTATTCCCTATGAAAAACAAACTGAAGACAAGAAATTAATACCGGGCTCTTTATTTCACGGAATGAACAGTAGAAACTAATCCGACTGTAACTCTGTACACACCTGCGAAACAACCGCGGCAGGTACGTGAAACTGACGCTCTATTTTTTCCTCCTCAGCGTGCGAATCGATAACTACCTTGACTCGTTTAACAAAGTTAGATTGCTCAACGAATAATGATATCGGCGTGCCTGTCCAAGTTCCACTGTTTCCGTGTACCGTGTACCTACTTCCTCCATTATACTAAAATAATGGCGCAAAGTTCATTGCGATTGACTTAAGCTCCGATTCGTTCGTTACTCGGGCGATCCTTCTCACCGCGGAGTTATCAGGCTCGCGAGGGAACAACGAACCCTTAAGAGGAATTAACCTTGAAGAACGAATATCGCGATCGTGGTGGTTTAGAGTTTCCCACCTCGTTCTGACATCGGCTTTCCATTAAGAAAAGATTTTCGTATCTTCTCGCGGCGTGTACTCTGTACAATGCCGCGTCATTAGGCTAGCATTCGCAACAAAAGGATACGGATAACGGATACTATTAGTCTGGCGTGGCGTTGATACTACCCCTTCTTACTAGACAGACTATTTTAGTCAGCCGGTATCACGTAACATTTTGCGGGAAGCATGCTTGACAACAATGCCGAGTATTTTCAGTTTCCCGTTCTCCTCCACGTCTTTCTGTGCGAAAGTACATTAGGACCTCGGGACAAGGCGATACCGAGGAGATGGTAATGAGAAAACTCGGCCAGAGATCAGACGTAAATTTTATTTCTCCCGGTCGGCGGACACTCCGTCTTCCTTGAGGATACGTTTCACGATCAACCGCAAGGAAACGGCCTCGTTGTTTCGGGCGGAGGGTGAACGCTCGTTTCGAGAGAATTTTCAAGTTTCCACCAGTGTCTACGGAAAACTTTTTCAGGCGCTTTACGATCGAGCTGCGAAGCCAACGATATTGCTTCGTTTACTGCACACGTGTGCATTGTCCTACGGTGAAATGTGCTGCGCGTGAAAACTGTTTGAAAGTCAGCCTGACATGTGCACCCTCTTTTCCACAGCGGAAGCAATTCTTTCATTTTTTAAAAAAAGAAGATAATGTGTTCGCGTAGTGACCGTATCAAGGATTAATTAAATGCTTGATAAACGGGAAAAGTACACGGAGAACTTCGTAATAGTCCTGCATTAAGATAGAAAATGTAATCTTTCATAGATACGAGACACGTTCATTATAGAGGCTTGATAAATGTTGCTTTATTAATGAATGGCTGGAATGAAAGAGCCAACAAATTATGGTGGTACTTTTTCATCAAACTCGGAGCCGATAGCTTTTCAGATATCTCAATTATCGGACAATTAAGGTTACAATGAGTGGGGCAAGCCGAACCCATTATCCACACCAAAATTTTGTACCAGAAAAAACAATTGACCGCCAGCAAACTTTATTAATTTTCTCAAGCGTGAACTGTTCAAGAAGGTTACGACCCAGAACTCCCTTGCAACCTACTTCCAAATTTTTCTCAATAGCATCTTCCCTCTGGCAATATCTCGTGGACTTTTTCTATTTCCACGCGGGGCCTCATTTTTAAATTATGCCTGCGCTTAGCTGATAAAAGGTAGAAGGCCTTTTTAGCATCGACCGTCATCGGTGCCCCGCATTCTTCGCCGCCTTTCATTTTCTCTCGTCCCTCTGAACTTTCGCGCTTTTTTTCCGCGCTGTGTCGCGGCTTCTCTCCGATATCGACTAAAATGCATCTCGCTTCACTCGACTTAATAGATTACATTGCGGTAGATCAAGTCTTTCAGGCGGAATAACGAAGACATTCAATGCGATGATTAAATAAAGTCTTCGAATTCTATATCTGTCTATGATTACGACTGCTCTAAACCGGCAACGCTTTTCCCTGACTTCGGATTCCGATATTAATTTTCTCCATTGACGAAAATGTTGTCTGAATTGATTTGCTGCCGGTTTAGCCTCATTTGCATCTAAATAGATAAAAAGTAAAGCAGGATACTGTAACGAGAGATCGAAGAAAGTCGTTGATCGATTTCCATTGCCGTGAGATGCTTCGACACGGAGAAATCTGAAGGAGTTTCAATCGGCGCGGTGGCAATGAAAGCCTGAAAGAAAATAATTCCATTGGAGCCGTCCCTAGGAAGGGAAATAACTCCCTTCTTTTAACGGATAGCTTTTAGAAAGGCTTGATAATTTCACGAGTCTCGGTTCGAGATTACTCGAGTTAACGAAGCGTATTGTCGTTCCGCCAAGTGTTTAAAGAAGTTTCGCATTTAAAGTCAATCCTCCAGCTATTTGTTACAACGGCGAAAATACTCTCGCTGGCCTAGTTTTCCTCCGTTTTAATGAACTTTCTGCAAGCAAGCCGTTTCTTTTTCACCTATGCAGCTTGAATACTCCGACAGACTTTTCTTTTATAAAAGGTACGGTACGATTTACTGCGGCTCCGGAGAACACACGGGGATAATGTTCAATTTGTGTGGGGTGGAAGACATGATTGCACGTCGTCCCGCAGAGCACCATATGCGTTGGCTAATCCGTGTATTGCGAAAAAGAAAGTGGTAACAAGTTGTTGGATTCTGCAGGAACGGGCAGCACTTGGACTACGCCTAGACTCGCACGGTTTTCTGCAATTTTATTCCACGCGTAGGACCTCGCCGTTGGAAAAATTACGGAGGCGCCAGACGTACCTATCGGCGCAGCAATTTGTTACACGTCAGATTTCAATGAAGTAACGGGCTTCCTTATCGTTCCAGCCCAATCTCGGACCGCGAACCAAACCCGTGAGTCCGTTCATGTTCCATCGGCTGGCTTGTTCGTCTGCTGTTCTCCTGGCCCGTGACCGCAACAGCCACGTCGCATTCAGACGGTCCGTGGAGCGAGTACAAACGGCGATAAAGCCAATTCGGTGACCAGTGGTCGAGGAATTTAGCTGATCGCGCCGTCCGCGTGTCACTCCGGCAATTTCTGTTGTGTGTCGGATGACAGAGCCACTCTTGCAGACTCATGAGGATTATTCCTCCCCCGTCCCAGCCTCCACCCACTGTCTGCCGGCGTAAACAAAGCTAATTGAAGAGAACAATTTCGTGACGGCGCTCCCTGATGAAATTCGCGGGTCAGGATTACGCGGCGTTTTTCATTACGCCTCATAATCACGGATACTGCTCGTTTCGTAATTGGTTTTCGTGCCGTACGCCCGCCTCCGTCGTTTCCCGTCGAGCGAATCGAACGAGCGAGCGTAACGAATTCTCCGACGAAGGAAGCTCGCTGTGCTACGTTTACCACTCGCAGCCCGAACGAACGGTTGCTTAGTCCTCGAACCCATTAAACGCGTCTCCTCCGAGAAGCAGAAATGATATTGATGCAAGCCGAACTTTTTCCGTGGAACTATTAATTGACACCGAAGTGTTGCGAGTCGAGATGGCTTTCAACGTCCGTGATATCGAAACCTACCACGACTCCATTATGTGTATATCCTTTCAGCTCCTCGCACGGCAGCTCGAAGGGTGGAAACCCTTAAGTATCTCCGCTATCGGAGCACGTACATCGGAGGTATATGCCTCCAGGTCGTCGTCCATGATTAAGAGAAGCCCGAACAGTCACTGATAACGACAGAAACGATCCCGATTCTTTTGTCCGATTCTGAAAGAATCAAACGGCTGCCACCCCTCCAGACCGTTTCACATTCTCCCTCGGCGTAAATACAGATAAAGCTAATTGAGAGCAATCGTTTGCCGGACAGACGGTGGTTCTTTAATCCCCCGGATAGGGGATAAAAGCTTCTTCTCGATTGCGTCTCGTCATCCCCTGTCGTCTCACTGTTATTGTTTGCTTCACCCGTTCTTTGTCCACGTATTAGACGCACGAGGAAACGGTGAACGATAGCCGTAGGCGGTGGATGCGGAGGATAGTGGGCCGAGCCGGGCTGGGTCGGGCCGATTCGTCCACCCGCGAATCCGCAAATATAAGGTATTGGAAATGAACGGTGTGCAAGTGGGTGTGGCACTCGTCGGTAGTGGACAGGACCCTTCGGACGCTGTGCAAACTTCGGGACAGAGGTTCGTAATCGAAAGACGGCCCCGGCTCTGGCTCCAGCCAGAAATCCTCGAGAATGCTCTCGTTCACAAACACTCGTCCTAGGCGAGGATTAGGACGGAAGCATCCCGTGTCTCCGGCGCGATGCGACGCCTCGCTGACGATTGCACTTCTCCGTTTTTCCTCCAGAAATTGTTTCAATTCGACTACTCCGGCCGCCGACGCGTCGATTACGAGATTAAATCGGACTCGGTCTGCAGGTTATTTCCAGCGTGGAAAAGAATTTTCTAAACCGATGGCGATTAAGAGTTGAAAGGGCGAGAAAAAATGCTTCTCAAGGGAGCAAAGAGTTTAGGAGCAATATGTCGACGAGAATCGATTGCTTTCGATTATTAATTCCTGATTAATGATACTTTGGCTCGCGACACCGTTCTGGATAATTAAGAAAGCGGAACTAACGATTTGCCGTTCTTTTTACCATGGTTCACGGGATTGCGACAAAGCAGCCTGTCTAAAGATAACGTCGGCGTCCGTTCGGTTCAAAGCCTCGAGAGCCAGTCCCTTTGCTCACTTTTTTCACTCTTCACTGAGCTGACTTGCATTTTCTTTGTTCATTAGCGATAACTTGCAGCACACAGGTTGCAGCTGGTCCGTGGAAACTAAAAAGTCCTCCTTGGCTGGATTGCGTCGCTTCTGCCTGCCAGCCGAGCATATTCGTGGCTTTTTCTTCTTCTCCTTGGAAGAGGATTCTTTTAATTACATACACCTAGCGCGAAGCGTGCTAAGCAAAAATAGCTTGCAGATCGGAAGAAAATTTTCCACTTCCCCAGCACCGAAGCGATCTGTACAATTCCTTTGAGCGACGAGTGAGATCGTACGGCACAAAAGCGCCAGTGATACGATCAACTGCCTGTCTCCACCTGTGTCGCCTTTATTCTCAAATTAATCTTGTGTAATTTCACGGAGATAGATTCTCGAGATGATTCCCGACAAAGGAAATGCATTCGCGCGATTATCTTATCAATTCCTGTAGCCAGCATTTCAATCTGAGTGGCAGAATTCGCATTCTGCGACAGACAACGCGCGATTAATTGTTCGTCGAACTTTAATGAGCGTAACCATCGTGTTAATCAGATATCTGCTGCGGACATTTCGTCTCCAAAATGGCGTGCATCGGGTTCTATCAAGGTAATTGGAACTTCAGCAGTCGACCCGGCTGTATTTGTTGTTCCGTATAATTAGTTGTCGGTAATTGGATGTGCCTCGGCGAAACTTTACTCGGCTAGGCAAATATTTAAATACGGAGGCACCGTCGCGTCTTTAAATTCAACTGGACGAGGTACTTTACAGACATTAGGTATATAGTTCGCGGGACAGTACGTTCCGCGGGTAATTATTTCGGAGTATACGCAAATATTTTAATACATTAGTCTCGTTAACATGCAGCGACGTATGTACATCGTACACACGTGGAGCGATCGCCGACAACGGAGAAGAAACGCTGCAGCACTCCAGCTGAACAGCTTACACAAAACAACTGGTCGTTGCGCTTCAACCCAATTCCCCGGCAACTCCTTCATCTCAATTAACTACGCCCTCGTCTACGCCAATTTACCATTTCCAGCAAACTGGCAAGACCTGTCTGTCCTTCATTAAACTACGATTCACCTGACTGAATATGCATCCCGACTAATTCCTCGACATTTTCCCCTGCCTGTTCGTTTTGCCCTTATTATCCGCTCAGCCCTGCTCGGCTCGGCTCTGCTCGGCTTCTCCTCACCAGAGAGGTCGCGTGGATTCTTCGCGGATGTTCGCTTCTTAGATCGCCGCCGCCATTATCCCAATTGATGCTCGACAATATATCTCCCCCGGGACCATCTCGAAGATTCTGCTCCGTCTAGCTCGCGCATAGGTGTACATCCGCATACACTGTCCCGTGTACCTTTACCACAGACGGTCGCGGACACATGTAACCCTCCACTCGATCCGGTAACTACCCCTTCCAAGCTCTGCCGCGAAGCAGCTACACCGACGCAACCCCCTTGTCGCGAGATGGTGTGCAGCCTCCCTCGCTCTTCGTGTGTACGTATCAAGCGGCGCCCAATAAATCCACGGTTTAATTAAACTAAGTTTAAACGGATCCCTCCCCGTACAAAGCAGTTATATGTATTACGTTCCTGATCCGTCGCTAAATCAATTATCGGAGTTACGAGAGGCGGACGCGAAACGGCGCGCGGCGCGCGGTGCTCTGTTGCGTCCTGTATCTCAACTGCATCCTCCGATGCTGCCGTTACGCTTCCGCTTATGATGGATCGGTGCACCATAATAATTACTTTTCCCACTTCCCGCGTTATTGTATTAACACATTAGCGTCGGAAGGATCGGGCTCGCTGCAGCGCGCGACGAGGAACCAAGGTTTGACCGGCTAGAATAATTGAATGGTAATCCTTGGGACGCCGCGCATTTCGAATTCCTTCTGCGCCCGCATGCTCGTGTACAGATACACGATTAAGCCTAAGCCGTTCCAACTATTTCCGCCGGTACACGCGATGGGAAGGGCTCGATTAAACAGATCACTTCCGGGTGCAGCGTTACAATCGAGCTCGGTGTTGCGCGTGCACCGGCAAACGAGATGCAGGGGCGTCTATTTTTCTTCGAGGGAACAGTGATCTAGTGCGGCGCAACAGTTTCCAGCGGAATTTTAAGAAGGCCATACATCACCGTATCAAACCTCCTGCATTATTCAGGCTAATGCATCCCCGTAATAAGAGACGAATGGATTCTTCTCGGCTATTTGCAGCATTAGCAACGTTTCTTCGTCTCGGTACGTTGCTAGACAGGAAAAAGGAATGCCGCGTAAGGTATTTCGAAAGCATTTCGGAACGACACTCGTAGAATCCCGGAAGCAACCCCACGCGACAACTTGTACATACGCGAATGGATAAAAAATGCACATCGAATTGAACCATTTCATAGATTCATCGGATTCATTCTTCACTGTCCAACGCAACTATATCCTTTGCTCTTTGTCAGCTGTCTATACTTCAGGGTGCATTTGCATCCCCCTACGTCCACACAGATATTCTCTGGCACGTTTCTACCTGGTGCACGTGATCCTTCATCCTGTGTGGCTACACGAAGAGGGGTAGTTTGGCCCTGGACCCTTTGTAACGATCCGATGGCGCATGCTTGATCGGTTCATTTACCAGCGGCCGAGAATACACGCAGTCGCACTAGCCACACTTGACGATTTTCCTACAATCTGCACTTGTTTCGCTGCTCGAAGACCAAGGAGATTGGAGAAAAGATGCGATGGACGTTCAGTGATGCGTTAAAGTACACTCGACCTGGACGATCTGTAATTTTGTGGTTGGATTCGCGATGATTTCTGTTGAACGAAAGTCAGTTTTCACTGGGGAAACTTGATTCCCTTGGTGCGCGAATCGTTCGACTGCAGATTATTCGGTATAAATAGGTGGAACTTTGGCTGAATGGAGAATGAATCACCGGCAATCGATACGGATTTACCCGTTCTTTTCATCCCCATTAAATTCGTGGTCCATTAATATTTTACGCGTATCGGGGACCCGAAATCCGTGAAGCGAATAGGTGTTGCGGGGGAAAGCATTGCGACAATATGCGGATACGTGCAGCGATAAGTAAACATTACACGGTCGGTGCGCGTGCGATTTCGCTGAAAACTAGTCATTATGCATATTGATACGGTTTATACGCGGTATGCTAGTACCCAAATGCACACAATTATACCATTATTTAGTTGTTTGTGACGCTTTTAACGCTTCAACGCTCCCTGAATAGCATTATGTAAAGATCATTTATTCCAACTCGTTAAAGTGCCGCAATCTCTGACTACTGGTGGAACGTTCTCCCGGTTTTGCCCCACGAAACTCGCGTCTTCCAATAGCGAGCGCGAAAACAATATCGAAACTCTGAATGTAGGTATCTCATAAATAAACGGTAAGCCGCGTTCATTGTCCTAACTGCGAACGAGAAAACTTTCCGCAATTTCTTTTGGTGACAAGGGGAATAGTTTCGGTGTAATCGACGTTTGGAAAAGTCTACAGATCTCGAGGCTCCTTCCCGCGGGTGCAGAAGCGCGAAGCTATCATTCTTTATCAGCGGTATTCGGTTAAGAGATTAAAATATGATACTTGAGTGTTTGCCCAGCTGGAATCCAAGTAAATATTTTCGTCGAATGTCCCAGAATTTTCGATCAGCGCGGATCCAAAATTTCCTGCAACGAACAAGAACTAGGAAAGGCATTACTCACCACTCTGTCGCCAGGATGCTTTACGAAGCAATTCAATTCCGCTGTTTGTTCAACGATGGCAGTGACATTTCGTGGAGAGATATCGTCGAAATCGGGTTTGTTCAAAGGTTTTGTCGGCTTACTTCCAGCGACCACGCTTGCCAGGCTTGATCCGCCTGAAACAAATAGAGAATATACCATTAAAGAAATTGTCTCGTCAAATCCTATCGCACTGCTTTAAAATCTATCCCCTGAATGCTAATGATATCGTTGAAGTGAACATGCCTGCTAGGATATTTTCAAAGCATGTTAGGGTAAACAGAGATTGCGAAGAGATTCGGGGGAAATGCAACGGTACGGACGAAATTTATTCTTCTTTAACAAAGCATTGCAGCGACAGAGCAGCTAGCGTCTCCCGAAGTCAAAGTAACTTGGATGAATATGGAATCTCTTGGTGCTTTGCGTCGAAACGAGGTTAGGCGCTGTACCAGCATCGCAACATCAAAAGTTCTACTTCGAGTGGCCTGAAAGTTACCCCCCGCGAAGCGCCGTAGTCACAGGTAGGTAATTGCAATAAGTACTTGATTAAGGTAGGACTTTCGGCAACAGTAATGCGTCAGGCTATTATGTACGGTCTCCGTGCACAATCCTGGCTAACGTTCACAAAATACCATGTTAACTAGACCGAATGAACTACCGCCTTCTTTGATCCGCCGTTAATGCAAATAGTTTGCCAACCAATAATTTAGAGAACGCTGGGCTTCCCTCTGGACCGTTTGCCTTTGCCCCCCTCCCTAGCTCTATTGCCCTTCGATTGCAACTCATGAATGGGAACCGTGGTACAACTTGGGCTTTAGATTACACACATCACACGCGGGCAAGCGTGTTTCACACGCCAAGAAGATCGGTTGCTCCATTTCGACGGTGCTTCCAGTCTTCTTTAAGACCTCTAACAAACTGAGCTCAGGGGCAACCCTCGAAAATCACATTTCAACCACTGGCGGCCACGATTCGAATCTCTCGCTTAGATTTCGTTTCCCCTGATAAATTCGCGGAGCGACGGTAACTGTAACTACTATCTTCCTGGCCTCGAATCGGCAGCAGTTTTATATGAATCACTCGATTCACCATTAACCAGGATTCCAGCGATCCCAGAGATGAGAGAGTCGCCATTAACATAATCCCAGGAGAGTGGGTGGAAATGGTGGAAAAACGGGACAGTGTCGGGGGGGGGGGGGGGGGGTCGTTGGCGCAGAACCTGCAGACGGGTGAAACAGAACGGCGTTCGATAAAATTTCCCATTGTATGCCGAGGAAAATGGGATTTCGGCGGGGCAGAAATTGAAATTGTTACGAGGTACATGCGAAATTGTGGAAATCGTCGGACGATATTCAGACGATATAGATACGCCCTTCGAAAGAACGTATCAAAGGGATTGGCAGCCGATAACGAACAGCCGACGAGTTGTCGTGAAATTAATTCATCGTTCGATAGCTGCAGCTCTCCCATGGTCACTGGTCTCGTTATAGGCGAAACGAGCGTTATAACGGAACGGATATGATGTCCGCAGAAATGGAAAACTCCTAAGCGCCGGTGCACCTTGCAAACACATCGGTGGGATCGTGATCCAGCAGTGCGAAGAGAAATTTCAGACTGTACACGCAGAAACGGGTCGGAAGAGGACCCATTGATCGAATTCCTCTGGCAGAAAATGCTTGGAAAGATTGTCAATATATCAAGGTTTGACGTACGAGCCAGCACAGCACAGCACAGACGTATTTCAAAAATTGTGGAGAAGAGGAGTCCCGTATCCTGTTCTCTAGTCGTTTTTGCCTTTGGTAGTCGAGTCAGTAAACAAGTTTCTTTCCTCTGGATTTCCTATAAATATCATCGGTCCGTCGAATACGAAATTCTTCATCTAAACGTCTGAAGGAGCAGCGAAACGCTGGCAGTGGTGGGGAAAAAAAATATTCTTCGCGCGTCTCTCGATATATTTATTCAAATTTATTCAAATATAAATTTACGTTCGCGGTATCCAGCACGGAGTAGTACACGCGCGAGTGTCGTCGATTTAAATACGGTCTTGTGGGCAGGGAGATCGGAAAAATTGTTGGAGAATCCTAGGAGCCCCGTCGCGCGATAAACAACAACTATTTTAAACAAACGTTTCTGGGGGAGCAGTCTACCGCAATCCCCTCTGGTTTTGGTGATCTTCCAAATTTCGTACCTTCCAGTCGCGGCACGTACCTTCAGTTATTTGATCTGCCCCTTAGATTCCAAGTTGGCCGAAAGCAGGGCCAGCGATACCTTTCGGGCAACTCCCTATCGTTTACCCCGACTCGTGAATTTAGAGTCGCCCCAGAAATGAAAAAATAAAGAACGTTTCGTGCAATCAAAGGAACAGTGGGAAAAGCCTCGTGCCGCGTCGCCTCGCGTTCCAAAATAAGAAAACGAGAAAAAACCGGAGTGAAATTGTGGTGTAATATTGGCCGACGTCGACGAACGTACATATATACATGCCTGTATGTGTATGTACGTACGTATCCAGTGCCGACACGCGATGTGAACCCTTAGATCCATCGGTTGCCTGATTTACAGGCGGGATGTAATTTCAACGGAATGCATCACGGAGATAAGGGATCGTAATTGAACCTTTGAACAATGCGTCTGGATTATAACGTCCCGAACGGGTCGCACGACTATTCGGCAATATAACATTACGACTTTCCGACGGATTGCTGGAATAAGGAACGTTGGTACGAGCGTACGAGCCATTTCACCTTGTTCTCGAGCCATAGATATGCTCGCGTTTCGATATGTCCGAGTTATTTGTTCTAGGAGCGATAACAGAAGTCTGTTAAGATCCAGGAACGTCAGGTAGGACTTGGACCGATAAAAGAACACTTCCCTTCGTTTAAGTGCCGTTTCACGGCAAATGCTTGTAAGCACGATCGAACGAGCACGCTTACAGAATGTCCCACTGCACTGTTACCCTCTTCTTGTTTCATGACGGAGTTTTCCAACCAGTTCCAGTAGTTTCCATTCGGAGCCGTAGTTGGCTCGAAACTGCGACACCGATTCTTTCCAAGTGGATCGTATCGTCGATTTCGGCATTGAATTCAGTTCGAGTATCGCCGAAGGGTCTGCTCGTTTCAATCGTTTCATTCCATGGCGTTCGACCGGCACGATTCACCACGGTACACGACTCAGCCTGGGCTATTTATGCGATTGCTAGCTCCGGCTTCCTTTCCCTCCTTGCATAGGATTTCAACATTCCCGTTTTACCAGCGATCGATGCTTTTGTACGAATTCGGCTATTCCGTGAATTAATTTGCCTCCGCTTGAAAATTAAAAACCGGCCGTTAAATCGCGGTATTTGCCGGCGATTAACGCCAGTTTCGGAATGGTTGGACAAGAAATAGACAAGCGATTGCGGATAAAATTGATGGAATAACGCACTGATATCTGCTCGTAGCGGCGATGCTGCTCACTAATTAATTGCATTGAAGTCAATGGCTAGAGTAAATGGAGCCGAGATAATTAAATATCGGTCGTATTTTACTAATTCACGAGGGAAGCTCCCTGCAGGAATGCCTGTAACGGGGTTGTTTTCCCCTTTTTCTAATCACCACCGTTCGTTGCCGCCGTGACCCCGTAGCATTAAAGCCAGAAAATTCACTTTGCCCTTTATAGCGGATACCGTATGCCGTGAAGCCGGGGGAAAAGACCTGGGGCAAACGGCAACAGGGGATTCTAATTACTCAATTAAAATATTCAACAGTACCGTGTCGCAAGCGACTCGATTGCACCGAGTGTATTTTACTATCAAATGTGATTCTAATTAAACCTACCCCCACTTACAGCGATTCGACCACCTTTTTCCCTTCCTGGTGAAACTCAAGGGTTTTGTCCCTCCTGGAGGAACTCTGTTAAACAGCTCAACGATCTCGGCCAAGAGCGTACAGATTGCACAGCCAAGCTCGTGCGCAAAGTTGTATTCAGCGGTGCAAGAGAGGGAAAATCGCGATAACGAGAAGCCGAGGTTACTCGTTACGGGTCTGAACCCTTATGCTCCCTACGGGGCCGGAATATGGGCATATTCTATTAGCAGGATGGTTTACACGGTCGCCCAACCCCGTGAATAGAGTCAGTAAACAGATTCGCACGCCAACGCCGCACCGCCGGGGACCGTCGGCGTCAGAGCTCGCAAACCGTTCCGTTTGCTACTTTCATCAGCGCGCTCGTAAGATGGTGTACCGTGGAAGAAAGGCTGCGACAGCTCGCTAACTCGCCGAGAAAGATTTTCCAGGCAGAGCATGAGGTCTACAGATCCGATGTTTCTAATTCCATTTTACGTGGCTTTCAACCTTCTCCCGCGAACACTTTAAAAAATTGCCAGAGAAAGTTTCTCACTCGCTCAGCGTTTTTAGATACTCCCCACGGGCTTCACGCAAGCTCTTGCTGCAAGTAGTTTAAGAAGCTATTAAATCTTGAATCTAACGCGCGTACTTGCGCGCGAATCTTCTCTTCCCCGGGTAAGAAAGTTTCGAGTGATACGCGACGCGGTGCGCCGCAAACATACGCGAAACTATTTTGAATATTTAAAGAGGGCTTACACAGCTGAGCAGAAATGCCGGAGCATAATGGTTTATAATCATCTTAACGGGGATAGTTCGCCAAACAAAGGTGCGTTCTTTGCTGGAAATAAATTGAGATCCAGAAGGATCCGGAAAACAAGAGAGTGCATCAATCACGTTGACGGTCCTCGCTCGAGCAAATTACTTGGTGCTAATTGTGCTCGCTAACAAAATGCACCTTGCTGCAAACTGCTCGCCGGGCGTTCGTACAATGCCACGGGCGCAAAAGTCCTTTTCAAAACTCCGCGCAGAACAATTCTATAGCTTCGTGAATCTTCGCAGTCTTTCTCGTTCCATGTCTCTCGGCTTTGCACAGCTAAAAAGTGTTTGCGGTGTAGCGTCGGTGGCGATATTCTGCGGGCGTTTCACTGGCGTCGTTGATCGAAGGTGCCGCGTAAGAGTAACCAACTTTATAATACGAGCACGTCGCTAATGCATACGATATCTCAGGTACAGATTAAACTTTTCCAAGCCCATTAGTGTGCATCGGGGGAGGACGTATCTGGAGCGAAGTCAGCGGTTAAATTCACGGACGTCCGGGTCTCGTGAGGATGTTCGGAACGACGCTATATAGGTACACGTTCTCAAGCAGTCAAATTTGGAGCAACCCTGTACGCCTATCGTGGCTGACAAGGGGCGGCCTAACTGATTGGAGATGAGATCCCGATGATACCGGTACTTTGACACAATGTATGTGATATTTATTCATCGCTGATGCTGGGAAATATGAGAGTGCCTTCCTCGTGGATTCGAGGAAAAATTGATCTTGACCTGACTCGAGGAAATTGCCGCTCGGAGGGCCACGTAACTGACGGGATTACAAAACTTATTGTACGGAGAGAAAACGCGTCATCGATCGACGCTACGGCGCCATATTCTAACCGTCTGGGAACGTCATTCTCCTATGCTATTCCAGGATAAGGGACAGGCAAAAGGATTTTACTAGCTCGTCGCCTCTGTTCCCGACCTGGCGAACGTATTCGAGTCTCAGGCAGATTAAGCGTTTATTTAATCGCGTTAAAGGGAGCAAAACTTGCCAGGACTTGACGAAGGAATAATCAATAGCGTTCGCAACGGGGATGTCTGGGACTTTTAACTAGCAAGCGTGAGAATTAAACGAGAAACGAGGAATTGGGGGAAATTCTCGTGTTTGCCTGATTCAAGGAGTCACAAAGTTACGTGCCCTGGCAGAACAAGGAAAAGTTGGAGCCATCGAACGAGCTTATTACCGATTTATCATTGAGGGAATTAGAACAGAAGGTTTGGCCGGAATCGGTGGCTAAAGTTTTCCTTCGTGCTACTTGAATGAGAACAAGAGAACGTCGAGCGCTTTCGTTGGCTCGCTCACAAAAGTTCCAACATCTCGAGCTATTACTTCGATGAAGGATGATGACTGCTCCTCCCGGCCGGGCGCGGCACATTTGTTATTTACTGACCATTACGCTTAGACGTGATCGAAATCTTCGGCTACTTCTGAAAGAGATTTGTATCCAAGGAAAGGTATTCCGACGGTGTTATCCTTCGATGCTGCAGCTCATCGAAAATACACTGAAAAAGGTGACGAAGCTGCATATCTATATACATCACGGTCTATCACCCTTGCAGGTCAGAACAATCATGCACATTGCGTAATGTTGGAAATTAGTGTTCGGCGCAATGAAAACAAGCCAATTAAATATGTATCTACCCACGTGCAGAAATTTTCTCGTATTCAAGTGCAATTCGTGTTAATACGAATGAATTATTAAATACGCCCATACTAGTAACCCGACTACTGTAGCTCAAATGAACGCGTATGAATATGCTACGAGTAGCGGAGAAGTTTGTCACATCAAACAAAGTCTATTCAGAAGTGCTCATTCTAACGAGTTGATGCCGGGGAATTAAATGTACACAGCGACTTGGCCCCTGACAATTCAGAGCAGTACTTCCAACTGGACTATCTCGATCGGATCGAGACATTAAATACGCGGAGGATAAAAGTCCCACGGGACCATAGACACTCGAGGGGCCATCGAAAATGAACTTCGAACACGGCGTGGTTGGGAACACGGAGGTCAGTATATCCCGAGCCGAACTTACTTGCCCGGCATTCTTCTCATACCTGTCATTTCCTTTTTTTCCCCTTCTTCTTCTTCCGCTTTCCCCACACGACTTCTAACGGGGGAAAGAGTTGCGCGAGGCGCGAAGCCCCGTTAAAGCCTTCGCTTTAAAGCTTCGCAACTTTGGCAGAAAGTTCCCGTTCGAACTATCGGGAAAACCTCGCCGCAATATAAGCTCGACCTTTCCGATATCATTATTGCCCTGGGCGAGCCTTGTACCTTCTGCGTCCTCGTTTTTCTTTCCTGCCTTCCTCGTTTTACTTTTCACTTACTTTCGGCCCGCAGGACACGTACTGCCCGCGGTCCAGAGCATCCAACACCAAAAAATTCCACGGTTTATTCTACCCTGGAAATAAGTTCCGCTTTCGGGACGACTCCTGAATCAGTTGGCAGTTCAACAGATTCTGATCTCAGGATGTTAAATCGAAATGAAGAGTACCGGGTGACATTGAGTTTGAAAGAGTGGCGCAATTAAATAGCATAGCATCGAATGCGAGGGATCGCGTCTGAAAATGGACATAGTCCCTTGGGTATCGTAGACTATGCACCAGTCCACGGGTTTGCATCCGGTTCCACGAATAATAGCCTAAAGGTACATAGACCGAGCTGCTCCAGAAATAGAAGAACAAATACCGCGGGGCACGTAAACGGTACACATTACCTTTCTACGTGACTGAGTTACGTCCCACAGAAAATACCACAGCCAGAGAGACACTTATGGGATTGGCCAGCAGATATCAACTGTCACACAAATCGGTACAAGCACGAGGGACCATTTGTTTCCATTTTCTACCAGCTTCACTGTACCCTTGTGGCCTAGTTTCCCCTCCCCCGACATACTAATATGTAGCATTCGATGTAATAAATCAGTGTAAACGATCTTAAATAATCGCTTTATTCTTCATCTTACCGAAGTATGTTAAAAAAAAAATCAACTTACCCTGTATTTAATTTGCTCTACCTAGGCGAACATGCGCACATACATATATATGTATATATATGAATATAGATACTCCGAACCTATTCGAACAGGTTCCTATTCCCTGAGGACCGGCCTTTCACCAGTGCCGAAACATTTTCCTAACAATGCGAATGGCGCGTGCCTAGCCTACGATAGTCGAGGGTCGTTTGAGCTCGCTCCTTCTGATTCGACACTCGTTCGAAACGTTCATACCTTATACCTCCGGGATCTAGAGCGTGGATTCGTGATTCCTGGGGAACGGCGTGGCGCGGCGCGGCAGGCAGGGCTACCGTACCAGAAAGTATCCTCGGTTGGGAGGCCGGCTGGAGATGTTTAATGCAAACTCATCGATTCTCCAAACCCTCGGACATTTTTCTCCCTCCTGGAAGCCTCTCTAAGGGGCTCTCGCGAAAGATTGCGGCGAAGATTCTATGAGTGATGGTGGCTCATAAAGTCGGATGTGTGCTAGCGGGCTGCCCTCCACGCTCCAGCCACCCTCCTTTGCCTTCTAAAACCACCCCTTGACCCGAGCTCACCGACCCCGGCCATTTCTTGCGGCGGATCCTCGGTGATACATCGACTGGAGAACGACACCCGCGATTCTTGATTAGCCGCATAATTTTTTCCGACCCTACCCCGCATAATGTCGCCGCTACTCCGCCGAGGCCCGAGGGTACTTCGTTTAGAATGAAAAACGATCCTTCGACCACGTTCGCCAAACCGTGCCGCGGAAATGAGGTGTTTTCCCTTCCCTTATTTTGAGGGCTCGTTTACCCGATGGAAAGGAGATTTCATCTCATGTACGCTGCCGCTTATCGGCCAAAACCATCATCTTGACATTCTTCTTTTCCTTTCCCATTTATAGTACGTAGCTACTCGTATATGCATAGGTACTTACCTTGGCATATGTTTGTTTCATTCAACTCTCGCTTTGTTCGATAACGAGGCATATACAGCTCTTGTGCTTGAATCTTGAACGGCGATAAATTACTGTGCAGATGCAAGTATACGTTTGTCAGAAAGGTACAGAAAAAGAGACTTTACAGCTCGACGTTTCCTTCTGGCACGCATATACGCGAAACATTTCAGCAGTAACGAAATCTATCGGTGAATCAACGGGGGTGTGTTCATCCGGCGTGACCAAGTATGTGCATCGCTTCGCTGAAGTAATCTCAAAGATTGCCGAGGAAAATATTTGCAAGGAATACCGCAGGATATTTTCTTTATCGCCGTTTGGGCACATAAAACGCGTCCTCCGCGGCGCGGCGGTGTGGCTGGCTGATAGAAATATATCGCGTCGGCCGACCCCTAAGTCCGTACCGAATCCGAAATACGATTCGATCGCGTTTTCCACGCGGCATTTCAAGTGGATATTCATCGCCCTGCCGTGAAACAAGAATCGATTGCAAAGGGGACTGCCGTCGTAAACGGAAAGTTCTAGCCCGACTGCCAGCACGGTCAGATCGAGAGACCGCGAAAGACGACGAGACACGCCAACTTGGAAGACACGACTCGTGGACAGCAAACGTTCTCGAGAGCCCAGACAAAAAGACTTCTTCGGCATCACCATGCGTCGTGCCGTGTATTTCACGTGTTCTCCTCTGTTTCAACCCCTCCTTCGCGATACTTTTTCCACCGTTGGCAACATTCGCGCGGTCTCCAAACGGTCCTCCAAGCAAGAAGTGCGATTTATACCAGCATTCTGGGGCATCCTTTTAAATTTCGTCCGCGCAATCTTTAGGAAACACTCTCTGGTTATTGGGAAAACTGAATTGGGTCATCCAGTCCCGACGTAGGAAAAACAGCGTGTGCATTAGTCATCAACCTGGCAATTTGCAGCCCGGTGATCAGCAGCTGTATAATCAGCTCGAGGGAAGGAAGTGAAGCTTGTTAGTATTAAGACAGGCTCTGTGTCGAGTCTTGCCAAATTGTAAATCAGTCCGTCTGTTCTGTGAGAACCAATAAGGAAGATTTTTGTCGGCAGAGTCAAGGCTCTGGAATAGTTAAAGCGCAGACGGGGAGATTGTGCCAAGGAAGGCATCAGACCATGAAGAAACCCGCTAAGTTTGGCGATTTTTGCGGGAGCATAGTTCAAGCGAGTCTTCTTCTACCATTCCATTCTACCACTCCTTCGTTTTTCCTTTCCATCCCAACGGGGAACCTCGTATCATGAAAAAACATTTCTATGGAGAATCCTCCGTACATTAGATTTATGATACACCGTGGTTATTGAAATACGAATCGTCTATTCGACGTCCCGACGGAACGTTTCTCGAGCAACCGTCGAGGGGATATCGCGGGCTGTTGATGGGAAATTTCATGGACGGAATCAGCGAAGGTGTCGGGAGAAAATGCGCGAAGCTGGGTCGAAGCGTCTCAACGAAATCTGCTGGTTTCGCGAGCCAAGGGAAACCGTCTGCCAAACGAGATGCTCTCGAGCGGGGCGCGGATTACCGCATGCGAGGTTAAGCCTTTAGGCAAGACGGAATAGCTGCGCATTTTTACGCCGAGCGACGACTAAGGCGACGCTCCCTTTGAGAAACGCCCAAAAGAAAATGAGTAAATATAGGCGGCAGCCTGGTTTCCTCGCCGCGGCTTCGCGGCTGGCTGAAGCGTAAGCATCTTTAGAAAATACAACCCTACTCCCCGCGTCCCTTTCAGCCCCTGCTTATCCGTGGCACGACGATTCCTCGACCATCTTCCAGGCAGACTCACCCTTTTCACCGGCTCGCCTCCTTCTTACGTTCCACGTCCGACCGTTAAAAAGAGCGCGTCGCGTTCACTTCTCTGGCTGGAAATCTCGTTGGCACGAGAACCGGAAACGGACCGACGGGGTCATTCGATGCCAGAGATAAATAGCCCCGCTTAAAAGACCGGATGACGCCGCGCCGCGTCGCGCGGTCGATTCGTGGTCACTCGATGAAAAGGAGAAACGCCACGTACCCAGCGCGGATAAATAACGAATTACGTACGTACGTCTAAGCAGCGGGAGTATTATATTTTTTCGGTCCCGTGACTAAAGCTGGAAAACCAAAGCTGGCGGAGTCTTTCGCGGCGAAATATCAGATGGCTGTAAATCGTGGCTGTCGCCGCGCTAGATCAGCTCGAAATATAAAGAAACGCTGCTCGCGTTCGCCAATAAAACAACGTTCGCGCGCGAGCTGTTCCTTTTTCGGCCGGAGGGGGATGGTTGTAAAAGGAGCCGCAGTTCGCCACGTTCGATACGGCTTCGCGGTTCTTTTGTTGCTCGATCAGGAGAGTAGGTCAAACAACAGAAAGAGAAGAGGGCCGTTCTTTTTGATAAGGTTCTCCGTCGTGTTTACGCGACACCCCCGCGCGTTCAAGTTTGATTAGATCAAGAAACTGGGGTGCGACCGTGCACCTTTCCTTCTGGATACGTGCTCACTCGGGGCCGTTTAACAACAATTTCCTCCTCCTCGAGATTAAGATTACGTGGGATCATTTAATTTGTTTGCCGGTGTTATGGGCTCCCATGCAACGCGGTGCGGCGAGTTACCCTGCTGCAAGAAACTACAATTACGACGTCTGCGTGTGCGTGTAATGGGCCGCTCGTTTTAACTTTCACAAGAAAGTTGTTGTTCTTTCATAATACTAGCTTCCGCCGTCAAGTTCTTATCTAGTACTTAAGAAACTTCCCACCTCGTTGCATCAGCTATCGGGGATACGTTTCATATGAAATTGATTCGCAATTATCGAATAGCTTGAAAGTCACGAGAATGTATGTACATGGATGGAATCCCGTCGCTAGCTGATAGGAGTAATGGTGTACTTGAAAGAGCCATTATCCTTTACACACGTCTATTTACATAAAACCTCAGGCTATGGGGATCGAGGGGGCGCGGACTGAAAGGGTTTTCACGTCTCTTTGCCACCCCCTCAGCTCTGAATTAATCAAGCTAATTATGCGGCCCGCGATTCGTGCTCGGCTTCGTAACGGGCTTGTCGTCTCCTTTGAGACTTAAAGAACTAGCGGCAGAACTTGCGTGCGCGTGTATATTCGAATGCATTCGCGGTTATTAGAGGGAGATCGCTCGGAGCCCCGTGTTTCACGGACGGGCTCCCTTGATTCCTCCAAATCGGGCCAATTAATATTCTAAACACGCGTCCACCCGGGACCCTTCCGTAATCGTTCGAGTCGTGAAAATCCGGCGGCCAGGAAGTTGCGCGACACGGAACAGATTAGAGGTGGTTAAGCCGCTCGGGGGCACCGGAAGATCAGCACACGCGGCAAAACAACAAACCCCCGTGCCAAACTTTAATCCCATCGCGTGTCAGCTACCTAAATTACGCGACAAAATTCCGGAGCCAGTCAACAGAACGACCTGACCATTGGAGGATCGCGGTAAAACATGACAAAGCGAATGATATTCGTCGCGCTACTATCTCCACTTGCGTTGACGCCGCTCCAATGAACCTTCGATCCCGGCAACGTTCAACCACCGAGTGGTTGGGTTTTCACTTGGCAGCTTCAGCATCCACGTAGCCGTTCCCTCGTCTATTCACCTACGGCTACGGTTTAATGTTATCCCTTTACTCGGTTTAACGTACAATCAAGCGTTCATCGTTCGAGCAAGGTATGCAAATGCAGGCCGTTGCTGCTGCCGGATGCGAGCACCGAACAAACTGTGTAATTCGGTCGGGCCGTTTTACCAGTGAACCGTACGAACACGCGTATCGTCCATACAACGCCGCCCGCCGCGGCCGTTATCATCCAGTGTCTGCGATAACGATTCCTCCGTTCCACAAAGGAGCTTCCCAGCGGTTTTAAAATCAAGTAAATGGGTCGTTAAGCACCTTTCAACGATTAGGGCGCGTGGAGGGTAAGGAAGGGTCGATGAAATGGTAAGCGAGTGCTCGCGACAATTTCGGCAGGTAAATATTTACACAGCGTCACCGCGAATGGCTGAATAGAAACTGTATTGTCTCGGGTTCATTATTTGCCGGGGACGTTAGAGGACTCGGTTAGACGGTGCATTGTTCCGCGTCGCGCCGGCGTTGGCGTCGGTCGGATTAATCATAACGAAGTCCGTGCGCCGCGCCGCCGTGCCGGGCGCAAATTAATGTCCATGATCACGTGGCCGTGCGAGGATGTTGGGTTTTCCGTGGTACCAGCAGAATCGATAACAAGGCCAAACGAAACCGGATGCTAGCCTCGGGCCGAGTATTAATCATAGGTATCTTGGATAATCTCACGAATTTCGGGGATGGACCTGCTCGGGCGAACGGTTGGGTGGGGGGGTGGGATATATTCCGGCGTCATCTTCAGCTCGACTTGGCCTGATTATATCCTATCCCACTCGCTGAACCGTGAGTTAATGCACCGGCAGCGGCTGTGGATTTATGATATTCCCTGTTAACTGCAGAACTCATTTAACGTAGCCCAGAGCTCGAGCTGACGCGCAAAACCGAACGTGGTTCGTCGCTTCTCTGGGGAACTTTTCTTGCTAGCCACGGAAAGCGCCCGGTAATGCCTCGAATAAATTAAGAATTACACAATTCCTGGTCTTTGTTCCTTGAAATATAGGTAGTGTTCTGCATGAATTAGTTTTTCATCCTCGAAACGAAATAACTTTTCTCGATCTTGAATGATCGTTCGATAAGGGAAACAGATGAATGGACGGTCTTGTTGGCGATCGGGAGGAAGCATTTACACGGCCAAGGAGGAGCCGAATGCCAGAAGGCAACGGATCGAACGGGGGGTCGCGATAGGATTCCTGGAATCGCGACATAAGCGTTTAAGCTTCTTCCACGAAGCAGAATCAAGGTATTGAAGCGGATTCGCACACGGTCTCAGCAACATTTTTCATCCTTGAACCTGGAAACATCCATTAATATTTAGATGTCGAGGCGCGTCTATCCACATAGGTAAGTCGTTTTCCTCGGAGCTTCCTTACCTCGAAGAATAAGAATTTTGGACGCCACGTGCTGGCGTGTGTACAGAGACTTTTACAACAAATGGGTCTTATCTTCTCTGATAACGACCGATAATATATAGTATACAAATGAAAGAACGCAAAACAGGGCTTCCGAAATTTTAATTCATCGTAATTACGAACGATGATAAATGATGATGACTTTCAAAACTGTAAGCAAAGTATGATGAAGAAATACTCGCCGCGATAACAAGACGAGAAGTGATAATGTTGTTGCCCATTCATCGAAATAATGCGTTACACTACGCAACAATTCCGTGAAGTAGGTGGCACAAGTGTGGCCTTGGCACGTGAGTACCTTTTCCTTGACATAATTCCGTAACTCCCAGTTACAGAGGACCAGGAACTGTTAAGTTTGCGTTTCTATGCGCGGCATGAATACGAGCGTTTTCGCCAGGTAATGAGTGAACGCTCAACAACTTTTCAAAAGGGAAAATATCCTTGAAAATGTGGCTTGCAATGCACCAGAATTCAACACGCAGATATTTTCTTTTTTCGGCTCGGTGCTGGGCTCTTTTTCAGAGTGACGCTACAGTTTCGCACCTGCATTCCCGAGAGGAAACCTCTGTCAAGCAGAGGTAGTTGTTATGTAGTGGATGGAAGTCGATGGAAGTCGATACAAGTTGATGGAAGCTGATACAGCTGCAGGAAAAGGGCCTCCAAGAGAGTTTAATTACACTATCTTTCGCTGTTACGAGACTTTGAAACTCTCCTCGTCTTTTCAATAAAGCTTTTCGCTAAGTTTAACGAGTCTGGACACACGATCGCAGCAGATAACCAAAAGCGCAATAAGAATGGAGGAACAGTCGTTGCACCATATGACTTTAATTCCTATCGTTATCATATTTGTCCATCATTGCTGGTATCAAGGCGTCTAAACAGATCGGCGACTGTAATCATGATTAAACACTTGACACTTGACGCGTGACAACTTGACGTTATGATCTTGCACCATCTGTAAGAATTAGACGGTAGCCGACATACAAAACAGGCGGCTCCCTATTTCCGGATCGAACATCGTTCAGGGACAATGGCATTTCCAGAATAGGGAATTGGGACTTCGTGGCCGGGAGGTTCGGAGCGTGATTCGACTTCCCAACTTGATAGCGATCGGGCGTTTATTTAGGTTTCCCCTAATAAATTTGATCGTATACAAAGTGATCTCGTGGACCCCGGACACGCGCGTCTCCTGCCGCTCGTTTCGACGCAGCATCATTTAATTATACGTCGATTAAATTAAATTCGACGGTTAATGAAATCGTCGCTGGAATATGACCCGCAACACACAGACATTTATAGGAAAATCGTGACGAGAACCTGACTGTTTACAACACGTTCATCTGCCCCGTATCTGTGCAGTCATTATGCCCGAGATAGATAATAATTATCGGCCGGAATAAAGTCACGTTGAATACGAACGATACTCTGCCATAATGACTCTGCTCAATTGCGTTTTATGAGCTCGGACGAAGGAAAAAGCAAACGAGATGCTCGAATCAATGCAATGGAATCATAAATGAACAATTGAGCGTGAAAATCCTGTAATGGACGTATCGATCTACAACTCGTCACTTTACAGTGGGGAGAAATTACCGTGGGAGTCGGTGAAACGCGCGAAACGCATTCATTTTGAGCGGCAGGGAGCAATTTCTTGGTTTAATCATTTAATCCGCGCTAGAAACGAGCGTCGCTAAGCTCTTTCGCACGATTTGTACACTAACGTAACGATAGGTACCGTTATCGGAGCCCTTGATATTACGAAGTTTTCATAGCGTATCGTGAACGAAAATATCCGCCACAGTTACGATTATCTCGATTGTGACGACCGTTTCTGGCAAGCTGTAAAAATTGTTCCGACCGATACGAGCACTCCTTATGGTGGCCGGGCATTTATAATAATTGGATGAGCACCGCTACGTTATCGCCTTCCAATAACCAAGATGGCACCGGGAACCACCCCCTCGCCAACCTTCAGCCACTTTACTTGTCGAGGAGTCATTGCAAACACGATTTCGCCAAGTTCTTAACGACATCGAGTGCCCGTCGAGCCAAGACCTCTCACCAAACAGATTCTCCTCGATCCCTTCAGTCTCCGAATACGTATACCTACATCCGTATGTAAATCTGGCGCCTGGTCGCAGAGTCAAGCAAAATTTTCAAACACGGTCACCAATGTCGCCCCCCCTCGCAACCTGCCCGGATTCCAATAAAAGTGCACCGTGCCAAACGTAACAATTGTAAAATCGTTGTTTCCTAATTCGACGTCGATTTTCAAATACAACCACAGTTGCGGATTCTCAAGTCACTCGGCTATTGAATAGTGCACGTGGGTCTAATAAATTCCTACGATAACCTTGACTTGGAAACCGGACACACGATAGCGAAATAATTGTTAGTAACCAAGCTACTATTATCGGAGGTGTGTACGTCCCCTCTATCTCCTTCCTGCTTACGTCTGCAATCGTTATCGCCACACAATATTTTCCTGGGGCCTGTGCAACTCTTCTGACAAACATATTACCGGTTGCAATTATCCGGGGAAGATACATTTCCCGATAAGGAAGATAAAGGAAATTGCGAGCTTCAACGTGAAATTGAGTAGCTCCGAAAACGAGTCAGCCGCCACCCCTCTGCCCTCCATTCTTTTACTGGCACCGAGTGGAAATTTTGCAGAGCCGGCAGGGGTGATTGGATTAACTTCCTGAAGGAGGGCGTACCAACGATAACGACAGGAGGCGGGTTCTTTAAATAAAGTACCGTAACAGGAGAGTATCGGCGCGGCGCGGCGCGCGTAGCAGCGACCATTTGGAAAATTTTCAAGACATCAAGACGAGAGCGTAACCTCCGACGCCGATAGTTTATTTAATAACATAAAAGCTTCCGAGTTCCTATAATGGCACGGGGCACGCGCGAAATCGATAATCCGTAAATTCCACCCCCAGACTTCCGCTCCGATTTCTGTGCCCCAATAACGGATCAATGTCTAACAAACTCTTTCCAGCATCAACGCGATTCAACCTATGCACGAAAAAGCCTGCCAACTCTTTACTTTCTCTACTGTAAATACAAACACTCCAAGTATCGCGAAAGACATTATTATACATCGTAGAACACAAGGTGCGTTTCGACCAGGGTGGACTTTAACTGCAATTAGCAATTACAAGTCATCCCTTCGTTTGTCGCGTTTGCTGGTATTTGTCTTTGTTTCTCCCTCGTCCCCTCCAGCCGTACAATCGTCTCGAACGAGGAGCAAATGGCCCGAGAGTTGGCTGGAAGGGATACGACAATGGACGGAGGAGCATCGAAGGGTGAAGAAAGGCCGGGGTACGGGACTTGCCGGCAAGGGGATAAACTCAGACACAGAGAGTGGAAGCGTAACGACTGTATTCAGCCAGAGTGCTCGCGATCGTTCGCATTTTGCTAGGACTCGGCGGAACTTCTATTGATATTTGAACGTCGAAACGTGCCGGACGATTCGCGAGTCAGGCCGCGGCACGCTGCAGCCCCTTGTCTATGGCTCGCAACGTCCCATCTGATAGTCGTGATAATAGTAAAAGTTTATTTGCACACAGTTACAGCGTGGTAGGTTGAGAGCTATAAGTACCCCGGGGCCACACCGCGTTATACGATCCGAGACAACGAGAACTGATGTTACTTTCGTCGCTATGAAAACACGGGGCTGAATACCTCTCGTAATACGACGACTCGTGATATCTGGTAGCTCGATATCCTGGAAACAGTCCTTTCGGGGAACGTTCCTTTTTATTCCCGTTAATGGATTCCGCCAGTGTCTTTGTGTTTCTTTATTCGGAGGGAAATCCACCTAAGGGGTCATTTTTTCAGAAAGTCCGCGGTATAGTCAGACGTGTAAGTTGAACATCGAACATAGAGGAAGAAAAGTATGTTTCTTCCTTCCATCGGTATTCAAACGTCCGATGCATATGTACATGTCGTTTCAATTTTCTTACAAAAAACAGCACGTTTGCCTTCGTTGTTACGAAAACTATCACGTTTCTGTTTTCGCTGCGAAAACAATCTTACTTGAACGGTTTGCCACGAAAAGTGTCATGTTCCGACTGTAGCGACGAAAAGCATCACATTTGGATGGTTGGCTACGAATCATCGAGCGCGTCAACTTAAATACCTTCCGATGCGATTTTTATTTAGTAGTAGGTCGGTAATTTATTAAACAATAAAATACCGTACTTAAATTATGTAGATTAAAATCTTTATACGTGTTTCCTTTTGGAGATTAGATGGAATTATTATTTATCAAACAATATTTTCAAAAATTGAATTCTTCGATGCAAAATGCACTTCAACAATTTAAACTAACCACGCGCCGAAACGTGATAATTTCTGCAGTATAATCCAAAACGTGCTAATCTTCGTGGCGAAACAGGATAAGGTACCAGTTTCCGCCGCAAAGTACGAAATGTGCTATTCTTCGTGGCTAAGCAGTCAAATACCTATGTTTGTTTTCACGGTGAAAGGCCAAACGTGTTAATATTCGTTAGAAATGACGAAACGTGCTTCTTTACATGACAAACTGAAATGTGCTGTTTTTCGTAAGAAAAATGAAACCTGCTGCATTTCGTAACGCATGTCCATATTCGACGTGCGTTACGAAACGTAGCACATTTCATTTGTATTACAAAGAGCAGCATATTTCAATCAATCCCGAGAAGAAGCACGTTTCAATGTTTCAGCCGATAACAAGCATGTTCCGAATATACCACGAGAACAAGCACGATTTACATTTCGCCACGAGCAGTAGCACATTTCAAACGCTGCAGCGAAAAGTAGCACGTTTTATTTGTTTTCCGAAGTGTAGCATATTTCAGTCGGATTCTAGGCAATCTATGAAACCGACACGCGTTACGAAAAGTAGCAGTTGTCCGTAAGAAAAAAATGAAATGTGCTACTCTTCGTAACGCGCGGCGAAACGTGATATTTTTCGCGGCTAAAGGCAAACCGTGCTATTTTTCGCAGCAATGTACTGAAATGTGCTACCTTTCGTCGCGAAAGAGCATAACATGCTATGCTTCGTGGCGATGAATGAAAACATACTACTTTTCGAGAACGAAATCGAAACATTCTGTTTTTCACGGTCAGAATGAGCAGTGCTAGTCTTCGTAAGCCAAATAAAATGTGCTACTTTTCGTAACGCACGTCGATATGTACTACGTTAGATACACGAGTTTGACGATAATAGAAAATGTATACACGTGTCGACAGTAGACACATTACGTCATGTTCATTTGAAATATGTAGATACAACGTCGCGACACTACCCCACCTGGATCGAAGCAGAAGCTGCACGCGCATTCTGTTTCTCAACAAAAGCTGTGTCGCCAACCAATACAAACTGCAACGTTCTGAACTATTGAATTACATCTGAATGAACGGACTTGCCACTGCGAGATCATCGGCCCAATAATATAATAGGCGTTATCCTAAAGAATTTAACCTTCATCGCGGCGAAGATTGCTCCAATTTCGGCTTCACGTTTTAATAAATCACCGACATTGACTAGATGAAAAGATCTACATGCACGTGACCGGCACAAGCTCAAGGCTGGCAACGAACATTCATTCTGTGTTACATAATGATGATAAAATCGTTTGATGACATTACTTGATATTGTGTAGAGTCCAGACAGCGACCTATCAGGCACACGCGCTTCGTAATGCTCGTGCGAGACGTTCGTGTCAGGAAGTCAATAAAAAAATACTACCGGGACGGCATCTCGAGGACGCGCTCTTAAGCAATGATTTGCAACTTATTCTGGTGAGGGCTCCCATCGAAATCCTTACTCTGTAAAGATTGCACCACGTGAAGAAACTAAAAGCATCGTCCACGCCGGTATCAGAAAATGTATGCGGCTTTAGCCTCTCGAAGCAGAGAGATTCGTTATCACAATCGCATGTAATTGAAAGTTCAGCGCGTTGATCGCGTCGAACGCGTAGATAAAACGCTGCATGCCGATAAGTGATCGCTGAATAATATAACTGAAAACTAGTGGACGGTTCTGTTTAATGGGCATGTAAATAAATAGACCTGATTGTGATTGGTACATGCCCGGACTCTAAAATGACGCGAAAGCGTGTAATTTTGATCACGTATCTGTTAACGATTCAGTCCAATCAGATCAACCTGGCATCGGCCTTATTGCCTTTTCCTACTAATTGTAAGAGAAAATTTAGGAGCGTACAACGCTGATAAATCGTAGTACGCTTAAGCTGCACTGAATCGAATCAAACGTCACGAGAGTAATACAAAGCTATAATGGTAACTGGCGTAACGTGTCAATGCATAAGTTATCAAAACACAAATATAGATCGAGGCTGCGTATACGGAAAGATAATGAACAACTGAATCAACTAACACATCGTATTCCGTGCTTTACGTACAAGGAATCCACGAGAAACGCAAGGCTTTTGGATCTCTGTGCGAGAACACGTTGGCCTCGACCTTCCGGTTAAGAATTACGGAACCGTGGCGTGGAACACCGAGGACGATGGCGATGGTGGGCAATCACTTGCATGCGTGTCTCGAAACTTTTTGTAATTACAAGGAGTTTTCATAACAGCTTCAATTGACTTCCTTCAACCACAGCGTTCGGAGCGTAGCTTGGATTACGTAAAGGCTTCGAGTTCGCGTGAGTGTGTCGATTAAGCGTTCTAATACAGCCATGTACATGGTACCCAGCCTTAATCACTAGCGTGTCGATGAAAAACGTCCACGATCCGAGCCGTCGTTCTTTTTTTCATGCAAGCGAGATAATTGGTTACGCGGTGACTTGAATTGCTGCTCGAGTTTCGTCGAGCTAGAAAGAATGAGTAATGCACGTGAGAGGGGGACCGACGGAGATAACGCACATTGTATCATCTCTGCCCCTCGCAATGAACGCTCATCCGTCATATATAGTATAATAAAACAATACATTCTAACAGGCATGTTTCCCTAACGATTTTTGCATTGTAATACTGCAGTAACACGTGCGCATATCGCATCGCGTACGAGCCACGTTTGCAGTCGACACCGACGTTTTGAAATTCAGTGCAATGAATTCGAATGGTGTTTCGCCAAGAATGAAAACAGATGACGGAAAAACGGCCGCGTTACACGTGTGCAAAGATTCTTTGCACTGCAAAGATTCGTTGCACTGTAAAGAATCATTTCTTTTGTCGTGTCTCGTAACACGTACCTCTAAATGTTTCAACAGGTTACTCAGTATGTTGTAAGAATTCTTATCTCTAATTTCTGTTGACACAAGTTTCTTACAGAAACTTATCAGTGGAGAGTATTTCCCAAGAAAAACGCGAGACAATTATTTAGGATAATTGAGACGCTAATAATGAGACTATTAACTCGGCTCCGTCTATCTTCCTAGTTAAGAGTACTAGGCAGTCGTTCCCGTCTAAAATAAGGCATATCTGTTTCAATTAATTACAAAGGAACAAATTGAAACTGAGACTTGTTCTTTGGCATAAAGTTTCTTAACATCATAAGCTTTAAGAAACTTGTTTGTTTAATAAAAAATATGCATTATATATGACGCTGCAGACGGATCATTAAAGAGGCTCTTTAAAAACAGTTTCTTTTGTTTTGCAGTGATAACTCAATAACGAAAGTTCCAATCGATTAAAAAAATTTCAAGCATCTTCCCAAAATGTGTATTTTTGGACCAGATCAAATTAAAGTTGACGAAAACTCTTACTCTTTATAAAAACAAAAAACTAAAACCCCATTGCAACCCCATTTATGAGGTTTTATCATCACCCAAGCCCCAAAAGCTGGGGTCTTAGTTTCTTTTCATACACAATAAGAGTTCTCACTAACTTTAATTTAAGTCTGGTCCGAAACTACACAGTTTATGAAGATTCTCTAATTTGTTTTGAATCGATTGGAATCTCCGTGTTATCCATGATGTAAGGACATAAGATGTGCTCTTGCGCAAGCCTTCCAGATTAGCCAATAACGTGCCCTTCCCAAGATCCTCCATATTGGATCTCAACCAATAGAATAGAATGAATTTGTCAACATTTCAATAACGCGTCCGCACACATACATATGCATTCATATCCATATATATTTTAATATGGCGGAAATTGGGAATGCGCGGTAGAAGACGAAAATAAGCTGCCGGTCGAGCACACCTTATGTCCTTACATCATGGTGTTATCACTGCAAAACAAAAGAAACTTTTTTTAAAAAGCCTCTTTAATTCATTATATATGACGCATCTGAAGCGTCATATATAATGAATATTTTTTACTAAACGAAGATACTTTTAGAAGCTTATAATGTTAATAAATCTCATGTCAAAGAACAAGTCTCAGTTTCAATTGGTTTCTTTGTAATTAATTGAAACAGAAATGCTTCGTTTTAGACAGGAACGTCTGCCTAGTACCCTTAACCGAATTTTCACGTAAGTCTTGGAGGTAAAGCTAAGTCTAAGGAAATCTATCAAAAGCGCCGACAATCCGAAAGGATAACAGTGCAATTAGCAGGCTAAATTTCAACTTCTATAGTCGATTAAATGTCACACAGAAATCAACAGGGCAGAGAACGCGTGCATGTGCAACAACACCGATAAAGGAAATCATCTAAGGTTGTATATCCTTCATGATTGTTATCCACGGCTGTTAACGATAGCTGACGTCATCTGCCTGCAAGCCTCTCATTGGAGAATAAATAATGAGTGACGCCCGTATAAAACGGGACACTTCAATTCTGTGCGGCTCACTTCGTCCTAGACAATCACGGAGGCCAACCGTAGTGACCCATTAGTCGTACAGTCCACGATACATTTCGAACTGGCAGGTCAGTGGCGAAGACGAGGCGCGTCAGCAAGAGCAATGTATCGTATAACAGAAAATCTTACGCGAGTGACAGTTGAGTTGTTAGCTATATTGCCCTAAAGGAGAC
Source organism: Andrena bicolor (assembly GCA_960531205.1). Lineage (NCBI taxonomy): Eukaryota > Metazoa > Arthropoda > Insecta > Hymenoptera > Andrenidae > Andrena > Andrena bicolor. Next base: position 38,672,294 of record OY482665.1, read on the forward strand.
ATATTTGAGAACTGCACAAGTGAAAGGAAGTTGCATCTTTTAATAAATAATCTCCACATGGTTGCAGTGAGAGTTTCTCGTGTACCTATCCTTGTGAATGCAAGCAACGTGTTGTGAAAAAGACTCGAAGGATACTATTTAGACGAAAATAATTTATATTCAGTTCTACTTGCTGTTCTGTTGCTGGGAAATCTTTAAACTGTCATTAATTCGAATAACTGTAACGTAGGTTGTTAAATCATATTCCCAGAAATATTTGGGTTCAATAGTTTCGCGATAAGAAACATGTGTGTGTGTGTAACGGCCTCGAGACAACTGGGTCTGCAATCTTTTATAGTTAATCAATTCCCAACAGCTAATGAAGTGTGTAGCGTGATCAGCGTGTAACTACCACAAACAAGTGCGCAGTGAATCATATTTTTCTTTACCTATCTATGTGGAACCCGGAGGGAGTATCGAGTGAATACTGATTAATCTGTAATGCGTTGTAGACATACACGTCTGGTTAATATGTACATACTAAAGTCTCTTGAGCCCGAACAAAGGTGAAGTCATAAAAGTTGTTGTCTTTCAAGATTTCCTCGCGATAAAATATATTGTTTGTACTCGTGACAGTTTTCTTTAAATACCGCGACGCGATTGCGCGTTCCATGGAATCTCGACGCGTTCTACCTATGGAATATCGCATGTAGATCGTTGCGTCGTGAGAAACAGGTTAGAATGAAAAGGGGACTAATTGTAAGTAGGCGCGGGGAGAGGCGGCTCGGCGTTCCGTTACGTTTTTAATTGAAACAGCGAGGGATCTCGGAACGCGCGAAACGTTCCTCGTGAATATCGAGGGCCGAACGGGAAGGGTAGTCGAACTGAGGGTGAGAAGGGGAGCGGGGATGGAGAACGAAAGGGGGAAGGAGGAATGAAAGAAAGAAAGAAAGGAAGCGTGATAAATCTCGCCGCGAACAATAAGTTACCGTAAAGAATCGTTTCCGCGTTTCCTGACGCGCCGAGAAGAACAATGATTTGTCGAGGAAATTCTCCAATTCCAATTCCAATTTCAGAAATGGCCCTAGAGACGCCGTCATGGTTGAACCTAGACTTCACCGAGAGGCTCCTGCGAATGTCGGAGGACGACAGTACGATCCGAGTGATCGATATATTTGTGAAACCGGCCACCGCCAAGGGTGACAACTACACCAGCGATATGATGAGAGTGGCCATCGAGTTCACGCGAAATCAAGGTGACAATATAGTGACTGAGAAGAAGTCGCTTATCTTCAAATTCGAGCCGATAGTCGAAGGTGCACGAAGGGACCTTGTAAGTTATCTGAACAGAACACGTAACACTTTCTAGTGACGCACCCAGAATTTTATTTGGGGAGGAGGGGGGCGAGACAGACGATGGGCGACTCGTTGATACTTTGTCTCGCTCGGTCTTTCAGGCGCTTGATACAACGCCGTTTCTTTTCCATTGTTTCTCGTTTTGTTTTGGGCGGCGTACGCCACTGACACTTTCTGATTAAGCTATAAGTTCACGTATACTAATCTTGAGTAAAATTGGTCAATAACGCAGCACAAATCTTGACCGATTTAAATATTTTTTTTTAAAATACTCGTAAAGGGCTCAGCAATTGCGGAGGGCTGCGGTAAATCCTGTATTTTTTGGTCTAATCTATAAAAAAGATTATTTAGCATAACATGACATAAAAACGTAAACTTTGAGATTTAAAGATATTAAAAATTAATTTTTTGTAAATTTAATATTAGCTATAAAATAAAAAATTTAAGGGGTTACGCCACCCTGAGGCGGCCGAAATGACATCAAAGTTTACGAATTTTTTTCTACGAAACTATGAATGTGACAATTACTTCATTATTATTTATGGTTAGTGCATACATTAAAGGACATATTGTGTAAATTTGACAGAAAAATATTAAAAAATGACCGAGCTATTCGTTATCCTGCAAAACTCCTCCGTCAGGACGCGCGCAGACGGTGTAACGTATTGTGATGCCCAGGATTATCTGACACGAAAAAACCCATAGTTTTATTGTTCATTGATAAAATATCTATCGTGTAGCATAGGGATTGAGAGAAAAAAGCATTTTTGTACAAATGCGAGCAAAGTGAAAATGAACATTCAATTTTTACCAAAAAAGGCAAAATTCAAACAATTACTATAAACAATTGGGATATGGCATCAAAAAAATCCTATGCTACATGATAGATAATGTTGTTAGAATTATGTGTATCAAATTTGACGTAAATCGGACGTACAGTTTCGGAGATTTTTGATACACCAGTTGTAAAAATGTAGTTTTGAGAAAAACGGAAAAGAAGGAAAAGTGCGACGTTTACTCTGACGATGCGATTGAAAGACTGATTGAAACGTTCCGAACATTTGCCTTACACCAATGCAATTAACCGACTAACACTTTGAAATGACCCTACTATGTCCAAAGGGCTCCCTAGCGTAGCTTGGAAATTAAAACAATAGAAAACGCCCAGGTAATCCTCCCGCGAAGCGGATGGTCGGTACCTGCTCCGAAACGGCGGCTGCCGCACGACCTTCCAAGCACTGTAACTTGGCTATTTTTGGGATTTGTTGCATCCAACATGGCTTAAATTATTCCCTGAACTCCAAATTAAAGGAAAATTACAACACCAAGAAATCGATTTTTTTTAAATCTCAGGGTGGCGTAACCCCTTAATTCAAATTTATAACATTTATGTGCATGTAACTTCGTATCACATATAATAAATTAAAAAAATAATATATATACTAGAAATGAAATCAAAACTAATAAAAATAAAGGATAATTTAAAAATATTAGATTTAAATCAGCTACACTAATAGTTTATTTAACACATAAATGTTGTAAATTTGAATTAAATTTTTTATTTTATAGCTAATATGTATTAAATTTACAAAAAATAATTTTTTAATATCTTTAAATTTCAAAGTTTACGTTTTTATGTCATGTTATGCTAAATAATGTTTTTTATAGATTAGACCAAAAAATACAGGATTTACCGCAGCCCTCCGCAATTGCTGAGCCCTTTACGAGTACATATTTTAAAAAAAAAATATTGAAATCGGTCAAGATTTGTGCTGTCTAGCGATTTTTGTCCAAAATCGCATACTGTGCTCCGGCGTAGTGTGCATGCGAGGTGGGGGAATTTCTCGAGCGTTCCCGTCCTCATTCTGGCATCACTGCAATAACGTTCTCTTAGAAGAAGGTAGATTTAAGAATATGTTTAAAGACACGGGCGTAATATTAGAACGTTTTACAAGATCGCGAAGACTGAGATCTTCGACACGGAGATCGCCATGATGATGGATGCCCTGAAGAAAATGAACGATATGCTGGGTTATGAAAATCGTCTAGGCGCGCGAGTTCTTCACATACGGATGGAACGGCCGCTGTGTCTGATCATAGAGGATCTTGCACCCCTTGGGTTTCGCATGGCCGACCGACAAGCCGGTCTGGACCTAGTTCACAGCCTGATGGCCATGCAAGGATTGGGGAAGTTTCATGCCAGTTCCGTCGCTCTGTGCGAAAAGGTAAACATTCTTCCATCAAAATCTCCGCCTAATAGTGGTCAACATACCAATAGCCGACAATTGATTTATCGTAACAGGAACCGAAACAAAAGGGTAACTACAGGAAGGGACTATTCAGCGACGAGTATCCGAAAGAGATGGGTGAGTTTTTCGCGGGCGGTTTCTTAGCTTTGGCAAAGGAAGTAGAGCACTGGTCGGAACTTGATCAAAGGTAAGAAGATGACCAACGGCATAATCATTCCATCATTAGCAGCTCATCGTTAATTGCTCGTGTTTCGCCTATTTTCAAAATCTACAGCTACGCAAGAAAGCTGCGAAACCTTTCGCCGCGTCTATACGCCCTTGGCACAGCAGCGATGAAACGTCGGGATGATCAATTCAACGTGATCAATCATGGCGATTGTTGGGTGAACAACATGTTATTCAGATACGAGGACGGAAAGCCGGTCCAGCATATTTTCGTAAGTATTATTCTTTTCTTTCCTGTCATTGGGCGAGTATCGCATCAAGCATCGATGCATCGACGTGACGTTCGATTTATCGCGAAAGTAAAAGAGCCGCGCGACAAAGGGCCATCGCCTCGACCGCGCGCGACACGACGCCTCGAAACGTCGCGTCGTGTATTATGAATAATGCAATAAATCCGATTTGATCGCGTTTACGTACGTCGTACATTTCCCAGCTGTCATTGCAGGGTTGTAAGGTGCCGACATTGTGTGATACGAGGCACGCGAAAGAGCAGACAAACTCTCGACTGTGACGACTTCCTAAACACGAATCTCGCGTCTTTCCCCGTGCACAGATTTCATTTCCAATTCAATTCGTGCTCCCGCCCAGATCAATTGAGGTTCGATTGACGTTGCAGGTGGATTTCCAACTGTGTATCTACGCTTCACCTGCGATCGACCTGCTCTACTTCCTGTCTACCAGCCCGGCGACACAAGTTTACGAGAACAACATGGACGACCTGCTCAATGAGTACCACCGAACACTGTCGAGCACGATGAAGCAACTAAGTTGTAAAACAACACCTCCCAGTATCCACGAAATAAAGCAGTATATGAAGGAGCGTGAGATATGCTCCATGATATTTTCGATCACGGTTCTGCCGATACTTTTGCTGGATAAGAGCGAAGCGAAAGACATCGATGAATTGATATCCCCAGACGGTACTCATGATAATCCTGGCTTCAAGAACCCAATTTATAGAGAGATAATGGTCAAGAGATTACGGAAGTACGCAGAAGTTGGCTTACTCGATCTATGAGCTTGAAATTCGGTGCTATTGAAAAGAGATCTCCTCGGAAGAAAAGAGATAGAGAGAGAGAGAGAGAGAGAGAGAAATCGAATAGGATCGATGCGAGCTGAACACTGTGTTTCTGTTTGTAGTACATATATCACGGGCTGTTGTACGGCAGTTGCACTTGCGGATCAAAGGATTTTAGTTGGTGCAGGAGTTAAAAAAATTACAAGTCAGTCAACAACTTGTCGTGATACTAAAATGCATAATTTTAATTATAGGATTGACCAATAATAGGATCGAACAAGAGAGGTAACAAGTTGAACCAAAGTTCAAAACTCTTTGTAACAAGTTGAACCAAAGTTCAAAACTCTTTGTATGTGCGTATAGTAATTATATGCGAACAACAAAGTTTAGTATATGCTGGTCCGGCTCGTCCCTGTAGGCAAAATTACGCATGTGTATTTTTAAATTTTGTTTTAAAACTTTGGTTTTAAATGAAATATTAAAAGTTGTACTATAAATGTTTTATGCGACTAATGAAAATTCAGAATAAGGTCATCAAAAAGCTCATATAAGTAAAAAAAGAGGCCAATTTGACAAGTTCGCCTAGGACGGAAAAAAGGCTCGAGCCGGGCCTGAGTATACGAATGTACCTATATCTTGTTTATATGTAAATCCATTGACGAATAGTACAAATTGGGCGATGCGTTTGCGAAGAAGCATTTCTGACCACACCGATATATTATCGATGCAGAAATGCAATTAAAAAGAAAAGTATTCCTACTGGAATTAGTTAATTGAAAAATAGAATCTTTACGTTTGACGTTACAACTCTTTAATCTGGTACGGGTGTTCAAGTGATAATGAGTTACGTACCATAAAAGAATTGATTTAGAATGAAAGTGTGTAAAGGTTGCTATCGAATAAAACCGAATGAGCAATATGAAAAGGCTTTGCTATTTATTCAACGATACCAGCCAGCCCTAAATCAAACCGCAAATTATCGCGCGCTTGAATTTATCGCTGCGATGGCTCTTTAATTAACTTTGTTCCTTTTTACCTCCGTATTATTCTTGCTGTCATTGGAACAGTCATTGGACCGCGCGCGTAAATCTTTGCCGGCAAGCGCGAAGATTTAGGAGCGAATTGTACTTTCGCGACATGCAAACGAAACGTGCCGTGGCGTTTTGAATAAATGCCCGTGTCACGTTTCCTCGTGCATACCGCATGACCGTTTCCGGAAAACAAAGAGGGCCTGGACGATGAAATTGCTGTTGAACATGCGTTGCACAGCACATACCTATTTTATGGATTAATTGCACCTCCCTAGCTGCAACGCGGTTCCGCCGAGCAGCAGTTCTGTGAACGCGGACGAGTCGAGCAGGACAGGGACGAAAAAATATCCTTCGTTACACTTTCGGTTTTGTAGAATCCTCGACATTCAGTGAATTGGCTCCAGATGATCTTTCTTTCGTACAACAATCAACGGCGATCCAGATTACTGATCGTAGAATGCGTTCATCGATAGTGATGTTCACGCTGATAGAGAACTATACTTTGTAACAGATTTTCGGAATCAGCAATGGAATATTGTAGTAATAATCACTAAGTAAATGGTGGAATTTTGAACGGAAGAAGTGGAATCTATAATATGTGAAAATTGCTCTCGACTCGATAAATGTCGTTGGAAATTAACAGGCAATTAAATTCGATGGAGCGTATTGGAATGATACGGCCGTGCTCGGCCAGTTATTTGAATCAAACGTCCATGTATTTTATATATATATCGATTTTATCCAGAGACATACGTACGCGACACTTACCGCCACTGCCTGGTAACGAGCTTGATTCAGAGGGTGATTCGAACAAATCACAGTCAATTGCAGCGCGCAGGAATATCATTTATTTCGAATCAACGTCTACGTGGATCGGTATTCCTAGAATTCTTTAACAACCTGTGCGCCAACGACTCGACAATCCCTAATCAACGTAATAACTCTTATCGCAACGCAGCGATATTACGTAATATTGGATGTCGAATTTTAAAAAATTTCATCGATTCTTTCATCACCGCTTGTTAAATAGATAACAGCACTATGCTGGTATCAACAGACGGATTTTTTAATTAGATTTCCCACGGATCCAACTATCTTTGCCAAGATTACGCGATTATTACGTGATACGGTCGATTATACGAGGCTCCGATACCTTCGATCGACAGCCTGCGCAGAGAAATAACAGCACAGAACCGTGTGAAATTGTGTAGATTCCATGAGCGACCGTGGACATTATGGAGGACGCGATTAACTTTCAAAGCTAATTAATATCTTCGAAACCTGGTACGTGGGTTTCGCCTTTCAATTAAAGCAGAAACGGTGTTTGCCCATGCGCATATTTATGCGTGGGATCGACGCGCAGTCGTGTACGGACGTGCGCGTGTACGTGACATGAAATAAACGATCGAATTAATCACCACGATGCCTGTCTCCAGTACACCGAAATAAAGCTCCCAATTAATTTGATTTTGTACGCCCAGACTCTGGAGTCTGGAGTCCAGATAATACGGTTCCTTTCAACAGCAGAAACATTATCTCATCGATACTTTACTCTATTGGTCACGTTCTCGATAAACTCCAATATGATACTACAACTCCGCATGTAGCATCGAGAAGATAGCGAGCATGCGGAAAGCTAAATTATCGAATATTGATCTTCAGTTTCCCACAGTCTGAAACTTGATTAATTCTATTCGCTGCTTTTCTTCCAGGTTAGTTTGAAAAAGTATGCAATATTCTTCTTTACTGTTATGTTATCTGAAAAGTTGTGGAGTGGTGTAAAAGGATAGGGTGGAATTTCACGAATAACGTCAGGACGTTTCCATTATCTTGTTGTAACCGTATTCTGTGTACGGCATAAAATTTTCACCACTGACAAATGAAGGGGAATTCTTTCCTCCCGTTCGTTCTACATTTTCCGTTATTCTGTACTGAAAGCGCGATTAAAACTGTAGCCGCGCAGCGTTGTTAGGTGGATGCGAAGAGAAAATTCCAAGGAAGCCCTCGCATCGCAGTTAATATTCGCCCTGGCTGCTTATAACGCGAGCTGAATCACTCCCGCGGGGACAAATATCGACCTCAATAATCGATAGAATGCCTTGGGAGAAGTAGGTGGTTCCGCAGGTAGCGGCGATAGCGACGAGACGGCAGACATATTGTCCAATACAGTAAGTAATAGGCAATTTCGATAACAAATAAGTCGTTGCAGCAATATCATTAGTCAAAGTCCTGCGGCGTGCTATGCAGAGATAAAATGACACCCTCAGCCGCGATCAGTCATGCCTCTCATCGAGGGTATAGCTCGTAAAACGCGAGACCCTCCAAGGAAATTTTATTAGCCGTCTTAGCGTGAATTAATTTCCCCAACAAATCACTATTTTCACGTGGACGGCCGTACCAAGAGAAGAAATTAAATATTTCTTCTGCCGTAGAATCCTCTATTCCTTCTACGATAACAGAAATCCTTTCGAAACTTGAGGACTTAAGAATAGCCGTACAACGAGAACTTTCCTCGGTTCTAAGGAGCTGAGGCTGAAAGCGAATTTTAAAACTTTATTCCATCACAGTCCACCATTCAACATCGTTCAACCCTTTCTCCGTGGGAAGCTCGCAAAGGCTGGTGGATCGTGAAATTAATAACAATGGAAAGATGTTGAAGATAAGAGGGTTGGGTGGTGAAGACAGACAGAGGAAGGAAGAGGATGTAGAAAATTACAGACATTTCGAAGGAATTGCAGTGCGCGTGAGTGTTCGCCTAACGACTGCCGCGACCCGTCGTTCCGGCATCATATATTCCCCGCCTTTGTCTCGAGGAACTGATGCGGTATCACATGCATAAAAGTAATATCTGCTATCCCAGTACTAGTCAAAGGGGCCTGTGAGTTTGAGTTATAACGCCACACGGTGACGGTGCGCGAGAGTATGTATGCAGGTATCTCGAGAGTAGGATGCCTGTGTCTGTATGCGTTTGTCAGGGACAGAGGGTTGATAAACGCCTGCCGGCCCCTCCTCACCGTTTTCAACGGCATCTCGACGACCCCAGTCATCCTCCACGGCCACAATCATCCCAGCGTCGCGGTATTCATAAACTACTCAGACAACGTCTAAAACTTTGCGTCACAGACTGGCGATGCTCTGATACGGAATAATGGCGACAGCATAGTAATGAAGATTGTACATGTTCACGCATACTGCCGCGGATACACCGCGACGCGAGCTGTCCTCTGTGCACCCAAGTATTTCTATGCATGTCCGATGCTTATCCGGGCGACGCGACGCGTGAAACATTCGCGCCGTTGTTACGCGTATCTCTCGTGGAAGCCGGCATTCTAAATTGATTAATCGGTCAGGCGAAGGTAGAAATATGGAAAGAGCGGTGCACCATCTTCGACGATCTCCCTGCAAGTTCCATTGTTCCCGGACACTGCCACCGTATTTTCTTCGCCGGATTTTCAGTCGACGAGATATTTAAGCTGGGACGCAACGGCATTGCGCGAGGAGGATTGAGATTTATAGCTTGGGCGCTCGCGGTTCGCGAGGATGTTAAAAACAATAATTTATTTCTATAGCTTTCAATCTGCACCGCAAACGCTGGGAAGCAAAACGATCCTCCAATGACCGATACGATTATAATCAAGGGAAATCGTCGTCGTTACACAATCGGACCATCGTCCGCGAAGCACTGATTTCGGGGGCGTAGCAGGATGGATGGTTGCGAACAGGGTGGCCAACGGGGGATGGCACGGGGGACAGGGCAGAATAAATAAACGCCATAATTCACGTTCAACAGTTACGAACGGTTCAATTCGCAATTGGACCTGGTCCAACGGTGGGATGTGATATAGACGAAGGCCTGGCAAAGCGATGGTGGGGGTGGTGTTTGGGCGAAGAGAAACAGGGGCTGGGTGGTGAGAAGGGAGCTGAATGCGTTACAGGGCGAAGGGACAAACAGCTCGTCGCTTCTGTATACGACGACGAACGTTGCCTGAAATTAATTTAAAAGGCAGTATTTCCCGCCGCGGGCTTTACACCTGCATAATCTCGCCCCACGCTCGCTATTCCACGACCGTTCTTCATCCGGCACCCCACGGCCGGGGCCGACCTCGTTCCCACTTCCAAATAAATAGATTACGTTAACTTGATAAAGCGAGGATCACGTTTTATCGGATTAAAGAAACCCCTTTCCACCGGACTTTCTTCCTTTCTCTCTTTCTGTCTTTCTGTATCCCTTTCGCTCCGAGCCGCAGTGCATTCTTCGCCTTCCTCTTATTCCTTCCATGCGTTTTAGCCTAGTTTTCCCATCCACATGCTACCTCCACGTCTTACCCAATTTACATACTATAAACGCGAATAAAGTGCCGAAAACAGCGGAAAAGTGAAGTGACCCGTAACGTGTTCGCCCGCCATTCCCTGTGACAGCGTTTTCGCGTGAAACGGTCCTGACTCCCCCCTCTCCCGAATTGTTTCTAGCACGGCAAAGTGATAATCACCTGGTTCGCGTAACTCAGGCCTTTTTGCACCAAGAGGCGGGCTCGACTTAACCGCAAACCGTACTGATGGAGTGCGCATTACGTGCATTGGATGCGCGACACAGTTAGCCCGAAAATGTTAACGGCGAGGGTGGCAAACGAGATAGCGCGGCGCGGAATGAAATTAAGCGTGCAGAGTTTTTGTCCCCCCCCCCTCCCCCGCCCACCCGCGTACACGCGCGACGGGCAAATTGAAATTGTTTTGCAGAAACGAGTGGAGCGGAGAGCTGGTAGACGTTGCGGGCGGTTCCAGGAAGCGGAACCGAGGACTTAACGCGGCTCCGCGGATGTTGCGAGCGACCGTTAATGCACGGTAAATTTTTCCAAACTGCGCCGCGACCGTAACTTTCCGAGGCGTTACGGTGAACCGCGGAATATGTTAATTGAGGAAAAATGAAGGAGCAAAATTAGACTTTGGAAAATTTAAGCCAGGCCGGGCTCGAACCGTTTTAATTATCCGCGTTTCGCATCGCACCGCGGCTTATTCCCGTAATTCTCCGCTTAACGCAATTAAAACCGTTCGGGCTTCTGCCGGCCACGTGATTCAGCGGGGATAATGAATTCTATAAAACTTCGTAAATATCATTTGTCTCGTGCAATTCAGACGGTTGAACGAATCTATATCCTATCGGAAGCAATCTGTCGCGTTTATTCACCGGCGATAAATTATTTCTTCGTGCAAAGTGAAAGATAGATAGGTACTCTTCGGTATCATTGCGGGGAATTTCACGTGTCCGTATGCACCCCTCGCGTGGTTCCATCAACTGATCGATAAGACGACCGGGCTCCATAGGCTAAATGGGGCATATAAGGGGATGAAATCGTGAAAGCAATAATATTCACACCCTTGTGGGGTCATCGGGTACAAGCGACGGGTACTTTTTCGTCGATAATCCTCCCACCACGGTGATTGTGCTTCGCACCAGACCCGGTCTATCTATCCGCATGTCTGTAGGGTAGTTTATTATTCATTGGGGTTGCATCCCCAACCCGGATAAACGGCGCATTGTTTATGCATTAGCCTACACCCTGCCTCTGGCCATCTCTCGATCTGGCTATTGAGTCGATTCCGCCTTTTCTCACATTCTCGGCTATCAAAGTTTCCTTGGTTAATTGCGCCTGCTTTCGTCGTGTTAGGTAGCAAGATACGAACTATTTAATCTGTACGTATTCAAAGTGAATCCTCCACAATGGTAAATATTACCTTCGAATGCTTTTACATAGATTTATATGTCGTTAGTTGAAAGATTCGTCGTTTTCCAAATAATGCACTATCCGCAGGAGGATACCTAATGATACTTTTTACGAATCCGACTGCGATACTTTTTGCGCTGGGTAACGGTATTTATAGCGTATTTTGTGCGGGAATAATGAACGAGATCCTGGAGAAAATTGACGGGAAGAAATTACGCTGGTTTTTCGGTCATCGTTTGAAGCGGACTCGAAGGAGATAAGAACCGAAGCGATTCATCACGAATTTCTGTCCCAGACAATCGTAGTACGAAATACAGGCGGGACAAAAGGAACCAGACCGCCTCGTATGAATAAAATAACCATTAATTCGATCCGGTGCGCGGGACGGAGTGATAAAATTTATAACAGACGAGATGCGGTATAATTTCGAACGGAATTCCTGCTCGCCGCGCTCGCGAGTCCGAAAACGGAATATAAAGTTAACGAGTCTCGCAACTCGGGCTCTCCGTGAGCACTTCAATTTTCGCTTACAAGTGTCGCGGCACCGTCTCCACCGACACATTTTCGTAGCACTCCGTGATCTCGGTCACGAAAACATTTTCAAACGTCCACTTCAAGTTTATTAGTTCGCGGCAAGTAGCTCGTCACTTCGTGAAACAGGAAAGACCCGCCCATACGATGGGATAATTCTCAGACAAACGTCCCAAAAGGGCTCCACAGCTTGGGGAACGTAATTAAAGAATGAGATCAGCGTTGATCAACCAGAAGTCTGTTATTCTCTGCCGGATCACCGAGAATATGGGATATAATCGTGGAAGACGTAACGGTGCCAAATAAAGACATCGCATTATCGTCGCAACTAATAATGTTACGATCGCTGCAACAAGTGGAGAACGACGATTTCGCAATGCTGCTAAAAATGTTTCATGAATATGCAAACGCTTAATGGAGTTCAAAGGCAGCGGCAGGGTTTGCAAATAAGTGTCTGGCGTACACAATCCGAACGCGGGTAATGACGTTCAGCCAGCGAATTCCTTTTAGACTCGAACGCCCCCTTCAAAACGCTGTTGCGTGTAACTTTTTACCGAGGGGTTGGTCGCACAATCTCGTTCCAGGCAAAACAATAGTTTCGACCGGGATTCCCGAGCTGTGTTTTAATCTGAAAGAAGCCTGGTACCCCGCTGATTGCATTGCATAGTAATCTTAGTTTTTACCGCGTCTGAAGATTGGTGGAGGGGCCGCGTTCTCCACCAACTACCCCGTACTGGATGATATTAGGGTCACGCCAGCCTCCTCGACCCGCATTATACACGTTGTCGCGTCCTGTACATGCACACAATCGCAGCGCGAATAGGAATAGGAAGCGAATTCGATGGAAAGGAAAGAAGTGTCCGAGTAACACCTAGCCACAGTACCGTTCGGCAAGTCTAATAAACCGGCAGTTTGCATGGAATACCCTCGGCGGCGCAGACTTTCAGAACCTCGAGGAGGAAGAATTGAATGCGTACTTATTTAGCCGTTTAGCGAGTGAACTTTTGTGGGAATACTCATTCTCTCGGCTAAAGGATACGCTAGAGCAGCGAATGCTGGCGATATTGGTTTTTTTCTCGAACGTAATCAAGCTGTAAGAGGCACTCAAAGAACTGGGCGACACGAGGGCCCAGCAGAAATTCGATACAGGCACAACAACGGCAGACTGTCCATTCTAGCCGATCCATCGATATCGACATTCAATAAAACGGAAACACGAAACACGCCGCAGAATTTCTCCCATTAAACGCGATGACGAATATGGAATCGAATTTATCGCATTCTCCTTTCCACCGTAGACGAAGCGAAAGCTCTTTCGCGTCTTATTTTGCGCGCAGTTATAACGTTCTTCGCCCGCGTGCCTGCTCCAACGGAATATTACCCGATAAATTGCCAGTACTTTACTGGGTAATACGATTTTTCTGTACAAAGACAAGTGATACGTATAAAACTTTCAATCGCGTTATTTCCACGTATTGTGCACGCGAATCATATTACTATTACGCTCCTGGGAATTTCTTCAGAATCGAAAATGGATCTAACGAGCACGGCGATTATTTATGACGCGTCGAAATAATATGGGGAACCGATGGGGTATACTAAACGAAGAGGATCAATGGAAAGGAAATCGATCGGCTCGAAGGCGTGGGTAATAAAAATTGCTGATCTCCTTAGTGTGGAAGCTTCGATGAAATATCGGTTGGCGCTGAGACCGATGCCTGGATAGAGCACAGGCTGCTGTAGCAAAATAAAAGCCCAACGAGCAGAGATTCGCTCGATTACGCACGACTTGAGCGCCAAATTGTGGGAATTATAGCAGAATTTAATGGGAGTAGCAAGACGCGAACCTGCGGCGTATCGATCGTGCTCGTTGTACCTATCGAGGACTGACAATGATAGCTCGGATGAGATCAGCTCTCGTTACTAAGAAACTGAGACACTAGCCTTCGAACCTTGGCGAACAGATAAATCTTCCATTTCACGGATGACGAGAGAGGGGGAGGTAAATGCAACGAGAAGACAGGCGTTTTGTCTGCAGGACATGCTACTTGGTGTGCAAAACATCGAGTCGGATGACAGATGCCAAGCGGAATCGTATTATTACGTCGTTACAATTTACAATGCGTACGCGTTACTCGACAGTCATCTTGACGGACTCATTCGCATGCCGCCGCGTTCTGCGCGAGCTGCTTGTACAGATTTCATTACTGCCCTACCTTTCAGCTTCATAATTACGGAGAGGATGGATACTCGTTAATTACATGGAAAGCCAGCGCCCTATTCGCCTTCGTCGGTATCTAATCGCGGCTGTTGGAACGAGGCAAGCCTTCAGGCTCCTCACGAGCATCGTGTCTCGGCTAAGATACGATAAAATGCACACTTGGAACACCGCGATCGTTACCCTGCATTCCGAATCGATCATCGGGGGATACACTTATCACGAAAGAATGTCGAGCGGTGTGAAAGTGTCGAAATCTTTCTCATTACACGTTGCCCTACATATCTCAGCCGACGGTATAGCTGTCAATTACAGTTTAATGATCAGGCAGACGTACGACTGATTTAAGAAAGGATGAACGTATATACGTGTTGAAAATATGTACTCACCGGCACTTTTCACCGTAGGAGACGCGGAAGGTTGCGCGCACAGGACATGCGTGCCTCCTAGGAGTGCCAGAACCAGTCGAAAAAACTGCATCCTGATCATCGTTGCGTCGCTATTCCATGGACCTCCTGAAACAGACAACGGGAAGCTTGCAGAAACTATTCGCATCCTTCCGCGATTATATGTACGGTGTGCCCGCCGGACACACGAAACATTTAAGGTATCTAATGCGAGGAAATGCTAGGTTCACTGTCACGATAACCGCAGTGCCTTAATCTCCCCCCAGAGTTCACCCACCACCATAAGTCAAGATCATTCCAGCTAACCCCTGTTCATTTCCCGAATTCGTTCGGGGACGTGGTGGTTCTTAGAGCAAGCGGGACTCTATCTCCGCAGCTCAGAAGCTCTTCCGTCCCTCGAGTCCAGGAGAGGTAGTTCCATCAGCAAGCAGCGCTCCTGTACCTCGATTCTCGAGAAGCATTAATATGCTTCAGCCAATCCCGCCCATGCTTCGTTACGTAGCTTCTTAGGCCTGATAAGCCTCGAAGGAGCGACGAAGATGCTTCGAGCTCGAGCAAATCTATTTTAAATTCTCGTGCCGTGTCTTCCTCTTCCCAACACCGTGCGCCGCCCGTCTTCCCAACGAACGTGGCGAAGTGTTTTCACCGGTCTAGGTCGCGTAGCATATTAATTTCCGATAAATCAAGCCCCCCCCCCCGCCACCGCCGCCCTCCAAGCCGCAGCGATCCGAACGCAGTATCAGAATCTCATTTAGCGGTGGAACGGTCGCAACTGCCGCTTTATTTTCCTTACGTTTCTCCTTCGAAGGGATGGTAGCAACGTCGTAGCGGACGATCGGCATTCAACCACCGCCACTTTCACGATCGGCGTTTAAATTTACCTACGCTAGCATTCAACCACCCCCGAGACTTCGTTTCCTTTTCTTCGACACTAGCCGACAAATTTAATTTCACAAAAGTCCATCGACGGATAGAAGCAGTCATTTGCGGCTGATCGAACGACTTTGAATGGAAGGAGACACTTGTCGAGACCGAGAATCAAGTGTGTTACAGAATTATTCGTCCGGTGGGGAATAAAAACGAGAGGGAGAAACGAAGACTTCATAAGCGTCGAAAGCAGGCGAGAACGAAGGGGACGGGAAGCCGCGTGAGACCAATAAAATTTTTGCAAATGAATTTCCTACGGGTTGGACGGTCGTTCCAGAAGCTCATTACATTCTTCCCCTTTTCCCTCCGCTTCGCGGCAACACCTTATGTTTAATGCTGCTCGTGGTTACGTTCTCGAAACTTCGTGAAACACGAGTGCAACTGACTTGTATGCACCGCGGTGCATGAAGCAGAATGCGAAACAACTTTGCTGGAAAATGAACGAGGTCTCATTCCCAGCGATTCGATCGGCGGAGGAGGGAAGAAAGCGTAATGGTCGTGGAAAGGCGTCGTTAATGCACCCCCGTGATCAAAGGAATCGATGGAACCGATCCGCGATCATAAATCATGACTACCGGGGCACACGGGAAAATAAATGTCCCGTCTGACTGGCGTTGAAAGACTTGGGCGGCGGGAACAATTTACGATTAACTTGTGTGACGTATCGAGGGAACGCGTGAGAATAAATCTCTTGTCATTCACAAGCTTTTAAGTTCGGAGAACGCGTAACTAACCTTTCACCCCCCGGTTCGGTTCGCCAGATAAACTCGTGATTAACGACGCGAGCTGACTACACCGTTTAATCGTGTAATCGATGGTCGAGCGGATCGTGGTTCCGCGAAGAAATTTGAGACCCCTTTCGAGCTCCATCCAAGTTAATTTCGCCGAGATTTGCTGGCGCGCCTCGCGTTGGACAGCATGGGTCACCTTTTAGCAACCGCTTTGTTATCGGCCTGCACGCGGCAAACTTTCCAGCACCACCAAAACTCTGGAAACTTTACCTCCCCCTGCTGGAAGAGTAGTTCCTTCCCATTTCAGCGGCGTTGTTTATCGATCTTCATTTACAAGTTTCTCGCGACGCATGGGGGATGCTGCTGATACATCCAGTGTGCATCGTGGATGGATCCTTCGCATGGGCAAGTGTACGCGGGTTACGAAAGAGGTTGTTGCCGCGTATCCGCGCGAATGGCAGCGAGCCCCGCGATACCCATCGAGCGATCCTCCAGCGAAATATGTATCCCCCCTGGGAGATCTTTACATCGGCGTTCGAATAGAAATCTATTTCGCTGAAAGCCACTGCGTTCATTGTTCGGAGAAGAAACGACGGACGCATCGGACAAGGAACGTGCGCATTCGAGCGAACCGCACTGAGAGCACAATGCGCTCTAAAACAAGCGGGAGGAACGCGATTGTACATGTGCACGCGCGGTGTGTCGCCGCAAATTCGAGCAACCGTGAATAGGGGATGACTGGGTTCTTTGAAGCGTGCATTTTTGTAAAATATTCATGCACGTACCCGGCACTGCCGAGTCAGAAACCGTAACCACTCTTGTACTGCGGTTTTCGAGTAGCGAGCACAAGTCAGGACTGGCTCTCTCTCTCTCGTTGCAACCCGCCGACGGTAATAACCCCTCAACGAGCACAACGTTAAGCCGCTGTCTTTTATGCAACAGACATCCATCGACCGGCACATTACCTATGACGTTAAACCGAGCTGGTAAAGACCGGAGGCTGCGAAGGTGGATCGGCTGGGGGGAACAAAAAGTGAAATTTGAGAGGGTGGAGTTCCCTCGTGTTTCTACCAACCGCAAAGCTCAACCGGGCTTAGGCGGAAAACTGCGAGAGACGAGCTGAGCACGTTTTTCCTGGTAATTTCCCGGTGTTCGTTGCTGCGTTAAAAAGCCGTGACTCGCGGCATCAAACACGCGTGCGCCCCCCATTCCCGACCAACTTAATGCAGATTGCTGCTTTAATGGGGAACGATCGACGCTATTATCGAGATGGATTTATGCTGAATGCACGCCGGGTAATCTATGGAAGTGAAGTTTGTCCTGCGTTTGCGCGCTTCGTCTGTTACAGTCATCTTATTACGTTCACATCAGAACGCAACAAGCGAGACGTGTATTCTCGGTAGGTGGAATTGGGAACGTTTCAATTTTTTTCCCCGGAGGAATACCCAATATTGCCAAACAGCTGGACCATAGGGGATGGAAATTGCAAATAGACGAACAGGGAGACAGTTTTGTTGGAAAAAAGCGAGTACTAACGATACTTTATTTTTTTTTCCGAGCCACAGGGATGGTTGTTGCAATTTATCGTTTCTAGCCTATCCCACGCTTCTCTCGCGAATAATACTGACACAGCCCGCGTTGATGTATTTACACATTTCGCATTGAAAAATGGGCTAGCGGAAATTTGGACGGTTTAGATTTAGCGCACCTCGCGGAACGCCTCGCGAATTCGGTAAATAAGGTGGATATTATATTGCAGTCGTGTGAAAGGATTATATTGGCCGAGTGCAAGTCGGCTTCTGTCGCATGATTTCTTACGTGAAATACGCGCACATTGCGCTCACGCAATAGAGACCAATGTAACACGTTTCGCATGCTTCCCTTGCGCGCTCGTAACTCTGCCAAATATATCTGCTTTATTACTTTTTCGCCCCCTATATATCACGCCCCGATAACCATTAGAGTCGTTCATATAGCAAACCATCGAATAGCGTATGTTAATAAATGTTTTATGCTGGTTTAAACGACATTGTAAACAGCACAGCTATGTGTCATTGAACGGAGTACTCTGTACAGTCCTGTGTTGACAAGTGTATTGGTTGGATTGGAATCGAATCGAATAGTTGACGACATAATGACAGTTGCAACAGGCAATAGTGTTTTTAAGCGGACCATAAATCCGACCGCGAGCACTCCGCTAATAGTACAGTGTGTAACGTATCTCTTGTCACGAGTGCAGTAACATCAGTCCCGCGTGTCACGCATTAATCCACCGCAAAGTGGAAAGGACGCGACGTCACGCACAGGGTTTCACGGTATGACGTACTGTTTCCCCGAAATATAGGATTCCCATTGATCAAGCGGCGTTCACTTAGTAGAATTCGGAGCTGCCGTCTTTGCATACGGGCATTGTCTGGCCAAGGCCCGTACGTCACTAATGGGGTATTCGCGAGTCCAAACACCGCCGGCTGCATGACAAATCTGCTAATCGGCCTTTGCTCCGAAACGTATAGAATCGTTATGCCCGCGCGAAACCTCGTGAGTGATTAGTTTGACCCAGTGCGGCGCATCGGTTTCCTGAATATTGAACGGAAACGGGATTACATATTCCGGTGACGGTTCCAGCCGGTTTTCCACCCTGATATATCCGTGCTTTTTGCACTGTTAACTGGCATTTACATTCTAATCGCCGGCAGCCGATTGTTCTTCTGAACAACGGCCGATCCGGTTTCCGAAACGGCCAAATCTTCTTCCGACGGTTTCGGTGTTCATTTACAATTTCCAGGCGAGAAATCAGTTTACGGTCACGCGAGGTGTTTTTAAGACGGCCGCGGCATCGAAACCAGCCGCGAGCGTCCAAGACGGCCGCGTTATTCAAATGAAGCGTAAGATGGCTTATCAGCGGAATTGCGATCGTATAACGGAGCATCGCGATCCGGGGTGATAAATTATGATGCATGGTTATTGATACAAATAGCCCAGATACCGGGAAATTTATTACGTGGGAAAATTATTCCACGTTGATATCGTTCGCTCCTAGATCAGCGGGCAAGATAGAAAGCTTATCTGATACGGCCTCGGTCTCGAAATAGAATAATTGCAAAGTCAGTCGGTTGGCTGGAAACGCGACTGTTCAAATTTAACGCAGGAATATATCAAGATCTCCTAGTGGCCTGCTGGAAATCTTTTAAGACAGGTTTTCAAGAACGAACGGAACTTTCAGCAGTCCACAAAACTTTCGAGAACGCGCACCCGGACTTTCCAGTATCCACCGCGACCTGGACCTTTGCCACGTATCCGAGAACAATCCGAAGCGTGCAAATTCGAATTAAACTCTTTTCCAGAGCGCTGGAAAGCGCCCACATACCAGCGACTCCGTTGCAAACACGAAGGAATGCAGTGATAGAGTAATAAACGAGACAATAAGATGACAATATTATGAGAATCGTTCAAACAGAATAGATCAATGATATTGAAATCTGAAGAAGCGAGTCTCTTTGAACGAGTTCCATTTACTATTTACTATGTACCTATTAAGTTGGTTGTTAAAGTTCAATGTACTGTTTATTGCATACCAGCGCACCCAAGTATGCACATCGTTATTTCTCGTCCAGTTATTTATCGACAAGATCTCGCGAGCGTTCTCCTCGTCTCGCGGAACGAGGGGTCGTGGCAGAAATTGCTTCGTCCAAGTCGAACGATGACAAATGTCTGTCAGCAGGAAAGGCTGGAAAACTCATTAACCGGAGCAGTCGGTTGATGACTCCCGGTACTATCACTATTATCGGAAGCATTCGAGTTAACTGCGTTCGGCCGTCCTAGGTGTCGACCCACCCTCTGTACACAAGCATAACTACTTCCTCTCACCCTTTTGTTCCCCGAGCCGTTTCCTACGACCCTCTTCTCTCGCTGCCCGCCCTCCCCTTCGTTCTTCCATCAATCATTTCAGTTTTGCACAAGATTCGCCCATTATTCGCCCGAGTTTCTGTCCTCGACTGTCGCCTGGCCTCGTTCTTTCCGGTTCGATTCGAACCTTCGATACTTGTAACGCGAGCAATTCCGCCGAGCATGCTTTCGTCCAATAAATCCAGCTCACGAAAAGCCAAAGAACAGGTAATCACGACCGCGCGACCAAACGTACGATCAAGCAAATAACGAACAACCGTATTATTAAATGCGCAATCAGCAAAACGCTGGCACTGGCACAGTGAACAGTGGCATAATTGTTACAATCGGGGACAAAGTTCCTATAAGCGGGCACGATTTCAGCCGAGTAGACTCCGATAGAGATAATTCTGTGCGAAAGGGATTATTTGTCGGCATTCGTTACGGGTTGGGAAATCTATCCCCCTTTCCAGCGTCGCGGCGGCGATTAAAGCGTCGCTTTGGGATTCGTCTCGGACTGTCACGCGAGCGAGCAATTATCTTTGCGAAGGAGTTATTAAATAAATTCGAAGTGAAATGCTATTCATCGGATAGCAATTATTTGGAAGAAGGTTTTACGAACGAACGGGTTCGGAACGGTTCGCAAAAGTTGTCGAACTTCGGGGGACGATATTGAGTCTGCCCTCTCGCTTAATTTAGCAGGCGCGTTTGTTTCATTCGACTTTCACGGCCGTTCGAGGACAGTAAAAGAGAGGTAAAGACGGATTAAGAGGCTCCAAATGCCTTCGCTTTTAGAAGCAACATTCTTTTGTGACGAATTCATCGGCGATTTCGACGGGATTGAGTTCGATCCCGAGGATTCATTACGATTTCATGCATAAAGTGAAACGGAAGCGGGGCTGAAAGCCCAAAGCGATTCCACGAGGGATGGAGAAAAAATTATTGCAAATATTTTGCTTGTTTTTATAGAGAATATAGTCGATATCGGGTTGAGCTGTCAGCGAATGATATTCCAAAGCGGCGAATTAAGCATAAATATTTTTTAACAGACCCCGAGAGAAATTACGCCCGATTTATCCAGGTGATTCGACTTGTCGACTTTAGCTCATGAAATATCGCAAACAATTTATGACCAAAACGCTCGGTGGGCACGTTCGTATATTTGCATTGGGAAACGAGCAACGGAGTTACCGTTTCGATAAATTTTATAGATGATGTTCAAGCGACAGGCGAGCGCATAATAAATATTTGTCAAATATTTCATCGGGAGCGTAGGCAGCTTGATTCGTTTGGTAATGTATAACTCCGGTATTAACATATACAGCTTTTGTAACATTTCACAGTGGTGCTTTACATGGAAACCAGGATTGCCGCACACCGTATCTGGGACGGTGTTGTCACTCAGTTGTACCGTGTTTAATACCGTGATTCACGGTGCAGAGGTTCTGACGAGATAAAAGAAGTCCTGTCGCCGAGGAAAGAAAAAACAGCGTCCACCCGCCCACGGTAGTGGGGTGAATCGCCTGGAAAAAAAAGCCGCAAAGCGGTATCAAACTCACCTTCGAGTAGATCGTGTTCCCTTTGTCCTGTGGCCGCGTCCAAGGGCCTGCCCAGAAAATCGCCTTTGACGTGAAATACACTGGACCACACGACAGAGAAAGAAGACAATGGCCCGAAATCAAGCGGCTCTCGGGCCACGAATGCAAATGGAGAACTCCGTTCGTGCACTGCTGGATCGTTTCTTGGTCTCTCTACCCCTCGGCGCACCTTTCATTTATTTATCACTAATGCGTGCAACTCTCGGCGGACCGACGAATCTCGTTCATGTCGCCGTAATCTGTACGCACTTTCACAGCCCGCTTTATTCGAATCCCGGACGAACGTTCTGTCGCGCGCCGAGCGGAACCGAGCCGCACGGAAATATATTTCACGAGACTAGAGGAGGGCGGTGTGCGTGCGTGTATGTCTGTGTGTGTGTGTTGGGGGCAAAGGGATGAAAACGGCACACGTACACGCGCCCCGCGAATTTCCAGCGAACGTCGAAGGGGTTCGTACAACACGTTTTACTCCATCGACTGGCCGTAATTTTTCTCCGGCGACACTTGGTGTAATTACGCTCGCGGCAGCGGGGCCCCGTGTTCCTGCGAGGGCTGCTGGAACGAGCGAACAGGCCGAAACGGAAGGGAGGAAGAAAGGTGGTCGGTGTTATCGACGGCGAAAAAACTTTCGATTCCGTATCGATTCCGTTCCTCTCAGGATCACTCGGTGAAACCGTCTCTCCGGCAGCTGGCGGCCGCAATTTTCCAAATATCCGACCTACAATTCATTCGCGCTCCAGTAAGCAACTCGCGCACTTTAATTTCGTTCCTCTTGTTTCTGTTTCTCGCTCTTTCTCTGTCACCCTCTCCCTCTCTCCGCATATAGAATATCGTACACATATATCGCCTGCTTTCCCAACGTCACGCACAACCGACCGTGTATTTATCGTCGATCAGCGGATCGATCCAGTGAATTTCCCATTTCGAGTGGCATTTTCAAGTATTCGGGAGCGTGATCCGCGCCCCGCATTCCTCACGTGATTACGCGACGATGCGCGTCGACAACTTGCCACTCGTGGAGCGTAGAGGCCCAAGTGGATACAGCTATCGATGAATCTCGATGGAAATTCAGAAATTCGACGCGACGAGAATACCTTCGGTACCACTGAACGGAGTATGTGCTTTGAGAACTTAACACTCACTATGACAAAATCACAAAGAGACTCGGGTATTCCGTGACAAGCGCGCCGCGGTCTTCGTCCCTGCGATCCCGTTCGCGGCCGATTACCGTGTGACCTCTCTCGAGTGAAATACCAGAAAGCTGGTGTATGTTTGGGTAATGTAACCACCACGCGGTCGCGGCATAAATACAGCCGCGGTGTTGAAATTTTTTTACACCGTCGAGGCAGCGAGTGTTAGCGGCGTATCCTTGATAACAGTCGCTCGCGTTATTGCCTCGGCGCGCTTCAAAATATTCGAAACGTACGCATGCCAATCCGCCGTTGGCCACTGGTGCGATCGTGCTTTCCTCGCTGATAGGTCGTGTTCCCGTGCCACTGACTTTTCCATCTTCACATGCTCCACCGATCCTGTTTTACGCGCTGTTTCCACGCGTTCTCTGGATGTCTCCTACGGCTCGCCGCGATCGTGTCACGGTGAAAGGGGTGAAAAGTGAGGGTGCTGATGCGTTTCCGAGATGGTTTCGAGGTGTTAGGCGAACGTGGCGGAATCACCTGGACGGATTCTCTCCCTTTCCTCGAAAAGTAATCGCACCTTGGCGGGGGATGCGCGCGCGAAACCACCACGAGTGATGCTGGACTCGGACTGGAGCCTCCGGCGCGGCGCTAGCGTCGCGACGACTCGGGCCAAAGCAAAATCGTCACCCCGCGCCCCGCCACGCAGCGCCCTGTCCTATCCACCACCCTCGACCACCACGGGGTGGAAACAGTGGCGGAGACTAGGGGCGAGTCACCCAACACCCTCCATTTTTTACCTCTTCTCTCTTATAAAATATCTGCGTCATTTGCCATTGCTTCATACATTATGCTTGTACATTTAAAAGTACCTGTAGGGCCAGCAAATGTTTCGCGACGCAGGATTAAACAAAGCGTCGCGAAACGAAATTAGCATGAAATGCTTATGATCATTACGATGAACGAAAATCGTGAGGAGCAAAATTCTTCCTCGTTTCTACATATACTGAGTTTAATAATCGTTTGATAGCTGCTTGTATCGATTAAGCGTTAGACAGATTAAACCCTCCGCCCTTATCCCTTACTTCAACGCGATGAAAACGATTCTGAAAGTAGTTTCACCGCAATCAAAGTATAAATTCCACGCAAACTGCAACGTAAATAAAAGTTAGAACACTCAGCCCGAAGCGCATACATATGTATACGGATCTTCCTAGTTCCCAGTTCCGCGATATAAACCATTAGGAGTTTATTGTAAAATCTCGGAGGTTCTTAAGGTTTCCAGAACTTGACCGCAAAAGTATAAGTAAGCTAAAACTAAACTAACTTTCCACCGGAGAGTTCAAGTTAAAATTAAACTTTAAAGACTTATAACTTCCTAACGTGCTGCTGCTTGATCCCGAGGGCGAGGATAGTTAACTCAATAACTTCTATCTCTAAAATTTAGGAAAATATCACCGTTCACAGCAGTGCTAGTGCCGCCGTATCGAACAGTATCGCGCGCCTTGCACATAATATATTTGATAAACTTTAAATAATTGCCTGCAGAAATAATACACCGATACGACGATATAAGAGTTATAAATTTTGCGCTGTAATAGGTTCTCGACGGTCGTATCGTCGTGAGTACACAGTTTAGGGGCAAAAAATTCGGTTTATCGAGTCTGCGAAGCTTTCGGAGTAATAAAACTCTGCCGCGAGGGTGTAAATTTTTCCCGCTGATAAATAATACATCCTTCTGTGGCGGCAATCAAAGTTATCGCGGGATCAATACACCGTGACATTCTGTGTCTTACGACGCGATTCGTGGAGGACTTTATGGCCAGGGGGGACGCCGCACGTGAACGTGGAGAAATGATTTGCTGGAATAGAGAGAGAAATTGTCGCGTACGGAAGTGTAGAGACGTCGATTAATTCTTATTGTCAGGGTCAGGCAGGCTTGAAGGAAAATATAATATGACCGTACGGCCGTCTGGTCCGTTCTCTTCGGAACGGAGACTGGCTATCAGGAGTTCCACTTCAGAGGGACAATTGGCTGACTAGTCGTCCGTTCGAACCACTTCGACCCAATCGGATTTGTACAAGGTGGTCGTTTAGAAACGTATCTTATTAAAGCAGCATTCTCTCGTACTCTGCACTGATGTTGCTCGCTTATTTCGCTTGTAAATTATATAAACTCGTAACGACGATCAGGGCGCATAGCCCGGATCAAGTGATCAGTGCAAGTGTATGGCGCGACTGCACGCCGTGTCGTGCAGGGACCCTTCGACGACGGGTATTTCGATTGAGAGGAAATTAATTAAGATGGCACTGTCCGGGATCAAGGCACCCCTTTTCGCACCCCCAATCTACAGACTCGTGCAAGAACATTCCATGCATAGCTTGCGGCTACATCTCAGCCTGCTACATCACCAAATCTATCCCTTCCACCGCGTTCTACCCTTCACCCGACCCTTAGACAACCATTCCCCCTGGTACCGGATGTTGTAGACGATATATTCGTAGCGCGTTCTCCTCAGCCAGGTGTATGTACGTCTGTATGTAGACATATATGTACATCAGTACTGCTGAAAACCCCTATTTACGCATTTCAATAACTATAACAAGGGACCCACGTTTTGGGTGAAAGCCTATCGCCTTATACAGGGAGCTCACTTCTCGAGATTACGTTAAGAAATTGTATCTACCTTGTCAATGACGCAGAAACGATTTTGCGAGGGTCTATCAAAAGCTTTGAAGGGCCTTGGGTAAATTCCCTTCACGTGAAATTTGGAAACAGATGTGCGGTGGTATTTTCGAAATACCAATCTTATTACAAACAAATAGCAGTGCTGTTGCCTCTCCGGAATAAATAACTTGGAACTTTCCGAGATGGAAAATCTTAGTCTTGTTGCGAAAGGGGGAATATTAGGGATTATACTCTCCTTTATAGCTAATTGAAATGGCACTCCTAATAATGAAAAACTCGATCAATATAATTGCAAATATCCGGCTGAAAGTTATGGCACTGAGTGGTTCGGGTCGAAGAAACAGGCAAGTTGAAATTCCCGGTGGGTCGAAGGCATCGCAGAAAATTTTAATTGGCATCATTAGACTCGGGCGAATAATTAGCACTTGAACGATCGAGGGTTTAATGGCGGGCCGGGAATACGGTCTTTAGGGTCTTTTCACAGCTCGAGCCTGTATTACGAAGAGCTTCTGTGGATACGTTTACGGTGAACGGGGTGACGAACTTTCGCCAATTGCTTATTAATGCCTAACATTCAGAAAGTTTCGAATGAAATACTCCAACTCCAGCGTTTCTCCGTCGCGAGATCCCGAATCCATTCAAAGTATCGGCATACTAAATGTAGGAAGATGAGAATTTTTGCGGCAGACTGTTGAATTACTGAACATACTACGTCTTGAACCATTGTTCCAACTTTCGCCTACACGAAGCAATAAGCTCGCCGTTTCCAGCACTAAGAAACCTCCATTCAGGAGGACAATGTTGTTACATGTTGAATACTCCCCGAAGAGAAATAGAGCAGTTATGCCAACGCATAATAAACCTATTGTCCAGAGTGGGGAACTTTAATTAACATTCGCATCAAACACCGTCCTCTTGCTGTTATAATTACCGCATGTTTTGCCACGTTTGTTAGAAAGCCAGACAACCACCCCGGCCGCGTAGCGAGGGCTTGGCAATGATTGGTTCTAATCGCGTGGAGTATTTCGAAATTTCACTGCATCAGGTGTAATAGGATCCTTGGAAGTCTGAAGATCGAAGAGGCACACCGGGTGAACGAAAGGGTCCCTGATCCAATCGACGAGGCTATCAGAAGTAGTGATTAAAATGGAGGGGTGAGTGCTTGGTCGGCAAAAGGGGTTGAAGGTGGCTTGAATGGTGGTCGGCGGGGGGTCTCGTTTCGGGCTTGGGGAAACGTAGATAACACTTCTTACCCGAGGGACTTCCCGCGACCCCAATCTCAAGTCAGATATTGTTCCGAGCTTTGAAAGCTCAAAAGAACTCGTGAAAAGGCATTTCGTCCCGATTCGATGTATTATACTCTGGCCTCGTACGTATTGTACTCCCCGATCTTTCCTTCGGTGATCGAACGGCAAAAAGAGGAAATATCGAAAAGTCGTTTCGGCTTCTGGGACGTCTGGATAAGCGGCGATTGTAATTTATAATCGTCGTCGACCAGCTCGTGAAAGTCCACGGGAGCTTTATTAAAAAACACCTCGAATACCCGTGGGAATTTACGAAACCTCCTCTGCTCCACGCAGCCCGACAGATATTAGAATTGGGGAATTTCTCACAAAAGCCAAGCAGACATTGTGACGGTTTCATGTTCATTTATTTCTCGCAAGCTATTATGGCGATTCGATAGAGTCCTGAGGTTTATCGCCACGGTAGCGTTCGGCCTGCCGTTGCGAAATAGTCAGCCCGAGAAAACCGAGGAAAGGAGTACTTGGGGGGATCCATAAGGAATAGTCGAAGAGGACAAGGGTCCGAGCAGCGCGATAAATAAATCTCGGAAGCTGCACCCGGGAGCGAGGGAGCTCGGTGCTGGGTTAGAAGTAGATAGATACTACTTTCGGCCCCTTTAACAGGCATGTTGGACGAATGGTAAGGGAGAGAAGTTGGTTCTGTATGTTCTCCACGGTGGCACCGCTCACTCGGAAGGATTTAGGGGCAGGGTTGTAACTGTACGATACGAGTTCCGGTCCACAGGCCGCAGAGAGGAGCGAAAAGAAGAGACTCGAGAAAAGGAGGAGGTAAGGTGCGCTTACGATGAACGAGCAGTGGGGAGAAATTGTAACAAACTGCCCCCCGGACATGGTTACGCAATAAGTGACAAGTTTGTGTACTTCTCTGGCCGTTGGATCACTTATGCACGGAACCACCGGTCCAAATTGCTTTGCGGTTACGTCGTCTTGAAACTGGAATCTCACTAGGGGTATAGGATAGACCTCTAACACCTTATGGGAATTCGTGTCAAGCCAACTGATCGTGAGATACGGATTTCGTGACAAATACATGGGAAGCTGTTTAGAAGCATTCCAAGACAATACGCTATTATCTAGAAGACATTTCGAGAAACACTTTCCTTCCGTCCGGTCACACTTGTTCGCCACTAACAAGCTGGGTGTTGAAACCCAGCGATCATCCCTTTCTCCAGAAAAATTTGGCGAGTTTGGAACATTCTATCTAAGAAATGAAGAAGTTTGCATGGCCCGGTCCAAGTAAGACGTTCGCCGACGTACACGCTTAACGAATGGTCCAGATGGTAGGCATTTTGTTAGGCGGAAGTTAGCCGGCTCTATCGATGAGCTTTCCACGGGCGCGATCGATTCCGAAGTCATTACTTTTGGTGCGATGAAAAGTTGGTTTCCCTCGTAACAGGGAGGACGATATTTATCCCACGTGAAAGACTCAAGGGCGTGGTTGCTGTAAGTTTTATATGACCCGAAGGAACCGAACGAAACTTTCTCCTATACATTTTCACCGCGAACTCGCACCTTTTCCTCGGAAAAAGTTATCCCCTGCGCTGCATCTCAATAGCGAGGAACGCGCCTTATTTTGAGAAATATTACGAGCAACTTTCTACATCACAGCTCGCGGAATCGCTGGAAAAGTACAGGTTGACTTTGGGTGCGAGAAACTCGCGCGGCATACTTAACGCGTGTGCGTTAAACAGAAAAGTACGCGTATAATAATTCAAGGTTTTAATCTGGCTGGCGAAAGTTTCTTGAATGGGAAAGGCAAACAGAACTGTTCGAGAAGGATCTCCCGATATATGATAATAGTCGGCAAATAATTCTGTGCCGACCGTAGTCGATTCTCACCAAGTGTCCACTTAGTTGTCTTTGTACAGCGACTGTTTGCAGACACTGGTCCCCGGTTCCCGTAAATCTGACGAGCGTGTAAATCAATAGGGAATTCCAAAGCGGTTTCGGTTTGTCTTGTAGATATCGAGCAGTGTTTTATTTGAAATAAGCGAGCGCAAAGTAGACTGAAAACTCTGTGAACGTCAGAACGTAACGGCGAATGAAAGGGAAGTCCCCTTCCCCCTGCGTTTCCGTTTCTCTCCTTTCTTGCATCGTTAGTCACGTGATACTGTGACACGTGACGAACCGACCGAGTCATTAATCCTTCAGCCCCCACACCGAGGATCTTTTGTCCCAAAGATATCCGCAAAAATGTTAGTTTCACAACCTTCTGAGCGAGTCAACGTTCACCGTTCTGTTGCATGTTCAATCGAAATGATCACGAAAACTGCTGAATTTATATTTGGACGCCATTGAAAAGCGCCGAGCTTTTCAAAAGCGTCTCACGAGCAAACGTGATGTACCATTTTCACTGAGAAATTTGACGGACAATAGTTCCACAGGTCACGAGTGGAGCGATAGAGCATTTTCGCGATGGAATGCGCGAGACAAGAAGTCGGTGATAAATCGTTGACTTAGGCTTGTATTCATAGGAGTTTCCACGGATATTTCCAGCTTTATCTCACTTTTCTTCGCCTCGACATTGATAACGTTCGAGCGCCGCCTCGAACAACAGGAATTTAATGTAATTTTCCGTGGTAAAATGGACCGATATTTTCCACGTGTTACGAGTTAATGTCGGTGTTGAATGAAAGCTTTTGTATAGATACTTCTCCGAATAGGAACTCGTTGAACAGTATGTGCAGTGTGGAGAGAAATAAACGACGAGAGCGCTCGATATAAGTATTTCCGCGGAAGCATTCATTGTAGTCGAGTGTAACAACTAACATGAAGCTGGTGGATGAAAATCCCAAGACATTTACTTTGGAAAATGGCAAATCGATGAAGGATGCGACGCCAATAAACGATAGAGAGAGGACGGAAATCGCTACAAATAGAAAGTTTACGACGTTAAAGAAAGAAGGGCCGCACCGCTTGATCAAATTCAATTAAAGAAAGCGGAAGTTATTAGGAGTACTGCTGATACGGTGAAGTCGTTTCGAGATCTGGCTGCTGATATAACGGAAGCCGGTTGCTTCCGTCGGGAGAAAAAGCGGAGAGGAGCCCCGGCACGATACTGCCGAAAAGTTTGTTTCTCGATTGGCTTATCTGATACTGGCCAACGGGGAAAGTCTGAAATGGGTCTGCAGCAGAGTGACGTAAACTGCTTTCCCGAAAATCCTCGATCCCTCGACACCTGATTTCTTTCTGGCGATACCGTTGCTGTCCGTATCGTGTTTCCGATCACGCATACCTTAAGCCTTCGTATTTTCCCGCGAACATCCCTCCCAACACGCTGGCGCTGGATCTATCCCGGCAATGGGGTAGCCCACCCTTCCCCGATCGTCACCCTTCAACGTTTTCCACCTTCATTTTTCTACGTTAGTCACTTTTCCCTTTCCGTCGGTGTTTGCCCGCTAAATTGCGAAACTAATAATAACGTTGGTGGTCCAAGTTTCTTCGGCGTTAACAAACGAACCCGGGCGCGTTTGCACGATACGGGAAATCCGGAGGACGCAATCGTCTGTAGGCTGATCGACTTCGCGAAGACGATGCCCCGAGGGCACAATTTCCTGGGGTTTATGTCGTTCCTGAACGATGCAGCTGCACAAGCGCGCCGCATTTCAGCTGCTCGTTCATCGGCGCGCGATTCTTCGCCACGCCGCGCCGCGCCGAATGAAAATCATTTAACGAGATCAATTTCCCTCCCGGAACGCTTATTTATTCCGTGCTCGATCGGACAGAATTTTTCGATGCTTCAATTCGGACACGTTTCAATTGTTTTGTATTGTTCAACGACACGACGAGGGATATTACCCGAACAGTGTATCAATAGCTCTTTGAGAGAGCACAGATGGTAGTGAGATAGGATCTAGAAGAAACTATCTGTCACAGTATTTTCCCCCTTGGAGTAAACAACGCCTTTCCATGGACGCCCTATCCCATCATCCAATCGTCAATCAGGGTTGAATTAAATGCGGGATACCTTGCGCACGGAGGAAACTCGTCCTCCCTTCACTCGTAGAACTCCGTTCTCCACGCATCTCGACGCCTGACACACGTAAGTCGCTTAAAATTGAATTGAAACTGCTGTAACAGTCAAAGTGTCTGAGAAATCCCGTTGCTCCGGTGAAGTGTTAAATTATACGCCGAGAATGGGTAACAGTGGCCGCGTTAGGAAGTGTTACCAGTTTAGCAGCCCCTTACGAAACGACTGTTTCAATTGGTTTGCATCCCGGGGGAATAGTTGTCACGGTGGTGGAATGGTTGAACGGTGCTACCGCCAACGTCACCATCGGTGACCGTCCCCTTCGACCCCCTCCGAAGCCTTCCTCCCATGGTACCGTCCCTTCGTATGGTAACTACGGGTAGGAACCGGACCGCAATCTGCATTCCGTTACCTAATTGTCGTAACACGACGATGTATGTAGATGCATAGGTATTGTACAATGTACATGCGTCGAGTACGCGCACTCTATCGTACATAGCGGCTATGTGCGGACCACTGGGACCTATGTACACGGGGAATGAAATAAGTGGAGACCGGAAGGAGGTACCGGCGATACCTCGGTAGGGCGCGAAAGGCGATACCAGGGCTCCTTATTCGGCCGTCGATAGAATTTATGATGCAACGCCGAGGCCAGAGTCACCCGGGAACGTGACGCGCAAGTTTTCTTCTGGCTGAAGTTTAGCGGCTTGTCTGCGGCGTTATGAAATATCGCGAATTTGAATTTATGGACTCGCATAGGATGGCCTGGTAAGATGTATTACACTGGCCGGAAGAGAGAGATTCCTCTCGCTACTTAAGCCCGCGGAGAGGCTTTAAAGAGTGGGGCATTGAATATTCCACGTGGTTTTTAAGTATTTAGATGGGCCACCGTGGGACGCGGGGAGTGCGAAGTTGGAGCGAAACAGAGGTGAATGTTTAATGGTGCTTAGAGCTGTAGAAGCCGTTCTCTGCTAGGAAGATGTATGTTTTCTCGTCAAGTATCGTTCCCTCGACCCTCAAACCGTTACAACATCAAGCGGCCAAAACAGTCGGAATTCCCGACACAAGCTTGCAGTTAATTGGACCGTAATCGAATTTTCCGATCTGCCTGGGTGAATGGATTCCATGACTGGGTAAATCGGAGCCGATCCAAAGGAGAAAGCTGCCGCTTTCGGGGCGATTCACGCACGATACGTGAACGAACCAGGCGCGAATGCTGTGCCACGCTTCCCCAAATCGCCGACTCCCCCTCTAACGGCGTAATGGATGGCGGCAAATTGATAGTTGCCACTGTACAAATAGCAATATAACCGTGGGCCTCTACACAACGACAGTGGTCACGGGTTGAAGTGTCAGGGTAGGCATGGAGAGAGTTAAAGGGGTTAAATGGGCGACGGTTGGTAGGGGTAGAAAGGGGTGAGATAGGGCAGCCGAGTCCAGAGTGGTGATGTTCCACAATATGTACCGAACGCCATACCCTCGTGGCTTGATTGTTGTTTGAGCACTTTGCAACCCCTCGCCCCCGAGCGTGGAGCGCGTCGCGTGTAATGAAGAGAGCACCGAATCCCGGATCGCGAACGAGTTCGGCCTTTCGACGGGCGTGAAACTTTTCAAAACGCCTGATCCACTTGCAACGATTGCCATTTCGCATCGGGCCGTTGAAATTTATTCTACGCTAGCGAATCAAGAGTACCGCGGGGATCATAAATGGCTGTTCGCGGTTGGGACGCATCGATGGAGCGGGTCGAGAACCTTGTGGCAATTAAACGGAATAATTTAATGATTCTAATTATTTTAAGTCGAACGGCGCGAGTACAGTTAATGGAATATTTGTGCCCTCTGAGCGGCGCTTGACGGAGCTTACTAATCGCACACCGGCACCGGCTTTCGACTAATTAGGTTTTAAGTGCTTGAGTTGGCTAATTGGTTGCTTTCCTGGTTTCCGCCTGAGCGTCAAGTAATCCCAATCGTCAAGCGAGTTCTTTAATTCTACGCGGAGATACCGATTATTCCGGGCCGAGAGAATCAGACTGATTGTGTTTCTACCGCATATTGTCCGACTGTGTTCAGATTTTTTTCGATTTTCGAATCGGCTGGCTGGCACTTCGATAACCGGAGCAAGCTCCATTTACGTATTACGGCTGGAGAATCGAAGGCCGCGAAACGAATGACTCCCTTTACAACCGTGCCAGGGAGCTTCATTCGTCTCATTGCACCCTATTAAATCGCTTCATTTCCAAGCGGAAAATCAAGGGAGATAAAAGAATTCAGCCACAGCTCCCCGGGGGGCCGAACGACCTTTCTCCCCGTTCGATAAGAACCGGCGAAGGCGCCAGATTACAAATAGCTTCTCGCCAGTAAAACTCGAGGCTCCGGCACCGGCTCCGATCGGGCCGGCGCACATCGACGGGCGCCAACTCCTACACCTACGTGATTTTCCACTTGCTGGAAAGAAGATCGGCCGAGGAGCAGGCCAAGCTAGCTGCTCGATCACTGTATAACTTGGTTTCTCGGCGAAACTTCGAACCAGCCGGGATAATGAAGCGGTTCTTTGAGATCGTTGTGGTACGCGGATACGTATCCGACTGGATCGCGCGCGAGCAAGACGGACAGCCTGTCGCGAGAACGGAGAAAGCGATATGGGTTAGGAAGCAGGGGTAGCGGATGCGAGCCGAAGGGGTGGCGCTACATTGGCTTTTACGAGCGAAACCCCCATCATCGTAAAGCGCCTGTGCTCCTCTATTCCCCGTTCCATCTCGCTCCCCCTCGTTCCTTTCCCTTCTCTTTCCTCTTCGTCAGAGCTCCCCTTTAGCCCTCTTCCCACGCTTACGCTTCTCTGTCTCGCCTCCCGCTTTGGACTCCGGTAATCTTGCCCTCTCTGTCGGCGATGCTGACGGACTCCCTTGGACCGTTTCGGTCCGGTATCCCCCTTCAAAGTGAATTCCAATACATTGGGATGCGACCAAAATGGTGAAACACGGATGTGGCTTCCTCGTCTAGGGGCGAGATTTGAATGTCTTGCTTCGGAATTGGCGACGGTTGAGCGCTGGAATGGAAGGCAGAAATTGCCGGGAGCCTAGCAACCTCCTGCGCCTTCACCTACCCATTTCCCACCTACTGTTCTCCCTTCGGAGATTCGGCCTTGATTCACCTTGCCTCCGAGCCCCGTGTTTCGACGTCCTACGTAAATATCGACGTATCCTTTCGCCGGTGCTTTACAGGCGTAACCGTTCCCAGCCGGGGTCTATCCTTTCTCGCGTTTCGACGTCTTTCGATCCCTCGGCTCGTTCTAGCCAGCGTAGCCGCCTCCTCTCTGCCCTACACGGCCACCCACCTAAAGCCTGGATACCTCTTTCTCTTTAACGCGGATTACGGAAAGTCTCGTTCCTCGGATCCCGTCGGGTGATAAATTCGTTGGGTTCTCTCAGCAACGGCGCATCCCATCCGGCCTGCACCGAAGATACGTGTCTCCTCCCACCCGCGCCCTCTTTTACCCCGCACGTAGAAGAAGTCTCATGATAAATTCCGAAGATCCTGATGCTATATACCTTCGCCGAGTAATCCTCGGCTCCGGGTCGCGGACTCGAAACGAGTTTGCCGCGCGAACGTGGTTGGCCGCCTCGCCTACCCATCGACCACTTTTTGTCACTTCATCGGACGTAAAAATGGATGCCCCGTTATCACGAGGTCGCGCGTTATATTCTCAACTTCTTGATTGGACGCTGCTCGCGGGATCGTGCACCTGCGAATCCTGTTAGCGGCGACGCCCCGGGTCGAGGTCTTTCGTTTAATGAACGTCTCCAACGTGAATCCTCCATTTTTTTCGAGACACCCGACACAGATTTCCAGATGTTCCCCGTTGGAGGCGGGGGCCGATCCTCATGGTGAACTTAATACCGTTTAGCTTCTGCAGCGTTTATTTGACAAGAGCTTTGACATGCAAGCCGGCTCCGTATGAAAGTGGCTTTCTAAGAAGGCAGGAGGATGTAAAGAAAATATGTGCCACCATTGAAGCGCGGGGAGCGTGAAAAGCACGTTTATATATTGCGTAAATGTGACAGATATCGTACGCCTGCCTCCACCATCACGTCGACTTTCATTCCTACGCCTCCCTCGTGTAAGTATATAGGCACGTCCATGACACAGCATGAATGAAACCGAAACCACCGTTAAAAGCCTCCTCTCGTCTACTCGTGACAGTCGTTTGTAACGCGCGTACCTGCAGATGTATCCAGCTACTCTATGCGTTGCCTCCGTCTCTTTTTATTTCCACTTGAATATCCCCGATAGGGAAACATTTCATCGCAACTTAAGATACTCCGAATCTTCCGCAGTCACCCTCGCATTCTAATAATCAATCGATACTCGGAGGTTTGCACCGCGAACAGTGGGAAATAATCGTAGACGTGGTGCGTCTGATCTGTACGGACCAATTCCACTTACGGGCAGAAGCGGCGAAAGTAGTAGCGAACCGCGCGGGTCAGACAGAGTTCGAAATTCCTATACGCCGGTTATAACTTCACGTAATGCTGTATAAAATGTGTCAACGGATACTCCATTCCCTTGATACGATCTTCGTTCGTATTTGTGCTCATAAATCAGAGGCTTGATCTTGGGGCATTAAGTTCGGTGAGAAATGTCAAGAACTTCCCATGAGAACCATCGGGGGTTCTTAGAGAGGCAATCGTTGTTGCTCTCCGCTGATTTCCCGACAAGATGATTCGATAAGCCTGAAAGTAATGAAGTTCCCACTGGCAGCTGCCCACGACACCGCACCGCTGTACCTGCGATCGTAATCCGTGGGACGGCCATATTGAAACGGAAACGCAGAGGCCGCTGACAGCAGAGATTAGAGAATTACTGCGAGCCAATAACCGTTAAAGAGAACGACCGACAGTGCCAATGTTCCTCCACCGCAAGCAGGCTTGAAACTGCCCAATATTAAACACCGTATTGCGCGGATAGCAGGATGCCGCGGTGTAGATGCACTTCAATGACCAGAGAAGAGGTCGAAAAGGCAGGAGTTTCTGTGGCTGTTAGGACGAAAACGTCGTAACTTCTATAAGACTAGTATTTATGCGTCAAGTGTTCTATTGGTTTAGGTGTCGTGTGCCTGATAATGGATGGTCCCTTCTTTCAAAACGGCGCCAGCCATCAAGGTGTATTGATTATTCCCCGTGACTGGCAGCACGTGCAATATAATGCCGCCGCAGCCTGCAAGTTTGATCACTTTGGAACAAGAACGTCCACTGTTTATGTCCCGAATACTGATCATCGATAGCGATTAGCTGAAGGGAACAAGGGGTATCGGGTTGCGTTCAAAGTTAAGCGACGACAAAGGTGTTCTGGAAGTATCTAGCGAGGAAGTTGCTCGAGAGTCGACGCGAATCAGCGAATTAACGCCAGTGGCACTTTAGGGCGTTCCCTTCAACTTGTAAAAGGGAGGAGAGGGGTCATCGAAAAGTATGAGAAACTCGATGAATTAAGTAGTAAGTACACTTGGTCAGACGATGATAAGGTTTTACAATTTTTTTACTCCGATTTGACGAAGATCCTGAAGGCTAAAATCCCTAAAAAAAGTTTCTAATAATACAGAAGCAATTAGCAATTTTTTTCACAAGGTACATTTGATCGCCTCCGTGTGCAAAATGGAGTCTCAGGATTTCAGGAAGATCCCCACGCGAAGATCGGTATATTATCTGCACAAAAGGAAGGCATGGAGAACGATATCGGATGGTAGCAGTAATTTAAAGTAATTGCCGATATTTCATGTTCTATCGAATACTTGCTCCCCGGATAATGAATAATTACGCCCGGTCCCTTGAGCATTATCCTACGCTCCACCATTTATGCATTAATGCGCGATAATAGTTACAAATGGCCGGCGGCAATGACGAAACAGAACCGCATTATATCTCTTAACGGCGTAAACTGTGCGATACGCGTTACGTAATTACGAGACGTATCTCGTGCTCTCGACCGCAATTTCGAGCGTCGACGCGGAAGAAAAATTCGATGGTTCCGGGGACGGTGAAGTGACCGAAAGAAATTTTAATTAAAGTCGCTTGTACGTCTGTAAATTCTAATTACAGAAGAGCCGCTCGAACCGGCTTCGCGACAATTTTCATCCGTCCCGCAGCTTTTTCCCCGTCGACGCACGCATTCGACGTCGCCGACGTCGCTCGACTTCTTCCTCTCCTGTCCTTTGAGCCCAATTGAATGAACACTAATTACAGTGCACTCGTGTTTTCGTCAATGCGATGTAATTTCACGGAAGCATCTTAAGGGTCGTGTGGGTTGCGGACGGGCGAAAAACGCGGCCGGTAAATTCAAGTGGGAAACTACGATGAAAAGGGGAGAACGTTTCGTGCGCCAAGCTCGAACAGACGCCACAGACGGGAATATTATGAAAACGTATTCAGTATAGAAGCCGTGCGATGCATTAGGAATAATAAAAAGAACATTAGGGGGCGGGAAGTGTGTAACGTTTCTGATGTAAAAGCTAAAGGGAATTTCAATGCACCGTGGAAACACGTACTACCGCTCCTTTGTTAGCTGCACCGTTAAACTTCCGTTTCAAC
This sequence comes from Andrena bicolor, assembly GCA_960531205.1. Taxonomy (NCBI): domain Eukaryota; kingdom Metazoa; phylum Arthropoda; class Insecta; order Hymenoptera; family Andrenidae; genus Andrena; species Andrena bicolor. The sequence goes on from OY482665.1 coordinate 38,709,849, forward strand.
TTTTAATGACTCTTAAAAGAATTAGGTGCAAATGGTGTTCGAACGAAATTCTGCAAACTTGTGTGCACGTAAAGAGATGAACAAGTGCTGAGACAACGTAGACAACGGAATGTCGAAAGGGAAACGAATGTTGGGTCAGCTGGTCGAAGGAGGAAGAGCGATTCAAAGAATATTGGCCATTGCGATCGACGAACTCCGTACGCTTCATAGTCAATACAGGTACGTAATTCCGGTAACCAATTCCTGTCGGTTTCTCAAAGCTTATCTAAATGGGAGAACAATATTTGACGAGAGAAAGTTTGTTGGAAACTGATCCCTGCTGCACAGCACTCGGGGATAAACAACATTTTTATCCTTTCTATGGACTGCTTCCAGTTGAACGTCATAAAATATTTGCGTTACTCGGTGAAATGCTTTTGCAACGGAGGCCAGCAATTTGCAGGAACGACAAAGGCAATTTGAATTTTTTTCTTCACGTTGGATGAGTGGAATAATTCAAGGTGTAAGCGCCGCGCTGCTCCTCTGTCTCCAAAATTTTGGATTCATGAAGAAAAGAAGAAAAAGTTTAACGCGACGGTTCTTTTGCGGGGGGCCGTCGTGTCGTCTGGGCAGCGATGCGAAGTGACGGTGCATTAGAAATGATGGCACGATTATCTGTCCTCGTATCCTGGGGGAGACTGAGGGTTTGCGAAGTGACGGCGAGGGGGTGGGTCGGTGGTAAATGGCCAGGGTCATTGGGGAATATCGTAGTTACGCATTAGAGCGACGCAGGCACAACTGCTCTCTGATAGGTTAACGATATTACCTGGTTAACGACGAAACTCTACGTTACCAGCCGGCTCATAGCGGCTTCCTTGCCAAAAGGCACAAGATTAGGATGATTTCCTCGAGCTAACTAGCGGTGAACATCTCGCTGCTAAGTTGTGTCTAGATGTCGCGGCTCCAACGACAACTGCGCCAACTTTCATTCGTGCTTTCTATTCGATCCCATTGGAATTGGTGGAAAAATTATCTGGTTTTCTCAATGGGTCTCATTGAATTGGCAAACTCGTCAATTATCGCGGTAGCAGTGGTCGTGCGATAGAACAGACGTTGAAAATCGTGTGCAGGGAACAATGAATAATTTCGAAATGCGATAAAGCTGTTTTCTCGTCCACGACCCCTTCTGTCGCCCATAAATACGCGAATTTACATTTAGCGAAACGAATCGCAGCACGCCCCAGGGTGGTTGCCCTTCTCCCACCGCGAGAATCGCTTATCGGCCGGTACCGGGACGAATTTCCACAGCAATTTTCGAGAAAAACGCTTTGACACCGCTTGCAGGGGCGAGAGCAATCCGTTTAGCATCCACTTTGCAACGATGCATCGTAACATCACCTCGGATGACATATCCGTTGCTCGCGTCAACCGTGTTTGTTACGCGACGCATTGCGACAGTTACGCCGCGATGTTCTCCACGCGAGCCCGTCGCCAGAACGGGGCAAAAAATAAAAAAATAGCGAGTCGAAGCGGACGCGGCTCGCTCTTTTCGCCTTTTTCTCGGACTTTCATCTCTGTCGGTGTTTTCAAACGCGCGACAGGGTATAAATTAATTTCGAAACACGGTGCACGGTGAAGTTTTAGCAGTAGCTACCACCACCGCAGGCATCACAACCATAAAGTCAAACGACGAGTTGACCGTGAGCGTTCGATTCTTCCAGTGGGCTACGAACTGACCGAACGTGGATCGATATAATCCCTAATTATCGATGCAATCACCGAGCGTGTGATTAGTAGTTAAACCGCGACGTGACGACACCTCGTCATGGAACTCCGGATTTCATTGAATCCATGGGATTGAACCAAACCAGATTGTTGATTAGCCATTAGCGTAAAACTCGCTCGCGTGTGATTGTGTGTGCACTCACTGACAGGTTACAGCGTTATGTCGTCATAATGATTAGCAGGTTGGGAAAGTGGAGGGAGGCCGTTATAGTAGGCGTCGATGTTTACCCTCGGTTCGATTGATAATCGTCGCAAATATTTAACGCAGCTGAACGCAGCGGGGGCAGACATCGCGGTCCCCTCATTCGGGGCAAAGCGATCTGCATTTCCGGGATCTGGGGTGAGGCTGGGGGCGGAAATCAGCCAGGGAAAGGGGTCACGCGACTGACAGCGCCAGTTGGAAAACGCAGGACGGCGAACGGGGCTGTTTAGATATTATTTAGCAGTAAATCGTCAGCGAAGTTGGCAGGGGTGTAACGCTGACGCGGCAACACGCTAAAGGCGGAACCCGGCCTCACCAAACCAGACGTCGTCCCCCCTTTTACTCTCTCCTATTGCCTTGTTCTGTCTTTCATTATTTCGCATCCTCTTTCCACTGCTGGGACGATCCTCCGTTTCGCTCTTGGAACTTCTCCTCGGCTTGATCCTTCCCCTAAGATCTATGTCCATTCGGTGCTCGGGTGATGGACCCGACAGCGCCGCGACACTCCTGCTGTCTGATAAACTGTGATCGATTGGGCGATGCTGCTTCGATAGCAGCATCATCCTGCAACGGTGTTATCTTTCGGATGTCGAGATTGCAGCGGCTTATTGCAAGGGACAATCACTGGGGTATTAGAATCTAATCTAGCTGGGCGATTGATCCAATAAACCAGTGCCCCGTGCAAAATTAAATACCCGAAACTTGGGGATTGTTCTCCCCTGTGAAGTGGTCTGTTAGTTTTCCCTGTTTGCGTTCATTACACGCAAGAATTCGACCGGAATCCCAGTTCCGGATCTGTCTCGCGAGTTTTCACTGATGCGTCAGCGAAACTTGCTTGATTGTACAACAACGGTCGGATGCAGCCAGAGAAGACCGATGCTGGTGCCTGTATGTGTCTAGCAGAGTAACAATTCCCGTGGCGCAGCTGCAGTTAGTTCCTCCGGTGACTGCTCTCGCTAATCAGGATGACCGAGGCATTCGACTGGGAATTTTTCTTCTGCAGTTACAATTTCCCACGAATTCGTGCACGGGACTTCTTCTTCTCCTTTCTCGTCCTTATTTTAAAGTACTATAATTCATTGAAAATAGAAATAGAATCTCAAGATTCGAGGCCAATTCTTCCTCTCTATGATTGATATCCGAGAAAGTTTGGTCTCGCAATAACGATCAACGTCATAGAGTCTTTCCTCGATTGTAGTAGGTCCATGACAGAGTTGGGCATTATCTAGATAAAAAAATTGTATAAATAACAAATCGAATAAAACATACGATATCTATATCCGTTATTCGAAGTACGAATGACCTCAAAGTATTTCATTCGAAGCGCCACGGTTGAAACGGTTATTCAACGGGAATTATTCGACGACGCAACGAATACTTTTTTAATTCGAAGGTCTTCCACTCTGAGGTTCGAATACCTTTTTCTACTTCATCTGTATCTATATTCGAAGGTTTCGAATACTTTCGGCAGGCGCCTGGGTCGTTCAAGGTCTGAGGCGAACGAGGCTGCGGTCCCCTGCTACGGTGCCCCACCACGTGTCACCAATTTTACAGAAATTAAAGTTCTTTATTTCTCGTCGTATCGAACTGAAAGTAACATCGATGGATTCCTGTCATTTTCCCGATTAAAAGGACAAAATATCACGCAAATCGGACAATTTTTAACAGAGTAGGCTTTAAATTCTGCAAACCAATTTTTCGTATAACTTCGTTAATTATAGCCCGAATTATGTCGGGTTTGGTACCATTTTCATGTGGAAAACATTAAAACACAAGGAATCGATTCATGACACTTTCGTAAAAATACAAAGGTTACATGGTGACTTTGCACCCGTACCCACCGTTGCCTACCGTCGAACTGCGGGACAATACGATCATAAACCGCGAGTTGCCAGCGACCGCTGGATAGCACTGATGCCCGAGCTTCGAAAATTTTAAGATGGTCTCCTTCAAATTAACGTTGCAAAGTACTATTTGAAATTTCCCGGCCCGAGTTGAAGAATTTGGGGCCTTATTCGTATAACTTTTGAACCATAAAAGATGTCGGAATGCAATTTGCGCCGAAAAATGAGGAAAAATTATTCTCTCTTAATGATGGATAATTTAAAATATTTTACGTTTACTTACTTTTTTCTTTTACCAATTTTTTAACCATAATTGAAAAGCTTTTGCAAACCGTTTATTTGATACTGTATTTAATGCTCTTTTTAAAATTCATAGTGTTGATAAACAATAGGCTAGTTGTTTCTGTATCATTACTTTCATAAATTGAGAAATTCAGTTTTTAGTCAACTATGTGTTAGTTCTGCCAACCTCATAATCTATTGTTCTGGTTTTCTTTTTTATAATTGTATCCTTAAGGCAGTGCATGCATAGATCGGACGTAACGGGTAACTAATGAAACGTGTCTTTGATTGTAGCGGTATTTGAATCTTTTTCTACAATTTTTGTGTTTGAATGTTTTAACATTTTAGCTACTCAACGTCACGCCTATACCGGCTTCCGTTAATGTCATTTTTTAGAACGATGCGCCATTATTGTGGCTTTTACACGCAGGTGGCGAAAAATCTCTCCGTACAGGGGTACCTATAGCGCCGCGGTCAACCCTGTTGCAGCTAAAAATTTTTAAATTAAGACGAGTACAAGGCTGGTCGACATTGTTTTCAAACCTCATTACAGTAATCTGGGGTGCGAGTGGTAAACCGATCATAAAAGCGGAGCGCGCGGCTCGCTTACCTGGGCCGGGAAATTCCGCACAGCTGTTTGCGATAATACTTTGAAAGAGACCATCATAAAAAATTTCTAAGCTCGGGCATCACTGCTATCCAGCGGTCGCTGGCAACCCTCCGTGCACCGGGCCGGTGAATGGTTGTAGTGGAATGATTCCGTGAGGCGGGTTTGCCATATTCGTCTATTCGCGCGCGCGTAGTTTGCAGTTTAAACGGATGACCCTGTATATGTAAAGAGAACACTTGCGAGGTCGTACAGTGAAGTACCGAGCAGTAGTGCCACCAATTCGTGTAAAGAGATGACGACCGTTTCATCCTAAAAGAGGCCCAAGTCCTTATCTCGTCATATTTGTGTTGATCTCGATTTTACAACCATCCTGCTGTGCAAGGGTGGCAACGTGTCGTGATATTCCAACGCGTGCTTATACTTGGGAAATAAAGGATGCGTCTTTAATTTGAACGGAATACGACGTAGGCGGGACCACGCGCAGTCAGCGGACTACATAACTACCCCTTTTGTTCCTGTGTCCCTCCGCAAGCCAGGTTGCCATCTGTGCACAGCAGGATGGTGTCAAATCGAGATCAACACAAATATTAATACGGATATTAGAATTCTTCAATTTAAATTTTTTAGTAAAAACTAAATACACTACATTGAACTCGCTACGCGTAGGGAACGAAAACCTCAGGTATACATTGTCGTAAAGGATGTAAAATTTTATTATATTTAGGGCCTAATGGAACCAGTTGGTTCAGAAAAACTAGCCAGGTTGATCGGCCAGAGCGTCTCATCAGAGTCGCGGTTTATGATCGTATTTGTCCCGCACTTCGACGTGGGCAACGGTGGGTACAGGTACGAAATCACCATGCACCTATACCTACCCCCCCCCCCCCCCCGCTAATAAAGCAATATATGGATTAACGAAAAGGCCGCTTTTTATTGTATTTTCAAATTTTATATTGGGGCCTTTATATTGTATTCTGTATTTTGCCTTTATGTTGTGCCCTTAATTATCCCAAACGAAGCGGACCCTGAAAGGTGACAGTTGAGAGCGAAGCGAAAATTCATATATCGTTTATGGTAGGAAATTCCGTATTTTCGAAGACGGCATCGACAATACCGGGTTGGCAGATTTCCAAAGGGCAATCAAGAACCCACCTTCGTCGTTTTTAACACTTTATACATTATTCGCTGCGAACAAAAACGCGACTTTTCATTAATTCACGGGTGTCCGTGGGAACAGTAAACAGCTGGATATTTCCTAATGTATTTGAGATAGAAAAAATATTCTCAAATCTGGGATATTTGGGTAAAAGGGGGAGTACGCATTGACCTTCTTTTTATTTTCAAGTTGATTAATGGAATGACGTATTGTCCGCAACTCCTGCAGTTAATAAATTTTTCTGCTCCTACGAAATCTCTTAAATCTCTGCAGTTGGGGCATTCCTTTTATCCATCGTTATACACATCGAATCTTGGTTTTTCGGACCCGGTAAATCGCATTTGTAATGTTGCAAATGCCTTCGGCGTCTCTCTTGATTTTTTTACGGGATCAACCTATTCCTTTAACAAAGCCCTTGATAAACTTATGTAATCTCGCTGTTATGAGTTTATGGTGCGTGAACTGTTTAATTACTTTAAGTATTGTATGCTTATTTGTTATGCGATTTGTGTATTATTACTTATATTTTTTTTCTTTTTTCTTTTATGTCTATTTCTCTGTTTTTTCTTGTACACTAATGGGACATTATCCCGTTTATATATATATATAAATAAATAAATAAATAAAGCAAACACTGACCTAATAGTAACCGCAAAAGTTAAATAAAAAAGTTGAAATACTTATGTATAATGCATCCAATGTTACTGTGTATACAATTACTGCTTGGCACAATCCCTACATTCCCTATACTTAAATAAATAAATTTAAAACATAAATAAATAAATTTTGCAGAGTAAAGATATAAAAAATTATTTTTTTATAAATTTAATATTAGCTATAAAATTAAAAATTTACTTTAAATTTACAAAATTTCTGTTTTAAATAAACTGTACAGATGATTTAAATCTTATATTTTTAAGTTAATAATTTTTTGACAATTGCAATTCGAAGTAATTAGAACTGAATATTTTATGGTAAAAAAATATTTATATGGAATTGCATGATTCAAGGGAGCAAATTCATTGGTGTCACTTCCATATCGATACGATAAAGAATAAAGAATTTCTTACTACGCTGAAATGAATATTTCACATTTTCACTCCCGACTGCGGGGGGTCAACCTCAATTCGATACGGACGGCCGAGGATTCATACGTGTTTCAGAAAAAAATAATTCTTTATTCTTTATCGTATCGATATGGAAGTGATGCCAAGGGATTTCTTATGTTTTTCCGATGAAAATCATACCAACTTTCATGTAGATCGGACTATTCTTAACGAAATTAGCTTAAGGTCATGGAAATTAATTTGTCATGTTTCCTTCGTTTTTTTCCGAATCACGTCATTCTTGGTGTGAGTTTCATCGGCGAAACATAAGAAATCAATTGGCGTCGTTTTCGCAAAGATCTAATGAGAAATACGAAAGTCGAAGATTTCTCACTTCTTAATAGGCACTCCAACCCCTTTGAGGGTAGAAAGCCATAAAATTCGGCGAGGCGCTGCGGGGGATTGTCCTTGCCACGGGGTACCAGGCCGCATCTCTTTGACGGGCGTAGCTCTAGAATCACCCTGTACCATTAAGAAGTGGATTTCCATATTTCTCATCGGCACTTTGCAAAAGTGTCATGAATCGACTCCTTGTGTTTTAGTATTTTCCCCATGAAAATGGCACCAAACCCGACATAATTCGGGCTATAATTAACGAAGTTATACGAAAAATTGGTTTGCAGAATTTAAAGCCTACTCTGTTAAAAATTGTCCGATTTGCGTGATATTTTGTCCTTTTAATCGGGAAAATGACAGGAATCCATCGATGTTACTTTCAGTTCGATACGACGAGAAATAAAGAACTTTAATTTCTGTAAAATTGGTGACACGTGGTGGGGCACCGTAGCAGGGGACCGCAGCCTCGTTCGCCTCAGACCTTGAACGACCCAGGCGCCTGCCGAAAGTATTCGAAACCTTCGAATATAGATACAGATGAAGTAGAAAAAGGTATTCGAACCTCAGAGTGGAAGACCTTCGAATTAAAAAAGTATTCGTGGCGTCGTCGAATGAATTCCCGTCCAATAAATTGGCGCTTCGAATAAAGACACTTCGGTTTTTTTTTTATTCGACGACGAACGAATAAAATTTTTCTCTTTTATTCGAATTTGAAATTTTTATGCGGATAATTTTATGCCCATCTCTGGTCCATGAGTCCCAGTCAGAAGCGAGTTCCGCGATCGTTGTCATGTATACTAATGCACATACGCTGTGACAATTCCCGGAGGCACAGTAGTTAATTGAGATGACTGAAGATGCTGTATCGTGTATTGTTTGAGCAGGACTGCAATCAAGATACAGCCGACGACGTAATCGTAACATTCTACTGCGAAACTCGAGGTTCCCGTTCAGCTTTCTTACTCGAAGCAAATTTCCTGGTTTTCACTTAGTCCGCTGGCGTATTGTTCCCTTCGCTCGTAGAATTGTAGATCTCGGTGGCTCCTGGCGCAAGGAACGGTTCGATTCGATAATCGATACGCGTGGAATTTCTTCGCCCGAGTGACAGGAATTCCCTTATGGGAAACTGGTGAATATGCAGGCATGTAGTATACGTGGCAACTATTCGTGGAAGCGCGTCTCCAGCTGTCTCGTATCTTGGCCCGCTAGCTGGTGCGTCAGGTAGGAATGCGGCCACAATCGAACTGTCTTCTGCTTTATTTTTACCGCTCGGATGAGCAGGTTTCTCCTCTATTCGTCTTCCCATTCCAATCTCGCGTTTTCTTTCCAACGAATTTCTTGCAAGCCTCTCCGCGACCTTTTCCGCCCTTCCCAATAAATTCGATCGCAATCGTTCTGACAGGCACTTTATCGGCTTCTCCCGTCGAGCATCGAATTTTTATTTCGGTTATTAATCGAATACGTTATTGTGATCCGTCGGATCGATCTACGGGCCGCTAGGCGCGTCCGAGCTATTCCACGTCAAAACGGATAGAGGGAAAATTTAGTTTCACCGATTCTCTTCAAAATTACAGCACTTGTCAATAACCTTGCAAAAACAAAGTATACTGAATTTTAAAGGCCTATGTCAAATAGTTTTCGAAATATTTAAAGTTAAAGTCTTAAAAATTGGAACAAAATCAGCTGTCGCGTCATCACTTAAACTCTAATATCTCGGTTATTTTTAAAGATAATGTCTCCGTCATGGTCTCATTTTAAAGCTGAAGGAATGCTTTCTCAACCCGTATTTAGAATATTTTGTTTATTGTTAATAAACTTAACGGCAATCGATGTCAAAGTTTCAAATCGCGATTGTACGTCGTTCCCCTCCACGGTCCAGCTTGAAAAAAATACCGTTCGATTCGTTGAACCCTCAGCTAATAAATGGGTTTTTCAAAAAAGTGGAGAAATTTTGGGAACAGTGAACAAAAAAATAAAACTTACGATAGTGCACATCACTTGGAACTGCACGGATCCCATGGTCAGGCCGCACGCACGCGTTTTCAAAACAATCGCCTGGCGTAGGAAAGTATTTATATACGATGCGACAAAACAAACTTTTCGTTCAGTGTTTCGGTATTCTCGAGAAAACTAATAGAAATATCTGCTTGCCATATAAAAGATTAGCAATAGTAGGTAGCTTTTAGTGATTCTTCCTTTTCTTTTTTACATGTTATTACTGAACGAAAAGTTTGTTTTGTCGCATCGCATATAAATACTTTCCTACGCCAGGCGATTGTTTTGAAAACGCGTGCGTGCGGCCTGACCATGGGATCCGTGCAGTTCCAAGTGATGTGCACTATCGTAAGTTTTATTTTTTTGTTCACTGTTCCCAAAATTTCTCCACTTTTTTGAAAAACCCATTTATTAGCTGAGGGTTCAACGAATCGAACGGTATTTTTTTCAAGCTGGACCGTGGAGGGGAACGACGTACAATCGCGATTTGAAACTTTGACATCGATTGCCGTTAAGTTTATTAACAATAAACAAAATATTCTAAATACGGGTTGAGAAAGCATTCCTTCAGCTTTAAAATGAGACCATGACGGAGACATTATCTTTAAAAATAACCGAGATATTAGAGTTTAAGTGATGACGCGACAGCTGATTTTGTTCCAATTTTTAAGACTTTAACTTTAAATATTTCGAAAACTATTTGACATAGGCCTTTAAAATTCAGTATACTTTGTTTTTGCAAGGTTATTGACAAGTGCTGTAATTTTGAAGAGAATCGGTGAAACTAAATTTTCCCTCTATCCGTTTTGACGTGGAATGGCTCGTCCGTGCTCGTAAAGTGTCAATCACTGTCCCGACGTGAACGGAATCGGCTCGTCTCGATCGAAACCGTTCGACAGATTTTGCCTCGGCCAACGAGATTTCCTGGGATCGTATAACGGAGGAATTCCGCCACGGGAGGCCGATAGAAGTGCTAGGATGTATTTCGTGCGGCAGCAATTCCCGCAGGCGTTGCTGCGCCCCTTGCACTTGCCCCCGGCTGCAATTGCTAATTAGAATGGCGGGAACGGTTCACCGTGCACCGATTCAGAGCTGCAATCAGGATCGGCATGATAACATCGCCGTCTTCTCCTTTTGTTAGTGGAATACTCGTGCAAGTGATGCGCCGGTTGCAAGTGACAATGGATCATCCCTAGTCAGACACAATTCCACTCCGCGTATCTATCATCTACGTACTTATTTATAAGTGCCCCCAGTCACCATCCTATAGACATTTATAGAAATACAGCGCATACGTATGGTCTTTAGCAAACGTTCCGCTGGATGGCATCGACAGCCTTCGGCGAACGTTACGCTGGTTACGCTCGGCGTCAATTGCGTCGCCGCTCGAGGCATCAGTCGACATTTCAACCCGTGGCTTCGGCCCGTTCCGACCCAGTAGTTCTAACGTGCATACAATTCGTCGTGCTGTGCAAACAGGAAGCCGGCTAAATTTGATCGGATGATTAATAACAACGTGGCAGACCAATGTTCCCTGCGCACCTACCCTGTATGCACGTCGTGACCATTTCCATTGAGCATTTCACCTTTGAAATGGCATTTTGCCCCACGCGCAAGTCAGTGCGGAATAGTCAGGGCGCCGAGACGCGCCGCTAATTACGCTGACCAGAAAACTCGAAGGCGCATCGAGGTGGAAACGCAATCTGGGCCGAGATGATGACGCAGCTATCTTCTCTCTTTACGATCGCTCCAGCGATCACTACTTTCATACTAACGCCGCCGGACGTTCATTCATGTCGTTCATAGCGAAGGCGACTGACGTGCCCCACATCCGGTGTCTTTCGCGAGGCAAATTGGAGCAGAGAAACTAATCATTCGATAGGATAAAAGATGGATTGGCGAAACGGTCTGGAATTATTCCACGCAGAGGAGTTCAGACGGTAATTTCTTCCTCGTAACTGGAGGCTCGTAAAGATTTTACAAATCGTTCCATCATTCTTTTCCACGGCATTTCCACTTCTCCGAAATGATCTATCAGAACCTTTTACGTTTTCAAAGGCGTTAACACCTGTTACCAGGCTGGAGGCTTGTTTTATCGCGGGAATTCCGCGAGCCTCCCCTGAACAGGCGCCTCTTCAGCTCGAAGGTATCTCGCGGAATCTCATAAATCGTAGACATTCTTCGCGTGCGCCTAGCCGTGGATCGCGCGATTCAATTACAATACCAATCTTTCATAAGAGCCTGCCTGGAACCGTTCCTAACGTAATCGCGTCCGTCGGTTTTGACGTGCTATTTCAGATAAGCAGCGAGATTCAGCCCAGACGCTACCGCAGACAGCTGTAAAAGCCTGAAAACGGAACAGGCTTTCCCTAGAACAGCGGTCAAATTGTTTTCCTACGTTTGAAAAATTCAACCGGGCTAAATCTGGCACGAGCACAGCGAGCCGAGTTTCTGCTCGCAGCTGTGATCGTAATTACGCTGCTCGCCAGCAATTAAATACAATGGAACGGCGTTGGTTAACGAATCACTGGAGCATCAAAACGGAAAACTTTCGCGGACCGTAAGTACTCGCGCAGAAGGGAAATTGCGAGCTGGTCTGCAGCTTAGTTTCCTCGGAATGATGGATGCTGGCTTGTCCTTTCGGATCACGTTCCAAGGCCCCTACGAGCACAGGTCACAAGTACGTCCTGGACTCTTTGTCTGCCCTTTATCCCAACGTTGCTTATGTAATACAGATCCTCCAACTCGACGCGTAACACACGCTCCCTGCTTGATGTGCAAGAGTCGCGAAACCGATTCTCGGTGGTCCGTGAAGAAGATGAGGAACGAAGATAATCCTCGTGGAAATAATTACACAGCGACAAGGAGTATGCGCGCATGTCGCGTCGCGTCATTACATTAATGGGACGATTGAAGAGTGGTTCTCGTATGACTTTGCAAGAAGAATGGTTCGACATGCAAGATAAGCATTTCTTTGAAGAACACCAGGACATGCTGATCCCCCTCGTTATTATCCTTCAATCCCTTTTATACTCTGTCCCGAGGCTTTTAATAGACTTGTTACATAAACTGCTGCTTGGCGTACGAAATGATTTTTCCATCTATTCAAAGGAATAATGGAAGCCCGACTGGTGACGGGTAAATCTACTTCTAAATAAACACTACTTCTATCTCTTTGGTATTCTAAATCCTCTGGCCTTCGTTGCATTATTTTCCTAATAAGACATCGAACTATTATTGCATGGCACCTACGTTTGGCGATTAAAATCGAGCTACGTCTGACCAAAGACGGACTATTCCACTGCCACTGCGCCCAACCTACCTTTCGTAGCCTCCGGCGAAGTAATTGCCAGATTTTTCGTGTCCAATCTCACGTTCCAAGCATCTCGAAGCTGAATAACGTTTGTTGGGCCAAGACTCTGGAACGAGAGCGAACAATGCGCCAAGCCACATCAAAGAAACGCAGAAATTTCGAGTTCTTATCGAGCCAACTGGATTTCCTCGTTGCCACGCAACTTCTCGATAACCGGCAACGGTTGAAGAGAAGCCTTTGAATGATCGCGTAATCCAGCGACCCTTATACCACCCCCTATGCCCAGGGAACGGTCAGGATCGGTGAGCAATGATTGCGGCAGCCCAAGCGCGATGCTCTCAAAGTTTCAACAACGCTCGCGGACGATCTCACAAAGTCGAAGTCGCGGCCAAAGTTTCGTGCTTCCGTCGTTCTCGCCGCTTCAGAAGGAGAATGGGGCGGTGTGGCGGGGGTGGAACAGTGGGTGGAAGGGTCGAAGGGTGACTCAGGGGAAGAATGAGGCGGCGCAAGTTCCCGGATGAAGCGAGTTTCCACCGGAGAAACCGTGGAAAGAGCTGGATGCTACTGGAGGTGGAAAGAGGTGGAAGAACGGCCAGTGAGAACGGTGGTGGTGGTGGCGGCGGGTTTCGCTACAAAATCACCACATCCACCTTTCAACCTCTCCCTCTCGGCCGAACTCGGCCACGACTACCCTACGAAAGTTTTGTCGGGGGTTATGTTGCCGAAGTATTGCTCGTTAGATTTCCATTGAGGCGGCAGTTATCGAACCATTCCAACCCGACCCGTCCCACGCGAATTTCTCGGCCAGTTCGCCGCTCCTGGGTGTCGGGGCGCCAACCATTTCCTAATTTCTCAATCGGCCGACACTTTTCCGCGCAAAGTAACTCCTCCAAGCGACTATGACGACGGCCAAGAGTTACTTTGTTACGCAACAACGTCGTACAGTCGGGTTCCTGGATAATCATGCATCAAAGCACAAGGAAATTACCACGCACACTGGTCGAAGAATATTTCGTTATTGCATCTGGTGAAAATGTAAAATTACGTGGAACCCGTTGATTCTAATCGATCGGAACAGGGCAGCTGGAATGCACCCGCTGGACAACGTTTCAATAAGAGCAACGGAATTTCAATATTGCCTGCTTATTTAAATACTTGAACCCTTGTGCTCTTACTAGTTACAGGTAATAGAAATTCCGGCTAAAACACGCTAGATTGGCCGCTACTCTCGTCGCTCGTTCTTTCACCGAGTGACGAAAGCAGCTTCAGCTGAAACAATGGCTAGAGGCAATCAATCGCACTCGCCTGATGGTCACGCGAACGGGCATTAGGTTTAGACGCAGCCTCTAGAGGACATTACGACAGGCACCACAATAGCGGCGCGCTGGTATACGTGGCATAAATTACGAGCGGAATTAGTCGCGAGTTCGAAACGCTAATAAGGAGTTATACTTGCTCGGCCGAACAACCCGGACGCTCGCCTCTGTCGGTGTATGGTGCTTGCCTTAAGTGGCGATAGCGGGGCGAGCACAGGGTGAGCTATAAAATAATTGAATTTCGACTTCAAAGGTCCGTGCGCTAATGACATTACCTTACACTCACCGACGCAATTAAGGAGTATAAGGCGCTTCGGCCCCTGCCGCCACCTCTGAATTCCGCGTTGGAGAAAGTTTTCCGAGCACGTAGGTATTTTTATCATTTTCCCGGGGAGCCGATAAGGGCCCCGCGATCGGCCAGGGACATCACGTGGATCAGATACCCAGGGAATCGTACGACAATTCGTTTCGTTTCGGGGGACAGCGCTCCCCTCATTTATGGCGTTTAACTGCCTCTCCTTCGGTAGCTCCGCTGACTTATATCCTTTGAATTATTGCGCGTACAGTGATTCTATAACCCCGCTGAAGGAGTGCGCTATAGTGGGACCCATTTTTTGCAGAGACGCCGCTTAGCTTTTCAGCGAGAATAAAGCGAAATGTGTCTGTTATATCCAATGACGGATCTGCGAGCGATACTTTGGAGTATTGCCGCGAGTATCGTGAACTGTAACGATTGGAGTCTGTTCAATTAACGTGGAGGCGGGCGAGCTCAATTAAAGGATACCGTTCAGGTGTGAAAGTCAACGCGCAGTTCGTGGATCGACTTGGCGAAGTCGAAGGTCCTCGTGAAACGGCTTCACAGTTAAGGGAACTAATCAACGCGTATCAGAAGAGTGGATGGAGAGAAAGAAGAACGGGAAAACTGATGGCAATCATTTTTCTTTCACCTTTTTTTTCTGTGACCTTCCCGAATGGAAACGGAAAGACGGTTACGTAACGGCCAGCCAGAGATATTATTTGGTGCGAGAGATGGAAAAGAGAGCAGCGAGACTTTGACGATAATGCGGGGGGAACTGGAAGGATGGTCTTGGAGATCCTTAATTATTTCAGCGAGAGCTCCCCGTTCGTCTGCGCGCAGGAATAAAAACGCTGGCCGCTGCCCCGGAAAAAACCGGGAAACCGGAAAAACAGAAGTTTTGCGACTCGTATTCCGCGAAAGCTTGGAGTGCTCGTATTATTTTGCTGGCTCGTTATGCGGGCTACAAGAGTCGCCGCAAGTATCGACTTCCTCTCGGATCGATTTAAGGGAATCAGAGCAGATAACTGAGTTTCCGCGATTGAGAGAACCAATAGACAGGGAATCGAGCCAAGAAAAAGGACGACGCTAAAGCTGGGAATACATTTTCCACTTTTTGCTCTCCGCCTCCCTCCCGTTCTCATCCGGCGTCTATTTATGTTCCTTATCGGCGAAGGAGAAGATGATCGCGATGTCAAAACGGGAAAACGAATCGAGAGGTGGATAAAACGAGAGATTGCCGGGGAAGCCACGGGAGGTTTAATCAGTCGCTACCATAATTCAGATGAC
This sequence comes from Andrena bicolor, assembly GCA_960531205.1. NCBI lineage: Eukaryota > Metazoa > Arthropoda > Insecta > Hymenoptera > Andrenidae > Andrena > Andrena bicolor. The sequence continues at coordinate 38,725,358 of OY482665.1, forward strand.
GTGGCTGCACTCGCGCGCAAAGAGGATCCCGTTCTCTCTTTCGATCCTTAATCGAATACATACGCCCCCGTCATACCCCGAGCGACTCTGCCCGAGTGGCTTCCGTTTTCACCAACGAATTCGGACGTTAAAGAAATGACGGAGAGGAGGATGTTTTTACAATGAGACGGGAAAGGTCGCAGAAGAGTAGCATCGAATTTAATCAGGCCACAGGATCCAGCTACTACGAAGACACGTCGGTTTACGTTGGAGCGCGTATAACATCCCTTCGGCCCGAAGAGTATGTTTCTTTGAATGTACGCGCCCGACGAGTACACGTACTCTTTTACGGCCTCGTTACGGACAAGCCAAGCCGGGTAATGACCACGAACCATCTGGATGTTCCAGCGGGGTCGGTTGAAAGTTACGGGGAGGATTGTTAAGACACGGAGGGGGGGGGAGGGAAGCGGAACGTAGAGAAGAAGAAAAGGAGGAAAGACGGTAACAATGAAGTCCCCTTTTCTCTTCTTGTGCTCAACGAGGCTTGCATCGGCAGCTTTCGGTAAGCGATCGGCCGTGAATCTACGTTCTACCTTCTACGTTCGACAATAATGATGTACTCTATTTGTGTTTCACGAGGCGTCCCGTCCCCTGTGTTCTTCTTCTTATTCGAGCGCGGCGAGAAGAGTAGGTCGCGAGTCGTCGAGAGAATATTCGAAGGATACACGCGCGTCCCGAGAGCTTCGAGTGTCGCCTTTCGCTGCAAGCTCGTGCTCGTATCGGCTCCTCCGAACCCTCCCACACCAACCTGCTCCCGATTCCAGGATAATTATAGGAAATCTAGAGTGAAACACGACGACGCGCTCCGATATAAATTAGTATACTCCTGTTCCGCCCGCCTGCGGCAAATAACTGGGTCATTGTATAATAATGCGTCGAACGTAAATAGAAGCTCCTCCGCGGGCCCGGTTCGGCAAGTGAAATGGTGCGTGAATCGGCATCTTCCAAGGGCTGTAATAATTGCAACAAGCGCTTCGATCGAGATCCAAGTGTACAGGACACGTTCTGGATCGTTCTGCGAACTGTTTCGCCGTTACAGTGTTGTACGGAAGGGAAAGGTTTGCGGGACGACGCGACGTGCTGTGTTCGCGAGGGAGTGCATAGCGGATTAGATGCCGCTTGTAAGGATTTGGAGTTTTACGGAGTGGCGAGACGGCGAGAACTCAAAGAGAGGACACGGAGTGTAATCAAAGTTAGGAATAAAAGAGTTCGCTCGGGTTATTCGACGTCGCGAAAGCGGAACGAAGTTGTCCCGGAAGTGTATTTTGTCTCGTTATTTTTCACAATAGATGCTCGAGCTCTCGACCTTAAGGGATAATCCCACAATTCCCCCGTGTGAAAGGAGAGAGAGAAAAAAAATTGCCTCTCGCTGCTCGAGACACCTCGGATGAAACGTAATTCCGCCGCTCTGCGCTGCGTCGCGTCGCGAACTACTCTCTAAGTGAATTATAAAATTACCGTTGCAGAGTCGCTTGGAAGTAATACAAGACTCCTCAAAAGCGATACACCGGTGTCGTTATCGTCGGTACACCCTAATCGTGTCTTCTATCCCGGTGTTGTTCGTGCAGCAGCGGCGCACGCCCGGCGATGTGTGTACGTGAGCGTAGAGCGCCCGGTATTACGGAACTTCTCTTTGGATACCGGTGCACAGCCCTGTTGCACAAAGATGCGGAGAATGCATAGAGGCACGCGAATGTTTGGCGCGGCTCTTGGGCGCAGTTCGTTACCCCCGTGCCGGGAGTGCACTTCGGGGAGAAAATCGTAATTATAATCAAGTTTCGCCTCGTCCGCTCGACGTTACACGTTCCCGGCTCGAGGATACTTTCCGTTTGGTTCTGTCATTGTCGCGGAACGCGGTGAACCGTGCACTCGAGCCGTCCGCGGGACGAGAAGAGCCTCGCGACCAGGGCCAGGCTGTAATCGTTGCCTCCGTGCTAATCACTCTTTCAGAGACACGAGTGGTTCGTTATGAATTCCATATCGGCGAGGAACGGATGAAAAATCGTGCCGGGTAAAGGTGGTTTCCACCAGCCGATTCTTTACCAGCGCGACGCCCGAGGCTCAAAAACGAAAACACATTGAAAGCGGTGAAAGCGGCCCGCTTGTACATCGCAACCGAGTAAATTTCTGACAAACGCGGGGCGAAATTTACAGAGTCGCCCTCTCTGTCTCTCCGGCTAGCTTTTTTGCATTCCTTCGGCCTGTTCGCGGAAATGTTATCCCGTCCGTGATTAAAAACATTTAAGCGCACTTGGCACTCTCTCTCTCTCTCTCTCTCCGCGAAATTTGATGGTGAAATTTAGCATTCCGCGAGAAGGCTAATTTGCGCGTCGCGTCCTTCAACCCCTATCACGTGCACGGCTTTATTTTCTTTTAACTTTCATGAACTTTTGACCGGGAATTGTGCTGCGTATCATTTCGAAAGCGCGGTTGAAAAGGTTTCTCCTTTTACTGCACCTATTTCGTAATAATTTTCACGCGCAAAGGCGTGAAGAATATAATGACTTTGCACCTATGCAAAGCTAAGAGTCAGAAGTTTAATTAACGCAATATGAATTCGAGAAGCTGGGGAAAAGAGTGATAGGCCCCATATAAAAGCTTCTTTTACGTTGTCAGCTGGTAGTGTTAATGACCACGAAGGGAATGTGATTAGGGTACTCCTTCGATCCCACCTTCCCTCGCGAAGAATGTAGTAACTTTTTACATAGGCGAGAGGCTGCGTAAGGGTGTAAATGATGAAATGGTAGTTGAAAGAAAGCGGGCAAAGAAGAAGAAGAAAGGAAAGGCAACGGTGAAGGGATAATAGGCAACGGAACTCGAGTCTTAGTCTCGGCAGCCTGTTAGGAGACGCCTATTAGCGTGACGTAATGACGTCATTAGCCGGTACGAGATCACGTGATCGGAGGGACAATTATATTAGTGTCCGCCGCCACCTTGAAGGTTGGCTCCTTAACTACCTACCCGTCCCCGACTGAAAACACTCGTCTGGCTGCAGTCGCCGTATGACGCTCCACTTTTAATGAGATTCATCCGGCAGTCTAATACTTTGCATAATCTTTTGACTGCAACATAAGCTCACTTACTATCCCCTCCGTCGTGCCACCGATAAAAATGCACTTCCTTTCTGAATTTCATTATACCGATAATGGTGGCGCGCAAAAAGGGAATACGTGGCGTACGAAGAAACGCGGTCCACGCCGTAAGATATCGATCTAAATTTATTCAAACCGCACTTTATGTGATACATAATCCGCAGCGTTATGAAAGCGAAATCTCTGATAATATCCGTGGCGCTGGATAACGGCATTCTCGGGCGTGGACACGTGTACGATAAAATATCCTAGGGTGTTTCTTCGATCCTGACAGTTAAACGTCTTCAACCCCTTCCGATCAGAAGTTTCCCATTGTTCTCTGGGTGCAACTGTAGTTGACAAGCTTAAGTAGCAGCCGAGGGATCGTAAATATGCTTAAAGTCCGTGGAACCGGCCCTTTTAACGATATCTCCGCAATTTGCCTTAAACGCCTCGGTCCTCTATTCGACGCTAATACTGGTAAATCTCGCGCGAGAGGCTTGGTCGTGAAGAAGAGGGGTGCGGAAGAGGTAGGAAACGAAAGTAAGATAGATGTTGCGGGGGATACGGAAGAAATTTCTTGAAGGCCAGCGATAAATAGCCCCTAATTACGGCTCTTTCTGTGGGGGGCGAAGCGTTTCCTCTCGTGCTGGCCCGTTGTCGTCGTCGGCGTCGTTGTCTCCGCTCGACAAAAGAGGGTATCAATTAGTTTAAAAAAAAAGAAAGAGAACCGCTCGAGGGTGCTGAACAACGAGGCTGGAACTGCCGTAACGCTAGAAACACGATTCCCCTGGCACTCTACCTTTCCGTTGCAACCTTTTCTCCCCTTCCTTCACTCAATTCCGCCCGGTTCTTTTCGCTTCCCATTGCTCGCTCCATGGTCGAATAACGAAAGAACAATAACTACCGGGCTCTCGCCATGAAAGGACACGGTGCCCGTAAATGAATTCGTATCTTGAACGCGTGCGGTTGGGGCGGAGGTCCAGCGAGCTCGAAGATGGATGCGGAGGCGCGGAGAGTCTTGAAGGCAAGAAACAATAATGCGGATGGAAAGGAGATAACGCTAACGGTGACTTATCGTTTCGGTTAGCACAGCGACGGGCGCTGGTTCCTTCGTAATTTTCGTTAGCTAGAGCAATCACTTAACGTTTAGTCGGACGACGACACGTTTCCACTTCTGCCTTCCTTGGTTCTTCGCCCCAACCCACGTTGTTCTATTCGATCTCCTTTCCCCAGCATTCTTGTCGTTGCTGCGTCCCTTCCGCCCCATTTCCCCCCGCGTCCTGATTTTGAGAGCCACTAAAACGAGTCGGATTGTTCCCGAAATAGCTATGCCTCGATGATAAACGGCGATGCTACCGAGCTTCCTTTCTGAACCGTCCCCGCTTATCTGAGCTTAAAGAGATACGCCGGAATCGAAGCTTAAAGCCTCGCCCCTCGACAGCTTGCTCTCGCGAAGATTATTTCCGCGGGATTACTTTAATTGTTTTAACGCTTGGACGAGCCGGGGCGGCCATCGTTGCCCGTTGCCGCGTGCTCCTTTAAGCTAACAGTCACCCCTTCGTTGCCGCACGACGCTTCTTCCCCTAAATATTTAAGAAAAATCATGGGCTCGACTGAGAATCCATTCGCCGAGAATAAGCAACGCGTATGAGGCAGGATTTTCCGCATAATGGTCCTTGAATACATCGACGAGCAACCTATTCGTCGAGATGTATGCATGAATGCAGAAGAATGCAGGGAGTACGTCTGACCATCGTGTATTTCTGCAAGCCTACACGAGTCGCCCGCCATCGACAAGACGACAAGGTCGTACGATCGACCTTAGAAACTGGCAACTTACTTCTTGACGATCACAAGGGCTATATACACACCAGCATCCAAGGAGGCCGACCATCCGAGGCACCGCTACGACTCCTTTACGACGTCTAGGAATCGAAAGAAGAGACTTCGATCCGTTCTACGGTCGTTGGTAGTAGGTGAGTGGCCGTCGCGTCGGTGAAGGTTCATAACCCCAGCAGCACAGGAGTACCATGTACGGTAGAGGCGGGGACGGAAGGTTTATTTTCTGGATCGCTGGAGGTCGTCATTCGAACCGACGGACGCCACTGGAATCCCTTAATGGCGGCTACGTTCGTTCCCAAGGAGAGCAGAAGCTCCGACCACGTCAGCTCGAGCAGTCTCGTAACCGTCGTGACCACGTCGCTTTCACCAACACCACCGTTGAAATCAAGCAGACCGACCTCATAACTGGGTTTCCCTTTTTCATCCCAGGCCCAGACACGTCCGTCCTCGGGTTCGACTCGTCGCGTTCGCGTCAGATCCTCCGACGGACGGGAAGGCAACCGGCGAAGGGGAAAGAGATGGAGAAGGGGGGGTAAGAAGACGGAGAGGAGGAGGAAGAAGACCAGAAGACGAGGATGCGGTCGGAAGGGTGCTCGATGGAAAAGCACGACACTACCACCGCCGCGATGCCACAGGTGGCCGGTTTGAAACGCTTGATTTACGGTCGGCCTCACCTACGAAGTTTAAAGTTCAAGCAACGGCTGCCGGGTAAACAGGCCCAACGATTCTCTGTCGCCTCTTTTCGAACGCCGAAAGCCTCTTGAAGCTGTCGAAAGCGCTTCAAGAATTTCTCCGCTCCTGCGAGCCCTTGCTATGCGCTCCCCCTGTTGCATGGGCGCGATACGAAATTCTCCAGGCGGACCCACTAATTCTTGCGCCCCGCAGACATTTCACGAGGTACCTTTCTCCTCGAAGCTTGCGAGATTCAGACCACTCGTAGCAGACATTCTTGATAGTCCCTTGAAACAGTTGCGCCGGGCTAAGTTGGCGCGCGACGATAAAAGGGGAGAATGTTTTTCGAGTGTGCAGATCGCACGGCCGCTTTCCTCTCTTTGTGTCTGTCGCTAGGATGCTCCCTCTCAGCCGCGGGGAACGAGACCCGGATTTTCCTCCGACGCCGCTCGGCGATGCTCGCCAAATATGTAGGATGCTCTCGATGCGCTGTCATTGCACGCGTCGCTCTACGCCGCGTTTGCCCCCGTTCGCGCGCGCTGTTTGCGCTTCTTCTTTGCCGTGAATCCGCGCCGTCTTGTCTATCCGCGAGCGACGACTGCTCCCTCCGCCTGCCCGGCTGTCCCATTACTTTGGACCCCAGCCTCCGTCTGATTTGTCACGAACCAAGACTCCTAGCCCGCGACGAGACGCCCGTCTCTCGCGACTGTCACCGGTATCCATCGTTGTGGCACGCTTTCAGAGATCTCTGCTTCACGGGCGTGCTCGAATCTGACCCGATTTCGGGGTTGTTTCGCGCGACCGAACAAATCCTGGATGATCTGCTCCTCTTCCTAAAACCGGCGAGCTTTCGAGCCACTTGGGAATGGAGACGTTTGGAGAATTCAAACTCGATCGGTTGGTGCGAGAGAGTTTACGTATATGCGAATGAAAGAAGTGGGGACTGTATCTGGAATTGCTAGAAGAGACAGGGAATACGTATTCCCTTTGGCGTGGAATGAACGGGAGCTTGGACGTTTGCCGCACGTTAGACCGATTTGCGAGCAGGGGACAAACGTTTCGGAGTCGGATCGTTATGGTCACGCCGCACTGGCCACCATTCAAAGTCAATACAACGTGACGAAGAGTATTAGGTAATTTGAGTACACCGCTAAGCAGTTAATTGCAGTAGGATGTATCAGTATCTGTTAACCGAATGTGGTCGATCGGTTCCCCGGCTAATCGATTGCAGGCATAATCCAGTCGAGGGTTACGCAGGGTAAACAGACTAATCGATTATCCCTATATATACAAATCGCTCACCTATAGGATAGACGCGTAATCGATACTTAAGCGGTTCCATAGTCTCCAGTGCTTCGTCAGATTTGTACGAAATCGTGTGAGAGTGGAGGCATTCGATATGGATCACTTCGGTTGATTTACTCGAGCTATTATTGCAAAGTCTTTATCATTTCCTCCTTTTCATCGACATTCTAGCTAAATATCTATGAAAATCGCCGTCAGACGTTTCCCACATCTGGCGATTACGTACGTTCCGCGACAAACTTTCAATTCCACGGTCTGCCCGACAATTAATTTGTTCCGGAATTAGAGAAATCGTGCGATTGATAATTTCGTGGAAGCCCGAGCCATTATTAATGAAACGGTCTAACGGCGAGTAATAACGGATCGATCGGAGCAAAATTTCTGGAAAACTCTCGGACGGCGACCGGGGCGAAGTCGGGGTAAACAATGATAACTGCTATAAATTGCTCGCGTGTGCCAGAATAATTAATATCGACTTCGTGGACAGTCTGAGCAATCCACGTTAACCCCGGGGCGGGCACGGATTCGTCTGCACCCCCATTACCGTACTCATATGTAGTAAATAGTTCTCGAGGATGCACATACCTACATACATATGTGTCTCGGAAATTGTTTTCAGATTGTTCTGTTGCGAACAAACCACGGTCACATACGAGGCAAACGCTAAAGCCATTAAACCCATTTGCGATTGCGACCTGTGTGTCCCATGATGCGTATAATTTAACAGCCGTATTCGCGATCCTTCTTTCGTCCCGCGACGCGACCCGACGCTGTTTGCATGCTGCCAAAGCGATAAGGGAAGAATGCAATGAGATTCAAGGACCCGACGATTAATATCGGGCACGTAACTACCTAGTTGTTTCTAACGGTGCAGGTAATAGGAAGAATTTCATTTCGCTCGTAATTCAGATTTCTCGGAACAACAGCAGCGAAATTACGTTTCGCCACTACGAAATTAAAATACCGAATTCACGCAACTGCTTCCGTCGTGCTGTAATTTCCGAGGGAAACCACATATTACCCTATTATTCTCGGAAATGATCTCTCCTCGTCTCTTTCTTACCACGGTATCGCCGTTAATACACTGTTTACAGCGGTATTCGCGGCGCGCAGACGAACCGGAGCCAAATAAACGAGTTGACATCGGTGAATGAGTGCAGGTAATGCGACAACGGCATATCCGGAGTGTTGTGCGCGGTATGGATAACGTTTCGGACAAGTCCAAGATTAACGTGGACGCGACCCGCCGTACCGAGCATCGCGCGATAAGCTCTTTTCCAATTTATTCCTCGTCCGAATGCGAAGCCAAAGACTAATGTCAATGCTGGCGTTAATCCAAATCGAACGTACCTCGACCTGGTGTCGGTTCCCATTACAGACAACCCCCGTGGAATTTTGCTTGCTCGCGCTCCGACAAAGAACCTCGCGCGAAATAAAAATATTCCAATGGCGCGTTCTTTCACGATTCCTTTCGTCGTCGCGAAATGGCACTCATAACTCATAATTGGATTTGTGTTTACCTTTTTCCCGCGCTTGAAGATTTAATTAAATACGTACCTGGGTAATGATTAGGTGTCGCCATGCACTTTCGCAGAGACTTGCTCGGGATATACTCACTCGCAAGCAGTGGAGATATTCGCGGACATCATTCGGCAAACATTTCGGTGCAGCCTTTAACAAAACACGAGGAATATATTTCGCTGGTGAACGGGAACGCGCTACTGAAAATTACGTCTGTATGTAAATTTTAAGCTTTAAACTATAGCCTACATTTGCATAGCGTCATAAATCTACCGTTCAAACGGACGCCAACTGGTCCTCTTTGAAATTTTCGTTAAGTTTTAACTCAAACCCTCCGCCGACCGATATCAGCCACTGGTCAGAATAAAAAACTGATGAATATCAATGCACACTTTCAAAATTCTCCCGTTCTACGGTTCTTCTGGGGTTATAAACTGAAACATCGATCCGAAGGGCGCGGACACGATGTCCCTACCGATTTCACTAATAAAATTTGCAAAGGCGAAGGATCGTATGAGTAGACTTTATGCAGAGCCAGCTTGCATCGTAATTTGGTCAAGTGCTCCTTTTCATTTACGTGCCTTCGCTGACAAGGATCATTCATTCCTCGGTGAAATAGCCACCCGCGGGGATCCGTAATTCCGTTCGCGTTTTTCGATACGAACTCTCAGGTCGTATTCACACGCAGTCGGGGAGCCTGACAAAAGGCTGTGTATAAACAAATTACAGAGCAAGCTCTTTCGTCATAGCCGCTTGAAAAGTACATTCCGAGAGTTACGACACCGACGCGACGTCGTCGTCGAACCAAGCCGACGCGGATGAAACGCGTTCAACGATCAATTTTACACGCTGGGTACGCTCCGCGATCCCGGCCAAAGGGAAAATCTACCGTGGGCACCAAGTTTGAATAAATATGCACTGCAAGAGATTTCAGTGAAATGACGATTACGTTAGCTAGCTCCGAGAGATTGCAGCCGAATTAAATACCACGTTGAACTACTTTCCTACTTTAGAATGCATACAGCGTGATTGCAGAATGATTGAGGATAAACACTCTTAAAAGGGGGTGACGACCCCAATACAATTTTAAAAATACAGGTATCGGAGACACGGAAATGCGTGAGGCAATATACGGGGAAGCTTCGCAGGCTCTCTCCTTCTCTCTGTTTCTGTCTGATCGCGAGACGCCGATGGTTCCTTTTGAAAATATAAAGAAGGGCAATATCTAGCGCGATATAGGTAAGCGACTGGAGTAAGCAGGGGGCTGAGTTGTGGGTGGGACAGGGACGTCCGGAAAATAAGGGCAAATGGAGTGTCGCGCGAGGCATAAACATCTATCACGTCGGCGATGTACATCAGATAGTCATGAAAGGCGGAACGACCGAACGCCGCGGCGTGGTGAAGGTTTTTATACGTTCCACCTCGCTCCGTTTCTCTCTCCCTCTCTCTCCTCTCTCGCTACGGCGGTCTAGCATTCTCATACTGTGTGGCTTACACAGATAGATTGGTCGTTTATTACGTCGTCGTGGCGTTAAATCTCGCGAGGGTTACGCGGAAGAGTATGACAAGGTGATTAACGATCTAATTAGGCGGAATAGAGGTAGGAAACGAAAGATTACGGGTGATAAATTCAAAGGGATCGGGGAGCCGGAACTGACAGCGGTTCCAAAGTACAATCGCGAAACAAGACATCGAATCGTGGCTCTGGGAATTTGAAAGCCAAAATTTCCTTCCAGCTGTCCTTTTTCGCAAATAGAACCCCGTCGATGTTTTTGGAACTTGGACGACTTTAAACTCCCCCGACCCTATAACTGCTCCCTTTTTCTTCGTGTCTCCCTTTACCCCCTAGAATTTACAGGCATTAAATCGTCCCGAGGACCAGCGGAATAAAACTTGTGGATTCGAAACCATTCCCCGGTTCGCACCCCTTCTTCGATTCCAGCTGAGCCACTAAGCGACGCAGATATCGTCTCGAAAACGACTTTTCTCCCTGGCTAACGAGCGATTTCGGGGCCGTCGATTTTCGACCAGAATACCGGGTTTAACGCGAGCTTTTACGTGAAAGTTCGATCGACTGTGAATGCGACCGTGCCTCACCGCTCGCAGGAGAGGCATCGTACTTTTCACCGTGCCTTGTATCACCCGTGTGATCGTTAGAGTGGTGGTGCAGCTTCTCCTGATCTCTGCGCCCTCGTTTTTACGCTTTAACTGGTCCAGGCATCGTGACGTGATTGAAAGGGCCGAACGAATGAAACCTCGACGAACTACAAGCACGAAACACAGACTTCGTCCGTCAGCGAAAACGATTCCTGCTTAAGCTCGATTATTATAGCACCGTCTGCGGTTTCCTCCGGATGATCGTTTAGGGCCAAAGTGTCCCACAGTTGCCCGTGTTTTTCCGCATTTATAAGCAGACCGTTCGTCGCGAATTCCTCGCGAAAGTGGAATAAAATTTGAAATGCCCCGGTCCTTTACGACAACGTTGCGTTAAACGTGGCGATATTATTTTGAACAATATCCCCGAGTCGCAGCAGAAACTGCACTCGTAAAAACGCGTTGCCTTTGTGCGAGTCGCGAAACAGCGTAATTGCTATGAATAATTACCGCTGTACGCGGCACTGCTCCCAAGATTTTCCAACTAAAATGAGTAAAATATTAGGGGCTAGAGAGGACCCGGACCTACCGCTTGCATAATTTCACGTGTTTTTGGTCAAAGAAACAGACCGTCCCGCGAAGTACGCTACAGGAAACGAATTAAGCCCGAGCGATAGACCGTGATACTTTGCGAATGAATTAGCTGAAATGAATAAGGGAAACTAGTGGCTTGATTTGTAACGAGAAGGGGAGCGTACGACGATTTAAACACGCTTTTAAAACTGGTTGAATTTACTCCTTGTAATGGTGAGTTAAAGGGAAATAAATCCGCCTGAAATCTTGAGATCGCTTCGAAGCGACCTCGTCGTTTTCGATTCTGCGGGGAAGAAAGAGAGAGAGAGAGAGAGAGAGAGAGAGAGAGAGAGAGAGAGAGAGAGAGAGAGAGAAAGAGAGAGAGCTCGTTCGTAATGCAATTCCCAACTGGGTTGCATTCACGCAAGTGCGACAAACACGTCTATCTGCTCGTTGTGAGATATCGACCTGCTCTGAATGGGGGCACAATTAATCGCAGCTTCTTCAATAGGACTCTTATCGGATCTCAGGAGACTCGGCTACGACACAGCACAAAACTTTCCCTCCCCGATATTGGCGTGAACGATTACACCGCATTGACGTCACCTTCGTTAAGATCCAACGCATCGCTGCACACACTCGCTCCGCCGTAATTGCTGAGTGGATTAATCGTAGGGAAAAAAGTTCTGGGAAAATAGACGCCCAGCGTTCGTTTATAATCGTGCGCATCGGCTCGTAAAACTTCGTTTACAATATTAACGCGCAGTCAGAATTACAGTGACGCTTGGCTCGCGCAAAACACTCTATCGCAAGTAGGTTGAGTGGCCGCATTAGGAGCCAGTAGAAGCGGCACGTCACTGTACTGGCGACGAATTCTTTGACAGAAAAAGTAAAAGGAACGGGTACGAATGGCGGGAGGAATTAAACACCGATACTTTTCTGCTCCACGGTCGAGCCAGCGTTAAGTAACGACCGTCGAACGTAACAGTGCCAAATGTTAACGAAACAATACCATTAGCGAGTTTAACGGTGCTCCTTAGGAAAAAAACAGCGCCAATAACAATGAATTTCTCCGTTCGCCGGTGTATCGAAGAATCGCGGGGGCTGTCGATGCAGGAAGTGAATAGCGACTGCGGGTCGGGTGGAGCGATTTGCATATCGATTAACATATTAACGAGGGAGCGGGCGCTACCGAATAAAACCGAAGAAACGTTAACGCGCTGGCAAAGAACTCGAGCACTCGCTAAGCCTCGTAATGGTCGGGAGCGAGTCGTTGAAGAAATCAAACGGCGAGGCGAGCTCACAACCCCTCCCCCCCCCCCCCCTCCTGGACTAGTTCCTCTCCGCGAACCCTTTCTACTTGGCGTATCGACGGCCAGCGGTAGCCATCGATACTCGAGGCCCCGGGTCGAAACTTTTCCACGAGCGTACTTAAAACAAATTAACGCCGTTAATTCCCAGTTGCCGTTGCCGTTGCCGCTACGAGGCTCGGTGAAAGGGGCGAAAGAGAAACGGCGCGGAGAAGGAAGGGTGTCCGGAACGAGGAGGAGGAAGGAGATGGACGATGAAATAAAAGGAGCGGAATTTATATTCGCGCTGATAGCGACCGAGCTGAGAAACTGCTCGACTAGCAAGATAGCGCCGGCTCAAGCCAATTACATTCACTTGCTCGATCTTCTTCTCCCCCTTGCTCCCAAACCTCTTTACTCGAAACTGTCCTTTTTACTCCGGCCACCCTCGCGCGCGGAGCCTCCACCTCTAATTCGCCTCGTCCCCTTTCTTATGTTCGCGCTCGCTTCTTTGTCCACCATCGAGGTCCACCTCTTTGACGTCCGAGGATCCGCGTTTTTGTCGAGCCCCTTGGAAGACTCCCGTGGATGAAAAGTCCTGCCTGGCCTCGAGCAGACCGTACGCCTCGCTGATCCTCGCTTAAGTACACTAATTGCGGTCAATTAGATGGGTTCGCAGGAAAGACCCGGCCGGCCGCTTTGAATATCCACCGCGCCCGGACGGGGCTTATTTGTTAATGTAGGGTGAGCAGCGGTCAGGGGTAACGTCGTCAGTCCTGTTGCATCGCGTTCGTTTAGAAACGGCGAAAGGTGAACTGGGAATGTAATCGGGGATTCTACGCCCCGAAATGTCAGAGGCTTCTTCTTGCCACCACTCCGCCCGAGCGTGGCCGCTCGTGCAGCGCGTTATTGCGTTTCCGCGTGCTCGGAGAACAAGAGACAAGCTCGTCTCTCAAGGAACGTCGACGGAGTAAGTTTGCATGTTACGTTTGTCAGGAGGTTATTCCCCGTGCTTGGAGGCACGTGCGCGCCGAGAATCGCGATCTCAAAGACCCCCATCGACAGCTGCATCGCTGCTCGTGCATCCACGCCTCACGAACAGCATCGCTCGGCGCGGAGAGACAGCCGCGAAAATCGTTGTCTGCGCGGCGTGCGGAAAATATGAGAGCCACCACCATTCCCAGCGTGGCCGTTGTTTTGCCCCGAATCGCGGCTGACTTCGAGCTGCTCAAAGTCTTCCCTCTGTGAGCGCGATTTGTCGCGCCGCGGGGATTCCGCCACGCTGCACCGCGCCAAGTCGATTCCGATTCGATCTGCCGTGCAAATCGGATCGCGTTGGAAATTACGTTTAGAAGAAAGCAAATATTGGAAGAGGCCGCGGCGCGAGGTAGGATATTATAGAGAATGTGACAGTGGAAAGATAAATGAAGATCTAAGCTGGAAATTGAACTGCGAACGGGGGCGGCAGGGTGGAGAAGGTATTTGTTTTGAGGGGTGAGAGTAATGGAAAGCCGTGCGCTTTTGATGGAAAGAATTTAATATAAAATACTCTGATAGAGAATCAACCGTCTGTAAACACGCTCTCGCCGACGGAACGTTTCAATCTTACCGTGGTAAACAGTTGGAAATAAATCGTATTTATTCGAAGCTTCCTATTATTGGCTAAAGTAGCGGATAAGGCGGCAAGCATATCACGTGCCACAGTTTCATCGGCTTTCCCTCTCACGAGACGACCATCTTACTCGTCTCTTATTGCTTAAGGAGCAATATCATCGGTTCCGCGCAAAATACCAGACGTTGATGCAACGGATTAAACTAATATCGACGAGAGAAAGAAGAGTCAGCGGCGCACGCTTTAACTTCCATCATCCTCGTTCAATTTTCACAGCTGATCAAATTCCTCTGCATGGGTTGTGGGACCTCCTTTTTTTCGATTCCTTTATACAGCAAATGCACCCACGTCCTTTTATCTTCTGCCTTTGACCCTTCAGAGTGCAGCTTTCGAGCAAGTCTGCGGGAAAATTTCAGCTGTCGATAGCAACGGTACGATGTTCCTTCGGTTTTATTTTACAAGTCCCAGCTAGACATAATTAGAGCCTCTTCGCGCGCCGTCCAACATTCCCGATCGCCGATAATTCACTTTACATCCATCAGCAACAATTTGCGATATAGGGGAATGAACGTTTTATTGGAATTCGCGAATTCCGGCAAGCCTAATAAAAATTTCGCGGAATTAAATCCCGTTCGGGGCAGCGTTTCATTGGGGTCAGAGACGGTGGGGGCTAACAGATCGAGTTTATTAATAGGTAAATCCGTTGCCGTTCTCATTTGAAACAAGCGGCTGGGTTTGCGACACGGATCTTTTCGCGTGTGAACGCTTATCGCGAGCGGGTAATCAGCGTGCTACCACGTTTCTGCGTCAACTTACGTATAGTAAGAAATTCTATTCGCTTCAGCCCCGACACAACCGCCCGCCTCGTCATCGTTGTCTCCGGAATCGTGGTAATTTGGCACGGAGAATTCGCATCAGCGAAGTTGTTACAGTTTCAGCTATTAGGGCCAGGAAAGGGGAAGGCGCGCGCGGGCGCGCGTACACGCCCGACGACAGGCTGGGTAACGAAGGAAACAGAAACAAGTCAGGTCAGGATTAGCCGAGTATCTCTGGAATCGGTCCGTCGATGCGCGATCGAGTAAACAGGTCGATGACGCGCTGTTTCCAGTTGCAGGGAGGAGCAGGAAAATAAAGTTCGAACGATGAGCTGGCCTGTAAATCACCGAGCTGGATGGCCGAGCTTTTACGCGAGCAGTTCGTTCGAATCGATCGGCGTAAACATTTTTTGTCTGCTCGATACTTTCGCGAGTTTCTACCGTCGCGTCGCCCGACACGTTCGCCTCCTTCAGAAGCAGAATTTCTCTCTCGCAATTGGCTGGCTCGAGTCAGGAAAGTACTGCGAAGGATTTCAGAGTTATTTGCTCGAAGCAATCAACAAACTATGATCGTTAGCCACGCATCGAGCAGGATCTTACAGGCAACTGAATCGTAATTTTCTATCGGAAAGCTGGATACGTCAGTGCGGCAGGTTGCAATGTGCCAGTTCGAAGCGGCGCGAGTTGCTCGACGGTATCGTGAGCAGAATCCTCGTCGGAAATACAAAGTACAGAGAAAAGATTGACGTAGGGGCTGAAGCGAACCTGTAGATTCGGGCTCGGTGTACCACTGCGACGCGAGGATCAGTACGGGAAAAAGAAAGGATTTCTGGATCGTCGCGTTGCATGCAGAGCGACCCATTTTGTTTAGTCGATTTGAAATGTGGGTCGCGAAAGGTTATGCGCGGGTATCGTTGTTTCTTCTCCCGAAATCCGCGTGTATCCTTTGTGTCGCGGCCCCCCGGCAGATATTTTGCATTTCACGGTGACTTAACTCGAATATTTTAATCGCCCTCGCTTTTTCTCCTTCGGCAAGCCTCGCGTTGCAGAACTTTTCGCTGGGGAAAATATTATCCTAACGCAAATGCAAACTCTGGCATAGGAAACAAGATACTCCAAATATTTTACGGCACTCTAAATATTTGTCGAAGCTTTAGTCTAGGAGAATCTAACGTATTCCTTTAGCGTTACGGGTTGTGTAACTTTGAACATCGAGGCCCGAGGACGTCAGAGAGCATCCTCGCGAGACGCTCGTGGTTGAACCCTCGGTTAGCATGCATATTTATTTCACACCATTCCGTCATTGGGCACGAGAAAAATTCGGTATGCCCGTGGGCCCTAGAGAGGTCTGTCTCTAAGGAAACTAGTTTATCCCTCTCGCGGCGCACGAGGAAAAGAAGTCCTGGGGGCCGGAAACGCGAAGACAAAGCGCGAAACGACGGGGAGATGCGAAGGATCTCGACAGAGTGGAATCGAGTTTGCATGACATTTAAGAAGGGGCTCGTCGCGTTGCATAACCCTTTGACTTCGGGTCCGATTCCGCGAGAGTCGGTTAGCCTCGCCTCGGGCCTCTTCTTGTAGACGTTCAACCCTCTTCGGAAGGCTGAGAGAGAAGTAGAAGAATGGGGAAGGAAGACAAAGGGTAGGAGCGAAAGAAGAAGAGGTGGAAGAAGGGACAGCACGCCTTACCAGAAACAAGGTACCCCATTTCCTAGTATCTATGCCCGAAGAGGGAAGAAAGTTGCTCGACTGCATTAGAACTTTTAGGTAGTTCCTAACCAACTATGTTTTAATAGTCAGAAAAAACGTTCAATGAATCTGAATCTTCGTTCGATATTTAAATGTCTAAACATATCGATTGTGCGACGTCGCCACGTTGACTGCTTACGTAGTTTCTAAAAAATTTGCACGTGATCCTATTTTTTGGGGGGCATTTACGAAGAAACTATGCGGTCAGTTTTGCAGAAATTAATAAATTCAGTTCCTGACATTTCGATGTACTTTTGTGCCAATTTTGGTACATTTCTTAAATATGGTTTTCCTGTTTCAGAAGAAAAACTGAAACTATAACCCTCTTTTTTGACTTTGCCATATATGCCACCGTGTTAAAATGCATCAACTTTAAATAACAATTTCTCGATAACTATGCGGTAAATCGATTTTAAACTTTGTACAAGGGTTTCTTGTATTCCAAATTAGTTTTGTACGAAATTTGAAAGAATTCTGTAATACAGTAGATTATTCAGGAACTACCTTAAATTGACACGATCGTTCGTCCGTATCTTCGATAGGAGCGATGGAAAACCGCGGGTCGAGACGCAGCCAGTGGAACGTGGATAGTCAGACAGTGCTCTAAGAAACCGCGTGGAGACTGGAGACTCGGCGAGTCGTTCACCCGACGTGCCTCCCCATTGTGCTTGTGCAATAACACGTGAACGGAACGTGTGATTCGTAACAACCACGGGAATAACGCTGACGTTATTACTGGCGATGATAATGGCTGAGCAGAGATAATGTTAATAACGGCGACAGTGAAGGATGACGCTGTGCATCATTCCGGCTGCACCGGTAACATTAGCTGTGGTAATCATGTATTTTGGTGAACTCTTTACGCGAATGTTTTCAGTTCGTTCTTGCCAAGTATATCATAAAAGAATTCGGTTCATTTTTAATCCCAAGAACACATTACCGTGGAAAATCCGAGACTGCTGCTAAAGAAATTCCATTTAAAACCTTTGCTTTTTACACTGTTACAGCCAATCTCGCGTGGCTCGGAAGATCCTTCTGAGTGATTAATCTACTAATTGTAGGAGGACGTCGAGATTGAAGAAACATAAAATAGGTTGAAGACGTTTTATTTCTTTCGGGTCGTTCGATCTGACCCTCTCGGAGGTCGATACAAATCACACGCACACAACCACAACCGTTTCCGTGCTCAAATGGCGTGATCGGCAGCACCAACCGATCACAAAGGGCGGCATCGGCCCTTGATGCCGGCTTTGGCGTCGCAGCCGTGGCCAGATGGCCACGTGTCGACCCCCGTGACGCACTATAACCTTTGGCATTACGCGTGATCGGTTACATAATAAACGTAATAAAAACGTGGCCGCGTTTCCACGAAAGAACAAAGTTATTCGAAGCGAATGGACAAAATTACGAGCTCTATCAATGTTACACCGCTGCATCGTTCTATCGTTTCAGAGTGACCCGAATGTCGATGCACGCGAGACTCCTGCGATTTCACGAAGCATCGTTCGCATTGCTACATATTAATGCCGGTTTCCGGTAATTCTTTCACAGAAACGTTCCCACGGTGGCAACGCACCGTCATCGCGCGAATTCATAGTTCTGTACACCCTTTGTAGTATCGAGTACAGCGGAATACATCGGGCTTCCAGCGACCGAGCGAATTCTTTCTCGAATTGCACGGATTTCTATTTACACTGGCGTGATTGACTGTTGCGCTGATTGATCGAAGAATCAATCTTTTTTTTCAGCTGTCTGCGGAGAAGCCGTTTAAAACCGAAATATTTTTCACGCACGTACACAGGAGCCTACGAACTTCGTTGCTGCCCGAATGGGGATTTTGTGGGCAACTTGGAAATCTCAGTCCTGAGTGGAAACCAGAGTTGGGCATCATCTAGATAAAAATAGAATAAAATAACATTTCAAATAATGTTAGCTTCATTTGAAGCGCCTAGGATGAAGCTACTTTATTTGAAGTGCCTTTAACTTCGATTTCAAATAACGGTTCAACTTTCATCTTAACTTCATCCTAGGAAATCAAATAACCGACCTGAGCCTTTGCGGCCTGACCCGCGCGCGGTCGCCTACCGGTCAGATTCTGCAGAATCTGAATTTGTTTATTTTTCATCGTATCAATATGAAAGTGACACCAATGGATTCCTGGCGTTCTCCCGATTAATTGGACAGAAAATAATTTAAATCGGACTATTTTTAACGAAACGGGCTTTGAACTCTGCAAAAAGATTTCTCACGTAATATCCTTAATTATGGTCCGAATTATATAATTTTTTGGACCATTTTCATCGGGAAGACACGAGGAATCGATTGGTAATACTTTTATCAACACTTGTCAAAAACATGAACATTTTATGTGGCCCGTTGGTTTTATTGCTCTCGGCGGTCAACGGGCGGTCTACTGGGGTCCGAACGTACCCACCCCACTGTTTTGCTTTCTCGCTACGAGCGAGGACCTTCGGACCCCAGTAGGCCGCCCGTTGCCCGCCGAGAGCAACAAAACCGACGGGCCACATAAAATGTTCATGTTTTTGACAAGTGTTGATAAAAGTATTACCAATCGATTCCTCATGTCTTCCCGATGAAAATGGTAAAAAAAATTATATAATTCGGACCATAATTAAGGATATTACGTGAGAAATCTTTTTGCAGAGTTCAAAGCCCGTTTCGTTAAAAATAGTCCGATTTAAATTATTTTCTGTCCAATTAATCGGGAGAACGCCAGGAATCCATTGGTGTCACTTTCATATTGATACGATGAAAAATAAACAAATTCGGATTCTGCAGAATCTGACCGGTAGGCGACCGCGCGCGGGTCAGGCCGCAAAGGCTCAGGTCGGTTATTTGATTTCCTAGGATGAAGTTAAGATGAAAGTTGAACCGTTATTTGAAATCGAAGTTAAAGGCACTTCAAATAAATCAAGTTATTTTATCTTAAAATAACGAATAAACGGCAAGGACCTTTTATCTAGATGTTATTTAGATGTTATCTTCGCCCAACTCTGGTGGAAACGATGGATAAGGGGGTCATCTTCCTCGAAATTGGGGAGTCCTAAGCCGACGATTCACGGATTCAGTGGGTTGCTGAAAATATTCGCCACGGCTCGATATCCCGTGGGGAGAGTCATGGCGGGCTATGGGCCAGAAAACGCGCGAAACAAATATCTCAATTTTTTATCCCGAGGAGGACGGAAGTACCCTTGGGGGCATGGTGCTGTGGGAAACCGCGAAAATGCCTCCCGATGGGAGGAAGGAACGGGCGGCGAAACGCAGAGGTAAAAAATCCGCGGTAACGTTTACATTGGTATTCAATGGCCACGATTGAACTGTAGGTTTTCGGTAGGGCCAGAATGGAAGGAGCAGGCGGAATGGGAAAACTCATCAAAGCCAAATCCAGGATTCCGGTCGACCGTAGAACCCGCGAATCCCTTGAAAAAATACGGATATATTTTATATCACTTTCCGCTCGTATTCGACCTCTCTGTCCCTTCATATACATATATCTGCCTCTCTTATCTCGTTCCCTTCGCGCACACCTTCTTCTCCTGGTCACCCTCTTCGGTATGCAAACGAAGAACAGGCTTCTTCAGCATAAACGAGACGGAATTCGCAATAGTACAGACGATTCTGGATTATTTCAAGGCATTCTTTGTAAACGAGAGCAATCGTCTTATCAATTATTGAGAATCG
Organism: Andrena bicolor; assembly: GCA_960531205.1. Taxonomy (NCBI): domain Eukaryota; kingdom Metazoa; phylum Arthropoda; class Insecta; order Hymenoptera; family Andrenidae; genus Andrena; species Andrena bicolor. The sequence goes on from OY482665.1 coordinate 38,745,645, forward strand.
ATCGCACGTTTCGAAGATGCTCCGTTTTTTATCCGTGGACGCGATACACCGTGGTGGCGCGGTCATCGGATCTGTTTTTAATATCGAGCACGAGCAATATTGCGGTTACAAGCGCGGTTATAATGCGGATATCGGAATTCGGCGGGATCCTTTTGGTCCACGATGCGACAAAATTGCGTCTGTCCTTTGTTGTGGCCATAGTATTCGAGAATTTTGTCGAGGAATTCCAATTAGCCGTCAACTGACATTGACTAGGATCGATGCTGGTGGTCCTCTTAGAATTTAAATCGCTCTCCGGCCTGGGAAGGTTCATAACAATGTACCGTTCGTTTCCGTACATTAAGAGCAGAAAATGTATCGATGCAGGTGGCACAGGAAGTGGAGCAGAAAGACAGGATTCCTCGCAGAAGAAATATCCTTGGAAGAGCACAAATGACAATGCCTCAACGCTCCTATAATTCTCCAGACCGTAGAAAGGGTGAAAGGACGGAAGAAGTCGTCGACTGCTGGCTACTAACACCTTTATTTACAGCCACCATGGTTTTCTGGTCCCCCTAACTCGGCTACAGTGCGGGCTCCACGTCCAACTCGGTTTTCCTCGGGACTTCGTTACGTATTCATAAATGGAACGCAGCCGGAATATAGGCGACGCGACTGGTAGAACACGCGGAATTCGTAATGTCGATGCCATCGCCTCTTCTCTTCTCCTGCACCCACTATCCACCACGACCCCTCTGCCGTCCTGTTCCCATCCTTTCACCCTCTCTACCGAGCATCCGGCGTGCATGCACGCGATTTTGCCGCGCGCCCACCTTTATCCATCGTCGCCTCGCTCGAAAGGAAGACGTCGATGACGGTGATTTGGGTACAGCAACCATTGGCTTGATCCGATCCTCGGGCGGTGATTTGCGTGTACCTGGGAACTGCCTCCCGATAACTTTGAAAATTCAAGAGGAAGCTGTACACCAACGATGACAAATGTTGTTCACACAAGTAGACGAACAAGTGGAGTCGTCTCTTCCCCGAATTCGCGCGAAAATACAACTCAAAGACTAAATTGAACCCACTATTAGCTGGAGTATTGGTTTGAACCCATCGCTAGAAAGCTCGAGGAACGTAACAGGGGCAGCTTCGTTAGTAGAACGTTCGTATCTCGCGTTCGAATTTGATATTGTGTGTACCGTATGCAAAGTGTTGAGGGTGTACCTACGCATAAAGCATGTGTTTCGTGTCGCACACCTGAGTGATGCCTCGCGCACGCTTGCACGTTCAGCGATATTGAATGCCGATGGTGCAAGTTGAAAGCGCAAAGTAGCCATTGTTCGGCTGTCAAGCTAATCGAGATCTCTGACAAGCAGACGTTTGTGCATGGTTCGCTCTAAATACTCATTGGACAAGTTTGGCATCCCTCTGAAGGAAGTTAATGTCAGCTATTAACCGATTGAATCAGTGACATGGCTGTATAGCAGCATCGCGGTCGGATATTCCGTAAATCATGTCAAAAATTGATAAGCACCTTGACCGGCCGCGTCATCGCGTCATCGCGGGGAGACGTCGCGGAACCGAGACCACGCGTATCGGACACGAACATCGTTGGTTTCTATGAAGGTTCGATTATGCATGCATGCGCGCCGCCAGTAAATCTTTCAATGGTAGGTATTCATGGCTGTGCACACGCGTGTAGGCAGGTAAGGACACGTGTGAACCGCCGTAACCAACGGGCATCGATCGACAAGCGTGACGTATGGCCGAGAAGTTAATCAAATCGTTTTCACCAATTTATCAGCGAGCGCGTTGCAAGTTGCGCGCCGCGCGTCACGATCTCCGGGCTCTAGTATTCATCGGGATGCGTCGAATGCGATCTAGCCGGGCCGATACAATGGCCCGAGAATATGGGGAGCGATTCGCGAATAATTACTTTTCGCCGATCGCACAGCGCCTGGATTCATCCCGCGGCTGGAAATTTGAGGCGAGCCTCGGAGCGTCCCATTGTGTTGTTGACGCGTGAGCCGAAACAAGAGGGTTCGTTCACCTCTCATTTACGAATCCCCGTCGATTCCGTGGATCTGCGTGCCCGATACGGGATTCATCCAACTCGGTTTAGCGAATTCCACCGATATCTGCCGTGTGTCACGCCCGCGCCAGACGCGGCTATTTTTTCAATCGAAAGTAATATTATTCCGCAGGATGTTTGCCGATCGGCCGGTTGTAAACGACCATTCCACGGTTTCAGGGCGATCGAGGGAGAAAGAAGCTGATGCAAATTACAGCCGGGCCGCGAATATTATTCTTTAATATCGAATGGGATATTGAATTTGCCGGCCCGGTGGGGAGGCCGATGAAAAATTAGCCTAGCTATCCGCGGCACGGTTGCAGTAAGAGCAACCATCGTCCCCATCCCATCCTATCCGCCAAGTGTGTCCGGATTAAACCGCGAGTGGGCTTTATATCGCTGCTAATTCAGTTAATACGCCGTCGTTATCATGCCCCGGAGACGCAATACAGCCGCCCATGTGCGTACATCGAACTGCATACCTGGGCTGTGCAGTGTGCACGGTGCAACCGAGTGCATCCGTTATGCGAGCCGTGAGCCGCGATAAGAACGCGAAAACTTCACACCCTTTCACGACCACTCTCGTCCATGCGAATGAGATCCCAGCTTTAATGGCCGCGATTTTTTACCACTCCGCAGCTACGGAGAACACATTTCGGCATGCCCTCCGCGCGAGATAAGGGTGGAATGCTTTAAGCGGGGCGAAGCCTGCTAATTAAACGAACGCGAGTGGGTAATAAGGTCCCATCCTGATGGATTTTATATGGAATCGTGCAAACTCGCGTGCAGGAAATTTGCTGGAACAGTAGAGAGTAGTTGAAGTATAATTAAAGAAGAAAGGGTAGTCGAGCTGTGCCGACAGGCTGCTTAAGGAAGCTTAAGTCGGATCACGCGGAGGAGACGACAGAAAAGGATTTTCCTTCTCGCATGAGAGGGCAAACGGAATGTCCATGCGAGACTTTCATTCGCCTACTGGGGAGGGTATCGCTTCACCTTCTACCCTCTCATGCTCACGTGCGTGGAAATAGTTGCAAACCTCTTAGACGCGATGCAGCGGTGCGCGCGGGAAACTTCCTGAAGGAAACATCTTTCGTTCCCGATGGAACACGTTTCGGATATTATGTCCGAGGTACGATCGTAATGAAGTATCGGCGAAACGTACGAGCCTGGAAGAATTTCTCGGGAGGTGGCGGGGGATTCGTGGCCAGGGGAGACCGAAACGTGAACCGAATCGTATTTCTCTGGCAAACTTTTTTCAGGGATTTTACCAGACAAGTGCCGGCCCAGGGTCGGACTTTCGAACAGAAGAAGTGACTGGAATCGCAGCGAAACGGGGGAGAAAGGAAACCACCGTCGCGCCAGATGTTAGCAGCTGGTCTGGTCCCCGAATCAGCGTTTCTCAAACTTTCCCACATCGCGGACGACAAATTCGGCTGACTGCTAAAACCTAATCTGTGGGCTAAAGTGTGCCAGCTCCTCTGTGAAGACATTGAGACGCGTGACGTGTTCGGGGACGCGCATGGGTCCTATGGGAATCTGAATCAGAGCACCTGGTGTCCTCGCAAACAGGATATTTTCTATCCACCTGATCGCGGCACTGCGCCGCTGCAATGGAGATTGGATCGTATGAAAATATCGTCGTTACGCCCGTTGCCGCGCGCTCGAAATCGCGGTACTTTCGAGGCGTGCACGCGGACCACTAGCCCGAAACGAGCTGCAATTTCAAAAGGATGTAAGGATCGGGAGTAATGGCTCCAAGGGGATTGTAAACAGATTCCTATATCGATTCGATACCCCCCATGTTAAGTGAATGTTTCACCGATTTGTCTGCTTGTAGCGTGAGTGTACATACACGCGTGTGGTTTGGGAGGAATCCATTAAAGTGGAGTGGCGGAGGAACGAGTCGTCTGCAAAAGCTGTACAATTGTGCGGGACTAGGAATGTTCGTTAAGCTAATGAACGCAATATGAATCCACATGGTAGAATCGCTCTAAACCACATAAACTCGATGCGCATCAATGCGGTTTATCAATGGGCGGTCAGCGTTATCTGGACTCTTTTATCCTATAGGCTCTCGGCACAATAGCTGTCAAGAGCAGATTATGGGCCATTGTAGTAGCGAGCGTTGAAAATCCATTGAGAGAACAACACGGCCCCGCAGTAGAAGTAATCAACTTTAGCCGGGAAACTTATCAGCGGCCACTTGACTGGCTCCGCCGAGTTAATGACGGGCAAACCGCGGGCAGAACTTTGCTAACAACAACGTGAAAATGAACGCGTGCCGCGCGAATCGTCGGAAATTCGTGCGCTCTAAACTTCGGCCATCCGAAGCTCGATTAATCCGCGACACTTGAGCCTCGGCTGCGCTTGAATGGCGCGCGAAACCGTATTCAGCCCGACAAAAGTTGCCTCCCAGTCGGGAAATTAGCTTCATTTCCAGTGATCGTTGTCATCGTATCTGTCAACCGCAGATCACCGGTGATCTGGGTCAACGATAGCTCCGAATTTATTCGGTCTGTTATGAAATTGGCGTGGCCGAATTCAGAGGATCCCCTCGTTATCTCTGAGCGGAGTGAGCGCGCTGTGGAACTCTGCCCCCGAGCAATTTATGACAAACGATGTCGCTCTGCAAAAAGAAGGTTTGAACTGTTCCTTTGATGCGGACACAACGACCGCTGGAAAGCAAGTCATCAGTGGCGTCGTCTGTCTAGAATCTGTTGGCCGGCTGGCAGCTGACCGCGACGAAAATAATCAACTTTTTTAAAGACTTATCAGCGGCACCTGACTGCGGCAGGAAGTCGACGTTGGTCGTACCACGGGCAACTTCATTACCGATAGATTCCAGGGTGGTGTATGCACGTATGCCGCGCCACGGTGGTAGCTGCGGCCGCGCAAAAACTTGTAATTCGCGGTGGCCAGGATATCCCAGCCTGGCCAGCTATTATTTTTCATGGGCAGTTCTTTGTACGGCTCGGCCGTGTCTCCTCCCTTCTCCGTCCAATCTCCCTACCTCCATTCGCGAACTACCCTGCAACTCTTTGCTCGCGGAGCCGGTGACCGCGTGCACGCTTGGCATTTGTCATCCGAGACTCCTTTGTTCCGGCGCGAAACAAACGGGACTACCCGCGACCTCGCCCCTTCGCCATCTCGCCGTTCCATGTACCAGTTCACCTCATCGCTGTCCTCTTCCTCCGTCTACCCACATTTCTCTCCGAGTTGCTTTCGTTTCATTTCATTTCGGTTTTCGTTACATTTGCTTCGAATTCCCGAGATTTCCACCACAATAACCACGGGAAATTCGGTGGCCAGTAAGTACGATCAGTGGAATGATCTATGTACGCCGTTAATTGGTACCATAGCTCGGGTTGTTTTACAGTTACACCAATCGGGTGTGTAAACGTGCGCGTATGTTTCAAGGCATCGATAATTTCTACGCGTTTGGACCGCCGTATAGCCGTGAGCGTCTGAAACGGAGCCGTGTTCGTGTCCCTTCGGGGTGCGACAAGTCGATCAAACGTCGCCAACGGCCGACGTAGACTGGATACCCTTCCAGCCTGACGAGATTCGATCTTCGTCACGTAGCAGACGGCGCGATAGCATCGTGACGAACGAACCTAGGGGCGTTTAACTTGGAGGACGACAACTGGGCCGGCCAACACTTGACCTAACCCATTCAAGTTAGCTTAGGCCCTTGGTTCCTTGAGACTAGCGCGTGTTCGGCACAGACGTGTTTCAGCTACCTTGGTTTACCGATCGATATTCGATCGCCCTTAATGGAGTATGCTGATTGGTCGACCCACGCCTGGAACCTGGCTAAATGTTGCCTTGCTCTGTGATTGTATCCGGTGTAGGACAGATGTGATTACCTAACCGCCAAATGTCTGCTCGAATGATCCAATGGAAAATCGAAACGGAGACCGGCAACGTTCTTCCGCGCCCGATTGCTTCCAAACGTTTCCGCACAATCGTATGATCCAAGTTTCATTGGATTGCGATTCAAGCTGGTCGACCGATACCTACAAGCGTCGATGTAGGTAATTCCAAAGGGTAGTAGAATGATGCGACGCCTACCAACATCGATACCGGACCACAGCAAATGCAGCGTCAAATACGCAACTCATCGTCGAACCCCTTGTACACGGGAGCCCGAGAAAATTCCAAACAATTAATTAAACATTCTACTTTCCTCGTTACGAGAAGTTTGATTAGCAGTCGGGAGTGTCGCGGGGGCAAGAACTTGCTTCATCACGCGCGTCCAACCGACATAATAATTCCTGGCAAAATGAAGAGGAAATCCGCAGAAACTGAGGGCTAGTAAGTAACGTCGGTGGGTGGCTGTCTTAATTTCTTCCACCATCTTCGTTCTGCCCGGCATCCAACGGTGTCAGGGCCATACTGGCTCCAACCAGCCCCCCCTCCGCCCGCCTTCATCTTCCCTTTCATCTTATATGAAGTTAATTACATTTTTATGAGCCTCCATCCTTCTTCTTTAACGGTTTCTCGTAGCAGGCTTTATGTTTTAGCGCGAAAGAGGCCAGGCGAGAACGCCTCTCCTGCGAACCGAGGCTTCGCTCCGTCCACCCTTCTCTTTTCTTCTACATTTTCATCATATTCCCCTTCGTTCGATCGATCCGTCCGGATCGCACTTTAATCCTGTATCGCCTCTGCGCAGCGGAATCGGCGAGAGAAGCCGGGAGCACGAACCAACCAAAGCGGGATGGAGGAAGTAAATGAGAATGACTTTATTGTCCCCGTTTCGAAACGTCTGCCGTACTATTTGATCGCAAAAGGGCACGAAATGTACGGGTGAACAGTCACCGTGCCCAGCGCCAGAGGAGAGTGCTGGTTAAAGGGAGTCAGAGGTGTTACGATTTTCATTTCCTTCCTTTAAAAGTGATTTCCCGAATCACTTTTAAAGTGGAATCGACTGTTCGTCGTCCTCTTTTTATCTCACCCCGGGCCGAAACCCTCGGAAATATGCTGTACATTCAGAGCGGCGTTGCACGGGGGAGCTTTATATTCATGCGAGATTACTTCTGTGGAATACTTCACTGTAACACCATTGTAAAGGAATAACGTAAACGTTGAAGCGTCGCTTAACATGCATGCCGGCTACGCCGTTATCGAGCGATGTACCCATTGCTTTCATGATAAATTAATATCCCGACTGAAGCACGTGCCGTAGAAATGATATTCAAAGTGATGCTTTACCGACACGTTTCATTTACTTCTCGCGTCCAAACAATTACAGGTAACAAGTTTCCAAGCGTGTCACGATGCGTCAACGCGTTACAAGAATGGCTTTTGTTTAGCCCGCGTATGTGACGTCTCGGAATATATTTCCTGTGACTTGGTCGTTTTGCATAGAGTTTAAGATAAATACTTTAACGCCTATCGCGTAGAGCGGGAACTCAGGTGCGGCCTGCAAATTGCTGTGATAATGGCCGACGATAATATTTATCGCGTGACAGTATTCGTCAACGGAACGGCAGACGGCGTTTCACGGTCAATAATTTTTATCGCTTCACGGCTCGGGAGAATCGAATGAAGTTGCCGGTCCATTGATCCGACCGCTGACATTCCTTTATAGTAGCCCGCGAGGCTGTTGCCTTTGTCGCAAAGTTCTGTAAGCAGATCGATTCGGCCAAAGGAAGCTTACTTTCTGGGTGGTCGAGGTGGTTCCAGCCGGCCAACTCGCATGAGTTGAAAACTTGAGCAGCGCTCGATAAAATCAGTGATCTATGAAATGTTACAAACGATCGCGGTGCTTCGAGATACAGCTATCGATTGTTCAATTGGGAGGATCCCTCGGGAGGATCCCTCGGAAAGATACAGGGTTATCCCCCCAATGAAATATTCAATTCATTGTTGGACTCATTACCAAACAGTATCTCGCTCTTTATCCCACGGTTTTTAATGCAACGAAGGAAAATGATAAAAAAAAAGGCCCTGGATCGGTTTAAAGGAAATTCCGCCCAATCATATAAATCTTGGAGGAACGGTGGTCGACTAACGAGTAACCCGATATCCGTTCGGGGATCTAGTGTCTGGTCTCGTCGTTAGATCCATGATTCAATAAGGAGTGCCCTGTCCACCTTCCCCTCGATCCAGCCCACTGCCTCCACGAGCAACTTTGTTTAAGTCCCACAGGGTCGTCCACGATAACCTTCGGGATAAGATACTTCCATCGAATAAGTATTTCACCCACGACCGGACGATAAGGACCGTCCTTTCTCTCTTACTTCTTGCCTAAGCCCTACCAATAAATCTCATTAACCGCGCGACGCCCGAAGTTACCTCGATTCCATCATTATACCGCTAATTCGAGGAAACGTTGATCTTATGCCAGTAAACGATGTTTGAAGGGTGAAATAGGATTCGGGGCGGGAGCCCTTGAGCAAGTACTAGATACATTTCCATAAAGAGGGAAATTTTTCATACGTATATGAGATGCACGTTATTTGTCAAATGCTTCTGTTCCGTGTCGCACGTAATATCCTATATTACGTTTTGAAATTAATGTGTGAAGAGGAGACGTAAAGTAGGAATGGGAGTGGGGTTACCGGTGGTCCTGAATGGACAGAGAGAAATGCGAGATGTAGGAGAGGGAGGCAAAGAGGAAATGTAGAATGAAAAAAAAAGTAGGAGAATGCGTAAAGAGGGAGAGCGAGAGAGAGGATAGGGGATGGAGGTGGGTTATAGGACGGAAGGAAAGGGAATGAAGGGGCGAACATGAACAAGGGGAGGGGGAAAGTGGAAAGAAAAAATAAATGAGAGGAGGAGGGAAGGAGGGAGCACCGGTAGACGTACGTTTCCCGAGTGTCATCGGGGCGGCGGAGATTTAAATTGTGCCGGCAACAAAATGGAAATGAGGGTTGTAGAATGGAAAATGGAAGGCGGTATAAAATAGAGAAAGGGTCGGAGCTAGGTCCTACTACGGTCGGCGTGCCCGCAGGACTCACCTCTGCGGCGAATAATAGCCGACGGATGCGGCTGTTGTTCCATTTTTGAGTTCGCAGCCATTCGTGTGCCCTTGTTTACGCGCCCACTCGCCTTTCTCCCTCGACAACGCGGGGCCAGAGAGAGAGGCAACGCTGCACCAGCACCAGCACCGTCTGCGAGACGCTACCCTCGCGCGTTCCGCCGAGATGCGACGCGACTGCACCCGGATATGCGGTGCACGTGCATACGCGCGCCGATTCCAGAGAATATGTTTCAACCTGGCTGATGAATATTCACGTAAATAAGGCGGCGTTCTAACGAGAGCCAGGTTAATGTAAATCTACTGCAGGCGTGCAGCCACGTTCAGCAAATACGTATGTATGGACTTAAGAGAATACTTAAAGCTAGTAGCCTTCCTTGATACCGTTTTTCTTTCACCGCGTAGCAGCCATTCAATTAGTCATAACCAGGTTTCCTTTTTGCCCAAGCTTTAACAGGATAAAGCTAACATTACCTCGCACTGTGAATTGCGAGCGTATGCACCAACAAAGTCTCATATGGACGATATTTCTTGTTTTCCTCCACTCCCCTGTTTGTCTTCCTTGAAAGTAACGATAATAGACAACGTGTTTAAACGTGCCGTTGGAAATAACAACGTTCCAGTGGCAACGAAGAAGATCGACGCGACAGTGTTAACTCAATTTCAGAATTCAATTAAGCCGCTTTCCTGTCTCGCCGAGGCCGCTATTATATTTCTTTTCCGACACGTTTCTGGCAGCTACTGGAACACGGGCCGACCCGATAAAACGCAAATGGTTTAGCGGGCCGAAACGACGCGACGCCGCCTGTCGTACCCCGTAACCCGGCACGGCGCTCTGCAATGGATTTAAAAAATAATGCTCAGAAACGGCCGGGCCTCCGCCGGATATACCGTTTGTTTTCCACAGTGGAGTATCCAGGGACGCTGCAGCCGACGGTTGAAGGAGATATAAAGATCTCTGCAGCATAGAATTCGCGATTTTCTTCCGCGCAGATGGTACGAAATGATTCTTTTCACTCCGCATTATATACTGCAGCCACTCCACGCTTTCCTTGCGCGCCTTGAAAAACGTAGACAGAACATATTTCGTTGTCGAACCGCGAGCCCCGTATAACCTCTCCGCGCCACTTCTCTTGGCAATTCTATGCCTGTCCGAATTATTATCGAAAACGATCGTCCTCAGAAGATTTCCAACGCTGATATCAGTTCCATCGATGCGTTATCGCTGAAGTCGTTACGCTGGACGGGCAGCTTAAATTTGATCCTATCAACGTTTAACCCCCCAAGGCTGTGGTGTCTCCTTCGGACCACAAACATCATCCTCTAGTCGATGGGGAAGCTCGGCGAGTGTGTTTCCTCGTTGCCCCTCGCCCGGCTATAACTTTTATTGCTGCACGATCAAGCAGGGACCTGCGTTAGCCAGCGAACCTCGGGTTTAACCCTCTCGGAACTTGGGAACCCACCACCAGAGGACACGCGAGATCAAAGGGAAGAACGTCGGATGGGCTAAGGGGTTGAAGAATCTCTCTGGCGTAGTTGAAAAGGGCAATCGAAGTTACGGACCTAGATACGAGCAACTTTGCGAAAGATCAATTGCAGAATTCAGTTGGTTGTTTATGAGACAACAGAGTTCTCTGAAACGTTGAAGGACTTTGCATAAGGTCCGACCCGATAATCCAGGTTTCCATCTAGGCGCATTTACGGGGAGACTCCCGTGGACGAGCAATCTACTTCCATTTCCTGCTTGGACATGCCCGGCTCCCTGGAGATCCGTGTTCGAAAGTGAATGCCCTCTTCGCCCTTCCTCCAGCCGCTTAGTTAGCCGGAGAGCTGCGGAGGGTGCTCGCAATTTCGTCTCTCGGCCCCTGAAAGGCCACCAACCCCTTCCGGATGGTCCAATGGTCGGACGAGAGTCTGACCACCGTACTAATGCCCGGGGATTTTGAAATGCGATACGAGGAAATCGGCGCACCACTAATACCTTATGCTTCTCGCTTACAAAGCATAGAATTGGTTGGGAAATGCAGTGATACAACCGAATGGACTAGTGCCACCTCAATTCTGCCCTTCTCCTCGCGCGGATAGAAGTCCCTGGGCGACGAATAAATATCCGTGATAATCGAATTATTCTCCACTTTCACCAAGATGATCGGTGTCGAGCAATTTCCGCCAGATTGCGCGTCAAAGGCACAGCGTGGGCCTCAATGTGCTTTTTTAATTTTCTTCGTAGAGCTATCAATATCCTCGGTCTTTCATAAAGCCTCGGAGAAATTGCAGCGTTACCAACTGGTGCACACATAGACAGAAATAAGAAGAGATATACAAATGCTGGCTCGTTTATCGCGCACTGGCCGTAATCTCCCGTGAGATAAACCGGCACCGCGATCTTGTCTATGTAGAAGCACACGGGTACGAATAGAGAGACCGTAGCTAGTGGTGTCAGGACCTCGAGGGACAATGGTCCGCGCGATAAATTAACAAATGAATTAAAAGCACCTGGATGGAGGCTGAACAATTGTGGTTTTGGCCGCATTCGTTGGTCACGTACGATGCAACGGGCTACGTGCAGCTTGTTTCTTCTTTTATCAATTAACTCCCCACGAGTTTACATCTTGTTCATGGAGGTAACGAAGGGAGATGCGAGGAGAGGGGTACACACGAGTCCAGGCAACTTAGCACACAGTTATCTGTGAGAGAATTATCTGATACGCTGCTCTTTAGTCTCTTGGAAAGTGTTCTTTACGGCGAAACTAGGTACCATGTAGAGGCAATGTTTCGGAATTAACGTTTTCCCCAATCTTCACCAGTTTAATGGAAGTATGAGCCTGTCAGGGGTTATCGCGATTAAATCAGTAGAAAGTTGAAATCACTTTGTACATGTTTATCTTTTCGGGGGCGAGCTAGTAAATTCATGAAACCACCTCGACTTTGCTCCCTAGTGCTTGAAATCGATTTGAAAATTCAGAACGAATCGTGGGCAAAACAACGCGAACGTAATTGCCGTTACGATTCGGCGGACAGAGGCGCTCGAAGCGAATTAGCAAATTAATTAAAACCACTTGGCCGGGAATCCAAACAATCCTTGCTCGGGCGCTGGTTTTTCGGCTACGCAGCCAGCTCACATCCAGCTCCGCCATCCCCCGTCCCATCAGCCAGCTCCTCCGCGACCCCACCGCCTGCAACCCCTTTTCTCCGCGCCAAGGTGGAGGCAGATGCACTAAATAGCCCGCAGGGAAACCGAAACGCTCGCCTCCGTCGCCATGAATGTAGCTCGAGGGTGCATTTTATGGGGCAACGTTCAGCCACCCGTCGACCTTTCCCCTGGAAGTTGACCTGGAACCTGCTCTCCTCCTCGGATCAATCATCTCGAGTCTCGTTTAGGAGCAGCAGATCGAGGCTCACGACCGATCCCCATTCTTGGGGCACCAAGGGCTCTTGGATCATGTTGACGCGATGTCGCGATGATGTTCTTCAACAGTCCAGTCTGCTACACGAGGGCGAGAAGCATGCAGACTGCAGAGGCTCATACTTTCGCGGAATTTTTCTTCGTAACGGACGATACGCTCTTCCGCGGACAATTAAACAATTCTTAATTATTCGATGGAGATAGCACGGTTACCGGTGGTTGCTTCCCGCGCTTATCTGCGGAACTGGGTAATGCACGATGGCCATTTTTAACGGTTAACGAGATCTTCTTGGGTCGTGTCTTGGAAAAGAAAAGAACGAAGGAAAAGAAGGAGCAGAGGAAGGCGCAAAATATTGTTTCGCGGACAGCGCGCTGTTGTCGTCGCGTTCGCGATAGTAAAAAACATGATAAGACGGGAGAACTCTGTTATCTCGGCTGGTACTCTCCACCCTTAGTGCCCTGTAACGCCATGTATTTGCGACGTTTAAACAATCTCTAGTTCCGTGGAAATTTCTTCGCGTTGGTCGGAATGAATGAAACGCCCGATAATAAAAAATAAATTAAGGCACGAGCCTGCGCGGGGCTCGGGAAACTACTGAAACTTACGGCGGATGGTGGAACGCGAACGGACTTGGAGCGCTGTTGAAGTTTTCGGGGGCGTTAAATCGGGAGAAGGCCGAAATCGCGCCAACAGAGGGATGGCCGACAAGCACGGGGGCGCGGCATATAATTTATGCGATCATAGATGTAATCGCATTTGAATATTCACAACTATGCGCGTCGCCGGAGCTGGTAACTTTATAATTACCAAGTAAATTACCTTTCCTCCGCGCTTTCCGCCCCTTCTTCCTCCTTCTGCCGCCGCGGGTCTTTCCACCCCTTCCGCCTGGCCGCCCCCACGTACGGGAACGACCGACCACCCACCGAAAGGGCTGTCCAGAGGGTGGAGGGAATTTATTGAAAATTAAGTCTGATTTTATCGCGCGGAAACTTTCCAATTTTCTACGGTTACTTTCGCGTTCTATTTCGACCGGTCGGCGAAGAATTTGCGACGGCAGCCTGCTAGACGTGGGCGCTTAATAAACGTCACCCCGTGATTATGCCCTCTGGAAAGCCAGACCCGAGATCTTTCGAGGAAAGACGAGTTAAACGGCTGATTGAGGTCTTTGAAACGCTGCACGGTCTGGGAAATCAACGTGACAGCAACTGTTTGATATCTGAGGTCTTAGATATATTCAGATTCGCCTGATAAATACTGTGTTCAAGACACAGAAGATACCGTTGTAATTTGACAAAAAATTTTCTGTCTACCTCAGCTATTCGAGAACGATAATTTCTCTATCAAATTCGTAGCTGGAAGGGGTGAAAGTCGATTTCATTCTTCGTGTGTGAAAGTTTCGACCGCATCGAGCACATCGGGGGTGGTTGGGAACTGAACATGATGTACGGGGCAGAGGGAGGAGCGGAGGTACACAAAATACCGTAGTCCCTTAATGGAATACAAACTTCCTCTAACTATTGTAACGGAATTATCTGAAAACTGTCGGACGGAGGGCCGGACCACGTTAACACGAAAGTAATGCACGTTTCAGTGCATTATGCGTTTTACCAGGTGCCATAAACGATTGCTTCGAGGCGAAATTGTTGGAACTTGTTCAGTGCAATGGGAGTCTCATTCGAAAATGTACGCGGTCCTCAAAGGGCCTTCGCATTCGGAGAGACGATGGAATTTATAGCGAACCAATCGCTGAACATTCCTCATTAACGTGTACCTTCATTATTTAATTGTGTCAACTGGAATCATTGATGTAAGCATGGCAGAACCAAATAGCGGTGTTTCTTTTAGCGAAATTCATCTGATTAAATGGTGAAGGAAAATATGAGCAGAAGTTGTGGAAATGTTATTGTTTCCTCCACTTCTTGTTATTAGTAATAACTGAGCTGCACATAAAAGCAATCGTGGAATACCTTGCTCCCCTGACATCGTTTATATATTTATCTCGAGAAGTTTGCGGAGGTCAGAGTAATTGCACAAAGAAGATTGTTTCAAAGAATCTAACGACATAAATGTTATATTTACCATGCAATGCTTGCAAATAGAAAGAAAGGCGGTCCCCGAAATGATTAATTGGCATAAGAACGTGGATGGGAAGCACCAGTTACATCCTGATTTCGTTTCCCTTAAGGGGAAGCCCACGTAAATAGGGGTGGCAAGAATTTATCTCGAATTCGATGTGAGCGGAAGCAAAAGGAGTCGGTTTTATCGGTAGATATGCCCCGTCTCCTTTCCCTACGAACTTTACGACGCTTGCTCGCACTCTGTTTCTGCTTCTATCGGCCACCCTTCGGTGTGTCTTCGCGTGTATATCTACCCGGAGACAGGCAGTAAAGGAGGCTGAATTTATTTATAAGTACAGCCCCCCGGAGGCCGACAAAGTGAAGCCGTTCAGGACGTAGAACTATAAAATCCTCTTTATCTGTCCGCATTCCTCGCCCATCAATTACACTCTGATTTTTATGCCAGCGCGTGAGAATTGAAACACATGTCCCTGAGAGATTTGCACGAATGCTCGTTTTGCAGCGAAAAGAAATGCATCCCGCGCCTGGAGACTATGCGGACTTCCAGTTTACTCGCAAAGCGAAAAGTCAATAATTTCGGAACCCGTCGGACGTGTACTTAATCGACGTAGTCAAGGAATTGCACGTGCATGCTGTTAACAGAATTATCCTGAAGGATTTGCCTAGGGTTCTGCGTATTGTAGGGGGAGGATTCGGTGTTGTGGGCATCTCGGGGTTGAAATAGTAGCGCGCAATACACGAGTGCAACTGCATATTAATGTAAAATCCGTACGGGGCATACACACGGAGAAACGTGTGTGCAGGTCCGGGTACAGTGTGTCGAAGGCAGTTAAATGTATAAACGGTTATACACCGTAATTGCTGAGTTGCTGTCCCACGAGAACGGAAGGAAACGGAACGAGACGTGGATGTTAATTAGCCGACGACGGCTGAGGGTAAACGAATCGCGTGTCGGGGTGGAAAGAGCCCCCGAAAACGCCGCGACAGGGCAGCGTTAAAGTGGAATCCTCTGTGAGGAATTATTGAAAATCTGATGAAAGTAACTTCGTGCAAACTTCACACCTACCCTTGGATTTTCACCGCTTTCTTTCAGAAGGAATTTCCACTCTCTATAGTGGTCTATCAGTTTTTCAGTTTCTGATTTTTAATAAATTATGGGGGCGAAATATCATTAAACCGGTTAGTATATTTCAGGGTTGACTAACTGGCGACTCACGAGTTGCCGGGGGCTCCTCCGCCTTGCGGCCACGCTGAACGCAGTCGAATTCGTCCGTGCCTACACAGACATAAATACATTCGATTGCTACGGCTGGCCACGGCCATACGTTTACATATATGTAATTATAATTAATACGACAATACGAACTGATATATACTTATTTTTACTCGTCTCTGTGAATGTGAACGTAAAAATTGGTGGATTTGGGTTTAAAAATTTCATCAATATTTGGTTCTACATACAGATGCGAAAGTGCGTTTAATAAAATAATAATTTTTACGTTCACATTCACAGAGATGTGTAAAAGTAAGTATATATCAGTTCGTATTGTCGTATTAATTATAATTACATATATGTAAACGTATGGCCGTGGCCGGCCGTAGCAATCGAATGTATTTATGTCTGTGTAGGCACGGACGAATTCGTGAGTCGCCAGTTAGTCAACCTTGGTATATTTGATAGGGCATACATTTGGCTATTTGATTAAATTATTAATGTTGACTCAATGTGACAACAATTAACGTATTTTAATGTTTTTCTAACACCTTCCATGCTGCTCAACCAGCCCCATGATCGGGGATGGTTGACTTACAGTATGGCGTAGGTTGACTATAGGTGCAATCAGTTAAGAAAATGTTATTTGTAACTTATCTCAGTGGTAATAAAATAATACAATGTCACCAGAGTGGTTTCATTATAAAATTATTTCATTATTAATTTCTTTCTTTCATATTTTAATAATAATTTTTTAAAAAAAATGCAGAAAATTTTTTCAACTTAAACATTAATTAGGGTAAACGCACCAGTAAATGAACAGTTAAGGCTAATGAATGAACACTATTATAAAATTATGTTTGCAGCGCGAATGATTCCACGCGCTGTAAAAATTGTTTGGATATGAAGCAAGAAATGAAAAGATGTCTCTAATTAATTAGTTGCTTACTTTGATAACTTATTTTACTCATTTTAATAAAAAATGTTCATTCACTGGTACGTGTTCATTTACTGGTACATTCACCCTATAATGTATTTATTAACATAGTGAAATTTAAACAAAAAATAACCATCGCTTTATGAATAACAAAATAACAATTTAAACCTTATTAATTTTATTAGTCAACCAGCCCCGACCGATCATTTCGACTTCAATAATCTATGTAACTTTCAATTATTTATGTATAAGCAAAAATACTATGTCAATAGATCGTCTAATAAACAAACTTTAAAATAGTCCCATAACATTTATTCTATTGTAACTATATAGAGCGTGAAAAAATAAAATCTTTAAGAAGAAATATTTACTTACTTAGAAAATTTTTAGACAAACGCTGATAACTGCAGTTATGAAACGTGCGATCGCGGGGTCGGACATAAATGCATGGCATAGTAGAAGTGACTTCTGCAGTGAATGTTTCCGCAGTAGAGCATATGTCGATGCAAAGTTATTAACAATTAGTCAACCTCCCCTTGAGGCAACCAGTCCCGGTCTCCCCTACAGACTCTTTCGACTTTTTTGCTTACATTTAGTTACATTTGTTGCGTTTGCTAACGCAGCTAAGCTAACTCCTTCTTCCTACGAGAGATTTATTTAAGAAGCCATCTTTAGAATCGAATTTGTTTCTAGCGGCCCCCCGTATAAAGTTTCGAACGTTTTCGGAGACATTTACGACAATTCATGAATCGTCGATTGCTTGGTGGTAGAAAGTTCGATCGGCGATAAAGGGGTTCCAGAATGTTTGTCGATAGTATTTGCCGGTGGAACATTTCAATCCATTGCCGCACCCCCGCTCCTTGGCATTTGGCAAAATAGAGGAATTATTCCGAGCCATTTCTCGTAAAATTGACTCGCTGTCGCTGAAATTGAGATGCGAAATAATAGCGGTGAGTGGATGCTTTGTGTTATATCCTCTCGAAATTTCTCGACGTAGGTAATCTAAATGCTTCACCGAGCAAACATAGGGAAAATTAAACGCTGTTTATCCTGAGCATGGACTCGAATGCCTGTATTGTTCAGGTAATGCGCAGATACTCACAAAAATATGGAATTACGCTGTCCCGAATTCTAGAATATTAATGAGCCATTACAAAGCCCTCTAGCTTGCAATCCAAATAGAAGTAAATTATATTACTAACAACAATGAATGATTATTGGTTGCAGAATTACGGTTGGGGGGGCGGCAAAATTCTCTCAACCAGAGTCACCTCTGGCTCTACATTACCCTCGGACCGACACAGTAACTCAAAATATCCCATGACACTTCTCGTTATATCCAAAAGAATGATTCACGTCAAGTCTAAAAGGATGAACGGGGGGGGGGGCATCAATCTTCATAGCTATCGTACCTAGTTTACATTATCACCGTGCACGATCTTCCCCCAACTGCGAGCAGCAAGCACGGTGGGGAGAAGGTGAACCCCTCTACAGGAGAAAAGGAGTATCAGAACTAATTGTCACACACGCTGTTCGATCACTTGTCACTCGGGGTCCAATAGTCACCGAGGGAGCACAAGCGTGTCCGAGAAATCGAATCGAACCAGATCGTCCCGTTTTCCTGTACGAAAGAGGAGTTACCAGAACCTGACGCTCTTCCTCCTTGGAATTCAGAGGACTGAATATGTCCAGGTACGTGACACTAGTCTAGTCTAGATCTTCCTTACACGCGCGTGAAGTACACCCCCCGTTACAGGTCAATTACACACGGATATTTTGTTACAGTGGGCAATTCTGGATCGTCGCGTGCTGGTTCATTGCGACTAACTTTACAACAAGCATTGCGGGACACCATGGTGAAGAGTGGGTGGTCAGACTCGAGGGTGGGTCTCGAGTTGCATCCCTGTTGGCGTTACAATCAGGGTACAGGCATCTCGGGCCAGTGAGTACTTGTCGTTTCCTTTACACTTGACTACATCGAATTCAGGAGCACGTTGCCTGCAAGTCCACTCAATATATATTTGCTGGGTGTTTATGCGCTTTCGTCTACGTTCACGTGTAAGTGCGAGAATTAAGGTTTTAATTTTTAAGAGAGCACAGGACAACAGCGGGAAGGGTTAATATTTGAACGCGTGGGGCGTGAAGCGCAGCGAAAAAAGCCGTGGTCGTCGTTCCGTGGAATGTTCGCCGGTAATCCAGAGAATAAGTCTGTCAACGTTACGTACAGCAGCCGCGAACGCGGGGACTACGGAGATGCAATTAAAACTTGAACAACTGCTTAATAACTTATTGTTAGCCACTTGTGCTACGCCCAATTCTAGTTTAACTCCAGCCAGGGCATCCCGGCCATTGTGACTTAACTTTCGTGTTTATCTCAGACAGAAGTAGAGGCGAACGAACCAAGTTCTCTTCGTCGGCCGGGGGGGGGGGGGGGGAAGAAAGGAAATTTATCGCCGCGAAAGCAAAATTATTTCTACACGAGACGGAAACTATCGAAGGAAACACAAGCCACAGAATGCTACGCGCAGCTTTAAGCTTTATAAAGTACGCGTCAAAGCTCCGACAAATACGAGAATTCTCTTGTCCCGTTGAAATTTGAAAAGAGTGCCTGAACTGCGACAGAAAGTGCGGATAGGAGCGCCGCGGGATATCAAGTGGAACTAATTAATATTTTAATAAGATACTTTGATGTGTCCAGATGCGATGTACAGCGAGGCATTCCCATGTCTGATAATCCCCAGCGAGCCATTCTAATCTCAAGTGTTCGTTAAACATGGCGCGAAACGCGTCCGGTCGATTTCACGCGTGACGCAAACGCGAGCCGTCAAGAGAATCGAAGCGAGCCGCGTGGGGCTGTTGCCGTGGAATACCGTGAATCCCGGTTCTTATGGGGGCAGAAACCGGGTAGGGGGTTCGCGATGAAAAATCGACCGGTTCGCTGGAAAAACAATCGCGAGGATTACAGCGGAGTCACGAATCGCAGTTTGCGTAAGCGCGTGTTGCATATTTTCCGCGGTAAAATAAGACTGGCCATCCCGACAACGAGAAACGAGATTCAGAAAAAATAATCTCGACACTTTATCCGTTGTGTTTCTTGCTCGGCCGGCACGCGCCCGTGCCGCGTAATTGTTGCTGGAAATTCGCAAGAGCAATTGGAATAGCTTGGGTAAATATTTCATGGAAATATTTCATCGCCGATGGTCCTCTCGACTTCCTTGCTTTTCCGACGAGATACGAAAGTTCTCTGGCGCGGCTTCTCGAACCTTTTATCGATATATAATATTTGAGCGTAATACGGGCTCGGTAAAATCGTTTTCCGTCGCAGGGGAGCGTTCCCTTAAGGTAAGCTAAATCGTCGAAGATGGGGATAATTGAGGGAGGAGCAGGCGAAGTGGATCTGAAAGACAATTTGCGCCCGATAATCCAAGATATCCTCGACGATTAAAAAGACAGCACTGGTTTCAACGTTCGTGGAATACGAATTCGTTTGGAGGCCAGATTCGCGGGGATCGGACAACAGAGGGAAGCAAAGAGATTGCCTAAAACATCATCGTGGATGCGAGGGAAAGGAGACAAGGCACGCGGGGCGGATATCTTTGGTCTGTCGGGCGGGCGTTTCCTCTCGCGCGACTTGATCTCAAGGCGGAACTCGTTTTGCAAAGTGCACGAGCCAAGAGAGATCTAGCCGATGTCTGAGGCGAGTTTCGGGGTGGGAACGGAGGGAGAGAATGGCTGAAACGAGCGATCAAATGGTTCGTGAGGCTTGCTTACGGAGATAATCTCTTTGCAGCGATCCGTGCGCCCGGTGGAAGCGATTTCGCCGCACTTTTTCAACGCTTCCAGGTACATTCGTGTCTCGTTGGATCCCGAAACCTTGAAATACGTTTACGTTTTTCGCGCAGATTTACCGGCAGGGGAATGGGGAAGGGGCTTGACGGTGGAAAAAAAATGTGCGGGATCCGCGTTCAAAGGCACGAGAAGCTGGGAAAGTTCCCCCGGCCGACGGAACCCCCTTTAGGCGCGCGTTCGGCCGGAGCCACAAAGCGGAAGCTTCTCCCGGGGAAATTGAGACGCGTCCCTGATCTTCGAATAACGATGAATTCTTACACTCGCCCCCACCTTTCCTACTGACGGTGGAAGGGCCGGATGTGTCGACGCGTGTCACCGAGAGGGTGACACGCTATAGAATTGCCCGCCCGCGGGCGGGGGAGCGGGGAGCGTGGTGAAACTCGAAGAATCGAATTCTATCAGCTTCTTTACGAGAGCCAAGCAATTGCGCAACGAGATTGGAAGTGACGATTTCCAGGGGAATTGTACGATTCTCGATACTCGGCTAAGGAGTTGGTTGACAAGCATATTTCCTACCGTCAACGAGATCCTCGGGATCTAACGGGACGAAGACAGAGATCGCGATTACCGTAATCGCTGCGGTGCGTGGAGAAGTGACGCGTGTTTTCTGAACACGAGGCAGCGTAATAGGAACGGACGGCGCTGCGCGGCGCGGCATAATTACGCTAACAGAGTGGCCCTCCTTTTTCCACCGCTTTACCTGGCTGCCCCCGAACGTCGAGCACCGTACTTGTGCGCCCGCGGACTGCATTTCCCTGCAGCTGCAGCCACGGATGCCGACTGACGCAGTTGCAGCTGCACAGGCAGCCTCGCGGCCCACCGCAATCCGCGCTAAGCGCGATTCTCCCAGCCTCGCTCGCTCGTATATTTCCCGGTCACGTCGTGTAATTATTTCGTATAATTAAGCTCGCGTGGTCGGCCTCGAAGGGCGAAACGACGGAACGCCTACCCGCCTCTGGAAAAACGCCACGAGCCGTTTTACCGCTCCGCGGGCCTGGAAGGCTAGCTATCAACCGCCGATAAATCTGGGCGAATCGAAAAAAATGACCCGCTTCATTTTTCCACTGTCGCAGGATTGAGAAATTTTCGTGTACGTTGAATTTAATGTTTCGCGATCCCTGGGAGAAATTGGGGAAGCTCTATTGGAACGTTTGTACACGAGTCTCGAGAGATCCATTCGATATTGGATAACTCCGACTAAAGTTGGATTGTTCCTAAACTGATCGAGAATAGTTTGGGCCGAGGAGTTGTTAAATTTGTGCGATGTATGGCTTAATTGAAATCCGAAACTAGCTATCGATTTTCCGTGGATTGTTTCTTTGCGACGTGATTCTTGCGAGTGATTCAAGGCGGCATCCATGTATGTGGCCACGATTTGGCAAAGGAGCGGAAGCTCCAGCGACCGACCAGCCGTAAATTATGGCAAATACGCTCCGCGAATTGAAACGGGGACAAGTTGGAGGGATAACTCGATCCGGAAACATTTTCCAAATAGCTCCTTAGTTACCCTGCCAAATCGTGTACGCAATTATACGACCTCTCCTCTTCAGGAGAAACAGAATGTCGGTTTACGAAACAAGTACCTACCTATCGCTCTGTTAGCGAGAATGCACGACACTTTTGACAAGCGATTCCCGCGTTCCGTGCAATCCGACGTTTACTTAACCGTATGGGGCGGTAAGCAGCGAAAGCTGATAAGGAACCTGATTATACGGAGCGAATCTGCTGAACGTCTGGATTGCTCGAGTTTATCATACATCTTGAGCCTGGCCCTATATTATAAAGGCACGAGATTGCTCAATCAAGCATGCCCCCAGGCAAATTGAAATCCAGTTATCGGGAACCTGTTACGAAACTGTTGGAATGAATTTCCTAACATTAATTTCCTGAACGTAGAGGGCGATCCCTTCTTTATTATTCACGTATAGTAAAACGACATAAAATCGTAGGAAGAAGGAAATTTCCCAGAGAATTCTACGAATAATTAATCTTTTCGTGAACGTTCGATGTGTTTTGCCTCATTACGATGATTCTATTTGAGGTGTCACTGTCAAATTACTAGGTGATATACTTAGACCGTGGCACTTTTAACGTCTTCTGATCGAACGGCAGCCATTAACGACGTACGTTCGTAAATGATCGAGGCCGATGCGGATGTCAGCCGATTCAGCTTTAGCTTTTGGCGATAATTGAAATAAATGACGTGGCGCCCTGCTGAACGCCATAATGAACTTGCCCGTTACCTAGGGTTGACAGATGTCACAGCGACCTGCTGCTCGCCTTCGTTAGCTGCCTTTACCCTCGGAAACCTTTAATCTCGGCCCAAATGGACCAGACTCCGATATTCGATCTCTGATCTCTGACCTCTGATCTTCAGAGAACTTCCAGCCCGATATAAACCTCCACTTGACTGTGGCACATTGATGGAACACACCCCTGTCAAATATCGTATTACGGTCGGATGGGGTTGTAAAAATTTGCGTGTCTTTGGAAGAATCGAAGAAATGGAAAGGAGAAGCAGTGTTGCTATGCGAGCAAGCTTTCGGTGTCAATTTCTTGCCAAGCTCGCAGCTTCGGTAAATCGATGCGTGACGACGATATTATTGACTCGCGGTGAGCACGAATTTCCTGAACGATATCGCCGCGAAATTAGGTACCAGTTTACGCGCACACTTATGAGTAGCGCCGCGTGTCAGCCACATAATTCCGGCGCATAACATAATCGATACGGTACTAATAGGTTCAAGAGTTAAGTGAGACCGAGTGCATGAAACTAGTCGGCCCTCTCTTTGAGCAAATTCACGTGACGCTAGTTACGACGTTGATTTCAATTAAAACTTTGACTTTGACGCCCGTGCTTGACGTGGCATACTTCCAAAGATTGCCTTGGCTGATTCAGTTTTCGGCGCATTGTACGATCTGCCTATAGTGCCTACACAAACAGGCGAAACATTCCACATACCGTTCGCAACAATTCTCCTACGTAATAAATTATTTTGGCAACAGCTGTAAGTCGGGGGCTATCAGCGCGGGGGAATCTACCATGCAGCAGAATTTCTGTCACGCTGGACTGTGCAGGGAATTCCAGAAATTTCTATGAAATTTCTGGTGGATCGTGTCGTTAAGCTCTGCAGGACAATAATCGCTTGCGTTTTGCTGAAGACCATTGCGGTTACCTGGTGAAAATGTTTCAGAGAGGAGCAGATCTGGTTGCTAGCTTGGCTCTCGAGATTACGCGCTGCCTGCCACTTGCGGGCTACGAATTCAATTACATATATTAAATTCGGCACAGGGTGAAAGTTCGGGGCTGCAAAGGGTCGCGGATTTCTCACGCGGATCCCGGAACAAGCAGACCTCGCAACTCGGCCGACATCCCTCGTACAGCCATATGTAAGCGCGAACGTCTAAAGCGATGATGATACCGTAAACTCTGTAGCGGGATGCTCATGCAGACTCGCAGAGGAAAACAATCTTCCGGATGGAAACGAATCCGCGAACGTGCGCCAGCAAATAACGCCTGGGTGTTTCGCGGATTCGCGAGCGAGATCTCGTAAAAATTGGAATTGGATGTACGAAGTTGTCGGGTTGGGATGGGAAGGGGACTGTGAACTAGAAACACGGCACGATAAAAGCTCGCGCCGATGCCGTGGCTCCGTAATTTCATGTTTGAAGGATAATTTCGAGGACTTGGTGTTTGTCGCGGGAAAAGTTGTACGAATATCGAGGCGGGGTACAGTTCTTCTTCGTTGCTCCCTAAATTCGGATTTCGAACACGGTCGAACGGATTCAGAAAAAGATGAAGGAGGATGAATGTGACGCGATAAGTAAGAGCAAAACAGTTCCCGTTGTCAGACAGCGATAGCGGAATCAGGGATCTATGGGGAAGGTGTGGCCCTGGCTCGAACACGGCGCGGCGGAAGGCTTCTCTGTTCCGCACGGGATGGAGACGTTAGGGTTTTCATTGGAACCTGACGAAGCCTGCGGGAGCTTACTGCCATGGGATTACCAGAGACAGTTGGAAATCCGATCAAAACAAATGGACTGCGAAAATACTCCCTCCTCCCGTTTCTCCACCGCGTCTAGAATCAGTCGTTTGCCCGAACACTGTTACAAACCGACCTGGATGGCCTCAGTCTCTGAGACTTTCGCGGGAGTGACGATCGAACGCAATTCAACCGGGCTGATAAGACGAATCGTTGATCGCGAAGTAATGAGCGGCTCTGATTTCTCGCACCCTCTATCCTCCGCTTGGTGCTCACGTACACCACCATTTTCGAGGGGGTTAACAAACAGGGGAGAGACGCGCAGAGCTCGTCTCGAGGGTAGTTTTGGACAGCGTGGAACGCCGATTGCCACGGATTCGGAGGGGGAATGGAGCCATTATCACGTAACAGACGGATTCGAGTTTCAAGTGTTCCCACGTGGAATTTAAGGCAAGCTCTGTCGAACGTGTCCCGTTCGAAAGCCGTTCCTCGCGGCGGAAGTGTTCGCTTTGATGAGAAATTAAACGGGGAGGGTGCTCTTCGTGGCCGGAAAGAAGCGCCAAGAGGCAAATGTCTTGGATTAAATAGAGATCAGGGGACAGAAGAGTGATCAGCTTGCTTGATCACCAAAGTCACAAGTAGAGAAACATATTCCGCAGAAAAATAGACAGTCCTCGTTGTCGTGCCTTGCGCGCCAGCCACGTCCAGCGTGGCTGCAACAATGTCGAGCCCATAAATCTTGTTACGCGCTGGCGAAATTATTTGTCGAACCGAGTGTCGTGGATGTAAATTGCGCTTTCGACTTCCTGCGTGCCGGAAACCGTGATAACATCGATAGCACCGGTCGCGGCCTATAAAAATCGGTGGCTGCTTGCGCGATCACGTGCACGTCCATCGATCGTTTATCCGTGCATCGAAATTGAATAAAAAAATTCGCAAACAGACAAACAAGGAAACAGCGAAAAAGGTGAAAAAAGTGGAAAAAATCTCCCCCAAAAAAGTGTCACGGATCCGCGCGTGGAGGGGATATTCAACCGTTTATCGTTCGGTTGGACGGCGCGCCTATCGGATTCATTCTCTCTGGCTGCATACATTGCAAATATAATGGATACCGGATTATAGGGTTTTTGTTTCGCGAGCGAACCCGTGGAAGGGGGGGCACGAGGCGGGTGTGGGACGGCAGATGCGGGATTATTGTTTCATAACGGGTGCCACGGATTTCTCCAGCCTTTGTTTTTCGTGCTGATGTGATTCGATGAAAATTGGGGTCACTCTTGAGCCTATCGCGTGACCACGCGATATCCCGTAATATCGCGCGACATTCTGATCATCGCGGCCAGCCTGCGCGCTTTTCGACAATTAATTCGGCCGCGAATTCGGCTCGGATATTATCGCGTCCGCACGAATGCGAATCGCATTAAAATGCTCTCAACTGTTGATTAATATAGAAAGCTACCGGCTGGTCCGACGGCTATTCGTGGTCACAAAATCGATTGTGAAAGTAACGATCAAGGATACACCCGCGAATTATATGATGGAACCAAATGGACCGCGCAGATCGATCGGCTATCAAGCGCGAGTGGCCAGAAAATCCGCGTTTCAAGGAGGTGGTTCGATATAAAAGAGACGAACCAGTCGTTACGAAAATATCGTGGCTTCCTCCATGAGTGGCTCTGGCCAGGTGGTGTTCTCTCCCATGGAAGAGGGGCGACACATGTGGATGCCATACAAAAACGCCGCTGCCACGTGACGCCGGATAATAATAACGTTACGATACCCCCCTTTAGACGTTCGATGGTCCCCCAAATGCCCCACCGCTTGCGTTTCTCTCTGTCCTTTTCCTGCTCTCTCTGTCTGCCAACGTTAAAAGACCAACTGTCTCCTCGTGCTCTCCTGGTCGAAGCGTCCCTTTCGATCGCTCGAAGGGCTGAAACGTCGCGACGTGGTAGCTCACCCCGACGCTCGAGCTGGTGGGGTGTTCGATATAAGGACACAGAGCAACCCCTCGTCGATCCACGGTAAAAATTGTCAAACTTCGTCTGCATTCTATAGGGAATATCTACATGGCAGATTTCCCGGATTTTTACATTCTTTTGAGAGAATTTTTGATAGCCATTCTCGTGAAAATCCATTCCATGGGCACGCTGCACATGTCACGCAATTGTTAAACTGGCAACGTGAAAAATTGCAACGTAAACATATAGACATCGCTTTAATTTACATTTCCATCAGTCAATATTTGCGTCACGCTATTGTACCTGTCATTGTTGTTCTAGACAGGGTTGCAAACATGCCCATTTACAAATTTTCCACGATAACGTGTCTCTTGATTTAGGTGCTGGGATTCAAGGACACGTACGTATGGATTAGGGGTGACAGCTCTGGCCACAAGAAAAGGGGTGGGCTTCGTTTAACGAAGGCTCTTAATTCCAGCGCCAAGGTAATCAATTTCATGCGTTTACAGTTCAGTTTGCTGGAAGGAAATTCGACGAATCCTTTTGAATTCTAATTGGCACGATTCATTTTGCGGGAAGATCATTTGGGCGGATCAGCAGAAGGTGATTGAACGACACAAACGTGATCAGCTATTGGCGAGCTTGGAATCGGAGAAACCCCTAATAAGGGAGAAAAGGCTTGAAGTGGATCGTTATAGCTTAAACGGCATAGAGGACGACAAAGATTGGCAGGAGTTTTGGTACCACGATCCTGAAGACACCAGGCTGATGTTCAACGATGATCTCTGGGGTCAGGAATGGTACCTGGTAATTAAGCTGTCCATTCGAAACATTGGCACCAAATTATATTGCATTTAGAAATAAAACTGGAGGTATGTTGCAAGGGAATGGTTACAGAGGAAGAGAGAAAGTAGGAGGGAAATCAATATGGGAAGAAATCAATATTTGAGGGAGTAGTTGATGGTAAAGCTGTGGATGCTTGGTCTAGTTATCTCATGATAAGATAAAGCTCCTTTATCAACTGTTGCAGCAAGACACTAGGTCGAACAAAGCTCTACCGAAGCTCGACTTGAACGTTTTACCCCTCTACCGACTGGGGGTAACTGGTCGGGGCGTGAAAATCGCCGTATTAGACGATGGCTTGGAACACACCCACGAGGATCTGCGGAACAACTACGTGAGTTCTAGGAAATTTTGCTTCGAGCTACCCTCTGCGCCCCACAGATGACGAGAGGCGTTACTTCAAATCGACACTTTCGATCCCTTGGATATATTTCACCCTATGATAACTACTGAAGTGCTTGTTTGCTTAGCAGCGCGTCGCTATATCAACTACTGATTATTTGTTAATCAATCTATTGATTTAGGATCCAGACATTAGCTACGACGTGAACGAGGGTGACAACGACCCCATGCCGCGATATGAAATATCAGGTACACGTTCCGCCATTCGACTAGCATTTGAATGCTTCGCTTCCTCCGCAGAAAGCGTTACTTTCCCATCCGTTGTTACAAATTATACCCCGCAGGGATGAACGGGCATGGCACGAGGTGCGCAGGGGAAATAGCGATGGAGGCAAACAACCGGAAATGCGGCGTTGGCGTTGCTTTCGAAGCTTCTATAGGGGGGATCAAGCTTCTCGACGGGCTGGTGAACGATCGCGTCGAGGGAGAGGCACTGGGATACAAATCGGAAATGGTAGATATTTACACGGCCTCCTGGGGACCTGCCGACGATGGGAAAAGTTTAGAAGCTCCCGGAAGACTGGCCACAGAGGCACTCGAGCGAGGCGTTACGATGGTCAGTATTTAGAAACTGCAGCACTCGTTCCTCCTTCTGAAATTTCACATGAAAGGAACGGTACCCCGAAGCGTTTACCCTCGCGCGATGCATATTTATAGCACGGGTGTATATCTACAGAGACTTTCTACGCCACTGTTTTATCAACTACATCGTATATGTTTCGAAAACTAATATTTACTCTCTCTCTCCCCCGCGATACGATAACGTTATCAATTTATTGATCGATCGTTTAGGGAAGGGGTGGCAGGGGAAGCATTTACGTGTGGGCTTCCGGCAACGGAGGCTCGAAATCAGACGATTGCGGATGCGATGGATACGTAGGAAGCATTTACACAATTGCGGTTGGTTCAGCTAGTCAAACCGGGCGATTCCCGTGGTACGGTGAAAGCTGTCCAGCAACGTTAGCAACAACGTACAGCAGCGGAGCGTATCACGATCAGATGATAGTAAATAGAAGTGAAGAAGTTAAAATGAATCGGGAGCTTGTCGAGCACCTGAGAGAATTTCAAATAATGTCTTTCCAGGCAACAACAGACCTGAAGAATACCTGCACCACCAGGCACACTGGCACTTCCGCATCTGCTCCATTAGCTGCTGGAATACTGGCACTAGCCTTGCAAGTAAAGTACGAGAGCTCGTTCAGTGATTACCTTTCCCCGAACCTCTGCCTCGAAACTCCCTTATCGCTAACTCAGTCTTATCGTACTCTTAACGCAGTTCATCGAATTCAAAGGAACGATCAAAGGATTTATCTGTATCACTTCGTCGGCGTTACTGGCATTAAACTTTATCACCGAGCTTTCAAGTAGTTTCGAAGTTTTCTTCGAGTACGTCCGAAGAATTGAATTTCCGGCTAAAGTAGAACATAAGAGCAGAAGGAGGAGTCGGGGATTGAAGTTTCTTGCCCTATGCGGCATATTGAAATGCGTGGTTACCCAAGGGAGGAAATGTTTTAAAGATGAATTGATCCCAGCCCCGGGGAGCATTATCATAAGACTTGATTAACTCATTCGACCCGTAAAATTGTAAAACTCAAAGGCAGAGCTGCTTCGTCGGCGTTGTTTCAAGTTATCCAGGGATGCACAGTTTGTCTTGGCTTTTCGCCTTGTGCTATGCTGTTTCCCAGTATCCAGACACGATTATGAAACATTTGAAGCGGGCCGAGGCTGCAGAGCAATGAAACAGGAAATGTTTCGTTGCAACGCGCCAGGCAACCTGAATAATCTAGCTGTTGTTCTTAAAGCAAGGACGTAACGTGGAGGGACGTGCAGCATCTCATCGTTTGGACCTCGGAGTACAGCCCCCTCAGGTGAGATTATGATTTGAATGCCGCATGAATGGTAAACTTAATATCTATATAAAGTTAACTAAGTTTCGGCTCCCTAAGCTGCTCGTTGAATCGAATTTCCGCCAGATAACCCTCCCATTTAAAACAGTTTTTGTTTCACCTTGATGTTACCATCCGTTCACGAGATATCTTCGTTTAAAGAGAAGCATAAATTTTAATGTCTCGAGACTCTTGCTCCCTCTGTCTGGGTTGCACACTCGGACTTCCCACTCGCACTGCCTCACTGACCTGCACCCACACGAGACAGTTGCGCTGGTCAGTGACAGACTGTTTTTGTTTACTAAACATTGACCTACTTACGCACTTCCTAGTGGAAAGTAGGTCACTGGGGTAATTTCACACGCTACATATACTTTAAAATCTTATATCTCCGGAACCACTTGTGTTATCAGCATGAAACAAACTGCGTTATCAAGGGCATACTTCCCCCTATCCTATAAGATTAGTGCACCACAAAAAATCACGTTTTTTCTAGGTGAATTATGCACTCAAAGTTAACGTTACATTAGTAAGCACGTACAAAAATTTTATCGATTTTGTGTAAGTGCGTGGAGTTAGATAGAAGTATATATTATTACCCTAACTCTGTTTCCACGGAAGCTTGTGTTTTAATTATAATTTATTTTACCTGAAAGCCACTCATCACCTCGGTGCACCCAGCATGTCGATCGTAGTTATAAACTGGAAAAGTTTTTCAGGAAAGTGCTATCGTTGGAAACAGGAGAAAGTTAAATTAACCCTGCGCCCCGCGATAGGGAGATATAGGTTGTCTATTGCACGTAAAAATGGATTAGCTCGCACTCTAGATGAAACTGTTTCATTTCACGTCGGACGTCCTTCTGTTCGCGCCAGCAAGCCCCATAATTGCGTCAACTTTCAGGGAGAATCCAGGTTGGTTCAGAAACTCCGCTGGATTTTGGTTCAACTCACGTTTCGGCTTCGGACTTATGAACGCGTACGCGTTAGTCGCGTCCAGCTCCAATTGGACAACCGTGCCGGAGAAAACCATTTGCCAAGTGGACGTCGACAGAACGTGAGTGAAAATCGCCACAAAATTTGATCGCGTTTAGTTAAACTACCAACTTCTCAGTTAACCTAAACGAGGGAGGATTTGATTAATGGAAAGTATGCACGAACTACGAGTTGCTGCTTGAGCGAATAATTTTACAAGCTCCCAGGATGCATATAGACCACGCGTTCGCTAATCGAGAATATTAACATGCTTCGCTTTATCGAAACAGGCTGCGTACAGATTCTGCACACGTAGATTTCATCCTCCGCGGTCCATTCAGATTACCATGTGCGAACGTGATTTCGCGCGCTATTTTCCACACCGAATTCTCAAACAATGGATATAGTTTTAAAGCGTTTCGACCTATATTCCACTTTTACGAAAGCCTCTGGACATTTCGAAAGCTTTCATCTTTTTGTAATCAAAGCCCAAGGGTGACCCTCCGCGTTGTCCTTGTTCCTTTAAAACGTGCAGTAAATCTCGGTGACTTTACATCGTTAAATTCAACATGTCGAGAAGAACCCTTCACTCATTCGTTACCGCACAGTGAAGAAGGCAAGTCGAAAAAGTAGAACGTCTCGAGAATTTTTCGTACGGTCCTCGCGCGTCAGTTGGCTGTTTCCTGAAAGGACACAGTAGCTTTCATCGTGCCACGCTTTTTCACTTTGAACCAGTCCCGTTTTTACGCTTGATAAGATGTACGAGTGTGCCTTCCAAGAAGAAACTCGGACGGATTTCTTGAGTAATTCATTATCGATCGGTTTCATTCGAGTAAATTGTTGGACCGTAGCGCTTCAGAGATACACTCTAATTCACAAACACATTTTCACTACCGAGGCACGATGTCGAGCAATATTTAAACTAGCAGAACCGACCGCTGACGTTGACAGTCGATATCCCAGATAGTTTCAACCAGCTCTATCGACAAGTTGTACGTGAAAACGGATGTCGCTTTAGGTTTATGCGTGCGCGTATGAGAAAGGATGTCTTCGGTTTAGAATTGACAAGAGGCTGGCTTCTGGAAGCACGAAGAAGCTACGATTTGAAGCGGGCAACGAATGTCAATCGGCGGGGAAGGAGATAACGTTTTTGGAACACGTGGAGATCGAGGTCAGCCTCGAGTACAGCCTTCGTGGTGCTCTTCAGATGCATCTCACTGCACCCTCAGGTATGCACTTCTGGTTTGCGACAGCCCAAATCTTTTGAACTTGCTCGTTGCCTGTAAACGCATCTCGAAACGAAAGCCGGGCGAAGAAATTACGTCGGAATTGTGGAATTTCTATTTGAATTCGATTGTTAGAACGCTTTACCGCAGATAATGTATTGTAAACTTCTTAACCGCAGGTATTTGTCGCGACTCGAAAAAGGATTTTATACTTCGAAGCACTGCATTGAAGGAAAATGCTTGAGCAAACGTCTTGAAAGTAACATTTTTACGGTGTACACAGATGCGACCGCACCGCGCGTTACCTCTCAAAATCGATTTCGTGTCGCCGACTGTTCTGAGGTAGTAGAACAGCAAGAACTTTGAATTTACGACCACGCACAGCCACATGGCTTTCGAAGTGCAGTTTAGCTCCGGGAAAATGAAAATAAAATGCATCTCGGGCGTATATACTTTTCTAACCCGTAACGTCCTTTCAATCTTTTTCCCCTGGAAATTTCAAAGCCGTTTCCACTGCGATGCCTGACTGGGAAACATCGACGGAGCTTGCACGTTTTAGAAACACGAAGGGATATCAGTAAAAGCATTCTTTGAAAGGAAATTTAACTTCCCTCGCGCTATGTGAATCGCAGGTGCTCTTAACTGCACTCTTGACTTGCACTTGTCTATCGATTATACGATTCCCTTCGATCCGATGCTGGTTCTTGAGGTAGATAGGATTAAAGGGAGCCCAGATGCGGTAGAAAACTGGAAAGAGTGCGAGCGATTTTATTGTGGCGACCTGAATCGGGCTAATTCGAAACCATGCAGGAGAGATTGGATGGACCATTGTGTTGGGACGTTTAATTCCGTACACGTTCGGGGATTCCTGTTATATTAATAGTCGATGTTGCGCGCATCGGTACACGGTGCATCGGGGAATATTTGAAAAACTCGGTGGAATGAAATTTCTGGCAACTAAAAACAATAGCTACACAATTTCCCGATTCCACTATGGAAGATGTTTTCTGTTTCATTGAAATATATTATATATCTTCCAGGGACTAGCGTGCAAATACTGAAGCCTAGAAAATTGGACGACTCAGCTGCTGGATTCCAGAAATGGAAATTTATGTCCGTGGCATCCTGGGGAGAAGATCCACGTGGCTGCTGGACCTTAGACATCGTCGATGAGGTGGTTAATTTTCAAAGACATATGCCATCGATAAAACACCGCAGTGGTATTTATTTTATTCGGTGGAGCCAGTTTCGATGAATCGTTTTCGATTTACCCGGGTTTATAAGTCGCCTTGCTAAACGAATCACGTCCTACTGTTTCACTGCCTTTATTTGCGCCTTAACAGATAGGACCGAAAGAGAATAATGGCACAATAGGAAGGTTTTCATTGATTTTGCATGGGACAAGGGAAATGCCAGAGTACCGCAAAAATGGCCCAAGAATATACAATCAAGAGTATAATCGAATTCGGAAAACCGTAAGTGCACGATATCTTGATTAAGCCACTAAATTTAATCGCAGATTGCTAGTGGAAAATTAGCTTTGCATTGATAAAAGAAGAAGCATCAAATTAACTCAACCTTTTCTTTACCAATTTGGAAACTTTACTTCTCGCTTCATTTTGCTTTTATTCCAGAATGAACTCCCTCGGGCACACAAACCAACAAATTCCGTGTTTAAGAAGAAACACGAGAGATTCTACTCCAGAATTCCAAAACGAAACATTTATGGAAAACAATGGCTCGAGGAATTTCTACGATCATAAATGGAAGAGTTTTGCATTAGAAAAAGTCTATCCTTATACCTAGTAACAAATTAATTGAACTAAACTGCAATAGATATTTTATCTATCACTTCATGAACCTGCTTCACAAACTTACAGTCTCTTTATTAGTCTTTACTATTTCATAGATCCCATATCCCCAATGGATAATTCGAATACGAGCCTTCTAGTATCCAATAGGAATCTACATTAAATTAGACAGCAAAGAGGAAGCAACTAGGGTGTTAATTGCTACACTTTCTCTGTGTAATTCTCAAGCACCAAGCCAATGTTTGCGTTGAACAAAGCACGATAGAATTGCATTTTCCAAGCAGACGTCTTGCTATCACATCGCGTTACAACTTCAACAACATTTTAGAGCACGGGCTTCCCTTGTTCTCGGAGGTTGAACAGAGTGTCCACTACCTTTGTCCCAGCTTGGGATGCTACAACGCATAACAAACAAAAGCGAAATTCGAAGAGGTATCTTCCCGACAAAGGGAGGAGTCTGTACTTTCAAGCGTGTCAAATCTAACAGAATCTGAGATCCTTCAGCAAATATCTGTTTGGGAATCTTCAGTCACTTAAGAGAATTGCTGTTTCTTTTGCGAGAGACTTGTTGGCGTAGGAGTAACCACCAATCGTCGTTACACGATACTGATCTCCACTGATTTCCCGTGAACAGAATATTATTACTCCTTTCACGATTCGTGGAAGAAGAGGTAAAGAAAATGGTATTTAAGACGGACGTCGTGGGACACGTTTTAAATAGAACATGACCGAGTTCAGATATTCATCCTCGTCCGAGAAATGCAATTAAAGCTCCTCAAAATTCTACACTCGGAACGGGAAGCGAGTCCCTTTCAAGGGTCCCGCGAATGAATCCCAGAGATCAGAAGCATATTACGACAAAAATTAATATCTCGATTGACGCAACAGCCCATGTACGCTCGCGTTTTAAAGAAAACAGCACTCAGCAAGAAGAATTCCTGTTGTATTTATTCTGAATTTCCGCGTTCACGGTTTCGCAGATAGAATTTCACAATCTGAGAGGAAAAAGGGATATAAAACGTCGGAAATTCTCGCTCAGTAATCGAGTCGATGGAAACGTGATCCTTAAAACGTTCATTGGGACGCTGGTTGCGACGATAAATCATTCTTCTGGTACAAGGCAAAAATACAACTTCTCGGAGATCGGGCGAATATTCCACGGTAATGCATAACCGTAGAAGGTTCGTAGTGAAATATGGCGAAAGCTATTAGCACGGCTCGCCAACCATTCCGGGAGCTTCCCTTTAAGGGTGAGGTCCCGATGAAATTTTCACGAATAACGTATGTTCGGCGAAGCTGATAGTCATTTTGCGCCCCTTGATTCCGGTGAGAATTTTCCAGGCCGAGAGAAGAAATTGTTTCGAGCTTTTATATTTTAGCGCTTTCCAGATCAAAGGACCGGTCGAGTCGCGTAATATTTACGCTCTTTACTTTAGAATTTTACCCGGGCAGAGCACAAAGCTGGGCATTCCGCGCTCAGAAATTCAATTTCAGCTCCGGCCGTAGGGTGGACGCCACGACGATTCCATCAGAACGCAAACACGCACTGATTTATTCGGTCTTGCACGATTTGTTTTTGATTACAGAGCAAACAGACACGCGAGTGTGGAAGATAATGAGAATGTATTCTTTCTGAGATTCCATCGATTGAAATCGAGATGAATTGGTAGCGAGAGCACGACGACACCTTGGTGGTAGATTTAATTGAAATGCAAATTAATCCCGTCGCTTCGCGGATCGTGTTCCCTGGTTATTAAAGACCGTTTGCTTTATCGATTTACACCCTTTAATGAAATTAGCACGGGTTAATTGTATGGGCGTTAAAGTGCTCGTGGAAATGGTAATTCCTCCAGAAATTGAGGGGAAATTGATATCGGTTATCAGAGACAGGAACAGACGTCACAGATTTCTCGCGAAATTGTCGGCGCGAGAATCTTGCGGTTCAGGCTTGAAATCTTTTCAAATCGCCTTTCCGAGAAGCTTCTCTCTTCTACTTCGCAGTCGGCAAACGGTTTAAGTGGAGGCTCAGTTTAATGAAGGTTCAAGGTAGAAAGCTCTGCGATGGCGAAGTTGCCCCGAATATTAAAAAGAAGGATTGCGATCGATGTATAAATGATTACACCCCCTAAACCAGCGTGAAAGCATTACGTCGAACTTTCATCCCAGAAATGGTGCACTCACCTTAAAGTAGCCTTTCTATATTCAGAGGGTATGAGTGAATTATAAATTAAAACTCCGTTGTTCTTTAGACCGAATTAAGTTCATCGATAAAATGGGTCTAAGGGGTGAAAAAATAATTTGAATGAGATTTCCTTCCTTTCACGACGAAGAGAGACGAAAAGCCTGGAAATTCGACTACTGCAAACACCTCTGATAGTCGTTGAATCCACCACGTAGGTGCGCTACCGTCGACCTAATAATGGGGTGAGTTGGGGGCGAAACAGGGATGATTCGGGCAGTAGCATGCCGCCCCTCGTGTCATGAACGTCGTGGAACGTGCTTGAAGCGGAAAGTCGACGGTGTCCTTCCTTCGACTTTGCGCCTTCTGACTTAACCCTCTTCAACTTCTGCGAACGCGAACGTGGAACCGGAGCACGATACCGCCAAAACACTCCCAAACAAGGTAATACGTAAACAATTCCTTCTTTTTATCTCTGCCCTAAATGAATGAGTTCAAAGGGACACGTTCGCGCGAAAGCATGGTTAAGGTACGCGTGCGGTAGCACGTTAATTGCTCGGGGGTAGCGTTCAAAGGGTAATTAGACAATGATGAAGGGCGTGACGATACGGCGTACGGTGGCTGCAGTTTCGTTGAAGCTACATTTGCGCCAAGTGCCCTCCACTCCACGCGAATCCCGCTAATTAACTAACAGCATTCCTTCGCCAACCCCCCTAAGCTTGCTAGTGACTCTTTGGCCCCCGCCAGGGGCGGGAATAAATTTTTCCTCATTCGAATTTCCGCGCAATACCGCCACGCGCTCGATCCCCCGCTTACACATACAAATTCGATGCTTTACTTCCCTCGTTTCCAAAAAGCTTTTTAATATAAATAGTCCAGCTGAAATTGTAACGCGTATTTTTGTGCATGTATAAAACGGAACTCTTTGAAAACACTGTTTGGGATTCGTATCAATATTTATGTTATACTGCGAGAGTTAGTTTGTGTAATGTATTCTACTATACGAGGTAGAATGGATTTACGGAATTACTTAACGAAAATGAGTGAATATCATGAATTGCTACCTGATATTATAAGTAACGCGAGTTCTCGTTCGAGGGGCACACTTACCCCTCGATGGGTCGATTACACTCGAGGAAAAAATCATTAAATCTAGCGGAGATCATCGCGTGACATGTCGCGACTCAAGCGGGGGTTTACTTTTTCTGAGTGTAAAACCATGCAATTAATAGCACGTAGGTACACAGGTCTAGCGAAATTGTTGCTTCGTATTTTCCGTCTGTTACTGTTAAACTTCATGAATAGAGCACTATTATAAGCTTCACAGGTGTAGAGGTGAAAGACAACTCTTACGAAAACACTACACTCTATGCTCATTATTCGTCTATGAAAGTTAAGGTTCCAAATTACATGACAATTGTAAGCGTGTTGGAGCTCACGATGACGTCAACGTGTGATATTTTTCATCGCGAATAAGGTGACCACTATGGGGTCACAGGGACATTGCTCTCGAGCTCGAAAAATAGGAATAAATTGACGGTACATAGGCGAAGCATAGGTCGCCGTTTATTTTTACCTGGAGTAAGCTCTATACGACGGAAGTTCACGTAACTTAACCACCTTAAATCATTGGTAAACTATTCGTCCTATAAAAGTTTCTCAAACAGGAGATGCATATTTAAAGAAGAAGAAAGTTCAATAAGGGTAGGTATGGCTTCGAGAACTTGTCCACCTCGTTATTTCCTCCATGAGAATCGATTTCACCACACCACCTAATCATCCTTAGTAATTACGAGTGCTATTACTCTTACGAAGTCAAAAATTTCTGCAAGGCTAAAAGTTAGCTACAGCAAGAAAAAACATATAGTATGGAGCATAGAAAGAAACAGGGTTAGAAAAACAAACGCAGAGGAGATCGGAAAGAATGGCCTGCATCCTGCAGCGTGGTTGCATTGTGGTTATTTTTAGCCAGTCGCGAGAAGCTTGTAGCATGCGTACACAGGTCGAATCGACGCTGGAACGACGATAGATACGGATATTCAGGTGTTGCTCGGTCAAAATAACGTGCAGTAAAATTCGCTCGGGAGAGAACTAGCTCATCGATGACTTTTCGTGGGCTTGGGTTTCTACCAGTGGAGGGAAAAGGCTCGATCGTTGATCGGAGAATGGGGATGAGATTATCACTGACGCGGCACAGTGTTCCGACGTCTTTATTTTTAGCACAAAAGCGACCGGGGAATGTGTGCGCGTCGCTTTAACGAATTCGCCGCCGCTGCCCGGTCATTCTTCATCCCCTGTCCTGTGCGTTCTCCATTTTTCTCGATGCGAGTTGCTGGTGGCAGCAGGATGGAAAGGAAGGCAAACAAGGGTCGGTTACCACTAATTACTCGACTTCTCGCCGTGGAATTGCGCGGTAAACGGTTGCCCCTCTATTTACACACGGCTTCATTGATCCGCTTGAGAAAAAATACCGTAGAACCTCGAACGAGACGCTTAAATGCTGTGCTAACCACTTTAACTGCTTCCACAAGTTTCTTGATAAAATTAAGCGAGATTACGAGATGACAAATAAATGTATATTGTAAGTAACTAGACTAATGACACAGTGCTCGTGGCAGACTGTCGTATAAAATAGGAAATAGGAAAGCAAACTATTCTATTACTCGTAGTCAGCTGCATAATCAATGCAGTTAAGTTCTAACGCATCGCTGAAGTCTCGGTGGCATTAATTGGAGATGGGCGGGCCAGTGAAGTGATTTACGCACGAATATCACCCCCCCCCCCCCCCCCGAGTCAACTCCTCCAGTCAATTAAACGTTCCACTTGACATGGGGAAAACGTTCAAGTGAAAATTAATTTCGAGAACATCTGGATATCGCTAGTGGGGAGTGAACGCTCCATCAAAGTCTCCGGAATACAGAGAGATAGCCAGCGAACAAGTGGAATAAACGTGAATGGTCAGCCATTGTCCGGGAGAACCGAGAAAAACATTCCTGAATTCTGATAAGGAATTTATTCAGCGTCCGGCGTTCAATTGGAATAATAACTTTTTATTAACTTTGTTCGTTGAAACAATTTTGCGAATGTTTCATTTCAGGGTGGTTTTAAGTTTCTTGAACGAAATAGATTGAAACCCGTGCCAGCGAAACTTTGATAATTATGATACGAATATTATACTGAACCATTTTAATTCTCAACGAGTTTAATTTCCAACATAATTAACACGTTTCTCCCTTCCACCCCGTTATCTCCGAGCATTCAGATGCGCACGGGGTTGCAACCCTACGGGATGAACGCAATGGAACGTGAACTATGCCTAACGAGGCGGATCAACAGCGGAAGTACAAAAAATGCGTCAGTTCCGCGGAATGCCCTGTCAATACGAAATGTTGTCCGCGTCCCATTTTAGTTATTTGTAGGTCGATCGAAGTTACAGTGTGCTCTCTTCTTTCCTCTTTGACGTTCGACGCGTAAGAATAATCGCTCACCTGGTCGAATCGATGTCGCGATTATTCTCTAAATGCAAACACGACGTGATATCCCGTGGCAATAATATTAGCTACCTCCGTTTCGTTGTTTTCCGCAGATTCCCGGCCGCGATTGTTGAAATTCTGTATTATTCAGAGCCTGCCAGGGAAATCATTAAATTCACCAAGTAAAGAAACACGAGGAACGGAAAACTCAATGGTACGATTACTTTGTGTTGCAGTTTGCAAACAGCAATCGACAATATTGTGTGCGACGCGAAACTTTTGCTTTACACGAATTAAAAAAAAAATGCGAAATACAGGAGGAACGTTTCAGTATGAAATGATTAGAGGAAGCACTTTCCACTTCTTCTTCTGCTACAATTTCAAACATTTAACTACATGAAACTCGCTCCTCCCTGAAATATAAGCTTGCGAAATGTAGACTTGCCAACGGAGAGTAACCGATAATGGCAAGGTAATTGCAATGAATCCACAACGATCTTCAATCAGTGATACATAGACCGTGCACTCAACAGAATTTCGATAATGTCTACTATAAATGTAGCTATGGTTGCAATGAGAACGATGTCGTTGCGAATGATCACCAGAATCCGATTAATCAGTGGACTCCTGGGTGGAACAGTGGCGATTTCAGTTCAAGAATTTCAATGCAGAACATCGTCGAACTTGCACATTTAAGTATCGTTAACGAGCAAATTATAATTCCTTTATGTACCAAAATGTGCTTTCAAAGCGTGCCTTACTATCTTTTTCCTGCAATCACCTTTGAAAACAGATTTTGTTTCAACGTTTTTAGCAATTCGTGAAGTAAAGGAGAAAAAAGTTTTGAGAAACGATCAAGAGAATCCACTTTGGAGCAATCTAACTCTTCCAGCGTTATTACCGTGAAATTTTTTTTGAAATGCAATTCCCGCTGCGGGAATTGTAAATGTTCATTTGGTATTGTAAAAATACCGAAGGCAGGAGCGGGAGGCATAGGAAGATCCTTATTAAAACTTTTCTACCAGAGTAAATTCGGTCGTAAGTAGTTGCCAGGATTTTTTCCGAGCAGGATTTTACTTGTTAAATATTTCCTTCGCTTTGGAAAGGTAGCTACCTATGTTAATTCTCCGACTGGGAATTTCATTTCAACCTGTCGTCTCTAGCGGTCTGAGACTCGTTAAACATTCCCTTCGTGCTATCTGAAAATGATAGGAAAAAATTTTCCATGGAGGACGGAGTATTATCGGTGAAAAGGTCACGGAAGTTTAGAACACGTTGTTCTTTTGTTGGATCTGATACGATTCTTTGAGAGCGCAGCACGAACAAAACCTGCGTACAGCTGCGAGAAATGTTTCGTATTTATGCAGTTTTCAAAGGATGCTCTTCCTTTGCTGTCTCGACGAACGATATTTTTACCTCCCGATGTTTGCGCTGCGAAAACCAAGCGCGGATTATATTTCACAAACCCTACGTGAAATGTTTCACGGAGAATATTACGGTTGCCTGATGGAAAGCATCGAGAGAGTCGCATTTAAATGACGTCTAGGAAACGTGGGTGGAGTATGCATCACATAATCCAAGGTTCTCATGATACTTTACAAATTGGACGCCGGATTCTGATTGTAATAACGTCGTTAATTCGCGGAGCAAAGCCATCGACGCAAATCACCAAATATAAGCTTCGCATTTCGAGCCACGTGTACAGCCGCAACTGCAGGCAATGCGTATAATTATTTCATTTCAACGTCGGGGGGCACCTCGCGGTCATGTCCTGCTTTTCGATTCGAACGAAAACTCTCGGGGGAGTATGATGTTTGCCCGGAACACAGCTGGCACAGATTACGCGATGTTATTCAATATATTTATAGATAACAGAAACAGATATGGACCATAAACGCTCGTTAGCCATGAAATACTATTTTAGTCCAACATTAATACTCTACCCCTTTATTCGACCATAGCGTAGTCCTTGCGTCGCTAAATTTTACTCGAACCGCTCCACAAGTTTCACGAACTCGTTCCTGCTTTCGGGTCAACGTCGAAGCCTGATTTACCACACGAATTCAGCTAACCACACAGCCACGTATTCAGTGAACATTTTGGTTTGCAGATTTAAAGTTGCAGGGACTGACTGAAACATGTGGACAAGGAGAACGTAAGGGAAAGATGGTGGACAAAGAGGAAACAGCGAAGACACCCTCACCCGTGAATATCAAAGACGCCATCGAGGGAGAGGTGTTGAATCAAAAGACTGCTAGGAGTAAGTATAAAGAAACAGGCGGCGTTGCTGCAGTAACTTTTTCTGATCGAGAAGCACAAAGTTAGAGACAGCTATCTAAATCGAGATATTCATCTTTTCGCCTTTCGTATATTCCCCTTCACTCCAACAACTTTGAGTAAAGGCATAAGTTCTAAGAGACACGAAATAAGAAAAACACTTTCTGGAAGTTCTGTCAGGGAAACGAAAAGAGCGAACAAGAAGGAATACTGCGATTGGACTCGCCGTTAAAGAGTGGCGAGTCCATTGCTCAGTAAAACCATCCGTGTTTCCGTCGGTCACAGCTTATCAAACCTTTCCTGTTTACCAGTACTTAAGAACGATCTCTTGCTGCACGAGGCTGTGATAAAAAATGAGTCGGACACCGTTCGGAAGGTGCTCAAAGAGACCGTCGACGTCGATTCCAGGAATAATGTAAGTCAGCGAAAGCAATCCTCGGAACCTGATAAACCGTTCACGTGTTCAGAATCGAACGATTCAGTGGAAACAATCGCGGCAACGATATGAGGAATCTCGATGGAATGTTCAGGATTTAAAATACAATTTCTCGCGGGGAAGTCGCGAAATGGTTCGGTTGGAAATGGAATCTTTCACTTCGCGCTAATACGTTAGCGTTAAATCCACGCGAAATGCGTTACACGCTCCGAAACGCGAGATAATCTGACGCGGTTAGGACAGTGGCGCGCTACGAAAGTTGAGCGGGCTTTGTCTGAGTAAAAACGAGATAATTCACTTCGCTTCGTTGCTAAACCGTCGCGGCTCCATTTCAACGTCCACCCTTGTCTGACTAAACGCTGGATATTTCACTGAGCACCCATGCCAGTTGCAAACGCGCGACTCTTTCTCGATTCAAATTTTTATCTCGCATAGATTTTGATGCCGAAAGGGTTAATAAAACGTCGGGAATCTTCCTCGAAATGACGAAGGCACGTTGTTGTCTCTGAAAGCACACTAATGAAGATGTCTCCAGTTCCTTACACGACGACCCATTAAATGTACCGGGTGTAACATTAAACGAAGTTATTCGCGTTATATGCGCGCGTCGCTCGAAATTGAGAATGTAGGGCAACTCCCGCGATATTTTCGTATTGAGTGGAGTGACAGGAAGGAGAAATTTCAATACGGATAAAAATAAACACGACGGATATTTTACGCGATACGCATCTCTGAAGCAATTAAAATGATTGTTTAGCTTGGTCGGGCGCCGATTCATTGGGCTGCGTCCAGGGGAAGCACGGAGATCATTGAAATGCTGATACAGGCGAAATGCGACATCGAGGCGAAAGACAAGGTAACGTGTCCATGAATTTGTTACATAATTCTTCAGACTCATTGTCACTGAGGAAGGAAACGAAATCGTTTACTCATCTTCGAGATAGCAAAGTCAGGAGAGAGGAGCCAAATAAGAATTACTCTACTTGCACGTTTCATTTGCCGATGTAATATAAACTTCTGAAAGTATTAAGTAATGAAACGACTCTGAAAGTTTTGAAAGCCTTACACAAATTTGACGAGACGTAATTAAATTCTGCTTGGAATGTTTCGAAGTTCGGGATGCGCCCGTTACACATGGCTGCTTGGCATGGGCACAGGGATGCTGTGAAAATGTTAATCAACGCCGGAGCAAGCGTCTCTGCTGTCAACAAGGTATTCTCATAATTACCGCAATAAATACTCATGACATTCCCCAGAACTCATTGCACGAAATTACATATGGTAAAGATTGTGCCCTAAGGAATGTAAATGGGTATAATTCGGCCCTCTGACAGTAGCGAGAAACTAGTAGCTACTAGGAACGTAAAAAGGCTAAGAAAATCCAAGTCGCTACACGAGAGACGTTGGTCTCCTACAGAATCATAGACTCCAGTCACGATTTCATATCAAACTTGTTCTCATCTCACTGAAAAGTTTCTTTTTCTCGGAATGATAGTAGAACGAAGCCGCTAATCCATTCCCCGCACCATTCGCGAACAGTGTTTAAAATAATTCATAAAAATTCGGTCTCTCGTAATAGCTGTGGAAATAGCTATTAAAAATAATTTCATCGAAATAAAACAGAGGGTCGCGTGCCTTGCGATAGACCAGCGGAAACGGCGATCTTTCCAGTGTTAGTTTAGCAACGGGGATAACAATGAAAGTGAATATTCGTTTGGAGCATGATATTGAGGACACGGGTTTATTTGTGGCAGAAACAATACACCCTTTTAATGTGTGCTGCCCGAGGCAACAATGTTGGCGTCATCGAATATCTCGCGGAGGCTGTGGAATCGTTGAACGGTGATGCAACCGATTGCACCGGTGCAACTGCACTTCATCATGCAGCCAGCGCTGGTCACCCGACTGTGATAACCGCACTCTACAACATACCCATGATCGAGCTGAATACTACGGACAAAGTAAGAGCGAATACGTAATCATCATTTCCCTGTAGTTGGCGAGAAAAGAATGTGGAAAGCGAAACAATATACCATTGCACGAGCATGAACGAACGAGAAGATTTCTCATCTCGTCCATGTTTTAAGGGAGAACATTTTTCATAAAAATGAACTTCACTTTTGCATTTAAAGAGTTCCCTGATAACGACGCTGCGAACATTTCCAATGATTTAGAATTTAAAAGGTCCGGAGTCACGCGGTGCCTTTTACTCCTTTCTTTTTCTCGCCTGCTACGTCAGAAAAGCTTTCTTTTATTCGTCTTGAATCGGGAATGAAGTTAACCGTCATGTGCACTCGCGTCCTCGGAAAGCCCTGCTCAAAGCCTGAATACGTAACTTGAATTTGCATATATGTATACATGTAGACGTAAATGGTACCTGTAACGCGATAGTTTAAGGTAGAACGGTTGAATGGGAATCCTTGATGCGAAACTGCAGTACAATGAAGATTGACTGCCTCGGGATCCGCTAACGAGATTCTGGACTGACGTTGATCATGGAACACTTTCGTTTGAAATTCCCAACTATTCCTCAGTTTGAGATATCTGCAGAGTAATTAGTTTCAACGTCAAAGTTCCCATTATATCCTGATACCTAAGGACGAATCACTCGTGCTTTTAAATGCTAATTCCCTCGAAATTGA
Source organism: Andrena bicolor (assembly GCA_960531205.1). NCBI lineage: Eukaryota > Metazoa > Arthropoda > Insecta > Hymenoptera > Andrenidae > Andrena > Andrena bicolor. Next base: position 38,790,249 of record OY482665.1, read on the forward strand.
TACGAAAATGCAAATATCCGTATGCCAGTGGATGCAACGGCAAAAAACTTGCAATTTATGCGGAAACTGGTCCCGTTCCTTTCCCTCGATTCAGATATACCATGAAACTAGGTCTCGGACATTAGCTATATTGCCTTCTTATCGCGAAGACAAGTGAAATCCCCGAAGGAGAGAACGCGAACTACAGCTGCATGAATCTAACTGCAGTCCTTTGAGGAAATTTTATGGAATTCGTGCCGTTTTGCCCTCGCATCTGGTTTCCTCCCCGGAGGAGTAGAATATCTGCATCGGCCCTGTTGATTTATCACAACCCTTCTGACCTACATCTGAATACTTTGCTCGAAGGATCGAGATGATGCCGCATAGTCAAACATGTTTTATTCCATCACTCCAGACAGGACAGACACCGATACACTATGCCTGCGCGAAGGAACACTTGGAAGCCGTGGAAATCCTGATAGGACTAGGTGCGAACGTTGATGCACAGGACAACGAAGGGAATACGTCTCTTCACGTAGCCACCAAAACCAGGAACACCGCCATAGCCCAATTACTATTGAAGGCTGCAGCCAACACCGAAGTGACTGACCAAGTAAATAATCCGCTTGATTCCTTACGAAATGTGCAATGTTTCAGAAAGATGTCTACTGAATGCTCGAAGTTCTTTGACACCGCGATGAAAGTAAGATGGTATCTGAATTGTTCTCGTTAGATGGGTTTCACTCCACTTCACCTAGCCGCCGGTCAGGGCTGCAAGGGGATATTAGATTCAATGATTCAACACGGTGCAGCGATCAATAAACAGTGCAAGGTATGCGTTTGCTTGAAACGTGTGTGATCAGAGTCGATTAAATCCGCCTTCATGAACCGATTCGCAGTATGGAAACACACCATTGCACTTGGCCTGTCAGAGCAACGAGGTAGAAACGGTGGAAATATTAATTAACAAAGGCGTCGACTTGAACTGCTTGAATTCGGTGCGTAGTGTTTGCATTCACAGATCATTTAACTTTATTCGCTTCGTTTCTGATACGGTTCGATGGGACGTGTTTCAGAGATTACAATCGCCGATCCATATCGCCGCTGAGATGGGCCACACAGACATTTGCGAGCTGTTGCTCGCAGCAGGTGCAAATATCGAGCAGAGAGAACAGGTGAACGATGAACGCGCACCTTCCCTTTCCTTTCTGTCCCATAAGTTTCCATAGGAACGATTAAGCTATATGAAAGTTTATAGCTTTGCAAGATTCTCAAGTCTGCTCTGTCTTTCAACGATAAGATTAATACACTTCTCCCACAACTTCCTGCGTGAGCCAATGAAACTGTAAGAACACGCTTTCTCCATTAAAGACCACGCACACCACTATATAAAGTTAGCACGTTAAACGTCGGTTTCACATTTCCTTTACCTTCCAACTACAAGCCTTGAAGCAAAATTACTTCCTCACATGCCACCACAACCAAATTAAACCCCCCCCCGACTACATGTTTAGTAATGGCATGCTGTAAAACAATATTCCACCCACTTAGAATCGGAAGGGAGTAGAATCTATCTGGCGAACTTGACAAAGATTGAACAAAGCGAGGCGGAACTACAGCTCAATTTAATTCCGCGCCTCGTATGTCGAGCCTGATTTAACGCGAGCTGACACAGTCGACTAAGCTTCGGAACAAAGTTTCTGCGGTTCGAACGAGAATCATACCCGTCGAAATTCACGGGGGTGTTGGTTCAATGAAAGCGTCGACACGATCGCTGCCGCGAACTCGGTAATAAAGTTAACGTAAAGTTGTCTGGATGTTCGCAGAGCGGCAGAACACCACTTTACATCGCGGCAAGGGGTAGCTTCACGGCCATCGTCGATATGATAATCAAAACCGCGAGACTGGACTACCCGACACCGGTAGGTGGCTGAAATCGATCATTTATGGGGCACAAGAGCTCTGAAATGATGGTAAACCTTCACGAGGGCTGAATGCAACGATAAAACTATTACGATATTAATAAAGCGAGAATGTCATACAGGAAGTGTTGAATTCTCCGTGAAAGCATCAAGCATGAAATATTTCCTTTGTATTACAAAACGACGTGATCTGTTCTCTCTAGGAAGTTGCAACTTCAGACAAGGAAATACGAGATCTGACGCCTGCGAGACGAAGGTGGCGAGAGGGATCGAGAGGTGGAAGCATATCCAGCAACAATAGCGGACTTCCGGAGCACATTCGATCGGTTCTGTGGAAATTGGCGTACAAACAGCTGGGCCCTGAAGACTGGAAGAAGCTGGCACTTCATTGGGCTTTCACGCACGATCAAATTCGAGCGATCGAGCATCAATACACTGGTAAACAACTGAGATTCTTAAGTATATCAGCCGTAGCGCAAATTAAAGAATAGGTAATGGTAGAATTACATGAACCAAAGATGAAAGCCAGAAGTGAAACGATGATTAAAAGTCATCGAGGTACAAAGTTAAATTCCAAACTGTAGACAATTAGAAAGAAAAGTTTTGATGGAAAAAAACAGGATAGACGATTGGAAGGTGAAAGATTGTTTCTTGAGATATTTGTACCTCGATGTTCCCTTTATAAAACGAGGGCAGCTTTATGAAAAGGACGATAAAGCTCCAATTATAGGTACCTCGAGCTACAAGGAGCACGGCTTCCGGATGCTGTTGATCTGGGCGTCAGGATTAAATCCTGAGATTCCTATAGCGAAAGAACTCTGCGATGCCTTGTCTGCGGTAGATAAAAGAGCTGTTGCCGGTACGTAATTTGTCAATATTTCATTGCGTTCGTTGTTGAAACATCGTGGAATTATCTTTAGAAAAATGGTTGTAGAAAATGTACGCAAGCAGTTGGATCAAGAAAAAGAAGGTAAAGTGAAGTCGAGTAAACGACGTTGTCATAAGTGTTCTATCACTTAAATGTATTAAATTGTCGTGCACTTTGAGAATTGTAAAGAAAGAGAAACGAGGCAACTTCAGAGATTGTTGGTAGAAGCATTGTTGAAGAGGTCTAGCGATCATTGCATCGCGACGATATCAGTCTTACCTTTTTTACAAAAAGAAATCAACGAACCGCGTTATACAAGTCAACGAAAGCTTTCGATGTGTTTCACGAAAGCCGATTCAAGTGTTAGAATCGAGCAGCAAATGATATATCACGTGAACGTACAAATTTTACAACATCATGGTTTAATGTGTCTCTAGATATTAATTTTCAAATATAGTTCCTGTTTACGTCCGATTGCTGAAGTTATCAATGTTTGCGATAAAATAAGCCGTCCTGCATTGTATTATTTTCTATCGAATTCGAAAAATTTAATTCTGTTATTCGATAATTGCGCAAAGCGGAATATTGGAAATATTAAATAAATATTAAACTGGGAGTAAGTGCGACGAAGCGAAGTTTTGCAAGGCTTGAAAGAGTTCGTATTAAGTATTAACTTAGCTCGTATTAAGAAGAGAAGTAGTCATAAAACTTTCAATAATTGTACAATTTCAAAAAGACAATCTACATATCCGAAATTCGTGTACAATTAAATAAACATGTACATTAAAGGATACAGATACTTTTAAATCAACATCCCCCACAATTTCGACACCCTAATATTTAAGAAAACCACAAATTTAGTCTCCATTGTTTTTTACAACGCTTCGATACACTACCCCACAACATTTTTGTAAAAAAATACTCATAAATCTGAATAATCTTACCTTATTGATCCACGAGCACCCACCGATCCATGAACTCCGATCATCTGACAGACATGTGTTTAGAGGGATCGTAGATAGGGTTGAGGAGTCACTCAGGAGTGGTGCAGGTAAGGGCCAGGAGAACCACCCTAAACTACGGCATCTATTAAAATGTGAATGTTTATTTATCCATACGGAATATTCATTAGCTCTATACTATAAAAGAATGCATTTCTTTCTGCTTCCACCCTCGCAATATGCATATAACAAAATATTATGAACGATATTATCATTACTATATCATACTAATCGATAATAATAGTTTCTCAGCGGCGATGGTAAAAATGGGGCCCGAATGCCGTCAACGGCAGTTGATCATCGTAAATATCATCGTGAATTATACAAACCGTACGGTAAACAGGAGGGTAAATCTGCGTCGCACTCTTAACCCTTAACACTAGAGAATTAATACCTATCGACAATAATTCATTATCGTCATCACTATCATCAAAATCGTTACAACGAGCATCACTGTTTCGCGCTTCAATCGATTCACGCCTTCGTAAAATGTCACACATAGCATCTCTTTTTTGTTTCTTTCCTTTTCGGTTGCACTCGAAGCCCTGAACAAGCAGCCTATTACGAACACAAGTACGTAACGCCGACGACGAGAAAAGTGCAGTTGCATCTTTCCATATGCTGAGAACACCGGCACGTATCGAGGGGAACGTTCATATTTGCATTCAAAAAAGTGGGGGGGGGGGCACGACACACGCATCATCATTCATTTTCCACGTATCCTTAACCGATCGTACTAGATTCTCGGACGAATACACGTTCTACGCGCTACAGGCTCGCGACGTACAATTATTTTTCTCGCACGCGCATAAACCACAAGTGTTTACGGTTAATTGTCGTCGAGCAACGTTCCTCTAGTAACGATAGCAACCACCTAATCCCGGAATACTGTTCACACTACGTCCCGACTGGAGATACTTCTAAACAACACACGAAACTGCTTTTGAACACCGATATCAGGTCTCCAGAAAATCGTTTCGAATCGAAAACCACGAGAAGCTACGTACCTACTGGTGCGTATCGATCGATTTCTCGCGAGTGTTCCGATAAATCTAACGCCCGGTAAGAACTTTCCAAGAAGTACAACGCAAGAAAAAAGAAACAGGAAAGAAAGAAACAAAAGTTTGAATGAGGAAGAAGGAACAACTGATTATTTGCTTTTTTTTTCTTTCAAATAATTGAGAAATCCCTTATTATCGCGGCCCGTGAAGAGACGACCGCGGGTTATACTCGGGTATCCTGTTTTTACCTCAAGTCCACAAGCCCCGCGTCATCCAGTGAGAAAAATAAACGGGACGTCTAGGAAATATACTTCCTACGGCAGAAATTGAAAAAAACAAAGGATTAGGTTTTTTTCTTTGTTCTGAACGTTTGTCGGCGGTCGCGGCTAGTATATATTTATATTAAAGTAGAAATCAGTGGGGACCTCTCATCGGATGATTGACTCGTCGCAAACGTAAAGGGAAGAGATGGCGAGTGAACTTGATCGATGTATCGAGTCATCATTGATAAAGACATTAACCAACTAAAAGAAGGGGTAAAGTGGGGAGGGAAAAAGAACTGCAAGAATCGTAGTTACGCTTTGCGTAACGAAGTACTTAATCGCTCTATATCACTAGTCGAAGACCCGAGTGGATCGTTATGTTATCGTAAAATTCTTAAATCTAAGTTTACAATACCCACGCTTTCCGTTTTGGACGAATTGAGTCTTATCTTCGTAATGTGTGAGAATATTCGTCGCTTGACGATTCGCATCCTCTTTGAAATCTTCTTTCTTTTCGATTCGCAAAATCAGAATCAAACTCTTGATCAGCATGATCGACAAACTTTCACGTACACAAAAGAATTTAACCAATCGATTGACACACAGCCTTGCCGGATGAACGTTTGCGACTAAAAAATCCTGACAGCTTATTACGCGATCGTGTATGTAGATAGAGTTTATCATTTCTAAGCAACGTCGATCGCGAATAATCGAAAAATCTGCGAGTGGTGTTCTTCAATACTCTCTTCTTGAAGGCGATCTTCCCGAAGACGAGTTCCGAGCTGACGTTCGCCTCGGGTGTGGAAGAAATGGGGTTCGATGCTTGGTGTACCGTCAGGTCACCTTCTTCCTCTTCCTCGTAAACGATGTCTCGCGACATCTCAGAAGACTTGATCTCTCGTTGGCGATCTCGATTCATAAAATAGAGAAGGGAAAGAACGAACGCTGCGCGCGTATACCCGCGAAAATATATCTGAGACGCGATCGCTCACGCTGTTCCTCGAACCCATTCGAAGCCATTTTCAAGAACCGCGGTGTCTATAGAAAACACGTACAAAAATCATCTGGATGTCTCGCGCGATGGTGTGATACGCTCCCGTTACCACGCGCGAGCAGAATCGAATGCGTACGTCCGCGTGTAATGTGCAGATAGTGTGTAGTAATCCTACGTGTACACACAGTCACGCGCCTGGATGATAAAGAAGTAGAGGAGAAGCGAAAGTTCGTTCTAACACCTTGGGGGACTTGATTTGTCTTAATCCATTCTAGCGACGGTAGGGATGGTAATTGTTGGAGCTGGATGAGGATCCTGTGTAACCCCTTTGGGGTCCACCGCCACTGTAGTTGTCGTTGGTTCCTGGAGCAGCAGGAACGCTCTCTAGTCTCGAGGATCCATATACGGTGCCTGTTAGAATCGCATAAAAGAACGTAGTACTGTGTGCCAGGACGCGGCCCAAGGATGCAATCAAGGAAAGAGTGATAATGGAGGAGTGTGGCTCGTTTAATTGCAAATCAGCGACTGGCTGAAGTCGATGATCGAAGAGGTAGACCTCGCATGGATACTGCAATCACGTTTCGTGCTTCCAAATAATCTGGCCTCTTCGGGTCCTTTAAAAGTTTCCAAAATTCTTCGATTTATCGCGACAAAAGTAATATGTTCACTGGAGTAACCTCTTCGATTATCGGCTTGCTGGAATTTCGAACGCTTGATTCTTCTACAGATCGTCGATTGGAAGAACAGTGGGAGACTGAGAGAAGGCCGCATGTGTGAGATGAAATTGCGGATTAAAGAGGAGGTGGTATTGTCGTTAATAGAAGGGATTCATCCTAGCGGAAGGTTAATTGAATTTGATCGTAGAAAGCTATACGCAAACGGATCGTCTGCTGCAATCTGACGGAAAAGTGATTACATGTATACGATTTCGAAAAAATGATATATATTGAGCTCTTCGATATACCGGAAAGGATCTAATTGTAAGTCAGTTAAACGTCTAGTAACGTGCAAGTAGGAAAAGAAAACCGACGACTTACGTGTATAAGAAAGACTAAAAATTGAATTATGTCGATATTTCTCTCATTCTCTCGTTCTTTCTCTTGGGCTTACAATTTTCAGTACAAATTTGTTTCTTATATCACGACCTTAATAATTACTATAAAAGTACTTAGTACTATATCAGGAATGTCCGGTCAACTTCGAGACTAACGAAGAAACTTTCCGATTACGTTCGAGCGAAATTTACGAAATTTTAGGGCGATACTTTAATGGAATTAATGTTATTGAAATTGATTCCGAAAGAAGTTGCACGTTTCTTGCACTAAATCACAGAACTAAAGAAATCTATAGTCACCGTAAATAATTTGCACGCCAGATGCCATGATTCCGTTTTCATAATAGATCTACAAGTATAAATTAAAAAAGAAAAAAAAAGAAGAAAGGAAGAATAGCTTAGACGCTACGAAGCTAACGTTTAAAAAATCGAATAGTAAAATTTAATTTTATAGATTAAATGATGGATCCGTACAGCTAGGTAGGCGGCCTTAAGTAATCTTAATTTTTAAAAGGACGCTTGCTGCTTACAACACGCCGTCACTTGCACGTAACTTATATAATTCTTAATCGATAATCATTATCTTACGGGCTATAGTAGTCATTCGGCTGAACGAACACAAAAGTGGCATCTATAAAATCAATTTTCATAATAATATGTCGTCAAAATTAGGACGTACCGGGTTTAGACATAGAGAGGCAAGAGGATGGGCCAGATCGTTGAAGACGATCGATTCGATGCGTTTCTGTTATACCCACGTTAATCCTCATCGTACTCAATGGCAATGGCGCCAACCCTCTCTCTTCCCTATTCTTGTAATTTATAGGAACCTAGAGTCTTAGTCTGTGTCTTTGGTAGCCCGTTCGGTATCTCTTAGCGTCTGTAAGGATGGTAATTGGTATGCTGAGTCAAGGAGAACCGTTGTGGACCCGGAGCTGCGTCTCCGTTAGGAATGAAGGTAGGGCTTCCAGTTTCGGTATTTTTGAACTTTGGGATCGGGACAGCGTCTGTCGGAAACAAAGAAGGAAATTAGGGGGTTGGGGAAGGGTAAATAGAAGATTGGGAAGTGATGCAGACCACCTCGAATAAGATGAAGATGCAGGAGAAGAGAAAGGAAACTTCGGTGGTCTGGTATCTCACGAAGAGCAAGCTTTTCTTAAACTAAAACTAAGGCTGAGTCTTAAGTCTAGGTTGGGGGATTGTTGATTGTAAAAATACTTGAGGGGCAAAGTCGATTTTCGCTCTTTCGTGAGTCTTCCTTTTTATGGTAATTGCCAATTTAGGGCTGATTGTTGAAGATTAACCGAGATACTCAGCCCCTGAAGTACCAAAGAACACCAAGTCACCTCGAACCTGAGTACCTTTAAATATACTGTTATTCTACACTTTCGAGAAATTTCTGTGAAATTGCAAACCAGTAAAATTTACATGCGTCTTCTACCTCAGTTTCGAGGGGATATGGCGAACGTCAAGACGCGCATAAAACACTGCACCAATGAACAAGTGATATCAACGATGCAAAAAAGTAGAAAAAGTATTCTTTTAAATTAATGGGCCATCTTTGTAGCTCCTTCGATCCGCGCGCGGTGATAACGCGGGAGAAAAAAATTGTCTTGCGATGAGAATCAAAGAAAACTGAATGGGAACTGGCAACTGAAGCTAGAAGATACAAGTTGTCTTGATTCAATAAAAAATTGACATGATGACTCTACGTATAAATAAAGTTCTGAGGTAATTGCAAAACGGAAGCGACAAAAAGAAAGTTGAAGGCCATGTAAAGCTATAGGCCAATAATTCAAGCGATCAACGGAAGGGTGTGAATGTAAATCCGAATAAAGTGACTCTCCCGCGCACTCGCATGCTTGCTTTCATTCGCACGTCCACTCATGCACGTAGTATTTTCTACACGATCTTTCTACGATGTGAACGCACTAGTTCATCAAGTTGCATACATTTCCCTAGCGTACTTCGTTCCACGATTATTCAGGGATACGATCATTTGAAAATTAAATGATAACAATATCGACTGTGCAGTGTTTTAAGTTTCACGTGGATAGCATTAGAGACTAGAAAGTATGTGGCTACTTAAAGCGAAAGCTAATTATTAAACGAAGGGAAAAGATTGTTTGGATTCGATTGACAAGATTCGTTTTTGTTTTCATTAATATCATTTTCTATTTAATCATTCTCATAATCTATTCCAGTATGTACTTTACGAATAATGATCCACTCTTTCTCTATATTATCATTATATCATCATAATAATAATTATCAGCATATCACCTTATCATCATTATATCATTATATATATTTATATATATATATATAATTATATGTATCATCATTTATAATCGTTAATATTAATATTATTAATATAATATCTTAAGTATCAATTAATCAATTAATCCACTAGAAACACCGTTAAGTATATTAATATATATTTATATATATATGTGTGTGTATGTGTGTATCTGATGAATAATAATAGTAATAATAATAATGACAATAATAATAATAATAATTATTAATAATCATAAGTAATTATAGTAGCAGTAATATTATAGTAGTAGTAGTAGTAGTGGTAGTAGTAGTAGTAGTGGTAGTAGTAGCAGTAGTAATAGTAGTAGTAGTGGTAATAGTAGTAGTAGTAGCAGCAGCAGTAGTAGTAGTAGTAGTAGTAGGTAGTAGTAATAGTAGTAGTAGTAGTAATAGTACAGTAGCAATAATAGTAGTACTGTTTGTTTTGCGTGTTATTGGGAGTGAGGGGAGCGGGTAGAAGTGAAGGTTTTAAACTGTAATAAGGTTTTCTTAGTAAAAAATGAATGTTATGGATGTTAGCAATTCACGAATAGAAACTCTGCCTTCCTCAATTTAAAGTTTTGAAGACATTCTTTTAAATTCCCCATTAAACGCTTTCTAACAAACTTTGTACCCTGAAATTCCGAAAAAAAAATATTAAACGCCGAAGTTAGAAGGTACAGATTCCATTTCCTTCAACAAAAAGACCTATGGACACTCAGACTTTCCTCCGCTCCCTCTTCTTACCTACCCACCCCCTGCTGTTCACATATGTGTTTTTCTTCCTACCCTATTTGTTTCCACGTTTTATCTACCCTCTGACAGCGAGATTTTCCTCTGACAGTGTTTCTCAGCATAGCACACCAGCTGTAAAAAACACTGTTTCGTACTTCCCACACTGTTCGTTCCATCCTCCCATGACTTTATCTCAAATTTTCTTTAAACGTTTCCAATACGATAACCGATGAGTGTGATTCGTCAACAATTGGTAGCTATTACATCTACAGGCATTTTTTTTGTAATAAATTTAAGAACCGACGCGGAAACGACATTCATGCATTTCGTTTTTGCTAATCGGTCCCGTTTTTTACCAATCACTCCCCCGCTCTTATCGGATAAACTAATATCGCTCTAAAATTAGATAACGATCGTTAGTCGACTATTAAAGCTACTTCTCGAGCTTTTCGTTGGTCTCTGTCCCTTTCTCCCTTTTCCCTCGCTCACCGTATGTCGCGTTGTACAGTTTTACACCATCAGAGAAGAAAATCGTAGGAAAGAAAATAAGAACCAGGACAGTTAAGTGTGATTTCGGCCAGTGGTCCTCGTTAACTGTGACTCGACATCCCGAAAGTTTCGCAATATTCAATCAGCCGTTAAAGAGATATCGTAGCGAAAACTCGAGGTGGTTGGGGGTTGATCGATTTGGAAATATTACGCCGGCACTTTCTTCATCACATCGTCGCGATAAGCACTAACGGTTTAGCTATGATTCTTTTAATGCAAGTACTTCCTATATGCGCTATACACGTAATGTGACTTAATAAAGTTTTACATTGTCTCGCGTGTTTTCACTTATCAAAGATTTGGCAAGTCTTAAACCTGGGTAGACGCGAAAAAGCGCCCCTTGTACGTCTCGTACAAACTATGTTTTCTTCGTATTACTAGAATGTTGTTAGCGTCACTGTATGCCTGTGTCGTTTCACGTCGCACAATTTATTTTTCTACGCACCCTCCTCTCGCGATTACGACGACTCACCCTTGCACGCCGCCACCTTTCACGCCCATTTATTTCACCTTCCCTTCCATTCTCACTCCCCTCGCTCCCTTACACGATTCACCGTGCTGCTTGTGCACATCACTTTTATTCTCATCAGCTTTCAACAATTTCATCGTACATATGTTCAATCATTTCACTCATCAACCCGCATTCTGCTGCCTTCTCGCCCCTTTCTCATCGATTAACCAGTAGCCCCAACTTCTCGACCACCCTCCCTCCCCCTTCCTTTGTCTTTCCGTTACACTTTGCTTTCTAATGAAAGAATTAAAATTACAACGACTAATCAACGACTTAGATACGCGTTTTCCTTTTCACTTAAGAGTTATGGAATAATTATGATTCTCACGAGAACACAATGATTGGCATTTGTCTGTTTCATTAAAAACATCTTCGTCTTTCTATTTTAATACGGCCCTATGCAACACGGTCTTATGTCGAGTTATACACGCTTTAATTAATTAATTAGATAATTAATCGATACCTTAATTATTGATCCTACGCGTGTCCCCGTTACACGGCCCGGAAACCACGACCATATCGGTACGTAAAAACTTCGGGGGGGAAAATTCTAAGTAATATTGAGGTGTTTTGTTTTCTCTGCGTTAAGGTACTCTGAGGATAATCGTTAATTTATAATACATTTGTACACAACTTATCCCTTAATCAATAATTATATCGATTTACCTACAACGTCGTCCCGGGTTTCCACTCATTCGTACACCTCAACTCTCTCCCTCTCTCTCTCTCTCTCTCTCTCTTTCTCTCTCAGTCTTTCTCAGTCTCCCTTTCTCTCTGTCACGCATTCTCTGCCTCAAGTCTCGACACCCATTCTCCCTGTTTCCTTTTACGTTTACTAAATCGCACGACCACCGACGGTTGCGCGATTTTAAGACACGTTCAAAGAGCCAGCCGTTTCATAGAAACGCCATGTAACATTCGAAAGGCAGCGTAGAAGAGAAAACGAAAGTACGAAGTAACGGTAGTCAGATATAACGATTGGAAATTCGATTTATAGGAAAAGATATAAAGTTTCACCAATGTCCCCGCGATGACAATACGAGTAACGAGAGCCGTTTTCTCTTATCACTATGATTTAGTTAATATCCGAACAAAACGAATCGACTTCCATTCCTCCGGTAGCACTTTCGGTGTACTTTCGAGTATTTATTTGTTCGCCCCACCCTTCTCCCCCGTGAAATCTATTTCGTAGTACTTAGCTTATTTTTCGTGTTCACCCTTAACCAGCTACGATGTCTCGATTCGTACAATCTATCCTTAGGCGGAGGTAACAAGTTTCCCTTTAATCCTTTTATATCGAGTAAACTAGACCGTTTAAACATTAGATTAGCCTTTAACTATTTATTTAATAATAAACGTGATAGTCGATAATAACCTTAAAAACGGCAACTTTTTCTTGTCTAATTAGCACTTCGAGGAGTTTCTTGTCTTGCGAGGCTCGATTTCAGCCTCGATCGCGTAATTAATGTAATATTTCTCTGTTTAAATTCTGTTACTACGCTTATTTATCTATCTACCCGTCCGTCTTTCCTATTTGTTACGTTAGCTGAAGCCCGTCTTGCTTTTATACCCGCATTTGTCCTCATTCGTTCCATCATTCTCATCTCGCAGGACACCGATTAAATTGCCTGCTATTCATTACGTTGCCCAGTCACTCCGTATCATTCGCTCGCTCTCGTCTCCCCTTCTTTCTCTCCCTGCTCCTTCCCGCTGTTCCTTCCCTCACTGTCAGATGATTTAATTAAACGCTACGCGTTCTCCTTATAAACTTAAGCTACGTCGATACGCGCTCGTTACTCCGTAGCCTCGAGAAGCTGTAGATATAGATATTTATCCGAGAAAATAGTAAAGCCATTCCTTGTAATCCATGATAATTAATTAATTCATTAATTACAATAAAAAATAATAACAACAGTAGAGTTCCTCGTTTAAGTGGTACTAGTCGTAAATAGTAAATAGTTTGTTTTATCGTAGCAGTTACTTTGACACTTCTTTTATCTTTAATAGTTTCTCTCTTTCTCTCATTTTCCGCTTTTGTTTCTTCACGTTTATAACCCTAAGCCTAAAGTGGCACGGTAATATTTCCAAATCGGCGCTTTCTCGCAGGAGAAAAGGCAGAGGCGCTTTCGGACGTGGTTAAGGTACACTGATTTATCTTTTCCTCATTTTTTTTTATCGTTTTTAAGCGAACCCTTGCGTATTCTCCCGTCAATTACTTCTCTAAAAGAACTTTCATCGAAGAGTTGTTATCCTACACGAAAAAGGGTTCTTTCACTTCGCTTAACTCTGTTTCTCCCTAACAGGGCAGTGGTCGTTGGACGTATTTTACTCAGCGAAAAGTACAGTAACGATTAAATAATCTAAGAGTACCGTTTAAACGCGAAATTAGGACTTACTGCAAGTTCGATATAGAAACACAGCATACTATACAATTTCTTTCGTGTTTCTTTCTTTTTTACTATCTTCTTTGTCTTATTGTTTTCGTCCGAGAGCGTCAGTCTTATTAGGACCGTTTCAAGGGACTCGACATACCTTAGAACGAGCAGAATGAAATTATTCATCTTATCACTTATTTCAAATAAAGATCTTAGCAAATAAAATCGGCAAATCTTGACACGAACTACAACAGCTACTTGGAAAATTCGTTCCAACCACCAACCGACCCAGGTCTTTGTCGATTTTAATTGAATTTGTACGCGACATCTATCTCTTCGCGACCGTTCTACGTATATATTAGATGCACATCGAAACATTAAAAGTTACACGTTAAAGTACAAACAGTTATCCATGGTTAAGGATTAGGTGCATGCGCATACGGGACTCGTAAATAGAATATATCGAGTGTCTCTGAAATCTCGACTTTCGTTTACGTCGATTTCGTCGAACGGAGTGTGTACATGTATAAGTATCTGATAAGAATAAACTGATTTCTAATCGAGTTACTTAAGCGAATATCTGTATACTATTACGTGTATACAAATCCACATTGTTCGCCTACGTCATGAATTAACGTAAAAGTTTTGTGGTCGTCACATTTGCCATTTGAATCTCGAGTGATCAAGATTACTCAAGTGTCGCCCGTTCGTCGCGTTGGTCGCGGCAACATCTGTCGTCGCGTTAAATGCAAAGAGGGGGGTGAACTTATTCCGACGAGCTCGCTTGTTTAATTCGGCAATCAACCATTACTTTTAATCCCTTAATTAATAAATATCCGTAATAACGGTCTAATAAGTTTTGTATCTCTCTGATCTGGACATATCGTCTAAACATTAATCAGTAGATTCTATACAGAGTAAAAGTATGAATTTAAGGCTTGTTCATGGTTCTTTCTTAGCCAAACCATCTACTATCCCTCCCGATCTGTTCTCTATCTTCTTTTGCACCCACATCCTTCCAACCCCTTCGTTAAAGTCGCTTTCTACGTTACACTTCAGCCCGTCCCCGATATCTCTAGCAATTACCATTACAATTAACTAGTTACTTAATTGAAAAAGTTTCTTTCGGGTCCCGGATTGCTTAGTTGACCGACTCACTTAACGGACAAGTCAGCGAACGGTCTAAACGTCAACTACTGTACAGAATTTTCGGTCGCCGTTTTAAACAATTTTCCGCGCGAACGGTGTAAATCATGTTCGAAAATAGGGTGGGGGGCTGGGTGCAGGAGGAATATTCTTAATTGTTTAAAATGTCAGTCTGAAACGTCTGTCTTGATTCTTAACCCGTAACATCGGTCTCTCAGATACCGCGTACTATTTTCTGCTCTCGATTACGTCTCGACCGGAAGGTGTCGTCGTGGTAGGAGCGGAGGGAAAAGCAACGAGTAAGTAGACACACGCGTGATCCGAGAAATGGACGTTAAGCGTTAAAATGCTGGCCGACAGAAACGTTCGATCGTACAAAACAGCTAGGCTATGAATGCTTTTTGATTTATTGAGTAACCCACGGTCGCAGAAGTATAAAGGGACGTTGATTTGATGTCTGTACTTAACTATATACTGCGTGAAATCTCGTAACGTTATCCCTTAGCGGTATATCTTTATCTTTAGAGGAATAATACCGTAATGTTATGTAACACCGTAAATAGAACTTAACGCGCTGTTGTATATTACACCGCGGGAAAAGTAGATTCATCGACGTGTGATAATCTGTATCAGCTAACGAGCGAAGGACTTATCACGAAAGGACCGACGTTTAGGAACTCCAGAAACGAAGAAGAAGAAGCTGTCGCCTCGTCGAGAATCACGGTTCGTTAATTACAATGAGGTATATATTCGAGAAATGCTTTTTAAAAATCACCTGCCGCGTCGTTTCGCTCCATATCACGTTTCTTTATAATTCTAAGAGTATCCTAAGAGATGCCTGCGAGTTAAATTGTATTCGAAAGTATTAGATTAAAGAAATTGTTAACAGCTTTCTCTGGTACATCTCTCGTTCACATATTTTCCAAGGACAAAGAAATTCGCGAATGAAATTCTCCTCACTGCCTGCTAACAACTCGGCTTATTAACATGATTTACGACTATTCTTATCCCTCGAAACTTATCACGTCGCCTGTACGGGGAAAGTAAATGGTACGTTCCGGACAAACGCGACGATCGCGCGAGTTTCGTGTAACACTTTTACAAATGTGACGACAGTACATATAACGTATATGTATGTATGAATGTGTGTATGTGCATATCGGGAAAACCCATTTCACGATCTTCGCTTGAAAATCAAACTCAAGAGTTTTATCGTTAAATACCGCACAACTAAAATATGTCGGTAGTTTCGTAATGTAATAACCTCTGACGCAAGAACAAATCACGAAATTCGACCGCAAAGTACTAACAAACTACGATAGTAAATCAATGTGATCATAATAAGAAATACAAGTAAAAGGATAGCAGTAGCGATATCTAAAGCAAACGGCTACTAGCATCGAGAACAAAGGAAGTAGTAGAGATTGAAAATAGCGATCCCCAGTAAACCCACAGGATTCTGTTATGTATGTAGCATTTGCCCGCATTGTGTTTCGAGCGTTGCATTCCGAATGAATAATCGAAACTACATTTGATAATATTAATTATTTTGTTAATTGAACAATGTGTACGACATTAAATATCATTTGGGGAGATTAGACTACGTTCAGTCTCCAAGAAACACCTATGTATATCGCATTCACTAAAGGATAATAAACTATCGTTAAAAGCCGATCGGTTAAATCGGTTAAACGTACTTGTATAAAAGTAAAGGATTCGGTATTTAAAATTGTAGCGCATGCATCGGGAAAAAGCGCACGTTTCGATCATTTTATTTCTACCACCTTCCCCCTAATCAGTACAATTAATTAATTATCCCCTCTCTCTCTCTCATTCGTACAGTTTCTTTCACATCTCCCTCCTTTCTCTCCGTTAATATCCCTGCCCGTTGTCTAACATCATATATTTCTGTTGCGCTTCGTGCCTGCGCGACATACCATCCCCACCCTCTATCAAATTTTCCTGGGCGATTCTGCCATGTTTTCGATTTCCACGCCCCCCGTGCCAATCCCTCGCCGTCCCTTTCAAGAGAAAATCAAACGAAAGAAAACATGTGGTGTGTACGGAAAAGTGTGTGTAGCATATATATACGTATAAGTGGACATATGTCGCATGCACGAAAAATCACCGTGCATGCGAATAGTGTATAATATACCCTTAAAAAAAAAGATACGTACGCCCCTATATCGATATATTTTCTCCTTCTGCTTTTTAAAGGTATACATTTACACGAGCAGACATACGAGTGCGTGTACATACATATATGTTGCAATGAATAATATAGATACATGATAGAATAGCATGTAAACATGTGTTTTTCTCTCTCAACATCTCTCTCTGTGTATAATAATAGTAGTAGTAATAATAATAATAATAATAATAATATATAATAATAATAATAATAATCATCGTTCATTAAATCGTTACTATCAGTTAACGCGCATAATATTATAATGTTAATCGCGACAAAAAATTCACCTGTTCCTCTCTCTCTCTCGCGCTCTCTCATTCTCTCTCGCTCTCTCTCTCTCTCTCTCTCTCTCTCTCTCTCTCTCTATCTTTGTCTGTAAATATTTCTGTTTCGCTCTGAATTTCTCTCGTGATTATTCCTTCAATTATCCTCTCTCTCTTCCTTCCTCTCTCCCTCTCGCTCCATATCATATCCTGTCACTCCTTGCTTCTCGTTTCATTTGTATTCTGAGGGTTCCACAAGAGAACCTCAAGAGCAGAGACAATGCGCTTTGGCCTGGTAATTTCGTTTCTACTGCTACTGTGCTTACAGTGGGGTGTTCGACTTTGTCCATTTAAATGTTGAAAAAGTTTATCTGGAAAGCTCTCTGCTCCGAATCCGTATGTTTGCCGTCTTTAGACGTAAGCTTGTCGTCTACACGTTTAATATATATCGTCGGAAAGTCGGACACCCCTCTCGGTACAGAGAGTTTCTTTTTCTATTGTTCTGGCGGCACTGGGAATAAGACGGACAGAAAGCGTGCGAGCGTAAAGATCCTTAAATATGTATCCTTATGTCTGAAGTAAAACACGATGAACATGGGATACGTTTTTCGCCATTCCGAAGTCGCATCAGCCTGGGCCGAATTCCTCTTTTCGGCACAGCCAACGCGGCCGATGCGACCGAATCTTACTAACACATATTATATCGTTTTCATTTTTTCCTATTTTCCTCTGGTTCCTCGTTATCTATCGTTCAACTATAATATTCTAATCGTTCGGCTCGTAGGGGGGCACGATCTTACCAATATAATGCTAAACGTTACAAGTATACAGGTCATGTTATTACAGTTAACAATTTCATTTTTATTATCGTTACAATCGTCGACTTTTCTTTTCTCGTTACGTTTATTTACCTTATACTTCACACTAAAATATGATAAAAGTAGATCGATTTCTCGTTCGTTTCGATGCGAGACAAAGCATTCCAAACTGTAGGAATTCCATTCACTAAAGCGATAAATCGTTTCGTTTGCTTCTATTTTCATTTTTATTTTTATATTTCCATTCTCCTCGGTCATTCTCGAGCGAAATGAAGATAGCGGCCTGGCATTTAACACGTCTCTCGTTCAAAGAAAATTCTGATTTTTGTCTGTTTGTGGTATTCGTATTATGACGGTTCACAAGTAGCATTCCACGGAGAAATGGCCTTAATTGCATTTTCTCCAATTGGCTAATGCACACACGGTTTCGTCAACAACTTCTAATTCCTCTTCCCTTTAAAATTCAAATCCCCTCCCCTGCCACCCCCTTCCCCCGGCCCGTTAGTCTCTGAATGTGAAGCATTTAATGTGGTGTGAAGTGGTGTGTGAACATGTGTGTCGATGAGTGTGTGTACACGTGTAGGTTATTCTTTCGCGCACACAACGTGTCGTTAAACGGCTCGTTTATAAACAACCCTTTATGTCGATATAGGTTTCTTTTTTTTTTCTTTCTCTCACACTTGTAAGCAGGGCACTTAACAACATAAACGTACATTTAGAATTTCTCTCTTTGATGTAAAACTCGCGTATTTCGTTAAACCTCTTCTAAATCTCTATTAGCTACTATAAATAATGTTCCTCTATTTCATTTTATTTTCTTTCTTATTACACTTTGTCCTGACGGACTCAGAGAAACCACTCCCGTAACTACAATTCAATTCTCCTTAACGGCATCTACGTAATCGTAATTTAGAATATCCACGGTGCGTGTACCAGTGTGTACGTCTGTATTATATGCATATACATATATGACACACATTCCATCCTTATCATTAGATCCCATTCCGTTGTTCTCTATCGTCTGAAATCGCGCGTTGCTTTCACGATGCTGGCGAAATCATCGCCACTACGTACACGAGTAACCTGTACCGATGACAACCATCCTCTCTCGCTCACCCCCTTCTCATCTTCGCCCCTCATTGTTGGACTTTACTGCGATGAAAGAAGCGTGAAATAAGTTTAACTTTAATCGACGTTTATGCTTATTGTGCCTGCGATAACGATAAAAAGCTACTTGGCAACAAGTTGAATGATTGATAATTCTGGGGTCTTTAATCGAACATAACGAAACCGATGATGGATCAAGAATTGGCTCAGGCAGTGGTATATTCGCATATCACCGATGGGATTTGTGCTTGGAAATCCAGTAAAAATACGTTAAATCTATTCCTCTGTCAAACAACTATCCCGAACGTTATTCCTTACACCTTGGAAAAATGCCCATGTGATATTCGTGACAAAACTTTTCTTTTCTCGCCACTGACAGAAAACAAGAGGGGGAAATGCGAATGTCGTAGAATCAATTGAAAGATAATACAAGCGTGTAAAAAAAAGAAGAAAAAAAATGCAGTGGCCAATACGTCGTTACGGTACCAACTAATTACATTAATGTCGATTAAAGATACGATAAACTCACCGATAAGAACTGTTTCTCGTTTATAGATTACCATATGAATAGTACGTAGTATTTAAGTATAATAGTTAATTATATGACCAGTCTTTATTGAGCGGGACGTCAAATATGCGTTAACGTTAAAAACAGACATGTAACGCCCCCGGAATTATAATATATTTATACCGTTATTCTTTTTCTTTTAAATATTGAATGCTTAACTTTTCCTTGGCAACCTAACGCACGCGTATTCATAAGAATTAAAATGATTTAACGCGTCCACTACCTAATTAAATTAAGACGAAAGCGAGTAACTAAATAGATTACATCTGTGAGAATTCCATTCGTGTAAAAAAAAGAAGAAAAAATGGAAAAAATCCGAAAGGAGACAACGATTAAGAGAAAAAGTTACGAAATGCATGAAGAAATGGGAAAACGGTATTGCGGCACATTAGGAAAAGGCCGAAAGCATTAATTTAAACCTACGACTGTACAAAAAAAGAAAAGAAGATAAAAATGTGTAAACGTGTAAAAGTTATCTATCCTGTTTGTAAAGTCGAATTATTTACTCTCCCCGTTGTAGTGTCTTAGAATAGTAACGAAGAATAAATCTAAGAGCTGTCTGCAGTTTTCAATACTTAAATCTTAATGTACAATTATATCTCTCTCAGTCCTATAAAATGATGGATAAATATTAAACAGTAAAATTCATGATGGAAAGTGACGAAAACATTGGAAAATATTTCTTGGAATACTGAGCTGAAAATGCCACGATGCGCGCAGAGTACTCAATCGAAATAAAAAGAAAGAGATACCGACCAGAAAGTACTATAAATACAACGACTCTCGAGAATTGTAAGAGTAATTGAACCTAAACAGGATGAACTTACGACAACGAAAGCAAAAACAAAAAGAATAGAAAAGAGGAAAACAGACAGTAACAACCCTGAGAGCAAGCCGTAATTCGCGAATTGGCGAATCCGCGAATACGGCTGGTAGTAACAACGGCTAGAATCAAAGTATTTTCACCCTATTTGCTACGTATTACGTTAATTAGATGCATTATCTCTGTATTGAAAAATACTAATAATATTGCGATAAATATAAATATATTATCTGTTATAATTATTAATCGTGAATTATTTCGAATAGTCCCGCTAGTTCCCGCTTTTCTTGTCGTCATTTTCTGTGTTTTCAAATCCATTGCTACCACTTTCGCTCGTTATCATCTTCGATACTGTAACGTCCACCGTACCTTAAAATATATGTATATACAGTGCGGCAAGGCAGCCATTTAACTTTGTATCGTATTTCTTTCTTTCTGTCTTTTTTGTTTTACTTCTTTCCTTCTTCCACACTAGAGTAATTTAATCATCCCTCTGAGACTCATTTAATTATAATATAAATTAATTTACTTCGCTTACCGATTCCAACAAACACATTATTAATTATTATCTGTTAACGCGTCTATAAATCAAATGTTATATTCACTTTCTCCCAACGCTTTGCATACACTTAAAAGTTGTTAAATTTATTACGCTTTAACTTTATTTAAAAATCGATAATAGTAAGGAATACAGTTAGTTAGTAGTAATAATTATAATCATAAATCGATATACTAGTGGTTCTTGTTTACGTTCTTTTATTATATTACTTTATAAAATAAGTTCTGAAAAAACAGCCGTAAAGATAAAACATCTTTTTTCTCTATTAAATTTGCCGCTCTCGCGGGTGATTCTCTCTCTCATCTTTCTCTCCCTCCCTCACACTCCCACTCTCCCACTCTCCCACTCTCTCAATCTCCCTTTCACCTCTCAAGTAGGTATTAAATAACGTATTATTTAGAACAACCACAAAGTCACCGTTTTTTTTCTTGTCTACCTATTTAGCTTCTTATTAATTTACTATTTTATTCGGATGTTGAATGGCTTGTGGCCTATTTTTTAAATTAGTTTTACTTCTTCTATGCGCGTAGAAGTGTGTACGTGTTAAATGTGTATCTGTGAGAGTATGCATGTCGAAGGTGTTCGTGTAGTTACCATTAACAATAATTAGTGTAAAAAAGTGGTTACGTTTGATTGAGCTCCCTACTCGTCTTTTCTTGTCTTTAGATTAGTCGGTAAATGTGTTATTGCGTTGATCCCAGAAGTTTCCACGAGTCGCGTTTGTTATGCTTTCTCTTCATCCCAGTAACTTTTACGTATCCCTGTCCTACAGTACTATTACGATGTTATTAACAAACAACTTCAACAAGGAGATACACCGAATTGAAAAATGCAAAGTGAAATTTATCGGGAAGTCGATCGCAATGATTCGTTTTGTATGCTTCGATGGGATGAAAGCAAGCAAGGAGGAAAAAAAAAGAGACACAGAACATGTTTGATAGGAAGTGGAAAACGGCTTTTACGAGTCACGAAAGGTGAATTGACGAATTGACGAATGGACAATTTGACAAGAAACAGAGAATGAATAGTTGGGGTATGAAGAAACACTAACCGTATTGAGATCATAACTTGAGGAAGCTTACTCAAATTATTGGATTCATTATTGTAACCTACTAATTACCTTGTGACCTTGTAAAAAATTTAAAATTACATTAGCGTAATACTTGCGACATCTTATTGACAAAGTATAAGACACAACGCGACCCGCTCAGTAATAAACATGAGCATTTGAGAGCATTCTTCCGAAATATTTTTCTTTTGTTTAGAACTATGGTAAATCCTACAGAGTAAATACAATTAAGTCATATATTTAATCAGGTAGACTTTTCAGATCGACGCCCCCCGCCGAGTACACCGCACAAGTTTACAAATACCCCTCCCTCCAACCAATAGATATACCATGATCTCATTTCTAATCATCTAAAATTTAAACACTTATAAGCATCATCGTACAATATTTGTAATTATCATAGACAGTAATAATTGTGTAAATAGTAGTGCAATCGTAGTGGTTGCCGTAGGAGCAGTCGCAACAGTAAATAGTGGTAAATAGTTTCATAATGATAATAGTAGTATAATAGTAATAATTATCATAGAAGTAATAATAATAGTAACAATAATTGTAGCCTTAAACGTGCCTAATAATTAACTATTATAAATCCGAGGTAAAAAATAAACTAGTTTCCACGTATTTGATGTAATACAACCGTACAGAAACCTGTCTGACGGTCAAGAAGTTCTTATGATACAATTTATTTCAACTTTTATTTTCTTTATTTTTTCGTAAAAAAAATTCATGCTCGTTCTCTCGTTTCGTTTCGTTCATTTTCTCGTCCTCTTCCTTCCAAGCGCGATAAAACTCTCGGACCATTGGAAACGGAAAAGGACTAGACGAACTAAACAGAGAAAGTCAAAAGCGAAAGAGAGTAGAAAGGGAAAGGAATTAGACGGTACGTCCCAAAGACTACTAGTAGTGATACGACGTGAAAATAGACAAAAAGAAATATGCTTAAGAAAACTGCACCCTGCTGTCAAAGAGTCATAGATTATACATACATCGTATTAAAATGATCCTATTTTTATTTTACACTATCTCTGTAGTTTAGGTATAAGTCAGCCTGCGTGTGTGTATGTGTGTACGTGTGTCTGAACACCTTACTTAATTATTTACTTCATTTTGTTTTCTTCCTTTCGGTTGCCCAGCATAACAACTATTTAATAAATACGAGATCGTGGAGGGACGGGTGTCTCAAATGTGCAAGTCAATCGCTGACCTTCCACTGGAGACCGTTAATAATAATAGTTCTTTCATTTATTTATTCTTAGTTTCAAATTACCGAAGTGTTTACTAAAAGTATAAGAGAGAGAGGTGAACGAGCATCGAAATTTGTGCCATCCACTGAGAAGAATTTCTCAAACGAGATACCTCATTCACCCCCGTGTAAATGCTGTTAAGTAATTAATCATCAGCATCCCTTCTTCTTTACACTCGCTTTTATCTGCTTTATTTCACTTATTCCACTCGATCTAGATTATTCTTATAATACTTCTATGTTCCGCTTTCTATCCTCTATCCCAGTGCCATGTACAAAATTCGCTTGCACCATGGGTGTTTTAATCTTCCACTCTTTATCTGCCTGTATATATGTATATATTTATTATCTCTCCATTCTGTTAATAAGTAGTTCCGTTCATATTGCCGTTTTCTACTTTTATTTTCGAACCCGACAAAATCACGGGCCGTTCTTGCGAGCGATCAATCAACGAAATCAATTTTCTTTTCTTTTCATTTTTTTTCATTTCTTTTTCTTTTTTTTTAGCAACTCAACACCCTCGTTTCCTTCACGCTTCCGTTCTACAAGCTTGGGCAGATGCATTTTCTTCTTCTTTTTTTTTTTAAATGACAGAAAAGATGTCAAGAAAGTATATTATTGGATCAACTGCAAATATACGACCGCTCGCGAACGACATGCTGGCTCCATCCGAGACATTCTTTGCGTAAAACGACTCTTTAGACCCGGCAACGAACTTCTGAACACTAAATAAAAGCTTGGATAAGCTAAATAACATTTCGAACCAACATAATCGTGCAAATCGATGCTAAATTTTACGAAAACATTATCTAAAGACTCTCTCGAATCAACGAGCGGCAATTTTCTGAAAATAAACACTTCCGTTCTTCTCTTCTAACACAGGATGGCAAGGAATGTCCCAGATCCGGGCACAGATCAATACACATGTTGCATTTGTTTTATTGAATATGTAATAAGAAATAACCCACGAGCAAGGCCAAGCCATTCAGCGCATCTCTCCATCACGGGTCAATTAAAATGGTCATGAGGTTTGCCACTCTTTGAAATCAAAGCCTTGCTGGGGTTTAGGAGCGCTGGCGGCATACCCACCTTGGTTGCTTTCTCCTCCCTGATATGAACGCTGAGGATAACTGGTGTCAGCGTAATTACCATATGCGGAGTAGCCAGTATAATCTGGAGTCTTAGCTGAACTGCTACTGGACCCAGGTGCACCTGAGCCGGTGGTTTGTCGCGAATACATGTCACCTGCAACATCGATTTGCAACGTAACATTACCCGGTATCCCACACTTACCACCCGTTAATTATTCATAAGCTGGAACTACTCTTCCGCCAAAGATACATTTTCGATACTTTTTGTTAACATTTACCGCCCAAACCACGAATCACCAATTCGATCGTTCAACTATGGGAACAATTTTCTTGTTAGACGCGACTCAAACGAACACACAGGTCCACGATTCACGTTCAAAGTATCTCAAATATATCTCGGATAGCTTGCATATGTTTACGAATACGTTACGAATAACTATACACATGTATATGAAAATACTAAGCTAGCACGTTTGAATTCAAATATTTGAAAGATCTCGAGTTTCGTTTACTATTCAATATTTGCTAATTGTAAGTACTGAGACTTTCAAAGAAAATGCGAACAAGCGGAAAGTAATACCGATCTCAGGCTTCCAAGAGCAAATTAATGGCCTATCAGTAATGCTTAGAAACCAAGTTTAACGTTCGAAACACATTTAGAGAACCTTGGGTAACATAAAAGTATAAAATTAATAGGGCTTCGGGATATTAAGAGACGTAAGCTCGCCTGGGATTCTACGAGTAGACAATGTAGGAAATGAAAGGAGCGAGAATAGGATTGCATTATCATATTTATTACAGTGAGTCAATCATTTCTCGAAAAAAAAAACTTAGTTTCAAATT
Organism: Andrena bicolor; assembly: GCA_960531205.1. Taxonomy (NCBI): domain Eukaryota; kingdom Metazoa; phylum Arthropoda; class Insecta; order Hymenoptera; family Andrenidae; genus Andrena; species Andrena bicolor. The sequence goes on from OY482665.1 coordinate 38,815,520, forward strand.
CCTACTCTGCAGCTAATAACGTCGTCGAGTAATTAATTGGAAGAAGTATGAAGAAGCCGACTTGCGGAAGGGGTACTAGCCGACCTTTTTTAGGAGGATTATATCGAACAAAAGTGATTAAACTTTTAACAGAAAGTACAAAATGGGAAAAGAAATAATTCGGATGATCACGTTTCTACTGATACCATCTAGAAACACTCATAAGCATAGAAAGTAGTCTAAGCACATACATCTACTCTAACGTCCTTTACGCTGTACCTAGTAAGTATATATTCGTAATTGGTACAATGAAAGAAATACATGCTTTTAATTAAAAATGCCAAGGAATATGGAATTGTACAGGATTTCACAATTGAACAAATTTTATTGAGTAAAAAAGTAAATTCCACCTCACTTACAATGTAATAAAATAATTTTACTTGCATTCTTCCTATCGCTACATATAAAAACTCTCCTTATCCGCAAACCACGATAGCCGATTACGTTAGTTTGGTAATAGGCTGGGACGTTAACCCTATTTCGATTACAGGAATCTGAATCTAAATCTAAAACTAAAACTTAACAGCGCAATAATCTCGGAATACAATATGATTAACAGCCTTAAAGAATACGCCGTGTGTTAAAGAACAAACCATGATCGATATTCGTTACACGGATTAAAATCATACCTAATGACAGTCTGCCATTATTGCCACAAACAATAAATGTTTAACCAACGAAAGGAGTACTCGGAATTACCACGAAAACGTCGTCACGATATTAAAATATCCCAATGATTGAGAACGGAACTCCGAAAGGACTGAGCTTAGCTTATTAAAAAGAAACAAGAATAGAGAAACAAATAGTGTAATGTAAGTGTAAATAGGTTGGTTCGACTATGTGAAAATGGAACTGTATGATGCGAAAGGGCGGAAAGAGGAAAGAGTTTGTTTGACTGAGCTTGACTCACCCTGCGGGCCAGAGGGGTTCGAGTTGGAGTTGGGCTGCGAGGAATTGGGCTGAGGGGGCTGTGGTGGTGGCTGGGTCCCAGGAGGGGGCCCATTCTGTGGCATGTTCCAGGAGTTCCATGAACCCCCGGGCCCGCCCCCCGCAGCCCCGCCAGTACCCGCCGTAGGCCCATAGCCCCCTGAAGCGGCCGCCGCAGGCCCACCTGCGATCATCAATCACACAAAACACGTGTCACCGATCACCTTCCTCTTCTTATGCTTCGTTTCAGGCTACGTCTACACTGCTGCAACGTTCTGTCGCAGAACATGCTTCACAAACACCCTCCAAGGTGGTACACTTTAATGGGGCAACGCGCATCGAGCCACTCCGCGCGCGCGAATTAAGAATCGACACGAAAGAACTTGCCTAGTAACACCAACCAATATCGTGAAGCCAGTGTTTCTACGTAGGGCTGTTGATTTTTAGGAAATCACGCGAGTAAATCTGCTGATTCTTAAGTAAATAGATGGCCATTTCTTAGAACAGTTTATCCATGGCTGGTGGAAAACACCGCACACGGTCGAGAGCAGATCCTTATTCCCGCCACAAAGTATCACAAGCTTTTCCTGTGCAACTTTTGGCGGTAAAGGAACCACCAGGACCCTGTCGCAGCAGTGTAAACGTGCTTTATCTTTACGTGCTATCAATTAACCACTTCAGTGCCAAGCACGCACAGGTGAGCGGTGTACAACCAAATTATGAAATTTAAAGGAAATAATTTGTTCTTTTTTTGGTGATAACTGTAGAATTGCTGGAAAGAGATGCGAACTTTAAGCAATGGGTTCACTTATAGTGAAACTTACCTCTATATCTTCTCTTCTGAAAATGTAAAAGTTCGTAAATAATTCAATGATTCTTTCTTTTACAGAGCAATGGGCACGAGAAGTAATACGAATAAATATTTGGTATGTATCTCACGAATTCAGACATTTTGACGCTCGCTGCAGTCTTGGCACTTAAATGGGTTAATTCTGCTTATGAAATGTGCTATAGTGTTTCTTTAACAGTACACGTTCAATGTCGTTCGACATAAGTGTTCATGCTTGGTTCTCTTAATAGATAACACACGTGACACTGATAAAGGAATATTTACAATGCACCAATACACTACAAATACTATTTATCTATGTATATTTAATGCATTGCAGTATAGACATCGACATTCTTTTCTTTTTTTGCGAAAGTTTGTTCTTATAAAATTTCATATTCTTTTCGTGGAAAATCAAGCACAAACTTTATGAGTAAGATTTTGAGGCCCAATGTTTCGAACATGTTTAGTAGATCCATTCGAAACCAGGGAACAGGCAACTTTATCGTAGGAAGATACACATTACGGAGAATTTATTATATACTTTCTGCTTTGAAATGATGATTGAATTTCACTGTGTGCAAATGGCAGGGCCAAATGATTCCATTCAAAGGAGATAATAAAGTATTGGATTGGAATGCATTTGTAGCAGCATCGTGATACACGCGATATTAAAAAAAGCACGCGTCCATCAACTGCATAATGGATCTGAAGCAACATGATTTTTCAACTTGATTTGATATTTATTATGCCCTATTGTAGTCTCTCTCTCTCTCTCTCGCTCTCTCTCTCTCTCGCTCTCTCTCTTCTCGCTCTCTCTCTCTCTTTCTCTCTATGATAAAACCACCACCGGGTATCGAAGAAGTCATAACTAATAATCGTATATCATAGAAGTATTTGGTTTCTCATGTTATCTATCTGTTTCTTCTCCTAACATCTCCAGGAGGATGGAGGGGGAGAGGAGAGGATCGAAGTTATTGCTAATCATTGTGACTATGACCCTATCGTGTGTTATCCTTAAAGAATGTGTAAATGGAGTTAACGTTAATGACTTGGAGAAGTCTAAAAGCTCGAGACTGTATGTGAACGTTAACACCATTTACAATTACAACCGGACTTACATTCGTAACATTTACAGATCGTACGGAACATATAATTTTGAAGCTTGTAATGAGACAACTGAGTTCCAGGATTTCGAAAGTTTCGAGATTACGGAATATTTTTGATCACTTGAAAATCAAGAGAAACTTATGTTATAGTTTCCAATTCACGTATACAAATTTCAATGCAAACAAAGCAGAACAAGAACCAGATAAAACTAAATCGAAATGTATCTCACTCACCATAACTGCCGTAACCTTGAGTAGCTGCTGCAGGCTGCACATTGTAACTGCTACCCCATTGATGATGGGGTGGTGGTGGAATCTGCTGTTGCTGAGGAGGGCCAGGAGGTGCACCCCAACCCTGAGAGTTGTACTGAGTGGTGTACCCAGCATATCCACCAGTCTGGGGACTAGTGCCCCAGCTCTGATACTGCTGCATCATGTTTCCTGGCGGTCCCATCGGGCCACCCATCATAGGTCCACCCATTTGTCCATTCGGGCCACCCATAGGCCCCATATTCCCAGCCATGCCCATTGGAGGCCCACCAGGTTGCGGTGGACCCCACTGACCCTGATGACTGTCGTTCATTTTACTAGAAGAGTCTCGTGGTTCTGCACGCTTGATCTCAACCTGAAATCAAACAAGCAAAAGGATATCGTATGGAGCTGTTTCTTTCGTACTTTTCGCAATTACGGCAGAATTAATAATCGATAGGACTTTCATTTAAATAGATTTAAGATAACCTAATAATTCCTTAACAAATTTTCTCTTTATATAAATATACTATCAATTAAGTTTTTAAAACTCGCCAAGTCTTACACAGATTCTAAATATATTCTACTTTTTTTATCTTTTATGTAGCGCATAATATACGTTATTCTAATTCTTTTCTCTTTTTATCTTTTCTTGAACTGATACTTATATAATAATCATTAAGGATACAGTCATTAAGTATAACATGGTACGAAAAAATTGTGTAAAATAAAATAAGTACTATAACTAACATTAATGTGTAAAGCTATGTGGTATATAATATTAAATTATACTAACAATCTTGTACTTATTATTATTTTACATTACAGTAATCTAGTGATATGTATATAGATACTAGTGTGTAGGTATGCTATACCTGTTTTCCATTCAAGTTGACGAAATGCTCTGCTACACACCGGTCCACGGCATCTTCATCCTCGAAGCTGAGAAAGCCAAATCCTGCCGTCCAAACGTGACAGTATATCAAAAATTACCCCATGCATTTATACAACAAATACATTTCTCCACTTAATCCCAACTTCTGAATTTCTTTCTTTATCATCATCGTATACAACCAACATTACAATTTATTCCCTGTATTTTTTATTCGTACAAACTGATCCATTACATCTAATAACTTTTCAATTTGCCATATATTTGTAATATATAAATACGTTTATAAGATACTTAATCTAAAAAAATTGATGATGGCTGATTTAAAGAAGCTTTTCAACTACATTTGTTTCGAATTATACATTAATCACAAGTCACACGATGTATGGAAATTGTAAGGTTGTTTTCTGAATGTTCGTTAACGTTATCTGTTATATCGAGAAGCATGATATTTCCTGCTTCTAACACGAAATCTTTCACAGCACCCTTCGAGGAACCTTCGTATTTCAATGAGGACACTCGTTAAACAGATCAGTATTTTTCAATGCGTGTCATATAAACATTAATTGTGCAAAATAATATCGATATATTATTAGAAATGTAAAATATGTATGAACTGATTCACACACTGACTTCTTGAATGCAGCCACCAAAAATCGATAAGTATTCAATGAAAAAGAAAGGTACGTATATGCCTATGATGACAAACACGAATATTTACTAATACTTTAATCATAAATACCTACACCAATGTTAAGGCAAGAACTTTCATGTACAAAGAAACCACTGCAATCAATGACATCCTAATTTATGTGAGGATATAGTAATTATATGCTGTTGACCAATACTTAAGAGTAATTTTTCATATAACACATATGCTGATTAAAGATAAATATAATTAAACCTGTATTATTCAGTGGATAAGATAATGGATAATATCTAATAAAAAATAAGATTTACAACGTATCTTACTAGTAGCTTAACTTCAACTTAAGCTATGTACGTTTAACTTATGTACTTAATAGCCTATTCTTAATAAAACTTAGCCAAAATGACAATAGGTGTAAATATATTTAATGTAATTTAATATAACATAAAGCATCTTAACGTTCTTTAAGGTAAGACAAGGCGAATTATTAAGAGCAGCAAAGTAGGATAAAAACACTATGTAAATAACTATATAAAATGCACATCAGTTTCAGTTTATGTAGAGGACCGTAAGTCATTTCATAAATAACAGGGTGGGGCACGCAATGATAACTGAATAAATATTGACATCCGCGAAAATTGAATCAGGTAAATATCGAATAATTCCAGCATGGTCATACAATGTATTATTCAAACTTTTCATATCAATTGTAGTTTTCAACATTTCAAAGTCACCTTACTTTTCCATTTTTTACTATACGTATTTATTGCAGTATTCTTGTAGCTGCTGAAAAGACAAATTTGTCCATCTAACGCTAACGTGTCGACCTTCAGACAATCTCAAACCAGAAAAAAGTGAAAAAAAAATTTCCTGCGTTAAGTTTTCACTCTTACAATTTCAACCCATTGAATATCGAAATATTTTATCAAAATTTTTATGAAGATCAACATAAACTAGGTTGGCGAATCCATCTTCTCGGCAATTACAACATATCAATAAAGATATACTGATTAATTTATGAAATTTAAAGCGACATTGATATTTCAAAAACTAAAACCGACAAAAATGCTGAAATGGTGCATTATATGGACAACTTCGACACATGCAACATTTGCCTGAACAAATTTTTCGCTAAAATGAGTATTTACAGAATTATCAGACTGATTTCAATTACGTTCCCCACTCGATATATCTGAACCAAATAATATTAATTAAGATGACTATGAATCAGGATGCATTAATTATAATTATTAAAGAAAACAACAGCAGGGTCATTAGAAAGAAAAACAAGGGTAATCAAGCACGGGAAGTTCAATGACCCTTTTCAAAGGCTGGCTTAATTAGAAAAACATGTTCAACCCTTAATTGGTTAATCGCTAGCTCTAATGTTTATATTTAATCTTTACGCTAATAACTGGATAAAATTTAGATATTGTATTTTAAATAATGGGTGTGCTGCATTCAAGTCAGAATTTTTGATTCGGTATGTACAGGGTATCAGTACAATTGTTCACTTTAATCAGTATTTATGTTATATTAATATTTATCATTGTAAACTTACTAAAAACATTTTAAAAAAATGTATTTCAAGAATTCTGACTGTAATTCCGAATACGAAAAAGAACCAACAATAAGTATAAGTTATTTTAAACTTTTATGAGGCACATCTTTCGTAGCTTCCATAATAAGTGAAGAAAAATTAGAAATACTCTTTATGTTCAACATATTTGTAAATGAACCAACAGTTTTTGTGCAAAAAATAAAATTAGAATCACTCTTATGGCGACTACTTCAAACAATGCCCACGAGTAAAAATAATGTCCGTAATGCACTCACCCCTTGATTTCTTCTTTTCCTGATCGTACATTATGACGACCTCCATAACTTTGCCGAAGCGTGTAAAGAAAGACCTCAAGTCGGTCTCTGTCACATTACTCGGTAAGCCACCGAGGAAAACTTTCGGGAAGCCGCCACTGCGTTTTGGCTTTTGTTGGGTGCGCGGATTACAGGGTTTCGGGTCGATCTGTAACAATAAACGATTAAATAGTCTTCTTTTATCCTCCAGGCATTAAAATGACAAGCTTCGGCTTCGAAAATTAATGCTCACAGTGCGCCCGTCGAGCTGATGCGGCCCATTCTGCAGAACCAAAGGGACGTTAGCGGGATCGCTGAATGTTACGAATCCAAATCCACGGCTACGGCCCGATTCGCTGTTTTTCATAACAACACAGTCGATTACTTCGCCGTAACGGCCAAAGTAACGCTGAAGATTTTCTTGTGTTGTCTCCCAGGACAAACCACCGACAAACAGCTTTCTGCAACAAAAGCGCATAAAGTGGCGTGGTTAATGCGAGGATGTAGAATACGATTACATAATTGGTATCAATGAAGAAAAATAAAAAGATCTACGTCGAATGGAGTAATTCTATTTAAATGTTATGCTTCGAGATCGTAACGAGACTGCAGAAAAATTAACCTGACACCCAATGGAAGAACGAAATATTTGCAATTTCCATTTACCATACACAGAAAATCGAAATCGTTTTCTTCATTGATATTAAATTAATAGTGCGCATCCAACTCCAATCGACGGTTCGCGACAATATTTACTCCGTTGCGCTAATAAAAACTCACACGCGACTTAATGAACGACACGTCTAGGCGAATACCTATCAATATTCTCAGTTAGTGAGCCTTGAGAAAAGAGAATCACCTAGCGAGAGAGTATCGAAATACTTGCGATCTTTCAGGATGTAGAGCATAAAAATACGAGGTTCTAGAGCTAAAAGATGCAGCAGCATACTTTCACGTTGATATAATTCAACGAAAATCCATCATATTCGTATTTAATGATTTTTTTTATTTACGTGCTAACAGAGATCCTAGAAACGAGGGCATTCCGTTGGCGAAAGAAGCCGGGCGTACGAGAGGATCACCGTCTAGGCAACCGGCATCGATGAATTATTTCCCCCCTCGCGAGAAAAACTACATATCCAACCACTGGTCGGTCCGAGGGGAAAAAAGGTTTGTCGCGCGAGTATCGAGAAAATCGTAGGCAAAGAACGCAAAACTCGCTGACGTTTATACAAGAAGTAGGTAAATGATTTAGCTGAAGATGAGAAATACACCGAGGGGAAAGCGAGGGATACGGAGGTGACTGCAATACGCAAATGGAGATCCCACGCAATAAACCCGACGGCCCGTGAACGCGTCTCGATCGAAATTTCTCGGGTAAAAAACTGACCGTAGATAGTCGCCAACGTGCAATTCTTACTCACCCCTTTTCGTCGTCGTCCATTTCGGTCTTCACTCTCATAATATTTCACTTAAAACTACGAGAATGTTGTTAGTATTAGGACGCGATTGGGAATATGGCACGATGCTTAGCGCGGACGAGGGTAATGGCTCCCCACAATGAACGCGACGTCGAGAACAGAATGTAAACGTAACGAAGCGACTCGCGTCACTTCCGCCGACCGACTGGTCAAATCAGCAACCGTCGACAATAGCGCCACAGGGGCGGCCATAGAGAACCGTTTCGCCCTTCCGTTTAAGTTTAATCGAATATTACTTCTTCGTATTTTATTTTTTATAAGTATGTCGCGTGCTACACGAGTACGCTTGTCGCACGCGAATAGCGTGTATTTAAAGGCCGAGAAACATTATTGGTATCGTTCGAAGCATAGATTTATCGTTACCGTTTGTAAGTATTACTCATAAGTTTTAGTATTAGCACGGCCCTGAGAAAGATATTGCGTATCGCCAATGGGTTTATACTTTAAATGAACGTTCAAGAATAGAATTGGCGGTAATTTTTTTGCTTAGAATGTTAAGGAATAATTGGAGAATATTTATCAGTCAATATATTAGTTGAATGCAGTAGTGTATCTGGGTTCAACGATCTGTCGTCACATAGCTGAATCGCGCCATTTTGTTCGGATTTTGGCGGGAAAATTGGAATTCCCTATAACCAATCTGGAAATGCATTTCATATGATTTGAATAATCTGTACAGAACGTTCAATTGTTCTCATTTTATTATGCGCTCGTGGATATTTAAAGGAGAAAGCAATTTGGCAGTAAAAAGATATCGCATACCTATCACAGGTTTTTCAATTTTTTTAAAAGAAACATAATCAGTTTCTTCCTACATAGAACGCAATCTTCTGGTCATTGCATAATGCATAAGAACCACTGCATTGTGCAACGCATTAGTCTCTCTACCAGTAATAATTTCATAAGGCAGTCATGCAAAACGATGCTAGCATTATATCTACGTAATTTCATACGTTATTACCGTGAAATTTAATTAAGAACGTTTTGCTTAGACTGAAACTCAAATACTACGTTCAGACGGTATTACTTCTGCAAACAGTACGACATATATATGAAATTGTCAAGCTTACACTGACAAATATATGAAATCGTAAATAATCAAATATATAGAATAAATATCTGATATTTTCTTCGCCAAATTTCCGTGCGTATTCTCTTCTCCTTCACACCCAAATCTTTTAGGACACAGACATCTTATCTGATAAAGCTGCGATAATACGAAATCAGCACGATTGAATGTTCAGCGAGAAATTCTTTAGAGGGTTTTTTAAAGCCGCACTTATAATGTATACATCTTTTAAGTTGATAATTGCTAAAAAAAAAAAGTTTAAGATATCACTTATCTTTTAAGTTCATAATTGCTACAAAAAAAGTTTAAGATATCACTTCAAATATTCTAAATTTTAAATCTACAATACACGAAGAGCAAGGGACTGTATCTAGGTTCTTCTTGTATCCCCCCTATTTACCCTCATCCCTTTGACCCCTCCATATGCCACCAGAGATCACAACTTCCTGGAACACTATAAAACCTGCATGTTGCTGAGATATCGTAACAGAGATATCCCAAACCGAAGCCGCCACACGTGTAAAATTGGAGGGATCGATTCGTCTGTGTTCCCCCTCTTTCTAGTCGAAGGATTTCTGCGAGCAAGCTAAAAATAAGTTTATTTAACTTGGTTAGCCATTAGCAGACTTCCTTCGACTGATTCATCCGGCGAGCCGAATTAATTTCACTGCGTGACTATTAATATCGTAGATTCTTTTACACCCAGGATCACGTAAGAAACTTGAAAAAAAAACTTGAGCCAGGGGGCAACGTTTCGTGTCGTGTATCGCTCGATAAGATACACAGCTTGAACTTTCCGATAGTTTTAAAACACATCAACGTCGCTCCTTCGTGTCTTAATCCGATCGTTCCGCTTGAACAAGGATCGAGCGTGGCGAACGGAAGATAATATGAAATTCACGAAGCGTAAAGGTAGTTCAATTCACTTCTATTTCGACGGAAGTCGCTGCTTTACAGACGCGAGGCTATAGCGCGTCAGCTTCTACTCTTCTTACTATTAGCTGGCGTTCAGCAACGTTCGCTGTGTTCCACGGGACGACCGCGTAGGTGTTTATTGTACATTTATTGCACGCACCTCGTTGTACATTGTGATAACGAGATATACTTGCGTGCATACACATCTTGGTTCCCTTTGCGTTCGCCCAAGTAAACACGTGGGGCGCTCTTATCAGACAGCCGAATACGAAATCCGAATATTCTGCGCAATAAAGAAGTCGTGAAAACTCCACTGTCCGCAGCTATTGAAACGGCAATGATATCGGGATTAAGATCTTCGATTAGCGAAGATAATTGTGCTTGTCTGTGCGATATAGATCAAATTTATAGACTCTTCACGGAATTTTTTCTGAGAAATCATACTCTCCTTTCCGCCATTCGTGTCACCCCTCAAAACGCATAGCATTCCTACAGATAAGAATATTTTTAGGGGGTCGGAGCTTCTAAATTTAGAAGCCGTGAACGATTCAACCGTACGGGTCGCTTCAAATTTTAGGAAATCAGGCCTATATCGATACTCCGTTAAAATATGAAATTTAAAAACTGGTTAATTTTATGGTTCATTTCGTGCTACACCCATCTGTACATTCACGCTCATGCTGGCAGACTGTAATATCCATCTGTCGAGATTTCAGACACATGAAGAAGCCAGAAAATAAGCCGGCTCGGGGATACCACAGGTTCTTACGTAATATTTATTCCCTTCGTCTGAATGTGCGCACGTGCAATCTGGAAATCCCGAAGAATCCAGCCAGCATCCGTATCAGCGACCTCGGAGGGAACAGGGAACCAGAAAAGGGTCGAATCAGAGGTTGTCGAAGGTTGCCGAGGTCAGGAGCGTGGTGCGAAGCCTGCGTATCGGCTCGTTTCCTCCACATCCGAACGAAAAGTTTCGCTGCCATCCGTTAAAAAGCTTAGTAGACCCCGACCAACCGATCGAGCTGCCTGGCTCTGTGTAGCTGACTACTAGCCTGACTGCTTGCTTAGCCGGCTCGTCGGTCTCGTCTCGTTCAGTCGCCGTCCCGACATCCTGCTTGCAACACGTCTGTGACCAGTGCCACCACTGGTTCAACCATTCCACGTTTCTCTCATCATCTCCTCGTTTACGGTTTCTGTCATGCCACGGCAGATGCGACGGGGCCGTAACCCGGCTTTTTTCGGCACCAGTTAGACCCACGTGGATGCCCAACGAATCTCGGTCGGATCAAGTTGGTGAAGTAAGTCTCGTTCGTCGGCACATAGGCCCCTTTGGCCACGAGGAGACGCTCGCCGCGCCGGTGTTTTTTAAGCGAACGGATCGTTAAATTGCCGGCAATTAATTGGGTGAATCGGAGGATGGTTACGCGCGTGAGACAATCCAAGTTTTTCGTGTAACAGTGATCGTGAGAAAATCTCCGCGGGTGGGTGAAAATCCAGTCGGCCGAACGTGCCATTGTAATCGCCAGGGAATTGGAAGTTTCACGAGGGCAGTTTGCGGCAAGTGCTTCCGCGATAATAAGTTAAGAGGAAGCCGGAGCACAAAGGATATTTGTTTAGAGGCCGAGCCAGCGTTAATAAGATTGTTCTGCCGTGAATGGGGACTGTTCTATGAACCGCGAGCCTTTCATTATTATTGTGGATGGGAGTTGAAAAGTCGATGACTCTTCGAGATTTCTACCGGGTCGATTGAGCAACCGCTTGTCGCCGATTCGAGTCACGGCTAGGGCAAATCTGCTCACCAACGTGTCCCTGCTCCGATCATTCTGCCTTAGACCACGTCTCAATGTCTGTGGGAACAATTAGCGGGGACCCCGTTCCTCGTAACAGCTTCTAATGGCTGGGTCCGCCGGTCAGGTCAGTCCTTCGAAAATACATACGATCTCACCGAAGTTAATGCGGACCGACAACCATGAAGAATCTGACCGCAACACGTTTCTATCCTGCCAACCACGCTCCATTCCGACTCGTCTTGCAATGTATGCAAATCCATCGCGAGTGCAGATGTAATTCAAATTGATACGAGACATTCCCGATTCTCGAACCACTGCATAATCTCTCAGACAGTACCAAGAAACCGTTGCCAAAGGCATTCTCAAAACACGTTTCAAATAATCTACAAAGAATCATACTCTCTCCGCGGACGCCTTTATACTTACTGTTCCTGATCGTATCGTCAAGGTAGTTTGAAGAGATGAGACAGGTCAGTGCACCTATGCTTTTTGGCTTTGCGGAGTGGAGAATGCATTACCTGCATCGTGTAACTCATTGTCGCGAGTTCATCCGCATCCTCGTCGTAATGAGCTAGGAACTAGCTGCTAGGACCTGTTGCAGGAACTAGCAGAGATCTGGTGCTGACTTTTGGCTTAAACCGGTTCTCTCGCCTATCCTACGTTCCCGTTTGTGCACGTCACTTCGAATCGTATCCTTCAACGGGACGAACGCCAGCGTTTCGTAGATTCGAGGATTCACCTATGTAATCGCAATTGCCACCAGCTTTATCAGAATGATCGTTATCGATTCCCGGAAACGTTCAACGGTATTCACGTGAAGTTTCCAGATAGGCATCGATCTCTGCGCTCTCTCTTGAATGTGAGCATGTACAAAGCAAGGAAAGAGTTATGAAATCCAAGCACGAAGTACGGTTCGCTCTTGAAATAATCTTGAACGTGAATTAATATTTCAAGTAACCTATTTTTCAGACCGATAAGATTAAAAACGCCAAGCGAGCATTGAATTCAAGAATCGCGTTTCAGCGAGCAATTTTATACAGCGAGTGTAATTCCAATTAACGGGGGAATTCAACGGGAGTCTTCGTTTTTCCTCTGGCAGGATTGTGAGAACGGAAACGGGTGCGCGAATAATGATTAGGAACAATCGACAATGACCATCGACCATCGCGCGTTCTGCGCACAATCAATTTACCGTTAACAAGGAGGTCCTTTCTCGTTAAATAATAGATACTACTCTATTTTCCATTTAACTATTAATCCTTTACCCTTTTTCAACGATATATTCACTCTCGTTGGTTTTCTGCGAAAAGATGTCACGCCGCAAAATTCAATAAGTGGGTACCCGCATTCGGATATGTATATTAGCATGCCTGGAACCGGTTTCGCCAAGGGACAATGCTTTGTCTACGCCGATTTAGAGAATAAATTTAGGCTACCCGAATAGGAGATGCTGGAGGGAAACGTCCGTTTCTTGCATCACCGTACGAAAGTCTAGCATTGCTCGGCGTTTCGGTAAAATTCCTGTAAAATTCTTATCATCCGGTTGGAAGGAAAAAGATAGGAATATTTCAACGATACGTGCATCAAGAATTCGAAGCACCGACTGGAAGGCCGGGGGCATTAAATTTATTTAGCAGCACGTTGAATAAGAATTCCACCATACATGGGCTATAGCCCATGAAAGTAACAGAACCCCGAGGTTAATTCACTGAGAACGGTCTTATAACGGCGCTGTGCTCTTATTTCTGGACACACTATTATTCTCGTTACAAAAGCTCGCTCTGTTCTTATCGCCGTTCACACGAGGGGGCTCGAAAAAGACGTTGGACTACTGAATAATTTGGAAGACTTATACGCGTTGATCGTCCGATGTTTCAAATGGAAGTGCTGTAATTGAATTTATTGAAATAAATTTCACCACTCGCCTTAAAGGGACGCTTGGATCGACTGTCAAGATCGATAATTGTCTCGTGTAACCTTTCGCGCCTGGCACCATTAAAACGACGAATGAATACGAACTACCGTATCAATTTAGTGGCATCACGTTCGGGCAAATAGGGAACGTATTTATAAATCAAGGGGTAATTGCGATTGGGAAAAAAAATCAATGAGTAGGCTGCTGACGTATGTTTGACCCTTACTTCTCAGCACGTGTGCGACCTCAATCCTTCGAGACGGCATTTGTACATATTGATCGTATCAGATTTTGTCTGTGAATCGCAGATCGCAGACTGTGCTCGTTATCAAACACTCTCTTACGTTCCTTTCAGGTTATCATGGACACTCGACTAGTAAGCTCCCCGGAAACTTGTGGAGTGTTCACGGAATTCATCGAAATGCAGGCGTCGGAATTAACGATAGGATTCGATGTGAGTAGTATCGCAAACTGAATTCTCAGTTGCGTCATATTTAAATATAAGATACCGTTGATAAAGGTAATCAGTGTCGTTTAATTCGCATTCGTTAGTCCCTCGGCTCTGACGTAAAAAAGTACATGGCTGACCAAACAACGAACACTTTTGTAGCCTTGCCGAGAGCGGTGAAAAGCACACAGTCAAAGTTTGTTCTTCAAATAGCTAATAAAGCCGTGTCAAGGTCCAGTAAATACGGATAGAATGCTTTTGGGAATCTCTGAAATATTAATTCAGTCATGAAAAGATATCTTTACTTCAAATTCAGCCGTTGAAATGTTAGAAGCCTCGGTCCTGATCATGTCCCTAGAATTTTGAACGTTCGAGCACTCTGAATTAATTGAATCTGATGAAGATCGCAAATGTTTGCCCAATAGGTCTGAGCGGAATCCGTGCTCTGGTGCGGATAAAAGGAGAAATGGGATCGTCCGTAGAATTGCTGGTAATTACGTTAATTAGCGCCTTGAGATCATTAAAGAAGACGACGACGGGCGTCAGAAAGATGACGATGAACCCAACCGGAGGTCCAGGGACCCCGGTAGAGTACCAATGGAAGAGGTGACGTATCACCCAGTGATGCGTAAACGACGTGGATTGGCCAGCGCCGTTCTGGGCCTGATAGTGGGCCTTCTCCTAGGTTTCCTCATCCAAAGCTACCGGATACTCTCGTCGAGCCATCATCAACGGCTCAATATTTATGCGTCCTCCATGCCCGGGCCACGTGTGCTGATCAAACCGTCGGCTCGAAACGTTCCCAAGCTGACCGACGATGAACAGATAAACAGTTCCTCGACGAGCTTGGTCTTCGTGGGTGTCATGACAGCCAGCAAGTACCTCGATACGCGAGCCAAGGCTGTCTACGAGACGTGGGGTAAAGAGCTTCCAGGTAAAATCGCCTTCTTCTCGTCCGAGAGTTCCATCGTGCCGGAGAACTGTCCCGATCTGCCGTTGGTGCCGTTGCCGCGTGTCGACGATACCTACCCGCCTCAGAAGAAGTCGTTCATGATGCTCCAATACATGTGGAAGAATTACGGCGACCGTTTCGAGTGGTTCCTCAGGGCCGACGACGACGTTTACGTGAGGACCGATCGTCTGGAGAAGCTGCTGCGATCGGTCGATTCCAGGAGAGCCATGTACATCGGCCAGGCAGGCAGGGGGAACTCCGAGGAATTCGGCTTGCTATCCTTGGAGTATGACGAGAATTTTTGTATGGGCGGGCCAGGTGTTATTCTGTCCAGGGAGACCTTGAGGAGAATCGTGCCGCACATCAAGTATTGTCTCAGACATTTGTACACCACTCATGAAGACGTCGAATTGGGAAGGTGTGTGCAAAAGTACGCCGGTATACCTTGCACATGGAGCTACGAGGTAATTTCCTTTGTTCCATCAGCTTGCTTTGCAACTCATGCTTTCGAGTTTTCTGCCCTTCGCGAAATTGTCCCTGTATTGTCCTTACATTCAGCAGCTTCGCGTGTCTCACTGCCGTTCACACAACATTAAATCTATTTTCAGTTGTCCTATCTTCTCTCTCCTGATGCACACACACGCACTGGCATGTTCATGAACGTGCATGGCGCATGTAATTTGTTCAGCAGGTCAGGCTCATGGTTCATTAGAACGACGGGCTATCCCACAAAATGTTGTACGTGCGCGCTCCTGCTTTCTACCATTGTCTGCTTGGTTAGGGACTAATGGAAGTCTGCTGAAATACCTAATAGTAATTCCAAGCAAAATTCTGCTTCACTCCGAAAATAAAGAATCTATTTATATCCTGGTGGATATTTAACCATTTCCAAGGGGAGCTCTCTGGTTCCGTTTAGAGTGAATTGCTTAACTGAACGGTTCGAGCAATTGCTGAAATTATTTAGTTGCTTAGGTTGCAAGTACTATAATATTATTACGCTCTGAACGGGATCCACGCAGTATGTATTACAGGTTTAAATACATAAGCTACGCATCTGCATCATGTACAGGGTACGCTATCATTGGGTTAACTCGGAAGGTACAATGCACAGATGAGGATGTTAGTCGTTAAGTACAAGCGAATAGTACCCTGCTAACCCAGTGGCCAGATCGAGTCATTCTTCTCCATCTTGACACTCAGCATTAGGCCGGAGTGCTTAAGTAACAATTTGCAGCACGAAGTGTTTGAATCTCCGTACTACTTCTTGTAATAATTTAATCGAACTGCAACGGTTGCGTTCAATGTTGCGCGACGTCCAGCGCATTATTATGTCACTCTATTAGCGACAACATTGACCGAAACACGATCCAATGAAACATTTGTAGCCCGGCCACCCGGTGTGCCGAGGAAAAAGATTATTCTGGATTGAGGAAATCCTAATAAACGAGAGGAAAATTCGAATTGCCAACTAGAGGGACCAGTGATCCCGTCGAATTGAATGATCTTCAGGAACTGCGTTACCGAGGCGAAGATTTTCTTCTCAGCATTGAAAATATTGGTATAAATTAATAGTAGAAGCGTGTCAAGGATCCCTTATCGCGTGGATTTCATTGAAACAACTCGGTTGAAAGGTAGAATGCACGGATGAGGATGTTAGTCGTTAGATTCGAACAAATCGTACCCTGCTAACCTACTGGCAGTCTATTCGTTCTCGTCTTGACACTCGACGTAAGGTCGAAACACTTAATAGCCATTCGTACGACACGCAACAACTGCAAAGTGTTTGTCGTGGGTCTTTTGAACGCGCGCTCTATCAAGCGATTAATTGATCAGACCATGATTGCTTTATCCCAACAGATTTATGATTTTGGCATTACGCTATATCTTAACAGAGACTTCTCTCCTGGCATTGTAATTTTCAGGAAAAAGTCAGAGATTGCTTCAAATGAAACACAATTTTAGGACATGTGATTGCAAACTGTACCTTCCGCGTTTAGAGCATTGCGAGGTTCGACCCGTTAGCAATTCAAGAATATTGTCTTTCAGCCACGAGGTATGCAAATTGCAAAAAGGACGCATTGAAGCGAATAGTCTTACAACATGATCAAGTTAACCCGAGAGGTGTAACACTAGAATAATTTTCTGTAACCGGAGACCACCACACCCAGTCTCGTAGCTTGATTAACACTTCTTCTGCGGCCGAGTGTTTCTCTAATTGTAAGATGCAGTCCTCGCGGTCTTGATAATAATTATTACCGGTCGTACACCGACAGGAACTTCGTACTTCTACCTTAACGCTGTATCTGCTTCTGCTAATTGCAATTCCTCGAGACTCATTCGAGTATTATTATATTCGAGAGCTTTAAATGTGTCGTCGCGATTATATAGCGACGAAAGTTAGTTGCGCGAAGCAACTTCTCATTAAAACATCCACCAATGATATCGGAATTTCACGAGAATATTCCTCGAATCGCCATAAAATCGTTATCGCGAGACCCAATGATTTAAGGTCTCTCAGAGTATACGTCGCGATGACAGCCGTCTATTCCTGTCCCTTTAATCGTAATTACGGCTGACGAGACTGGACGCTTTCACTGTTACAGATGCAATCCATTCTGTACCATAACAGCAGCGGGGCACAGGCGTTCACCGGAAACTTGAAGAAAAAAGAAGTTCACCGTGCCATTACTTTGCATCCTGTTAAAAGCCCACCACACATGTACAGGCTGCACAATTACATGAGGGTTGGTATCGGCGTGCGTAACGTTACCTGCAATCGTTTCCTCCGGTCCCACAAGAGATGTTTCTCTTCGTTCCAGGGACTTCAGATACAAGACGTACAGCAAGAGAGGCTAAATCTTCACAGAGACATCTACGCGATGGCTGAACAGCTGGGAATAAATGTGGAAGACCTGAGGAATTTCCAGATTGCGGAAGGCGTCCCTCTGTTCCCTGTCAGCCCGTATTCGAAGGAATACCCCGGTGACACGGAAATATTAGGTAAGCGAAACGAAGCTCGACGATATTCGACAAATTTAACACGCACGTTATTCAACGGCGTCCTTGTGGAAAGCTCTTGAACCGGACAGACGTCTGCTAGCCATTCGGGCCGTTGATTTCAAGAACAATCGTGTTTCCCTGGATGTGCGTTATTAATAGAGCCACTTAGGATGATTAGTTCGTACGAATTGATCGCCGGACAGAGGCCGGCGATGCTGAAACAGGGTACGACACGATTCGTTTCAGCCCATCAGACGAAACGATCAGGATTTCGATCATGATTCCATTCATTTCCATCTTCTGCACTTAGAGAGTATTTCACGCCTGTCTCGTAACGATGTGCGCGACGCGACGTATGGACTGGTCCGGTTTTACATCCGTGGCCGCGTGACAACGTCGAAAAGTTAAATACCTTAATGGGACGAGAGATTAGAATTGTCACTTTGCTATCCATTCGATGGATTTTAATTGGAGACTCGACGATGCGAGCTTTAATCGAATTAACGTTCATCTTTAATCACTGCTGCATCTGCCTTGGCATTTTTTCAAACCGGAATTTCTAATGAATTTTGCAGGTGTTCCAGCGGGTCTTCGATCGTTCAAACCGACGACCAGTGACGAAGTAATTCCTTGGGATTTTCTGTCGAGGTCGGAGTACAGTTTAACGGATTCCAATCCCAGGAGAAGAATTCACAGCGACATTAAGGAGGGCCTCGAGGACATCACGAGAGAAGTGATGGCCTCCATAAATGCTTGTTCGCGACAGCGTGGCAGAGTCGTCGAGGAAAGGTCAACCCTATACGGGTACAGGCGAGTGGACTCTTACGGTGCCGATACGATACTGGATCTTCTTTTGGTTTATCGGAAATACAGAGGCAGGAAGGTTACGCTGCCTGTTAGAAGACACGTTTATCTTCATCAACACTTCACCGGTACCTTTTACGTTCCTATTCAAACATTTTTCCACCTTCCTTGAAATTGATTGCGCAAAGCGCGAAAGAAACGTTGCGAAATTTAGAAGCTAATACTACTTCTCTTGTTGCCAGGACTGGAAATACGGGAAACGGTGAACGGAGAGGAAGTGGACGAGGCAGCGCGGAGGAATCGATACAACGACAAGTCTTTGCAAAATATATTCAGCGGTGGTTTCCTAAACCTGAATTTCAACTCCGAGGAGGAGGATCCAGTGAGAGGCAAGACCATTCATTTTATACTTCCTTTATCAGGGAGGTACGAAGTTTTTCAAAGGTTCCTACACAACTACGAAGAGATTTGTCTGACGAGTGGGGAGAAGACTGCGCTGCTGGTCATTCTTTACCGGCACAGGACCGAGAATTTCTTCAATCAAACCATAGATCTGATCGAGCAATTGAAGTACAAGTACCGTAGCGCCAGTATCGATATTCTGCCCGTTTCCGGAACTTTTTCCAGAGCCAGGGCTCTGAATTTCGGTGTCTCGAGGTTGAAGACCGACGATCTGATGTTTTTCGTCGACGTCGATATCGTATTCACCAACTCAGCACTTTATAGAATACGAGCAAACACTCTTCTGGGTAGACAGATATATTTCCCAGTGGTATTTAGTCAGTATGATCCCAAGGTCATTCACGGGAACGCGAAGAAGATAGATACGTTCGTCATAGACGAGACGACCGGGTATTGGAGGCAGTTTGGATTCGGGATAGTCTCGTTGTACAGACAGGATTACGAAGCAGTGGGTGCGTTCGATCTCTCTATTCAGGGATGGGGAAAAGAAGATGTGGATTTCTTTGAGAAAGTCGTCAAGTCGAATATCAAGATCTTCAGGGCAGCCGACAAGAACCTGGTGCACGTTTATCACGAGGTGGAGTGCAGCAAAGATCTCTCAGAAACCCAATTGTCCATGTGCATGGGGACCAAGGCTGACACTTACGCGGGCATGGAGACGCTGGCTAAAATGATTTACGAGAATCCGGATATTCTGCGATTTGCCAAAGCCAGAAGAGCGAACCTCACGAATGCTGCGGGTTGAGAAATGATTCCCTGAAAACGGATGGCGATTCGGATGGCTGGATTGTTAAGATAGGGCGAGGATTTACGAACCTATGGTGCCAGGAAGTATCGTAGCTAGGATATATTGTAAATACACGATGTAATTATGATTCCTTTTATGCTGAAGTGCCGTACAAGTACTGAATATTTAAAATCGACACGTAATCGCCAAAGCCATTGTCGTATTAGAATAATACCGTATGCTCGTCACGCAAATTCCCTGTACTGATATGTATTAATTCTAGATTCTAATATGCATCGATTATGTTGCAATTGAATTGTAAAATTTTAGCACCTATCTGTGCTATGATTGTGATCTGCTGCTATCTCATTGCTATTAATGCACTGTACAATACCAGCGCCAAATACTTTTCATTCTCATGACGGATTGTATATTATTCTTTTTTTACAAGTTACTATTATATCGTATGGTAATTCCCCCGCTCCGAAGGATCGTGAATCTACAAAGAATTTACTGATCGCTTCGCGTAGAACGGAAAATGAGCGAATAAGTAAGTTAAGATGCCAATACTCCTAAGAGCTTAGCGTTAACGTTATATTAAATCAGTTGTGTAAGTACATGTGATATTATCGTGCCTTGTATAGAATTTTTATTTGTGAATTTTACATACTACCTAGTTTATCGTCTTTGTAATTACAAGAGACCAGTTGCGAAAAGTTGAGCATGCAAATGCATGTAATCATTTATGCAACTCACGCTACTCACGTCCGACTAAGATGCTCCGACATTTCGCCGAACTCTGAATAAAATTTCTCTCTTAAATATACTCGCGTCGAATCAATTGCTATACCTCACGAACAAGTGGTTTCATTACGACACCTTGATTAGTCCGCCAAGATATATTTTTCGTTCGATCCACCGGCAAGTCAATTTCATCGCGTCCATGTGAGCAAACACTTATGATCTTGCCCACATTTTTTGCAGTTCGAAAGTGTCTTTGACTTAAAAGGTTCTGTTCAAGGTTCCTTTAAGGATCGTGTCGAAACTCGCCAATTAGGTGAACATTGCAATTAACCGATATCCTGTAAATCTATCCTCAACATCGCTCGTTTCTCATCACAGACCCT
Organism: Andrena bicolor; assembly: GCA_960531205.1. Classification (NCBI taxonomy): domain Eukaryota; kingdom Metazoa; phylum Arthropoda; class Insecta; order Hymenoptera; family Andrenidae; genus Andrena; species Andrena bicolor. Next base: position 38,836,758 of record OY482665.1, read on the forward strand.
GTGGCTGTTTCATACAAGCTCTCTGACAGTGTGCGGGCAATTTACAATACAAGGCTATTAAAATTTCAACAACACAGTTCTAGTCTTAACGACTGAAAATATTATGTTATTTATGACACAGCAAAGAATGCTATATCCCCTGTCACGTAGTTGTTTCGTTCGAGGGAACCCTGCGTTCCTTGTTATTATCAACTCTTCCTGCAGAGAAAATATATTCTCAACTGCAGCGCGAAATATCGTAGAAACGTACGTATGTTTGATGAAGATGCATAATCAGAGGGCCACAGTTCTGAAATACCAGAAACAAGGTGCACACAGATGCGCAGCCGGCAAGAAAGAAGGACAGATACGTGAAATGTCAGACTACTTTGCAGCCACGCGGCGCTTAGGAAATTATGAATTTATCAGTGAAGCTCAAGGCCGTGCTGTATCGTTGGCCACTGTTCGCGACGCACGACCCAACCGGTAAAACAAGTCGCGTCACATTTCAGCGCGATTCCTCGTCACGATCGCGCTGCATCGAACGGTTTTCGGCGTGAAACATCGTTTAGATTAAAGTAGACAGTCGGCAGCGAGTGGTTTGGATAAACAGAGGAGCATAAAAATGAAGCTGTGGTTCATCGTCTCGGCTCTGGTAATCCTAGCGACGGCTAGCGGTGGCGACGCCAAGATCCTGTCGTTGTGCGAGGCTGTGCGTGCGCTCCAACAACAGCAAATCCCGAGAAGTCTCCTGAGCAATTGGGTTTGCCTGATGAACAGCGAGAGCGGAATGGACACGCAGAAGGTGACGGGACCGAAGACAGCCTCCAGTTACAGCTTCGGCATCTTCCAGATTAACAGCGCCAAGTGGTGCTCCAGGGGACACACCGGAGGCCTCTGCAACAAACGCTGCGAGGACTTTGCGAATGACGATATTCAAGATGACATCGTATGCGCCAAAATGATTCACGATCGAGAGGGATTCAAGGCGTGGGAAGGTTGGCAGAAGAAATGCAAGAGCAAGCCGTTGCCGAATATTGGCGTTTGCAAGCGACGATGAGGATTTTTGGCCACCGCAACGAAGGGAGTTATGATTACCGCTGTATCACTGGGGTTGTTAAACCTTTAGATAATAGGTTTCCAACGAATATATAATCTATACATTATTGTTAGTCGATTCGACCTCTCGATTGGTTTCGTTAATGCAACGTGCACTCGGTATATGGAAATCAAAGTGGAACAATGAAATTTCACAACGGTTGAATGACAGAGGTGGACGAGTGCAAAGTTCGATGTAAACGTAAGGCACAGACCGGCCTATGGCAGTGCTACATGTCTATGTAATAACAAAACTACAGGGATTTATCTATTTTAATGTATCCCTGACTATATATCGATGAAATATATTCTTTCTTCTCGCAAAGACACATGCTGTTTCGTGCGCTTCCTCAAGTATGAGTGTTTAGTAATAGCGCGAATTACCCGGCAATTATTTCTAATTATTACGGTGACATTTCTATTACGTTTAGAACGTGTCTATTACGTTCTTATCGCGGTGTCACCTGCGCAGTGCAAATGTTAAATACTTTTACACTCTTTTATCAGAGTATTTCTACACCTTAGTGCGTTCAGATAAGATTGTGCTAATTTCTAGAAAATCTGTCTGAGGTGCTTAAAGCGGAACGTGTCGATAAATAGACTTGGATAAGAGACGGAGGGGTGTTTCTTAAATATGAATACAAATCGGCTGGATTTAGGCCAATAATGATGCAATCGATCGTGGTGATCTTAAACGCGTCGTTCGACTTGGCAGGCAGGATCGGTCGAAATAAAATGGTTTAGAAATTCTGACTATTAGAATTACAAAACCAAGCGTGACAGGACTGCGCGAGCTCCTTCCCGATTTCATTCTTCGCTCAAAAAAAGTATCACGATAGTCACCCTTTCAAAAATCATTTTCATTCTGAGCAAGATCAAGGCGTTCCCCAACTGTCAAGGAAATTTGACAGGTTGCTCGTTACAGGTACAATCGGGATAACACCTGTTTTTTTCCTCCATCAAATACGAACAGAGAAGCAGTATTCCTACCGACTGATTATACAGAAGGAAGGCTGTAGAAATTGTCGTTATCAAGGCCAAGAGACATAAAACTCATTATTACGTAACATCCATGTCGAAATGTCAAGTATACATTACTATTATGATACGAGGTTAACGCGCGTGTTCGGTCACCATCTTCCTACGTGATAAGAGGGAATACCGAAAGGACACTTTCGTGGACGATTGAACCGATCGTCTTTCCGCGTTTCTCTTTTTCTCCTTAAATCGATCGTTACCCCGTCTTCAAGTGTTTACGCGATACGCCTAGGAAAGACGATGTTCGAGTATGTAAACTATTACGCAACGCATCTGTGAACTCCAAGCAACCAAAACATTCTAAGCAGTCTAGTATTAATCATTCCCTGAAATACCAATGAAGCTTTGCCAGGCGTATCCTTCGCAGCATCCACAATTTCCTAACGAACGTGCCGTTCCAGCTCTGAAATTTTCGTTCGAGAAGAAAGGCGGATCGGAGCGTAGTCGACTTCGCGCGGAAATTGAACAGAGAAATCGGAGTGTTTCTCGCGGTACACCCGTTAGAATTTCAATCAGAATGATGCGTCGATCTAAGCCTGCCTTTCCAGGCAAACATCGCCGGTTACTGACAGAGGAGGCGTGCTTGGCTAGGCTGATGCACACGCGGGGATGCACGTAGGTGCACGTAAGCGCATTTTACTGTAGACACCGAGGTGAGTGTGCATACACCTTTCACTAGCGGAAGTGAACAACAGAGACAAACGCGTGAGAGCGACCCGGGTCATCATTACTTCTTTCATAGGTGGTTACGGCAGGTTGGCTATCGGAGGGCGATCTGTGCTGCCTCGTGATACGGTGATCGATGACAGACAATCCAACCACATAATGGCATGCAATTATCAGCCTTTTGATTGCCCGGTGTCCCCTCCTCCTTGGAATCGAAGAGGTTTTTCTTAATCGTTGTTGCAGCTCTTGAATTATGCGAGGAACTCGATGGCACGGGGATAACTGATGGGGTTTACGAGAAACTTGAGTATATTCAAAGCCAGTTAATCTTTCAATCTCCACGGTAAGTCGTTTCGCGGATTACACGAAGCTCGATTCTTCGACGAAAAGTTCAAACATGCGGACGACGCGTGAACTTGCGTAATTGTTGCTGGCAGTGTGAAATGCAATGATAATTGTAAATGGGAATGATGACAATCGTTGACGATTTCATTTGTTGGCGGGCCGTCAAAAGTGTCACAGATAGCCGTGAGAAGCGGCGGGAACGATCGCCAAGCTGTAAATCATGTAATGCATTTCTCATTGAAATGATGGTGAATAGCGGTACACAGAGATGAATATTAAAGAGCTTTTTGTTGGTATCCTGGCACAGAATCATCGTGAAAAGGAAGAGTACTATGTAAAAGACACTAAAAGGGACGTTTACATACTGGGGGAATCCAATTACAAGTGTTCTGCTCCTTTTCTTATTCTAGACACTGCAATTACCCCGGTAAACTCCAATTGATTAGCCAGCCGATCTTGTGTTTCCGTGCGGCAGACAATTTTCGATGCTTCGCACGGAACGTAAGGTCGAGCGTGGGTTCTCAGGGTGCATCGTGTCGGTTCTCCACGGGAAGACGGAAGCACGCGGATCGATCTTGGAATAAACGAGCGTAAGTAACGGTGAACCGGCTCACAAGATGAGCGTGCTGGTGAAACTCGAGCGCAGTCTAAGCGACCTCTCCAAAGGTCGATCCTTGATGGTTCTTCGAAGAAAGTGAACCGATAAAGAGCAGCGAGAAGCACGCGGGTAAGTACATTAGCCCAGCAAGCTTTTTCGCGATCATCATTTTCACCACCTCCTGTTTCTATTCTTCCACGTTTCCTTCATCGTGCACCGCGGCACTCTACCTTCAAGATAAAGCTTCGCGTTTCTGAAATTTTCACTCCACTGGGTCTAGAAATTACAGCCGTTTCCTTCTGACGTTAACTTTGCTAATTACTGATTAATCACCCAGCAGCTTGGTAATAATTGTGGTTGCGCAATCGGTTTACGTAAAAATATGGACAAGCTCGGTGAAGATTGCGCGAAAAAGAGGTAAAAGTAAAGTGACGAGGAAAAATGTCGAAGAAAGCATTTTAATGGTCGTTACACGGTGCCAAATAAGCATTTTGAGCCGGGAAGGAAAGCGGGGAGATTAAAACGGTGCCAAGCTGATTAGAAAGAAGCGAAAGGAGTGACGAGTAACGAACTCTCGGAAAACAGCTGGTGTCGTGCGTGTTTAACACCTTGTATTATTCGAGCGGGGGTGGCTGACCAAAATTCACGAATCATTATCGGAAACACGAACGTAATATTGAAATGTTTAATGTTTCGCGATGGAATCACGATGAAATCGATGAATTCGCAGGTATTATCATATAGATAAAAATCAAAATCTTCTGTTTTACAGTTACATCAGTACTGTCGAAAGTTTCGATGGGAGACTTTGGAGAAACTAAGGTGGATTTCATGCCAAAGAGTATTTTAGAATGCGGATAGCCGTTGGCCACTACTACTGCGCCGACCAAGTACTCAGTTGTTCAGTCAACAAGAATCTAATTATTTTATCGCTTTAATGCACGATCACTACGCGATACGAAACGTGTCTTCGGCGAAGCAGAAACACCTCTATTGACATTTTCTAATGTAAGTTAAAATGAAGACAGCCTACACTTACGCAACGGTTTTTAGGTAAGTCCGCTTGGCAATAAAACGAGGAAGATCCTACGCGCAGAAAGTGAAGTGGCACGAGAGATGTTTGCGACGTCGCTTGGCGCTAATCAAGTAAAAAAAAAAACGGGAGAAAAATTTCTGATAAGATTGGATGGTGTGATAGGCGTTACGTAGCAATAACCCGACAGGTGATCGAAAAATAAATAGTCCTGGGTTTTATTCCAGCCTGTCGCGTCCGGTATAAACCAACCGGAAGCGTTTCTCCAGTTTTCACATACCACAGTGATAATTACGTACATGGGAAGATGTTCATGAAGATCTTCTAGGACGTCTGGCCATAATATTACCGGTCTTTGCCGGTGAATACACAGTGTCACCTGGTGTTAGTGTGTTCCTCACGGGTTCGACATCCTGGATTCGGTAAAAATCACCCTGCAACTCTGCACGACATCCCTTTCGCACTGTGTAATATTAATGTCTAGCTGTATGATTTTATACCAATAACCGCGAAGAACGAGTATCTTCAATTTTGAATTGAAACATTCTAACAAGTTATTATTGTTTAAAATGTATGTCATACGTTGGCCTTCCGCAGTGCTCTTCTGCAACAGGGACAAGAAACGTTTCGTCCTTATTATTTAGATAAACATCGCACGATGTACCAGTCAAGATACGTCAACAAGTCCTCTCATTAACGTTGTTGCGAACTCACCAGGATCTGCTCTCACAGTGATACTACCTGCTTGTACCAATTTCTCTGCGATGAGATCACTTTATACCCTTATGTGTTCCACCACTCCCCATCACGGTACTACGAATCAGATTTGTCGGTTATTCGGTGCATCAATGATCAACTTTCGTTCATGCTGCTCTCCATGCAAGCTACTGGATCAATCTCGCATTCGAGGATCGTTCGTAATGTATTTCTGACTTTTTCCATCACTCATCTTGGAGTCTTCGAAGGCACATAGATAATTTAGATCATATGATTTAAGAGCACCGCGTCTAATTATCGTCGGGAAGGGATGCATCCTTTCTTGTGCAATAGTCCAGCTAAACGCAGGCTTGCCCCGTTTCCCGTGAGCAATTTTGCGTAATCGTACTACCTGCTTCAGTTACTTGCACATCGCCAACGAGTATGTATTCTACGCGGTGCTACCCCAGATCTTTCTTTCACAGTCCCTCCTCGCAACTCGCTCATCGGTATTAAAATCCTCTAAGTGGATCTAATCTGGCATTCCGTAAAAGCGCAGACAAAAGTGGATCTGGTTTATCGAATAGAGCGCCTCTCTATTCGAGCACGTTCCTGTTCACTATGCAAATGTTATGGAAGAATTTGCGGCAGAAATTCCCGTAAATCTTCCACGTAGCGTCGGATAAAAATATCTATTCATTAATTTAAGCCTGTCGCTATAAATTCGCTGAGCGACCACGAAAAACGCCTATGGTAGCAGACAACTCTCAAAGGAGGACATTATTCAGCGGCACATGGCAAATATTTACATCAGTCAAACATTCTCATTAGCATGGTAATGTGTCAACTGTCCCACTCATACAATTACCCATATTGTCTACATGGTTTATAGCCTCTGGCATGCAAATGGAGGAGCCGGTTAATAGTTACAAAGGCGTTACTAACGATTCCTTAATAAGCGGCCATTCGACGATGCCGAACTGTCTGGCTGGCTCGAATTAGAGATGATCCTTTCGCCTGCGACAGACAGAATGCTACCGAATTTTCTAAACAGTCTGACGAAAATATTTTTCCTTTCACCTTTCACTTCGAATTCACAGCCTTTCACCTCGCGCAGCATTACACACGATTTCGTTACATGTTAGACTTTTTTTTCGCGGGATTCGCAACACATCTCAGGCGACTGTACGAATCTTCGCTGTGATCCAACGAGGAAACGATAGCTTACGAATATCGCGAGAGGATACTAAGCGACTCGTGGAGGGGGAACATTTTCTGCTAATCGTAGCTTTTAACGAGGCACCTATCCCAGAAATTATACAATGGCAAAGTTTTTTTTATAGCACTGAACACCGACAAATATTTGTCGTTACACAATTCTTGAATTTTGAATCTCAGATTGAGAACAGATAGCCGAATAGTTGGTGCTTTCCTTTCTCTTGTGGACACACGGGATTTGGGAATGGGAATTTCTTTGAAAAAGCAACTGTGAAAGTTTACAACAGCCAGCGGAGCCAGCTCGGACTTGCGCCAACACGGCCCCTCTTAATTACTTAGGCAAATGGGTAATCAAGCCCCCACGTAAAATTGTTAATTACCTGAGTGACGCTTTTATCTTGTATCTACGATGAAAGTTAGAACGAGCGACGCGTTACTTAACAATGCAGACACCTATTCTAAAAAAAAAAACGCCGCGGTGGCGCATCTACGAAACTACGACTTCCCCTATTTGGTCCGAACGGTCGCAATCGAGCCGACTCGTCCAGATACAAGAAAAACCACACATACTAAACGACATCGAAGAGGAAGAAGACCGTCCAGGAGAAGCTCTAATGGCCGAGCGAAAGTCAAGCCCCAGGCCCACGGATTCCCCTTCTTTCAAGCGACCCTGCAACATTAATATCCGAGAAACTCGGATGCAGTACACGGCGAGACGTGACTGGAGGGCTGGAGAATATTACGAGTCATCGGGATCGACGCTCCTGGATGAATCGCGCACGCCGAACAAGTAAATCGAAATTTCTGCACAACGCTGCTCGGACCGCGGTAATCTTTGGATTATATTCGTTGATTCCATGCGTTGCTTGACTCCTTTCTTCCATAAAGTAGGTCGATCTCTCTGTTTTTTTTTCAAACAGCGAGGAAAGAATGTTGCTTCCACAGACAGATACCTCGATGACATTCTGAACCGTCGGGTCTTGGATACGATTTGAGGAATTTCTGCGTTGCCGTAAATACTCCCGGCGTTCTGCGAATTCGCGCAGCCCGGGATTATCGCAAAACGTAAAATATTGCGTGTGGGTACCGGTGCATACTGTGCCGCAACATACGCCGTAATCTCGCGATGAACAGTGAGGTGTCCGACTCACGCAGGTTTTTGCTTTCTCCTGTTCAGTTGGATAAAATTTACGGGGACAAACTATCGTGCTTCAACATAAGCCATATATTAAGAACTGTCGTAGGCATTAAGGATTCGCGTAATATCACGCCTTCCGCGCGGATGTCGTTACTTCTGCGTACTCCATTCGGTACTCAAGCAAACATAGCCGTTTCGTAACAATGAATTTCGGAAAGTCGCACTCCTAGTATTTTACAAGGATCGAAAATAACACTTTCACTCGGTGAAGAAACGCGAAGCCGTACTTTGGGTTAAATCCAAGACAAAAATAGCCTGTAGTTGCAACTATCTTCTTTTAACTAACATATACATGTACGTAGTCCTCGGTTTTGTCGGAGGAAATGATGAAGTAGCTTCGAGCACGCCTTTCGTAACACGGAAAACTTAACGCGCTTTGACCGGCGTGTTATCAAATAGAAATTACCGCGAAAGACAGTATGCGAGCACAAGAACAATGTACCATTTCCTGCCTTCCTCATCGATAATTAGAACATGCTATCTTCCACGAACATCGATTACACGTTACTTTCCACATTTCCAACAACAAGCCAGCGGTACACTGAAATTCATTGCGACTGTAACACTGGAATAAGCTCCGCAGTAACGACCAGCGAGCAGCACGACGGGGGAACGCGCGAATCCGCCCGGAAACGGAGTGAACCAGGCGAAGAGAAAAAGGAAAGAGGCGAAGGATGACGGGAACATTGGACAGGGATATGTCGAGAAGTGGGTCGAGAGTTCACAAGCCGGATAATTAAATTCCACATGGAAGAAAGCGTTTTCCCTCTCGTTTCATGGTACCATCGCTGTACAGACCAGAGCTGGACAGCGTCCGGTATCGTCTGATATTCCTTCGCGGCGGCGTCTACCTGTGTCTGTATCGCCTGTATGCGATCATAGGAACGGCTGAGTGCAAGCAGGATGAGCACGACGCCGCGCCGCCGTAGACGGCGATGATTACACTCGAAACGCAAGGAAGTTCTCCCGCCGAAGATGATACAACGACCGTCGACCGCGCACTTTTCTTCCTGATATTCTCCACCTGGAGAGCAGGAATCAACGGTATTACCGGCAGGTTCCAGGACACTTTCGTGATTGCGTGTCTGTGACACTTTTTTTTTCGTTTCGCTCGATTACGCAACGGAATTACATAAAGCGGCCACGAAGAAGCGCGTAAAACTTCGACGTAGCCTGTATTAATGAAGAAGAGACTGAATCGTTTTGCTCCCATTAAGGGGTGGTAACACCGGTTTCTCGAGAATATCTTCGCGATATCAGTGGAAGTAATTGTAGCAATAAAATACATGGGCGACAGAGGCGATCTCTTGTGTCTCGCGTGCTCCAATAAATTGCAACGAAGTAGGTTAAACGTTTGAAAACGTCGAAAAAATGGTTGTCCCCGTGGTCTACTTGTAATGTTAGGTAGATGGGCAGTTCCACGTGCCGTTCGCGAGGCACGGGCAGAATTTTAATGATAGAAATTTTAACAAGATTTGGAAGCCTGTTTAAACGTCGCACGAGTCGGTCTACATACAGCATGGCAGAACTTGGTGAGTTCAAATGAGGCGGTGGTACGTAAAAATCTAGAAACTCTCTCGGGAATAAAAACAAGAAATAGGAGGCACGGTTTTCCCGATGGATTTGCATATTTTTTGTTAGCTAACCAGTACTCGAGGAGATTCCGTTCGAAAGCTCACGGCGCGACCGTAATTATACGAAAGTCTGGGCCACGATCGAATCACGTCACAACCGCTTCGGGTGAAACACGATTACCGAAATCGTAAGATGGCTCGAGTACGAAGGAACGGCGTACAAAGGAGTCGAGGTCTAGGACGCAACTTGGGATCCGTTTGGTGGAGGTATCGGGAGAGGGGTGTTTCGCAACTGCCCATCGTCCAAATTCGGGTATTCACCAGGGCAGAGGGTCGAGGATGGTAGACGAGGAGGAAGAACGCATCTAATGTCCAGCGGAGAAAGAGAGAAGCGAATACAATTGAAAGGACAGAGGAGGGGCGAAGAGAAGGGAGGGAGGAGAGAATCGTCTCACAGCTGAATTACTCTCACTCGAGAGGCCCCCCCCGTCTCTTCTTCGTGGGGGCCCCAAGAATCCCCCTGCTTCTCGTGGTGGTATAAAGGACCCTGGTCTACCTTCCACGGAGTCACAGAACCGAGCGGCATCGCAGAAGCCGACATGAATCCTCTGATCGCGGTAAGCACGCTGAATTCTCCTAGACAATTACCCTAAGGCAGAGAGAAAGAGATAAAGAGAAAGAAAGCGTGAGTGCATGAGTGTGAGAAAGGGAGAGCGATCGATTCAGCTGTGGATAAGTGTAGACATTTTCAAAGTGAGACTCGCGGGATGTTCGTTAGTGTCCGGTGTCCCTGGCTTTCGTTAAGCAAGTGTCTCTAATATGATTTTCTATACGGAAGCTTCGCTATTTGGATTACGTTTTATCCGCGGCTCGGATTGCTTTATTTTCCGCTGGTAATTCGAGTTTTCCCCTTAAATGACAACTCGAACCACTTTCCCTTTCGACCGTGGCTTCTCTTTAATTTCAACCACGCTTCAATGATCGTGGCGGTTTCGATTTTTCCTTTCCCCATCGGTATGAACCGAATCACGTCTCGCCATACCCAAAACACTCCCTTCGGTCGATACTTTCTATCAGTAATTCTATCCCGCTTTCGAACGAACGGTATGCGGTGATAATCACGTCGACATTCATCAATGGAAAAAGAAGACGCTAACTAAGCTTGATATTTTGTCATTTCAGTGCATGATAATCGGTCTGGCAGGGTTGGCCCTGGCCGAACCACCAGTCTCTTCCGGGTACAGCTATAGCAGACCAAGTGGAGGCGGAGGCGGTGGCGGTGGCTACTCCCTCGGTGGTGGTGGTGGTGGCGGAGGTGGCGGTGGTGGATACACCTCCGTGTCCACCGGCTACCAAACCAACGAAGGTGCCTCCGTCGACGGCGCATTGCTCGAGCAGATCCGCCAGATTCTGCTGAAGGAAGAACTACAGTCCCAACAGACCGGTGGATTCGGAGGTGGTGGATATGCGCCCAGTTCGAGCTATGGTGCCCCATCCAGCCAGTACGGTGTGCCAAGCTCTAGCTACGGTGTACCTAGCATCCAGACCCGCGTGGTAGGTGTCGACCTGGAAGGAATCAGGCAGGCCATCCAAGTGGCGCAGTTCAACCAAATCTCTCAAGGTCCCGGTGGTTACCCGAGCGGACCATCTGGAAGCTACGGAGTACCCAGCAGACCCAGCGGTAGCTACGGTGCACCGTCGTACTAAACGGTCATCAGAGTTCAAATAGATAGGATGATGGGAGAGCGAGAGAGGGGGAGAAAGGGAAAGAAGCGAGTTGAGACACCAGTCGACCACCACGACCATCTCTCGAGCTGAACTCTGACCAACGAACACACAGAAGCACACGGTTAAGGTCGATCTGAAATCCAGATCAGGACTAACCGTAAAAACAAAAAACAAAACGGAAGATCGCGTTACAATCTCGCCACGAGAAGTTCTTCCCAAGTGAAATACACATATATGGCGTATGAAGTCGCTCGGAAGGTCGTCGTACAAAGGACAGATCGTTAAGGGATCCAGCGGCGAAGTTCGAGCCGCCCAGGCCGAGCTTTCAAAGCTGGATCAATCGTAAGGATCAATTCGAAGGTGGAAAAAAGTCCCTCTACGATCGAAGGTCGTCGTTCCGACGAGTCAGGGTTGGTGGGAGTAGGCGAAGAAGTACGTGCAAGGTAAGATCGGGCAAGGATTCCCAGGCTCCTGTTTCGTTGAAATCAAATCGTCGTCGCTTCAACGAGCCACGATCCTCGATGGAATCGCGGGCGTACGTACGAAAGGTAACGGGCTCCGTGAGCTCCTGTCTCGTTGGGGATTAAAGGTCGTCGCTTCAACGGGTCAGGGCTCAGGAGGGAACTTGAACGTCCGAACGACCGAGCCTGCGCTTAACGATCCGGGCGTCGGCGTGGTGTCGCATTCTGTCCTACCAAAATCATTCGTCATCGCGGTCGTGCCCGCGAGGGATCGAACCAGTGATAAACAAGCTGAAAACAGTCGTGCACAAATGGATCTCAAAGAGATTCGAAGTATTGAATAAGACTCAAACAGAGAAGAAGAGGCCGTGGAGCCGGAGCCGAAGTCGAAGCCGTGATCGGCGCGAAAATGCGCCTTGTAAATACAATTACACACGCTTTCCACAGCGTCCGCTGCGTGATTCGAGCTAACGAGGAGGAACTGACACGCGTACTTCACCGAACCTGGCTAGAATCGCGCAGAATCATCATCATCGAAAATCAAAAGAAAGCGAACAGCATCTCGAGTGACGGAGCGGACGCTGACGTGAATAAACACGTACACATACACACAGATACACCTTATTTTTTTATACGTTTTAAATGCTACTCCTTAACCACGCATTTTTATACTTGTATAAAGGCTTTTTTGTAGAAAAAAATAAAAAAAAACGTCGCCACCGTTGAAGCAGTCGCCTTGTTCAATTCCGTTGCCGACCTCAAGCAGGATTCAATGATTCTCTATCTGGCTTTACACCTTCCTTGTCCTTAATTTCTCTTTTCCTAGCCGACCTCTCTTCTTCCTGAATTAGCAACGTCACGATTTTGACCACCCACTCGAGGTTCATCCGCGTGACCCCTGCACTCGCTGGCAGCCACATTTATATTCATCCTCGCGTTTTTTCTCTACTTCCGCCTTCGAAGACGCCCAATTTTTTTTTTGTCAAACGACCGCCTTTCTCCTTTCACTGTGCCGATCGGAGCCAACCAGACTGTCTGTTCGCAGGCCCCCGGGGGCCACGAGCTACTCTGCCGGGCATCGCGTAGATTCTCACGAGTAACGTTTAATGGATGCTTGCAAAAGGAGACCAGAGAAGCCTAGCCACCGGTCAGAGATTCGAAAGTGGATTCGCCTCGCTATCCTGCCCGAGCCTCCAAGAATTCTTCCTTCGGCGATACATCTAAGTACATTTTTCCCCAAAGCATTAGATGCGAGACGTTAAAGCACGTTATGTAACGAAGATACCACGTTGCATTAAGAATTTCCTGGCTTATCATAGACGTGGGGAAACTTCTGAAAGCCACTAATGGAAACGTTTAGGCGCTGAGTAATGAGTCGTGATACGAAGCGTTAAATCGCTTATGTGTGTTTAAATTTTCTTCTTTATGCAATCTTCTGTGCGGACGTAACGGATTTATTAGGGCAAACGTTGCAGCCGTGAGAATTTCCTATATCAGAAATATCGCTCACGAAGGTATTGCACGGAGAATACTTAATCATCGCTTCTTCATGGAAATGTGGCATAACGTTTATTAGAAATAGTAGTCAGAGACAGTGCAGTTGGTATTAAAATGGTACCTTAGCATAAAAGCCAGTCGAATAGTAGAAAGCTCTTCGACACTCGAAATAACTTTGATCGAGGCTCGCCAGCGTTTCGAGAAGTCATTAAAAATTGAGTAATGTGTTGCAGAATTAAGTAATCGGGCAACACAATGCGAGGTTGGTGCAATTAAAATACTACATGATGGAGAATGAATCGCACCAGCACTAGACCTAAATGAAATCATTACAGTGGATGTTTCTCTGTGTTGTACAATTTCAGTTGCGTAAGTGAGAATGCCACAATTACGAGAATCAAACGAATCTTCGATATTTTAAGAGATATAAGTACACAAATGAAATGTACAACGAATGGCCAAAATGCAATTTTCGATAACCATCGTTTATGAATAATTACTGTAGGTAGAGGAACGTCATTAGCTGTGCAGAACGCGAGGTGGTGGTTCTATCGCTTCCTAATCGAATAATTGAAATCGGGAAAGTGCCATTCCGTCGAACACCGAGGAAATCGAACTATCAACGATTCACCTATTCTAAGATGCTTATGTACATAGGTACGTGGACGTCCAGCGGGGAAAGTACCTCGGCTCTTCATCAGCAGGGATGGTGAGACCGAGAAAGGGGAAAGGAGAGAAGAAGAGGAACTGTGAGACTCTCTGCGGAATTTTGTAAGAGTCGTGCATAATCCATAAACGTGACCGCCAGCCAGAAGCCGTGCGAAAGAAGAAAAACGCGCACGCAACGGAATCCGTGCTCCAGTTGGAAGAACAAGATGCCTCGGAGTACTACCTTCCATTTCGAGTTCCATACTTTTTTTACATTTCGCAAGGTATTGTAAGTGTACCTCTCGTGCATTTGGCGAGACCTACCTACCGAGTGTTTGTTACTTCTGAATTTCTACTACAAATGCACCGTATGATTCATAACTGCTGCATTCTCTTTTTTTTTCGTGTCACGTGTCCGCGTCTCCGAGCATCTCTTTCCCTTTCAAAAAATTATAACCGACTTCTTCCACGAGGAACGCGCAATCGGGAGAGGCATCAGCGTTGGAGAAGGTGCTGCGTGTGAAAGGAGAGAAAAACGCGGGCACAGTGACGCACAATGTGATCCGCTCGGTCAATTATGGGAAGAGGATTTTGTCGAGCAGCCAGCCGCTCGTAAAATCGTGCCCGTTCACAATAGCCCTGCCTCTACGTTGTACATACAGTGGCGGACGAAAGAAAGTTTACAACTTTTAAAACCGCATAACTTTTATAAAATTAAACCAAACGAGTTGAGTTTTTTTTAGAAGCTACAAGGATTAGTATGCTAAGTGACATGTTTCGTCGTTTTGAAAAAAATGCACTTGGTCGGAATAGCAAACAAAAATAGTAAATGTCATTTTTTAACCATTTTTTTTTGTGAGCTTGTAAAGAAAATTTAAAGAACCTGTTTTTAAATTGAAATACCTAAGTTGTGTACATGCCTAAAATTCCATAAAAATCGGTTAACGTCGCTCTGAGTTATAAACGCTTAAAGATTGTAGAATAAGGTCGAAAATCGCTGATTTCCGTGAATTTCGCGATTGTCCACCTTATTCTGCGATCTTTAAGCGTTTCTAAATCAGAGCAACGTTAACCGATTTTATTAAATTTTAGGCATCTATACAAAGTACTTTAATCTACAAACAGTTTTTTTAAATTTTCATTACAGGCTCACAAAAAAAGTTTGAAAAATAACATTTACTATTTTTGTCTTCTATTCCGACCAAGTGCTTTTTTTTCAAAATGACAAGACACGTCATTTGTAGCTTCTCAAAAAAACTCAACTTGTTTGGATTAATTTTATAAAAGTCATGCGATTTTAAAAGTAATAAACTTTCTTTCGTCCGCCACTGCATGTACATATCTACTTTCGCTAATCCCGGTTCCGCGCCGGGAGCTTTTGGCCGGAATGACGCGTTGCTTCATCTTACGTCCGCTTCGTTAACGCGAACGGATATGTTTTTAACGAACTGCTTAGGCCGCGACTCGCGCCTTTTTCCATAATTATGGGACCCGCTAACAATTACGCGCTGGCAATTAGATAAGCGCCTTCCGCGAGCTGTAATTACGGTGTAGTCAAGGTGGTGTAACCACGTGCCGCGTTTCACGTTATCCTTTCCCAGATTTTGAACAACAAAGTAATAATAAAAACGATGCAACAAGAATAGAAGAAAGTTCTACGGACTCTCATTTCTCTCTTTTTCTCAAATTACACCTTTAGCGGCAATAATGATTTCTGGTAGTACGTGCGCTCGTGTCTCGAGTTATTTAACAAATACACAGGTATGTATATACACATCTCGATGGATAGATCGAGACTTTACGTAACGCATTTCTGCTCCACGAAAAAATCCGCGAGTTATCCCGTAGATCCGCGCTAATTGCACCGAATCAAAATCTCAGTTTGTTGGGCAAGAAAAATAAGGAGCGGAGGGAAGACGGACTCTCGCGAAGGATTACTTATATAACTCGATAAGTGTTACGAAAAAGAGTGCGGAGAATGCAGGTCGCACTTGCAACGAGGGAGAAAAAAAACCGTGCAGTTTTAACAGGTCCCAGCACGAGCCCAGAAATTGTGTAAATCGGACGAGCCGGTTGCACAACTCCACGGTCCCACCTCTGCCTTTACAGCAGTTGTGGTGGAAGAGATCGGCCAGAAATGACCGCGCCGCTATAATGTTGCTGCACGTTTCCGTTGGAATCGACACGGTCATTTTCTACCCGCGAAAGTATCAAACATTAATCTCGGTGATAAATTAAACAAGCCCTGGAAATTGTATTATTCGCGAGACTAGTCGAGTGGAAGAGAAAGGCATGGTATTAGAAAAGAATAATAATAAATGTAAAATGATGAACGTGACGCAATTAAAACGATTCGGAATGCAAATACTACATTAGCGTCGGAATCGATTATGCGGAGATGCTTCTACCCTGTGAAAGCGAAGAAGGGGAGAAAGTTACGGGAAAATCATTGGCTTTCCGTGCACGCCATTATATCGTCTGTAAATACACAAAGAGGCAGACGTCGTGGTTTATCCGACTACCTGCACCTGGGCGCTCAAGATAATTTACAGCTTGACCATCGGCCGATTCCGCATTTGAATTGCCTACGAGGGAACAATCGAGAACCCATCGAACACAAACATGTTGCGTTACCGGAAGTTTGTGGGTCCCTCGAGCATTCGCAATTAAAAAAACGCAATATTTTTCAAGTAACCTCACGGTAAAAAATTCGAATCTCCGAAACATAACCTTTAATTGCGGGAAATCGAAAATATGATCGATATATTGGAAAATAGTATGTGGAACTAGCTTTTAAGTACTGGCAGGAAAAATATATACCTATGGAAAATGCATTTCTTTTTTAAAGTTAAATTATCTGGTATGATAAAACGAACACATTCTTTTTAATGTGAAGATAAAAAATGAAGGAATTTAATTGTTTTACTTATGTACATCACTGAGTGTCTTTGCTTCTCACAGCACACTTTTTGTCCTTTTATTCACACCATTCAATCATTCATGTCACCCAAGCACCAGTTTTACAATAATTGTTAAAATATTTAGGAATATCAGTGGAACTGCAACAGAAAACACAATATACATTTCAGCATTAAATATTAAGAAATACATAAAAGAAAAATCCTCCAGCCACGTTGCAGAGTGTTCGTTAATTACCTCGAGCCACTGTTCGTATAGACTTAACCAGGTTCATGAGTTGCGATTTCATAGTAGGTGGTTCACCAAACCCTTGGACATTTTGCCAGGGTGCCCAACCGACTGCAACAATTCGATAAACAAATTATGTACGTAAGCCATTAGTGGCTTAATCCAAAAGTAGCAATTAACGATTTAATGCCACGAAATCTTAATATCACGGCAGCTAAAAGTAACATAACCTATAGCTTCCGCAATTTAAAATCTGGCGGCTATAAACATAAAGAAAAAGAACCACAAAGAAGTGCACCTTTGGCAAGAAACCTCTCTTCGTTCAACACACAAACAGCATTCAAGCACAACAAAGTTGCTTCGAAAAGGGACCACAAGGTAAACGCCATATTATCGTTGGGACTTTGACAAACATTTATCGCGACACGTAGCACGCAGCGCTGCGTGTACGGTGAACAGTCGAAGCGCTCAACGCAAACTCTCGACTCTTCAACTGGTATTGATCGAGACCGCTGCGCCATCTTCTGTAATGCGTTGTGAACTGAAGATCAAAGAGACCGCATCGAGCGGTACTTTCAAACTGAAAACTCTATACTGCCTTGTTAAAGCACGTGCAAAAGCGTCATACACCACTAGCACATTATAATTCATTCATCTTTTGGACCATACGAAAGCTAACAGTCGTGAAAGGGTCGTTGAAACAATTGCGCTGTCTTACAAATTGGCCGTAAGTGTAGGTTAGTACTACGTAATAGGGACATTGTTCTATTTATAGCCACTGAACGTTAATGTTCGTCTTCTTGGCAGAAACGTTTTTGGAACAAGGACCGTCTGCTTCGCGAGACGACGATTCTAGATATTCCTACGCTCTCTTCTCAATTGAGCTAAGTTAACGGATCATACGCGATGATTTAGCAACAGATCGTCGAGTTCAGTTCGCGTTACCCCCGATCGTTCATGACCCCTATCATCATTTTATCAGGCGGCAGGAAAGCACACGTTTATCACGTGCAAGGAAATTCGTTGTCTATTCCCTTATCGGTTGAACGCGTTCAAAAATTTCGATACCGTGTCACGTAGGTGGAGTAGCAGGGAATCTTCCGTTCACGAGGCGATCAATGAATTTTCACCGTGAATCGAAAGTTTCCACGGAGAAGACTCTCTTTGTTTGCTAAAGAATTTCATGATCATATTCGGTGAACGTGATCATTTTCGTTATCGTGAAAAAGCTACGATGCTTGCAAGGTTGTCGCAGTGGAAAATATATCTTAATCACGTGGTTGGAAAAACATATTTGCGAAAGCATCGAATGCTAATTTTATAAACAGAAGGCTAAATGAAAACTGCAAGTTTCGTGTAGGAGTAGAGTCCATTCTAGTCGTAGGAAAACTGTGGCACAGGCTTGTGTTTTCCCACTGGCGAATTTGCTTTCATGACTCACCATCCTCTCGCGAAACAATAATGTTTCCCGCGCAGAGCAATTACCCATATCAATGTTGTTTTCCCCGTACACAAAAATTCCAGATCAACCGCAAGATCGCTGCGTTACATGCCCGGTGGGGTCGCGTTGCGCAACAAGTTGCATAAATACAGTGCAATTTTGTCATTGGAAAAGTTACATTATCCAATTGGCGGCGTTCATCGACGGTTGGAATTATAGATATACAATGACCTCGAGGGAATCCAACGATTCGACTAACCGTACGTAAATACGCGGGCAACGTGCACAATGTACTCGTATCAAACTGTGATGTAATTTGACAGGTCAAGACGTTAATGATCTGCCATTTGCCGGCTGATCTTAATGATGCTGACTGTACACGCGTCTGGGTACTGGTACGTTAAATGGCCCTGGGAAAATAGAGGAAACAAATGTGGACTTTGCTCAGCTGGCAGGCCAAGGGAGAGGGAGGATCGATCCATACAAGATAGCGATCAGAGCAAATATGATTTCAACACAGGCACAGTTATAGCAGAATAGGCAAAGCTGCAATGTCTCCTAATTCTTGTAAACAATCGTCATCTGTTTGCAATGTTTTCGATTTGAACCACGACCGGGCATATCTTGGTGTTTCTTTTGCGCGCAATTGATAGTGTCTACGTAACGTTGAATTGCCGGATGGCGAGCAAGAGTAAACGTACAACGATACAATTAAAAGTTACGACTACAGTTTATGGGACATAACGTGAATGCATCAGATAAAGTTAAGGGAACGTTCTGATAGGAGTTAATGCTAACCGCCGCTGGGCCCAATTGGTCTATTAAGAATCATATTCACTCTAGTCATCTTCTGAAGGATTAATAAATCTTGTATTCCCCGTTTTTCCAATTCAGTTGGTACAAAGTCAAGAAGGATCGAAACAACGCAGATAAATAAAGATTAACTTACAAAATGTCAATCCATTTCAGAAATGTTACATACATACGCATCGAGCTGCGAACCTCCTTTTTTGTTAAGTCGGTTAAAAACGGAAATAAACATGCATGGTGAACGCTATAGTAGCGATGTAAAGTATTTGTAGCACGATAATTTTGTTCGCTCTAGCGGCTGGCCAGGACATCCTACGTTAGGGCCAAGGCACCCTCGGTTATCTTAATGTTCCCCATTTATATTTTAACTCCGATTAGCCGAAAAGTTATCTGCAGAATTATTTTTAGCCCGTGCTTTGGTGATCCAAGAAATATGAGGATTTTGTCGGTAAACGTGAGCCCGTACAACGTGTTGCGAACGCGATTGCTATAGGCGGGTAGAGGGGTCAGGAAATCGTTGATTGGCTGGCTGCAACAGAGGGCGCTCACCAGGTCCGGGTCGATGTTGGTAAAAGCTGCTGCGGATGAAGGAACACCAGTCGCTGGAATTACTTCGAGCCGCATACAGTTGAACCGCTTTCCCAGAAATTTTCACTCTTTTTACGCTCCAAATCCCTAAATAGTTTCGCGCGTTCACTCGTGTGACACACCTGAGGTGGGAATCAAGCCGGTGGTGAGTAGAAGAGGCAACAGAATAGCCAGACTGGAGGCTGGTTAGAAAAATACGATTGCATCCAACCTTGGCTGGTCCCGGTGCGCCGAGCTGATCCTGCAAACCGGTTCGCCGAGAACTGATTCTCTGTCGGTCAATTGAACAAAGTGCTGAAGTGAAACCAGGTTGGGCCGGCACTTCGCTGCTGTCGGGTGAGAAAGAGAGGTTGAGACATTGCATACGTATAAATATCCAAGGCGCGGCGGAAGAGGAGGCGAAAAGGGAACACCGACGGATGGGACGACGGTGGAGCAGCACCGTGACTATGTAAATCACCCAGTAAATAGTGGGAGCGCGTGCGCACGGCAGAGCAATTCTGTAGCAGAAATTAACAGAGGCAACCTGCACGGTAATTAAAAGAGAAGGCAAGGTAAATCGAGGGAAGTATCAGAGGGGATATCAAGGAAAAGGGACAGAACCGGAGAACTGGGCTTTTCTTCGAGCAAAGACAAAGAAGTCCGCAAACTGGCTCCGGAGGTGAGGATCAAGCAAATTGGAATGAGGGAGGACCTGTTGTCCATCATACGGCACACAAGCAGCGATCATTTTTCGGAAGAACTTTAGCCTAAGAGTCAAGGGCGGAAGGGAAAGGAGGAGGAGTAGCAATAGGACACGTTCGTAGCGAGTATTTCGTACAAATAGAGGGCTCTTGCTCGCTGGATCCTCAAGCAGAAGTGTCGCCAGGCTCCCTTTCATCCTTCCTGTCATTGATTCCATCCTCGTCTATATCCGATCTGTCGATCGGCCCGATTTCCCTGGAGGAACAGCTAGAGGAACCTCCGTTGATCAGCTTCGCCGGTTATGCCTTGGGTCGCCGCATGTTTTGACTTGCTCGGGGCCCCGATTCTGGGTTACTGTCTCGCCGTGAGGAAGCTCGCCCTGCAAGCCGGCATCCTTCAAGAAGGAAGCAACGGGCAGCATATTAAGCTGGCAGGTTCAACATCCAACACGTCCTGTGTACAGAAGGACAACTCGCGGTGCGCTGCCATCATGGCTCCAAGTGCCGAGGAACAGCGGAAAGGTAAATCTATGGGAACATAACTCACGTTCCGTTGTTTGCTGGCTTTATTTACATTCCCGAGACCGAGCCACGTTCGATAAGTTTAGCCAGGGGTATTCCTATTCATCGTGCACTATCGCGTATTGCAAAATTCACAAGAGCACTGTCGCTTTATCGTTGGGAACGAAGACATTGCGATAACATGTTGTGTAATCAGCTTGTTATGATTAAACGCATAGAAATGCAATAAACAACGTTGGGCTAAATAAACATGTAGCGCAGCGATGCTATGTATGCATGTTTTTGTCGCTCCTCCGGCAAAAGCCTTGTTCCTCGTTCCTCAGGCTGCTGCCGGCTGAAAAAATTGCATTTTCATTAGTCGTAATGGGTAGGTAAGCCACGTCGAGTTGCATCGAAATTCCACAGAAACGGGTCACAGTTTCAGAAACGTGAGCCCTGCTAGATATCGAACTATCTCTATAAATATCGCGCGATGTAAATAGATCCCTGTCCTCCGAAATCCGTGACACGAATAAAAGTTTGAAGCGTAGATACCTGCGGGCCATCCGTTCGTGACTAATTCGACGACAGGTAAACACTTCGTTTTAACTGGAACGAGTAAAACGTTAAGCAACGATCCGATGTCGAGAGAAAAGGACGAATATTCACCTTACACTTGCAGCGTTGTTATCTACCAGATAAATTTATCAGCGGTGAAAGAGCGACTAACTTAATGCGTTTAAATAATCGAGGTCTTGTCAAATATTTAACATGCACTGATAAACAGTATCGTGACTTCTTTGTTTATCACTGTGGCGTCGAACCAATCGTTTCACGATGTTCAAAGGGGCGTTTCGGTTTCGTGCAGACGTCGCGTCGTTCCCTCCGTTTACAGTGCTCGATACCGATAATTCTGTATCAATGAAAAACGCGGTGGTTGTCGGTTGTTGGAAAAGACACGCGATGGCGAAGGCCAGTCGACACGCAGCATGAAAGACGAGAATCGTGTCGCAGAAGATGATTCCTTTCGGGAATGCTTCGCTACCGAATCACCAATGCGAGATAGTGAGGGAGCACCCTCGTACTTGAAAAATTCGTCTTTCCCAGAGCCGTCCTTCGACTAGCTAATCATTCGCGAACGATAGTAGATTATCTAGGAGTGGACAGTTACGACGTCGAAGGTTAACAAGGAGCGACAAAGCGACCGAAGCATATGCAAATGAATGATAGCTGAGAACGAGCCGCGATCGTGTTATTGTCGGTGGGAATTCCATAAATTTGGAAATGTTGAATTTCAAGTGCCAGCGCGTGTACGGCATTCGTCAATTGGCAATTAAAATTGCGTCAGGGCGAAAGATCTGCCCGATGTGTTATTAATCGCGCCATTGATTTTATAATCTAATCAGTCGAGACTGTGAAATCATTTGGGATAGCGATGTCTTTGACTTTCAAAGCGTACTGACGCACACTAACACGTAAGACTTCGCAAGCAGTGCTGTTTTCCTCACTTGTAGGAATAATGTGAAAGGTGTGAACGTGAAAGGGAAATAAAAGAAAATGAATAAATTTCTTCAAGAATATCCCGCAGACGTATTATTAAGTACGATAGCATAACAACGTGGAATGCTTAACTGCAAGTTGCATAGCGACTGTTGCACATATTAACGAGCCTAAAAGCACCTTTATGCACAACCGAAAGGTGTGCTTGTATCGCTGAATTGCTACCTTCGATCGTTCGCGTACAGTCGGTGCACGTGCGTTGCTTACAGCACACGCCAATTATTTATATTGTCCTTGCGGCCACGCAAGTATGTATATAAATACCACGACAGAATGTACGACAAGTATACGTTGTCAGCTGCGGCGCTGTCTCACAACACGTTGTCGATCCAACGATAAAGATGCTCCTTATCTGCGGCTTATTACGTCTGCTCCAATTCGTTATCGGGCGCCTTTATCTAGACCAAAGGCTTTAATACGGAGCTTTAGGGATATCGCGTTTATTATCTAGCTGGTGTCACTTCGTGTTATCAAAGTTCAAATTTATTTTAATAGATCTGCTATATCTGCTCGTGGTTTCGTGGATCGGCTTATCTTCGTGAGAGTGTTAAAATTTTTATGGAACGTCTTGGAGATTCTTGGACAGCCGATGCGTGGACGCTGGGGGTTGCAGTGCGGGGGGTGCACCCCGGGGGAGACTAACGAGAGTTCCTTGCCGGGACCGATTATCGATTCTCTGGGGCTGACCTTGTTTTCACCCTTCTGCGCGACGCGACGGGTGAAAATGCTTCGCCACAAGTGGAATGATGAATTCAAGATCAGGCAGCCGGCAGTAACTACTTTTGATATTTCTTATGCGCGGACTTCGAGCTCGGTGTCTGTGCGCGTAACGTAATAGCGTTTATGGAATGTATTTTCCATAACTCTACACGCTCAACTATGAAATGATACCTGATTCGATAGCATTATACCACGCAGCGCAGTTCCAATTAATATTCATGTGCACAGTCATACGAGCAACGTGGTGGGTTCGTCACACAAACACGTCCCCCGCAATTCCATGTCTGAATAATGAATCGACTGACGACACGTCTCAGGTCAACGTACGGACTATTAAGCTACATTTAAACGGTGTTTCGTGATGGGGTTCTCGTTGCATAGTATCATGTGACAGGTCTTGACCGACCGATATCTGATGAAGATTAATCGAACATTGAGTCACCATTGTTCGGCGGTGTGGATAAAACAACAGCTGGATTATTCGATCGGCACTTGTTGCAAGGCTTCCGGTTCCGCAGCGATCTGCCTTTCAAAGCATTCTCGCGGCTAAGGAAATGTGGTGATGAAATTTTAACTCGAAACGCAAACTCGATCGTGACTCTTTGATACCCGAGATCAAGAGGGCTAATTTGTAATTAATTCTGACGATTGAGTTGCTTGCTGACGGGCAGTATAAAGATAGGCGGATAAAAAAAGAAGCCAGATACCGCAAATGACGAAATCATTGACCACGCGAGTACGATATGTCTCTTGATTGCCATAAAAATCGCTCTTATGCTGGTAAAAATAGAGTGATATTCAACGTTTCGAGCTACAATTGTTGTGTCTAAGAACAATTTCAGCAAATACGCAATGCGATAACACTCGTTGCACTATGCCATCTGAAGATTTTTTAAATAACGCGTTATTCTTTTCGGCGTTACTTGTAAATATTATGCTGATTTAAACCATGTTATCGAGACAAAAGAGTCAACGATTTTTTTTTAAATAAGTATCTCAGTATTAATGACCAGATTGAAGAATTCGAAATGAATGAAACTCCAATCGGTTATCGTGAATTACATTTTTTTTTTGCCGACGTAACAAAAGTTTTGGCAACGAAAGTGCAAGTGTGCGTGACACGTTGGAAACGAAGAAATCGGAGTAGCGAAAGATGGTCGTATTTTGGAGGATAATACCACGAAGGAAGTGACTGCTGAGAAAGCGCAGCCAAAAGCTGTCGCACAAGCTGAGAATTCTAAATATAAAGTTCACCGACGACGTCCGCTCGCAGTGTGGGACCCACGAAGGCCTCAGTGTTCGGTAGAAATTCGCACGGTCGATTCGTGCGAACAATTCGCACACTCCCGAGCTAAACTCGCTGGTGGTAACATTGAGACACGTTCAGAATTATCGATCCCACGTTGCTGGAAACCAGGGTCGGACAGCGTGACACATTGTAGGAAACATGTGTGTGATTGGTAAGAGGAATTATTCTCTTTCATTCCCTTCGATCGATCGACGTTTCTCGAGATTTTAAACTGATAGGGTATTTACATCGCGATTCTGACTCGAAAAGCTTGCCCGACCCGTGCGCGCGAACGGTGCAATACAAAATTCCTGATTCGAGTTTGTGAAATAAGGAATCTGTGTCTGGACATCTTCGCTCCCATGTCGGCAACGTCACACGAATTCACGAATTCACGTTGCTACTTTATGATCTTTCGAACGATGCTGGTGTATAGCTGAATCGTGGCGCGTCGCCAAGACTATCATTATCTCTTTGGTGCATCTATTAAAGTGGACCATTGTATATAACAACAAATGACCTGGGCGTTAGCAGAACACAGCGTGGGTGTCGTTACGCGTACTTTGAAATTCCTAATTGTCGTTTTCTTGGTACCACTATTTCCCCCGGCGAACACGGCATTTTCTTACACAGGGCCCTTTGTTTCGACCTCGGTGGAGGTGGCTCATATTCAAACATGACTCACTAAGTACTTGCATAAGCATTCTTATTAATCTTTGTTCTTTTGTTTCGCAGAACCTGTTAAGGATAAAATCACGATGAGGACACCGGGCATAACGAAATCGCCACGCAAATTCGCGGGGGTCGTGATTGCCATGTGTGGCTTACCAGGTCGTGGAAAAAGCCAGGTGGCTCAGTGCCTTTCGCGCAGACTCAATTGGAATGGCGACTCCACGAAAGGTGAGAAATGTTGCTTTGTCTATTGTCACTGACATACCCGGGCGAAGCAGAGGCAATTCATCAAGCGCAGAATATATAATGTTGTACACTTATAAAGACGAACGTTACGCAATACCTTCCTGAAGCTGAATTTAATTAAATTTGATTATCATTCACTTATAAACAACTCCACGTCGGGGAACATAATTTATGCGCTCGATCGATACAAATTGATATCAATTTTTCCGTTGCATTCTTACGTCGAGTACAGCCATAAAATGCATTCGTCTGACACATATGGCGAATGAATTATGTAGCCTGTCGCTTATGACTTACGACTTACCTTGAACGGATTTACTCTTTCGCAAGGCATCGCTTGGCAAACCCGCTGCTAGCTACCGCGAGGGAACTTATCACTTTCCTACAATCGGTTTTCCCCTAATTCTGTTCCGCGAGAAAACGCTTTCCACTTGACTCAGCATAAGCTGTCAATTACAAATAAGGCTTGACAATGCTATTTAAGACCAACGTTCAAGTGCAACCAAACCGAATGCTGAAAAGAATGCTGACTGCTGCGTTGATCGAGAACGAAAACTTATTGACTCTTTGTCTGTTTGCAGTGATGAGAGTGAGCGAGTATCGGAGGAAAAGGCTGGAACCATACGGCGAGGCGGTGTCGCACGAGCTGTTTCGCCCGGATCATTCTGCAAACGCAGCGTTGAGGGCCCTGGCTCAGAGAGACGCAATGCACGATTGTGCTACGTGGCTCGCAGCCGGGAATTCCGTAGCTGTAAGCATCACGAGCAAACTAGAGTCTCGCCTAGTTAGAGGCAAATGCGTGATATCGCATCACTCGTCGGTCTGGAGATGAAACCAGTCCGAAATGAAACGAGAACCCGCGTTGCCCTTACCCGAAAGAGTCATCTTTCGTTGAAGCCGGGAAGGCCTTAGATACAGGCCCGAGCGGCAATTTTTTTTCCAAATATTCGAATCGAATAGAACGGCCATGATCGAGTAGACAGAGATCAGTAGCCGCGGAGGCACGATTAACTGGCTGGCCGAGCCGGTCTCGCAGCCACCCTTTCTCCGCGGTCAAATCGAATCCCGTCTTACAAGTTTTGCCTGGTTATTTTTTCTTCGGCTTTACGTGTGCCCCACGTAGCGTTCTACGTTAGAAACCGTATAAGCCAGGCTAGTCACTGTTTCGATTCGCATCGCATTCGCATTCCGTAGACGCTCGCGGAACGATCTCTATAGCGGTAATTTAGTTCCATACTAACGTTCTCGGTTCGCCAGACCACATGTAAGAGAACGGGCGAGCATGTAAATCGAGCATTAACGAAATAAAGCGAATGAATTCCGAACGAGAACATCGAGCGGAGAAATCGTACTGAATATTGAAACGCCGCGAGAGAGAAGAAAAGGCCGCGTGATCAGTAGCGAGTCGGCGCAATTAGTTTTAAGAGTTTTCCTGTTTGAAGATCCTGGACGCCACGCTGGTGACACGAGCGCAGCGCGCCGAGGTCTTCGACTATTTTTCCGGGCAGCTCGGTTATCGCGTCCTTTTCATCGAGTGCGTCTGCGAAGATCCGGTTGTGCTGGAGCGAAATTACAAGGAGATATTGCGGTACAGCACCGACTACGTCGGCGTGGACCCATCGCGGGCCGAGGAGGACTTGCGGCTCAAGGTAGCTCACTATGTTCGCACGTACGAGCCGATGGACGAGAAGGTTTATCCTAGAATCCGCATCGACACCGCCACCATGGACATCGAGACCTCCAAAGTCTCCGGCCACGTCGAGCTCAGCGTGCTTGGATATCTCGGAAGCGTCACTGTCAAGCCTCACACTCTTTACTTCTCTCGGGTTAGTAAGCAACACTTTTAGGCCATCGAGAAGCCTTGAAACGCGCAATTCTTTTCAAAATATTGTCCAGACAAGTACTTGGAAATTTAGCAGCACTTATCTACTGTTTCTGAAAACAATTCGATAGCTTTCCGACAGTTACCTATCATGATTGCATTCGCCTTATCTTACCGTTTACATCGAGTTATCTTTATTTTTTTTGCGAACCGCAGATGTAGCCGATTAAGTTTCAGTCTACTGTATTCTATTAAGCAGAGAAAATAGAACCTTTCTCGTGTTTCTAGCACGGAGAAAGCGAGTACAACATCCTCGGCAAAGTTGGTGGAGACGCGGTGTTGAGCGCGCGAGGCGAGAGATACGCACAGGCGTTGGCAACCAAGTTTAACGCGATGCGTATTCCTGACCTTCGGGTCATGACGAGTCGCCTTCGAAGGACCATCGCGACTGCGCGTGGAGTGGAGGCGCCCCAAGAACACGTCGCGGCACTCAACGAACTCCACGCTGGAGTCTGCGAGGGTCTCTCTTACGAGGAGATGCAGGAGCAATATCCGCAGGTAATTGAAGATTTGATTTAGTCTCCAGCCGCCGTACCGATCGAGACAGTTCTAAATCCCTTTCTGTACCCAGGAGTTCGCGTGGCGTGACCAAGACAAGCTGCGCTACCGTTATCCTTGGGGCGAGAGTTACATCGACGCAATGCAACGCGTGGGACCAGTGATCGCAGAGCTGCAAAGGTCAGACAACATCCTCGTGGTGTCCCATCAAGCTGTACTCCGTTGTATCATCGGATTTTTCATGGACAAGAAGCGAGAGGAGCTGCCCTACATGGAGGTTCCCTTGCATACTATCATTCGCGTGAGCAGTCAGGGCTACAATTACAAGACGGAGTTCTACAAGCTCCCCATCGAATGCGTCAACACCACTCGCGTGAAGCCGAAAAACTGCAGCGCGGACAGAACCTCGGACGATGCTCTGATCACTGTTCCTGCCCATTTCGACATCCCAGATCCTTGGAGGAACCCTGTCAGCGGACCCACTCTTGTGCAGCAGCACTGAGAAATCGCTCGACTATCCACGATCACGTCCAAAATACGATCTCTATTTGGATGCAACTTCCGGAGGTTTCGACAGTAATGCCTTGTAGACATCGGATCAGATTAGAAGGCGAAGAAGACGGCAACAAAATCGATATCATGGCGCGGAATTCGTTCAAGTTATTTTTACTATGTAGCTTGCTAAGGTACTTTTAAAAATAGTAGCCAATCGATAATGGTAAACGTTTCAGAGGATAATATTTGAGTCAATTAAAGTTCTATTAGCTTTGTAGCAGGTCTAGTATGGATAATGGAAGATTGTGATTAAGGAGAGGCGGTAAAGATATTTTCTTCGAAGGATGGTCGCCGAGTAGAAGGAAGAAAACAGAGTAGAAGTATCTAAATTTTATTTTGCTATTGATGGTTGTTCAAATTTTATCGATACTGATCAGATTGGCACTTGAATAGCGGCAACTCTGAATCCTGCTGCTTGAGCCCTCTATATGCTATGTTTAAGCGTTTAGTTATAATATTAGATGATAAACAGGTAAATTGATGTTGTATTAGCTATGTACACGTATTCGTAGATACAAATTGTGCGACAAACACTAATCGTACCTTTAAGCATGACGAACAAGCAAATCTAAATCGTAGGGGCGTGGTGCACGTCTATCGTATCGTCATTTTAATTACAGGACATTGGTACAACGAAAAGAGTGAAGGAAATTTCAGAATATTTCGCTAGGGATAAGGTTTGCTGTTATTTTATTCTTCCTTAGTTACTAAAGTTAATGATCTATCGTTTAAGATTTAATGAAATTGAAAACTTAAAGGTAACATGCTATCGTTTAACATCTAAGGATAAACCAGAACTGACCGTTAATTAAATTGACGATATCAGTGTTAACATGAAAATAACGAATAATGTATTTTAGAGTACAGAAGTGACGTAAAATATCTGGTTGATAAATGTGCATTTTTGAGCGCGGAATCGACGGTACCTCTCAAGCTATACATTTTCACGTTGACATTTCAGTAAGTTTGGGACAGCTTTCGACCAAAAGTATTCTCCGCCTCGCAGAGTTTTAACGCGAGCAGATTCGAAAGGTTTCTTCCGTCGATGTCCTGTTGCGTTTCGATTAGGTTAGCTATCTCGTAGTCCGCATATATGTGCATAATATCTCGTTAGGCATAACGTGGAAGTCCTAGTGGATCTAAAGCGAAATTTTGTCGCAGATTTGCATGTGAGGGGTGTGATAGAAAAGGTAAAAGATACGCGAGAAGACGTAGTCTATTTGCTAGGAACAGAGAGAACCCGGGACATTGACTCTTCTTGATATCGCGAATGAATGACAAAAACCATCTAGTCCAGTGTCGATCCATTGGCGAATTCTCTGATATTTTTTTTACAACTCGAGAAACGTGACGGAAGGTTGCGAAGCGTTTAGTCGTTTAAGCTGTATCGCAGATGCCTTTAAAGGTCTTTGTTTTTTTTTTAATTGTACATTAGGAATAAACATTTTTTACAAAATATTTCAGATACTTCACCAATCAGTGTCTACTCTTATCCTGAAGATTTTGAAGAAGGGTGAGAAGGGTGAAGTGTACAACGTTCACGCAGCATATAAATTATTATATACGAAGTAATTTAATTCGGATCAAAGTATTTGATAATGCACATTACATTTACATAAGTCTATACCGTAGAAAAATAAGTTGCAGCAATGCTTCGCTGTCGTAGTTTCCATAATTAATATTCGTTGACTCGTATGCGTGACTAGAGTAATTCTTAAAACAGGTACAGCCTTTAACAAATCTGACTAGATCGAATATTCTTAATCTATCGAATCGAATAATTATAAACACTGCAAACATTACTCGGTAGAGTTAATTCACACAATTTTAGAAGATTTCTCTTGAATTCAATTAAATCAAGCAAAGCTGCAGGGAGGTCCACCCCATTTTCTGCAACTATATCCCTGACCTCATCAATTTAGCAGTGTAATCCCTTTGTTTGTTAGCTAAGTGGAGGTCCAAGCTTTTCAGCATTCTGTCGCGAATTTCCTGGTCGTAAGAAGTGTCGGCTTCTTTTCTGTGCGAACCTTTTAGCAGACCAGTTCTGCGATGCGCGATCCTCGGCTCATTTCTCGAATACGTACCCAGTCGGAAGCCAGGATAATTCAACTGGGGCGTTTTCGAGGGCGTATCCTTCCTCGTTTCGCGGGCAGCATTCTTCATGTAGTCTACCGCAGCCCTGCGACAGGTGTCGTAACCCAGAAGCTGAATTCTTTTACCGTGAATTGCGTCGAGCTGAGAATTCTTTGGCTTCGAAGCTCTGTTGATGATAGTTCCGACAGAGTCGGGTGTGCCGGGCAAATTTTCGAATACTTTTCGAAGAACTTCCTGCGTCAAGTCCTCCTCGCCACTGGATTCACCTGGAACAGAATTTCCTAGACGTTAACTCCTTACCTCCTCCCAACTTACCGTTTAATTAACTTCAAAGCAAGAAGAATCATCGAGCACCTAAGAGACTCGCGCAAAGCTTTGAGATAGCTGAGGCCACACACGTAGGAGATCAGACGGAAGATTTATGAAGTAAATTAATATTACCGAGATCGCTAGTGTGGTCGGTCGTGTATGTTCCCTCTTTGATCTCTCGTTGAAGCTCCAACACTCTGGCCAACGCCAATTGCAGATACTCTCTTGCGTTTGGCTCCTGTACAAACACCATGTGCGAATGCACGCTGTTAGACGTATAATCAAACTGCACTCCAACCTCGACGCGAATCAGTAACACTCCACTCAGTAACGAAATTACTATGGCAGAAGCAAATTTACCTCGATCGACTTGATCTTTTTGGCATCACTGTTTCCATCCGCCAAGCACGGAGCCTGTTTCAAGGGAAAACTTAAATGGTACACCGAAATGCTGCGGTATGAAGCAGTATATTACAAGAACGTATCACTTACCGATGAGTATCGTTTCATCTTGAATGAATTCGATCAGAACCACGTGGTAGATGCAACGAAACTTGACGGAACAATTTCACCAACGATATTTAGCAAAGAACGTGAATAACACTGTGTCCGTTTCAAAGCTCGAGGGTAACACCGGCGGAAAATAATTCTGATTTCCCATGCGCACTCTGCACTTAAGCCTGCACTTCTTCCTTCCTCACTCTTCTTGGATCAGAGACACTCGGCGCCGGTGCTAATGGATCTTCTCTGTATGCAGCTCCTTTATTCACCCCAAAAATTCCATCTCTATTCCGGGGACGCAGTCAGAAAAGAACCGTTGACTGGCGTCGATCGACATCGACTAGCCAAATCGTGGCGAGACCCTTGCTGCAAGAGACTGGTGCGAGGGTGACGGTTTACCATGGCTTCTTCCCCTCTAGTCCCCTCGAGAACCCATGGAACTGTGCCCCTCGTGTTGGCCTCCCCTGCAGATGCAGCTGAACATTGTGCTGTGAACCCCTGTTTGCTCGGGCGCGTGCCCCGTGGCCGATAAAAACGGCTGGCACGCGCCCCTTACTCGAAACTCCGATGGAATACGTTACTAGCTGCCCGACAGTGGCGGAGCAACCGTATTTCTTATCCGGTGTGTGAAAGATTGCGGAGATAAGGTCGATGAATCTCGCTGGGGGTAGTTGCCGCTGATTCTCTGCACTTCTGACAAATCGCCCTATCAACGAAGTTGCTCTCCGTGGGATCTCCTCCAACTTCCACAACGAAACAACGCTACCGTACCATGTAATACGATTTCCCACTAGTTTCCATATTTCTTTAGAATTTTTTTCACTAGTCAATGTAAGCCAGACGCAATGATTGTTAAGGGGTTGAACACCCCTCACAGATCTCCCCGGATTTTGTACAGTGACGAGTTGAACGCCAGTCGTTTAACCGGGAATAACATAATCGTCCGTCCCGTGAAAGAAATTTTATTCGATCCACAGGGAGCTGAAGGTTGGTTCGAGTTAATACATATTCTAACCTCGTATCGATTCACTCGAAACGCTTCCGTGCCGTGTGGCCTAATTACAGTAATAATAGGGGCATCGAGAAGACGTCCAGGCGTTATCTGAACAGCGAACGTCTATAACGCACGGAAACGCGACGGCCAATGGACGCGAGATACTAAATCCTGTTACTGGGGGGTGCACGTCAAACAGGAATTTCCGATTACGAGCGAAGGGGGCAAGGTCGTCGGATAGAACACAATTAATACACGGCCCTTCTATTCGCCCCTCTAATTAAATCTCACCACGCGATTCAATAACGCCGAGATCCTCTTCTCTATACAGTTCACCGCTACACTATCCATCTGGCGATTTATTTCATCCAAGATCGACGCTGAGAGATTAGCGGGACCGAAGGGAAAGGGGGGGAAAAAGGACGCAATTGGATAGGTGAACGATATCGACAGGACGAAGCGAATCAA
Organism: Andrena bicolor; assembly: GCA_960531205.1. Lineage (NCBI taxonomy): Eukaryota > Metazoa > Arthropoda > Insecta > Hymenoptera > Andrenidae > Andrena > Andrena bicolor. The sequence continues at coordinate 38,869,492 of OY482665.1, forward strand.
TTTACTTCATTCACGGCTAGACGGCGGATAATTACAAATCGATGAAGGATCCTAACCCATTCGGAGGAATCAGAATAGGTCTTTCAATAGATCACTGCGACTGCAAGCATGTTCTTAAGTAGAGTCTGTAAAAAGTGACTCCATTCGAGCTGCTAGCAAACGGCGTTCGACCTATCGTTACCAGTTAATCGAATTCGTCATGGTAATGAACTGGGATGGACGAAACGCTTGGTCAAATACTGGGACAGGTATTTTGTGCAGCTGTTAGCCTAAGGAAATCTATTTGAATACACAGAAAGTTGGCCCGGAGCCTCTATCATTCTCCATTTCGACGGCTTCGTTTAGGGGACGAGTTCTTGACGACGACTCGTTACAACTTCTCAAGCTGTACAGAGTTAACTTACCCTTATGGCTAAATTAAATAAAAAATCACGCATCTCGACGTGTAAGTTTGCGAAGAGGTCTCTATAGGGAATTAAGCTTGGACCCTTTATCTTACGCATCCTTTCGCGGTTAACTTACGTCGATCTGTACAATAAATTCGTACGATATTTCAAACATCCACGGAAAGTTGATCGTTCTTTGTGCTACCAGTGTCTGCGTTGGCACAAACGATCTCGTCGATGCATCAGTTGATCATTCTTAAAAACTACTTACAAACTAAGCTTGAAGTTGGTCTGGTGGTATCCTCGCTGGCAAGCTCATAAACAGCTGTCGAATTCAGATCATGAGTGTGTCTCCGAAAAGTGGAGCTGAAGCTGGTTTCGTACATGCCCCCAGGGCCGCCCATGCGTCGTTTTTGCGAGAAACTTCGCCTACGATTGCCATTCCTTTCAGAACTGTCCGTGGTTTCTGTTCGACAAACGCTCAATGATCTCCTGGAGAGGCGACAACACAGGTACTCGTTGAATCTGCAACAGAGAAGCTCGTTCTATATTTTAATTAATGACGGACTCAATGACGCGCGACGTGGAAAATTCAATCTGGTTGTATGGAACGCAACAAAAATTTTTTAATTGAATCACAAAGTGGAAGCTCGGTGAAAGGCGTCGCGGTTTTTATTGTGGAAAGTTTCCTTGTTACCGAATTCCATGGAGCATGTAATTCAGTGACGTTTTCGGTTGCTCGATCTGCTACTCGCCTTTTGCGAAATGTCCCGCTAACGAAATACAGAGCTATCGGATTGACGCAGCTGTTGACGAAGCTTAGGCAGAAACCGACGATCCTGAAGGCGTGCCAGAAGTCGTCGTAGTCCTGCCGTGACGACGGGCAGAAATGGAACCACAGCATGAACGTGTGATACGGTAGGAAGCAAATGACAAAGATAAGCACGAAGGCGATCACCATCTTTCCGACCTGTCAATCACAGTCAATGATAGGCGTAAGGCGGGGAGAATTAATTAACAGATCAATCGAGTGCGACACTTGTATCGTTCAAAGTGACTAGTAACAGATAACGATTTCATAATTTATCTTAGCATCTTTCGAGTACTGAACAATAAATCAACGAAAAAATACTGAACAGTTAGAGCTTAGAGAGTAATTATTCTATACTGGTAGGAGTCTTGCAGAAAATGAAGTAAAACGGACGCAAGTGTTTCACCGGGTATAAAAAATCAGTAAGAGATAAGGGAAACTCATTCAGGGGAATGGGCTATTACGGTTCGCTTGCCGTTTGTCTTCGCGAGGATTAGCCGCAGATAGCCGGTTAAATTGAATCGCGCCTCGGCGTAATTCCACCGTTATCTAGAAACGATTTGTCATCCGCCTATTTATAGACTAATCAATTATAATATTTGCTGGAATTACTGAGCCGAAATCTCGACGGTCACAAGTGAAACATTCCCGTCGTTCCGCGAACGCGGAAACAACTGGTTCACTGGTTCTAGAAATACGCGGATCAGAAGACAGCTGAATGGTTGCCGCGCAACGAGAATCGAAATTGAAGAAGTAAATGTAAGAACCGGCGTGGAAAGTTTCGTCGTATCGCTGTTGTTACGCTCCGGTGACATTTCGTATCGGATAATTCGGCAGCCAACCGAACATCCAGTTGTTTGCAGAGCCACTTTTAAGATATACAATAACGGAATATCAAGGATGACGCTGCAACATCAGGGATACAGTCGATACTACAAACTGGCGCAATATTTAATCACGATTTCTTGATTTCTTGAAATAAATGCGTTCTATTCTTGTTTGGAGATCGATATAACAAAAACACTGATCGTTACTCAACGTGTCACTTTCGCCGATAGATTACCCGGTACCCCCTACTTTAAATGGAAACTTCATTGTCTCAGCGGTTATTGATATGGTGGGAGCATCAGTTCATTACTTGATGGAAAGTGAAACGTATCAAAGTGGAAGTAAATTCTGATACGTTTCACGCGAACTTACTACGTACTCCGTACAGTGAAACGAGATAAATGCAGTGGGTAACTTTTAAGAGTTCGCTCGACGTCAGAAACTTTTCCAAGTTCGTGTATCGATGTAATAAGTCGAAGTGATAGAATCCTGCTTTTCATTCGGATACAATGTGGAGAGCGTAATGGTTTCCCGAAAGCAATATACCTTTCCCAGGAGCATGGCAATTTCTAATTAGTGCCTCTTTGAAAATTACACTGCGTTCGGCAACTGGTTATTAAAGGTCTCTCTCCGTCGATCTTAAACAACTATCGGTGTAATATTATTCCACAACATATTGCCAATCGTGTGGAGATTATTTGTACTTTATGTACTGTATAGTGCATTCGGCGGAATGTTCCAATAACGTGCTGGATATCAAATATATATTAACTACAATTTGATGGATGAGAAATGTTTCTCTAATGAAAGTATTGATTTTCGCTACACACCTTCTTGCGCGCCCTTATTTGTTCCATACGGTGACCACTATTGGACAATTCTCCAGGCATGTTCCTCGTGGAGAGTTCAAGATGCCGTGCCATTCCCAAATAGAATCCAGCTATCACACAGAGTGGTATCGCGTAGTAAGCCAGGAACTTGAACATCACCATCCCCCTCTGATACTTCTCTCCTGAATCCATGAAAAATTCGGCGTTCATTAGAGATCTACAGTGTATCGATGCTCAGAGGAGCGTCAGCTGAGATGCAAGGGAAACTGTATCGTTTCGAACGAAGTAGAACGATGCTCAGACTTTGTGAAACAGTCGGAGTGCCGGTACTCACCGAATTCTTCGGGAAAGGGGCTGCAAATCAGGATACTGTGGTTACCCTGCAACGGTACAGTCGGCACGTGAGAGAAAAGAGCAGCTGGCATCGCCAGAACAATCGCCAGCACCCAAATAAGGGAGGCTGTTAGTATTGTTAATGGTTTCGCGCTCAATCCAGCTACGTGTCGGCGTATGGGATTCACGATTGCGCAATACCTACGATACAACAAATAAAACTGTCTTCTTTCCACATAAATATGTTTTAAAGTAGATTTCGAGGCTACGTGTACTGGCAGAAATGAGCCGCACGCCAGCGAGAATGACTTTGCGGATTAATTTCCTAGGGCCAGTTGGAATGATTTCATACGGATTACTGATTAGACGGACCGTGCAACCGGTTGATGGGTCCATTAATGGGTTGGAACACCGCGGAAGTTACGACTAGGCTACTCTAGCCCTGAGACAACAATTTCCCCAAACCATAACTGGATTTGACAACTTACCTCTCGGCCGATAACGCGGTCAGAGTGAAAACTGAGACGCCGATCGAAATATCCTTGGCGCACTCCGATAATTTGCAAACTGCTAGGCCCCACGGCCAAGACTCGATCGTGTAGAGTATCGACGTGAACGGCACACACGTCACGATCACCTGAAATGTGAACAGGTTGGAAAGATATCTCTAACATTTCCACGAGCTTTTGCATTTACATCGCGTTCAGGATTCCTGCTTCCATCGCGTCGTTCCAGTGTGTCATTGGAAAATCGCGCAAGTGGAAACGATATCTCAAACTCCACCGATTCAATAATTCACAGATACGAGTGACAACCTATCAAGATAAAAAAAATAGTATGTACGAAATGTACATACTAGGACACAGCGAAGGATTAAGTCAATGATATTTGGCATACGAATCATGTGCGCCGACTAATTGTGCGCGACGCACGGTGAGATTTGTAATAAAATGTTCGTCAACGGAAATAAAAAATAATCACGATTCACATATTCGGCAGCAATTCAAGGCATTAATTCGTTTAGAAATTCTCTTCGAAGCGACAGAATTTTTTATATATTTCATTAGTGTTCAAACGATCCCTATTCGAATATAAATTATACCCTGTCCATGGCCATTGTCGCGAAGCAGATGCGTTATCGAAGGGAGCAACGTGTGCATTAATAAAATCGAACTGAATATTGTTCTCCAGAGCGATGCTGAAACTTTATCGAGACACGTTCAAAAGTATGTGTACCCATTTTCTGAACGTCGACACATCCTCCACGTGAAACTGTCGACGTAAAAACTATCGGAGTAGTGGCACCACTTGTGACAGATTTATCCGCGTGATACGACGGTCCACGTAAATCCGATACTGTCGTATTCGTATTCCACTTACAAATGAGACGCGTTCTCGAGCGAATTCTCCTATCTACAAATCTACGGCGAGGGGCATGTATCGCAGCAGATTCTTTTCTAGTCGATAATCCCTTAGAACGTTGCAACGCCATGGTGGATTTTTTAACGCGATTCAATCAGCAATAAACTATGTTTTTTGTTGCTCGAAAGCTTCGGGTACCACGAAGGGGTTATTTCGTTCTTACCAAAAGATCCCCCAAAGCCAGAGAGAGGACATAAGTGTTGGGGACGTTTCTCATGTTGGCGTGACGCAGCAGGGTAAGCACGAGGATCCCGTTTCCAGTTACACCCACTACCAGGATTAATAAGAATACCACAGGTACGATGTACGTTTCCGGTCGCTCGTCGTATGGCACGTAGCTATCATCCTCGTTATCGTCATCCCCTCCCATACTGGGAAACGACGTTGAGTTCAGAATCACTGCCATCTGTAAAGAAACAGTAATTCTCTTTTTTTTTTAACATTCCACTTCCATCGAGGTCCACCCCGCGCTAAATTTTAGGGGCGAAGTTTCCACAGTGTAGCAGGACCGTCGGCATCGAATTTATTTATTTTTTTAGAGGGTGACACGGGAATGAAGAGGTAGTAAAACAGCGTGACTGAAATGGCTATTGCGTAAATTCCTCTATTTAGAGCTCGCCTTGGCAATGTTGGTTGTAACATTGGATAAAACTAGGAGGATCGTTCGAGCGATTTAACAGCTAAGCCATGCGAAAGTTTCTCTGCTTAAAAGGGACAGTTTTCAGCTTTTATTCGCTGCAAATATACTCATTAAATTTATCTCCGTGGAACCGGAAATCTCTAGACAGAGAAGTTAACGACATTAAAAAAAAAAAATGTTTCTGCTCGAATCAAATCGAGAGATGAATGTTTCGTCGCGCGACGGCCGGGAAATTTGATAACAATTTATCATCGGCCCACCAAACCGTCAAACCGAGATTGAAATGATATTAATAAAACGATCTCCTCTCACGAAAATATCAGCGCGCAATGAATTTACAATGTTTCCCGGCATATTGTGTTCAGCCGAAAACAAAAAGAGTCCACCATACGCGGGTATTCCCGCGACAGCCGGAGCGATCGCCCCTGTGAGAATACAAATTTACAGAATAGAATAAAATAAATGGACCTTATTTTCACAGTAAATTTACAAATGGCTCCAGGAAAATTGAGCGCGGTTGATACAATTTCAACGCGGGAAACACTCGAAAATGCTATGCAATTTCGACGCAGATCCGCGATCCGCAGTGACTGTTAACTCGCGAGAGGAAACACGCTGTTACAAGCAGCGAATACGGAAAATACGAGGGTGCTGCACGCCGGACGGGGAGGTAAATTTTTTCTCTTCGTAAAACGCGCTTACCCGCCGGGCAGGAACGATTCCCTCAGTCATTGACGCTTGCCGAGAAATTACGTCTTGTAAACCTTGTCTGGACGCTTTAATATCATTCGCGACAGTGCCGGGAAAATCCAATTTACACTCTTTAAAATTGAGAAACGGGACGACGGAGGAGAGAAAAATGGATCGCGCGCGCGGGACAGGTGATGTTTCTTCCAAGTATCACCCTCCGTGAAAGGTACCGGTGCTCTTTAAATACTGTACCATGTAGAAAACTCAATTACCAGTTCGGTTTACACTGTTCCCCAAATGGTCGGGCATGATTCGGGACAAGTGAAGTGTAGCTTTTACAGAATTCCACATTGCGAATGTGGTTCGCTTCAGAAATGTTTTTCGCCCAGCCCGATTCTACACAGATGAAATTACGTTCCTGTTTCCCGCGTTCCACCCACGTCACGTACACATCCTTTATGCATTTCGCAGCATATTTTGCGCAAATGGCGGCGCCATTACGGCAGACCTCCCGTATTTCTTCATTAAGAACATTTTCTCCTGGAGTGTCCTCGTTTAAGTTTTCCCTCTACGTTTTTTTTTTCATCCAAGAAACTCTGTCAAATTTATGTTCCCTCGTTTGCTTTCTCAATCATTCAAAAGAAGCTCAAGTTACAGGTTGAGCGGAATCGCTGGCAATTAAGCCGCGATTGCATGCCAAAGACAAGCTTAAACTTCAAATTAATACTTAATCGAGTGGGTTCTGAATTTAGACGAAGTGGCTGCAATTTAAAGTTCCGCGGGTCACCCGTAAAGAACGAGCAAGTTATAAATCACCTGGAGTGGGAGCGGTTGGCGTGCACAGTCTGTGAAATTGGTGTGCATGCGATTTGAAAGATAGTGCACGAATGTACGCGTGCTAAGCCAGAGGTGGTAAGTCAAAGTGTAATCTTCGTCAAAGATTGCTCTTTAGAATTGCAAATCGCGACGCGAAATTCTCGTCGCTAATCGGACGCGATTCATGGATTTCTCCGGCTTCTTTAATCAACCGTATTTTTACTGGGTGTACCGAAACAATTTTATTTGAAAGCTGTCCAGGTTTCAGCCGTATAGCCTTTCATCCTACGCGCCGCTATGGATGACTTCCTTTGTCCAGTGAAATCTGCGTATCGATATCGGGCTGCTCGATAGCGAATCGTAGCGCAATAAAAATTAATCATATCGATCGCGATGCTACACGACCTTTCTGCCACTTCGAATTGGAACGGGTGTCCAGGGCCGACAGCTTGAAACGGTGTCGAGAATTATTTAGCTCAGGAATATTCATGGGCTCGGCTGAAGAACTGCTTCGTAGCTCATGTTCCAAATACGTGTTTCGATTTCATATACCCCCACGTGAATACGACTAAGAAAATACTTCGTTAAGCATGCTTGATAATTTTCCAAATGAAGCCGCGATACGCAATGCCCTCCACCAGATAAAATGTCACTGGCGTAAAAGTTAGAATTTCCTTGCACGCTTCTGCAGCCGACATTCCGAAGGAATTCCCCTTCCGAAAATGATGTTTCGTATGTCGTAACATCACCATTGATAGACGCGCGCGTAACTTTCACGATCGTTCTCAAGTGTCGTTTTCGCTCGTGTCATTCGAAACTTTATGGTCCACCACAACGATTCTTTCGATTGTAAAGTTATTGTCACAGTTTGGTATCGCGAAGACCGATCTTCTGTCGGACTCGCAGAACGAATCGTGAAGTGTGCATAGAAGCATGAAAGCTAAATTGTTTCGTTTAAAAACATCGCTTCCTACGAGCTTCTTTTAATTCCTCCCTGTCGCGCACTTGTTGCAACTTTACGGTCTCTTGGACGTTTCCACGGAGCCATGAGGGATTTTGATACGGGCTCGTGGTTTCAGAGTATTCAGAGTATTTCACTCGGTGTCTCAGGTCCAGAACCATCTTGCCGTATTTCGCGGAGGTTTATGGGACTTTGATGCGATGTTCGCTGTCTCATGAATCACACAAGATTTATTTTCCAAGAACGCGAGTAAGTTTAGAGTGAATAGATCGGGCACGGAAGAGTATCTACATGATTCTACGGATTTTGCGTTAAGAAGTATAACTTGAAATGTAGAAAAGATAATGTATAATAAGCACACGTAATTAGATTTACAATAATGCAGTCATTGAGCAGTAAGGGTTGAAGAGTATTATATTCTGTGATAATAACTTAGCGTCATAATTTCAGTTTTCTTCTTTTATCCGCCAAAAAAGGTCCTGAAATTCTTTTATCCTCACATGGCCGAGGGGCAAACAGAGGTGTCACGTCTCACTTGCACTTTAATATCGTTTGTTCTTCCATGATGCTGGAGCTTGCAGGATCCTTCAGAGACTTCAATCAACCGCAAAGTAAAAAGGCACCGCAATTTCAACGCATTAGTTTCGATCGTTTCTTTTTGTCGCTACTCTCCACCTTGTCATCGTTTCGACCCGAATTCGAAGGGATGCACACTGTCAACATCCGTGGTACAGCTTCTTCCACAAACTCAATTGTGAGCACGACGAGATTGAATCGAGGTTTAAAGTTTCCCAGCCAAAGAAGGAAAGTAGATGTATCGAAGACGGAGTAACGCCTCGTTATTGCCCTCTGATTGAATGGTTGAAATAGATTCACTGAAACTACCAGAGACATCGAGATCCGTGCTCGATGAAATAGATGGCACACGTGTACAGCGTGCACGCACACATCGTTTGAAATTTCTAATATTACGCATGCATGGGTACCGTAATTACTTTATAATAACGTTAATATAAAAATGTGCCATGGCAGCATGGCGATACATGATACGATTATTCGAACCGCGTCCCAGACCCGCCCTACTGTTTCGTCGAAACGCGAAAATATTCAAGGGGTGGGTAACAGGTGTCATATCGTAAATACGGCGGCGGGGAGACGCAATTAAATATAACTTTTAACGACGATAATTCCGCGATACCGCGGAGATGGAAATTACAGTTGCGGTACGGGGGCGTGACGTGGTAAAACTACGTCTGTCATTTACATATTCCGTGTAACCGCGGTCGGTGAACGGACCAAAGCCAATTCCAATGAACCGTGACCGAAAACGAGCCATTCCATCGCGCGCCGGAAATTCATAGGAACTGGAATGCGATGTTTCCCCCGGAAAACAAACTGGACACGTGAAGTCTTTCGATTTTATCCTATGCGAGGACACTGGTCACGCGAGAGAATCCTTGCACGAAAGCAGTTGGTCCCAGGAGCAGGCAAAAATAAAACGGCTCCATGTTCCCTCGTGTGTTCAACTAGCTTGACAGGGACCAGCATTGATAATCGCGACTTGACTCGAGCAAATGGAAGTCTTCCTATAACGTTAATTAGATTGCCTCTAAGATCAAATTCGAGGCGTCACTTAATATTCCATGGGACAGGCGACAGTCCATGAATAAAAGCTGCGGCTTCCACGGACAAGACTTATTAGTTCGCGGGGTTCTGCGAGGCGTTTATAACGAGATCAAGGGCGTGCGATAAATCACGGGAAAAGACTTATGTCTGCGGAAGATACACATGAAGAGAGCGAACTTTGAAGACCGAAGGAAGACAACGGAAAAGCTTGCTGAAGAGGCGCGCTATAAAAGTCGAAGGAAATTGATGGCTATTAAAAGTCGGGGGGACATGAGATCTGTGGTCTGTGGTTGCTCGGTGACCGAAATTCTCATGGCGTATTTTTGTAGACTGTAGACGTGATCGTGATCTTTTTACGAGTTTCGGGATCGTTTTCTTCCTAACTCGCTCCTAACGACCCTCTATAATATCAAAGAATTTCACCAAGTGGACTTCTTTTCTGTAGTACAATTGGAACGGTAGATATCGACATTCGAAGAGGAACCTTTTATGGATTATGTGCAAGATTCAGTCTCCAGAGGAACTAATTTCTTACTATGACTGTTTGAGGGCCAATTTTCAAGGTTTCTCGAGCAATAACGAAGCTTCGAAGTTCTCTGCCGACACTTTGCGTCAAAACGAATTCATTCTTCGGCTTTCCAGTGCCGTTCTATTCCGAATCTTCCTTCTGGCAATGCGGAAAGTCAATGTGACGGGTAGTAGCTCGGTAGATAGCTGGTTCCCGAGTTAATGAGAAACTTTATCGAGTCCTTGACAGCGGAAACGCAACTTTCCCAATTGGTGACGAAATTCCAAGTTCCGTATCGAACGGTAGACTCGCAGTCGATGTGCAAACACTGGGAACGAGGGATATCGATCGAAAAGAGAAGCACAGTCTAGCACTTAATGAAGGTGAAGCGGCTAATAAAAATTCTCGCACGGTTTCGTTGTGATATTTTCCTTCCATAACCGGAAGCTACAGGAGGTAGTAATTGATGGGAGTTCGTTAGTCCAGGATCGCATTTCCGAGGCGGTGTCGTAAGGAAATGGGTGGAAATGTGTACTTGAGTTAAGTCAACGTATCATTAAAAGGTGAAGGAAAGTTCACAGAAGCGCGTACAATTATCCAAGTTAACTTTTAGATCGAAAGTTTCCCTGAATTCGCTCGACAACTTTTTAAACAATCTTGAAACTGAAGGGTAGAAATTAAAAAGTCTTCGGGAGAGCGTGATCGGAGCAGTGATTGGCGTCTCGTGATATAATTTTCAGGGGCTGTTCGCCGTTGCTACGTTGCTTCCAAGATTGCAGAATTCGAGGAATGGAAATCGACAGAATCCTATCTTCGTAACTACCGGAATAAGATGAAATTCTTCGGCTCAGCGATCGTAGAATTTGTCAATCAGCAAGGGACGCGTCAAGCAACTCGTTTCCCAACGGCGACAGGGTACCCTCGCTGCGATCTACATAAAATCGCAATCTCCATATCAGTTTTGAATCGAGCATTTTTACCAACCCGCATGCGGTTCCGATTTTTCGCGTTTACCAATTTTCAGGAGAAATGGAGTGCTTCTAGGTAATAGCGCGCGGCCTTCAAACAAATGGGAACTGTGTCACGCAGAACAATACAGAACATTTTCAGATTGGAAGTCGAAAATTTTGAGTTAAACGGGTCGCATTAAGAAGTTTGCAGATTCACGTCAATTTTTGTATGCTAGGAAGGGAAACATTGCAGTTTCCCCGACCTGATTTCTTCCTGGAAATAGGTCACTCTGCCAGAGCTATTTTTTCTGATAACGGCGACGTTGATTCCCGACACCGTCCTCTCGCAATACCTACATTCCATTTTCGGTGATTGTAGAACGCCGAGGCTCCTCGTCGTCTACGAAAAGATTACCAAGTAATGATTACTTCCTTCATTTCTACGCTATCGTCGATCTGAATGGTAGACAACAACAGCAGATTGGACGGACCAGAGAAAAAGAAGTCTAGGTAATCACCCATGGCTACCAGGTGAAACCGACAAGGTGCAATATCTTCTGAAAAACTGAGAATCGTTGTTGAAATCTGCTGTTTGGAAAAAAAATCTAAAGCGAAACACTCGAGGCGTTGAATCGTACCAATTTATATCGGCTGAATGGCGGCTACTTTGCCATCGGAATTACATTATTCGCGTTATTAGCGAACGACAAAAGGGCTTTCATCCATGGACAGGACGGATAACTGGGTTCAGAAACAAGGCCTGTGGCAGTTAAAAAGGGATGCGTCAGCTCGTAATGTATTTAAGATACGTTGAAAAATTGGTTTACCGTGAAATATGCTCAAAGAGACTCCTCTACGATCCTGGAAATATGATGAGCTCGCAATGATCATTAAATGCTCCGAATAAATTTATTTATTTATTTATTTATACATTTGTATTAACTAATCACTACAGTGGCAGTGCTGTTTTTAATGCTCACAATTTATATGTAACCATTTGATCTCGTGGAAAGTTCCTCCTATCTATATGTGGGTCTTTTATGTTGTCCCTGAGATGAGATTTCTATTTTTCTACAATTATTCTTCAGACGGACGAGAGAATTGCATACTTTGGAATGGAGAAAATATAACAGACACGGAGACAAACGTATAATAACCAGAAGGACCGTGTTATCCAGAAGAATATGGTCATATATGAAAAAAATCACAGGGTAATTTATGATACGTAGGTACTTTCGATAGACATCTAACAGTTTGCGATATCTGTATGCTCGCCGGGTGCATCTTGTAATTTAAACTCGATACGGCAATGTAAAGAGAAAAGGCAAGGCGAGGGAACACGGTAGGATGCAGTAATCTAATTACCTGGATATTTAATTAATCGTACACTGAGTATCGCTCGGCACAGCGAACAACATTTGCCGTTTACGGTGAATTGCATCGATGGAGTTTGTCGGCCTTGGGACAATGTTATCACGAATGCGAAAGAAAGGGAGCACTTACGCTGATTGAACGGAAAATCTTTAATTATTCCTAGGGCGATTATTAAATGCAGGACAACGGGATCGAGACGAAACGAATCGAATTTAATTAAAACAGATCGTTTACAGCGGAGAACGGGTCGGGCTTCAATCTGCAGACGACGTTGTATTTAATCCAGTTGAGTTACTTTCAATCGACAATTTCGTAGCTTTTAATATCGAATCGAGAAACTCTAAGAAGTCGTCGTAAACTGAAGATTCTCCTCTTCCTCGCTTATCCATCCCTCGCCACGGAAGATTCTCTATCTTTCGTTTTGGCAAAATCTTTGGCAAAATCTAAAACAGTGGGGGAGAGTCGTGCAGTACCGACTAAAGCTAGTTCTCGCTTCTTCGAGCAGATATACTTAATCTGACCATTATTAAAGTAATACTGATCGTTACTTATCAGTTTTGCGCGTCGTGTTAATAAAAATTTATAATTTAAGTTTAAAAGTCTGGTCGGGGCGATTGTAACATCGGCAGTAGGAATCGGTTGTACCGCAACAGAACCGAATAGTGACAAAGAAAATAAATAATATTGTCGTTTTGCATGGCGTCCTATAGCACAGCAGAAGCAAATCGAATAAAAAATGGGTACAATGTACTGAATGTAAGAATTAATCACATGAAAAATGCACCAAAGCCAAAACGTTTTCTATTTCTGCCACAATTGCGATACCGCATAATTGGTTATAAATTTTACTTTCTTCATTTATTATTATAATTAAAATAAAAAATATTTCAATTTTGTAAAGTTAAATTTGTGCTACTATCGATTCCATGCAGTGTTACAACCAACCCGGGGTCAGGGACGGTTGTAACACTTTTTCCGCTTCTCATTTTTTATTAATAACCAGGACATTACTTCATACTTGACATACAGCGAAACTGTTGTGTTTCAATAATGTTAGTTAAGTAATTCACATTTTCCTATAAATTTTTTTGTTCTAACTGTGATAGTTCTTGTGTAATCGTATTCCAAAGACAATGTGTTACTACCGCCCCCGGTCTACCCTACCGAATGTGACGGTGGGGCACACGTCGAATGCACAGATCAGGAGAATATTAATTATTTTACTTGTGAGTTTGTACAAACAAAATTTGAAAAAAAATCTTGCATTATACCACTTAAATGTCTTTTCATTAACATCGTTAATCATTTAGACCTAAAATTCTACTAATTTAGTAGTTGGTCGGCACTGGACGACAATTTTTCGTTTCCTAGAAATTACAACTTTTTTACTTTTGCGAATTATCAATTCTTATTATTAAATTTCACAAAAATAATTTCCCTCCTCTTATTAAGTTCCATCTATACTACAAACACGTTTTTAAATTTCTGATCTTTATCGACTCTACCCCACGGTATAAGAAAAAAACTTAGAGTATACGGTACTGCATGACTCTCCTCTATAAATTGAAACTATTATTCGTAGATGCATTTAGACGTATTCGCCGCTGTTCCTTCGCGTCTCCCACGTCCAAGAAGATACATGTGCCTCCTTCGAAACTGTATCCTCAACTCTCTCTAAATTACTGTTTTTCAAAGCGATTGTGGTAGCGAATGAATTGCCGAAGTTGGAGGACGCTTCGCACGACAGCACGCATCTTCCGCGCGACCGCAGCTTGTCGATCAAAGCGACTCGATACAGATACACGTGATCCTGCGAGGATCCTCTGAGGAGCTCTATTTACCGAGCTCCCTTGCTTCGTTTCGCCGGAAGCTATGCCGTTATGCTCTCGCGAGCAGAGCTTCTCGAAATTAGACGGTGAACGCTGATAGATAGCGACCAGTTAACCGATAAAAATAACCAACAGTGGCGTTACTCGATCGAAAACGCGACGTAGTATGTTTGCGTTCCTGAGTGTTTTCCCGTGCTTAGTAAATCGATTCACGTCTACGTGGATCTCGTCATCCTCCGCGCTCAACTCTGCACGCTCAATAGCGAAAACTTCGAACTTACCACCTTGCCTTTTAAAGCATCACATGGCCATGGTGAGATAGTGAGATTTATTGCTACCGAGAGCAACTTCTTATCAGTTCTTTTCTTGAAATTTCCCTCCCACTTGCCGGGTAACTCTGTTCTTACCCTCGTCCGATTCAATATTAATTTCATCTGCATCGTGTCAGCGAAGTCTCGGTAATTAGCTGTCGTTTCTCGCTGCTCGCTACGTTTTACGCCTCCAGACGCAAGCTACTCGTTTCAACGGATACTCAACGCGGTCTATTCGTGCGAGAAACTTGTTAAAATCGTGAGCACTTCTGCCAGCTCTTCTGGCACGCCAGCTTTCAGCCCCATAATCGTTCGAGTGTTTCTTTTTCCCCCCTCGATGCACTACTAGGAATCCGACATTGAATCGATACTTACCGTCCACAGAATCTTACGGTGTTTCCTTACCCCTTTCCAAACAATCAGCACCATCGCGCACTTTGCCGACAAATGGATGTCTCTATACTCCCGACTGTATATATAATATTGACCAAAAGCCTGACACTCCATCAGGAATGGAACCGCTGCCAGTTTCTTTAACGTTTCATGAATTCGGACTGACTTTCAACGTGGGATTATTAGAGAGTTTTGAGATGAATTATTTCGCGAGACTCCTGCACAGCTTAGTGTACGCTCCGAGCAGAAGAATAGTCCTCGTTCGCCTGTAATCCGCCACTTGGGGAATACTGATCCTTCGCTCGGCCGAAGGGGACAAAAAGGATATGGCCAACGCACGGATTTTCCAGCGGTACATAGATTTCGAGATTTCTCGTTCGCTCGATGAACGCAATTAAGGCGAATTAATTGGAGCTTGAAGCGTTTGTTTACTTTCATCGAGTCGGGCTGCTGCTAATCTCGACAATTAGCGAGTACGTTACGGTCAAACAATGGCGGTAATTAAACTAAATAAAGCGATTCTCGCGCCGTTATTCCTCACTGTCTTTTGGGCATCTTTTAAATCTGGCTTTACTCTTATACAGCTTCAATTTCCTTGCTCCAGACGATTTATTGTCCCGAATTTCCGTCCATGCTTGCCAATTTCCGCCGACATTCTAGCTTGCGACCCGCAGCTTCGTATTAATCAAATCGACGACGATAAACGCGGGAGGAGCCGGTGACTCGTAAACCACCGACGGGCAAAGCAAAGATCGAATTTAAATTCGGATAGACACTGGTCATCTGGTTAGGCAGCTGCCACGGTGTTTTCTGCTCCGGCCAGATCGGCAACGACATTGAACGTACCGTGAGAGGATCTCCTAGATAAATTCATGCGCATATGTTTGTTTAGAGTTAACGAAATTGAAGGTGGGAAAGCTACAGTGGTTCGCCTCGACTTCATTCCACCTCGCATGGTATTTGAGAAAGTGGAAGAAGTCTAACGCAACACCTCCTCTTTCGCGAGACGCAGGAAAAGTTGAGAAATGTCGAAACCGACAGAAATTCACGAGGACCTTGATTTTCGGTGAGCTACGCAGAAAGGGATTCCATGTTTCTGAATTTAGCACTGCATTTCGTATTTCCGCATGTACAAAATCGCTTTATGGGGTGCAGTTAAAGCCAAGTTTCAACAATTACTGCAGATATAGATTCGGTTGGTATGCTGTGAACTTGCCCCAACATGTTTCGCGTTCCTGATGCACTAAATTGCGAAATATCGAAACCGCGTGCGCTCGGGGCAGTGGAATTTCAAGGACAATGCATCTTCGTTAGACACAGTAAAGCATCGCCCCTAAATGTTTCATTATACATCGCCCGACACCCCCGTCTCACTTCTCAGGCAAACGCGAGTGCATTATGCGTTTCAGAAATTCGAAATAGCCTGATAGATTCGCTCGTATTAGCACGCCACTCACGCGATTCTGCTTGCGACCCTTTCAATATGTTCCTCGCTAACAACGTCCACTGTGATACTTAACGCGTTATTGAGGAAGTTAAAATTAGCGGTATGCGGGTGACATTAAGCTCTGTGCTAAGATTGATGCGGGGAACTCGGGGAATTTCAATGAAAAGTTATCCTCGTTCGCGTGTAGAACGAGGCGAGAGCTAGATATTCATCAAATTGCTCCTCGACGTTCAATTATGAACTTCACTCTCTTCGATGGGGTGTCAGAGTAACGAAAAGGGAAAACGCGATGGTTCGCAAGTTTCTATTTCGCTGATTGCTAACAGGTTTAACGGTCTGCCGCCTACAGATGCATTTGCTATCGGTACAGATT
The DNA here is from genome assembly GCA_960531205.1 of Andrena bicolor. Lineage (NCBI taxonomy): Eukaryota > Metazoa > Arthropoda > Insecta > Hymenoptera > Andrenidae > Andrena > Andrena bicolor. The sequence goes on from OY482665.1 coordinate 38,886,020, forward strand.
TTCTCTCGATGTAAATGACAAGAGATACGTGTTGGAGATACCAGTTGGAGCAAACTTAAGGTGCCCATTTGAAACTTGGAAGATACGTTGGCAAACCAACTGTACCCAACAGACGGTCACTTAATCTATTGCTTCTCAATATAAGCTGTCGCCCTGGATACAGTATTTTACATAGATTCCACGATTCCGGTCAACTATCGAGCCTCTCTTTCCATGTCTACTTCTTCTCAGAGTATTCAGCCTGTTAATTGAGGACCCTCTAATCTTGGCGTTCAAGTTTAATGCTCCATTTGGAAATCTCGGGGATTTTCCTTTATTTAAGCTGAATTCCTTCGCCACCAGATTCAATTATCAGCCGATTTTGTAACTTAGCAATCAGCCAGGATCAAAGACATCAGAAATTCTTTGGTCGGTTCATTCTTTATTTCGAAATTACTTGCAGCTATTGTTACTTTAGTTGAGCATGCGAGAATCTCCGCCGCAACACGAGGGTGGTTATTAAGCAATGAATATATTAGTATCGATCGCAAGTTGAAGGGGATTAACTGGAAAGATGGTCCGAAAGTTTCGCGTCTTTTTATCGCGAATTGTTGCGCTTCAGAAGTCCTGGAATGTTTTTATTAAGCAGAAAGCGTAGAAGCGAGCGGCGAATTAAAATCAACCGTGTATTTCTTACTTTGAGCTTGATTTTACATATTTACCTCGTAAATTTGAAATTCTTCTCTCGATGCGCATTCACTCAGGGAAGCAGAAACTTTTTCTGTCATCTCGGTTTTACTCGTCGTTCGTGCAGTTTGTTTTAAAGATAAAAGGGTGTGTCGTTTCAATTGGCATGGAGACTTCGAGCAAGAGAGAATTAGAAACTCCCTCTTCACCTATGCTTCGTTTTTGTTTTTAATTCGATCGCCATTTTAGGCAGTAGAAATATTCGTAAGAAATGTATATTCAAGACAAACGAATCTGCGTTATGTATGGCTTTGATGGGTTGCAGTAGTTACAGGTATGTATGAAATGCGTGGAAATTTTGACATCCTTCGCACGAGGAAATTTCCCTCAGACAACCGCATGCACGAAATTCCTCATCAGCGAGCACAATAATTTACAGCTTTGGAGAATATTTCAACGCGCCCGACAATCCCTGGAACATTGTCAACGAGACTGCAAGTCGTGCTAAATTATTTGACGATATTTCGTACTTTCCCCTGTGCAAATTCTCGTGATGCTGCGAAGTCATGCAAATTTTCAGTGTTTCTGCGAAACGAAGCACATTTGTCTAACCAAAATTTATGTGGAGCAAGACTGATTCGAAAGGTAATAGGTGCGAACAATGCTGCAGGAGGAAACCGTCCCTGAGTGTTTCTTGTTCGATGCTTATCGGCGGGAACTATAGTGAGTTGCTCGCGAAAACCGATGCACCTTGGAATGCAACGAGTTGTTAATTTAAGCCGGCATTAACAGTATAGTGATCACGTGCCGGCGTATCGAAGGTAATACATTTTAAAATTAAGAAACTCCTCGTAGTTGGACGGTCTATCGTGTATAGCATGACCACGGTACAAGAAAGTTTTGCCCATCAATAGTTAATATTATTATTAGCTGATTGCATCGAGTCTCTACAATTTTCTGCTTTGAAATCTTTTCCTTTCTTTTGTGGAACCTTTTAACTACTGATACGCGTTATCACGATAATGATACAATAGTCTTTTACAAAGGAGGTTTTCATTTATGAAAATCCAAACGTTTGACTTGCAGACGAGCAACGATGATTTCGACGTAAAATTACATCGAAGACTGTAATTGGATTTGATAGACTTTGTAAATGATTTACCACTCTTAGTCCTCTCTTTTTCTTGAAGAAAGCTTCAGGTTCACCTTCCCGTTGCCGAGCCCAGTCACTTCCCGCGCTTACACCCGCTTAATTTCTTGTTTCTGGGAGTCTTCATATTGTTTTGTAAACGTCACTCGCGTCCAATTCACTCGTGAGTTTGTTGCTGCCGCGTGGGTTCACGTTGGTTTGAGTTTTACGAACTCGAGGGATATTCGATTAACCAATATAAATGAAACTGTGACTCCCGGAAAAAGTATCCGGGTGGAAATTGGATTTCAAGCTTTCCGCGAGACAAACCGTGCAGAATTTTAACAAGTTTGAATCGAGAATTTATGAAAAGACAGAGGGCTCAACACATGTAACTTTTGTTGCAATTTCTAATTATTATCCTAACGACTCGGGAAATTTTCTACTTTAGCAAACGATCGGCTAACAGCCACCCACTTCCCGGATCGCAGACGTTCGTTGTCATGGAGATGAAATACACCGTGTGGATGTCGCCGTGATACATCAATTCGGCGAAGTCGAGAGCGCGCCGTAAACTGAAGCGAAACTTGGATCCGCGGAGGATCCACGATCCCCCGACGCAGTCGCAAAACACGATTCACAGTTTTGTGCCTTCTCCTTCCCTTCTCCACATCCGATACTCTCTTTCGAGAATCCTTCTTTTCCGATTCGAAAATATCATTCTTCTGTCTCTAATATCCGTACATACATTATGCTGCACACTGATACATTTCTCTAATTCCCATAATTCTGTTGGTATATTATAGGTAATATAACCATTAAGAAAGCTTGTCGAGAAAACGCTTTCCCCGAATCCAATCAGACCTTATTGCGATTGAAACATGTGTTGAAAGTGCAGGGTGCATGACTGCGGTTGCGAATTGTGCATATTTTGCAATGGACAGTGCTATATAAACTTATTTTCGGCCTTGAGTAATTTCGACTTGCATGGGAAACAGTTGAGGCCGGCGGCAACCTCTACCAATATCATAACATCGACCTACCTGATGGGTGACCTGTCAGTTCGACTTTAACCGCGGTAGTGATCGGATCAGTGAATGTGCGTGCATGTTACAGTTCATACTATCTCGTGATTTCTCGATTCCCACATCAATTCCTCCGGCTACTAGACTAAATAGACGGCCGTTTAAAGGGGTAGGTTACCATCGACTGCCCTGGCACATGCCTGTTTTGAAACGCAAATTGTAAAGTGATAAATAACAGTAGAAGGAACGATTTTTTCTAGTTTTCATCGTTATTCTATGAACTTTAACACAAAAAAGAAAAGTCTAAATATCTCCATGTAGATAAAAGTTGTGAGTAAAAACGTAAAGGTGTGTATGCGGTGCACCGTTTGATGGTTGACATAAAATCTCGAAAACCGCTCCAACGATTTGGATGAAAATTTAATCAGTGATGCAGAAAACCATTCCTTACGATGTGTCCGGGACAGATTTTCGAGATAAATTCTTTAAAAAAAGATAAAAATATTTGTCATACAAGAAATTGTCAAAATTGTATTTTTCAACATAAAAGTTGTATTATTTTTTTTCTCGAAAATCTGCTCGCGATTTATCGTAGGGAATGGGTTTCTGCATCTCTCATTAAATTTTCATCCAAATCGTTGAAGCGGTTTTCGAGATTTTATGTTCACCATCAAACGGTGCACCGCGTACACGCCTTTACGTTTTTACTCACAACTTTTATGTATATAGTGATATTTTGACTTTTCTTTTCTTGTGTTAAAGCTCCTAGAACAGCGATTAAAACTAAGGTCGGGGCCAGATATATTGGCCGGTGAGTTTCGTGAGGGGTATTCTCCCACCACACAGTTTGCCTGCCTCGGTGCTCCTTTTCTCAACATTTTCTGTCTCGCTCTCGTTCCATCTCGCTCTCGCCTTCGCAGAACAAGAGTGAGCCAGAAGTGGTGGGGATAGTGCCAAGCTTCTGGGGTGTAGGCCAAACCGAGCTGTCAGCGTAGAAATACACACATCAGAATAGGTGTGCGTTAGCAACGAAAAAATTCAGGAGCTTTATTGGTTAGAAGATTGATACTTTCTCGATAGCTTCATCTCGTATTGGTTTACGCATAGCTTCATAACGCACACAACTATTACGCTAAGAATAAATAATAGCCAAACAGCTAGGTTCAGGCGGAGCCGAGCAGCGTTCCCGTGACCCCACCATACCCTGCGAGGGCCACGCAGTTCCAACGACAAATCCACGATCGTCAGATGGTGGTGGCTGATTTCTCCTCGATCGCCGCTCGCGTCAACGAATTCACCGGCCAATATATATGGTCCCGACCTTAAAAAAAAATCGTTCTTTCTACTGTTATTTTTCAATTTACAAATGGCGTTTGAAAAATGGCCTGTTTTAGAACTATCGAGGGGAACCTACCCCCTTAACAAGACTTCACAGGAATATACGTACCTATCATCTAGAACAGGGTTGATTAACTGGTGGCTCCTGAACATTGAGCTCTATACTAACTGGAGTGTGAACAGCAGTTGGAAGAAGTAGAGGCGACAGCGATCAGAGAGAGAGGGGAAAATAGTGTGTCCATGCATCCTTCTTCTTCCTACTATCCCTCTCTATATCTCTACTATCCTGTAGTAAATTTGCGTGTGGTGGGGGTATAGACTGTATAGACCGGTAAAGACGCCGCGCGGGACAGAGACAGCTCTACCCACTAATTTGTGTACCTTGTCTGATCGGCCGCCATTGCTCTGTTCACTCTCCAGTTAGTATAGAGCTCAATGCTCCTGAACCAGCGGGGGCCCCACCGCCTTGCTGCCACGCTGAACAGCACCCCTCCATACCGACCAGACTGACGATCGCAGTCGATTCCTGCTTCTTTCCTTCTCTTTTCGACTGCGATCGTCAGAGTCTAACACTGAGCTATAACAATACCTGGAGAGTGAACAGAGCAATGGCGGCCGGTCCGAGAAAGGGGGAAGATATCGGGTGAACCGATCTCTGTCTTCCAACAGGCTATGGGTGCATAGTGCATGTTAGTGAAGTTACCTGCGCACACACATACATACATAACACAGATAGTACAGAGTGAGAGGGATAATAGGAAGAAGGATAGGTTCACCGCTTATCCTCTATTTCCCTCAGACCGCTGTCGCCTCTACTTCTTCCCACTGCTGTTCACTCTCCAGGTATTTTTATAGCTCAATGGAGTCTGGTAGGTATGGAGGGGGCCATTCAGCGTGGCAGCAAAGCGGAGGGACCCCCGATGGCTTGAGAGTCACCAGTTAGTCAACCCTGATCTAGCAGATTTTTTGATAAACTGTTGACTAAGGTCGTGTTCAGATTGTATTGGTCGGTCGATTCGTTTTCACGAGCAGCGATCGAGGAGAAATCAGCCACCACCATCTGACGATCGTGAATTTCTCAGTTGGAGTTGCGGGGTCCCCGAAGGGTATGATGGGGTAACGGGAACGCTACTTGGCTCCGCTTGAACGTAGCGCCTTGGGGGTTGTTACTTATTCTTAGCGTAATAGTTGTGTGCGTTACGAGGCTATGAGTAGACCAATAAATACGAGATGAAGCTATCGAGAAAGAATCAATCTTCTAACCAATAAAACACCTGAATTTTTCCGGACCTAAAGCACACCTATTCTAAACTATGCATTTCTACACTAAGAACTCAGTTTGGCCTACACGTCTGGAGCTTGGCGCTATCTCCGCCACTTCTGGCTCACTCTTGTTTTGCGAACGCGAGAGCGAGTTAGAAAACGTTGAGAAAAGGAGCACCGAGGCAGGCAAGCGGTATGGTGAGAGAATACCTCTCACAAAACTCACCAGTTAATATACCTGAACACGACCTCAACAGCTTCTTACCTTAAATATATTATCGCTAATATGTAAATTCGTTAATATATTTTTGCGAAATTTTCAACGAATCCTCGGAGGCAGTCGCCGAGGGATGTGTGAGTTTAGATTTAAGTACGAAAATTGTAAAGACCTATGTACGTACAGGGAGATAGACGATATTCACAGTCTATCTCTCTTTCGCGTTCGCGTTCGCGAATGTCATTTAAATAGTCGAGTGAAATCACCGCTACTCTCATTGCTTGGAATGTGAAACGCGATGAGTTTATTGAAATAGAGGGTGGATGGGATTGGTTTCTTTTTTTCAGGACGGGTCACTTTCGCAGGTATCCCCTCATTGGTGTGCTCGGTTACTTGGTAACGTTTTCCAAGCATTGCGACTTGCAAAACGATATGATGCTGAAGCCTACGATCTAGATTAAGCCGTCTAAATCGAATAAAAGTTACCCTATGTAATTCTGGTTCGGTCTAGAGTTCTAGACAATTTATTATTTTGCGAATATTAATTCATATGACGTAATATAATCGAGGGGCTATACAATTCCTACAGATGTAAAAATATCTGTCTATAATGGCTAATGGAATAAGTGCTTCGTACACCCGCACTCGTCGTTTTTATTGCAATTGCATTAAATCGATACGACGCGGCGCTTGCTCGCACCCGGAGTTATTTGTTTCGTATCGAATCTCGTGGGCTTCCTTCAACAATCGTCGTCGATACCCACGGAGATTAGTTCCGCGAGAATTAGCTAGAGACGGTCCGACCCGGCCATGCAAAACCGTGGATCGAGTCGCGTTCCTTGTTACGTTTGCGATTCCACTTGGAATTCAATTAGAATTTCCACGGTAAGTGACACGCCGAACGTACCGGGATACGAGCACAGAATTTCGACCTTCTTAGTCTTTGCGGCGAGTTAACGGTGCACGCGCTCGGAAAAAGGACACTTTGTTTTTTATAGCTGTTCTTGTATGTGTTCACTGAAATTTTGTCAAGCCTCGATGTAAATTATTAGAAAATCTCACTGGTTAGTTTACGAGTGGTTTCTGTTCATCGCGAGATGCACTGACCAATTGCATCGCAACTATATCACAAGTGTTGATGGAAATCTTCGTGGTCGAATCGCGACCACCAGGAAGAAATGGATCTCCATAACTTACAAAGACGATAAGAAGCTCGCCTCCTCGATCGATCGCGATAAGACGTGGCTTTTTAATTACAAGATCGTAGTAGGTACGCGCCAGAAGCAGGAGGTCTTGAGGGAAAAAGCTTCACAGGTAAGAAGACACTGCAGGAAAATAATTAATCCATTGAAACTCGATTTATCCAATAGCATTGTTTTTCTCTGCTTCTTTATGATCGATTTACGGAATCCTGTTCCTTTCGGGTGATTTTTCTTTGCTAAGCTGCCGCAACCACTGACATGTTTAAAGCCCAAATGGTCATGACAGGCCTCTACAAATTCTTGGTTAGGTCTTAATGAAAACTTGATCATTTGAGTCCCTTTTAGTGTGATATTTAAAATACTGGGATGCTGGTGTATTCGTAGTGGTCGTAGCACGTGATAATTCACACTGCGCTTTTGGGCAACTCTTTGGTGCAGCCATTTGAAGATCGTCCGCGTGATTAATTTGCACGGCGTCGAGTCAACTGAACTTCTCTCGCAGTTTCATATCCATATCTCCGACAGTGTCGTGTTGCTTTATCACTTTCAACGCGAGAACAGCTTCGCTACATCAAATCCAGCGAAACATATTGGAGCAGAGTTAAAGGGGCTGCAAATGTCTAATCGGTGGAATTGCGATAGGGAATTTTTTCAGTATAAATCGGAAGCGTAAAGTGACAGATTGAATATGGATCTTTTGTAGCTGCTTCTTGCCCTAATGAAGTAGAATTATTGGATGAGTTAGTCCATTCATCCATCATGGGCGAAGCGTGGGAGTTCCGCGAGTTTTAAACTCCAATATTTCACCCCGCAATTATTCAACCGAAAAATAGTCGACTATTCCATTGTTCGATATTGATTGACTGCTATTTGTATGACTTCTGACGAGGGTAGCTAAAACTGATGATTTTTATTTTTGCTCGTTGCCAATTATATCCGACTGACGCGTGTAAACGCGGGAAAAACAATTTTGTGTGCCGCTAAAATAGTGGCGGAATAGATCTAGATATAAAACAGGAGATGGTAACGAAGTTGGGGATATTGTCCGCGAGTGCCAGGGCACGTGTAACGCTGCGGACTTTCATACGTCCTATCAAGTCCACTGCAATGCTAGTTAAACGTTACAATCGATGCAATCAACTGCGTTTAAGTTGACTTGTGAACGTGGTTGCATCGCTGAAATATCAAGCAATCTCGGCACCTTCCTGTGACGTATACTCGTTAAATGCGGTATTAATCCTGGTGATTTAATAAGGAAGCTGAAACAGAACAAATCTCAAGTATCCGCAATTTTCTCTTCCGCACCGTTAACCTCTGTTCAGATGAGTGCGCATTTCGTTCCAAAAATGAGTTCTCCTTTCTTCTCACTCTGCCCCGCTTTCTTGTAATTACAGCCTCCGTATAAAATAATGATACCGTATTATAACTTGCTCGCTATTACATCAAGTTATCGGCGTTAATTGGAATATGTTTCAAATTAAATTCTCGTAATGTTAAACTCGCCTGCCCAAATGGATCATTAAATTCACCCTTTCGTTGCACTTAAAATAAAGTATGAAGCCTTCAATTCTCATGAAATTCGTGCATTTTCGATCTACCGCAGTTTATAATTTAGAACCAACTATTTAAACGTTTCATCGTCTTAATTATAGGGATAATACTTTCAATACTAAAGTGTTAGTTATAAAAGCACGTCACAGGTTTGAAGCATACATTTCTCATACCACTGTAATTAATGAGAATGATTCTTCATCGTCAATTACTTTCGTCCAAATTATTTTCCAATTTATATGCATGGAAATTACAGAATTTAGTACTCGTATCGGTACTAAATTCAGCTTCAACTACCCTTCTGTACTGTGCAGTGATTTTTTTTCACTGTACATTCAACCGCCTTCCAATTACTGGAAATCCAATTTCGGGTTGTCACGTTCTTTTAAAGAGAAGGGAAATTCTACAGGTGAGCCTTTCGCGTTAAATTTGAAACGAATTCTCATTACTCGATGTTGCTGTCATCTGACGATTGTTCCTGTAATCCTTCGTAGCATGGTAAATTCGAATCGATGACAGCACCCGCGAACGCTCTGTTATCGGGCACTGATAAGAACAGTCGCCTCTATTTCAACTGAAAGAATATCATACCAACGAGCAATGCAGATCCCCAATTTCTTTATAGCTTGGAGCAACGTCGAGCTTTAGACGCCATCTGATACCAGACAGACGATATAGTCTTTGCTGACTTATTGCTACTGACATCTATGGAATGCCAGGGTTTTGCAGCTGATTAAAATGGAATAAAATTCAACAGAGTAAATTTGCATTCCACGTGTGCCTATGCATCCCTCGATTACTTTCTTTTCTAAACGAATGCAGCAGAATCGCGTCCCTGTAATTCTCCTTACAAAACTGCTATCGCGGCGCAGAAACGCGCCAGATTAAACTGACAGATCTATAATCGTATTATATTTGCATCAAGATAAGGAAGTTTGCACGCAGTCCCGCGAATAATCGGCTACCCAAAGGATGAGGGCCACAGTCTTTTTAATTCGCCGCGAAATCAAATCGCTAACGAGGCTATGGGAACACACGGTCAGAGAGGGGAAGAAGAACGCTGCATTACTTTTCCTTATTCGTTTCTTAGGGTTAAATGCCATCCACCACTGTGGCCATTAACGCCGTTGCACTCTGCTTCAACATCGCAGAAAGGGCAACGCGTGATTCCTCTTTCCATAAATCTCCTGGCATTAAAGTATAAAATTATCAAGGAGCGAGCCGGAAATTCCTAAAATTCAGGAGAGCAAGCTGTTGGAAGAGGAACGCCACTCGGCTGGAATTATAAAATCAGGACGAAGTGTTTGTAGCAAATATTTGGCCGAGAAGTAACGAGAGGAAGCGGCAAATCTCGAGGCCACGCTCAGAGAGATTTTCAGATCCTTGCTTTGGAAGACTACTCCAACTTGGATATCTAGCTCCCGCGGAAACTGCTCGCTTACGCAATCATTCATATTGCCTCCTTCAGGATCGATATCGAGATTTCGTGTTTTCAATATTGTACAGTTCGAGTTAATGGCTGCCTCCGAGAGTTTTATCCCCGCGTTGCATCACGTAACACGTGCCCAGTAATTTCAACGTTCCCCAGAGGCATCTCGGGCATCTGGAAATCGAGCCCAAGGATTGTTCAGCGTCAATGATAGCTCTTCTTCGACAGCTCGAGCAACCGGGGCGAGACGTGTCCGCGTTCGCTTCAGGCGTTTAAGAAATTTTAATTAAGGCCAACTACCCCGGAACGCGCGGATCTGAATATCCGAGAGGCGAATGAATTCGCCGAGAAGAGGACCCTGTGGACGCGTTACAGCGTCAACTCTTCACCCTAAACCGTTTTAATTACGATGGTATACGGAGTACGTTCTACGACGCCTATACAGACATGCAAGTGGCATTGACGTGCATCCTCAATACGCGCTCGCCGCCCTCAAGTCCCTGAAGCAACCTTAGGGGTTCGCAATGTCCGTGAAACTACCTTCGAGGAAGAGTAATCCATAATTATGCCATCGTAAAGCGTACGAGCTATTTTCATTATAATAATCGTTTAATTTCCCATGCTTCTAGGAAATCAGATGCCGTCGAGATTGCGCGAAACTTTTGTCTTTATAGATTTGCTAGGGCGCAATATTGATCAGGTCTTTGTTTCAATTTATCGATATTGTCTTTTTCAATCGCATTATTATTTGTTTCGGCCTCTACGTACGCAATCTCTGCGAAACAGATTCATAAAGCTTTTAATCCTGTTCGTACAACGTAATGAACCATTATGGAACGCACTTCTTTGCAGTGAATCCAGCTAAAACAACAATATGTATTGTTTATGTTTGTCATACTGCTCTTTCAAGCACTGGCTGCTTTACATTTCAATGAAATTAACAATATCACCGTTTGATTCCCCGTATAATGGAATATTGAACAAAACGACAGAATGGTTGAAAGCAGTAACGACAGTGGTAACAGAAGATTAGTATCACTAGGCCTGCACACGAGAATGACAATTTATTTTCGTCGTGCATGTTCGTCAGACATGAACATTTCTAAAGAATCGCAATGCTCGTTGTTCCCGTGGTAGGTACGTGTCTCTTTACAATCGGCAGCTATCGATTACCATGCAGCAATTTATCAAGGCCTTCAGCCGCGAAAATTGCCATGACAGTGACATTAACATCGCTGCACCTTATCAAGGTATTATTAATTTTCTAATAATTAATCGCCGACAAATTGCTCCTGAAGCTGCTCAATAATCTGACGTGGAACGATCACCGATCCACAGGGGGGCTGCCTGTGGTTGACTATATTTCAACGGGATCGGGGGGGATGAGTGGGGGTAGCTTCGTAGCTCGCTCATTCTCGCGTGGGTAGAGCAACCTTCGGCAGTAGTAACGCGGTGACGAGCAGACGCGGGTCTCTCCTTCCACTCGCGCCAAATTTTTCCTCCCTTTCGCCGTGTCGTTTCCCCTTCGGCCACCCTTAAAACCACTTCGATTAATCGTGAGTAAACTGTCCCGTCTCTATACACCCTGCTCTCCTCTCTCTCCCCATTTTCTGCTTCCCCACCGCGATTCACCTGTGTCAATCGCCCTCCAACTGCGGCTCTTGTGCGATCTACAGTGACCGAACGTGGAAGTTGATCCTGGGAAACAGACTCAATCACGAAAAGTAAAAGTGGTGCATTTGAATTCCGTACTTGACTGCTGAACTTCAGTGGAACACAAATTTCTCCTGGCCCATCGCAGGGTGGAAATTCCACGTTCGATCGAACCGTCGATGGATCAAATTACACCGTTTCGTTCAGGTTTTTATACATTTTCATATTGTTTCGTATTGTGAGAATAGGTTGTTCCGCGGAAATCGCGATTTTTTTTTTATTCAAGTTTTGAAAAGCCACAGAATCTTGCAATCGATGTGCCGCGCCTCGTAAGCATCGTAAAATATGAACGATTCCTTTCGCTATCTAACTTTCGATACCTGAGAACGACCATGGTCCCCCTCAATCGTTTTCTCTGCCAGCCGCGGTGCAAATATTGATAGGATCGTCGCGGTGGTTCTCCTTTTCGTCTGGATACGTCCCGCAGCGCGAGCTTTCGCGCGAAAATTAATGCCACTCCGCGCCCTATAGACCCGTTACGATCGCGTTGCACGCATTTTCGTCGCTTAACGCGCTTTAAAGGCACCGCATTAAACGCGCCACCTAAATCGGACGAATCGACGACCAGCCTAATGCGATTGCTTTTAATTACAAGCGTGAAATTGTAGCAACGATTTAACGTGCCTCAACCACGTCAGCCTCGAGCTGTAATCCCTTTGTTCGGTTCCAGTTGCTTCGTTCGTTATATTCAAATCATATGCAAATGCATTCTGGCGTGCAAGCACAAGGCGGGTTCTTGTCGTCTCGATGTTGCCCAAACTCGAAGTTCCGAAGAGTGGCGTGGATGTTAAAATTCAAGCATGGCGGTCATGGAATCAGGGCGCAGGATACATGGAAAAAATTCTTCAGGTGTTGGATCGAGTTACGCCTCGAAATAGGGATATTTCATTAAAAAAGCTCAAAGAAGAACATTGCGGTGTCTGTGTACAAGGGGAGAATAAATTTTTGTTAAAACAATTAGCCTCGGACGCGTGTTTACCTCGTTAACGTGGCTGAGATAGAGTATTTTCACAGGGACGCTGAGTAGCGGTCGAAAAACCGCGGTGCAACTCTTTATAAATCCGGCAGAAACTCATCAGAGTGTAATTGAATACAGGTTTCGTTGATTCGTGTCCAATTGTTCCAGTCGAAATAAAGATACACTATTGAAATTGCCGCCACTCGTTTCGATACATTTCCGGCCACGTGACCGGAGTGCATCGATGTCACGTAAAAGTGAGTTGTTACGTTATTAAAGGTCCGGGGACCGTAATTATTGCTGCGTTGCTGGAACGTAACGACTCAGCACCAATAATTACTGGTACAGAGACGAGAAAGGTTCTGGATGACTCATTATTGTGTTTGGCTTCCACGCTTCCGTGACGATCAATATTTGAATGCTCGCGATCCTTAAGGCTAGATTAACTCGCATTTTTACGCGTCTCCGTTCCGTGTTATCGGCCTGCACACCTTTTACGGTCAATTTCGCGTGTGGCTGCAGCGAACAGCTGCTGCCACGTCCGCGAATCGTTGGAAATCTATGAAAAAAGACTTACAAAAAATTCCTCCGAAAATATGAATTTTCGTTCTCCTTCGGATGACATCCATTCAAGCTGATAAGAACCTCTTTACTCCGCCACTGTGCTCGATTAATTTACCGTCGAAGGAGCATGAAAGACTTCCGGAAATTGCATTATGTAGGGAACGAGCTCGACCGTACCGAGGTGTTCGTAGCTTCAAACAAGGATGGGAGAATGCTGTCACGATTCTGTAACTGCATTTCTGCGTGAAAAATCTCGTTACGCTTTTATTTTTAGGGAGGTCTGCCGGTGACGTAATACGATCAATTCGAACCGCGAACCGAGAAACCATTATAGCCTGGCATTAAAATTAAACGTGGATCTGGTCATCGCCCGTTGAATCGTTCAACGAACTTTCTAATAAATAGTTGTAGTCGCCAGATACTGTGACTGCTTTGTAATCAGCTTTAATCAGCTCTCTGCGATAGCATTGTTAACTCGAGTATCTATTTTTTTTTTCAGGATTCTATAGGGTGCAGGAAGCACAAACGGGCAATATAGTATCGGAAAACATTTGCATGAGATAATAGGATGACTATAGAATATTGCTCAGCCTCTGTCTCTCGTAAATCACAGGATCTCGTTTCGCAGATCGCCTGCAAATCCTATGTCATATAATTTAGGGTAATCATTCACAAATACATATTTCGGTCACTTCCCGTAAGCACAAACTGACTAATTGCTCGGAGATTTTAAGCTAAGGGAACTCTGAAGCCGTTTGTACGGCATGGCGTCCACTAAGTCCTCTTCTCCAAAGCCTAAACCCCAATCAATCTACCACGAAATTTCACGGCGCTGTATTCCCGAATGTTCGATAACATGATAGTGGGCAATTACGCGTGGCGGAAAGTCTAATGCTTCATCTGTCCAATTTCTTTACTTAGTGGTAGATGAAGTCTTACGAAACTATCTAAACGGCCTAATAATGTTCAGATCTTCTTTACGAGCTACTTCATCCGTCGCATAACCGCGTCGTTTGATAGTTTCACGATCCGTTGACCTATTCTACTGGCAACTAGGTATATAGTAAGTGATCTCACCCCGGGATATGAATCGCCTGTTTGTGCTCGCAGGTAATAAAAACGATGGCAACTTTCAAATAAGAAATAAACCGGACAAAAGCGACGGCTTTTATCTTCAATCTAGCGCGAAACTTTACGTTTATTATCCGCCCTTAGGTCCTATACGGTGCCAGTTGTTTGCAGAAGTATTTCGCAATGATATGACAGAAACGAGCCGTCAGGATCTTAACAGTGGAGGGAAATATTTTTCGACGTCACTAAGGAAAAACTACAGACCCTTTTGTTTTCGCTAATTTAATTTGTCACGACAAGCAAACTCGTTCGCGACGAAAGAAGGATAAAGGAGAACATTTAAATCTTCTGCAAATTCTAAACGAAGGAACAAAGTCTCGTGTTGAAAGTTAAGTGATCTCCGGCTCCAAAAAGTGCTGCTCGGTTTAATAACTTCGGTCCCGATGGGGGAAACCGAGAATGACGCCTTGAGCAAGTCTTTGAAAGGGGGAAGACGAAGAGTCTATTTTTCTATTTTGTACAAAAGATTACGTGGATTGTTTCAAACAAAACGTGTGAGTAGTATTGTGCGTTTACAGGCACGTTAAAAGGAAGAACAAGGGAAAAACCAGGAAAATCGGAATGTAAGGAAATTGGGCAATAATTTACGAGTTAGCTTTAATTCTGTTTAATTGCACGGTTCGTACAATTTAACTGCGTTATCGTTTTAGTTCCCGTTATTCCCGACCTAATTGCTGCTTACTGCATATACAACAAAGAGCGACATATGTAGATTTTCATTGCAGTCCGTTGCCCTTTCAGAACACGCGCAGGCTTCCCAAAATTAATTTTCCCGCAGATTACACGCACTTCCGTCGCTCAAAGGAACTTTACAGCACCAAGGAGGCAAAATACCGTGGCCAGCTACGTTTACATCGACCATTTCGAACGTGCTTTCGGTAGCATTCTTCTCCCCGTCCTTTTAGCAGGTGTACGCATAAAAGCGTCGCTTTACGAGCGAAGATTTCGAGGCAGCCCTCGAATTACGTTAACAGCTGTAAAAGAAGTCTGCCAGAGGCTGCGGGCTTTCCCGTGGAATAGCCCCGTAAACACAAAACTTTTCCAGCCTCCCGTACAGATTGTTTCCTCCCTCCTTTTTCGAACGCACCCTCAATCGAGCTTCCCTGAAATTTTAAAGCTCCTCGAACGACTTCTGTTTCCACACTTATCTAATTTCACCCCCCACTGTCCCCCAACCCGCCCCCCTCTCACCCCCTCTCTCTCTCGCTCTGTGCGTGTGTCTCAGAATTTCACCGTAGAAGCTAAACTTCTGGAAAGTACGAATCCGCGACAGAGAATTTGCAACTGTTTGTCTTAACGTTGCCCCTTAATTATTGTTGGATTCTATTTAGTTGATTTCGAGTCAGCCATTTGCTCGAGGATTCAACCAAATTTCACGAGCTAATTACGTCGCACAGCATGATTCGCAGGCTTCAGGATGTATAGAGTTGTTTTTCGAGGTTTGTTATAGATAATACAGAAACTGGCCACTTTCAGCGTAGCTATAGTTTTCGCGTGGAAATTCCGGGCGCCAACTGGATAATTGGGTTGGGCAGAATTTCCAGAGATGCACGCGTATTCGTGGTACTTTCGAGCAACAATAGTAGATTCTGAAACCGCCATAGAATTTCTCCTACTTGCTGTGGTTAATGGCGAATTTTATTTCACCATAAAAAGTTTCGAGTGCTTTTAAAGGATCCAAAGTTGTTGCAATTTAACGAATGTCGTCGGATGCATTTTCTGAGCTTTCACCCCAGCCTCTATTATTCGTACGTGATACGACGTGGGACGCAGATAACGAATCCCCGGTAAAGGACAGAGATACTCATGCATTTGTCTCACCATATTTTTCATGTTGCAGGACGTGTAATTTAGTGGCGCGCGAGGTCTCTGAAAAAAATGTGGCTACAATGATGTCTAATTTTCTCATCCCCGTTTCAACAACGTGGACAGATTCATTCTTCGTTTCGGTGACTTCTCGTTCCGCATTCGTTTTTCATCAGAATACTTTTTTTATACAGTTGTCAGATTCATAGAGCTGCTCTCTTGAAAGCAACGTAAATACGAAGAACTATTTTCAATCCCTGTGTTTAACGTGCAAACGTTAATCAAGTGTTAATTTCGTCAAAGGGCTGGATAGCAATTAATTCTCAATGGCTATGTAGTTTCTATCGATTGTAATAGGTATATTAACACGTTAGAGGTCTCGCGTCACTGATTATGTTCAAACAAGGAACTTGTCCATCGTTAATAGAGACACGCCTGATTCATCGTAACTAAATTTATGGTCGACAATAAATAAACCGCCTCTGGAACTTCATTAGACAAATTATTCACTTGTGGAAAATTCTGGTAGCGTCTTCAACGCGGCTACGTGCCTCTATAGGTCGAAAACTTTGCATTCAAAGTCGGCCAGCTACAAATTCGACGAACTTGTGCAAGCTCGTTTGCCCGTCTGACGACGAGGCAACGTCTCCCCCTCTCTCTCTCTCTCTCTCTCTCTCTCTCTCTCAATGACCATGAATAGATATCATTAGATGCTGATATTACGAGAGGAACGGAGGCCGGGCGAAAGTTCAGACGTGGGATCATGATTCTGAAACTTTTCTGAAATTCAGACCACGCGGCTCGGGGTAACATGACCGCAAGAGGGAAATGTTCCTCGTGGCACGAGGTTAATAAACATTTTCAGAAAATTGCCCGGTGAAAGGGTATGTAAATACGTCTGTATAAAAGGAAACAATTCTCTGGTGAAAATATAGAGGCGCTCGTTCTTTCTCAAAGTGTATCAAACAGCTGGCAACGCTCCGCGTCAAACTGGTTTCACTATCCGCTGGACAACGTTGATAAAAATAATTCAACATCGTTTCCGTGGGCTCAGCTGGTAGTCGTGGATTGAGTTGCGATGGAAATTCGGCTCAATTGAAAATGTAGAAGGTGATCCCAGTACTTTTATCTTCTTTTCTGACGGGAATATCGCTTTCACGGCATCTCGAGCTTCCCCTCGATACAGTACATCTCATTTTCCCGGGGAAAGAACTTTCTAAAGCAACGAAGTTAGCAGGATAATCGTTTGACGCTTGTTTGAATGATGGTGCATAAATGGGATTCGTGGTAGGATCGAGGAACGTTCAGGACGTGGCTCGTTTTTGAATATCCCGTTGCCAACTTATAAAGAAAAATGTACGTTCAGGAACAGAGGTACTGGTAAAAGCAGACACCTTTCCTACGTCACAAGAACAAAAATTTTCGCAACAAAGCAAGTTCTGAACATCCGTAACTCTTAAAAGGGAACATCACGTCATCAGTTGCAAGAGGGAATGATTTATAAGTGAGCAATTTCAACCAAAATTTCATGGCAGATTTTTAGCTAACAACCCTGATAGATACAGTTATTGTATAGGAAAATGTAATGGATCGAAAGATTATGTAATTACGAATTCTGAACGAATGTAACAAGATCGCCAAGGGAGATACGTATATTCGATACAGTTATCTCTTCCTCTGAAGTGAAAAAAAAGTATGACCTCGTTGAAAGAAATATACTCCCCTTATCGTTACGGCTCGAATTACAATTAAAAATACGGGTCTCCATTAGCACGCGGTATCACTTACCATGAACGACGATGATTATAGAGGAAGGAATCGGAGTGTCTGGCACGGTTCGCCCCTTCCCACTCATTTTTCATTTTCCTTCGCAGCTTCCGGTGATAGGTGATATAACCAGCCGTCAATTTTCATAGGAAGCAGCTAAAAGATTATGGACCGTGAATGGTCCAGATTAATAAAGACCGACGTGATAACGAGGATCGTATTGATCTCGAATTCAAATGTCGACACCAATTAACAGTCGATTTCCTGTTGCAGCTCGAAATTGAAAGAACCAACGAAAGGTCCACGTGCAGGGGATTGATTAGAAATCAGATCCAGTAACAGGTTGATCGCAATAGTTTAAGGAAATTGATCTAAAAGTGGGAAGAGATCTTGGTCCGCTGGAAATACAAGGAAATTCAGTCGGTCGTTTTCTGCTCTCCGATCCGGATCCCCCAGACATGTGGAAGGAAATTATCCGCACTCCCTTTCGCTCCGACAACCGCCTATTACGCTTGTCAGTCACTGCTATTCCTAATTGAATCGCCTCTCTCGCCCGACTTTGATCTTTCGACTGCCTGATGCTCTATCGCATCCGATATAAACGCTAAGATGGAAGGTCTCTAGTCTAAGGTGAGAGACGAAAGTTGAAATTGAAGACTGTATGACAGGGGTTAAAGGATTTTCAAGTTTTTCCTTCAGGTAAACCGTGGCTTCGGATATAAGCTTGCCAGATTTCGCCGATATTAAAACCACAAATAATACTATGGAGATTCTACCGATGAATAACGCTAGGTAAAAACTTTTCACGAAACGTAATGTGTCTTTACTACAAAGAACAAGTGTCTTCTTTGAGTGCAATCGGATTGCAATAGACTGATCCGAGATTGAAACATTCCCGAATATTCGCCACAGGAGGATGTGATGTTTGTTCAGACGCAGCATCCCGGGAACTTGTGCAAGGCGCGAATTGTTTATTTGCCTTGGTCTCTCCGCCAATTGTTCCGGGGTCTTTGTGTTGTGTAACCTTTGCCAGCAAATCGTCGCTGCGTAAATGAATCGTTTGCCTTTGATTCCCGTCAGATTTCATTCTCGAATCGCAGGAACGTCGGTACGGCGACGGAAAAAATTTTCTAGAAAAACGGAACACAAAAGGGTCGCGCGGATCGCGCAGTGAGCAGGGTCGACAAAGCAATATTTTACGATCAGATTTTTTTCTACCAACGCATTCATGTTGGTGCCACGAGTGCCGAAATGATTTATAGTCCCTCGATTTTCTCCTGGCCCATTCGTCAGCCGAACCGCGAGTGGCGGAAGTGCAGCAGAAGAATTGCAACCGTTAGTCCACACCCCCGAAACTTCTACCGCACGATGAAGTTTCTGCGGCACCAATCACGGTTGAACTCGCGGTGAATGGATCTTCATCGACGCCGCATCGTCCCTGTTGTACGACAATCCCCTTTTCATCAAAACTCGGTCATATTTCGAGGCGATGTCGGGGCTTGTTTCCGTTGCTTCGTTCCATCCCGAGTAACCAACCTTCCGCAGCTCTTTCTTTAATTACGGAGTAATTGCTGGAATCTGTAAGAGGCGTTTTAATGCGAAAACGTGACATTCGTGGTAATCCAGGCGTTAAATACGATATTAAAATTGCCACGTCCATTCTAGTCGACGAGCGCTTTGCTTCAAGACTCGTACGGGTGGGGGAGGTGCATAATCGAAACGAGAACGTAGGAAAGAGGTTGCTCGTGCGAATAAAAGCCAGAATCCAGCAAGTAGTGAGGAGCGTAGGACCCGATTCTTCGGGCGTCAGAGCTTTATTTTGTTCCTGTTTTTTTTTCACGTGTACCTGGACAAAGGTGAAAAATCCACGACAACAGAGGCGGAGGATACGAGGTTCGACTGGAACGCGTTTTCACGAGGTAGGCAACTAGCCGCGCGCTTCTATAATTGCCGCCGTGTTCCCCCTCTGATCATATAGCATTCTTCGGCACAAATATTGGAAAATCCAATTGGTATTGGGCTCGGTTTTCTATTTTGCTCCCTCGGCAGGAAGAAACACGATATGCTGCAGAGAAAACGGAACGATTCCGTGCGGGTTTGATGCATCGAAGTGGTTCTGAAATGTAAATCTGCCCACCGATATCATCGTGACGGATCTATCGTATCAAATTCCAAGTCGGGTATTTAAATATCAGAAGGCGGCCGCAAGCATCTCGTGGCGAGAATTTTATTCGTCGCCGAGGAAGGAAATCTCTTCCTGCTTTTTACTTGGAAACCTCAGTCTTGGGATCTTTACACACGCGAAGGTAGACAACTTAATTGCTGTTCATTTCAGCGAAGCTCGACGGTCTAACGTCCACGTAATTGTCTCACATCGTTTTACATTCTATCTAACCCTGTTTCACAAATGACGAATCGAATTTCACGAACGGGGAAGGTGGAAGATATTAATGAACCCGTTCCACCCCCATTATGGCTGCGCTTAATTACCTGCTCTGGATACTGTTACAGCCTTCGTTTATATTAACATACGGTCCTACTATTGGCCGTCATAAATATCGAAATTCCGCAGCACGTTATCCCTGTAAATGCTCCGCGGAATAATACCACGGGTCGAAATACTGGGTGTACAGGCATAGCCAGTGCAGGGAACCCTCTATTGGCAGTCATAGGGGTTGGTTCAACGGCGTCGACGGTCAAGAGCAGACACTTTCTCAACTTTACGAGCCTCCCACTCAACGTTTACGCTCGCACCCTCGTGGAAACGGTTACAAGGCTGCCAGAGGTTTGCGTTCGATATTTTTATAGGGATGATTCGCGACACGAAGGTGTCCAGGGCCATAGGGACACCGAAAGCCACCCCGCGGCGAAAACATAATTGTAAAAACACCCTCGACGATTGCCTTTCGCGCCCGAAGGCTTTTCATCTATGTATGTACATCTGTACCCTTCTCTCTCAGCATATTCATTTTTTTTCTCCTCGAAGCTTTAATTAAACGCACGTACCTACTACTTTTTCTTCGCGGCTTCTTATTAAGCTTACAGTGTATTAATTAAGTTAAACCGTGCACGGGGACTTAGAATCTGTTGGATACGGCTCGATATAAGGTGTAGGTGTGGTGGTGTTTTCAATTTCCCATCGACGCCGCATTATAGTGGGCTGTGAACTTTTCTCTTTGGCATCGTGGCAAGCGTACCTATCTCAAAAGTTCGAGGATACCCGCACGAGGAGTCAAATTTGAAAACCAGTTGGTAATCCCTTTTCTTTCCTTGATGGGGAGAAGATAAATAGGATACTAGTTTGGAAAGCAAGATAAAAACAGAAAGCTTTACAATGGGCGGGGATGTCGATAATACGTGATGCCGCAACGCCAATTCGATTTCTCGCAAATTACTGCTTTCAACCGGTCAATTCAATTCTCTGTTGAAAATGTGGAAATAGTATTTTTTCAGTGAAACGAAGCAATTCTAATTAATTCCGATTCTTCCAGGAATGTTTCCTCTCCCTGCTACACGATGTATCGGATCTCGCAACAATTCGAGTACGATCTCTCGTCAAAGTAATCGCCGTTCTCTCGATAACGCTGTTAATCTTTATAACGCGCCAGTTCTCTATTTTCTACAGTCTGTCGATATTGCGTCGTTGAAACGGCAATTTCAGCGTCGAATGCAAGTTTCGTCGACAGTTTCCGCGCTGCAAACATTTCACGTGCCATTTTGTACCAGCGCTCCTAAAATCTCCATCAAAACGTTGATCGGCGAAAGAAATGTTAGATGTCCGAGCGACGCGATATATAAAGATTCGGTTTCGGGCATGAGCCACGGATAATTACAACCTGCAGTGAGATCGTCTACGCTAATTAATTATACAGGGATTCAGCGCGTGAAAAGTACTTTAAGCGATTAATCTACGAATTCCTCGGGTGGTTTTCTCTCGCGCTAGGTGCTGGCTTTTTAAATGATTGTAGTCGCTATATCTTAGTAGGTATCGTTTATTATTAACATTGCAGCGTGAATAGTACTGCGTAATCGTTAGAGACAAACACGAGGTCTCGGAGCGTGCAATGTGTTCACCCGCAGTAGTTTGTCGCGGAAGTAGTAAAAGCCGATATTGGTCAGACCGGTGGCCAAACTGTTGACAAAGCCTTCGAGCAAAGAACCTGGCGAGCTCGTGCGCTCTGGGAGGACCGTATAAACGTTTGCAGAGCTAACTACGCTTCCTTTCTCTCTTATTGCGATCCTAAAGCGGTCGACCCTTATGAATAGTTCTCCACCCTGGCGCATCGTTTACGCGGCTATTTTTCTGCCATTCTCTGATCACAGATAGGACGTTTCCACTGCACACGCGCCCACTGCATAGTCCTCGCGCCTTCTACAAACTGCAATTAATTTTCCCTGGGACAGCTGGCGTTAATTACTACTGCAACTACCGCGAGCAATAACGGCGATGCAAAAATTCCAACATAATGGAATTCAGTTTGCAACTGCTCGGAGATCGATTTCTCTTATTTACACTTTGATGAACGTAAGATTCCCTTTGCCCGATGCAGCGTTTACGAGTCAATTTGCAGTGTTCCCCGAAGGTGCAGCTGGAGCGAGGAATTATTTACAAATTCGCCGAGTGCCAGCGAAGCTAGCTGCGAGCGAGGCTGCTTCGAGGTGCGGTCGGTGGGCCATGTGCCTAACATCTGATTATTTTCCTGGCGTTCCAATTAGCGGTCCCCATGCGATTCGGTGATTCTTTTCGAGAGGAAAAATATCTGACGCCTTTAACGTATTTACGACGTTTATCACGGCCTCGCGTCTTGCAAAACGGAACGGTGCTCGTTTCCGTAGCGAGGGCAACACTCTTTCGTGCTCTGAAATGTAAACGTGAGATTCTAAAGCTTTCTGATAAATGGATATCATTTTTCGCGCAGGTATTGTATATCGGAATACTGTAGACTTTCGTTGCTCAGAAATAACCTTTCGAGCCTATGCCCGATCATTATCGAACGCTACATGAATAAAGTAACACACGCTGTTATCGCGCGATAATTAATTAATTCCAGAATATTTTATTCACGCGATACCGCGTATGTCACAAGCGCGATATCTGCATTTGTTGAGCGAGCATCGGACAGGGTTCTCGTAAATAATTCATTGAAATTTGTGAACAATAAAACGTTGGAGAATAGTTCTTAATAGTCGCAAAGTATTCCGCAGAGATTTCAAACGTTTCAATGTATAACGAGCAGCTCTGGCCGGCGAGAATCGACGTAGTAAATCCTTCTTCGTGAAGCAGAAGCTTTTTCTTCTTCGTTTCTTCCCTCCCAAGGGCATCGATTGTCAAGGAAATAGTCCTAAAGAGATTAGCACCGGGTACGTTTCTAAGCGGCCTTCCTTTCTCCACAATTCAAAGCATTTTTCGTGGCTGGGAATCAACCTCTACCCGGTCTGGGATTCGTCGGGGTGTAAATCGAAGCGCAAAAATCCCCGGGAACTGAAATCCGCTCGGATAGTTCCTATTTCGAAGCCAAGCAACGCCGTGCTCGTGGCTTAAACGAAACTTCTGTTCCCCACGGGAAACACGCCACCTGATAGGCTATGTAGCTCATGATCAATAGAGTCAAAGCTTAATGACCCTAATGACGTTACGTGTTAGGTGTGCCCGAAACCGAAGAAAGCTTTCGACAATCGTATCGCTGAGAAAGAATTCGCGATGGTTGCATTTGTAATGCGAGATGGATGACTTTGCCTATCTACGGTGCACAAGTCTCGTCTATTCCTATCGCGTTGTTACCGTGCACAGCCGCAGTCGGTGCTAAATTTCTCGGTCTAGGATTTACGAGCCACGAGCTTTGTCTTCTTGCGCCCGAGGGCGGTCATCGAACGGACCATCCCCGAGTGTAACATTGCTGTAACCTTCTAATCGTGGCAGCTCGGCCTGCTCGACTCGTGATTGAAATTGGGTTATAAAAGGAATTTATAGTCGGCGACACCCTCTGCTATTGAGCGACTTCTCTTTTTGCTACGGTTACACCCTTGCTGCCGTAAAACGCGTTAGTAAAAGTATATTGGAGCTGGGGATTGACAGCTGTAGTACACGACCCGCACTCCCTTCAATTCTCGCGCGGGTGCAGTACGGCATTTGTTCGTTTTAGCGTGACATGTGCTATCGGTTTACCGATCTGTGGACAATGTTAAATGGAACGTCTTTTGCCGAACGCAGCACTGCTTCCGCGGCTGCTTTCAAATCCTCTTTAGCCTGCAGAGTGCTTCTCTCTCCGAGAGAAATTTAATTACATTGTGTATTTTGAGGTACCGTTGGATCTTGAGGAGATCCTGGAATGGCTGCTGGTGGGGAAATGTTCTGGAACCCAATATCAATTGTCTTTGGGCGCACCGTAAGTTTTCGAGACCACGTTTTCGTTTAAGAGCGCGAATTCACTGCAACTCCCTCGCTTGGTGCTGCAATTGTACGTGTACCGTGAACACGAGGTCGCATTGTCTTTCGTAAGGACCTACTGTTGCGGTGAAGTGTGCTCCCACCACTTGCAGCTTACAAAAGAGGCTTGTTCCAAAGAAGGCGTCAAAAATGCATAACCATACGTATTTCTTCTTACGACCCTTCGACGCTGACGCGAGGTTGGATTCGGCTGGTAGCTCATTCTCACTATGACTGTGACATTTTTAGTCACAGAGTGGCTATAACTGGAGTCTTAGATACTGTAAAATTAGCAGAGAAGTTTGTGACTCCGTGACTAGGATCTTTGACTAAGAATCATTGAGCCGTAAAGACTCCTTTCGAGTAAAAAGTAGTTGAACTACAAGATGAGAGGCATTCCGTGACCTTAATTACGCGAAAATATATGGTAACGCGTCATTATTTTTCTCAAAGGCGTCTGAAACGTGTCGCACGCCTTTCCTGGTGGAAAAAAACCTCTGTCGTTCGCGGTGGGTTGAAGATATTGTGCAAGAAGAAGCTTAACCCGAGCAAACGGGAACGCGTATGCTCAAAACTTACCCCTCTGAACCCACGAGTTCCACAAAACTGCAAGCGTTTAAGGGAGTGTTTCACGGCTCTTGGGATCGTGGGAGGCACGATAGAAAAAGAACGCGATGAAAATCCTCGAGCCGGCTAACGAGGTCAGGTAGTTACGCCGCGTTTGACCATATTTCCACTGCGAAACGCAGCTGCCGGTGTCGCAAATTTATTGATGGCGTCTCGCACAATGCACACCCCCAACCATGGAACTCTCATTAAGCAGGCTGCCGTCGCGGCAAAGACGGCCGTGGGACCTCCTTTCCTTGTTAAATTTCCAAAAAGATCCATATTTCCTTCGCCCCTTTATTCGGGAGCTTATCCACCATTAGCCCTATGCCCGTTTCTCCGGAGCAGACGTCCACCCACTGAAAAATACGCCACCCTCTTACATGTATCTGATTCCCGAGGACGATGCAATTTCCCCAAGCTTGCTGGAATCGTTCCTCGTTGCCCTGGGCACGCGAATTACGAGTATTCCCCCATTTACCTTCTTTCCATCCCATTTGCTCGGAACACTCTCTAACGCGAATTCTTTTCTAATTCGTAGCATCGACTCGACCGTCGATTATGGGACGCTGGTGACCTCATGGGGGGGTCTCTCGACTAACGGAAGGACGTTCGACAAGATGTGAATCGCCGGGGTGCTTTGTCGAAGGAAAAGGGACGATAAGGTGCCGAGGAAGGGAAAGGGGAACCATGTTGAAGGCATACACGACCGTCTCCCCGTTGTCGGTTTCCTGGGCCACGCAGGCATCGTCCTCCATCCTGAGGGTGACGTCCGGGATCGCGTCGACTACGCACTACACCAGCGCCGGCAGCGTCTACGGGGTGATCAATCAAACGATGCTCAAGAACGACGACGACGGGGAAGGGGAGGATTACACGCCGTACGGCGACCGACCAGAGACGTACATTGTGCCGATTGTATTTCTGCTCATACTGTTGATCGGCCTGACTGGGAACGGCGTCCTAGCGCTCACCATACTGCGGCACAGTAACATGAGAAACGTCCCCAATATCTACGTCTTCTCGCTGGCGCTTGGCGACCTCCTGGCACGTATTCATTGTTATTCAACTTTTGGCTGTTTCATAATACGACACTGAATTGTACCCTTTTTATTACTACGACTTGTTTTTTGCACGATCGTACAGTTTGAAGGAATCTAAGGCCACTGTTGAACCCATTGCTTCTTGAATTCTCTGGGCCGTGATCCCTTTACGAGGATCTGTTTCAAAAAGAGTCATAAAACGTAGGGTCTGTAGCAAATGTTTACTTCTATAGAGTGATTCTAGAGACTTGCTGGGGTGGGACTTTGAGGGAAAATAGAAAAGGGTGGTGTAGAAAATGTAATGGTGAACATTACTCTCATTCTGACTCGTGGAAGAGTGTTACGCGCGAATCTGGTAACTGGGAACATCTCACGTAGAAACTATAGTCAATATCTCGAACTCTACGTCGTCGGGAGATTCCGTGATTCCTGGAAGACTTCGGTATGTCACGATATCCGAACGATAAGCGTTCGGGAATGTATTCTCCTTTCAAATAAAACGCCACAGGTGTCGTCCTGTTTCTCACAATCGGGCGTCTGTTACGCTGCAGGTGATAGTGACATGCGTGCCGTTCACCTCCACCGCCTACATTCTGGACTCGTGGCCTTTTGGGCTTGTGCTGTGCAAGGTTTCCGAATGCGTCAAGGATATCTCAGTCGGTGTCTCCGTTTTCACTCTAACGGCCCTCTCGGCGGACAGATTCTTCGCCATCGTGGACCCCATGAGAAAGCTCCACGCCACGGGTATAAGCTTCGATTTCCTATCTCACCGTCCTCGAATTTCAGCCGAGAAGTTTTCGTCGACACTCTGACAGAGAACGCTGCGATGCAGGCAGTAAACTCACGGAAATCCACTCTCTTTTATAGAAAGATTCGGGCACGATTTCTAGTACATTGTAAACCAAACACTTGAGCGCAGTTGGAGATACATGTCAGCGCAGTAGGTGTCCTATAGAAATGGATTGCTCATTTTATTGTTCAAGGGACAGGAAGAAGAGCGACGCGGTTTACGGTGATCGTCGCCTCGCTGATCTGGCTATTAGCCATTTTCTGCGCCATTCCCGCTTCCTTCTCGTACATCAAAGACTTCAGGGTGAACAAGAACGTGAGCTTTCGCGTGAGTTCGAAACAAATCTACGAGACGATTGCTGCTTCATCGTCCGAATTTTTGCGATCATTCATCCAATTTTCAATTTCCTGTTACAGGCTTGCTACCCTTTCCCGGACGAATTCGGCCCGAATTACTCCAAGACCATCCTGGTCTGTCGTTTCTTCATCTACTACGCCGTTCCGCTTAGCATAATCGCTGTCTTCTACATTCTGATGGCTAGACACCTAATGCACAGCACGAGGAACATACCTGGGGAGATGCAAGGTCAGGTGAGTCGAAGGAAGAAGGCTTAAAAAGGTTTTCGCGAGGTACAGTTTTGCTTGAAAATTTAATACCTCCGGCTGGGTTCGCCGACTCCTTTCCACGTTGTTCGTTAACGAAACCAAACGGCGGCGTATAATTCCATTAAACTTGACGACGGGTGTATCAACTAGCTACAAGCCAGGAGAAAGTTTCCCGATTCTACGGGATACTTCTGAGCTCGCGAGCTGCCGAGATCACGTCTGTGATTTATTAGAAAAGAATACGTCGATTCGGAACAGACGTTCGTTCGAAGTTCCGAGGAAATATACCGCCGAGGCGAACTTTCTGTTTGAGTTACCCAGAAGGACTTATGATTTAAGGAAATTTTGCAAGAGGGATGGGAAACCGAAGCGTTTCTCTTTGAGAAGTCCCCGCCTTTATGTACCCCTCGAACGTGTTCCATTCCAGGTGAGGCAAGTGAAGGCGCGCAAAAAGGTGGCCAAGATGGTAATGGCGTTCGTGATAGTGTTCGCGGTGTGTTTCTTCCCGCAGCACGTATTCATGCTGTGGTTTTACATTCATCCCACCGCGCAGGAGGATTACAACGCTTTCTGGCACTACTTTCGGATCCTCAGCTTCTGCCTGGCGTTTACCAACAGCTGCATCAATCCCATTGCACTGTACTGCGTCAGTGGGACGTTTAGGAAATATTTCGACAGGTGATGTATCGAGACAATTCAATTTTATTCCATCGACACGCTCCAATTTTGTCGCTTCGAAATGCCATTCGACTACTCGCGGATAAATATTCGGATATAAAACGGGATCGCTGCGAGTTTCGAAACGTAACATCGGGTGTGTGAAAAACTTGGCAGCTATTTGACACCTGGCAGATTATCGCGAGTCAGCCTGTGCCCGACCTATTTCCATAAATCCTGGCAGATGCGGGAAAAACTTGTCGATTAATGGATATCTCCTGTATCCGTTCGCTACCAAATCTACCCACAATTAATTTCCATCATTTTCTCACGCTCTGATTCCAAAGCGATCGCATTTCAAGCTAAATAGTTAACGGCTACGTGTCCTAGATATTTATCACACGTTTCGATGGAATATGAAATTAGGTCCTCCTACATGCACAGAAGGCAAACTTCCGACACTAACAATTCACCCACGCGTTAATTATTTCTCGTTAATTTGAAGTGAGCGTACAGGGCACAGGCTTGTTCTGTGGCACACGTTAACAGAGCATAGTTGTTAAAGTTGGACTTGCTGCAGGTACCTACTTTGCTGCATACCAAGGAAGGCCCGTAGACGACATCGTCGCCAGTCAGACCTGAGTTCCCGAGGACGGGGTCAAAGTTTCTCGCTGATGAGCTCCAAGAGATACCTTGGTGACTCTCGTCGGGGACAACGAGGTGTCATGCACCTATCTTTCCTCGGTAACGACGTTAGGTCCAGTCTCCCGACCAGGGAACAGGAGACGACTATCAGTTTGACCGTGTGTCCGAACGGATTCGAGGAGGGCGTGAAATACCGTCGAAACTCGATGACGGATCAACACATCAGCCGCGAGTGCTCGATACAATCCAAAGACTGAGCGACTCAGCGATTTTTCGGGTGCCAGTGATCGCGGTGTGTGCTTTACTCTTGCCTAAAAGGACTCGTTGTCCAAGTTGCAGATCGATGTTTGAAGCTCGTAGTGGGGGAGTAAAAATCGGTGCTCGAGATAAGGACTTACAAACTAGAACTGATTTCACTAATGATCGCTCGCGCAAACATTCGAGCACAGTTTCACTCCCGTTACTTCTCGGTGCACGAGCACGCCTACTCATCGCCCAAGTTCTTGTCGACGGGGTATAAATGGGCGCAAAGACTGTTGCAGTGTTGTACATTTAGGGCACAGTGATTTTGTGAATAAATTTCGGATATCGAAGCAGCGTCTTGCTATATCTGATACCCATCCCCCGGCTGAAACTTGCCCCCTCATTCGATTACTGTTTCCTTTAAGAACTCGGGAAAGGATCACCGAAGACGGAGTCCAGCTGTGGTAATTCGATTCTGATCCTCTGGCAAGCTGGTCCCACACTTCCGTTCGTTCCGTGTGACGTCTCTTATCTCCATTATTACTTCCTCTCTGTTCCCTTCGCTTCATCGAGGATTCAATATCTGGTCGCCCGTCCTGGACGATCGAGGATCCTCGGAACGCTCGATAACGTTCGGTTGGAACAAAGTGGCTTTTAAAACGCGATATAAATCCAACTTCAGGCCGCTGGAGTTCCGAGCAGAGAACCGCCCGCTCCCTGGACAGTAGAGAATCGTTTCGCCAAGGGATTTGCCGACTCCGTACCTTCATGACGAGAATCGAGCTCGAGAGTCTCCTCGACTTCTGACCTTCTGCACCGTAACCGCTTTCCGGTTCTACGACTGTCTGGGGACCGAGCGAGGAGATGTCTGCCAGGCATGTATTCAAACGACTACGACGACGGTGCACTTATGAATTCCTATATTAGATGGAGCACAAGGTAGATGTCACTTTCACTTTATTCTCCTCACCTTCTTCTTTGTTTCTCCCTGCTGCCTCTCCCTCTGCCCGCCCCACTCACTTTTGTATCGTCACAGCGGAGGCGAAACGCCGATTTTACAAATTCTTTGTGCAGACTGGCTAGACTCCATCAGCACACCCTGCGAATCTATCGGGAGAACGAGCAGATGCACTGCAACGACGAAGGTCAGTGGTCAAATTCGACTAATTTCAGTGGAATCATTCACGTATCGTTACGTAACTAGGTTAAACTTCAATCCGAGCTTGAAACTCGTTAGCGCGTTATCGTGGCTGGCATTAGTGATTTCGCCCGTATCAGTTGCAAGATGATTACAGCGACTCGACGCGGATATCTCTCGCTGACCAAGGGAGCACCGTTGTCGAAAACATTACCCGCGTTTCTGGCTTGGCATTAGTTTATTTCCGTGAATCACGGAAAGTGTTGCAACTGTTTAATCTTCGAGCAGAGAAACGATCTCGACAGAGAGCGAGGAGGTGAGAGCCGACGAGGAATTCTGCTGGAAATGTCGCGGGGAAACCGCAGAGGCCGGGGAGAAAGGGGTGGCCACGTTCCCTCACATCCAGGACCTCTGTCCTGCTGACAGGAAAAGGATAGCCCAGCTGGTTAAGCAACTGATTAAGTAAATTCTCTCTCTGCTCACTCTGTATCGCCACCGCACAACTAATACCGAGCCTAGCAACGTTTCCCCCGAAGCCCTACCTACTATAAATGCATCTTCACGTGCAACAAAGTCTATTAAAAGTTGAAGCGTATAATTTGTGTTACACGGACTGGCAAGCTCGGCTAACCCTGGGGAACGATTCTACTGGCCCACCGCTGCGCAAAGGTTTAACCGAGATTATTCTTCCACGGATCTACATATCGGCACACGACCCACAACCTCGATTTCGATTAAGATAGTAACCACGTAATCGCTTGCCCCGTTGAAATAAAAGTCTGCGCAGTGGGAGCATCTTAGGAAGCGCCCCCCAGGTGTTACGATGCTAACCAGCCGCAATAGAACTGTTCTCCAGTCTAATGACATTATCTCGAGTAGGAAATTTTGCTCAGAGGCTTGTCTTTCTGACTTGAAAGCAGAATGAACTGTCTCTTATTTTATTTACACTGTCACTTTATCCTAGTTTTGTTTGAAAACGTGCTTCTGGCGCAGATGCACGAAGGAAATGCGCGAGGCGAAGTCGGAATTGGTGGTCAGCGAGTCTGAGAAGGACGCCATGAGGAATCAGTACCAGGCATCGCTGGACCGTCGAGAAACTGAGAAGAAACATTTGGAGCTTCAAGTAATATTACCGTCAGAACTACGTTAAAGTAGAGGAGAGCGGGGACAAACGTAACACTATTTACATTTGGCCTAGCTACCAATTACCTCTTACAGATATGAAAACGAAAATTATGCCTTAGGATAGTGTGTTTCTTGGTCTATCATTTGACCACACATTCAGCCTTCCATGATAAGTAGTCAAAGAGTTATGGCAATTTTCCGCAGTGACTGTGATTGTTACTTTTGTCCTGCAGGGTTAGGACGAAAGTAACATACCATGGGGACGAAAGTAATACTAATTATTTTGAGGAGAATAATGTAAAAACACTTCTTCCAAAGCAGAATAGGATTTTTTATTATCAGAAACGATAGAAACAAACATTTAAATAAACATATTTTAAGTAGGTAACGATAAAAAAGTATAACCAGCTTCAAACATGTCTTTATACTGTATATTTGATTTAATATGGAATCTCGTGTAACGGCTCCACAAATAACTAATATTTATGATTTTTTTCAAAAACTATTGTTAATATTGGACTCAACTACTCCCCGTAGTGACGTGTTACTTTTGTCCCCAGCCATAGAACTGTTATAACATACAAACTATACAATCACTTATTGCAATCAAATACAGGAACTTATAAAGACATTATCTAAGAACGCTCGAACAAATAATTGGATCAATGGCTATAGTTTAACTATGAATATTAACAAGAAAACCAACAGAGGAGACGCTTACCTGAGTGATCGAAATAACGAAATCAGCTTGCCCACAATATACGAATCGTTGTATTGCTCAGCGTCACTCCGTGAAAGAAACGAAATACTAAACACGCGTAAGAAGACGGGAGAAGGCGTGTTACATTCATGACGCCGTAACGTTTGTCCCCGCTCTCCTCTACTATCCTCTTCCTTTCTCAAATAAAAGTGTAATATACTGTCACCTGAACAAACACGAGACAGGAGCGTGTAGACAGACGCGATACTCCTTGCTAACGTCGTGCCTCGTATTACCGTCAGCTGAATCAAGCGCAAGCAGAGACGAACCAGCTAAAGACCCGAATTTCAGGAATTCTGGAGATGTTAAGTGGGCAGATTTCCGAGCAAGAAAAACAATTTCTCGAACTAACAGAGACTATCAAGGATCTGGTGAGTGAGAAGTCAAGGCTGCAGAACACTCTGGCAGAGGAACGGGCGGAAGCTGAGGCCCTACGGGGTAAATTTCAAAGAACAAAGGAGCTCCTCGACGCGGAGAAACTGAAATGCTGCAAGGGTGTTGCGGAGATGGTTCATCGAGCTTGTCAAACGGCAGAGCCAGAGACAATGACGTAAGCCAACGTTATTAGTAGAGCACACATAAAAACGAATAGGTGTTTAAACTCTTCGGCGTGCAAGGCGAAATGGGAATGTTACTTGACAGACTGTGGAAACAGTATTGGTACTTATTATTAAGAAAGAATTAATAAATGTCTAGAAAAGATTAAATGAATCCCAGAAACCAGTGCTTTACAACTTCAATTTATAGAACGCCGGATATTTATTTATGAATTAGAGAGGAAAGTCTTTTCTACATTCCAGGATGATCTTTTAATAAACGTAATTTAATCAAGAATTCTACAGTGCTTTCCATTACATTTTAAACGTCTTGGTTTTCTAGCGCCGATAAAAGAACTGTCTCGGAGGAATTCGACAAGGAGTCCATCTCAAATCGCCCACAGAATGCACGTATCAAGAGTAAAGATGATCTAGAAGAGTTATCTACAGATGGAACGTTGTTGAGGGAGCTGTTCTTTAGAAAACCGAGCGTCGAGGAAAGCGGAACCTTGGATATCATCCCAGTTCTGTCGGACATAGATCTGCAAACGACACATTCCAATTCTGTTCTATTCATTTAACGTAGCATTATCTCCTGACCATCGGTGTAGTCGTTTCCTATTATTTCCATACATGAAGTTCTCATTTAATCTGCATTCACATTTCATTTAACCAACTGATGAAACATTGCAAAGGCAAACAACGTAGCACAGACGAGGTATAGGATAGACCTATCACCTTATAAATGTTCGTGTCGTCACCCAAACTGTGTTACCGAACCATAATTTGAGGAATTAATGTAGTGGCATCTGGTCATGAACAGCGTCCAACTTGGCAACTACTCTGAAATGGGTTAAAATGCTGAAAGGTGTGTGCGTGCTTGTATACGTGTAACTTGTTTGAAGGCAGGCTTTTTCTACGCTATTCTTTGACTCGGCCAGTCAACGGTTCACGCGGATTTCTCTCCGAAAATCCATTTCGGGGATTAAGACACTATGGTGCTCAAAAATGGTATTTCTTCAAAGCCCGTGTAAACTATAAGTTACAAGATGACATTATTAATTAGTATTTTGCGTGCAGTAGAACACTTTCACGTATCGTACGCCGAAAAGTATTAAAAATTCACGCTATTACTAACATTCCCGCAAGTTACTAATGCACTGTTTAATCATTCTAGTGAAGTAATAATAATTGGATTCTATTTGCCCCGAGTAATAGTTTATCGCCGACATTGAAATTTACAGTAAAATCTAATTCTTAAAAGCCTCGCAGAAAGTTGCATGATGCATGAGTGTCGTGAAGAGTGTATGGATGCAACTGCAAATCGAGTTACTTTTCAAACCCGCATTGCGAAATAAAATTTTGTCTAGCCGTGAGAAATTCATCGGTTCAGTGTTTAGTGACGTCTGCGTATGTCATAATTAAGGATATTACCAGAGAAATTTATTTGCAGAATTCAAAGCCCGTTTCGTTTAAAATAGTCCGATTTAAATTATTTTCTGTGCAATTAATCGGGAGAACGCCAGGAATCCATTGATGTCGCTTTCATATTGATACGGTGAAAAATAAACAAAATCAGATTCTGTAGAATCTGACCGGCAGGCGACCGCGCGCGGGTCGGACCGCAAAGGCTTTCGACGGTTCGTCACCTTCTAGATTCTAGAATAAGAATAGAATGACAGCTGATCAACGTTATTCACACCCAAGAGCTAAGGCCCCTAAATAACCAGTTTCAACTCTGACGCCATGAATGAATCTAAAGCTAAATCATCCTGATTCATGCTGTGAATAACAACTAACCGTAAGTCCCTTTTATCTCTTAGAGCATTTATCTAGATAACATCTAGAGGTTATCTTTGAACAACTCTGCTCTACAAGGTGTGACCACGCACGTCCAGAATTTTAACGCACGTCATTTTTTATGTATATTTTGGTTTTTTGGACAGTTCCTAAGAAGCCGCTTGAACGAGTCGGCTTCTTAGGAAATGTCCAAGAAACGAAAATATTCATAAATAAAATATGAAAACGCTGTTCTTTCGGGACGTGCGTGGTCACACCTTGTAGGGTTCTTCGCTGCCTTTCGACTCGTAATAGCGGCATCTTAGGAAATGTCCAAAAAATGGATAAATTCATAATTAAAAAATGTAAACGCTGTTACTTCGGGACGTGCGTGGTCACACATTGTAGGGTTCGTCGCTGCCTTTCGACTCGTAATAGCGGCATCTTAGGAAATGTCCAAAAAACGAAAAAATTCATGATTAAAAAATGTAAACGCTGTTTTTTCGGAACGTGCGTGGTCACACCTTGTAGGGTTCTTCGCTGCCTTTCGAATCGTAATAGCGGCTTCTTAGGAAATGTCCAAAAAAACGGAAATATTCATAAATCGTGTGTATTTCTGCTTACAGGTAAGGAATTTTGACAACCTTTGCGTTAAATGCGATCACCGACTGCATTTCCGACTTTATTCATCGATATGAAAATTGCACAAGATACTGCTTCAACTGAATTATCAATTACACTTGTAAGATTTCATTGTATCGCGTTTCACTTATTTCAATAAAATGCAGCTAAGTGATAAAAGAGTATTATTATTTATCGAGCCTTCCTTCCCCTATTTACTCCTTCCTATCAGGAACTTCAAAATCCCCTTGTTCCGAAATTCATTGCACGATGCTTGCACCTGCAAGAGAGGCAGATTTTCCCGCTGCACCTGCAAAAACTCAAAATTTCGGCCCACAGCTTCTCTTGCAGGTGCAGCGCGAAAATCTGCCTCTCTTGCAGGTGCGGCACTTCAAAATCCCCTTGTTCCGAAATTCATTGCACGATTCTTGCACCTGCAAGAGAGGCAGATTTTCGCGCTGCACCTGCAAAAACTCAAAATTTCAGCCCCACAGCTTCTCTTGCAGGTGCAGCGCGAAAATCTGCCTCTCTTGCAGGTGCGGCACTTCAAAATCCCCTTGTTCCGAAATTCATTGCACGATTCTTGCACCTGCAAGAGAGGCAGATTTTCGCGCTGCACCTGCAAAA
The DNA here is from genome assembly GCA_960531205.1 of Andrena bicolor. Classification (NCBI taxonomy): domain Eukaryota; kingdom Metazoa; phylum Arthropoda; class Insecta; order Hymenoptera; family Andrenidae; genus Andrena; species Andrena bicolor. The sequence continues at coordinate 38,921,381 of OY482665.1, forward strand.
ACTCTTAATTTCAGCCCCACAGCTTCTCTTGCAGGTGCAGCGCGAAAATCTGCCTCTCTTGCAGGTGCGGCACTTCAAAATCCCCTTGTTCCGAAATTCATTGCACGATTCTTGCACCTGCAAGAGAGGCAGATTTTCGTGCTGCACCTGCAAGAGAAGGTTTGGCTTCTGGGCTAGCTAGAAATCCTGAATTTGTGGGAAATTTGGTCAAGAGGACTTTTACAATGATAATACGGTTTTCTAAAGTTTTTTCCACTTTATTTTCTTTAAAATACATTCAATACATCGCAATGGTGTAATACAGGTATGTATAAATGAATATTAAATAAGTAATAAGTATATTTTCACTTTGTTTTATGTATAAAATCACTATTGCCTCGAGTCCAATGTTGAGGTTGGTAGTGTTTCCATATTTGATGCACTTAAGGTTGTTGTCCAGCAAGAATGATCCAGAAATATCTCCTATAACAGACGAAAAATAAATTATAGCAACTTGTATGATCTCGAATATATTAAAAGATTTCTATGCAGAATGAATGTAAAGAAAAATTTGTTAAGCCCCCCTCCCACCCTTCTTTATAGCGCGACGAATCACGACGAATCGAGCTGAAATAAAGTGAACGACCAATTAACACATTAAGGTGCGATTTGATGCTGACGCTCAACGCTCGTTTTGAGCGTCAAAACCAGTCGCGTGATTGGCCCCACGTGGCTTTCAGCATCAAACGGAAAAGCTAAACTCGGTTTAGCTTTTCCGTCGTTTTCCGTTTGACGCTCGTTCACTCTGACTCGCTTGTTCGTTGGCTGACCATCGATCACGTGATTGGTTTTGACGCTCAAAACTGGTGATCCTCTAGGTAGTGATCGGCAAATGTATCCACCATTTTGGCCTACAGCGAAAGTCACAAATCGGCGGGCACTTCAGTATTAAATGAGGTTTGCTGTTCATCCCACTTTTCGTTCAATGTTGTGGAATCCAATTGGTAGATGTTATTGTTAAAATGAAACCGCTGTTTTTTCGGGATGTGCGTGGTCACACCTTGTAGGGGTCTTCGCTGCCTTTCGACTCGTAATAGCGGCATCTTAGGAAATGTCCAAAAAACGGAAAAACTCATAATTAAAAAATGAAAACGCTGTTTTTTCGGAACGTGCCTGGTCACACCTTGTAGAGTAAATTTCAATGTCGGCGATAAACTGATGCTCGGGGCAAATAGAATCCAATTATTATTACTTCACTAGAATGATTAAACAGTGCATTAGTAACTTGCGGGAATGGCTGTACCAGCGTGAATTTTTAATACTTTTCGGCGTACGTTACGTGAAAGCGTTCTACTGCATGCAAAGTACTAATAAATAATGTCATCTTGTAATTTATAGCTTACACGGGCTTTGAAGAAATATCATTTTTGAGCACCATAGTGTCTTGATCCCCGAAATGGATTTTCGCAGAGAAATCCGCGTGAGTCGTTAACTGGTCTAGTCAAAGAATAGCGTAGAAAAAGCCTGCCTTCAAACAAGTTACACGTATACAAGCACGCGCACACTTTTCAGCATTTCAACACATTTCAAAATAGTTGGCAAGTTGGACGCTGTTCATGAGCCGATGCCACTACATTAAGTCCTCAAATTATGGGTCGGTAACACAGTTTGGGTGGCGACACGAACATCCATAAGGTGATAGGTCTATCGGATAGAGTCACTCTATCCTATACCTCGTCTGTGATCCTGTACCTTGTCTGTCAACGCAGGCATCGAATTTTTTAAGGGTAAAATGAAATCCCATCGACTGTTGGTAACCAGAATATTTATTCAGTATAACTTACCAACTGACAACTCCTTTTATTTTTTCAAGTATTACTATTCTTTTTGAAGATCATAAGATAGGTGGGGGCACTTGTGAAGGTCCTGTTCGATTTTCAAATTTGCTTATTGCGGTTTGCACAATGCTATATATGAAAATAATTAAAAACTGTCTCCATGCTCACGACATCATGACTCTTCATTCCTCTAACGCTCGAGTAATTAGAAAATACTCGTTGCCAAGCTATTGCAATTAATTCGAAGGACTAATTTAAATTAAAAAATCGTGACGTTTTTTAAAACGTTTCGTGGCATTTTTGCGCGCCACATTGTAAATTAAATGATATTCGTATTTCATCCGCAAGCACTTTGTTTTTTCTGTGCCACTGTGCTATGCTGCGCTGTCAGATTCAATGAGGCACCATTCAGGGGTTTAGCGAGCAAAAACTTGGTGAAACTGGAGGGCAATTTTATGCCCGAAAAAAAACCAGCAGCGGGCCACTAAACATGGAATGAGAAACAATGGGCGATTCATGGGAGAAAAAACACAAAATGTCAAGTTAACGTCAGCCGAGCGACTCAGCCGAGCGTTTTGAAACTGTTGCGTTTATTTACATCAGTGATTGCAAAGAAATATACATACGAAGCATCGTTGTAAACGCACTTTTTTTCTTTTTATGAACGTAAATCCGTCAATCTCGCGGCCCTAAATCACCACTGCAGCTCGATACACACTTCTTGCTTTTATTTTTCGTATTCTTTTTCGTTTCGTTTAATATTGCATCATCGAAATGGGCGCAGCCTTAAACTAAGTAAGTCGCTGGACAACTGTACCGTCGTACTACTGCCACTTAGTATATTTTTTCATTTTTTTTCCTCTTTTCTCGCTTTTTCTCTGCCTTGATCTTTGTCGAAGGTTACTCGAACGCTGGTGAAACGGGGGAACGCGCGCGAAATCGCGTCTCCTCGCCTGACTATCGGGTAGTATAGTGTTTTACTTGGTATATAGTAAGGCGTCATGGGACGATCGTTGACACAATCATCTGATAATTTACAAACATGTTGGTAAACGTGGCTACACGGCGAAACGCGACCACTTGGCGACTTTTTGTCCCTTCAAACAAGGAGCGATGTCAAAGAAAGACTTCAGCCTCGTACGATTCTTTCACAGTTTCAATGAGAAGCCTTTGGTTTCCCCCGAGGAAGAATCCCTTTACCGATTCACTTCACAGAGGGCTAAGGATAGTAAAAATTACAAAAGAACGGGAGCTCCAATCTTTTCATTCAGCGAGGATAATTCTTCTCGCAGGAAAGTCGAGTTCCAAGGGTTTCGCGTTTTAGGTCTTCCTTTGTTAAACGAGCGTTAAAGGAGCGTGGATGACTTTCAATACACTGTAAGATAGGTGGGGAACAGGATTTTCGTTCATTTGATGCACGAGAACGTGTATCGATCGGCCCGCCTGTTTTTTCATCTGGAGGGGAAGATACTTATCATATAAGTATCGTAATATCGAGGGTGGAAGGATATTTTTTCCAGCTGGGGGACGAAATGTCGCCAAGATTCGCAGAAAATCGATGGATCATCGGCGAGAACTACTTTTCACGGTAGAGAAATCGACGCTATCGCCGTCGACGACTAACTCTATGATTAATCGTTACCTTCAAATGAAAAACGCAGCGGTTTCGTGGGCAGCAACGGAGAAAACGGATGCTTACACATCTGGACACGATAGTTTTGCGCATACGTATCTATATATCAGGAGAGTTTCGAGCGGTTGGAACAATCGCAGGACTGACTAGACGATGAGTCCCAAGCGGCATGCACAGCATCCGCTCGAAAATGCTTTCCTTCTGTTCCAAAGAGGAAGTGAATTGTGAGAATGGCGCTCCTGCTTGTTCCCTCCGCTCGAGACAGCCAGCGTTCCTTCACCCTTCGAGCCGTAACTAAACGTAGTAAGTATTTATCATAGACGTATCATCTGAGAATGCAGTTATTTGGAAGAGAACTTTCGTATGATAGCTCTATCTTATTGTTAGCAGCAGTCGCCTCGAAGCGATGTCTACCCGTCCTCGAGGTGGCGTCCACTTAAAAATCCGTCCTCGACAAGCTCCAGCAGTGCGCGTCGCGGGCAGAAAGTTCTCGGAGCAAGTTCGACGGAAGAATGTCGGCTATTCGCAGACATACACGCCTGTTGGCCGCGGCCAGCATCGAAAGATCGCCTTGGACCTCGTCGTTCCGGCGGAAACTTTCAAGGGGAAACGTCTACGGACTCTCTAAGTCATGCCTAAGTACGTGATACGGTAGTTGAACGCTATCCAAGATAAAGGAGATAGTTGGTAACTGTATGTACACAAGACGCACGCATCCACCCTCAGTCTCGTTCTCTCTGGCACACATCACGCACACGCACACGTGCTATCACGTTTCAAGTCGACGAACGCGTTTAAATCCACTGTCAGCGAATTATCCTGGAACCACCGCAAAGCATCCTCTTGAAGGCCTGCCTGAACTCCGGCGAGAACACCGTGTAGATGACCGGGTTCAGGGTGCTGTTGAAGTAGCCCAGCCACAGGAAGACGCTCGCTATGAGTTCCGGTGGCTCGCATACCTCGCATATGGCACGTAACAGCGTGACTAAGAAGAATGGCAGCCAACAGGCTACGAAAGCGCCGGTTATTATCGCCAGCGTTTTCGCGGCCTTCCTCTCGCGCTTCGACTCGATCGTCTCGCGTGTTCTTTTGCTGGAGGAGCTTGTCGAGTGGCTGCTCGAAGGGTTCGTCACCGTGGTCGTGGTGGTGGTGGTCGTAGTGGACACTGCCGTCGGCGTCACGGTCGTCGACTGCGTCGCGTTCGCGCCGTTGTACGACGACGACTTTTCTGGCGAGATCGACGAGTGGTCCGGCGTCGATCTCGTTATGGTGAACGCCGTCGACTCCTCCCTTGGCCTAAAACACGAGGCTGGGTTATTGCATATATACCGGAGCCTTTGTTGGGTATGGAGATAAGGTAGAGTGATTCAGGAAGTAGTTTTCTATGTCAACTGAGGGAATATTGTGATTCGCAGGTAGGTTTACCAAGTAGTTGAATGAATGGAACAATAGAGTGGCGGGGTGGGGGGAGGCGCATTTAACAATTCAGCGACCTAATTAGCCTGTAACGCGTAAAAGTCAGCCGGATGGAAATTATGAATGAAGGAGAGGGACTTAAGGCGAGCTGCTAACGAGTCTCGTAACGTGCATCTATTTAGAATGGGTAAACTGGTGCAACCTTCTTGTGACGAGTCTGAGGATGCCTCTTCTTTCGCGGGGTGGCTGCACGATAGTCCCCGGTCTCTTCCTGATTCGCTTTCGTGCCGCTTGAAATATCCTCCAGTACAGGAATAGAATAATGAGCAGGGGAACGTAGAAAGTGGCGCAAGTGGCGAAAATCTGCAAAAGTGTATTTTAAGAAATCTCACCTCGATCATCCCCTTAAATAGCAACACTTCTAAAGGCGAATTGACAGTAGAATTATAGCATCCGTTCGATCGTATTCGTGTCAGGTATTTATAGTACATACACGTACACTGAACCGATCGAATCGCAGTGTCACAGCGAAGGCACTTAGCTCTAAGTTCCTAGACGAGCCAGAACTAATTTCCAAATAATTTGACAGCGCTTCTGATTTATCACGAAGCACCCACCTGGTATGCAGGATCCTGGGACACCAGACACTTTCCGTCGGCTATACGGTCCAAATAATCAGGATCTTTCCAGCCAAGTTGGGGCGCCAACGAGATTCCTAAGGATACCACCCAGACGGCGACGATCAGGATACCGATCCTTCTTGGATTCCTCGCCTGGAAGTAAAGAAATTCCTTCACCGGCTATCACACTCGAGAATTGACGGTCCTCACCCCCCAGAACCTCTTTCTCCCTCCCAGATATTTTTATATCCCCGTGCTCCGGATGATTTTCAGGCCTGGTTAAGAATGTCTGCATATCGAGGACATTTAATTACTAGAATATTACGGACATTCGAGTACTCGTAAATGGCGGTTCTGTAGAGTAGAAGGCTACTAAACATCAAAGGGCAAGGAAACGTTCAGATCAATTTTCGAACGATCGATTAACGTGGATCGCGATTTATGCGCTCACCAATGTGTTCTATTCCGTTCGCAGAACTATTCCAATTTATGCGTTTGCCATTGGCTCGAGACAGCCAGCCCTCCGAACTACAAGGATATCATAGTAATCCTGAGTCTCGAATCCTAGAGCCGGAACAATTTCGAACATGCGGGTACCGGTAGCAGGATACCATAGGATTTAGTTTCGATTAACTATCGGCTGTCACTGATACGATATCAGCTGGATTGCTAGATAGGAAGGGTGCGTGAAATTGCGATACATTCCTATGATAAATTGTGGCTACTGTAATCAAAGCGCAGAATGGGATTGTGGTCAGAGGGGTGTAGAGAGCTTTTCTAATCAGGAAATAATTCTTCGTTACAGATTAGGTAATCCTGATGCTTTGAGAGAGCTGGTTGTGCAACACTTTTCCGCGCAATTCAACAGAATGCTCTCGCAGAAAAAGGAGGAAACAGCGGGTTAGCACGAGCACGCAATAGCCCTACTAATTGCATCCTCCGCTTTAATGATACCCGCTCGCACAAAGGGAGCAGGACACACTGGGAGCACGATTATCGGATTGCATTCTGGGATCAATATACAGCCGTTTCCACGGCGTGTTCTAATCTCCTTCGGGATACTGTCGTCTCGGCAGGGCCCTAGCACGCGATCCTGACGTAAGTTCGTCACTCGTTACGTTCTGATACCGGCTACCTCTCCCTACCGACCGCGACGGTGTTAATTAACCTGTATATAATTGAGATCGGTGACTGCCCAATATCTGTCGACCGCGATAGCCACCAGATGCAATATCGAAGCAGTGCAGCAGAGAACATCGCTGCTGGTCCACATGTCGCAAAGCTCCGGCCCGAGTGACCACCGGGAGTTTATCTGCAATAAACAGAATTATCTGTTAGAGAGTGTGCGTGGTATGGTCGTTGCCGTCGTTGGATCGATGCGCTTCTGGATCCTGAGGGTGTCTTTAACGACGTCACCACCCGCTAGGATCCTCGAGCCATCGAGTATCCAGGCCCCGTGGGCTTCATCGTAATTGCACGCGTACTTGCAACTGATTTTCAACCTACGCTATCAGCTGAGAACGTACACTTTCTCATTCTTCTGCAAGTTTTACCACAATTCTCGGAACGAGAATAAACTCGTCAGAAGGATTATTTCGGTTGCACGCGGTGCACGGAGAATCATCTTCTGGCATCGAAGGCGAGGTCTAATTACAGGGGTTTCTGTAGGAGGAAATATAGTAATGAAAACATAGTAACGAAAGGTCTCGCGGCGGAATTGTAATATCAGGTTCTACGACGACCACTATAGTAATAACAGGCGACATAATGAAAATTACTGTAGTAGTGAACTCGACAGTGGAGATTCCCGTAATACTGCGGTCCGAAGTAGTAGCTATCGTGCCTTCAAACGGGATTCCGTCGACACGAAAATCCTGACGCTGCACTGTGACAAGCGCGAAACAACATGGCACACTCGTTTTCAATTTATCACTCGTGAAAGCAAGGAATATGTCGGTGTAAATAACAGGGTTTGTTACATCCCAACAGACTTCTATCATTTCATATTGAACTCATTGCTACTTCGTTACGCAAAGGTATCTTTAATGCGTTACAAACACAGACCGCACGTTCTACGAACTAGCTACTATAATTATCCCGAAGCAATTTTTTTAAAACCCTTACATTAATTCGAACTTGGTTCATTTAACAAGAATTGTACCCTTTCATTTACTCTGCAGTAGAAAAGCTTCATTCTTTTAATGCATTCTGTGAATGGAATCACATAAGTAACGCACGGGTAAATTTTCTATTATTCCGTACAACTAGAACTTCATGTGCACTCGTAGTTGCACGTAACTTACAGAATGTACCATACCTAATGCAATGAGACTAAGGAAAATCGATAAAATATGGTTTAATGTGTTACTACTATGTAACGTTGACTTTGAGTACAGACTACAGCTGCAAAGATCGCGACATGGTAAAAAATACTATGCTCCGTAGATAGTGAGAAGCATGCTCTTGATAATGCAATTTATTTCAAGTTGATATCTCAATCGGTTGGTGAGATATACGACTTCAAAGTGTAGCATGTAAGACGCAGGAGGGTGGCGGCCGAAAGTACCCCGGTGACCTACTTTCAACCAGGAAGTGCGTAAGTGGGTCAGTGTGTGTAGTAAACAAAAACAGTCTGTCACTGACCAGCGCAACTGTCTCGTTCATATGTAGGTCAACGGGCAGTGCGAGTGAGAGATCCGAGTGTGCGACCGCGACGAAGATAGCGAAATATTAAAAACTTACGCTTCCATATACGCGACGATATCTCGGCAATGGATGATCATATTCAGACGAAATAAAAACATTTTAAAGGGGAGGCTTCTGTGCTTCTAACAGTATGAGGTTTATAAAAAAATTTCGAGTGGTTTCGAAATTATGGGAGTGTAAAGTTTGGGCAACATTTAGGAAAACTTTTTCGTAAATATACTCAGTTTCTGTAGTATGTTGTTTATCACAGTATCTATGATAGTGTACGTCGTCAAAGGCAACGGTAATAGTACAGAAATTCAATTACCTATTTCGAAAATTGTGAACCCCAATTTAAACGGTCAAAATCGATTAAGCTAGTTGATTTAGCTCCCATTATATGGTGCTTCTCTGTTGATTTTGTACGTGCATTGATATCGAATTAGGAGCGCTGGTAACTGGGAATACTGTGATTCTCAATGAATGGACGTTACAAGATTCCGCCCTTGCCATTGGCCTAGTTGCCATCGGACGATCGCTCATTTCTTCGACGTCCCGTGTAAGTTAGATCGTAACATGTGGTTGGAACTCCTTTGCCTTGGCCGAAGACACGAATGTCGAAACGCGAAGGCCCAAAGTTATGACTTCTGTCGACGTGGGGAACGAAACCTTGGAGGGTTAATAAAGAGAGAGAGAGAGAGAGAGAGAGAGAGGGAGAGGTAAAGCGTGTGGGGGTGAGACTCGTGCCGGCTAAAAAGCGTCCAACTTTATGAAGAAAAGTTTTTGCGTGGAAAAAAAGAGGGAGGGTTTTCCTTCTCATCGGCACACCGTTCTTTTTTCCATAACGGCAGACACGTGTATGCTGTTAGCTAACGAGGAGCAAGTAGGGTATCGATTTTTACGAAAGTTCGACAAAAAGTATTCGCCACTTTAAGGTTCTAGCATCCACGGAAGAAGTAGCGCGTGAAATCATATTTCAAGGCGATTTTTTTTTTAAACTTGAAGCAGCTAAAAATGCGGGGTAAGCACGAGTGAAAAGCTGAGTAGCGTAGGTGTTTACCGATGTTCCCTGTACATACGCGACGTTATACTTGCGTTGAGATGCTTCAAGCAGGCTAATAAAAAATGTCTGGTTAGTTAGTTAGAAATATGGAATTTTCGACGGAGCCGAAAAGCTTGGACGTATATACACGGCGAATTTATCTGCTGCGAAATTTATGGCGGGCGATGCGAGGAGCAAGAAGGTCCAAGGGTGGCGCAGTACGTCCGCGATAAATAATTCATTCGTAATAAATAATAAAAGTGGTGAGTGCGTCCAGCTGAAAGCCGACACCGGATAGACCGTATACGGCTTCTATTCAAAGCTGCTCGCGTACAAATTTTAAATCACGAGTGGTACCAACTGGTACACTACCAGCTACGATTGATTTAAAAGGTTGTCCCATTTTTCGAGTCCCTGAAGAGCGCTCGGCGACGCTTACCGAGCGTGTCCCTAAATAAAGCTCCTCCTGTTTCTGTCAAACTTGCAGAAGACAGTTTGCTTGGTTTGATAAGCTCGTCACTTTTCCCACTGCTCGAATCCGCGTAACGACACGAGGCCACGACACTCTAATTTCCATTCGACCTTAAGTTATTTTCAAGCAAGTTTACGAGACTTCCAGAAACTTTAATAGATATCCAACGCGGTTCTGAAAATATGAATCGAAGTCTAATTCTACGTGTATATTCTCCTATCAACACCCCCAGGAACCCAGAGCTTCCAAGAGTTTTCTAGACCCTGCCTATCTCAGGCTTCTGCCTCTTCGATTTACACTCACACACGCGCCATAAATGAAGGCCTCCACGGATCTCTTATACACGAATACGAATATGCACGGAGAGGATTCCGTAAGCTCGGTAGATTGGCCGTCGCAAATTTACGACAAAGGAGAGAAGCGAAGTATCGATGGAACGCTTCCCCTGTCCCCGGGGAACGAGATTCTGCTCCCAAGGCGGGGATCTCTTTTGCTCGAGCTTGAGATCCATTACACGATGAAGCAAGGTGATCGGGATCCGTGAAGGTAATCGCAACGCCGTGGTCGTGCATCAATGTGTTGAACAGAAGCGATCTGAATACGTGGTATCAAGAGAGTGGGCATCGAGCGGTGGACGGGTTGGAAAGCGTTTGTTCGCGTACAATAGAATCTCCGGCTCGGCAGGCGCAGCGGGCCGATCCTCGTAAATCATCTGCTCGTGGCAGTGCGCAACATATGTACTTGTAAGGAGATTAGGATCGATATCGCTATCAGAATTCCAGCTGACCGGTCACGCCGCGAAACTTGCGGATTTTCGCGAGTCCGAGAGGCTACGAGCTCTCGCCACCGAATTCCCTAATTTTCGCTCTGAATACTTTCGGTACCGCGCAGATTTACCTACGTATCTTTCGATGAATCCCTGGATTGGCTCCAAATCCATTCGAAACCAGAGTTCGCGAGCCACTGCCGGCGAATTTGTGGATTTCTCGACGATCCTGATCGCTTTTTAATTTTTATATCGCACCGATCGTTGGCGTATGATTTAATCGAAGCTTGCATCTGATTACCTATTACTCGGCGAAAGATTTTAATTGTTAAAAATTGTTACACAATCAGAAAAGTCCCAAGTTGAAATACAGTGTCCGCTATTCCATTCGAAGAATATTGGTGTATGAAAAAGGGTCAGAGTTTTATTTACCCGGTTGTTTGGGTCGACGAGCTAGTAACTCGGGCGGGTCGATTCCAATCGAAAAGTCCATCGAAATTAATGCCTGTATTCCTGGCAACAAGTGCTAAAACTGTCATAACGTTCAGCTCGAAATGAAGTACTCAAAACAGCCGCAGATGGGACGTGGGCCCATCTGTCCAGCTTCCCTGACGCGATCTCGCGTTGAGTAAATACCTCTTCGAGAACTTCTCATCAGTCAGAGCTATTTGAGGGATATTGCCCCGTATATACTCAAACAATTAGATGGGCGAACCTTCCTGAAAGTGTCAGCCATAAAATCCCGCGGCAAATAATAAAGTTCGGGGCAGAAATTATATTTGTAATTCAGTAAATATATTATTGACTGCTCGGTATAGCGCTTCTCCAAACAGCGCTTCTTTCATGAGATTAGCCGTCCAACTTGCTCGTTATCGATAGATATTGAATTTTCATTAATTAGAGTTTCGTGTCCGTGAAAATTCTATTATAACTTCGGCTTAATTGGAGTAACCGTTCGCTGCGTTCAGGTATACTTAAATCGAGACTGTCCAGTTAATTAATATCGTGCAGGAAAATCGCAGACGTATATTTGAGGGGATGCCACCGAAAGAAGGTCTTAAGTGTTACGTCACGTGGCTCAAGTGAACTCAATTTCCACTTACATTCGGGGCTCGGTTATCTCGGATAAACGGAATCAGGCCAGGCTCGTTGAATCGAGAGCTGCCGGTTAAATGAGACGACTAGAGGGGCGGTATAGAACTGAAAGTTACTGAGGGAGCTGGCCAGGGTGAGAAATTAATGGCACTTCACAAAGGATACAATTCATGTGAGAGCATTTTTCCTCGTGTTGTCCCTGAGAGCCCCTAAAGAACCAGTACTTTTCCCAGCTCCGTCAAAAATTCATTCGCACCGTCTGAGGAAACAAGTTTCCTTTGTCGAGAGCTTTCACTTTGTATTCTTAACGAGCACCTCTCTGCACACGTCTACGGTGCAAAAGTCGCAGTCAAAGATTTCGCTTTTTAATTACGGGGAGTGAGGATTATTTACCAAACAATTTTCAAGTGTGGGGAAGATTAAGAAGGTCCTTTGTATTAATTGTAAGTGATGCCTTGTCGCGGTTTGGCCAAAAAAAATCTGGGCGAAACACGGGCGAGGTCGGACACGAGAATGTTCTGACAGGGGGTGAAAGAAGTGCGAAAAGAGTGATGCTGATAAGAGCGGAGAACGAATGGAGGGATGTAGGGAGGGACTGACGCATGCCTGCTTAAAAGTCCATTCATGGTATTGGAATCCGCCTTCGGAACCCAATCGACTTTTGTCTTTGCTGCCTCCCCTATCCTTCCTTCATATCCTCTTGCCTTCAGCTTTTCTTTCCTTTCACAAGGAAAACTGCAATCAATTCGATGAAATATTGGTTTAAGCAGACCATGACCATTGGACGAATACCTACTGAATTTCCCTGCCTCAAGTATTCATTCGACGGGTCAGTCAATATTATTTGATAAATTGGGGGCGAATGTGGGTCATGGTGTTTGGCGTTCAAACCGTGAGGAGGTATTAAATATTTGACAGGAAATATTTAATAAAACGCATTAGCAGCGACGATTGTCGACGGTCGAGTAACAGTTATCGCGATTGCATTCGCGAGCTTCCGTCTCCCTTTTCAGTGGTAACGTCTATATTTCACGCGGCTTCAAACTACGGTCACTTTTCAGAGTTTCGCGTTTGGCTTTTACAACTATAAATGATTGTACATACATCGCGAAAGGGTGACCCGAATTTAACTGTCGTTGCATTGAAAGCACGATGCTTAGCGAGCGAAACAGCGACGCCCCCCCAAAAAAGGATTGAATTTCAGCGTTTGCTCGTTCGCTCGATCGCCTTTCCAACTGCATTCATTGCGCGTCGATTTCGTCGCATTTCTATTTACGAAAGTGTCCACACTCTGCTCCCGTTTTTCCAGCCACGGGGCATTAAAACAAATTTTAATTTCTAGATGTGGAATCTCTTGCTCGTCCCATGATATTGTTTCAAATGCAGCGTAAAAGTTGGAGGAGCGCGAAGAAAGTGATCCAGAACGACGTGATCCAGAGGGCAGAATGGAATAGGAGTATATTCGGGGCTGGGATCAGCAAAAGTAGAGCGAGTGAACAATAACGAACGGCGAACACAAGCGCTCCCTGAGATAGGGATGCTATAGAAAGAAACTGCAGCTTTTTACCGCTCGCCACGGACGACCCTTTCAGGTGAAGAAAGCCGGAAGTACCAGAACGCGTCCGCATTTGGGACACGTTTAACAAAACCTTGAATGCTGCCTTTCAGCGAAACGAAATTCGTTACATATCCAAATGGGGACAGAAAGACGCGTGAAATTTTTAGATGGTCCGTACAGCAGCTCGACAAACCTGTACTACCATCTTCAAAATAACCGATTCACTAACGTTCCCTAAGTGGAGGAAAGACTTAAATTTCATTTATCCTTTGATTTTATCCACCCCTCGTCCGCATATAGAACGCATTCGGGCTGGAACGGTCTCGTGGAAGGCGGCTAAATTGCCGGCCATTCGACGAGCAAATAATTTCTTCCCGATGCCGTAAACGTTTAGGATCCCATTTCTCGTGTAGCGTTAAGGAGCAAAGTATTGAGGGTTTGATGGACAGAGGTGATGGTAAACAGTGCTGTAGCTTCGCTATAGAGGACGTAAATAAAAGTGTGACATTTCGTCAGGACTATTTCTGCACATCAAGATAATGAAGAAGTTCGTATATTTCTCGAATTTAAATGAATTCTTTTATGTTTTCGACAGAACTGATTATATTTAGAAATGTTTTAGATAAAACTTGAGTTGTCTCATGGTATCCATAATGTACTTTAAACAGTTTCTTTCAGATATGAAGGTGATACACAGTCTATTACCATAGTCATAGTACATTCGCATCTTACGGATCCGCATTACCACTCTCATACCACTCCTACAAGAGTCCTACAACTCTACAACACACACGAAACCAAACAAATTTGCGAACGAATAGAATGCACAATCAAGTTTGAAAGCGAAATTCAACTTCTCTTGCACCTGCAAGAGATGCAGAATTTCGTGTTGCAGCTGGAAAACCCCCAAATTTCGCATCGCAACTTCTCTTACAGGTGCGGCGCGAAAATCTTTCTCTCTTGCAGGTGCAAGAATCACACTCTACACTTCAGTTCCACATCATACTTCAGACACCATACTTCACACATCACACTCCACTCATACTTCATAATTTTTACTACCTATTTAAGCACTGATTTCAACTTACTGCGGACTCCATTCGGTTGATGATGGAATCGCGCAGATTTTTTTCATTATAGATCGAAAGAATACTCCCAAAAGCTGGTCTGACCTTGAAAAATCAACAAAGGCGGAACAGGTGAAAGAAGAAAAATGAGGGAAGGAGAATGAAAATACCGTCTGTTGAAATTTAATGATAGATAACAATTACAAAAAAATAATGATAAGAAATAAAATTAATAATAATACTATTGAAATCACAACAGTGGGTAAATAACCGTTACATTTATGATAATTTTGTCGACAAAAATGTTTAAAAAACTGATTCAGGCAATAATAATTTTCACAATTACTATACTGATCTTGTCGATCAGTCTTCGCAGTGACATGTTTAGACTGTCTTGTGGTCAAGATATGAAAAAAAAACAGTGTTCGCTCGTTGCACTCATTGTGAAAATTATTATTGGTTCAATCAGTTTTTTAAACCTTCTTGTCGACAAGATTATCATAAATGTAATGGTTAATTACCCACTGTTGTGATTGCAATAGTATTATCATTAATTTTTCTCTAATTTTTATCTATCATTAAATTTCAACAGACGGTATTGTCATTCTCTTTCCCCCATTTTTCTTCTTTCCTCTGTTCCACTTTTGTTGATTTTTCAAGGTCAGACCAACTTTTGGGAGTATCTTTAATTTACATTTTTGTGACGGTGGTGACGTATTCTTTCGATCTATATGAAAAAAATCTGCGTCATTCCATCATGAACCGAATAGTGTTCCTAGTTAGGGTGTACTCGTCTTACGATCGTGTACAATATGGTAAGTATTGAGGTAAGTATTCAGGTAAGTTATTTAACGTCCCATGAAAACATAACAAAGTTGCAAAGGGGTCAATTTTTTCAACAATGTTGCAAATGAAACTTCGGGGTTTCGAAATCAAAATCTTGGTTTGCAACTTTGTACGATTTCGCCGGCAGCCAAATTTCGTTTTGCAACTTCGTTGCAGGTGCAGCTGCGAAAAGCTGCCTCTCTTGCAGGTGCGGCACTTCAAAAACAGGATGTTCGGAAATCGCTTGCACGATTCTTGCACCTGCAAGAGAGGCAGATTTTCATGTTGCACCTGCAACTGAGACAGATTTTCATGTTACACCTTTGTTGCAGGTGCAGCTGCGAAAATCTGCCTCTCTTGCAGGTGCGGCACTTCAAAAACAAGATGTTCGGAAATCGCTTGCACGATTCTTGCACCTGCAAGAAAGGTAGATTTTCATGTTGCACCTGCAAAAGAGGAAGATTTTCATGTTGCACCTGCAACAAAGTTGCATATCGAAATTTGTTTGCCGGATAAATCGCACAATGTTGCAAACCGAGATTTTTGTTACGGAACGTCGAAATTTAATTTGCAACATTGTGAAAAAATTTGTCCTTCACAACTTTGTCATATTTTCGCGGGACGCTGAATAATATACCTGAATACTTACAATAGTAACAGTACAAACTGTAAAGTGTGATGTGTGGAGTATTATTGTGTGAAGTGTGCTGCGTCGAGTGTAGTGTGTAATGTGTAGGTTGTGAAGCTATGAAGTATGAGTTATTTGGTGTGGAGGGGATGTGTGATAGTCTAAAATGCGCCAGTTGTATTATAAAATAAGTATCACAACCTGTAATGTCAGCCTGTAATGGCGAATGATCTGAAATAAAAAGATGCAATTCAGAATAAAAATGTTTTCATTTTTATTTCAAAGTCCTTTACATTGTACAATATTACATTTCACGTAGTTCATATCGTGTAGACAATAACGTATATAAAATCACGTTTCCCTTTTGGATTTCTTCCTCGACCCTCGTACGTGCGTGCAGTGAACCGTCAATGCCTCGTAGATACATTTCTGTAACGTGACATAAGAAGTACGATCAATAATCTGACTCTTCCGGTCAGGCTTATTGGGAACGGAAACATCGAGTTACGTACCTTAAGATTCGTGGCATCGTCGAGCTCGAAGCAATCGCTGAGTCAAGTTTTTGTCAGAAAGGAACCACGCCTCGGGCAGCAGTTTGTTTCAATGATTAAAGTACACGTTCTTCTCGCGACGTTCCCTCCAAAGACCCGTAGATACCTCCGATGAATTCGATGCACGTTCAAATTGCATTGTCGTGGGTAGAAAAATTGCCTAGGCAAGCGAGTACAACTGGATACGTAGAACGATGCCCACGTCTTCCCACGGCAGCAGGTTAGACGATCAAGAAGACGTGTCCGTGTTTGAAACACATCCAAGATCAATGTTTGCGTCGTGGATTTTTATTTGGAGCGCAGGGATTTGATTCATCGAGGCGTATTTTTCTACAACTGTTCCTCGAACGGGAGCAATTTTCAGGGAGATGCAGCAACGGTCATTCTAGCGCCGCGTATGTATATCGGAGAAACGAAGCTGTAGGCGACGAAGTAGAAGGGTGTCAGGGAATCGAAGGAACCTTTCGATAACCTTGTCCGACGGGGCAAAAGATGCATCGCAAATAGAAATGTCAGGCCGGTAGATAAAGCATCGCCGGCTGAAAAATAAGTAAGAAAGACCGGCGGTCGTATCTTTCGTGCGCCCGGTGCAGGAAAAATGAATCGGGATTCAGGGACTATCCGTAAGACTCGCGCGATATTCCAGGCACCTTTTGCTTACCCCGTCTGAAAGGATAGGAAACGTGGGAACCGATAAGTCACGTGTCCACTTTTTCACCGGCGAGATTCTATTTCTAGCCTAATGCGTCAGCATTAGTAATACAGAGCCGGCGCGGCGATTCCTTTGAATCGATCTTTCTCCAGACCATCCCCCTTTCATCCAACGTTGCGAATGGTGTTTGCAAAGTGCTGTATCAATTCGAGCTTCATAAACTCGGGGACAAACGAAACGAATGCGTCTCGGATTATCGCCTTATTTACGATGACTTTAAAAGGACCCTTCCTCTCATCCTGACGAGCCAACGTAAAGCCTTCGGTTGATGCAGTTAAACCTGCAAGATCCTCTCGCCGTAAAATCGTCAAAGGAGTGCTCTTAGCGGTCACTGGCTCCGAGATCGTAACACTGGAAAATCGATAGTGTGTCAGACGAGTCTTCCTGTCGTGGACCGTCACGTAAATGTCAGGAGAAAATCTCGGCAACGAGTGCTCCGAGAGAACAACGCGTCAACTTCCGAACGAGGGGTCGTCCAACTTCCAGGCTCATAAATCATACGTTGCCATGATCGAGCAGAATCATTGGCAACGTTTGAGGTCCACGAGGTACCTATATGGAAATTCTTCTGTAAACTTTCTATTGGATTTTGTATGAAACTTGCCAAGTGGAAGTTGCCATCTTGCACGATTAAACTTTAATCAAACACTCTTCACAAGCGTTGCTTATTGCTTTTACGCAAATAAGGAATTTTTATACGCTCCTCCCCTGTTTCCACTTTTCAGAAGCCTTCGAACAGGCAGATACGAGAGACTGCAAGCCTGAAAGCAACGAACAGTATGGAATTAAATGAGCAGTAGAGAAGACGTTTGATAGTGGAGGTCGGTAAAGCGGCCAACAGAGTGACGGATATCATTGACGATGTTCAACAGCGAAGACACGAACGGAAGATGAATCTAAAGGTGGAAAAAGGCCAAGGGACGAGCACGTTCGAGATGTCTGGTTTGTGGAATCGCCATCGATATCGAATCGCGGCGGCCAGGAGGCTCCATTGTAAAAGTAAGATAGGCGAAAGAAGATATCGTCTTCTATAGGAATCCCCTGACTGCGTCCAAGGACGCGTCGAGCCGCGGAGTATTTGTCGAGAGCTCTCAAAGAATGGAAAACTTATCCCCGGGAAACGATGGAATGCCTTTGAAAGCCGCGGCTGAAGTTGAAAGTTCTCGACACCTAGACGGTCTCGTGGCTTGCTCGGCGAACCGTGCACGAAATTTACCTCGTCTCAGGTTCCATTTCGCTCCATTCGCGGACACGTAAACTCGACGATATTAACGCACTCTGTACAGCCTCGGTACCAGTCTGAGCCCATTCAAAATCCTGACTTCCACAGACAGCCACAGAACTCACAATTTCTCTTCTTCTCTGACGGAGAATCGCAAGGAATAAAGGGTAGGGGAAGGCGACGGGGTGCTTCGCCTCGCACGAAAAGAGAATGACGAACGTTTCAGCCGTGGCCTCGCGAGAAAAGTAAACGGTCCGCGCGAGAAAGCGTGCAAAGAGCTTTCAAAGGATCCCGAGGCTTATCCGTGAAACCCGCTGGAAGCCTTAGCAGTTGAAATTGAAAGGTCCTGTCGCCTCGGAGGGCTCGCGCGATCAGCCCAGCACCAACGATCTGCGTTTTTCTAGCAACCTGTGAAACTTGAGCGACGGGGATCGAACGCCACTCTGTCAAATCATTGCACGTTTCACTGTCGACCATTCAAGCTCCTCGCTCGATCGCTTATTAAAGGGGCCACCGCTCCCAATCGTGCAAGTTTCGAATATAGAACTGGCCCGTCCGGTCGAGTGAATCGGTTTAACGAACGGCATCGATCTATACATAACGCGGCGAGTCGCTATTTGCCATCGGCAAACAAATTGTATATGCGCGGCTCTAACGGGACAGTAAATGGAAAATCGAGCCAAAGTTCGCGAAACAACGAATCGATCTAACGATCACGAATCCACCGTGACGAATGTGCCAGCTTCCCATGGCCCCCGCCTCAGTGGCATCGCTCGCTAGAATACATCGCGAAATTCTCCGCGAGCTTTATTATTCACGATCCAAGAACGATTCCGTTGCCTTCGCCGTGAAAAATCCAAGGAACGTGGGATTCGTGGGAACGATGCCTTTCGCGGGTTAATAAACATTCGCGCGGATGGTTAACGGTGAAATATTTACGACGAGAACGTGTATC
This sequence comes from Andrena bicolor, assembly GCA_960531205.1. Lineage (NCBI taxonomy): Eukaryota > Metazoa > Arthropoda > Insecta > Hymenoptera > Andrenidae > Andrena > Andrena bicolor. Next base: position 38,940,445 of record OY482665.1, read on the forward strand.
CTGGGTGAAAAATGGATCTCCGTTACTCGAGCAGGCTGTAAAGTTACTTTACTCTGACGGAGCGCGCCGAGAATAAACAGGATGTCGCTGCTTTATGCGTAAACTCTGTTGAATTGTTCAGTTCATTGGCAAAACGCCGCGTGTAATTTACACGCGCGAGCTTCGCGAAGTAATCGTGCCGTGATGTGGCAAGAAATCGTTTCAGCAGACTGTGCAGACTGCTCGTCGTGTAACGATATAAAGCTTATTATGAATTTTCAGCGACGTGAAGGCCGGTTGCCGCGTCAGTCACGTATCGATAAATTTGCCCGCGCTTTCAGCAACGACGGCATAGCTGGATCGTTAAGAGGAACAGATCGTTGCAATCTCCAGGCAACCGTTGCCCGATCCTCGAACCCGCGGATCTACTTGGATCCTTCGAACGACGATAATCCCACGACCGTGTTACAGAAAATTGAAACGATGGGAGCGTAACGTACCGCGAAATTCCACGGATATCGGGCTTTAAAAAACAAGTCGCGTCGGCTTTGCACGCGGGCACATTCTTCCGACGAGAATGCTGGCACAATGTGTGCACTGGCACGCCCACCTAGGCGGGCTAAATCCTTCGGCAAACAGACGGAAGAAGTTCGTGCAGAAAGGTGAAGATGCTGGGGGGCGAAGGTTTGCTAGTATCGCGGAGAATGGTCTTTGACTTTGCGTGGGGTTTAACGTCGTAGGAGAAAAATGAACGAACCCGTGTTGATTCGCCAACTTCCGCCGTGTTCGCGATACGGTGTTGCGAGCTACGCGAGACCCGTTCGCGTTATATTCCCGCGATCGGCAGATAGGGCAAAGTCGTTTCGAGTATTCAGTCAGTAATCCAGATGAAGTTAATCCAAGTTTCCAACTGGTAGCTGCTCTCGCCGCCGGAGAAAAAGAGGCTCAGCAATACCAATCAGTGTATTAATACCCTTCGAGATAGAGGGCTTCGAGGAATCATCCGATACACTGGTCTGAGGGGCGTAACGAGATGGAGAAGGGGATGGTGTGCGAAAGCGGAGGAAAATTGTAGACGAGTCGAGTCGCAATAAATAAGGACGCCCGACTTTGCTGGAATACAGAGTCGGCCAGGTTTCTTAGAGGGGTTAACATCGTCTGCTCGTTCCTTCTTCATCCCCCGTGGAAAGGGTCGCGAACGCCATATCCTCGGGACACACTAAAAACCAGTCTTAATATCGCGAGCAACGGTCTCTCAAATAAGTGCATTTACCTTGAGGGAAACTGGTCCCTTCTCGTACTCTATTTGTGGCCTCCGTTTTTCGTTTACCTTCTCCGGAGGAGCAGGCCGTGCCCCGAGAAAAGTTAACGCTTCGAGTCAAACGATGAATGTACTTCGCGGTAGCGTGCTGAAAAGAGAAACGTCTCCTTTGAAAACATCTTTTTTTAGCAGTCCTCCTTTGCAGTGGCGCTAGTCGACGTCGTGTGGAGAAGAAGACACCGCACGTTGCATTGTAAATACAATAGCGTGATCAGTAAACCGTATCATTCGTGATACGCTCGTTGCGGTATAGTGTAAATTACATGGACGAGCGTCGATTTATCGTTCGATTAAATTTCTGCCAACAGAACCGACCCTGTTGTAATTGCTGTACAATGGTTCGTTGAACACCGCATATTTGCGACCAGCGTCGAGTTGCATTCTTCGCCTCTGCAATTGATTACATTCGCTGTTGCGTGGCTCTGCTCTTCAGGGAACCGCGGAAAGAAGCTTTTCATGTATATTAAATGATTAATACGGAATACTGTGAATCTGTATCAATGTTGAATAAAGGATACCACTGCTTCGAATAACTCTGGCTACTCGTTTACTTTGGTAGAATCCTATCCCTGCTATTATTGTAATATGGTTACCGCAAGCAATGCGGGGAAAGTACGTATGAATAGCGTAGGAGATAAATCGATAAACGAAACTGTGTACGAGTCGGACAAATCTTCGACCAGGAAGAGAATCAACGAAGAGTGAAACGAGATTGGATGGAGGACGGATCATTAACGTAGCAGGTTGTGATATCGGCAAAAATTGCCCGGAAGAATAAAAAGCAAAGGACCGAAGGGAAGGTGGAACATATACGCGTGGCCAGGCAATGGAAAGAATTCAGGAATGGGGAAGAATGGAGTCGGAAAGCGTGGGGGAGATAAACTGTACGAAGGGGACAGTATAAAATTCTCTCGCGATCGCAAAAACAAGAAGGGGATTTCTCCTGAAAAGCGCGGAGGAAGGAAGCAAGATACCCATAGGGTAGAGGAAAGTGAGATAAAAGTAAAATAAATTTGTACATGAATAATGAAAGTTCAGCTTCTGCGAAGCTACGTTCAAGAATCAATAAAGCGATACGGTATCAGAAAGAAACGCCGTAGGATCTGGTTCGCTGACAAAATAAAAGTCCACGAGTTAGAATGTACAGTGTACATCTTGTCAGCAATTTGTCTGTATTGATTTTTGATGCATCGTTGTAAGCGGAGCGGCAAGATATGCTCCCAATCGGTTCTATCCTATAAAATCAATCATCAATATTGACAGATACGTTGTTTAAATATCAGACGAATGATGAACCGTGGCAATGTCGATTCCATTTACTGATCGCGAAGTGCTGTCTCCAAATATCGTCAAACCCTTATTCCGCAAGCTTTCATCCATCACGAAACTGTTCCACACATTTGTCTTCCTTTCAAAGGCAAACTAACTCTGCCTCTATGACACTGAATGGACGGACAAGCGATCCTGAATAAAGAAATCCTGATAGATTTGTAGCGTGATTCGTGACTCCATACATCTCCTCTTTCCTAGAAATTAATAGCACATTCCCAGGAGATGGTCGAAAAGAACATCGCCGGAATTTCGAACGCGACACAGCTTGGCCAGCCCTTAAGTGGAGCAACAATAAAACGGTGGACGTTTGCAGGTATGCAAGGGAACGCGCGAGGAATCCACGGAGGCCGAATTCCTCGTGTAACCAACGCGAGTAGCATTGTTGCATGGAAAAACGAGCGGGCAACCGCTGGCTGGCGGACGTCCGCATGGCCAGCGGAGCTTTCCAATTACATTACCACAGACCAGAACTCGAACGACGCGCGACGATCTGACAGAATGCAGCGCGGAGGGGCAGGGAGTAAAGGAAAGGGGAAGAGCGGAGGAAAGAAAGGATGTTTTTCCACGCCATGGGTTTTAAACGCGAGTGTACTCACGCGGACGTGAGCACGGGGCGAAGAATTGAAGCCGTCTTGCACCCCCCTAGCACATCCCGTCGGTGTTGTTCGATGGAAGAGGAGCAGGTGCAGGGGCGCTTATTGTCTGCTGCAACTGCGTGCAAATGGTGGATAACGCTACATAGAAGTGGCGTGAAGCGAAAGCAACGCGCTAATGAAAAGAGTGGCTGAACGTGGAAATGATTAAAGAAACGCGGGGAATGAAGACAGAACGCGAAAGTTTAAGACGCAGAGTGGCTGGACCGTGTCTGTATTCTGTTCTAATTAGGGGATTTCAGAGACAGTTGGTGAATACCAGTTCCATGTACTTGCACAGCTAACCTTTGACTAACTTCCGGCGCCTCAAGCGAGCCACGTTGTCAAAGGGTTCTAGAAACGTTTAATACATGCGTCTGTACTAGTACCTTCTTAAGGGGAATAAGTCAGAGGTTCTCCGCTTAGCTTACGAGGCGTTTCACTTATGCACGAGCGCGTGGGGAATCCATTTATGACTTCTTTCAACAACTCTGCCCTAGCTTTCAGAAGTTATTCGCAGGGAATCACTGTTACAGGTATTCAGAGGAGTGCGAGACACGTTAAACCCTCGTGGGCGAGAAGACCGTGAATTTCAGCAACCGTCAATCGCGCGCTGGGTGTTTTAACAGTGGCGTGACAGTAACAGCCAAGGAGTTGTATGCAAATGATCCCGGGACGTTAAACGCGGGGCTATAATTCCAAGACAATAACGTAAGGAGCTTCTTTGCCTAATGAGAAGCTGCTTGTTGCGCTGTCTAAGTAAACGGCTGAACATCAGTCACGCGTATTACGGAATGAGAAATTGCCCGAAGATTGAGATCGAGTGGCTTCACTTCAGAGGATTACACGCCTCGGAATTCCTCCAATATGTCTTCCACGTGAAGGATAAATAGAGACGCCATGGCTGCACCAGGTTTCGCCCGTCGAACTTTACATCCGTTGCGTTTCCATCGAGCTACATAACTGTTGAATTTTCAAAGTGCAACCGACGGGATGGAACGTAGATATGGCTCCCCTGAAAAGTGATATTCCCTTTATTAAACAACATTCTCTTTTTCCCAGCCCGTTGATTGGGCTGAGCAGACCTCCAACGAATTTCCGGGAGTACGAAAGAACGCAGTGTTGTCGGGGATAAAAATATCCAGGCCCGACGTTATTATAACCCCTAAGCTGGAATATTCGGCGAAACCGCCTGGGTCGTTATTTACCCCGTGAATTCTTCCCGAATTCCTACCTACGCGCTACTGCGTGTGTTTCCACTATTCCCCACTTGTTTTTAGTAAGCGTAATGAAACCACAGTGTAAAGTTTCCACCCTGTCCGCGCCTCCACGCGCACTCACACGTCCTTAGGCTGGGTGAGGCACATTCACTCACACACGAGAAGGATTTCGTTCCCTCGAATTGGGATACCCCGAGGCACCATGAAGTTCGAGAAAGAAAACAAAACGGGGCCTCCTCTCGCAGTCTCCTATGTGCCGTGAATTCATTGGAATCAGAGCGAGGCATTATTCTATTCTCGTGGAAATACGTATTACGCTGGCAACAGCTCGGCTACGAGATTATAATCCTCGATTTAAGTCATGCATTTTTCGAGGCTGCATATTTTTCCAACGTTGCACCCGTAACGAGCGTTAAAACGGCACGGTGGTATTAATTCAACTGATAGTTTTGAAATTCGTGTGACAGCACGTGGATCAAAAGGGACGTGGAGAGCTCTGTTACAATGGCGACTATGAAACGTCGTTTTCATTCGTACACTGGTCATGTAAAATTTAACGCATTTCCGAGCGGTCAACAAAGTTGGTAGTTCGTATCGCTGTAGGATAGTGGTAGGATATTGAAGTTAGCTGGGAGATTGCTTTAACGAATTCGATCAAGCCCTTCCCCCTTCGTGACGACGTACAAGTTGTACTTCATAAGGACTTGGGGCAACTTCGCTTCGCAACAACGGGCGATGGTATCACGCGAGCGTTCTAACAACGGGAACCGCAGGAAAAGAGGACAGCGCGACGGGCGAAATATTCGGGGCCGGTGTCAGCGATTGTGTAAGTTGCCCGGTAATCGTCTTAGGAACTTCGGGACGGTAATTAATTCCCAAAGAACGACACCGTAACGAGCTTCTTACGTAACGAGGGTTCGTTTAATTATACATCATCGCTCGGTGCCTCGGGCCACTCTGTTCTCCGAAGATTTCGCGGATCCATTGGAATACATTAAAGCGAAACAATCAACCACCCCTCCAAGAAGTTAATGGAATTGAATCTCATTGAACGCGATACAGCGTCACTGGATTCTACTGCCATCGTTACGTAAGTTTTTCGCATAAAGAACTACCTCGAGTTTCCTCGTCGAGTTTCCTATGTTCCAGCACGTCTCCCTCTTCGCGTTTATCAGTTAGAAACGCGTGACAAACCCTGTTGCTATCAAGTCGCAAAATTGAATCCCTTATGCCGGGTTTACACCAACGCGAACGCGAACAAAATCATATTGTTCGCGAACGTTTTCCTCCGTTCTTGTCGTGTTCACACCGCCGCAAACAGAACGAAACATTCACATACGATTCATACGCTGAATTTTCTCCATGTTTGCGGCGGAGTGAACACGAAAACGTTCGCGAACACTATTTTTGTTCGTGTTCGCCTTAGTGTAAACCCGGCATTACAGAGAAGTCGCGGTTAAAACCGTTCCAGCCAAGTGAACCCTCGATTCGGAAATGATCGTCGATAGCAGGCTTTAAGCGGGCATGTTTCGTTAGAGCTTAGTGGCGAGGAATCCCGTAATCGACCACCATGTTGGTTACCATTAATGAACAGACCGTTATATGTACCTATATACGATAACAGATCCCTTATCCGTATAGGCTCAACCGAATCCCCCGTGTTTGGGAAATGGAGCCGAAGTTAATTAACTAGGTACGTAATTACGTATCGCGTCATGGGATTCGTGGTGACGAAATTTTCGAAAAATCCCCCCCCTCAGTCGCGGTTTTGCGGCCGAAGGAGATTAACGAAGCGTCTCGTTCATCGCTCTCCTCCGTTTCTAACGAGAAATTCCCATTCCCGTAATTGAAATTGAATTCCGTTTACGCGGTGAATGAATCAACTGCTCCGCTCCCTCCCCCCATATCTATTTCCTTGATTAATGTTCCGACCCAGAAGATGGTTCTTGACCACCTAAGAAATTATGCGTCGAAACCCCTTCTTTGCTAGGTGCAACGGGTCTCCAAGCAGATTGCACGATCATAACGGATGGTGCTTAATAAACCCGTCAACGACGTACCTCATAAACTGCTCCGAGAGGCATGACAAGGCAGGCAACCATAAGATCGGCGACAGCCAAGCTGACGATTAAATAATTCGCCACTGATTGTAGATTGCGCTCCAGCAAGATCGCCGCTATCACGAACAGGTTCCCTGGAACAAAGTTCAGGCCGCTAATTAACGACGATCAATCCTACAAACGATTAGTAGCGGATATTGGGTGGAATAATTAAATCGACACGATTACATTTGACGGGTTGCGCTATCGGTAGCTAAAAACCAATCATTGTGACTGCTATAGTTCCACACGATTCTAGATTTTCAGGTACCTTTCCATGTTAACGCGAGACTGTTTTAATCAGATATCCAGTTAGGCACGCGCAGTCCCCGAGGCCCGCGTAAATAATTCATAAGCTGATTAGGAGGGATTCCCGAAGAGGACAGAACCGGCCGATTCCGTTCTACTTTCGCGAAATTCCGAGTATTACCCGCTTGAATTAATAATTCCTGGCGAAGGACGCGGTATACTCCCTTGTGTCAGGGACAAAATACTGGTCACGAATCCTGTACCTCGACCTCAAGAATTTTTAAGCGAGGGACTTAATTCCCAGTCAAGTTCACCAACTTTCCCCTTCGCTTCTCCCTTCGTCCTTTGGCGATCCTTGGGACGTTTATCTCTCGCCTCGTGTGCCTGGCCGTGGCTCGCGGCGAAGGTGTGCCGCAGATTCGTTTGCTCGCAAACGGGAGACGTTCGATCGGGGAGCAGCTCGCTTTACGCTGCAACCAGCCCTAATTAGTGCCTCGGAGCTGGCATCGCTTTGACAGCTTCGTAAACGTTTTAACAATCGTGTAATCAGCTTATTTGTACGCAAGGCAAGCAATTCCGCAGACGCGACAGATACGAGAGCCAATTCGACCGCTTTGTCGATCGCACGTTTCGCTACATCCACGCGCGCGCTCGTCCATTCCGCTGACGTGTAAGGTCATTAAGCGATATTTTCAAAAATTAATTTACAGCAACGAACGATGTCAATTGTCATCGAGCGCGCGTTCGGCCAGTAATTAACGGCCGGAGTGCAGAACAAATAACGGGGACGTTTATTCGCTATGAAATGCAATCAAATATTCCCCCTCGAAATTCTAGAATTTATATGAAAAATGTCAGCCAATATATTCCACCGGCGACTTTAATTCGTTCCAATACAAACTGCACACTTTTTGCAGCACGGATCGTAATTAATGTCCCTCAATTTGTCCCTAATCCCAGTTAGACGGTGCGCCTACACCGTTCACTTTCGAGTAACCGTCTCCGTTTTTAATTTATTGCGCGATTCACCTCGCTGCTGACCGCCACGCTACCGGATGCATCGAGTTGCATAGCCAGGCGCAAGTTAAATTGGTTTCCACGGGGTTTAAATCAATGTTAAAATTAACTGCCCGTCGTTACAAGCGTCACCCGTTACGCTAAACGGTTTTCTACTCCATTTAGATCGCTGGTACAGTTAATGTCGCGACGCTCTACGCCCTGAACGAAACAATTTTTACTTGTATAGTCGCTGGACACCGAACGAATCTTTTTCTTTTTTACAACTGGAAAGTCAACAGCGGTTTAACTCACGTTCAGCTTGCGGTGTGCGTAGCGGCGGAATCGTATTTGATGCACGGACGAACGCAACGCTCTCTACCCCACTCTTTCGACTCCTTCGTTTACCGAATCATTTAACTGTGGTAATCGTGCACCGGGACATCGGGCGTGCTACACAGCACCGTTACCATCGCGTGGCACATTTAATGCGGGAAAGAGAACAATGTCAGGGAAACGCGCGTTCGAAATTAATGCTCGCGATTCTTGCTGTTCCTCCAGAATTCCCTGGGTGCTTTCAGTATTTCCAGCTCGATGTTTATTGCTTCGAACAGCGACGATATCCAGTGAGTCGAATACCGCTTGAATAAGGCGATAATCCAGGAGAAGAAGTGGCGACGGAACGGTGGAATTATGCCAGGAATCCGTGTCGTTACGCACGTAAAGCTCGGAGCGTCGAATGTCACGAGACGTTTGATTATTAAACGATTGAACAACACCGTTTCAATCGGAAATAAAGGATACACTTCAGGCTCGGGCGATGCGTTTCCGCTTCGAAAGCGCATTTTGCAAAATTGAAAATGCAAGCGGCACGCGTAAAGCGGTCAGTTGAGCCGTAAGACTTGCCGTAAATTATGAAACTTTTCGCCCCGAATGCAAGCGCGAGCAACAGAGCTTGCGAATCGATAAACAAACCCGCGCAACGTTCTCTGGATAAAAGTTTTTACCTCGTGGCTATGATCCTTTCGGAAGGTGGCCGCTGTTTTTCCTCCGCTTTGCTACGATTTCGTCGGAGAAGGTTGTGTGCGTGGAAATAAAATTCAGCATGGATCAGCACGAAGGGAAAAATTTCTCTTTCCGTGGGATCGTAAAGCGGCAGAAGGAATTGAGAAATCGTACGGCCGCCGAGATGATCGAGAAGCCTGCGGTACTCGGGAGCGAAGAGAAGTAGTAAGGAACGTAATAGGGGAGACAGTGTAAATGGCGTCCGATTGGTCGAGGGAAACCGTGAAACTTATACCTTTCCACCCAAGGGTGTCTAAGTAAAATGAAGTGAAGGCATTTGTCCTTTCCATCGAGTATGGATTAGCAACTACTCTACGTTCCTCCCCTTTCCTTCAATTTTCCTCGACGATTGCCGCGAGCTGTAAAACAAGAAGACATGAAAAACGCAGTAATTCGATCAAATTATCCGTTGTCGGTGGTTGTACCAACAATTATTCCAGAACGATGTATCGAGATGTCGCCGGCTCCCCGGCTCAATGTTTATTAAACTATAACACGGGAGTTATGGATATCGGGTAACCGGTGTACGTTCAGATTAGCAATTTAATTGGTAATTACGCGAGTATAAAGATCGACATAACGACGACGGTGAGACAAAAGGGAAATGCAGTTCCAGAGAAATGGCAACGATGAAAGCCAATGGAATCTCGATTATTTTCCCGGTGACGTTAGAATCGATCGTTTTCTTCTCGATTATAGTTCGTCGAAATGAATAAAAGATTGTACTCGTTGCGTTATGCGAGCGGTGCACTGTTAAAGGTAGAACGGAACAGATTTATTAAGGGTACAATTAACACGGAACGGAAACGTTTGTGTCGCGTTTAAGGGAAAATTGCCACGTGTCGTTAGTTTGAGCTACAAGCACATTTTGCTTGCTGTCGAGCATCCGTGAAATTAGTGTAATTTCAACGCAGGTACGGATACTGGAACAATATTCAACGGTCCGTTAGTCAGCCAGTGAACTGCGCTAATAACGGAATTTACAGTCAGACAACTCAGAGCAAGGGCTAGAATTCCGGTGTACACGATATGAATACGTATGCCGAGGAACTCTGACAGCAGCCCTCTTAGTTACTGTGCCCAGTAAACGGGCCACTTTTCTGGCAAAGTTTAATTATATTTGACGATTCGCAGCGGTTCCACGGACACAGCGGGTAAACTGCAAATTAGCTCGGGCTCGAAACTTCTTGCAACTTCATTTGCAGCTCGGTTTGATTGGAATGCATCCGTTACCGCGTTACCGTCGCTACATCACTTGCAAATGGCGAGACAGAGGGACCAAGTTTTCGAATGTAATTGCTAGGTCCCGGCGTTCAATGGGTGACGAATCCGAAACGTGCGATTGATTCGAATGTTCCCTTCAGGCTGAAACCTCTCAGAGCAGGCTACAGAAATTTCCAACTGAACCACGCTCCCCTTTCTCCTTAAGAGGCGAAAATCCGCGGACAATATTTCTCGGGGAATGCGTGACGTGTGGGTGGTCAAAAATTTATGTAGGGACGAGCTCGCTGGCCACGAATAGACGCTACATTTGTTGAAATGAATTCCCCGAACGCGAAGAAATTGTTTGTCTGCGCGCATTCGAGCGCTCGTCGAAACTGCAGCCTGGAAACGTAGGTACTGTCATATTTATTTCCGACGGGGCTGCACGCTCACCGACGCGCTTCAACTTTCCTTGGAGCGTGATAGTCAGATTGAAGTAACAGAATTCTCGGTGTTCTCTCCCGCGGGTCCTGCAATCTCGACATCTTAAATAAACGTCCCGGAAAAAGGTCCTCCGCGAATACTTCCGCAACAGCGCCGAATTCTTTCACGGGGCAAGACTCATGCTTTTCATGTAACTTTTCCACCTCCAAGGATTTCCAGCACAACGGTGGCTCGCTCGCTCTAATTAAACTACTTCGTTGTTGCTTCGAACCGCAGTGACTTATATTCCCGACCAGAAACGTTATTGCTGTCTCTCGCCGGTTTCCATCCCCCTCGGGCCTGGCAATATTTTTCGCGATTTCCTTTGATTACACCGGCAAAGTTATTGCCGCCGTTTGTCGTTTTTAATCATCACCATCGTCGCCCTCTTCGCCGGAGATCGCCGCGAAGTCTTTCGCTGGAGGCGGTGCGACCGGCGTGCAGCCTTTAGCATAATCCAAGTGTAATTACAAAGTAGCCGAGCAAAAGCACGAGCATTCCCGTTTCAAATTGAAGGTAAGTCCAAATCAAATTGAGATGCAGTTTAAGAGGCCACGATCCACTTAGATCCGAGTCAGTATTATCGTTTAATCACAGTTTCGAATTCTATAAACACCAGCAGGAACTGGATCCAGGGGACCAAGATCGGTCTGACATTACGGCGTGGGTTTAAATGAAAATTCTAGAAGCTGTAGTCGGTCGAATCTGTTTAAAGGGACCTAACCTCGGCAGGAATTATCGCGATATCGCTCAGACCTCAATCTTCCTAGACCGAATGATACACGAATAATACGCCGAGGGATAGGGGGGCCAGTATGCCGCGGCATAAAGGTTTACGATCCTTTTCTATACAGCTTAAATAGGCCATTCAGCGTCCTGGACGACTAAACTACTTTCTTTTTTACTTGGCCGTCGCAGATGTATGGAGGAGACGCGGTCGATATAAGACTCGGTGCCTATCCTTGCTATCCTTGACGCGAAGGGACGTCCTGCCATCTGGAAAGGTCTTACGTATTAAAGGAAAGACGGCGGATGTGGCGCGTATCGGCCCCTCACTTGGCAGAACTGATCCTTTCAATCGGAACTGGCACAATCCTGTGGCTCCGTTGCTTGTTAATCTCAAAAAAACAAGAAATTCTCTTTCTGGGAGCTTTCAACTGCTTCTGATAACCCTCCACCGTTATTCTCTACGTGAACGGAACAGTCTGCCCTCTGAGGAAGTTATATCACGTTTGAGGAGAACGATTTATTATTGCATTCTATTACGAAACGCGACCTGCATGTATAAACAAATGAAATGAATGAATATTCCCGATGAAAGCTGCTTGCTGGATTTATTTACAATGCATATTCGGCCGTATAACAATCCGCTAATGACGAGACGTGCGCGGCAGTGAAACAAATTAATGAACCACTATTATAGGGGTCGTTGATGCGAGCAGGCGCAGCTGCGCTCGAGCAAATATCGCGGAGAACAATCGCCGCTGGCGCTGATTGTTATTACACGGAATGATCCCGATCGTAACGTTTTATTTTCATATTTCGCGGCACATGGACTTCCGCGACGGTCCCGGAAACTGCGAAGTGGCCGCGAGTGCTACCAATGTCGGTCCGGTAATTGGGTTTTCAAAGTATTGACCGCAACGTTCAAGTTTGAAGGTCTGCCCGCTCGTGCCGGTTTACCGTACAAATTGGCAAAAACTCGTTAAAATCGAAGGTCGGCCAAATTTGCACGGTAAAAGGCTTCATAAGCAGGTTAGGGGATGAGCGGCGGGGACAATGGAATGGGAAACGAACGAAACGGAAGTGGATGTCAAGATGATTCTCGACACGTTTGGAAATTAAATTCGAAAGCCCCTGAATTTCGGAAGATTCCGAGACACTATTCCCTTCCAACCTAATTCCCGTTTCATTTCTGCGTTTATTCGCGCTTCGTTATCCGTTGATACGCTCCGTTTGATAGAAATTGCCCTTCGCGTCGTTCGCCAGTCGAATTAGCTGACAACAGAAAGCGGCAGAAGGGATAATTAACAATTCTTTCACGATGTTCAGAATCTCATTAGCGGTTGTTAGTAGCAGGATAGAGTTAAGGGCACCACTCGCCCCGGGTAATCCTGTTTGCCTTTGAAGCAGCCAGGAATCAAGTAATCCGCATCGCGTTTGTGGCTTATCAAACAGATTGTTCTTATCTCGTGGAAGTAGATGCGATGTACACTGTGCAACGTAGAAACAGTCGTTACATTTCTAATCTCGTTAGTTCCTCGTCACTCATTAAATTTCACCGAACCGTCCCGCCTCTCCGGTCGTCTTGAGCGTTGCGTTCGCGCGCAATTAACGTAATCAACATATCTGCTGAGAAAATGCAGGAAACTTCGTTCAGCATCTGCCTCGTTATGAATGCATTCGGTTTCACATAAATTTAACGACCACCAGTAGTGTCTGATGGGAATCTTTTGCCATACACTCGCCTGCAAAGTTGCTTCGCACGTTTTTGTTGGAGGAACATTCTTTTGCTCGTAAAGATCCACGCTTTATCGTGGCCTCCAAGTTTCTCCGCGATACAAAGACCAATGGACGGGCTCTGTAACCTTTCTCCGAGCTGCTGAAAAACCGCGTTTGCGACCGCGAAGCTTCATGAAATTGTAATCGAGCCATTAACGGGGATGCTGATAACACCGACTACTTATTGCAGCCTCGGATCGGGCGTCTCTCGAGCTGCACTTTCGAAATCCCTCGCGATCTTGCCCGTGTAAGCGCATATGTGCAAGTGTCACGTGGTTACCCTCGTCATTCCCGATAATATATTACTCGCTGCGGAAACGTGTCAGGTTTAAATTAATCTCCCATTGTACTCGCGTACAGGTACGCCGGTGTGGCTTGCCCACGAAACTACTCGGTGACAACGACAACGACACCATTACATCAGCCGAGGTTGGCCACGCTGCCTCGCCATATAATAACCCCGAAGGAGGGCGATTAATTGATTGGACAACGGCATCGGAAGTAATTCTGTATTGCCATTGAATCGCCACCGAGGCCGACGCAAAACGGCCCTCAACGATTCTAATCGAAAGCTCCAAGTATCCTCGTTTCGGCTTCGATCAATCGAAATGCCAGCTTGGGAAGCTCCGTTCCTCGATATTGCCGGGACAAGACATATATCTGACCGCAATTATGATTTCCTCCGCCACGGAAAGGCACCTCTGAGAACGCCATGTTTCCACAGACACGGAACACAACTGTACCTACAGAACGCCAAATTGCCAATAAGTTTCGTCGTATACTACGCCTGACCCCAGAACGCCTTATAATGTTTCACGACACGCTTCCTTCACCCTTACTTCACCTCCGATATCTTTTTTCATAGGAGTTCAGATCATCCCTCTGCGAGAGCAGCCGGGATCGAAACAAATAAAAGTTTCCCCAACTGTTCTAACAACCTATCGAATTTCCCCTCGAATCTCGCGTCGTCGGAGGGACAAAAAATGGTGGGAAAGAAAGGGGGATGCGAGGGGGGTAAGGCGAAGAGAACTCACCGACAACGGTGACGAGTATCAGAAGACCGAGCACCAATGCCCTGAGGATGATCGAGGCGTCGGTGAACACCAGACCATCCCCATCCCCGTCCCCATCCCCTTCCGTGGACGAGTTTCTGGCCTGGTTGACGTGTTCCTCCATGACGTCTGGGATATATACTCTCTGTCCTGGCGGGGTCCTCAATGTCCGCTGGTTATCATCTCCTTAAATAATGTACCATGGTCCGCCGTCAGCGGCAGATCCGCAGATATGAATCTAATATTCCAGGCGACCTTCGTTGCCCGACTCCTCCAGACGGAGTTAATGCCTCTCCTTGGTTGAATCTTTAACGTGCGCGTCATCGAACGACATTCTTACTTGCCTCCGGCAACGTCTGCCTACTTCCATTTCAACGGGGCCGCCAGATCCCTGCCCTTCGACGCAGCAGCCCTTCCCAACTCGAGCGCCGGTCATCGACTCCACCTGTAACAATCGCAAGCAAACGGGATGTAATTTCTACTCGAATTCTCTACGCATTTATGTTTCGATAACGCGGCGCAAAGAGAAGTGAGGGGACAATGAAAAGATGGCTACCGTTTCACGCGACGAACGGAACATTTGCTGAACGAAACTGCGCGAGAGGTGTGTATCACCTCCGCCGCGCCACAGGAAACCAACGAAATTGGAGTAATCGATCGACAATTATCGGAATTGAAACTCTGCGTGGACAGTCGAGTTCGGTTATAAATATAGAAGGGGAGGGGGAAAAAACTGAGTGGCGGTGGCCACGGTGAACGAGCATCGGAAAATTGCTTGGCGAGGGTCACGCACGGTATATTTAATTTCTCGACAGACACGTTTCATTAACTCGAATTCGTGGACGCCACGCACTGTTTAGGTATCATTGTCCCGCGAGTAGAATCGACGTTCCGTGAATTACTGTGTATCCGTATCGCTCACCGATTAACGGGTATTATCGTGACAATAGTGTTTTCAACCATTCATCGAATTTCACCGTCCATTTCGTCGTTACAATGTGGAGACTACTTAAGTAACGCGGGCGACGCTATCACGAGTGAGAAGAGAAACGTCGTTTCAGCAAAGAGGTTTACTTTCCATTAAGACCATTCAAAGCTCGGAAGATACAGGAGGAGACTCTTAAAGATGGGCTGGATAGAGCAGGCGCCCAAGTGCCAAAGCACGTTATTAAATAAACTTTACGATTGTTCGTTTCGCGAGAGAGTGTCGTTTCCAGAGACGTAGCGCAAGGTGTTTCCCTTTATAATAGCAGTAACCTGTTATTTGCAATTAGTCTGGGAAAAATGATTCCGATCAGCGTTCGCCTGGAGGAAATCCGTCAAAAACAATGCAGTTAGTTCCTCGATTTCGCGAGGAACAACGCCGAGAAGCTTTCCCGAACTTTTCGTTTCGTCGCGGTCCATTACCACGTTCCTCGCTTAACGATGAAGAGAGTTTCAACGATTCTGACAGTCTCTGGATCATTTATACGGTATTTTCCTAAGCGAGGATCTCTTGCTGTCTCGTTGACGGAAGGGTTCCCTCGTCCGGGAGCAAATTATTCTTCGTCCAAGGCTTCGCCGGCGACGCTGTCGTAAATACGTCTGGGCGAGCATTATTTTTCATTGTACGGGTCTCTCGCGACGTCGGAAACTTTCCCACGAATAGCCCGGGCCAAAGATCCCGCGTTTGTTCCTTGAATCGAGCGTCGCGCCGTAAAGTTGCCTCCAGATGGTGGGCTTTAATTGCGCCATTGTCCCGACGATATCGTTAATCGAGTGAAGCGACAACTTCTGCCAAGGAGGCGAGTATTAATTAGTAGATTTCGCGAGCCATCGGGGTAAGAGGCCCTCAGACACTAACGACCCGAATTCACTAATGGAAATCAACTTGTCCAACAAAATAATGATTCTTTCTTGCCGGAAGCAACGGTCACGGCGACTCGAGAACTGACCAGCGGCTATGCAGGCGGAATTAGAATCGTTATCGGTTCGTGCCGTTTCTAACCGAGTCCTCGAGTGCCCTTCAAGGTCCTCGGCCGTTCGAACGCGGCCTCGAGAGCTCAGCCTCCGATAATCCGCGGATCCCCTAAGCCCCTGAAAGCGGAAAGTCCTCCCGAAGAGGAGGGAAGTTAGTTACACGAGGGCTAATGGAAGCCAGCGGCGGCACAGCTAAACAATATGGGCAGCGACACGCTAACAAAGTTGGCTGAGGCCAAGAAACGTAATTAAGGCTGCAGAAGTTAAGTTAATTTGGAAATACCAAGTTAAGCTTGCTTCTGGGCGAGGGAGGGACAGTGGAACTCGGGACTAGAACCGTGCCTCCCTAAATCAATTCGATATAACTGTGGCTGCTGGCGCAAACTGTTTCACGGTCTGCTATTATACACTGCCTGCAGTGTATTACACACGCGGAAAGGATTGACCGACTGACAGAGAGGGAGTATCAGAATAGGGAGCAGGAGGAGATTGTTGCAGGCATTTGGCGGTGGATTAGATTGCGTCGGTGCATCAGAATATCTCGCAAGAGGCTTCCTAGGTTACAGTTTTCACCGGGCTCCTGTTACCAACGAAATAACCAACATTAGACGGCACAAGTTTTGGCGGTATATCATGTTGAACCGGGTTTCTTCTTCGACCTGAGTGCTTCTAATTAAGCAAAACGTCGGACGCACGGTATCCCGATAACGCAGATTAATGTAAGAACAGTCGGCGAGTATCTGGCCAATGAAAGTAATCACGTTAATAGACACGAGGGCTGGGATGCTCGTTACCGGAGGAACCGGTCATAAACGATGATAACGGCGCAACTTTATTTCCCACGCTCTTAAACGGGGAATAACAGATTCCGCGCTGCTGAAAGTTTTAATTAAATGGCGGAGCTGTACAAAATCGGGGCCTGTGCGCTGTACGTTACGTCTCAATCTGGCACGAGTGTACCCGCAGACTTTTCCACCGATTCAATTCGCGTGAGCGCGAAGCAAACACGCCGGATAATTTCGAGTAATTGTTAAGTTGCCGCGCCGAGTCGAGCTGCTCGTATGGGTACTCGTAAGTCGGAATTACGGGCAGGCTAACGGGCTGTGTAACGTTTTCTGCTAGCACGTTCCTACCAGAAGGCTCCTCCGTGCCTCTTGAAATCAAGGAAAAGCGACTCACGCGGGGCTGCTTAGGTAACCCGACGGTTTCACTGATTTCCTCGTCTCGAGCAAGCAACATCTCCTTTGAAACGCAATTCACTACACGATTACACCACTTGATCACGGTGTACAAGCACGATCTCTTCAACCACCCACCTCTTCTAACACACAGCCTCCTGGCAAGCGAATCATCGTAGGATCCACCATAAGAAATCACAGTCCACTCGACTCTGCACCACCTGGACCCACAATGATCGCAGGTGCATCGATCTCGTATAACGATATGGAATAAAACTAGATGCACAGTGTAACTCGGAACATATCGCACAGCCATCTCCGCGTTGCGAGCCGGCGGTAGATCTCTTATTGGATACTGTCTCCCCTTTAGATTTGAATTACGAAGCGCCGCTAGATCCCGACCTCCTAAATCCTAAATCCCGGCTAACGCCTACGTCGCCATTCTCGCCAGACTTTACAGCTGACCGCGATATTTCGCCCCATCTCCCTCGGGAGAACTCCCGGAGCTGGAGCGACAACTCGCGAGAAATCACAAGTACAGCGGACCGATCGTTCCTCCATCCCGCCTCCCATGAATAAAATATCAATCGACCGGCTGCGCTGCGTTTTTAGCGAATGAAATGTACGGGCCAAGGAGTGCGGGGCGGGCGTTTCATTTCGCCGGGAAAATGCGCGTCCGCGACCAGCACTTTCGCCGAGCAAAACGAAGGACGCGTATTTTTCATCCGGACAGGGAAACGAACGCAATAAAGGAGCACGCGTGCACGCCGATCTTTATATCGCGCAATAACTCCCGAACGGGATTGCGACGAAAGGGTTTGAAAAGGGATGGGACCAGCCCGGTTCTATTATAGTTTCGACGACGCAGCGTTCAGCTCCGGTCGAGTCGATTTGAATATTCATGATCGGCGGGCGAAAGAAGGGAATTAAAGGGGGCCAAGCACGGGGTCTAAACCTCCATTAGTGTGTACCGACGGGGGGAGGGGGAGGGGGCGAAGGGTTTTTCTCGGAACGAAGGGTCGCGTCGTCATCTTTGAAATGAACTTTCGGTGAACTGCTTCTTCTCGGAGATACGGCTTCGTGCCATCCACAGAGCAGCTCGTGTTTCGCCGCTACCGTATTCGAAATTGCACATTTACGAAGCGGCGTTAAGATCCGCGAAGAATGCTCGACGGGAAATGAGGCTTCCTTTATCCTAGGATCTCGTAAACAGCCGCGACATCCGTGACAAGCGTTCAGGAACCGTGCCCGTTACTCGAGTACGCTTGATCGTGTCTCCGACAGCGTGGAAAGTGTAAAACTGCCGGCGCAAGTCTAAGTAACCGGGTGCAATACGTACATCCAGCTAATTTGGCCGCGTTTACATGCAAGACCGCAAAGTTTGCTGTTAAATCATACGGCAGTCGGTGCACGGTAGCGCGGAGACAAGGCTGGCGGTTGTTAAGCGCATTCACCGAGAACTTAGTTAAGCGAGTAACTTCGGTATCAGTAGAATCAGAGACACATACAGGGGAGCAGCGGAGAAGGAAGACGGTGTACGGTTGAGACACTTGCCGCGCAGCTCGATCTTCGCCCAGCAAGCCAGCTGGATATTTGGATTAGGATATTGGGATAGTTTGGTTATTCCGTGCGCCTCTGATATCAGAATCCTGTCAAAGATTTACCACCCAGAGAATATTAATATTCACTTTGAACACACCACGCGCCCGATGCAGCTTAAAATTTAATAACGCCGAGACATTGCCGGTGCTACCCCCGCCCGCGAACGATCTCGCCTTCAGACTTTGGTTCCTTCGTTTATCGATGAATCGAGACTGATTAGAGGCCATTCTGACTTCGTGACACGGATCGCGTTCGGGGATGAAAAATTCAGGAGTACATACTGGTGAAAAGCTAGTTAAAGCCTTTCAGTATCTAGACTGTAGACAATAAAGGATTCAGGGGAAGAATAAATTCGCCGGTTGTAATTGGTGTTCCGGCCGAGCTTTCCGTCTTTTAATAATGGAGGGCTCTAACTTTGGGAGGCTCGCCAAATATCGAGGCGGATCGAAGCGATTAACCCTTAACAAAAGAGAAATCGACTGACGTCAGGGCCTCGGTAATCCTTCACGCTGATCCATGAGAACAGTACTTCTTCTACATTCACGTAGAACAGAAAGGGCGAGGGGAACGCGATTTATCGTTTCGCAACTCTTCGCTACGAGCACTTCTGCCGCTGTTTACTTTCCTTCCATCGCGATTCACCTCCGGTGTGCGCGAAATTGCCGCGGTGCTAGCAATTAGTCGCGATTCCTCGCGAATGTCTCATTAGTTTGTGCAGTCTCGCAGCCAGCTCGCCGATATACTAGCGTTTTTTCCCCTAAAGCCACTCTGTCACGCACGGTTGCGTTAAATGCAATCGTTTGTCGAGCAGGGAGGAAGAACGGCTTCTATTACCTCGGCAGACAATACCTTTTAACAACTGCCGAACTTGCTGGCTTCGGAAGCGGCAATAAAGTGCACGAAGTCGAGTTGCCGCATTAAGAATTCACGTGGGCGGATCGATTACAATGGCCATGAAAAATCGTCTCCGATATATCGCCTTTGTATCAAAGGATTAAGGCACGATAAATAAACGCCGGTCGATTTGTTTCGTTATCTGTTGCTGGATTTGGATTTTTTTCAACGATCCGATCCGCTGGACACAAGGAAACTCCGGAAAAGCCAGCGCTAGCGCAGCCGTTAAAATAAATCATTCCAGTGTGCAGAAAGTGAATGTAACAAACCGTCAACCGGGACAAAGGAAGCGATTCCCAGCAAATTTTTAGGAATCCTTCCGCGGCTGGCCGTGTTCCAAGCGCGAGAAGATTCACAGGGTTCCCGATCGATGCGGTGGCACAATTGCTTCAGCGAAGGCGGGCGCGTACGCGAAAATTGCTGGTAAATCGGCTGATTAAAGTGGTAGTACTTAGTACCTCGAGGATGTTGCACCCTTTCCCGGAGCCAGCATCCGGTGCGCTAGTGTCTGTGGTCCCCGACGGGGTTGGAAGTCACTTCGGGAAAGATAAGAAAGAAGAGAAGGAGATATGGAGGAAAACCGGAGAAATTATATCCACGGATAATGCATCCGATATGCAGGAGGAAATTGCACCTCGGGCATCACCATTATGATAGAATATCCTTACCATAAATTCCTTTTTACAACGTTCGGATATCAGCCTCGATCCTCCCTTAGCCCCCGCGCTCTCCCCTTGATTACGTTAATATAATATATGGCGCGTACTTGGACCTCGATCCCGCGGATCGTGCACCGAAAGGCTTCCAGGTCTTATCTCGATTTTCAGAAAGCCAGTGAGGGGAGAATGGTACTTAACCCCCTTCGCTCGTTCAATCTATTCAATACTAAATATACCTTGCTAAAACGAACAATCAGGAAGGAAGGAGGGGCGAAATTGAACCCTTCCTCTACGGCAAAGTCAACTTTGCCTCCACGGATTGTTAATTAACATTAATATCGCTAATTTCATCCTCCTATTTAACGAGTGCTTTTGTCACTGATACAATTACCAGGAAATACCTATTCATAAATTCCACCCCTCCCGCCTGCGACGTTCTGTCCGTTCCCCGAGTTGAGAAAGAGAGTTAACTGTACGCAAGACTACACTCTGTTTACTGAGCGATCAAGATTATGCGCATAAATTAAACGACACACGCTACCATTACCCTCCGCCGTCACGTCGATGCAATAAGGGCGTTAACGCCGGTAATAGAGCACCCTAAGTACCTACACGGTGCCTTGCCGTGGCAAGTGCAACGAAAATTGCCTTCGTACAGCCTCGCCAGCCGGTGTACACATCCCGCGGAATCTTGAAATGAGATTCAAACCCTTCGAAACGGCTCGTTGATGCCTCTGCCAGTGTGACATAATCCCAACGGTGATTCCATCCTGAAGCCCTCGCGCGGTTACAGCATAACTACGCTCGCTGTTCCAACGGTGATTTACAGCCCCTATGTTTTAACTTAGCCCTCGCGAGGCAACAAGTGACACGCGTTACAGATTCATTCCAACCTAGACGATTTGGCGGGCCCCTAATCGGGTACACGCGTAATGGTCACTCTCCGGGACGTTGACGCCGCTGAAAAATTGGATTAAATAGTGGAAGGGAGCCGTGAATGGCTGGATAAATGCAGCATCGCCGGGGCTTTCTCGTTTACGGTGTAATTTTATCTCGCGAAACGACGCGGCGTTTCCATACCGACTAACTCGAATCGAAACGGTAGACGACGGAGAATAAAGGGAGAGGCTGAATAGCGGGAGATAATCAAATGATGCAGGATTACACGCAGGTTCCCGTTGGATATCTTCCCCTTTGTCAGACCAACGACATTAGCCTTTCTTGTCGTCTCCCGGAGGTTAACTTCGTAAAGCCCGGTGTGTCTTCGTGTTGCAGTTACCGTGAATGCACGGCCGCGTTCTCGTCTTCCGCCGTGGGGTTTAGATTGCCCGTATAGAAACGGAGTGGCGCAGAAATGCTCTGCGTTTACATGATTAAACTCCCTCGAGCTGCGGACGAAAAACGACGCTACGTTGATACACGGGGCTAATCCGTAATCGCGCCGTCAACGGTTCACGGATTAAATGGAGGAGAACGGGGCGAGTCGAAGCCAAGTAGTTCTTCCGCTATCAACGAGTCCCCCGTCTCCGGGCCTTCGGTGACAGCCACTTTCGCGATAGAGATAAACTCGTCCAGGGGAAGTTAGCCGGAGTTACGGGGCCGGTTTTTGCATAAGCCGCGGCAACTTCGGGAAGAAAACGTACTCGCGGTGATTTATCTGACGCGCGCCTTCTGGTAATTTACCAGTCCAGTCGAGGTCGTGGTTGCCGCGCTATCAAAGAGTCTAATTCCGCGGCCGTGTACACAGGTGCATCCACGCAGGACAAACTTTCAACGTAATAATTAAGGCTGCGCGTGATTTATAAGAGCCACCACTTTCTTCCACAACCGGTCCCAGTCTCGTAAGTTTCATCGCGAGGAGTTGCGTCGACGGCAGGACGCTGTTCCGCAATTTCGCACGGTGAAATACAACGCGTCTGCAACTTCTTCCCCTCGGCTTCGCCTGCTCCGTGGCCCTGTCGTCGCCCTATGTTTCCCTCCTTGTTTAGAGCTACCCGACTGGCCCCGTAACCGTGGAATCTTTAATACCTTCTTCAGACCTTTAATCGCGGGGGCAGCGTGGCCTTGCTCGCGCGCCTGGAACGATTACAACCAACGGAAATGGCTCAGGATGCTGTCTAATGAAACCGACCGCCCCTCGCTACAACCCCAGCCTGACGAAAAACATTTGCTTTTTCCGCTAACTTCGTGGTTCAACGCAGTATGGCTCGGTGGAGAAGACCGTCTTTACATTAGCCATGACCACGATGCATCAGACCGTCGCAAACACCCACCACTGAAAGCGCCAGCTAGGTACCTTACATTATGTAATTAAAAAGTACGAACAGGCCCGATCCACGGTGCCAGGGAAACAAACTCTCGCCGTAAGTAATTCTCGAGGTGTAAGTTAGACCACAGCCTCGTCTCATGATTTTCCCTTTTTGCCTCTCGGGGAAGTTTAACGAGTCAACAAAACGAAGGAGCATTCTTTCGGCGGAGTGAATGACGCCCTTCTTTCGTCCATTCCACACCGAGGGACGAGAATAGGATGATTTAGGAGCAGTCGGTTCGATCGAAGCAGAGAGAGTTGCCGGAGGAAAGTTTGGGTGTTTCTGAAAGATCTCGTAGGACCTGGCGTGATGTTCGGTGCGTTGGTGATTCTGGATTCACTGGGGAGGGGTTGCACGGTCAACCCAAGTAATTCGGAGGAACCTAAGGAAATTGAATCACGATTAAGGGACGGCTATGTCGCCAGAGGGTAACGTACCTATGACCGTAAGACGCTGGGTAGCGCTGAATCTAATAAAGAATCCGACGTCTTATCTCCGTACCCCTTACGGGTCAAATATCTCACGTGACGCTGCCGTCCCCTGGTGATTCCGCCCAAATATCTAGCGACAGTGGAGCACGTACAGTCTATGGAGTTTTTGCCTAGCTACGTGACCGAATTATAAAGCATCGCGTACGAGAACCTTCGGGAAGGAAAAACGCGAATGTTTTATTTGCGCGTCGACGTTACCGGCGTCTTCGAAACGAGCTTGTTCCATAAATAATTCCTTCCCTTAGCCGTGTATCGCCCTTATAGCCCGACCGCACTGAAATCTTCCCTCGGGGAACGCGAAAAGAAATGGTTCGTAACGGTGGTGCTCGTTCGCTCGTTCGCTCGTCCAAGCTTCTCGAGCAGCGAAATCCCGTTTGAACGCGCGTCAATTAGTCGTTCGTCGGCGAAAACGATCCGGCAAATCCTCTCGGATTTTCCAGCGAACATTGCTGCAAATGGACACCGTGTAAAACCACGGAAGTTGTAAAGGAGCGTCGCTCGTAAACCGCAACCTGCAACGTCGTCGATAATGCCGAGCTGGCGACGCGACGTCCGTGACAATTTTGTCGAAGCGCGAACAACGCCCCCGCGATATTTCGTCCAGGTGATGCTGGGGAAAATCCAATTTTCTATTTGTGCCCGTGGTAAACATCAAACGATCGCCGCTAACACGTCCCACCGAAAATACACTCTCGTCGAAACAACACCCGGCTACTCCGTTGCTGTTGCTCTCGCTGTCCACGCGTTATCCAGCCACACCACCGTTTCATACCGGTAATTCGATTTTGCGGCTCGTTTCGGAATTTCTATCGAGTTCCAAAGGCTACTAGTCCAGGTAACCTGAACCCTCTTCCTCCACCTTTCTTTTGATGATACACCTTTGCCTTCATTGTGTAATTAACGCGCACCTACTTCATTCACCCCTACGAGTATAATTAACCCCCTTATTTCGGCGACCTTTCGTGTCAGCCGCTTGAAATATCCAGCGCTAACACAATAAATTCCATTTCGCCTAGGCGATTCAGCACGTCCACTAGCCCGAGCACAAGGGCTGCCTTTGATTTATTATTTTCCACGAATCGACGCCTCTACCACCTCTTCGCTGATTATCTCAGGAATAATCCCCCGAAAGTCGCTTCTTTCGAGCCGATAAACTTCTACAGCTTTTGTTCGAGGACCTTTTATCCGCAAACACCCTTCATATTGTCAACGATACTACCCGCGGGTGGGAAAATATGGTGGCTTGGTTACGGATCCTAATGAAAGAGGATCGTGGACAATTGAAACGCATTCACTTCGACCTGGAAGGCAATTGTATGCAGAGGGCAAGTGGGAGCAATCAGGGGAAGTAGGATTCACGGGTTGTACTAAACCGTGCAGTGCGATCTTATGGATTAATCCTCGACTGTTGCATTGTCGTTGCCTCGAACAGAAAATGGATCAGGATTTTCGGCATTGTTCATCCCTATCTCCTTACAGACCCGTGAATCCGAAAGTGCTTCGGAGGAAATTACGAAATTACCGCATGTCTACCTCGACTCCTGCTTAATGTTGAACTGTTCCGTTTGTTTGGCCCGAGAGACTGGAGGCGCTTGTATTCTTTCGACTGCGCGCTAAAGAGGGCCATGTACCCCTGGCCTGGCATAGAGTATTATTATTCAACTCAACCGAGTGGAACGTGGTCGAAATGTCAAGTAGAAACAACAGTTTACCTCGCGTTTCCCCTTCTGCCCTTTCGCGGTTTCGCCCGAGACCGCCGGATTTTTAAACGCATGGAAATGAAAAACGTGGGCCGACGTTAAAATTTAGAAGCACACGAGCTGGGCTTTGAGCTCACGATCCTGCATGATAATTTTAAGTCTGTCCGAGGAGGTAATCGGATTTCCCGGGAGCCAGGAAGGGGAGAAAAATCCTTGCTTAAGTAAAATGGAATATGGCCTCGTGCTCTCTTCTTCCCGCGCGATCGTCGACGTTCCTCCCTGCTTTCTAACTGTAGCAATAACAGCGGACACGTCGCCGGTGTCCCAAGGGTCCCATTCCTTAGAAATAGGAACTGGCATCTGCAGCGCGGAAGAATACAAGAGAAATTAAGTTGTCGTTTTCCCGGGAAACGCGACGGTGCAACAAAAATGAAATATTCATGGACGTCGATAGGAGGACAACACTTTACATACGGAATGCACCGTGGCTGTCCCGCGATCATTTTGTTTCCTGAAACTATGGAAGAATTCTCCAGCTTTCAACATTTCCTCCCGTTTTCCAACTCCTACGTAATTGACGAAGTTCCCTTCCATTCAATTCCTGAAGCTTGTTCCCGGCTTCAACGATAATCAGGCCAGCAAACATCCAGGAGCATCGAGATATCAGGGAACGGAGTAGCGACGGGACAGGAGCCGTAAAACACGTAGAAATACGCGCCACGGCGAAACCGAGGGGATTAAATTCAAAAGGAAACGAAGCTCGCAAAGTATCGCGAACTGGGAAGTCGTTTGTTCGGCAGTCGCTGTATCTCGGCAAGCAATCTGCTTCATAATTTAATTCCCTGTCGATAGAGAAAGGGAGGCTGGCTACGCGCGGCAACAGCCGTGGATAAGGGAAGAGAAATATGTAGAGAACGCGTTACGACTTTTCACTGCGCCGATGACGAGTGTCTTGGTAGCGCGGCGATCCATGGAATGACGCGGGCTGTCGATGCAACGATCTATGGCCGTCTAGTTTCTATCGACGAAGCAATCTGTCGATAGAGAATACCTGTCGGCGAAACAATCCACCCGACGAAACTACCTGTCGATGAAAAAACTTGTCAGCGAGAAACGCCTGTCGCCGGCGACGGCGCCCCCGACTTGCCAGCGAGTTGATCGCCGCCCCGAAATGATACGCCCGGGAAATGCTCTTCCATTTCTGTCTGCACGCGGCCAGATTAAAAAGTCGTAAAAGAACTTCCATATAAAAGTAGTTACAACTACGGGCAGCAAAAAAAAAAAGAGGAGCAAACGGGTTGAGAGATAACTAAGATGGAGAAGGAGAAATCTTGAATCTAAAGCCGCTTCGCTTTCCAACTTTTCCTCCAGGCAAGAAAGAAACCGGGGGTCGCCCCTAGCTACCCCGGACCTCCTCCTACCTTTTTTACGACTTCCCTCAGCGCGGAGCGTTCATTAAATTTACGTCCTCCCAAAAACTACTCGGTCCAATTAATTCAGCCGGCGTCCTATCGTAATTCTTCGTTCGACCTAATCGCTCGGACATGTTCGATGGATCCTACGTGCCTATAATCCGTAAGAGTCGCGGAGCGACACTGGCCAGCTTTTTGCTGGCCGTCTTCGCGCCCGATCACTTGATGCTACGTAATTTCAGCCGAACGATGCACTTCTATTTTAATATCCGTCCCTCGCCCGGCGTATCCTGGCAAATACGAGATTCCGTTCTCCCGCAGCGCGAAACGGCCGGTGGATAGAGCTGAATTCCATCGTGTTGTTCGCGTACACGGTTCTATCGTACCGATCAAGGATCAGGACGGCAAAAGGAAGGCTCCAGCAGCCAATAAGCCCCGGGAAATGGCACGTCCGAAGCGTATTACGGCTGCAATGCGGTAACGCGTGCCCGTTGACGTTTCGCGCGATATAATTTCCTGTAAGGACACCCCTGCGCGCCGATAAGCGGTGTCGTCGAGGGGGCCAGCGCGGCTAGTGATCGGCGAAATTATGTCTCCAGACCATTTCCGAGTTAATCGACCCTTTTAGATCGGATCTGTCCTGTACGGGGGTTATCTAAATCGACCGAGAGTCTTTCAGCGCGGATTGGACGCTGCGTATCGCGAAACCATCGACAGATTCGCGTGGCTTAACGAGATCGTGTGGAGCATACTGATCAATAAGATCCCAGTGTTTCGACGCTCGTTTCAGCGAGAGGAGTTTCACTGGCGATCACCTGGAGATGGTCTTTGAGATCTAAAGACGTAATGAATTACGTAGATCTGTAGTTGCCAGCGGGACTCATCATGGCTAGTAAAACCGTGACTCTCTGTCGAAAATGGGGCACGAAAGTTTCGAGCAATTTGCCTCGTGTTTTGTCATATTATCCGCGGGCCATACGAGAAACTAAATACACCGGCCTCGTGTGCAGCTTTCCAGCCATCATCAAACGTTCTGATGTGGTGGAATGGAATTAAATGGCAGGCACTGCTTTGTTTGTCCTCCCGTCTTTCCTTTTGCGCGTTTTTGAACCGCCCATATCAACGTGGTATAATTATTCCGTTTATTGTGCGCGAATATGGCGCAGTCTCGCGGGGATGGCATTGCAGGATAGATGAAACGCCGCGGAAATAATTCTGGAATGTTGGCGAATATGTCAACGGATGCGTCCTTGCGGAGCAGATTGGAAATCAAGCTTCTGTTACTTCGTATCAGTAGTGCAATTTTTCAAAATCCTTTCTCTCGTGGCAACTTTCATTAACTACCAGCACTCGCGACTACAGAAAGGTACAGGCGGGGATGCGATACAGAGGAAGCTTTACGACGCTATAATATCGTTTACTGCCGCTGCGCGGATGTGAAACACGGGAAAATGTAAATGGATTTGGCAAGACGTGGGCGAGATTAAAATGCTGTTTCAAGAGCTCCCAGAGATCTTATTTTTATCTTGAGCTGGCAGGTCTGAGTTCTAGGTGGACGGGCTCTGGCTTTTAGGATAATGAAACATGAGCAGAAAGCGTTCGATGAATGATCATTGGACGGGCTTTGAGCAGTTGGAGATGGAAGAGAAGGCCACGCATGGGAAAGAGAATTCGGCGGGCATACGAAAAGTATTGAACTCAAGAAAAGAGCAGAACTGTGTTCGAGCTGAGCGAATGGGACACTAGCACGCCCAGGGTCGATGCAAAGGGCGCAGCATTTCCTTTCATTCGCCGTTTCGTTCCCCGGAAACTCGATCTTATCCCTTTGGTATTACACTGCAATGAATTCTACGTCGCGCGACCCGAAATGCAGCCCTGATATTTCCGATTTGTAAGCGATCAGAATTCTATCTTTTACGCGAATTTCTACTCCGCTATTTGCTCCCGATTCGAAACGTCGACGGGCCTTCTTTTCCTGGTCACAATCGACAGGATCGATTCCCGGGAACAATGGCCGGTTCGCAGCGTCGTCCACACAAAGGGCCATTGTAGTACGACGAAGGCTCGACCTTAGTTTTGCCATTAGATGGCCAGTAATCGAGGAAATGCGATTACTGCATTTCATGCACAGTCGATCCGACGACTACCAGCGTATAGGTGGCCGAATGGATTGGCTCCCTGTGGCCCGTTTCTAAGTCCAGGTCAGTGGAAACACTTGTTGGATGCAGCAATCCCCCGGATAACTTAACAGAACCAACTTACGCAATACGTGCAATCGATATTACCAAATTTCACGCCGACACTGCGAACCCGCTCCACTTTTTGCGCCAGTAATGGGCCACAGCAGCTCCAATCTCCAGAGTTTATGCGAATTAACATGCATTTTTGCTCCAGGGAATCGAAATTGCGCGCGTACCACCAGCATACGCCAGATTTTATGCTGATTTCCCGCCGTTAATGAACGCGATTTATCCCTTCCGATACCCATAATCTCGAAATATTGCAGCCACGAGATTATCGGGAGAATTCAACGCATTTTTAACGCGGATCCGTTGAGAAATGAAGGCACACGCGATTGCCTTTTCAGATTTATCTCTCTCTCGTTTGTAGTGGCTCGTATGGACAAAATATACTCACAGAATAAAGCTACGAATCCCATGTAAAGGATGGCACTACGCTTTCACGTTCTATAGACTCGATTTCTGATTGGACATTCCCGAAACTAATTATCGCTGGTAATCCCCTTCACCATATAATGAACACAATTTTCCTCCCAGGAAATCCATTCGTTTTACTTGTGAGATATCAGCGTGGGAGCAGTGAACACAGCTTCCAATACTTGCTAGTTAAATTTTCCCCGATGGTGGTCTGCTCGTCCACCATTCTCCTTGATAACTGAAAACCACCGCCGTAACTTCACACTCTCAAGTTTCACCAGTGTTTAACTTGGAGATCCTGGCCTGTTCTTCCTACCCCCGTTTGGATTGGAAAATTCGCTGGTCTCCTTTGATTAGGGCTCCCTAATCCCGAGTCCAAGGATCAGACGGCAGGTATGATTGATGATCACGAGTAGGCGAGTTAACATTCGACAGGAGAACGAATGATTACCTTACCATGATTCGACTCTTGATCAAGAATCACGTTGCGAGAAACCACATGAACGAGATACCTACCTACTGTAAATTACTGTTAAATTATTTCAGACTAGAGCTCTTACTACTCGACCCGCCGGGTAGACAAAAATTACCCGGGTATCCATGAGATAGCCGAGTAAAGGAGATGTGATGAGATAGTTGAGAATTTCGATTTGACAGCCGATCGTCTTTCGACTTTCGACTTTCGATCATTTTCGGCTAAATCAGTAATGAACGGAATAAATTTCAAGCAATTAATTAAATGTGATATTCTCCGCAGAACACATTCTGTATCAGAATGTGAAAATTGCGAACTGTCAACGCTCTTTGCACTTACAATAGGGTAGTTCGCCCTATTGCAGTGCCTGCCCCTATTAGTATATTTAAATAAGCCATACTATTACTGCAGAAACCCAAATCTAACGTAAGATTTATCAATCAACGTTGGTAAAAGTCCGATATAACATTTCCCACGGTTGAGTATGCTACACCATTGGAAAGCTTAAGAGCCACGGGTACCGTAAGCGTCCCATTCCGAAAATATAGATTACAAAATTTGGACCTGGCATTGACGCGCTCTTATCCAACCCCAACCAACTCCCTCAGTCGATGCGAAGCAAAACTCGGAGAATCCTAGGAACATGCACTCGTTTTGGGGTTTCGTTCGCATCATTTGTCGGAGTTTGTTGGGGCTAGATTTGTTTAGCGGGCCTTCCATGAAGGGAGCCGCCGTCTTTATAGTGAGATTTAAGATAAAAACAATTATTTATTTCTGATCAAAAGACATTTTATCATAATATTCATAATCGTACCGCACACACAATACCACATTCAATTGCTTGAAGTTTATTCCATTCATTACTGAATGGAATACTAGCCGAAAATGATCGAAACTCGAAAGACGATCGGCTGTCGAATTGAAATTCTCAACTATCTCATCAAATCTCCTTTACTCGGGTATCTCATGGATACCCGGGTAATTTTTGTCTACCCGGGGTCTCACCGGGTACCCGGGCCAAAAGAATAGTTCTACACCATATGCGATAGATTGAAGGGAACGACAACAGGAAATACAAACGCGGCGACTCGCGCGGGTTAGCAGCATTTGGCTCGGTGAAACTGAGCGCATGGTGCGCTCGTGACTTCCTGTTTATTTTACGTAGCTTAACTTCCACGTAGTGTACCAAAGTGTTGGGCGTTTTAAATAAATCAGCATACGGAACTTCTTAACTGTCGTAAATGCATTACGCGGGTATCCCCGATCGCGTGGAACTTTCGTGAGCGAACTTCCGACCAGGCAACATCTGCGATTCCGATCCGTTGCGCGCCGACCGATGCAGCTACAAATTTCCCCCGGCACAAAACTCCGACGGCTACGTGTTTTTCGCGCGGCTTTCTCCCCCTTTAAACAACTCGTGGGAAATTTTTCCTGTTCCACGCGATTTCATCGGGAAAATAGACAAACTTTTATCTGCGAATTGATGGAGGACCGGCGTCGAGCTCTGCCTCTGACGGACCACCGGGCACCCCGACGCTTATCAACCGAAGCGCAACGATACGCGAGGCTTTAACGGCTCCATCACGTCCCCGATATTTCGCGAGCAGATGACGCGAGCGTCGTTACCGAAGCATGCACCGGGAAACTTCTCGGCGAAGTTTCCATATCGATATCTTCGGCTCCCCAAGCGGACGGAAGCATCTGCGTTTGTATTAGAAATCGGCTAACGATGGAATTCCGTTTCGGAGCGAGTGGAATCGGTTTCTTTTCGAGCACGAGCGTCGTTGAACGTAGGAACCACGTACCCTCGAATCCGCGTACAAGCCCTGAGTGGAAGCGATTGGGAATCGCTTCGTTATTCGATTGGTATCGAGCCAAACTTCCTCTTTGCACCGGCGAACGTTGTATTTCATAGTCACGTCCGATTGACTTTTGTGATTGTTCGAATGCAAATCTCAGGGGCACGTGCACGCCTCGGCAAATTCGAAACAAAATTTCCATAAATGGTAATCCCTCTTGCGACAAATACGGGTGGCTCCACATCGCCCTTCCCTTCGCATGAATTGTGACGCTAGTAATTAAGGGTTCACTGCGTTAATCTCTAAATCCTGGCCGTGTTCACGCCCACGCTTGCGGCAACGGCATCCTCGTAGTCCACAGTGCCAGCCAGTCAACGTGACTTGATATTTAAAAAAAAAAAATGGGGGCCTCCATCGTGACCAATCAAGGGTGGCTCGTGTTACGCGATGTAAATCGACCCATTAACCACTCAACCCGTTCGTCGTGACGTTGAACAATTTTTTACCTCCCTAAACGGAGCACGCGAGCCAGCAGAAAGGGAAGTCGCAGCTGACGGACAGCCGCAATAAAAATAAATCAGCCCACGGAGGGTCAGAACGGGCACAAAGGGTTAAAGTGTCGCGTCGCGACTCTCTCCGTCCGTACACCCCTGGGAAAGGGGGGAAATTCCGCGAGACGTTTGAGAAACCCGACGGGTCCCTTTGTGACTTTATTTTCCCTCCTCCTTTGCGGAAACAGTTCCCACTCGGAGGAATTTCATGAATTTATTATTTACGATTCCGAGAAGCCAACCCCCGCCCCTAATTCATCTCTCTTGTCGATGCCCCTTATGAAAATCGTCCTTTGAAGTCCCGGAGGAAGACCGACAAACTGGAAATTTCGTTCTTAATGAACCCGCCGCGCTGGGGACGTTCGATACAAAACGCCGGGAAGTTTTCGACGGCCTTCAAGGATTCTTTTGCGGTTTAATCGATCGCGAAATGCCGTGTAGATTTCATAGGTGCACGGGTCGCCGTTTATTTTTTGCCGTTGGTCACAAAAGGACAACTGTAAAATGTCTTTGAGTGCCGGAATCGAATCGTTCACGGCGCTGCAAGTTCGTGCACCGACTGCGAAATGTCGTTCTTCACGATCGAACTTCAAAGCCACGCAATCCTTTTTGAAACGTCATACGCTTAAGGGAAATAGGCTCTGCGAGTACTTTGCTGGCTTTATTATGCCAGCTTTGGTGGAAGTCAAAGTTTCGGTGGACGGAAGCTTTCTAACATCTAATAACCTCATTTGCCTTTGAAAATATTTCTGTTTCGCGAGGAAGACTGGCTCTCAGTGCTCTTTGTCTGGCGGCAGATTCTGTTTACCGATGGCAGCGCAATTTCGGGGAGGACGGAGCTTTCAGAGGGAGTAGGACACTTGGAATTTTATGGAGCAGCGATATCGGAAGTTGGCCTATTATCCAGCTGCGATATTGGAAGTTTCACACGTCGGCCATCGCGAGGAGACGCCACATGGCGCGTCCCGACAGTCGAATTTTCCGATGCGGAATCGCGACGGCCAGGGGAACTCGAATTAATTTCACGCCGGGCCATTTCGCTCGTCAGAATAATCGGCCTTAATTAAAAGGTTTATCGTAATTACCAGTGCGTGTAACACGCGAAACGCGTATTAATGATTTCCGGATACGCGCACAGCCTGGACAATTAATATCTCTCTATGGCCACCGTTTAAATCAATTTTTTCTACTTAATTAATACCCATTACCGCGGCTACCGTTGGATCGGCGCGCATTATAAACACATTAACTACGAACAAAGAGCTGATGTAACGTTAAATGATACGTGAACAATGGGATTCGCGTAAACGCTCGACTGTTCGATGGAAATGGGACGGGGGATGCAGTCGTTCAATGTAATGATGTAGCATCTACCGCCTCGTACACCGCGATTTCGAAGAATAATAGCTGCACGTTTTGAAGGAGTGCACTCTGTGAACGAGATAGACTACCGAGGATCCAGAGAATCACTCTTTAAAACGCGTTCAGAAAGAAGATAGCAAGATTCACCTTCGGCGCCAAATTAGGTTCATCTATTACCTGTTGCTGGTGAAAACCCCATGCCAAAAAATCTTGGCGCGTCAGTCCGTGCTTAGGTGCGCGTGACTATGATTGACGACAACGAGATCCCGTTCCCGTGTGCACGCGGGCCCTCGAGACTCCAGGAAGGTAATCGTTTCCCTTCGGAGATTGAACGATCGGCCGTTGGATCGATTTCATGCAAGTCATTGGCTGCCGTCGACGCCGTGGATGTAATTATACAACCGAGGTAAAACTTTCTACAGGTTCCCTTCTGCGAAGTATCGCGAAAATTGCCAACGGTTCAGCGTCCGCCAGGCGGTATTTGCGAACGCTTGTTGTCGCTTTTATTCGGGATTCGGGCGGAACTTAAATTTAAATTTAACCACTCCGTTGTGTTCTTGGTCCGCAGCCGTATTCCACTTAAATTTCAAATGGAATCTGTCCGACGAAACCTCGGCGAGGCAGAAATATCCGGGCTCCAGTGACAACGTATCCAGGCGCAGCCGAATATCGGCTTTCATCCGCACACATTTTCGATACAATACGATCCACGGCCAGCGTTCGATGCATTTACAATTCTTATTTCGGATTACGGCCGGCGGACAGCCCCTACCGATCCGGCCGCAGATAGACCGCAGATATTGAATGTCCCTCGCAACTCTTCAGAAGCTGCGTGAAATTTTATGGACACTTCTAGCACATAATTTTTCTACGGCGTGACTGCTGGGATTGCCTGGCTCTCTCGGATTTATCTACCCGCGAACCGACTCCGCCGCGAGAAAACAGAAATAACGTGATCCTTTCCGTCGAGTAAACTCGAATTTCTCCAGACCTACCAACTGTTTACGTCCGTCTGGACAATTTCTCGCGCAGAGGATGTCCACTCTAATCTACAAGTTTTGAGTTACTTTCGCGGCAGAAGCTTTCGCGAGAAATGGGTACCGTGGCCTGAGAAAGTTTCGATGGCTGACACTTGACGGCTCCGTCTGAAATTGAATCTGATATTTCAATTCACGACGCGTGATCCGCGCGGTGCCGGTGGCTGGATAAGTGGGCGATAACTCTGAATATATGGAAATAACGCCATTACGTAGGGGCTGGCACGGGAAAATCGCGGGTGAGGCGACCGTGCTCGTGGCCTCGTGGAAATTTACCGATGATCCCGGCAAAGTTTTTCCATAAGACCGTGCGAGAACGCGTAAGAAGAGCCGGAACGTGGGTAGTTAGCGCCATTCAAAGTTTTAAGTGGCCTCCCGACCGCCCACACCCAAATCGAATCACGTTACTTGGGTGGCCCGCTCGTAAATATTTTCGGTCAACACGATTAATCCGGTAATGCAGGCGTACACGTTCGGGCACGAGTTTCGAGCGGCTGAATCAAAGTGGCTGGGTGAAAATAAATCGCCCAACTTGCCAAGCCCTTCTCTCTCTCTCTCTCTCTCTCTCTCTCTCCCTTACGTGCTAAGAATGAAACACGACCCTCAAGCTCCCTCGCATCAACGAAATAATGCTCCACTGGGTTGAATCGAGCACACTCGATGTTTCACGGCTGCTCGAAACTGAAACGCGGCTTTTCACGACTGGTTTACCCTGTGGTCGCGCCGTTTAGCTTCTGAGAGCACCTTTCATCAGCTTCCCCCAATTCTTCCTCATTACCTGCTGTTCCCCGAAATGTGAATCGTAGAGAATTGTTTCCTCAGGGTGAATAGATCTTTGGAAGCTTGGAGACAATATGGGCTGAAGATCGTGCCAGTCTAACCTCGTCCTCGAGTGCTTGCTCGTGGCGTGGCAGGTCCACAGAAAAATCCTGTAATTGCGGCTAAACGTTAGCGGAGGATTCGGGAAACGCGTTTCAGTTAACCGGTTAATGGTGGCGCTCAGTGATTTGTAAAGAGCTGATTTGGCAGGGCGTCGCGCGCCTCGAAACTGCAGCCATTGAATTCGAAACTTTTGCTTACGTAGGAAACGCCTTAGTTCGTTACTACGATTTCAACGTTAAAGCCCGTGCCCGCAACGGATTACTAGCTTCACGCTGTCTCGCCACAACGTCAACAGAATATTTTCATTTTTCCTTTCGAGTTAAACTCCGGCGCTTTCCCCTTCGGCTTCCCGTGAAAATCAAATTTCTGGCCTCAGCTTGCTTTACGGCGGAACAGTGCGACACCCTGGAAAACCATCTCTTTAAAATTCTAAAAGCGCCGGAGATTATTCAAGCGACAAAGTTGGCCGGGACACCGCGGTACACCCGTATATTTTTTTCCTTTAATTAAGGGGAGCTCTAGCGCGGACAAATATGCCGGCTGAATTATTGCGCAATCCCGCGGAAATATTTCCCGGGTAATAGTGTAAAAACAGACGTTCCATTTGTACCACTTTTAGCGGGCGACGAGTAAAGCTTGAGGGGAATAAGTAGTATGAGGCCCGCATTTGTCAGACATCGTTCTCCCTCGGCTTGGACCATTCTCCTTAATACAACGGTATCGCCTGGCCGTGACACGCGTATTACGGAGTTCGCCGGGCTTCCTTCTCTCGCCATACGACAGTATTACAGTACGCTCTATTTCGCCCAGCAGATAGAACATGACGGGGTAATCAGTTTTCGGACTCTGTTTAGCGAATTGAAAACTCAACGCCCTCCACGGCGAATTGGATGCTCACCATCAGCGGCGCAGCCTTGGGAATGCCGGCGAAATCGAATTTTCAGATACATATTTCCCACCTGCGTGCTGCCGCAACGCTCCCGCGCCGTTCCTCCGTAATATCAATTCTCTGTTTCGCAAAAGAGGGGCGCTGGTTTCCTTCCGATTAATATCGAGGCTTGGAAACGTTCGGCTCGCTAAAAGTTTTCCCTGCCGCGGTCTCCCGGCCACGGGATGCAGAGACACGCCAAGTAAACTGGTCTTCGGTGCCATCTATTTCCCCCAGCTTAACCCGCTATTACGCGAGAAACTTAAATTAGATTCGCACGGTTTAACTTTTCACTTTTGACCGGCGAACTCGCGACGCGGACTTCCAAACTCCGGGACAGGCAAATCCGGCCGCTGGAAATTATGCGGTGCCCCCGGATTGATTTATCGTAACCAATTTCCGTCAAACGTTCGCGACGGAGGAGCGAAGAAAAAAACATAGAGCTCCACTCTTTGTCCGTTTGAATGGGAACGTTTCGCGAAATATTTCCTACCCGCTCGCCACTTCCGTCCAACGATTTTCATTCCAACGCCCTGGAAGCGTTCCCTGTAATTCTCCAGTGTATTCGAGCCACCTGAAAATCACGCTCGCCGTTCCCCAGGCAGGGCTAAAATCCTCCCCGCGAAATTGCCGCTCCCTGGGACGTTGCGCGGCGTTGATAACACCGTGCACACAGGCTGCATGCACGCAGTATCCCTAAAGAACGCGGAAAACAGCAAAGAAATATGGCCGTGTGCATCGCGTGCACGCTGCCCATTGCACTTCATGAATTTTACACTGCCGCGTTCCGCGTTATAACTTCATGCTGGATTTTAATACGGAAGGCATGTGCAGAGGCGTTACGCCGAGACGGAATACCTCACGCTTCCGAATGCTATCTCTTTTAATCCTGTACACTTCATCCACAAAAGTAATGGTAACACGCAACGCATTCGTACGCAGAGAACCGTGTTCCTTTATAAATGCAGCCACCGAGTCGTCGATACGCTCTGCCCTTCAAAGTCACCGCTACGTGTGCACAAGAGACCACGAACAGAGGTAATGTTAACGCGTACAGCTTTCCTGGCGGAAGAACGGCGTAAAAACCTCTGATTTATACTTTCGATAGGGGACACGCTCGTAACGAGCCAGCCGACCGGCGATAAAGCTTAATTTAATATTTATTTAAACAGCCGTAAAGCGCTGATAATAGTAACGAGTGGGCCGCCGAAGGAGCCCGGGAAAGAGCAACATTTATCGTGCTCGTAAATTCGCCTGTTATTAAATCGAATAACTCCGCCGCTCCGATTACCGACTTCTGCTGAATATCAATGAAGGGGCGCAGTCCCCGTGGCTGCTCGATACGCTTTGTTTTACATTCGACATGAGACCACCAGCTTGCTCGTGGTTTCCTTGGCAGACATAGAAATTGCTTCGACATCGACCCGGCTCTGTTGGTGTCGATCCACCGGAATAAAGAGCGCGCGCGCCTTTACTCGCGCCTGGCTATACCGGTGACCATTCCACTGGTTCCCGTTCTTCTGCTGATTTAACGAGCCGCGTCACGGTGTTTGGGCGTATTAACGTACACGTGGCCGAAGTTACAACGCCTGCAACAATTCGATGGGAATTTAGTTCGGTGGAAATTCAACCAGGCGGGTTTCACTTGCAGGGAATTTCAGTTCACCCGTGCTCCCTGCCGTTGAATTTAATTCAACGGTAGTTTCGGCTCTGGCGGTATCTAGCCGCTGTGTTTCGTCTCGGTCTCGTGGAAACGCGGAAACAAGGCCTTTGATATCCAAGCACGGTGAGATTCGAAAAATACATGATTCAATGACAAACTTTGCTGGTCCGAAGCAAACAATTGCTTTCTCAGACACTTGCTCGTGTGATCGAAAATATCCAGAAACGTGGAATGCCATTTGGAACGAGTGAATCGTTCCTTCTCCTTAAATATTCGTTTTAGTAGAGACTCGCTGGTTTCTCCTCTGATTTTCAGGCACACGACGAATGCTCCTCATACTTTAAATTCATTAAAGCGTAAGGCAGCGACTCGAGCGCATGTCTCTTCTGTAAATAACGCTTAGCAATGCAGGGAACAGATGGCGAACGTTACTGTGCCGGGTAAACCACGTTCAATGTAAATACGAGTGGAGGAAAGTCTCGTGGAAACGTTAGTCTTCATACTTTACCTACGATCATCAATCACCGCTGCTCCTTTATTGCCTTCTGTCATAATTCCAGGACGGTAGTACTCTGCTCGTGATTCCCTTCGCTCCCCGAATGACACTGCATCGCGCTCGTTTCATTCTCGAATCCTGCCGTGAAAAATAAACACGTTGAACGTCGCGAGGGTGACAGAAAACCTCGGGGACAGTTATTCTTCTTGGAACGTACTATGGACTTTGTAGTCTCTTTCCGTTCCATACGAGCGTTTCCATCGAAGCACCCAATCACGATTACTGGTTGAAGCGTCGCTAGAAAGCCCCCGAGGTTATCTAAGATTCTCGTCGGCATCCCTGTTTGAGGATTGGACCGCGAATTCGCGTCAACAAACAGGGCTCCGTGTACCCTATGCATTCAGCAAGGGCGGAGATAGAATAAATGTTTCCCTTTCGATAGTTCGCCCTAAGAAATACAATGGGAAATAGCTCCCGGGAGCTAGATGATCGATACGAGAATAGACTCGTGCGAGGGCATTCGTCGGCCGTAATGCAGGAAGAGACTTAATTACGAGGACCAGGATTGGCTGACCAGGGCAGCGGTTTAAACGAAACGGGAGCGGCAGATCGCTGGGAGCGTCGCACTTGTCGCTTGCAGAAAATTGCATTCATTTCTCGGCGACTGCTAAAACCGCACAAAACTTGTATCTCGGGAGTCCAGTAATGGCGTTTCGCCGACCGTTACAAACGGCGCTTTTAGCTCGTCCGAAAAAAGAGGAAGAATCCCCGCGTCGCGATGCCGATGTCCCTTCCGCCGTTCCTCCTCGGAAAATAGCAGAAATTTCGCAGGACATTCGGTGCAACGGAAGCGACCCTCGAACCTCTTCAACGGGCGGTGCTTCGTTTTATTTCCACTCGATATCAGCGCCCTTTAACGACGCTCGCGAGCTTCGTAAAAATGCTCTCGTTGATTATTGGAATCGATTTCTTCTGTCCATGCAACACGTCCGCTGCTTGTTAAGTGTGCCTGACCCCGAGAGCGACATATTCGGGGATAATCGGACATTGGAATTGGTAGAGAATCCAGGTGAAATTAATGTCGTTGATTATCGTTGATTGGTTACGTATCTCTGGAAACAGCGGACACTGATTATCCGACGGTTCCATGAACAGAATCCCTTGAGAGTAGCCCAATAACCATTGCTGAAGAAGGATCTACTTAGTTCCGAGGAGATTCGTAACAGTTCTTCTACCATACGCGTCCCTCCTGACCCTGAGGATCATGATTACATTACAATGAACGACCATCTACGTGCACGGAGAAACCATGAAGTAGGTACCGCGCACCGTTGAAAATCCTCGCGGACAACCGGCATATTTACCATGCTAATGGCGGTCGTCGTTAACGGCAGACCTGGACGCGTAAAGCAGAATTCAATTAATTTATCGTTGCAATGGCTGGGATTAGAATTGGCCGGCACTACTTCCGATTAACTCGACCCAAATGTGCAATTGACCCAGAAGCCAAAGTCGGCTCGTGACATCTGTAATAGATAAGAGGGCAGCTGCTATTGACTTAACGAATGTCGTCGTCGCCGCCGTCGTAGTCGTCGTCGTCGACGCAAGTGCTGGATGGCGTCCGTGCACAATGACCGTCTATGGATCCGCACGATGGTGGTGGGAATTTAATCTTTAATGGGCTGCCTGAACGCTCCTTCTTCGTCCGATCGTTCAGCACCATCCAGTACCTGCTATTGTTCGATTTCTCGTCTTCAAAGCGTGGATTAGCTTCTTGGAGCTGCCGTCCAGTCAGAGCGATTAAATCCACTCGAACCAGGCGAGTATTGCGAGGCAGACGCTTCTAATCAGCTCGTGAGAGGAACGAACAGACTCCCCCGGAACAGCTCTATTTACCGAAAGCCACGGCTGCTTTCTTTCGGCACGCTCTTGGTCCGCCAGGACGCTTTTGTGCTGACGAGTGCTTCGTTAGCTTCTTGTTTATTCGCGGAGGACGCTTCGCGAGCCCTTTGTGCTCTCGGAGAAGGAAGCTGCGATGTCGGATGGCGGTGTGACGAGCGGGGAACCCGAGATGGCGGAAATCAGTGACTCGTACTACTTGCAGTGTCAAACACAGAACCATAGTCAGCCGTGCACCTACCTTCGCGCTTAGGGACTACTAAGTAAGGAATTGAACTTTTATGTTGAGAAACTTGGAGTAGAAGTTCGTGCGTAGTGAAAATTTTCGATGCAGCAGATATCGTTGACTCGTACTACTTACACTTTTATAGAATACAATATGTACAGAAGGCAAAGACAGATAATATCGCGCCGCGCTCCCGAGAAATTCGAAGCAGAAAATCCTGGGTCCCTGGCAGGGCAGCAATTTCTCAAATAAAACAAATTCCTGTTCCTTCTGCGCAATCAAGGTATGCATTTTTCTATTCGTATGCACGCCGTTGCCACGTCCGCGTCGCGCCGGGGCCGAAATATTCAGCGAGTCTTTTCTTCAGAGTCATTTTTCCACGTTCCGACGCATAGATACTCATACGAATCCTGAAAATGATTTCCTGAAATGGGAAACCCAGGATAAATACGACGCGTAACGAAACGAGAAATCTTGAAGTAACAGAATTTCGTCGCTATTCTTGGCAATGCCCACCGAGTAACCTGGATGTGAAATTGCTCTTTGATGCGAACACGGATCCCAAGATTCTTATCTAAAAATCACTGCCGAGAATGTAGTCGGTTCTCTTTGAATTTCTCAAGTTCTGGAATGCAAAACTGGCCAACGCTCGGGGATGAAAGTTTCGAGAACGTTCGAGTTGATTCAGCGTGGAAATGCGGTTAAGTTTAATTCATTTTCGAATGTAAACGATCGTCGACGAGACTTCGAATATTCGTTAAACCGACAAAACCCGTATCCCGACGCGACGGTTTTACAGTCGGTGTAATTCGACGAGATGCGATAGCAACTGGGGGACCTAAATTGCGTGAAAAAATACGCGAGCCATCGTCGAATAGCAGTTTGCAGCCTGCGGCTTTTTAATCCATTTTTCCGTTGCTCCAACGGTTTGTTACACGTTGTCAGTGGTACAGTGCGAGCAAGCACGCTGCAAAATAGGTCTCCCGATTCATAAATCCGATTAAATTCAGGCTTGCAAATGGGTCAACGTTCCTCCAAGAATCGAGTCACATCGACCGGTCGAATTATAGAAAGTAGAGTGGACCGTTCGTTAATTAAATTAAGTAGCGAAAAATAATCATCGTACGACTTTTATCTGGAATTTCCACGAAGTTAGTTACCGGCTGTACCATAGCCCCGTTGAAATCGATAGTGCACCGAAGTGGACGCGTTCCGAAGCCGCGGTGTGATGTATTTAAGGCTAGCGCACACGATTTGCATGGTGCATGAACAATATGAACATACGCGCGCCGTTTATATTGCCCAGAGATCTTTCTGGCAATAAAGCTCACTCGCCGCTACAAAAATTCTATGGGAATAGGCCGGACAGTGGACAGCTATGACTAAGCGAAGCGACTGAAAGTGTTTGATGTGTGTCCCGATGAAAATTCATTCGCGATATCTCGCGCATGGCACGGAAAAGCGGATGACGTTAATCTTTGCCAAAGAAACTGATGTTAACGAATAGAATTTTCCTCGCAAAATGCTGCGTCAGTGGATCGTCACGGTGGCAAGGGTACACACAGCCCTGGAATGTAGATTCTCTCTGGAGAAATCATCGCGCAGCATATTAACACGCAGTGGGCGAATATCGGGAATGTAAATATCGAAGAAAACCGAAAACTAATACGGTCAGAGTGCAAACAGACAGTGGATGTACCCCGTTTGTGTATT
Source organism: Andrena bicolor (assembly GCA_960531205.1). Lineage (NCBI taxonomy): Eukaryota > Metazoa > Arthropoda > Insecta > Hymenoptera > Andrenidae > Andrena > Andrena bicolor. The sequence continues at coordinate 38,982,470 of OY482665.1, forward strand.
CCACCCGCTCATGTTCAATCTCGCTCGTATTTTCCGTTCTGTGAACAGTCCAAGCAACGGAACACCGTGTCCGTTCGCTATCTCAACCCTTTGCTCGTTCGCCAAAAGGAGCCAGAAGATTTCATCCCCTACGATTCCCAGAAAACATTCAAATTTTATGAAGCACAATTGTCAGCCTCTAGAAGAAATTTCACGGTAGGTACTGTTACAGTCACCATCGTGAACAATCCCTTGGTGGATTTCTTTCACGCATCCAGCCCTTAATAGCCTGTCGAGTCCGTTTTTAAACACGCGTCAAGATTCGCATGACGCAGTCTCGTGCCGAGTACAAGAAGCTCGAAAACGGTGCTTAGTTGGCAAGCCACGCTGCTGCTCGGCCCCTTTATTCGAGGCTTGTTTCGCGCGCGAACTCGAGAGATCGCCGCCCGAGAACCCGTGACTTGCCAACTTTCCACTTAAAGCCATCCCTCGGACGACACGACCCAGAATCGAACTCCTCGCGATAGACAAAGAACAAAAGAAAGGAGGAAGGTTGCGGAAACGACCGAGTAAATCTTTGCTCTGATTCACTCATGTCGACCAGCAGCCTGCAGCGTCCATTCGACGAGGATGTCCCCTGGTTTACGAAAATGGGGGTGGGGGAGAGAGAGGGGGAGGTCATTAAAGAACGCGGTTAATCAAAATTTATCGACGACGAACTCTCGCCGAGGTATGTGGGCCACGTAATTTATACGGCCCGCGAATGCGCCGCGCTCGAAATTAGTTAATGAGAACGCGATTAATCGAACATCGACGATGCAACGGGATTATCGATGCTTTTCAAAATTTCCGCGTCAAGAAACTCGGCCATGAGTGATGCTGGGAAGGACTTGCATTACAAATCAAATTAATACTACCAGGTACTCATTTAAAATGGAATAATTTCGTTCTCCCTTCACGTAGAAGCCATTTTTTCTCCCAACGGAACGTTCCCCCTTTGTTCCGTAGGTCCGTGTTCGTCGTGTTTTGAAAAACGTTTCCGTCGAACCACTAGAACCGAGCGGGCCGGGCTGAGAGTTATAGTTAATTAACAAAGGGACCCGGGCGTGTTGAAATTTTTCGGAAAAACCAGCGGGCCGAAATAAACCAGGGTAATTCGAAATTATTCCGTGAAATGGAACGAGTTAATACATGGACCCGCGAGTGGAATTTATGCGATGCAACTTCGATATTTATGTCGCTCTTCCATCCCCAAATGCATAGCGCAGACGCGCTTAACAGTCATGCCGCGTAACTTCCCATTCCCGTGCCCTCTGTCTCGCGTTTTCACCCCTTTTTCTTCGCGACGTGTCGCCTACAGTGTACTCAGACTCCATCGCTCGCAAACGATACCTTTCCCTTTTCGAAATATCCGTTTTCTGGAAGCCGACGGGGTGGTTAAACAGCGCTAATGCGATGGATTTCGACGCGTCACGGTGCAATATCGGAACGTTCTTCGTACGACGGCATCGTTCAATTTCCCGTGACATTTTCCATGAGCAGGTTTTCCTCCAGCCAGCAGTTTCTTATTCCTCGGAGCAAAGCGACGTTTTTCTGGCTCTTTCGTAAGGTCTCGCGCGTTCTTCGGCCGGAGCTTATTGCGCAGGAGAAGTTGAGGCACGATGCGTGAAGAAATCGATAACCGAGCTTGCATAATTGAGCAACTTTCGTAAAGTCAACATGACGCCCCTATGCAAACTCCGTGATTGATTGATGCCTGGTGGATTACGGACCGAGTCTTTCGCATTCACGCCACGCTAAGGCTTCACGGACTTTTGGTCACTGATACCGTGCCTCTCGTTAATAATCGAACAATCTTCTCAGACTACTTCCCCTAAGACGGGCGAGGAGTTTAATTATCCCGTATCTAAGAGCAAAGTTGTACAATATCCCTGTACGATTCCCTCAATATTCGTCGTCTTACAAAGCCCAGTAACCGACCATTTCGAGAGAAGAATGTTTCTCGTTATACTGTATTCCACATTAGAGCATACCGACGCCCCTACCGATTTGCGACCGATCTGCGCAGCCCCCACTACTACCCACCGTTTGAACCGCAAACGATTGGTCGTGGTAATTTCCAATGAATAACTGGTACAATCCCAAACGCAGGATCTGACCGTTGTCAAGGTAAACAGTGCACGAAAAGTTAACAGAGAGAGTAAGTAGAGGGCCGTGCGACGGAGAAAAACATAGGTGTCGAGCGTAGCAACGCCTCCTGAGGGTCGTGCCTGCGCGAAATCAGTATGCTCTAATGTGGAATACAGTATAGATGGGAGCGCAAGCATTCGGCTGAACAAGAGAGTTCCAAGCAATCGAACGTATCAGACCGATGGACCACTTGTAATCGTGTTTGGTTGCGGCACGATTAACGGTGGGACGGAGAAGGGATAGGTGCCGACTCAGTCGGTGTGTCCGGGTTCGGCGAATGAGTCAAGGCGAAGTATAAACAATAACAGTGTTTATTGTAGGCTGTGGATTACGTTTGTACAATAGTTTCCGAACGCGTCGGAAGAGCTACGGATTTATGGTGTTCGGCGCGTCGATTTCGCGGCGGCGGCGGCTTGACGGCGAGTGGAAGGATCTTGGATGCGGTATGTGTAACGTTCTGCTCGGAATGGCCTTAAGGGGCGCGTTCGTACGAGAGTCGTATAAGAGAGGTTCAGAGTGCAATAGGGTTCCGGCCTAATGGGCGCGGAGGTACCTCTCTGACGTAGGCAGGACGCAAGACGGATCTCGGTCTATTTCGGAAGAGGCTGGTAACGGTACGGTGATGGCTATGGCCGATCACTAACACACCTCCGGTCGTACAAAAATTGAGTCTCTTGCTGGTTTGCGTGAAGCTGGTATAGCGACATGCACAAGAGCTCCTGATTCCGCTCGCCGCGGCTCTTATAAGCGGAGCCCGTACAATTTCGCGAGCGAGAATCGGCGCGAGGCCGCGGCCGCCCAGCGGGCGCGGCGCGAACTACGTTCCTTTGTCTCAGCACCGGGCGCTCGCGCGGCGCGTGACGTGACTTCGTCACACCCCCTCCTTACTTCGGGGGGGGAAAGCGGTTCATATCGGCTTCTGGCCGTCAGGTACATTTGTTCTTATAACTAACTTAACCTACGGGGTTGCAACCCAACGCTTAAACCTACCCGTCACCACTACTTAAATCTACCTTAAATCTACGGAAATGGTGGTGTCGCTTGGGCGTCCGTCGGTCGCCGAGGACGCGTTTCGACGCCGACGTCCCCATTCCTGAAGCGGCTTGCCAGGACCACCGCTGTGGACGTTGTTACCGCGTATACCCGGCGGGGGCGCATTGCGGCGGGATGGAATACGATCATCCCGGGGCGATCCGTGGCCCAGCTCCATGGCGGCGTTGCGGTGCGGCCTGGTGTGGCTGCTGGGGGGCCTTGCATGCCCAGCGGAGCCAACGGCGGTGCGGGGTTCGGCGATGGCGAGGCCGCTGGGGGGCCTCGAGGGCCTAGCTGAGCCAGCGGCGGTGCGGCACTCGGCGGTGGCGAGACCGCTGGGGGGCCTTGAAGGCCTGGCTGAACCAGCGGCGAGGCGTCGTTCGGCGGTGGCGAGGCGCTGGCACAATTCGCGCCTTCTGGCTCGTCGGTATCACACGGCTTCAGGTCGCTGATGTGCGCGCGTATCGGTTTCCCGCGCGCACCTTTCAGCACCACGATGTTCGGTCCCTCGAATTTGGCAACGGCGTACGGGCCGACGAATTTTGGGGCCAGCTTGGCATTGAATTGCTTGGCTGCCGCGCTTAGGTGGTGTTCACGCTTCATGACCTCGTCGCCAATCGAGGGGCGCCAATCCCTGCGGCGTAAGTCGTAATAGTGTTTCTGATTCTGGTGCGCTCGTACCAGATTCCATCGGGCGAGTTCGATGCGGTCTCTTATCTCTGTGAGCCGTTGCTGCCATCTTTGGGTGTCTTCCGGTGTCGGTTCCTCGATTGGGTCGGTGGTGGCCGATCGGGGGTCTCCGGGAGCCACAAGTTCGCGGCCAAAATTTAAGGCGGCCGGCGTGCTTCCCGTTGCTTCGTGTCTTGCCGTATTGTAAGCGAACGCGATTTCCGGGAGCCAATGATCCCACGTCGTATGGTCCCCGTCGGTAAATTGGGCGATCATCGTCTTGATCACCCGGTTTGCCCGCTCCACGGGGTTACACTGCGGGGTATACGGTGGGGTTTTCCGGTGATCTATGCCGTATTCTTTGAGTAGTCCGGTAAATTCTCGGCTTTCGAATTGTTTGCCGTTGTCCGTGATGACTCGGCGTGGACACCCGAAGCGCATGACTACTCGTTCTCGGAATGCTTTGGTGACAGCCGGAGCGGTGGCCTGTCGAAGAGGTTGTAGCTCTATCCACTTCGTAAACTTATCTTGCATTACCACGACCACTGTGTGGCCTTTCTTTGATCGTGGGAGCGGGCCGACTAAGTCTGCGGATACGACGTCCCACGGGTAGGCGGCTGGCGTGGTGTGCATCAGTCCTGCGGGTGCCTGTTGTGACACCTTATATTCTTGGCACTTAGTGCACTGGCGGACGTAGCGGGCTGCATCTCGGAACATACCGGGCCAGTAATATTTTCTGGCCAGTCGGGCGGTGGTTTTGTTAATTCCGAGATGCCCGGCCGTGGGGGCATCGTGATTTGCCCTGAGGATTTCTTCACGCTGGGGCCGTGGCACGCATTGTTTCCACTCGTCCTCGGGGTGGCCCCCAGTCGTGTCCGGGAAATGGCGGTACAACTCGCCGTTGCGGATCTGGTATTCCGGGTGGAGGAGCGGTGTCTCTTCGACGGCTCGTTTCTTGGTGTCGTACCACTCCTTGGGTGCTTCGGCAGCCACGTTGGCAATCTCGCCTTGTCGGGAGAGGGCATCTGCCACGAGATTGTTCTCCCCCTTTCGATATTCGATCTTGAAATCGTACTGTTGTAGCTCCAAGCTCCAGCGCGCGAGTCGGCCCGAGGGGCTGTCGATGGATTGCAGCCATTTCAATGCTTGGTGATCGGTCAGGACCGTGAACGAATATCCTTCTAAATATGGGCGCATCTTTCTGATGCCCCAGACCACCGCCAAGCATTCCTTTTCCGTAACGGAATAGTTTCTCTCCGCGGAATTGAGTGTTCGGCTGGCGTAGGCCACGACTCGTTCTTCGCCGTCGTGGTCTTGCGTTAGTACGGCACCAAGACCACCTTGGCTAGCGTCTGTCTGCAACACAAACGGTCGGTTGAAGTCAGGGCACGTTAGCACTGGTGCAGTGGCTAGCTGGTGTCGGAGTGTCTCGAAAGCGGACTGGGTTTCTTCGGTCCAGTTCCACCGGGTACGTTTCTGGAGGAGCTGGTGCAGTGGTGCCGCTGTGTCCGCGAATTGGGGAATGTATCTCCTGTACCAGGAGACCATCCCCAGGAAGCGTCGCAACTCGCGTATATTCTGCGGTGGAGGCGTGTTACGGATGGCCTCGACTTTCTCGGGGTCCGTCTTGACTCCCTGGTCCGAGACGACGTGGCCGAGGTATTGCAGCTCGGTCTGGCAGAACCGGCATTTCTCCTCGTTCAGGCGGAGACCTGCTCGTTGCAGTCGGCGCAACACTTCTCGGAGGTTTTCTAAGTGCTCTTCGAAGGTGCGACCTAGGACGATGATGTCGTCCAAGTATGCAAAGGCCCTTGGCTCCAGGCTGGGTCCGATGACACTGTCGAGCAGTCGTTGGAACGTGGCGGGGGCCGAGTGGAGGCCGAACGGCATGACGCGGAACTGGTATAGTCCGCGTCCGGGAACGGTAAAGGCCGTTAGCGGTCGGCTTTCTTCGGCCAGCGGTACTTGCCAATACCCATTCGCGAGGTCCAGCGTCGAGATGTAGCGCGCCTCGCGCAGTTTGTCGAGCGTTGCCTGGACCTGCGGCAAGGGGTAGGCGTCTTTTTCGGTAACGGCGTTTACTCGCCGGAAGTCGATACAAAATCGCTTCTTTTTCTTGCCCTTCTTGGCAACCATGACCACGGGCGAGCTCCAGGGGCTACTGGATGGCTCGATCACTCCGTCGGCCAACATCTGGTCCACAGCCTCGTTGATTAAGGCTTGTGTGGCCGGGTTCCTGGGCATATATCGTTGCTTGATCGGCACGGTCGTCTTTAGGCGGATGCGGTGTTCTGCGAGGCTCGTCGTGCCTCGCAGTTTTCGGAGCGGTGGCAACTCCTCGTCCAGGAGTTGTTGCAGGGCGGCTTCTTGTGCCGGAGTGCATCGTCGGATGCCGGGTGCTTCCACTGCCGCGGTTTCGGCGTGGCGGGTCCATCGGTGAGTACCGATTTGTACCTCTAAGCCCATCTTTTCCAGGATGTCTACTCCCAGTAGAGCGGCGTGTGACAAGCCAGGGAGCACGGCGTAGGTGTGTTCTACCTTGTGGCCGTTTATGACTGCGGGCAACGTCATCTCGCCTCGTAGTGGCACTTCTGCGCCATCGGCGACGCTTGCCGTAAAGGAGGCGGGAGCGAGGGTGTAACCTCGTTTTTCACATGCTGTGGCGACATCTGGTCGTATGAACGAGCGAGTCGCTCCGGTGTCGACCAGTGCCCACCAGCGTACGTTTCCCACTTGGAAGGCGAGGTACAATCGGGGGTCCTCTTTTACTGGTTCGTTTGAGGCGTTGTGGGTTGGGCGTTTTGTCGGTCGCCTCGGTTCCCGCGCCCCTCCTCGTTTCCCGAAAATGGATTGCATGGGCAATCGCGGGAAGTGCGTCCGGCGGTGCCGCAGTAGGAGCAAAACAGCTTGCTCGCGCGTCGACACTCGGGGCGGCGGTGGCCGCGTTGTCCGCACCGCCAGCAGCAGGTCGCTCGGTCGTACTCGGCCTGTACTTCCGCCAGGCCGCTGCTACGGGCTGGCTCGGCCTTCCGTTCTGGCCGTTTTTCGGACTTGGCGGGCTCTTTCCGGGCGATGCCAGCGGCCTCTTTCTCTTCGGCCGTGACTTTGTCTTGGGCCGCGGCCAGTTTGATCAGTTCTGGCAGAGTCGAGAATTCGGTGCGTTTTATGTACCGTCTGTACTCCGGCCGGAGATTTCGGTACGCTCGGTTCACCTGTTGTTCGGTGGAGTATTTGCCGTACTGCTGCATTAGAGGCAGCAGATCCAGGATAAAGTCCGTCGCCGTCTCTTGCGGTCGTTGGAGGCGCCGAGTGATGGTTTCCTCCAATTCGTCTTCGTCTTCGGCGGCCAAGAAGAAGGCTCGGAAGTCGTTGACGAAATCGTCCCACGACTTCCACTCGGAGCGACGGAGCCTATACCAGCCGAGAGCTCTCCCTTTTAGTATCTCGGAGAGACACTGGATGATCTGCGTTGGGGTGACCTGGTAACTGTGCTGGAGGTCTCCCAGGCGCTGTAGAAATTCGGCGGCGCCGGGGCCGCCATTATAGCTGGTCCCCCATTTTCGGATCCGGTCCATTGGCGTGACCTCCGGGGCAATCAGGCTGCTGCCCACGCTCGTGGCCGGTGGTTCGGGATGGGAACCCGATTCGTCGGTTACGGTTAGTGTTGGTGGTCCCATTTTATGCTGGCGGCAGTGTGCAACGACTCGCTGTCTTAGTTCGTCGAGGTTGCCAGAGGTGTCGATCCGGAGATCTTCCGCGGTTTTGATCAAGTCGGCCTTCCGTAGCTCGTATACCCAGCTTACGCTTGTGCTCATTCGCCCTTCTCCTTTTCAACGTCCCTGTTTGGGCGCCAGTTTGTAATCGTGTTTGGTTGCGGCACGATTAACGGTGGGACGGAGAAGGGATAGGTGCCGACTCAGTCGGTGTGTCCGGGTTCGGCGAATGAGTCAAGGCGAAGTATAAACAATAACAGTGTTTATTGTAGGCTGTGGATTACGTTTGTACAATAGTTTCCGAACGCGTCGGAAGAGCTACGGATTTATGGTGTTCGGCGCGTCGATTTCGCGGCGGCGGCGGCTTGACGGCGAGTGGAAGGATCTTGGATGCGGTATGTGTAACGTTCTGCTCGGAATGGCCTTAAGGGGCGCGTTCGTACGAGAGTCGTATAAGAGAGGTTCAGAGTGCAATAGGGTTCCGGCCTAATGGGCGCGGAGGTACCTCTCTGACGTAGGCAGGACGCAAGACGGATCTCGGTCTATTTCGGAAGAGGCTGGTAACGGTACGGTGATGGCTATGGCCGATCACTAACACACCTCCGGTCGTACAAAAATTGAGTCTCTTGCTGGTTTGCGTGAAGCTGGTATAGCGACATGCACAAGAGCTCCTGATTCCGCTCGCCGCGGCTCTTATAAGCGGAGCCCGTACAATTTCGCGAGCGAGAATCGGCGCGAGGCCGCGGCCGCCCAGCGGGCGCGGCGCGAACTACGTTCCTTTGTCTCAGCACCGGGCGCTCGCGCGGCGCGTGACGTGACTTCGTCACACACTTTTCTCAGAGGGCACTTCAGCGAGCTCCTTCGTTTCCCAGTCCGTCCTGTTTCCCTTCTTTCCCTGCTTGAATAGATTTTTTCCCCCAAAGTAATCGATATTCCTGTTGCGTGACTGGGGCAGGCGCGAGAGGCAAGGCAAACACGTACACCGGCCCACCGTACCTCAAACTTCATCGACATGTCTCGGAAGACTGAACGGACAAATCTGCGACACCGCTCTCCATTGTTGAATTATTATTTCCGTCCACTTTTCCACGGGGGACAGAACCCAAGGGATTTTCGTCGCTCGAAAGTTCCACCAATCCGCCATTAAATTTAATTGAAACCATCGAGAGGGACTTGCGAGACTAGAAATTCCTTTTCGTCTCCCCACAGTGGCTGTTAAACGCTCTCCCGAATCTCCACCCGTCATTTACAACCCCGTGGAAATCCTCAGCGAAATTTCGCCCCCTTTCACGCGTCAGCCGCGTGCGATTAGCAGCCGATGATCGCACACATTTCAACGGCTCGTCGCAATTAGCGAGGATTGAGCGCTTCAACCCCGATCACCGTGGGTTCCGCAGTGTTTCTTGCCGCGGAGAGCAGACATCGCAATAATCCAAATCCGATAGCTTAGCGGTGTACATCGCAAAATGGAGAGCCTATCGAACAAGCCGTATCAAATTCCATAGTCGGCTACCTGTTGCTCTGAGAAATTTCCAACTAAAGTATGTTGGTATGCGGCCGCGGCCTAATTAACCCATTTTCCGACGCAGAAACGAGACAACGGGCAACAGGGGCGAATCCTCACGCGCCGAAGAATGCACGCCGTTCGATGAATTGCATCGAATTCTGCAAAAGAGTCTGTGATAATCTATCGTCACACGATAAGACGATATGAAGTGTGATGCTATAAGAGCCAGGTGGGGAAGTTAGATTAAAAATTCTTGCCGAAAAACTCAAGCAGCATCCCTGGCACGCCCTCAGATTCTTGACTGGAGGGCAACTGTACATCACGCGGAGGAACGTATATTTTCGACGCTTTTGTTCCATGTTCCGCGTGCATCGAGAACAGTCAGGATTTTATGAGACACGCCCGAAGAATTACTGCTCGACCTCCGTGGGAATTTCCAGCGTAGGAACGTTTTTTCCCCTGGAATTCGCGACTGGGGAACACCGGGGCGGAAGGCACTCGCGAAACGCTCCCCGTAATTCCCGCGGTTATTAAACGTTTCGAATGAATTAACGCGTCGAGTGGCGGAGTTTTTTCTAGTGCACACACAGAGGAGTAATTCTCCCCTCCGTTCCTTGGGGTAGACAGGGTTATATTGGAACGGTTGCGAGCCTCGCTGGTCCTCTAATCCGTTCGCTCTTCTCTGTAGATCATCTCCCGAACCCTTCATCATCGTGCTATCACTAGAAGTATTCGAAAGCTCAATGTTCCCCCGACAAGATTTGATCTTTATCGAGCTCGACGTGAAAAATATGGAACTGTTCGCGGGTATCGAACGGCAGAACATTCCCTGACAGCATAGAAATAGAGGGACCTGTTTTATGACAGCGCGTTCAGGTGAGAGGTGAAGACAGACACTGGTTACATTTCCAGGGAATATTTGCAGATCCCTTCAACGGGACGTAACTTCTCGTGCATTTCGCCCGGTGAGGATAACTGAAACGCAGCCGCGCGCTAGCGGCCTCGCATCTTTAAAAAGGAAACCCGCCACCTGTTGTGTCATAATTATGCCGACACCTTTGAGAATCACGTCGTTAAATAACTTACGGTGGCATGATAGATAACGTCGTTAGCCACGGTTCTCCTAAAATCACTTCAACTTGTTGCGTGCGAGAACCTGTGGCCGAAGAGGTATCTTCTCGCGAGAGTGCCGCGGTTCTTTTTCATCGGGCATCGTGTTAGCGCGCTACCTCGCCCACAGAACTCGAGTTTCATCGGTGGACCAGGCGAGAAAGCTGTAAAGCGAGAACGCTCGCAGAAAACGACACAACGTTTGCACGCAGACTCCCGACGACGAGCCGTTTATTCCTTTTTTTTTTCCTCGTCGTTGCATCCAATATTCCGACCAAATTGCTGGTCCGATTACCATGAAACGCGGCTGAAAAATTCTGCACGGAGCGCGAATGCCGCGCGAATGCCGCGCGAATGGAGGATCGCAAGGATTTCTCCGGGGGGTATCTCACGCCGTGGACGTAAGAGGTTGCTCGGAACGAAGGCGTTTTCGAGGCTGGCACGCGAAAAGACGGGTCGAGTTTAATAAAGCATCGTGCGCCCTGACCCACCCCGTCCCGTAACTCGAGGACTTCTTTGTCGCAGCGAGATGAAAAATTTCACGGTACCCACCGGCTGAGACATCGTGGCATTCGCCGAGGACAATACGTTTCCTCCCCCGAGGGGATCTTATCTGAAATTAGACGTTACGTTAATTGCGGTTCATTTGTTTCTAACGCGCTCGGTCCACGAGACACACGGCGGGGCGGGGCTTTAGTTCACGGGCTATCGCGCCTCCTTGTAATCCGATTTTAATCCGAATGAATGCTAATTCAACTCTCGGCCAGCCACGGGTCTCGGAATTGCCGCAACCTTCGCCACGCTTCGCCTAAATTAAATTAGGGGGACACGTTAAGGCTACTCGTTTCGCTCCTCTCGGCTAAACGCGACGATTTAACTGCAAACGCGACGTCGTATCCTCGGAGGAGACAGAAATCAGGGGACAGGCTTGCGGGGAAGCTGGACCGTGGAGGCAAGTTCGATCGATCTCGGGCGACCCGATCCGACGAAGGTGCAGATTCATGCAGCGCCCCGGATCTAGGGCTTTCAAATACTTTCGTGGCATATGTAATAGAGACGGGTTCATAAACCAGCTTTTCCCTTCGAACCCACAGCGGGTTCCCAGGGCTCCCTATTTCCCGCACGGCTTCCCCTCCGCCCCGTGCCTAAAAGTCGAAAACATCGACTATCAATATCAGTAAAACGTTTCCATCGCGGGAGATCGATATCCCTGCCGGGGGCAAAGATAACTATCTCCCTTGCTGACAAAAACTTCGCATTCCTGGACACGGAACAGTCTCGACTGACTTCAGCTTCCACGGGGAAGATCATTTCACTGTACGTCAAACGCTGAATCGGATTAAGTTCTCGTGGCTTCCGTGCAAAGGTCGAGCATGAGGATCGAATCTCTGGAGACGCCGCAGGAGGAATGACAGTACGGTCAGAGCGAACGCGACTGCGTGAACGGGTTTCACGGAATGTTTTCATTCGGCAAAATGGACTATTTGATATTAATCCTGAAATCAATTACGTGTTAAGTGTATCTCTGCTCCGCAATACAGTAAAATCGTCCAAACATCCGCTTGGGAATATTTACAATAAATCATTAATTTGTTCATATATGTATATTCGTTTCAATATTCACGAACCCGAAGAAATATTGAAAAAATTATTGATCGCGTGCTGCGAAAATTGTATGCAGTAGAATGAGCATACATTGATATCTGTAATACATTATTTGTTCGTGGTTTTGAAATATTAGGTAGATATCAACGAACCATTCGAGCTTCAATCCGAATACACGTGTAGCTACGTAACAGAAATTGAGGCATTCGACTTTTCCTGCTGTCATTGTTGGCCCACACACGCGACTTAAAAGTATCTTCTTCTATGGAAACAAGGAAAACACCGAAATGGAATGAAAGATCCTGAGCTAAGTTCTCCGAAGCGCAATGAAGTAGAGTCCCTGTCTGCAAACGAATGGCTTTGAATCTCGACGACCAGGATCCTCTTCCATGCCCAATACTGCGCGTCGTGGTTTCCAAAGTAGTTCCCATGGAAGTAGTCTAGATCCAAGCGAGAAAAAAATCTAGGAGAGAGGAATAAAGGAGCGTGTAGCAAGGATTCCTTGATGACACAGTGGGCAACGCCCTTTATCTGCGAACGAATAGATTCGAATACCGAAGCAAGGATCCTTTGTATGTCTCCTGCTTTCCATGTCTGGGATCCGAGGAAACCAGCTGCGGAGGGAACGGCTCCAGATAGGGAAGAAATCACGAGAAAAGTGAAGGGAAGGAAAGTAAAGCCGTCTTTGTTCCTTGAACGAGTACGCGCGCGAGTGTAAGTTTCAAAAGAGGGACAAAATCTAGACACGGCTCTGCCTCTGGAAAATGAGACACCCCCGCATAGAAATTGCGGTTTATGAAGGCCCTCTGAACACTAACGGAACCAGCGCCGTCGGAATTTAGACCGAACAACGTCCCTGCGAAAACTGTGGCGACAAAATCTCCCGTTTTCTCGCGCGGGAGGGTCACGTGGCGGGAAATTACGACGGGTAATGGAGACAAAAGGCGCGATAAGTAGCCGGTTAGGATTCTAAACCTGCGGAATGAGGGAGGAAAGAAAAGAGCAAGTGGCGGTGCCACCAGCCTGTCGCATCCATTCTCCTCGGACGTATGACCGAAAAGCAAAAGCTGGTAATCCAGGAAGTACGCGCACCGTTTGTCACTGACTTTCTGCGATGCGGCTTCCCGTCGGAGGACTGTATCTTCGCTTTCGATACGAGCTAGATAAGTGGCGGGAACCAGAGGAGTGGCGGCCGACCGAGAGGAGGGCGGAAGAAGAGAAGGAAGGGATAGAGTACTGTGTAGAGTCAGACGTGTTTCGTAGGCGGAAGACGAAAATGTTTCCTGATGCCAGCTTGACAGAATGATGTATAATCTCCAACCGAATATCCAGGAATTTCTAGCCCCTCGTCGACGTTTCCTGCAGGCTTCCTCTTACTTTGTTTATTCGGACTGATATAAGTGGCACGCTGGCTGCAATGAATCTACAGAGTCTCCAGATCTGTGACACTTATTTAATAAAAAGAAAACATTGCCAGAGAGTTAACGGAGATTTAATACGACTCACTCAGCGGGGTTTGTCAACGTGGAAGCTGAGAAAGTACAGAGGCAGAAACGCCAGGGTTCATTGAGTATTCTGTTTGTCAGCATACCAAACGTTCAGCCACGATGTTCCAAGGGATTGCGATTTCGGTCACGTCGGTGATTCGGTCGAAATTACTCTAGTGAGTTAATCCGATCGATTATTAATTGAATTACGGTGTTTTTTTTTAACGGTCCTGGGAACGAGAGGACAGGTGAAGCGACGAACGAAACGGTGCTGTGGATGCAGTCGGATGTCGACGCGCGTGCTCGGCATAAACAAACGAAACGATGGCGATTTAAATAGGAACAGCGTGCTTATCCGAAAAGGCATGAACATCAAAGCCGAGTTGCGCAACTCCTATTGTTTCATTCTGCATGCCAATGAACCGTCTCCTCCCTCTGTATGCAAAGCGACGCCCGTGCCGTTTGTAATCAAATTGCACCTTTCATTCGCCTCATTATTTATCGATCACCGCGCCGGCGAGACTGCATTTCTCAAGCGACCGCCGGCATCAGTTGCAAAATTGCTGCAGCTCCGTCTAATCGCCAAGGAAACGGTAATCGAAGCGCGCGTTCGATTCGCGTATTCATTTAATTAAAATCGTTCGAGGGGAATTAGAGTAAGAATGGCCTGAATAGCGTTGAGGAGAAGGTAAAGTCACAGAATTAAGTACCGATTCAACGTCACGTCAAGGAAACAAAGATAGCTGGTGTCTACGTTCCCGCGGAAGAGTGCCAATACACAGCGGTGATAGCGAGAGCCTAGTTTAACCAGCTGTTGACGCGCCAGCGAAATATGAACGTGCCCGTCACGAACGCTTTAAACGCTGATAATATAATGTTTAAACGTCGGTTTAGGTAGCAGCTATGTCACGAGAATAGAAGGGTCGACGAGAGGCTCGCCATTGTTCCATCCACCGTGTCAATAAATTAATTTCCCTTTGCCCTGGAAACGCGCTGGCATTCTTCGCGATCTTCGGTCCAACAAATTTTGCCTGTCAATCCCTTCCACCTGTCGGCCTCGTCGGATATTCAAAGGAAAAGGGACTAACGCGACGAGCAAGTTTTTAATCCCCGCCGTTCGTTGTTCCGACGAGCGATATCGCGGGATACAGCCCGTGAAAAGGGGGCAAAAATAACGGTGAACGACAATTATTCTCGGGGAAGTTGAGGAACAACGGCGCACAAGTAGCAGCGACGAAGTTTGCGCCGCTCAGAAACGCAATTACGCTCGCGGAGTTTTCGTGGGACGCGGATGCGGATATTCCGCAAATACGGCTGAAAGCTCTTAAGGAACTGCAATCCGACGTGCAATAACGTATTCCCCGGGATTGTCTAACTCGTTTGCATCGCCGATGAACGTAACGTCCCGCAAGAAATGAAATTAGCACACTTTGCGAACTGAGCGCAAGTTGCTGCAAAGGGACGCGGGGCGCCGCCTATTCCGTCGCTAGTCAGCCAACTTCTTCCATCCACTTCATTCAATTTACACCGATTTCGATACCAGAGACGCCCGGATTCGTCGTCGATTAAGGCCTCCTCTGTCTAACCATTCGCGATTACACGACGAAAACTCAATCAACGATCTTTCCTGCGATTAAGCTCTAATCCCGTTCATGATTGTTCGTGTACACGAAGTCGAAGTCACGGTGATAATCAGTTGGCCCGTAGGGGAGTACAGCCGTGTGAATTGCAGCCATAATTATCGACATTCATACGCGGATGTAGTAGGTGCGTCGCCGTTTCCCAACATCCGCGGAATACATCGCAAACAAGATAAGCCCGTGTTAACGCGTCACTGTGATCGCTAATCGCCGCTATCAGGGTGAGCCTGCTTCGTGGAAGGCGCGATTATTGCTCCACCGAGGAGCGTCGCGTTAATTATGGTAAAACCACAGTCGACGAGCACGCCGGTGTACTGCTTTCAGCGTAATCCAGACGAATGTCGATTGGTCCGGAGTTTTTACGGTTAAATAGCTTAACGTGTCGGGCGAATATGCTGCAGGTAAGCGGTTCCCCGCTAAATTGTCTGTCGTGCTGCATTTTCCGCATACACGTAATGCCTGCCCGACCCAGCCACCTCATCAGCGGTCTCTTTTCGGGGGCAAGAAATTTGCAACGCGACCGCTGCGGCTCTGCGACGCTCCAACAATTTCTGCTTCGTTCCATTGGGGAATCAAGCGCTGTCGATCTCTGTAATCGACGCGGCACAGCGAGCGTGGCGGGTGTTAAGTATTTAAAAGCCCATTTAGCAAGGACTCAGACGTGCAATCAGAGACTGGGAACGAGAACGCATCGGTGGAGCGACGTAGCAGGGCCATTCTTTATCCTTGTACAGGGGAATGTGGTTTGCGAAGGCAGCTAGATTTCAGCGAGGTCGTCCATGATTCTCCATAAACTGCTCCTCCCCGTCAGCATCATGGGATATTGCAGGCGTCTGATGTTTCAGAGCTGCGAGCGTGACGCGACAAGTGTTACAACAATTCCATAACTAGAAACCGGACGATGTCGCCGGATTATGTCGCCCAGCACGTTGCAGCGGGATCGCAGTATTGCGTTATATAATTTTGCACGCGTGCGGAAAGCTGCGGCGTTGCAATTTCTTGCCGGTTGTGAATGCGCCGCGAGCTTTAATCGAAATCCAAGTCAATCCTGGGAACGCAGCTGGTTGAACGGGTGATTCGCGTTACGACGATCGGCAGAGGAATTTATGGTGTACAAGTATTACCAGGCTTCCGCTTAATTCGACTCCCGTCGCCCTATGGTGCACGTACAGCCGGTGAGTTATGGCGTGCAACAATTTAATAAATGTCACCGGCGCAAATGCGGATGCACCGTTCCAGATTCTAACACGTTCTCAGTTTACCGTTGACAGTCACGTATGACATCTTGCAACACGAGAATCCCTTGTTTCCATTTCGACCCGATCGAGCAAACTCCATTAAGGGGATGAAGTCCATCCCTCACCGTGGGGGGAGAAACTGCCCTGATTCGTGTGCCCTTTGCTCAGCAACCTATTCTCGATCAAGTTTCCAGATTTAAGCGCGTACTTTCCCGAATGTTTCGCTGTGTCGGGATCGAATTTTAATCAAAGTTCAACGAAGAGGACATGTTTCTTTCCACCCACAGCAAACTGTAGCTTTCTGGTGGATGTTACGCCCGAAATCGTACAGAATTTTCTACAGTTCTGATAAACCTACGAAGATATCTCCCCGAATTCGAGTTTCCCAGATTTCCGTGAAAAGAAGGAAGCGGGATTTCATCCGGATCCGAACGGGAGCTCAACAAGGAAAGCCTGAGATTTAAGGAGGCGAATATTCTCGCCTCCCAATGATGGATTTCTTTCCTCTATGAAAATTATTCACCCTCCCATCGTCGACGATCCCCTCATCCTCCCACCGTTCGTCCACGAATTATCACGGCCAAGGAAATAAGAAATTTTTCGTTTAATTAAATTTCCGGAATCGCTCCCCCGCGTGGTAAATAGAATTAATATATTTTCTGCTCGCTGGTGGAATCGGATGGTGGATCTGGGGAATATTCGGCTATCGTGTCGCATTAAATGCCAGGATCAGTTCGCGGGTTGAAGCAGGATCGCAAATGACACGGTGTATTACCTTTGAAGCGGCGCCGGGGTAAACAGATTTGGCAGTGGCTTAACTAAACACGACCGCGCCCTCAAGGCGGCCTCTGAACGGGAATCAGTCGTTAAACTTTCAACTTATTAGCAGCAGTTAAAGTTGCCAGGTCCCGACATACGACCAATGATCAAGTATGATTGCACCGCCCGAAATAATTGAGAGATCGATTAGAAAAAATATCGACGCCCCGATACAATAGTCGATGATGCCTCGGTTCTAAGACTAATGCAGAACTGTGAAATGCTGATCGAAAGTGAGGAAGTAAGCGTGGTGCACATAGTCCAATTATTGCAACTCGACAGTGCGAGTTGCTGGAGTAGTTAAGTCTACAATAACTGAAACTCCACTGGCAAACTTGACGCTACAAAGTTCGTGGTTCCTCGACTATGAAATCGATAACTCCTGGGCCAGTGTCTGGTTGTTCCAGTTCTGGTATCTAATAACGAAACAGAGCCGATGATCTGTACCGTGATGGACGATTGTTCGCCTCTGGATGGAGCGAGCGTAATTTCAGATAATAGTTTCTCCCTTCTAAAAGACCTTGCGTGGAAGCCCGCTGAATCATCCGGCCAGTCGTTAATTAGTTGGAAAGTAGGATTAAGAGGTGAAAAAAAAAACAGTGGCCAGGATCTCTGGGTAAAAGGCAGGATTGTGTAATTTTTTAATGGATGAGGTAATTCTGGGATAATTGTTCCTTTCAGCGGGAAAGCGCCGCTTCTTTCAGAGGATTTCGTCATCCCTGCAGCCTGAATTCTCGGTGGGATTTGTTTAGCAATAATTGTCCCGGGGACTGTTTTCAGATTAAAAGGCAGGGATTTCGCTTAAGCTAAAATCGCCGTTTCCCTTTCGCACGCTTTCCCTCTGTGCTCTTTGCCGTCGAAAAATGTCGGGGGTTGAAATATGCACGGGAACGGCTGAAGGTTAATTTAGGCGGCTATTCTGGGCTGTCGTTAACAACGTATTATTCACTCTGTGACCCGAGGTATCTGCATTCCAATGCTGCTTGTTTCCACGGAACCCATGAATCGTTCAATCAACTTCCTTTCTCCACTCTGATTCGCTGTAACAGCGGAGGGGTAAAAAAACTCAATGGAATATGCTCTTTAGAAGGGGCAAGGCGTAATAAATACTACATGCCTCTTTTTCTTCTCCATCCAGATATTCCCTTTTGCCCCTAACACAAATCCTCTATACGAACTCCTTCCTCTCTAAATTTTTACCCGCTTTAATGCCCCGGGGAAAGTCTCTCCCCCTTGATCCGCCCCCCACCGTCACAATCTTAATATTTGAATAACCAAATCATTTATCAGGCACATATGCGTTATCGAAAGTATCCATTACGGGAATGGTCCGGAAGGTAACCGTACGCGAAAGCTTGCCTAACCCAGCCAGCTCCAATATTCGACTTCCCAGGGGATCCGAGGGCTCCATTTTTTCCTCGGTTTCCGCGCATATAATATTTAAAACAGTCTGCCGTGCTCACGGATGCCGGGGCACGAGTGCCTCCCTTTACGTCTCAATAAAACAGCCTTTATGAGGCCAGGGCCCGCAATCTACCTTAATTCAATTTCATTCGATCCGGAGGACGAGAAGAGGAGCGCAAAGAATGCCTCGAGAAGTTACATTGTTTGTTTCCTCGCTTCTCTGCTGCACGCACGCCAGTTACCGAAATTCCACAAGCAGACGCTTGCATGTTGCGCCGGATACAATAGATTTATTGTCGCGTTGTGTCGCAATACAACTTTTCTAATTACTCCGGTCTCGGGGACGCGATGGCATGTAATTATTAGACGACACGGTGGGCCGATAGCAAAGGCATCGTGCTCGATCGAGCAACGCTTGTATTTATTGCCCGACGTAGCGCCATTAAGGGCGTCAATCTTATGGGAAACTCTGTGAAAATCGAGCGATCTCGTTGTCTCATGCTTCAGCTCTTAATTGCGCGCGCCTCCGCCTTCCTTCCCATCGCAATCATGAAAATAATAACAGTTGTCGAGTCAGTTTGGTCGTGGCAAGATTCCGCCGGAGGGAAATGCAATTTCCTCGAGGGGGCAAATAGATTTTGCGCTCCAAATGTCAGGACGCGTGTTACATGCAACATGCTCTCCATATTGTTCAACTTCCTGCGAGAAATTTTAAGTTTCTAACGCTCCGAGGCGCAAGAGGAACTGAACTCGCGAACGCGGTCTAGGTTTTAACAGAAAAGTAGAACACCCGTGTTCGGAACTCGATTCGTTAATGTGGAGTAAAAAGGTAACAGCCAGCTGACTTTCTTTCGACGTATCAGGCGAGCGCAAGGGGAGGAATCTTTGCTGGCGACGAGAGGTACAGTTTCTCGGGTTGTCAATATCTCCACCCCGATACGGATTCATCTAATGGAGGAAAGAACGCCCCCGAGTTTCTCATATATGAACGGCGAAAAAGTTGCAGTCATTATTCACCAGGGGAAACTCGAGAAGTTGAGGCCACGTCTAACGACAGAGTGTAACTCCCGCCGAAACTCTAGAGGGTGGATTTCTTGTCCGAGGAGCGAGAAGACGAATCGCGAAAACAATTACGGACCAATAAATTGCTTTCGAGCGTGGAACATCGGGCGACCGTCGTCGTTTAAGTTGCTCCGGTTGATTTTAGGCAAAGAAAGGAAAACGACCGAAGGAACGAGCGCGGTAGTTAAAGTTTCCCGCGAAATGGACTCGGACGAGGATACAGATGCTGGACTACGGGTCGTAGTTTAAGAGACTTTTTCTTCGGCCTCTTCTTCGTGGGTAGTTGCTTAACCGTGTTTCCCGCGGGGGCGCGCGTTTGCAAAAGAATTCTGCTAAATTTTGTAAGTCGACGCCGAGCGAACGCAGCTTCGCGAATAAGTCGCTCGACCGCGTTCGATGCCAGCCGTTTCATTCGATTTTGACACTAAAGGGCGAAGGGAAACTTCTGTCCCTCGCCGAGTCTGGAATTAATGGAAAGATTGGAATCGATCGACGGGAAAGGAAAGCTGGCGAATGATGGCACTAGACGGGAAAATCGAGCAGAAGAGAGCAATGGAACGACGTCAAATGAAGATCGCGTAAATCGCGATTCAGCACTCTGTTTTCAACGGCAGTCACGAGCCATACCTCATTCGATAATCGTCGCCTATAAAACAAAAAATAAGTGGGCCGTAGGCAGCCGATAAAAAGAGAGGAGATTGACAAGCCGGATTTTGCGTTTCACGATCGCTGTTCATGTGCAGCATATTTCACAGGGCGATCGCTCAGAACTTCAACGCGTTTATTTTTATGACTCCGACCATGAGCGTAAATCCGGTACGACCATTAAGCAGATTATACACGAGTAACTACACTTTTCACACGCTTAAAATACAACAAAATTCTAGAATAATATTCCCTCAGACTGCCTCAGCTGTACACAACCCTGCAGGCTACTTTTTCCGCTGCTTGAATACTGTTACTGGGGGAAGAAAGTTAAACAGATGACCTGGCCAAAAAACGATTGATTTTACAAGACCTCGAAGCTTAACCGGCTTCTTCTTCTTCTAAATTCTCGAGGACGGGGGTCGCTCAATCTTCTTCAGTGGAGGGAAGTCGGCTAACTTTAAACAGATCTGGCTGTTTAGAAAGGAATTTTCTAAGTTTCATTTACTTCTCCGACATTTGCAGTGCTAGCCGATTGTATTTGCATGCAGGTGGGCGAAAGCAATATCCAAACGTCAATGGATTCCGAATCAAAATGTCATCACGATCCTGGCGCGCGCACAGGCGAATAAAAGAAATCTTCGTTGCGTGGGATGGCAACATTCGTATGTTTCATCGAGACGCCGAGATATAGTAATATCGAGCACACTCGACCGCCATGATATGAAACGGGGGTAAGAAAATGAGCAAGAAAGTCAGGGGTGGTCGCAATTTCCCGGGAGAGAGCCCTCCTGTCGTCGAGAGAGGCGCGTGGAAACGTCACCCCAGCAACGTTTTACCGTGATATCCTTTCGCGGTTGTAACTACAGATGATAACATCGGGGGAAACGATCCCACCTCATTACGATCCTCTCCCGAATCGTATAAACGAAGAAGCCACCGTGGAAAATAGACAGACAGATGGGCGCAGGGGTGAGGCAAGCAGACCATGGAGCTACAAGGGTCGACGCCCTTTTTCGTTTGTCCTAAATCCAATCAAAACCCCTCCTTCTGCGCCAAAGCCCACTTCACACACTGAAACACTCGCGCGACCCAGTTCTCCGCTATTCAATGGGGGTAAATAACAATTTCATTTACAAGTTCGCAACACAAAAGGAGCCTGGTTAACCCGAAATCGCTAACGAAAAAATACGTGCGTTCAAAGAGAACGTGGAAAGGGCGAACAAGAATGGGAATCGGGGATAGGTACAGTGTCTTTTGTTGGAATTTTTTTTTGCATTGATCGTTGATGGACATTTATATTGAAGTGGTTAATTTTGGTCACCCAAACTGCACTTTTTAAATTTATCTACCATTTACTAGAAGATTACAAAATCAAAATTAAAAAAGCAACGCCCTTCATCCCCTCCCACAGAATAAAGAGGAGCGCTGAAAATCGTGACCTTTCTCTGAACAAAATAAACTCCCTGTTTTGTAGCGCTGAGATCGAAAAAGTTCACGCATGCATTGACATTTAAAGATTAAAGAAAAGCCGAGAGTTTTACGCGTGACGGCAGCAGGGGTGTTTGAAAATATAATTGCAAAGGCAATAACGATCCGCCGAGGGTGTAAGGTCGAGCACGAGTAGCATGGCAAGGGAAGTGTTTGACATTTCGCATTTTCTAAAACGCGATCGGCGATCGCGTTCTCTGTCATTAAAGTGCAGCCACGGATATAGTTTCCAGGCAGCGTGAGAGGAACGGTGGCGGAGGTAGAATCCTTCGATGAGCGTAATAAAATTCAACGGATAATTTCGCCGGTGAAGTTACACGATAGCGCGCCTTATATCTATTCGATAGGTTACTCGTGGTCAATACGACGCCGACGCCCTTTTATCCGCGGCAATTCAAGGGATCGGGAAAGGGGGCGTAGAAGGGGTGTAATCATCGTGATCGTAATTCTCGCAAACGCGCAATTACATCGCCGAGGCGCGTCCGGATTTTGGGTCAAGTTTCGATAGCCGCCGGGAGCTCTGATCCACGAAAGAGAGCAGCGCTCTCACTAGCACGGAAATTTGCGAAATTTGCTTTCCATAACGGGCATGCGGGGCACGCGAAACATTGGATGCTGTAAACGTTTATAATACTTTGAAAATTCCAGCGGATTTCGCTTCAACTTTTTACGACTTGCTTGTTCGTAGAGAGACGGTGCGAAAGTTTATGAAATGTTGTCCGTGGGATATCGAAATGAGTAAGGCGCGCTTGCAGGTTATACTTCTATTTATCGGGGATCGTTACTCATCGTTTTCTATGGAATCTCTCGGCTGACGCGTGATTTAGACGTTTACCTTCTTGTCGATGGAATTTTCAGTGGAGAACCGTCGACGCGGGCCAATGTGTTTGATTAACAAGAGGACAGATCCCCCTATTCATCAAGGAACGCTATATTCTATGGCGCGAAGTAATGCGCGTGTACACCAGCCTCAATCAGCACGCAAGTTACACTCACTGTATTTGCAGTGTGTCGCCCAACGTTAGTTAGCTGTTCAACAGGGCCGAGTACAACACCTAAGAGGTGTTCGATACTAGCCACGGCCCAGTAAACGCGACGTAACGAACACCTATAACAGTTTACTACCGGTGCTCCAATAATCTCGCTGCAGAAGGGCATTAATTACAAGCTAGCCATCGGATTGAATCTTAATTAGTCGTCGCTCGTATCTCCTGTAAATCATAGCCCGTAAACTTAATTCATTTTTGAGCCACTACTGAAGGGAGTCTGTCTCCATCCGAGAAGACAAGATCGATCGTTTCGCGATTCTAAAACACTTTCCAGCTTACCACAGAGGTTTAATAATTACGACCGTTGGAGCAAGCTCGCGGTACTTGCTTTTTAGTATTCTTCGCCGCAAACTGGTGATTCCTAGTCGATAAATTTTAATGGAAAAGTGATAGAGAAGGTAATGGCACGGCTAAAGTTCAATTTTCAATAACTCCGCGTTTAACGACGCACGTCCTGATACCATCAGAATTGTCCTAGCAGCGGTTCTTCATCGCGTAAGATCGCCCGAAGCGTACAATTCCAGTTCGTACTTTGTAAAAACGAGTAAGCTGAGTGACGTTGGCTCGGCTCTCACCACAAAGGCACGATCGGCGATATCGATGGGAAAGCGAGCGCGAAGCGAGGATTTTTCTCGCGATTATTGCGCGGCTGCCAACGCTCTGGTCCCCTGATGACGCGTTTTTCGTCCCCCCAGGAAACCTACTTTCCGATCATCGCTTCCCTCCGACTTCGATATCCGCCGGGCTGCAAAATATTTGCTCGATCGACCGTCGAATATCATCGAAATTGAAAGTGTCACTCCGGTATCGCCGCGAAGGTGTTATTCATTTAAATAACCACGCCCGCGGACAGTTATCTCGTTGACATCTTCGACACGGATTAAGAAATGTAGGTCACAGAGAAGGCAGAGGCGTCACGAGGGAAAAAAAGCTCCGTGGATACGTGCAATCATAAATCTCGCGTCGCGTATAGTTGGAAAAAAAAAAACGGATCGTCCCGCGCCGGTAGCGTTGCTCCCGAGCATTTATCAGCTGATCGATCCCCTTGATCTATCGCATTCTTCGCGCGCCATCCGACAAAGCTTCCTACGTGCCTGGCGTTAAACACACGAGCGTCTGTTTTATTTTATGATACGGGCACGAGCCTTTTGCTATTTCTTAGGCGTCCACCGATTCCGCGCACAGATTTTCCTCGTTACTTCCATTTCTCCGTGTACTATCTTTATGACTCCGGAGGGTATTAAGGGTTCTTTGTGCCACTGGTAGATGCAAGCGAGACGTCAGATTTCCAGAGCATTTGATCAGAGGAAATGGCTCGACAAACCCTCGAACGAAAGTAAGCGGCCCTCGGAGTATTCTCCTCTGTCATCTGATCGCTAACGATGACGCCCTCGTGACGCGTCCAATCGAGAGACTCGCGCCATTAACTCCCCCGTCCATCGGGCAAAACGGCTAATTGGACGATTCGCTTTCTCGATAGCCGAATCGCCACGGGAACAAAGTATTTTTCGAGCAGCTGCATCCGCCCCGACCGCTCGCTGCCGAACTACTGCTTCGCGACGGAAACTCGCGGCAAACTTCCCCGATACTTTATTAATTAACTCCATCGACCCGGTAAATTGCACGCAGAGGCGAGCCGTTAACGAACGCGCTTGTTAATTATTAATTTAGCCGGATATCGACGCCGCTTCCGCGGCGGATGCAGTCGCAGAAAAGCCCCCTGGAACGGCAACCTTCTCCTCCAACCTCGTTATTTTTCCCTCGCGTGACAATCGAGCGCCCTTTCTCTCTGCTTCGAGAAGGGACTGGAAACTTTCGAATGGAAAAGTTCCGCGCTCCTACGGCGGCCAAGTGCCGGTCCGTGTAAGGATTTTTCGAGAAACCTCTAACTATTTCGCTTCCGAAGCGAATTGCTGAAAATCCACGCGGCGGCGTTTCGATGGAATCGTCGCGGGTCCAGAGAGTAATTAAGCTCGGACGAATAGCAGCCGCCAGAGAGCTGTGGGTTGACACAACCGCCTCATGAATAATCAACTGGACGATCGCTTTCAACGTATTACCGATCACGAGCCGCCGTTTTAGCTGGAAATTTTCACGGTTTCCGTGTCGTGTTTCCTTTATAGAGAAATCGTTCCTCGATCGCTCCGCGTGGTAGCTGATGTAACGCCCGGGGATGGAGAATTCCGAGAGACGAACACGCCGCGATTTTTCCTGGGACGCCTAAAATTTCGTCCAGCCGCGCTTCGTCCACCTGGAAACGCCCACTCATTTGCATCATTTTTCGTTTAAAATGCAAACCGTGTTTCGCGACGCGGCTAACGAGCTAAGAGAGCGGAGCAGATTTCCTGATACGATTTTATGACGCTCGTCTTGGGGCTGGCGAAAAAACAGAGCCGGTAGGCGAGCAGATTTCAATCGACTCTCGAATGCGCCCGACGAGGAAAAACGCGACTGTAGTCTCGCGTACTCTACGGTTAGAATGCGGCAGAAAGTAATTTTGTTCCCGCGAGCAGATTGCACCGTGTTAATAGCTGCTGTTAATTAAAAACGACGGGCACCCGATGCCTGGAACTGCAACTGCAACTGCAACGTGTCGAATAAACATACGTTAACACAAAAATTACTGGGAACTTTATAATTCCCGTGTTAATTGCGAAACAACAGTGTGCAGGACAACCAGAAGATTGAACGAGTTGGAGCTGAAATGACAATCAGGGGACCATTTTTACAGAATAAACGCGCACGTCTCGTTTTACAGGATGACACATTTTTACTCGCGCGTGGGAGACGAGCTGTCCATTCTCTCCACGACCCTTCACCCGCGATGCAGCTGTAGAAATGTAATGTTAATCTCGGGATGCGCTTCCACCACGGACTCTCGAGCAGTAAAAGTTATTTATTCAAAATAATTTGTCTCGTATTTTCCAATTACAACCCCTAGTCTCACGTATTCATGACATCCGGTTGGAGGAAAGACCTTTCCAAAGATCTGCGAAACGCGAATAGTGGAGAGTTGAGGGATCCAATCCCGGAAATAATTCTTCAAAAAATACAGAGATACGAGAGTGCATTTTCAATCTCACAGCTGCGTTCGAGCCGCGTTTCCCTCCATTCTTTTTAGCAAAATACACTTTCGTTCGCTCGCTGATAGCGAAACCACAACATCCTGGGAAAAATTTGTTCCTCCATTATCGCGATATGGGATTATTTCGTTATCCACGTCACGGTTGAAAATTACACAATATGCATTTGCGTCGAGTTTCATTTTCGCTCGGCGTAGCCCGTAGCCCATCAAAGTTTGCACGGTGCTATACCATCAATTATTGTTATTAATCCCATTAACTCCTCGTAACAATAGATAAAGGGCTATCGCGCTTATCGTGGCTAGTATTAATTACATCTATCTTCGCAACGTGTCCGTAAGCAATCCCCAGATTATACTGTTACCAGCTGTTACTAACCGCTAACCGACCAACTATTCCAACTATGTTCGCCTGGGGAAAGGATCAGCCAACTTCGGTTCAATGCTCGTTGTAAATCCCAAAGAGTTACCATTTTCCCTCTAACATACCTCCATCTAGGTCGTAGTTCCTCAAACTTCCTTACGATGGCCACGAACAAACGTCCAATGGACAGTGCTCGGATCGTGCTGCGTCAGACTCGAATTCAATCGGATAAAAGTTAGCTTTTGCATTTTTAATTGCTCCCGATCGCTTCGGCCAGGATTCCGCGGGGATTGCGTGTATTAAATTGCAAATTACGAGCTGCCACTGTTGTACTATAAATTGCTGTTCGCTGTGCTCGTGGAAAAAAAGCAATAGTATCCACCCCCGAACCTTAAATCCGACGCGTTTCTCGTTTGATTCAATCTAACAAAAATTGAACGAAATTAATTTAATTCCCCGTAATTGCTTCGCTCCGCGATACTCCGGTGTTATGTTCCCCTCTGTGGAACGCGTACATCTTCGTTCCCGCGGCAGATTGATTGCTAGGAATTAAAGTTCGAGGGATTCTGGTCTCGAATCGAATATTGCTTGGAGCGATGCGCATTTATCGGACCGCCGTTAAACCTCTTCAGCCCTCGACGAGTCTGTGTACTCCGATTCGAATGCAAAGGCGCCGGCCGTGATCCTCGTTGTTCCACTCGATGGACAGAACCGATTCGCGCTGCTTTAATATGCAAATTTTCAGAGATCGATCGCCGGTCTCCGTTCCCCTCCGCGGCGCTGCTCGAGCATTTTCGGCGAATAAGCCGGATGAAATTCACGTAATACCCGGCAAATGAGCGTTTTTCTACGTTAACCAGGATTTAATGAAAGAACACGAGCGCTCGACGGGCTCCCAACAGCGCGGGAACGTTTGTTCGACGACAATTTCCCATTTGCAATTAATCGTTAATTATGCCGACGAGCGACTTTCAGCGGTGTAGCGATGATAACCGGCCGAGCCGATAATTTCGTCGCGTCGTTCGATTAAACAATGAGCCTCGACGCGTGCAGCGCGCGGATTATTCGCGCAGCAGCCTCGATTTCGCGTAATCGATACGCCGAATAATTCAAATTTTATTCCACCTGGCTCTATCGCGAAACTATTCGACGAGATCGCAGCACTGAAAGCCATCCGCGGGTGCAGCCTCTCGAACCCGAAACCCGCCACCGAAACGTCGGCGAATTAATTGCTCGCGCTCCGTGATTCAAAGGAAATTAGCAGGTGACGTTATTACTTGCTGGATTGTATCCGTCGCGCCGCTCCGGTTAACGTCCGTGCCGACTGCCTGAAAATAGGCATCGAATTAAACGCAGCCAATCAGTGTTAATTACAAAACTGCCGCTTCGTGCCTCGACGGCGTCACTCGGCTATCATTTATTAAATTACTCATTACGCGATCGTCCTTTGTGAGCCGCGGCAAACACAAAAGGTGGGCGAATCGTTCGAGCGAACGATAGGGTGGACGTAGACGGCTCGCCGCGAGATAATATGAAGCGGTGTAACCCGGATGCTAATTATCTCTCTGTCAGTTAATGAAACCCATTGAGAATGGACAAAGAAGTCTCGACGAGCAGGTGTTCGCGGTGGATTTCAAACAGCAGCCCGCGTGCGCAACTTTTCCACGGATTGCCGTAGAAGAGGAGAGGTTTTGTCATCTTTTTTAACTACGTGCATCCATACGAGCTCGACAGGTTTCGAGACTGTTTAAAGCTTTTGGGAGCACCGCGATAAAGGCACTGTAAGCTTTCACGCGCACCCTAGTCACGGCTCCGTCTTGAAAGCTTTCGACTCTCTCTTTGGAGGAAGCTCCTTCATCGACATCCTGTCGCCATCGATGATATTCCTCGTGGATCGATAGATGGGCAGAGCAAAAGAATCGGTCGATCGGATTACCGGACCAGGCTTTCAACGTTCCTTCGTTTGCTAGACAGATCTAATCAATTGAGCTACCTTGACCATAGATTCTTTCACTGTGAATCTAACATTCTGGCGAAACTGAATGTGTCGAGGCACGAGGTGAATCTTACGGTCAACTAGAATTACCGCCACATAACCAGTTGAACCACAAACCTATTAGCTACGGTTCATACTCGAAAAGTAAACTAGACCAGTTGCTATCCAATAGCTTTCATCCTCCAGGGCGAACCACAGTGGACGTGCGAAGCAGGGGCTGCATAATGTACTCGCGATGACAATTTATCGCACCGTCCACGAAGAAGAATGGTCCTTGCGCTGTTGGCCGATCATTGCAGGCCAGAGGTGGTCGATTCGCGATAAAAATGAATAATTTGCCGCGTAACGGGGCCGCGGCTATGCGTCGGCTGAAATATGTAAAATATCGCTGGCCACCAGCCAGTCTACGCGTGACAAATTAGCGCTAGCAGCTCCCTCGTCTCGCGGCTGTAAAATACACGAGTGGGACACGCTGTCACGCGATTGCCAGATTGGACGAGCCGCGCAATCGCATGCAGAATGCACCTAAGAATTTCGCGAACGTGACGTCGCGCTCGCCGGACTGGGACGAACGGCGAGATTAAACCTGGGAATCTGGGATTCGGTTTAATAAAGACGATGTTGCGTGTCGCGCGAATTGGTCCTTTCCCGAATGCTACTCACGCGATTTATCACCGTTGGGCAGAGCGACGGGTGGGAGGAAGTGAAATTTTTTAAAAAATGATCCACTCGCGCGATTCGAAACTGTTTTAGCCACTTGAGATTACTTCGCCCCATTACCTCGTTTAGTTCCACCCGCAGCGGGAATAAAATGGCGAAACGAGTGCACGTCGGAGCGCAAGCTCCCGCACGTCGCGTACACGGAGAGCGTAAAAAGATTACTGGAGTCCAGCCAGTGTCTCGTGACAAATTGGCCCGGCCAACTGGCACCTTGCGAATCGCCATAAATTAACGGGAGCCCGCGTAAGTGCGAACGCGCTAGCCCGAATTACGGGGGACCGCAATAATTAGATGCGAATGTCGCGGTGGATTCGCCTCTTCCATCGCGGCGCTCGAATTAGGGCGGAAAATCGTCTAAAAGGACGACCAATCCACTTTTCCACTCTGACAAGAACATTTTAGAGACCCGTAATTGGGGAAATTGCTACTCGTTGCCGTGGGAAATTCCGTTTCATGGCCGTCCCAGAAGAAGGACCGCGATTAACTGTTAACGTGGCGAACGAGGCGGTAAAACAGCCGTCGCGGCGAAAGAAACGCGAGGCACGGCAAGGAGAAATCCATTGAAATTTCCCCCTGAATCAGTTTTATACGATACGGAGTGGAGAGAGGAGGACCGGGGCCGGGTCGATCGCATTTCGCTGGAAAACAGAGTTGAACGAGGGAAATCAAAATTTCATTCGACATTCACTTTTGCTAAAACGTCGGGGCGAAAGGGCTGCACTTAACCGGTCAGCGGCAAATCCGGGTGCAATTTAACGTGACAGCATTTCGATTGTCGTTTTTTCCCCGCGCAAGGTCCAAGTAAGCGGTGTCGTTTACCCGAAATACTTCGCCACGTACGATGCGAATGAACCGGCTTTCACGCGTTTGCGTTAAAAATTATGAACGACCCCGCGCACCTTTTCGTTTGAACCTTCTAGCGGGAGGCAGTGGTCTCTGAACGTAATTTGCGTAATCGACGAGGCTGGTCTGAAAAGCGAGCGGCTCACGAGTTCGACTTAGAGATGCACTCAAGTGGAGAAAAGAGGCTTTGGACTTTTCAGCGTCTCGATGTTGGGAAATTTTTTGCTCGCCAGCAGATCGGATTGACAGAAATTTGTTTCCCTTTCGAGACAACTCGTGCGGAAATGCCTCGAAACGAGCAAGCAAATTACCTGCACCTGTACGTCGAGGAGTTCGAGTCGTTCGAACGTCGACAAAACTCTATCTCTATGATAATATCCAACCTCCGCATAACGTTCCTCTCTTTTCCCTACAGCATTCTTCCAATGCATCCGTACCTATATTCTCCCATAAGTTGACACGTCTGGGCCGTCTGCTGCAAGGTTCGCCAGGTTCTGCCGAATGTAGAACGGCTGCTGCTTCAATTCAAAGCCGGTACATCATTCTACGACCACCAATCCACCGTTCTTAAAACGGCTAGGCATCTGCCATCCGACTACGTGCACCTTTCTCACGTCGTCGGAGGTGTCTGAGGTTGTTGGTGGCCCACGAAACTCGGAGGATCACGACATAGGTGCCTCCGATTGTCCTTGTATGCTAACTGCACTCGACAGAACGGTTCGTGCTGTAGAGGCAGCGGAGGTTTAACAGCGAGACACGCCAGGCCACTTAAAGAATCGCCCAGCTCCAGGCTCGAGCATCCATTATTCCGGGCGCGGCGTCGCGAGTCTCGTTTAATCGAACGTGAAAAGCGTGTTCCGACTTCCGACAATGGGAAACGACACGGTCGACACAGTTTACATTTGGAGGAGAGCACGAAGGAGGGCGGGCTTCGGCGCACGGAGCCGGAAAAAGGGCCCCGCTCAAGAGGGTGTCTCAGAGCGACAAATTTACAGCGACGCGCTCTCCGGCCGGGGTCCCAGGTGGTATCGACCTGCCCCGTTACCTGGAATCGATTCCCCGGAAAGCCGTGCACTGTCAAATTGCACGGCGTCGAGTGCATGCACCGATGCATTTAACTCCCAGATGATCGATGAACGTTCCGCCGCGTCCATACAAGCAGAAAATGATGCCCTTGAAATTTGTCGCCCCGTGCCTCTGCCGCCAGATATACGCTTGTTCCTCGTCGCTAGCGATCGAAACCATGGATGATGAATACGTCCAAGCCCCGACAGCGATGTCGGGTCGATAGAACGTAAGGAGATCGGGGAGAACGAAGGGGTTTCACGGGAAAAGTTTCACGTTAGCCGCATCCGCCGACTTCTCGTTTCCATACTCCCCGCCGCGCCGCGGACTATGGTGAATTATTGAATGCTATGAATTAGTTGACTTTCGAGGAGACCATTGCCACAATGGGCGAGTAATTGAACGAGTGAAAGTATGACTCAAAGGTTCAGATTCAATGAGAAGTAACGAGCGCGTCAGGGTGCACGAGAATCAGTGATAGAATCGAGGATTAGTCGGACAGAGTTCACTGTCAGGCACCGGCCAGCGGTGTAGGCTCTCCAATTTGTGAACGATCTGTGGAAAATCTTACACTATCGTGGGAAAGCAAACAGCGAAGTACACTAAAGGATTTTGGAGTGCAATCGAGGGGTGTAATCAGTATTCAGCTCGTGGAGCCTTGGTGGCAATAACGTCTCCAAAAATTGCCAACTTCCTGCGACGGGAGACTAGAGTTTCCAAATGGGGGGAAAGCCTTAGAACTCGATCGAAAAATCTTTTCACATATTTCACTGGGAACTGCGCGTATCCGCGGGGCTTTATTTTACGATATCGCGCGTTTATCCTCGGCGAATTGCACCGCGTCAAAGTGCTCGTACATAACCGTGATGATCGATGAACGCTTTCGACCACGCTCCTGTAATTCGAGGGGGAGGGGAGGGGGGGGCGAGGCTGTTTGGTGCTCGATGCACTCCCCGCGATCGATACGTCGATAATTACTCCGATCACTTCGAAAAGGTCGGCCGTGCCGTGAAACCGCGCGGCAATGAAAAAACAGACGAATGTAACGCGACCAAAGTATGGAGCAGGAACGGAGTCAGAGGACAGAGGTCTCAAGCTACAGATATCAGGCAACGTTTAGTCCCTTTGAAGTTAACAGGTCGATTGTTGCGATTAGCAGCGAAGCAGTCTACGAGGAAACAATTAAAATCTATGTCCAGGGATGCTGCATCTCGCGAATTCGAAACTAGCTTTGTCGAATCGTCGACCGTCCACGTTCCCCCTCGGTCTACAAAATTGAGGTTCAGTATTTCTGAAACACCGAGCGCTGGTGGACCACATTTCTGGGCTGATTGCAGCGTTATGTAACTTTGTCAGTTAAACAGTCTGTACAGCAAATGCAACGATGATGTTTGATCCGATTACGAGGAACGTAGTTTGCTAGTAATTTCTTTTCGCCCCTCGTAAAAGTGACACGAAATGATAGCGTTCCGCTCGTCGTTATCATTCAATTTATATATTCAATTACACCATCGTCGAATTATATTTATAACATCCAAGGTTTGTATAACGCGTGACACGCAACTAGATAACCAGGTGCATTTGCCTGGAGGTCGTCCCAAATTTTATTATCGATATTTCGACGTTAATGTCGCGCGAAACATTGGTCCTGAATATTCTGCTAATTGCTTACACACCGATAAAGCGCGTTGACGTAACGGCAAACCCAGCGTGAAACGAAATTTCTGGCGCTTCCGGGTCGATGATTTTCGATAGCTGCAGGAATTTCAGAGGGAAACGGACAAAGGAAGGTAGAAGAATGGGGGAGGCGAGGAAAGGTTGAAGAAATAGCCCGGCGTTATCAGTCTGTCGAGTGGACGAGCAACGTGAACGGTCGAAAGAAAGGCCGTGAAGCTCTTTAAATATTACGGGCTAATTGACTGGTCTCTGGGAGACGAGTGGAAAAGAGTCTTCGCCTTGGTCAAAGCTTGGCTTCTTCAGCGGGAATTCAACAAGTTAGCCGTTTCTCTTTGGAAGACAAGCCTTTAAAAGCAGCCGCGGTGCGCGAGATTCGCGAGAAATCTAGATTAAAGGAGGAAGGGCTTTGCCGTGAAGGTAGCTCGCCGATACCGGCTGGGTCGTTCGTTTTCTAACAAGAATGTTCGCCGAAGAAAATTCCCTTAACCTATCTCCTTCCCTCTGCCTCTACGATAATGAACTCTTTGACCGACGAAATGTTTCAGCGCGGGAGCTTCGAGCGGCGTCAACTTTCAACGAGCTTCAGTATCGCGTTGTTGCTGATGATCTGGACGTAACGGGAGTCGATACTGAACGGGGAGGATCCCCAACCGGCATGTTTATCCACATCTCTGGAACGAGCCGAACGGTATCTTTCGCGAATCAGTTCGTGTTTTTCTTCGGCTTCCCGGTTGGCGGGAATCAAGAGGATCGGTCGATGCTTCGCTCGCGATATCACTTCATCCTCCCGGCGAAATATTTGTCTTAGAGCGGACTTTAATCCCACGATCCGCGAAACTTTCCAAGTGTTTATCCCGCGAGCAAGTTCGACGTATCTAGCCGCGATTAATTTCATCTCGCCCTAGAGATTTACGCGGCCCGTGTAAGTCGAAATGCTTCCAGGAGTCCTCCAACTTGCTTGATTTACCGGATCAAACGGATCAGATGGACACTTACTTTTTCGAGAAACTTCGGACCGGGATGATTGATATTAATGCTGGTACGATATTCTGGCTGTAATCGCGGCTTCAATATTTCAGATGGCTCGATACGATCGAACTAATTGAGTGGAGTGAAAAATTGATGAACGTTGGTCAATGTTAATCGATCCCGACCAAATCTGCAAGAAGGACAAAAGGAATTGCACGAGTGGCAAGGTAAAGGGACACGAACACACGGGTAAACGCGATAGCTAAAGGAGAAATTAGATAACCAACGCCGCTTTCAAATCCTCCGTTGTTCGTCTCGGTAGTTTATCTTTGTATTCGGACAATGTATCTAGCCGCGCATGTAACTAGGTGAAATTTATACGCTTATTTGCACTTATACAAGCTACGGCGACACGCAAAAGTCCATTCATTGTTGGCTTAAGTGTGCTCTGCGAATTTGCAGCCAAAGGCAAGACAGTTCTCAAGCTTAGTCGCTGATGAAACTCAGCAATTAGCTGTATCTACCGTAAATAAAGCAGATACGGTGTTTTTAAGCGTGCTAACAAGACGCTTTTAATTGTATCGAGGCAATTGGAAGGCGCAGCTCGAATGGAAACGCGTAAATTTCTTCGTTGCTTCCAAGGCGAGGGTAAAACGAGGAAAGAAAAGACTGCTCGATTCGAAGGCTTTCTTGCGCAACGTTTGATGAACGAACATTACTTAAAGGCGTTTCTTTTACAAGAAAATAGGTTCTTCCCAACTCAACGATGGAAGAAACTGACCTCGATTCGATGGTTTCTCAACGAAAGCTAGGGTAACTATTTCCACCATATAATAACTAAAGAATTGCCACGATGTAGCATGCAAAAGTGTTGAATAACTATTACTTACACTTTCAGGGATACAGCCGAAGATTGTCACACGTTTCGCAGTTACTGTTGTCTCGTGCCACTGGTCACTGTCCGAGTTCGATCGCACTCTTTTGCTAAAGGTACGAACGAAAAACACGAATCGAGCTTCGGGAGCCAACAATTCCGAACACTTTCTACCCGAGAACGTGGCGTACCGATCACTCTCGCGTTCCAATGCAAACTGGACGTTGCTTAGTTCTGGCGGGTCGACCTCTGTTGTCGCTCCGAATTCTACGGCCGCGAATTGTTTACAGTCGAACGGCGTTCATCGGAGCAGCCAGCGATAACGTCGCCGGTGTAAGGGGAAAAACCCTGTGTTTGACAGGAATGATACGATATCACAGCTCGACGAGCTCAACCCTTTGCTCGGTGAGAACCTGCAGATGCTCGCGTTTCCGCGAAACACTCGCTCGGACGATTGAAACTCTAGGTACCTCGTGCAGCTACTTTTATTCCCCGAAAAGGAATTCATAACCGAGGGCCACGGAAATTTAACCTGCTAAATGGTTGAAAGCTCCGTCGTCGAGCAGAGAATATTACGACCTACGTCATTCAACCCATACTTATAACACCATTCGTGTATTGAAACACAGCTTCACAAAAGAGTGTTTTTTACCACGGAACAGAGTGATTCCTTGAATCGTCCCAAGCTTCTTTTCTAAACCAACCGACCGATCCACACCTTAGTTCCCTCGAAATTCTTCGTGCAATAACCCACAAAGTGCAATCCAAACGACAAACTCTCAACGAACTCGTCAAAAATTTCCTCGTGCTGCCTGTCGCCTATTCGGAGCAGCAATCGACGCCCGATTCATGGCGGTAGGAGTCACGAGGCCCGGGTACGTGACCGTGCCGGAAACGTAGTGGTAGATAGAATCGAGACGCGAGTCTGGTTTCAAGGGACGACGAGAACGACGTGCCTGATCGCGCGTGGACGTCCTTTGCAGGCGGCGCGACGCCGGTCCTGGATGGCGTCGTACGTGATTCGTGGACGACGATGATCCCGATGCACACGCGTCGCGGACAGTTTGACGTGGCTGAGCGGGCGCGAGCGATTAAACCGTCCGATCATTAGCAGGACACCGGGCAGGCTGCTAGCAGCAGCCTGTTTTCGCCGCTTTAGCGGTGGCTGGAGCTGTGGCGCGCATTATCGGTCCAGACACCTGCCGGAAATACCATTAGCGGCCATTTATTTCTAACGAATACCCAATCGCGACGGCCGATAATCTAGTGTCGGGCGCGTTTTAGCGGGGCTGAAAGTAGCGGCTGCCAGGCGCGTCCTCGTTTTTCGCCGTAGCGCCGAGCAGCCGGAGCTTCGAGGGAGAGGATTTAGCTCACGGGAAAGGGGTTGATCCGGGACCGTCAGGCTTTAGACCGAACGTCGCTGAAAGAGAATGAGAGAGGTGTGATAGTGGGTATTACGGTCTCTAGCGCGCTGCCCTCTCGGTACTTTGTGTACTTTTGGTAGCCGCTTCGTACCCCGGCCTGGCAGAGCTCTCAGGCTACCGCCAGTTTATCACGTAACGAAGGGGGCGAGATCCGAAAGCTACGGAGACGCTCAAACAGTCGTGGGGCCTTGCATGCTTAATTTCACCGGCAACAAGTATAGTTGCTGGGCTCTAGCTGCGAGAAACCAAGGGACGGGTCCGACCAAGATCCTACTTTACGAGTACAAAGTTCGCGGGAACGAGTAAAAGGAGAAGCTGCCACTTGGTCTTTAATCCTCTCATCCGGTTTCAATTAATACGAGAACCCAGTCATCAATCGACATTCAGAGGACGGTTTAATTGGTTCGCAGCCGTTTAAAGTCGACGAAGGGGATACCCTTCATCTTTACTTCGTCCATTTCCCGTCGTTTCCAGGCTGGCCGTGGATTAAGGAAATCATCCTCTGGGAATGAAGTATTTGCACCGAGATGGGGTCAGGAGCCGGGCAATTTTTGTAGGCCGATAAGACGGGGCTGAATTAGATCCGATAAGAGGATAGAGAAAAAATTTGTGACAAAAGTTAATGGGCAGGGTGGCCGAATGGAAAGCAAATTCCACTTGCGAACGTTAAATGCGTTATGATACCTTACGTAACGCATTATAACGCAGATATTAAAGTATTTCTGGCACGTGGAGGACAAAGCTGACCCCGTTAACGACCTTGCTTAATCCGTCGACCTTACGCTCAGTCGAGCGAGGGTTACCATACTCGATAAATCAATAAATTTTAATAATCTCGAGACGAGATAGGAACAAAGGGCCCGATAATCACGTCGAGATCGTTTCCCTGACTCTTCCGACAATACGACGAGTGTCTCGAGGTTTGCCTTGGAATTTGAAAGGGAAACGAAGCGGGGAAACTGGAAAGAATTTCTCCGAGTCGCGGGAAAAGAGCATCTCCCCTTGCGAGGGAAGAATCTCCGCGTTCAGGAGCAAGGAAGCCAAAGATGTCTCGCGTTAACGATCTCCCTGAACCCCTGGATACTCGACATGGGGCGGAATAAACGTGGAGTGAGATGTATCCAATGAGATCGTTCGTTTTAATAAGAGAACACGGAGAATAGTTGTCGGAATGGTCAGCCACGTTACGCGTTCCCAGCTTCCCCCATTTCCCCTGGCAAGCCACTACAATGCAAATGGAAAATTTGCCGGCACCTTTGAGAAACTGACTGACGAGTCGGCTCGTTGGACCCTGCAGCCGCCTCCGTCTCGCTCGCGATCGAGCATTTGCATGGCCCTAAAAAGGGACCGGAGAGGACCGCCCAAAGAAGTTTCAGGGAACAGTCGACATCGAGGCAGAGATCGAAACTTTTCCACTCCCCGGCGAATGGCTTTAACTAGCAGAAAGCTGGAAAGTGGCGAGAGCAAAGGTTCGATTTAATCGCCGCGCTGGAAACTCGCTCGTTCGCGAATCGAGCTGCGAAACAAGCGAAAGACTTCCCGCCCGAGGTAACAACCCTTGACTTGGTCAAACGGAACGATCCACTCGGGCTGCTGCCGGCTAGAAAACGCAAATAGCAATTACCGGGCAATGTATTGTCGCTCGTGGCTCGGCAACTTGTCGTCGGCGATCGGTGCAAAAGCCGCGCGCCGGCCACGCAAACAGCAACGCTGTTTCCTTAATGGGAAAACTCTGGACGACGTCGTTGGGGCAGCTGTCGTTCGGACAGCTCTGGAGATCGCGGAGAAAAAGGGCGGAGAGAATGGATCGAGGCCGTGTTAATGTAAGTCGAAGGAAGCGGTAATTGCTTAATTTTCGTGGCTGGAGAGATCCGAGAGCCAAGGAACCGCAGACTCCTGCTTCGTCTGCTCGCACGGTCGATTTATCTCCTCTAGAACAACGGGACCGGCAGCTCAGGGAAGAAGCTTTTTAATAAATAAATCCCCGTGTGCACGGGACACGCCCCTTTCAGGCCGGGGACAGCTGTGAAAAATTCAATTTGTCAGATGGCTGGATCCACGAATCGGTCGATCCACTCGCACTCGAAAAGAGCTGGGAATGTCGGTGGCTCGTGGAATTTAGATTTCGCCGTGACGGGGGTGCGATAAAAGGCGCGGTGAGCGACGATTTCGTGGCGATAAGTGAAATTTCTATAACACGATTTCGACAGGCAACGCGACCACGGGGATGTCCACTTTTCCTCCTAATTTTTACGTCGTCTGATCCAAGGAGCGCGAGTGAATCACCCGACTAGCTCTATAACCTCCAAGTTTTTAGCGACTTTGATCCCTTTCACGGAGCGAAAAACCTGAAGAAATTCAATTTGTCGAAAGGCTAAATCTCGGGATCGAATCGTTTGAAAGAGGGTGGAGGATCGGACCGTGGAATAACGAAACGTTCGATCGCGGAGAATTAATGTCGAACGACGTTCGAAGGAGACCTTTATCTGATCCTGCCTCTAGATGAAATCAAAGGGACGATGCATCTTCGAGTCGCGAGTGGTCTGAGCGAATCGATCGAGAAGATTTAGAGGAAACAGCCCAGCACTTTCCGAAACGAAAATGGAGCTTATCGGCGGCGGTGCTCGAAATAAAATTTTTGAGACACGGCAAAGTCCCCATGCAGCGTTCTAAAAGGGAAACGATAAAACGTCCTTTGTCCCGGCAACGTCGAGCGTTTTTCCTCGACGTTCCTTCGTTCGCCGGGGTCTTTTCGTCGGGAAGCAAAAATCTGGAAGCGAAAGATTCAATCTGTCGCGCGGTTCGAGCACAGGGATCGACTTCTCCGAGGGGTGGAACACGCGAGTTACGGCACGAAAATTCGACGCGTGAAATTGAAACCCTGACGGTCTCACCTTCAACAGACGATCAGCCCCTGTCGCTCTCGAGAGCTGATTTTATTCCCTCAGACACGTCGATGGCCGCGCAAGTGAATAACCCCTCTCCGGAATTATCAGAAACAGAGGAAGCTTCATTTCCGAACACAAATCTGGATCCGTGACACGGGTCATCGCTCCTCCGACAGTGGTGCAACACAGGCGAGAAGAGACGAGAAGTAACGGGTGTCAGGGCGATCGTAAAGATGCCGACGCTCGTCCCAGAGACTTTCCAATTTGTTTCCATCATCGTGTTCCCCGATCTCCCATCTGATCGATTTTCCAGCGGACGAGGTCCTCCGTGCGGTGGTTTGTTTAAGAATTCCTCTCTTTAAAACACCATGCAGCCTGAAGAACGAAACGACCCATCGATCTAGCTCCAATTCCCTCGACACCGTGCGGTCTTTTGCACGAAGAAGTCGACGAGATCGAAGGTTCGGAAAGTGACGAATACGCGCGAGATCAAAGCATCCCTCCTCCGCCAAAGGCATCATCCACTGGGCGTTCAAGTGTCACTGAACGCTCCGATTCTCAGAAGCTCGATCTCCGTGGTATCTCACGGGGATCCAGGAGCAAACAGGATAAGCTGAGGTGCAAATATCGAAGATAAGATCAGTGTGTTTGCTTTCAGGCCTCCTAAACCGCGAGTAACGAGAGGGTCGGCCCGACAGCACGTAAAATCCCTTCGCTCCCGTGCACGATTCCTCTCTTCTCGAGTGGCCGATCCACGACGATGTGCTTTTCACGCGAGCGCCCGCGGTGATCGTCGACGAGCAAGGGAACAGCAGGGAAGCTGAGGGTAGAGTCCCAGGGATCGGTTCGCTATGCCGCTCAGCTCGCGATTTTCAAATGGCAGCAACGATCCCGGCCACAGTGCGAGGCCGAGCAACAAGTTATACACCATAACAAGCGTACCAACCGACAGGCCTGCCGTTCACTCGCGTCTATCGCGAAGAAATCCAACGGATGGAAAAACGCGGCTGGGACCGCGACCATCGATCGATCTACATGATCGGCCGATTCGAAGCGCGACGCGGACTATCCTCCGACGATCGTCCACTTGGTGGATCATCGATCGAGGGAAACGAGACGCTGCGTAGAATTAAGAATGAGCAGGATTTTTCACAGATAAACCGATGAATGTACCGTTCGGTCGTGTGCGCAGTGGAAGGCCGATGATCCCGCCTGGATCTCCGTGGAATCGTGGTCGAAATCGAGGGAAACACGGCGCGCGTTCGAGCGATCGTTCGGACGGAGGTGTCGCCGCGTAAACACGGCTATCGATATCCGATCGAGACGGTCGCTGGACAGAGAAACGACGCGATCTTGGAGCGACCCGGTGGTCCGGAGTACCGTGCCAGTACTGGTACTGTGGAGTTTGTTATCGAGTAGCGGCGAGAGGAAAAGCGGGAGGGCAGGGTGGTGGCAGCTCCGCTTGGCTGACAAGTAGACAGAGATGGTATTACGCAGGCGCCGGCTCTTGGTTCGCCTCACGACCATCTTCCACCCCCGACAACCCTCTAAACTCGAGTGCTCGGCCGCCCTACACGGCCACCGATGCCACCGATGCCCACCTACACCCTCGAGCCGCGCTGCCCTGCAAAACCGTACCTATTCTTCGGAGATATTCTAGACGGCCACCTGCAGACGAGCCGAGATAATTGACCAAGCGAACGGGTTCAACATCCAATGGGTTGTTTAAACGCTCAGCTATGGAAGAATTGGCGGATCGTGGTGGTAGAAGAATTTAGAGGGGATGAAACGACTGTCAGTGACGATGGCAAAAGGGGCGTTATGTCGTGGGAGAATCACGAGGGTCGATTCAATTCTGTGACTAGGAATGGTATTCTCTCTTGATACCCTAGGGTGCAGGAACCCTCGGGCTTTTCACACCTATCCATCTTCCGTGCCGAGGCGCCCGAACATTCCATTCGATCCGACTTGCCAGAAAGCCCGGATCGTTCGCGACTTTTCGCGGTCCTTCAGCTGGAATGCCACCCCCTTAATAACCGCTGCGCAGCCTACAGCGAGAATCTGCTGGCGAATAATTACGATACCGGCCGACTTACGTACACGTAATCAGAAACTTTCCACCGGCTGGTCGCGGTTTTTTTTTCTTCTTTTTTTTTTAACGCGAATAAATCCTGCCGATTACGATCGCCGCGCGGTTAAAACGCTCACGCTGCGAAACAGAATTTCCGCCGGAGGCAATGCCGCCCTGGATAGAGTACATCCTCTCGGTTAACCGAGGCTCCATTATCCAAATTTTCCATTATCGGATCTCGATTATGACGTATTCTGTCAGGGACGCTCGACAAACGAACCCAACGTAAAATCCTAGACGAATTAACGGGATAAAACGTTCTCTACTGCGAATCAATCGTGCACGTGGACCGCAGAAGGTCGCGTTCGCCTTTTTCATCAATGTTCCTCCATCGACAAACAACGATGGGTGCTGTTACTCAACGCGATCTGAATTCTGTCTCGATTCCCCATTCACGAGTACCTATGCTCGAGACCCTTATTCTATTTTCAACGTTCCCCTCGTCGATGTATATTGATAGGGAGGCGTTATTACATCGGGGCCGCAGGGAAAGCTCCAGGTATCTTTTAATTATCTAACAGGAAGCATAGTGAGTGAACGTGGTACGTCACAGCTTCCAAGAAGCTCTTTGAATCGCGTATGCTTTTATCCTACTCGCCAGAAAAAATTTCCATAACACTTTCCAGAGCATAAGATCTTGGTACACTTAGCGTTTACTTCTCGAGGCTCGGAGAAACAGCGCGAAAGATATGGTTAATGCACTTTTAACATTTGCTCCGCGGATATATCAATTCGTTCGTCCAATTCCCGTCTAATATCGGAGCCTCCAACTTCAATTCTGCCCTGTTGATTTTTTATTACCCCTTTTCTCAATTTGTTATCGACCAGCACCTCTTACGACGACGGAGAGTGTGCCCGTTTATTATAACTCGAAAATTCAGCTACGATATTTGACCAATATTTGCGCAATATTGGCTTCGGCCGCCGCCGATACGAGCTCTCCTAGTACTCGCCGTGTCACACGAGCTAGAATCGAACGTATGGTGGAATTCTTGGTGGTGGATTC
Source organism: Andrena bicolor (assembly GCA_960531205.1). NCBI lineage: Eukaryota > Metazoa > Arthropoda > Insecta > Hymenoptera > Andrenidae > Andrena > Andrena bicolor. The sequence goes on from OY482665.1 coordinate 39,024,149, forward strand.
TTCGAGTTCGATGCGAGTTTCAAGGTACGGACAGAATGGCGAAGGGGGAGGAGGAAAAGGGAGCCAGAAAACTAATAACTTTCGATAACGCGACCTTTTCCCATGAACGACGTCACCTCGGAGTCCGAGACTGAAAGCCAAAGATCATGCGATTCTTAACACATACGTGTATCCGATGGAACTTCTCTGTGTCGCATCCTCCACAAAATTGAGTGTCTACCTCAAAGGAAAACCCACATTAAAAAATCAGTGAAGTAAGCTGTTCTTGCTCAGGAATTTCGAAAACAGCCAGTGCTTATCTACACCCTGACGTTGCAGCAATTGCACATCACATACCTACTGCGATTTTTCAATGCGGCTATTGAAAGCTCTGGCTAATCTTGTGAAAATTTAGCCGCGTAAATCGCGAACAAAGAGGGGAAAAAACTAGGTAGACGGTTCAATGGTCTGGAAGCGGGGAGGGTGTAAACGGCAAGAGGCACGAATCTCTAAAACTCTTACACCCCGTCACGATGTTCTCCCCTATCGGCCTTCTATCGATACCCCGTTGCGTTCCTCGCACGATCACCCTACGCGGGAGCATAGTCAAGGGAGCCATTTCGAGCGGTGGTTATATTTAATGTACAGGGTGGTACACTTAACTCAACCGCGCGAGACGTAAATTTCGTGGCTGACACTTTGCCGGAGGGAGAATTATTGCTGTTAAAACTCTGGCTTTCAGGGGCCCGCCAGCCGTGGCAGCCGTTTACTTTTCAGTGTTCGAGGACTCGCGAGTTCTTGAGCGGAAATGCTCTGCTCACAGTGTGCCTTCGATAATAGAGCTCGGTTGCGTGTTGGGATGAATGAGCTGCAAGTGGTTGAAGAGGTTGGTCCGAGTGCGAGGGTCAGGAAGCGAGTAGCGAGTGTCTGCAGAATTTAGACCAGCCATTTTCGCGATAAAGAGTACTGTAACGTCGTTGCTTCAAAGTGAAACTGCCTTATTTACACGTGCTTTGCGTGCTAATATATTCGAATGAAATCCAAGGAAATCTTTCTACGAGGACGTAATCAACGCTGTAACTGTTAATGAAAGGCAAATATTGTCCGACGGGGAGTCGATGCTCCCTCAGAAATCTGCAGGCTACAGACCCAACGCTACAGATTCGTTCTCCGGAGTCAAACTGCTCAACGTCCCCTGAGAATCGTTCAGGATGAAAAGTAAACACGTTCGAACGAGGAGTGCCGCTTAACGTCCAATTATTTTTCTGAATTATTGTCGACCCCGCGGAAATTGAACCGGCAGCGGGGACGATTTACGAGCAACCTGCGAGCAAACTTTCGAATCGGATCGATTCGCCCTAAGTAGATTTAAGGAGGAACAATGCCCGGCCGCCGCGTCGAAGGGGCTAAAGTAGAACGATGAGGGACTGTAAAGCTGGTTTAATTATCGAAATTGTAGTGCACGGCATCGTGGCAATGAAAACAGCCTCGATTCACGATCCGATGCATGTTCCCCCGATTATATGCATATTCATCGGCGCGCTACCAGCTCGCCTTGTATCTGGAGAGACAGTTCGCGCCAGTAATTTCCCGCGATCGTAAAATCGGAACGGGAACAATCGGCCTTCCAGCTGACGAACTTTTCCCTTCTGGTGATCGTACACGCCTGTTCTTTTCAACGGAGGCAGTATGTCGTTCGGTTTTTACGGGCTGGAGGTGTCGAGGGAAATGAAATTCACCGTGGACTAAACGATAGACGACAATGGCAACGCGGAACAGCGAAAGCCGGCTGGAAGTCGGGCTTGGAGAGAGACATCGTCGAAACATTTAACGCCGTAACTTTTTGTCCGGCGTCCGCGTGATACGCGTGAATTAGTGAAACGGCCGCCTGGTCTTTCGAAAAGGGAACGGAAAATATGCGGAAATGTGTCGCTAAAAGGACGCTTTCGCTCTGGAATTCCAGGCAAGCGGACAAATTACAGAGTGTCGTATAAATAATCACAGCGCGGGATGTCCATTTCCATGCAACGAATTGCGCACCTGATCCAGTACCCTTCTATTTCCCTCTTGCCCTCCTTTAAACAGTGTGGCCCGCTGCAAGAGCATTCAACGTTTTATTCATCGTCGAGCGAATAAATCGATGCCGCCGTCTCGAGTACAGCGCTCAGCGTTTCATTTCCTTCTATTTAGTCTAGAGCCGCTTTCGGGGGAGCCCGTGTGTTTGGATATTGCTGAATTGGTCACTTTCGTGTTCTGCATGCCACGGAATCGTTGCGGCAGCGACGACGAGAATGGAACGGGGATATAGAGCGAGGACAGCCGCGATAAATAACGCTAGTCTGATTAATCCCTTCCCTGGGAGATGAGTTTCGGGGGCAGAAATTACGACGGTATCGCGTGTAGAAGGCGATGAAAGCGTTCTAGGCGAAGCCTTTAGGGTGTGATTCATTTTTAAAACAGCGAGAAGACACGAGAAATAAAAGTGACGAAATTGCAGCGAAGGAAAGGGTCGTGGGAGAGACGCGTCGCGAGAGATAAGAATAACTTTTGGTAGTTTCGAGGCTTCGTGGCCGTGGAGGTCCCCACACAAGGGGATCGCGTGATTTCCCCGTGAATTACGGGCGCGTAATACCGCGCCCTGTCTTTTAAATGGGCGCGAAACGCTTTTCGAAATTCCTTTCCGTCTCCGAGGATAACTTTCGTAATCGCGCGGTGGCATTTCGCACTCGGTGCCATTATAGTTGGCAAAATGGCAGAGATTGCGAAACTTCCGACCGAGCATCATGCATTTGCAAGTAGCGGAAATCCCCCCGATGGTGGGCAAGTTTCTTCCACGACGTAAGTTCCCGATGCTTTTTAAGTTGTGACGCGGTAGCTACGTACGTTGAGAATCTAACGCGCCCCCCGCCTCCGAACACAAAGAAATAAGAAAGCTATGTCGCGAAAACTAAGACACGAGCTACTTGACACTTGATAATGCAATATTGCATTGAAGTATACTCAAACTCGAGATATTTCTCAAATATGTTACATATCTAATTTCTGTTAAACTACCGTATAATATAAAAAAACACAGTGGCGGATTCAGAGCGGGGCGCGCTCCTCCCTCAAAGGGAAAATACTTATTTTACTTTATTTAGCAATATGCGAGAAAATATGACAAATTGATAAAAAAAAAACACTTTCATTTAGCAGGGAAATATTATCGGAAAAGGTCATTTATTTCTCAGACTTACGCCCCCCCCCCCCCCTCCCGAAATAACACGACAGAAATGGTTGCGTCCCAACAACATTGAAAGGAATTCGCCTCTTTCGTGGCAACGGTGCGCGCTGGCGACCGACGAAACACGACACTGCACGAATCGGCAGCGATTGTTCTTGAGACTCGAATGAGACTGACCGATACTTACAGACTTACGGGGGTATTCTCAGTCGTTGCTTATTCTTAAGTCGTCTTAAGGTTTTTTTTTACAAATCAACGGTTTGATGCAGAGTTCCCGTTTTTTTTACTATTTTTACATAGTATGAGAAACTACCTAAAAAAAGTTTCAGTTAAAAAACTGTTGTTTTTGGGGCCGATTTTGAAAATCTTGAAAAATAAAAAAATGGTGAGAGATCAAAGGTAAAGTTACATTTTTCTAAGAGGAAATGCCACCTTTTTCTTTATAAATAATAAACCGGGCATCGGAATAAAAAAGTCCTCGTTGGACGATGTGGAATCTTATTACGATCCTGTATGCAAAATTCAAAGTGAATTGGTTGAACGTAGCGCGAGTTTTTAGGCCCACCGTTTAGCCGTCTAAAATCGAGAGACTTTCGGATATGTATGCATAACTTCCGAAAAACAATAGTTTTTTAACTGCAACTTTTTTTTTAAGTAGTTCATAATACTCTGTAAAGATAGTAAAAAAACGGGAAATCTTGATGAATCCGTTGACTTGTAAAAAATCCACAAAATGTACACATTTTCCGAGGATTCAAACGGGTACACCCCTTTAAGCATGCGGCATCCTCTACTAACCTAGTAGACTAGTAAAGGCTACCGAATGCTTAAGATGATCTTAAGAATAAGTACCGACTGTGAATACCACCCGTAGAATAGTAAAGGATACCGCATGCTTAAGCCGATCTTAAGAATAAGCAACGACTGAGAATACCGCCCTTATACCTACACCTATACAATAAATCTCAGTATTAAACCAGATATCCTTTTTATTGACATTATCTGCGGATTTATTAAACGCGGCTCGATCAAACTATAAATCATCGAGAAGTGACCGAGCATTATCTCGGCCAGCTCAACAGAAATATTAAAAATGATACAAACAAAAGTTTAACTGTGAACTGGACTCACCATGTGTCAGCATACGTTGAGCTCACGGCCACAAAGAATTCCCGGGAACGCATGCAGGACCTTTGAGAGAGAGAGAGAGAGAGAGAGACGGGAAAGCGAGGCACTGCTTAAAACCACCGAAGAATCACAAGAACACACGCGAAAGTAAACGTAGCTGTCAACAGGTGTTAACGCGACCGCGGTCACCGGAAGACTAGTCGTCAAACGGCCCCCCATACCTCGGCGGCAGCAAGTGAGGGATGAGCCAATTAACTGCGAGAAGAGCACCTCTGTGGTGGGGACACAGGTAAAATTTCTGAAACTGCGTACGTACGATGAAGGAGGGAAATTCAAGGCTCCCCTTGGAAGTCGCCTCGCCCAAGCCAGAAAGCATTCCGCTCGCGAATTTTTCTACGTTTCAGCGACGCGAAGGGCCATTGAGTACTAAAAACCTTCAATATTTCAAGTTCCCACAAGCGAGAATGCAAATGACAAGCGTGTACAGTGGATTGGTCGAGGATAAAAGCGAGCCTCGAGCTTTCCTTCGCGAAAAAAAATATTCCTCAAAGATATTTCGCCCTCGCCCGGCTCTTTATTTTGTTAGGGATTTATTAGATTGCTTTTTATCTCTGAAAAAGTGTCCCGAAGCAAAGGCGACTGTCCCCCGTAGAATTTTAAAATAATACAGCACGAATTCCGTGAAAGTTGACACAAGTGCTACGCCCGGGGAATCGAGGAGTTCGGATTTGAACGTCCACAGCGGCGATCACGATCATTACGGTGATTCGAGATGGGTAATAACGGGATGGAAGTTTACGAGAAGAATTAAAATTTATCAAAGTGGCCTGGTTAACTTTCTTCGTCCGAGGCGTCTCTAGAAACCATCCAATTTGGCGAGAGAAAATAAACTATGGCGAGCTTCTGAACAGGCGCCGGCCCGAGTTAATGCCCCCTTTTATAAGGCACAGATTATCGTGGCCAGCCATCGAGAGATGCACCTCTGAATTTTCTCGGGGCGTTCGATTAATTCGCGCGGCCATTTGATTCCAAAGTAGATCGTGAAAATCGAAGAATGGCGAATGGTAAGGTAGGTCGAGAGTTGGTCGTAGATCCTCCTGGACAAGTTTCACCGCGCGAAATGAGGAGGAAACGCGAAAGGCGAGCCCGGACACTTGCCGCGATCTCGATTCGAAACGATTCAATAAAGCCCTGATGAGGAGAGTGAATTTCATTATTGACGGTGCTCGATGATAGAAGACTTTCCGCGGTCGAGTACTTTTAAATATTCCGCGAGTAGCAGGAAGCAATTATCGTGACCAGATATCGAATCTTGACGAAACGAAGCGGGCCAGAGTTATTCAGACGTCCGAGTTGAGGAAGGTTCTACCGATCCCTCGAACCTTTGAAGGATTAAATGAAATGAAAGTGAGCCGCCTTCCATTCTTCAGCGCAGGTCTACGATTTTATTGCACGAGTGAACATTTATCTGTGCAACAAAGCAGAACCAGCTTCCCGTAACAGGAGAGACAAATTCCGCCCCGAGTGAGCTACATGATTCACGATTGAAAAATCGCCGCGATTCCGAGATACCCGAGGCAAATAATATTTTATTAACCCGAGATGCTCTATTTTCCAGCGGGAACCGGCGTATGAGATATTCCAATAAAAGGCGAGGAGAGGATCTCACCGCCGCGCGAAAGTTCAAGCACATTTCAATTCGACTAGGCATAATAGTCGATGTCTGCCGGTGGCTCGACGGACTAAACTTTTTCCCATTTCGAGGAGAGAGAACGGTGTCCCGCGGAAACTTTTTACTTCCGAAAATTGCACGCTTTTTAGCAGCCCCGCGAATTTTTCCGTCCACCATGGAACGCTCATAACAAAATATTTCCGTGCGGCACATCGATTTTTTGGCATTGCTGCGTGCTGCGAGGGTGCGGTTAAAAACTATCCCCGTGTGCCGGGACTACCCATTTCCAACCAAATCGTTTAAGGGGTTGGGCCACCCCGGGCGGGAAAAAATTGCTGTCATTTTCGGCATTTTTTTAGGAAGATAATGAAACAAACAGAAAATTCAATATGAAGCTTGTTATTGTACAACACTCGCCGGAAAAAATCGTATTTTTTTCTTACGAAATGGCGGTGGTAGAGCCGTGATACGCAAGATCTTGAGGAGCGACGTTTTCCACGGTTTCAATATCACGACTAGGATAAACTCTTTACAATATCCTACTCACTAATCTTTCTTACCACTCTTCTAACTCTCTTTCAACCCGGTCTCAATCTCTCATCTCCATACCTACGCATCGCACCACTAAATTCGAATCTTCTTTTTCCTATACTGCGGCACATTACTATAATTCTCTTCCTGCTACTATTCGACAATTAGACTCGTATAATTCTTTCAAACACGCAGTGCGACAACACATTCTCCAACACTTTTAATTTTAATTTCTTACTCACATCTACTCATTGCGTCTCTCATACTTTAAGTCTTAAGTTAACTTAGTCTAGTTTATTCTAATGTTGTTAAGTTTGTTAAGTTTGTTTGTTTCTGTCTCTATTTTTTTTTTGTTTTAATTAGTTTAGTTTATTGTTCACGGTTAGGCTTCATAACAGTGTTACCACTGCAGCCTCGCCTTTACTCTTTACCTTATCGGCTACGCCAATGTAATATAGGTTTCTTCTTATTGAGTAATAAAGACGTTTAATAATAATAATAATAATAATAAACGCACTAATAAACGAACACATAAGGCTAATGAATGAAAACTATTATAAAATTATGTTTGCAGCGCCATTGATTCCACGTGCTGCAAAAATTGTTTAGATATAGAGCAAGAAATTAAAATAAGTCTCTAATTAATTAGTTGCTTATTTTAATAACTCATTTTACCCATTTTAATAAAAGATGTCCATTCACTGGTACGTGTTCATTTAGTGGTACATCTACCCTATACCGTTTGACCTAGAACACAAAACCGAAAAGATGTATTGTAGGATCACGGAAAAAAGAAAGTCGCCTCAACGGGACTCGAACCCGCGAACTCTAGATTTGCGCGCTGGCCAGCCGCCTTAACCACCTCGGCGGTAGGGTTAGGGTTTTGATATTAAAACCTTCCTTAAAACCTAACCTTAACCCTACCGCCGATGTGGTTAAGGCGGCTGGCCAGCGTGCAAATCTAGAGTTCGCGGGTTCGAGTCCCGTTGAGGCGACTTTCCTTTTTCCGTGATCCTACAGTATTTTCTGCATGCCTAAAACTAGAGAAGTGTGTATGGAAATCCAGAAACATTAATTTGTCTCGAAATGGTGAACATGGGGAGAAAAAGTGCATTTTTTTTATAAAAGTATCAATTGCAAAGAATATGTTCAAGATATCGCAAAATCGATACGTAGGTACTTCTCTAGTTTTAGGTATGTAAAGAATAAAACTTTTGGGTTTTCTGTTGTAAGTCAAACGGTATAGCCGTGAGATTGAACACCGTGGAAATTGTCCCCTTGTCAATATCTTGCATATCACGGCTTTACCGTTGCCATTTTGTAGCAAAAAAATACGATTTTCTTCCGGCGAGAATTGTAAAATAACAGGCTTCATATTGAATTTTCTGTTTATTTCATTATCTTCCTAAAAAAATACCGAAAATGACTGCGATTTTGCTCCGTCCAAGGTGGCCTAACCCCTTAATAGATACCCAGGAAACTGTCGTACGTGCTTCGCGAAACACTATAAAAGAAAACCGTTTTAAAAGCGTTCTGAAATTATTCAGAACTTTATCTAAACACCGTGCTAGGTGTATCCTTAAAGAAGTATAATTTTACCAGCTTTAAAGAGCTAGAGAAACGATGCTAACGATCGAACAATAAAAGGGAACGTTAAAACGGATCGTCTAAGTAGTTTGCACTGCGACCACAGTACAGCGCGGCTTCCGTTTGTTCTCGGTGCTCTAACCTACCAGATGATAAATAAAGTTCACCGCCTTGAAAGAGATTGCTATCCGTCCGTTTAGCACGAGATAACGGAATTATCGTTCTTTTTTTCCCGGGGCGCTGCATAAGCCGTAGGGGTAGGAAATTCGCGGTATCTCGGCGTAGTCAGCACGTGCGATCCTCCCGTGCCACGGCATGTTAATAAATTGCACATATTTATTTCAACCGTGGTAACCGGTTAACGAGCGTATCGCTTTAAGTCCACGGAACTCCTGGCCAGCGATATCGCGGTAATTTTACGCTCCCGCCGGCTAGCGTCGAGCCTGAAACTCCACCGCATTGTCCGCCACGGTTGATCGCGATTTTCTACAAACTCAGTTAAATAAATTAACGCGCGAAACCACGCTGATGACGGGCCCTATGAAAATTTTATAGCTGACATTCGTCCGCCATGGAACGGTCGTTTCTCGGTTTAACAGCGGCCTGAAATTCCCAACGTTTGGTGGTCCGTGGTTTTATCGAAATATTATTGTCCCCGCGTCCCCATTTGCATCTGCAATATCTACGAGTTTGACGTATTGACTTGACAAACGTTTGCGTTCCATCGGCTGCTCTCCAACCGTTCAACGAGAGCAGCTTACCGGTTTAAACGTCAACTCCGGGAATATCAACAAAATTGTCGAATATCTCTGTACGGGAGGTTTTTAGGAACCAGACGCATTCACGGCTCGACGTTTCCGCGATTGTTTCGCTTCGCGCGTTCTTTACTCCCGTTGCGATATCGATTCCTTAAGGTTCGTTATTCCCTTATTAAACTGGAACGCGCCGCTGGCTGTTGCGATACGCTCGGAAACATTTTCATCGCGGATAACAATGCTGGTACATTTCCATCGTTGGGTTGAAAGTAAACAGCACTCGAAAAGTTTCGCTTTGGAAGAAAACAGTTTCAATTCCTACCCCGCAGATATAATTGTTTTAGGGGATAGAAGATAATGGAATTTTATCGAACGCGATACTGTGTCTATTTCACGATACAGCGAAATTCAGATAGCTCGCTTCGAGTTTCTACCTAGAAGCATCCGTTCTCGTAAATATATCACGGTGAATCGAAGGATGTGGAATTTTGACTGGGAAGAAAATGATCTACTCGAACGGTGATCTTGGGGGAGGCACGGTACTCCTTGGAGGGCCAGTAGGGCAAGACCGATTGAAAATCACTCGCCATACTAATACGGCTAACATATGGCCTCTAGTTTCTCGCGTTCGTGAGAGTCAGCCTCCATGTATCTCGCCCGCGGTGATCGATAAGCCTAGATTCAATACTGCTTTCTCGTATTTCGTACGGCGATTGAAACAATAAATCACCGCGAGCTTCGAGACTTTGAATCATATTAGTAGTAAACCCGCAGTTTAGGGACGTGAAATAAATAGACTATCCTGTCACGAGCGAACTGTCGCATCATGCTCCGCGTGTACAACATTTAAATTTCCTTCGAAGTTCAATAGGAAAATCCTTATCGAGGCTGGATCGAAGATTCCACGGTCCAAAATGGTCCAAAATGATTCCTCGAAGCAGAAACGCGATGTGCAGCTCGAGACGATAAATCACGAGGAACGGGGAGCTCAGAAAATACTGATAGTCCGATTCCCTACGTAAACTGCTACGAGTTATACGGGCCGGCTGTAAATCACACTTCGTACCGATACCGTTTAATACAGAGTAGTCTGTTTCTGTTGTCTATGAAAGGGAGCGCTGGATAGGGTCCCGTTTTACGCCACGAACACCGGCTGATCGATACGTCTAGATTAAAAATTATTTTCCAGGCCGTCCTGGTTGGGTTCGAAATGATAAATCACGGAACGGCTGGAAAACTCGGAGAGCCACTGATCTTAGCCCATCGCGGAGGAAAAGCTTCCGCCTTTCGGATTTAAGAATCTCGCCGTTGCTGTTTCGACGTAGACGAAATTAATGAGGTCACCAAATAAGAGACCCTCTCAGAGAGGAGCCATGAAAGTCCTTGGTGTATAAGATGCTCGGGTAATATTCTACCGGGTAAACAGGCCCTTTGAGCTTTATTAGCCGACGGTGCTCCCAGTTTTTTAAATCGCCCATCCGGCCCGCGCCGTTCATTTGCGTTCAGGAAATTTGTTTTGAAAATTATGCGCCGTAGAAGCGATCTCTTTGCTAGCTTCGAGCACGCTCTCTCGCGAAATTCAATCGTCGTTAAAATTAATGAGATGTAAACGCGGTGGCATACCTTGGTCCGAGGGTGAAAAACATTCGTCGCAAGCTGCGCGACGGCAATCCTGCCTATGGATTCCCAGAACGTTGCCTCATTATTTATATCCCTTCTAAATGTTCCCCGTGATTAAGTGTAACTCCTTGCGCTAGTCTCTGCAATTGAATCCGAGCAACACGAAGAAGGGAGAGCGATTATTAAGGTTCATCGGTGACTAGTCGAGCGCTAAGCCTCGCTCTGGAGCTTTAAAACTTCTGAAAAGAGCCGAGCAACGGCCGACGAGCTCTAGCCCACCGAGATCCCCCAATATCTACGACCCGTGAACTCGAAGAAAATCAAATAACCTTCGGAAAGTTGGAGCTAATTGAGTTCTAAGTATCGTATTTGCGCGTCGGCCGTTCTTTGCGGCTTTAATTAGTCTGGGATTCAGACGGGAAGAAGAGTCGCGAAACCGGAGTTTTCGGGGGAAGAATGTAACACGGCCGCGCTGTAGTGTTTAATTTCCCCCCGAAAATTAATTACACCCGGCAGCAACCGTGGATAATGCGTTAAGCGATCTACGGAACGCCGCCGCGCGTACACAGCCCCGTGTTCTTGATAATTACATCTTGTGTTCTTCTTAATTAGCCTGCAAACGTTCACGACGAACGACAAATTATGTTACACCGAGGAAGCTGCGGCGATCGATGTACAACGCTCCTAGCAACATCGGCGGCTTGAAACACGAGCCCACGATGCAATTTATAGGCAACTCCATAGTTTCGTTTAATACTTGCTTTGTGGACAGACTAAGGGGTGTTCCAATCACCTGTGCCTTCTGAGCAGTGTCGGATTTAAGGAGAAAGGCTCAGGTAGCAAACGTTCAAATTATTTTGAAAAAAAAGTATAGTGTTTGGATAAAATCATATATTTTTTGGACGATAGAAGATCCTGGCGGAAGGCAGGGTCTTCTGGCCAGTTAAATCCGCCACTGCTGCTGAGCAATATTCCTTGTGGGACATAAAAAATCTTTCTCCAATAATTCTCCGATCCTTCGTAAACACACTCACGCAAAGATAAGTTCCTAGAACTCTGAACATGCCACTGTCCTGATTACCAACCAATGTATTGCTTCATATTGCAAAATATATAACAAGTATTAAAGTTTCTGATCAAAAAGCAGGTTTCATTAATACAAACCAAAGGACGACGCGAGGTATATCGGTGCAGGAGTCGCCGTGGTAAAATTGTATTCGAGATTCCCCAACATTATCAAATATCGAGGGAAGCTTTGATGTTACGTAATAGGCTGTTGATCGTACAGCAAATTCAACCGCGGTACTGTCAGATGACTCTGGCAGAAAGCATATCGTCTTTGATGTCGGATCCAGATATTACGCGGAATCTAAATGCACCGAGAGGGCGTTGTCGTGGGGAAGGATACCTGTCATCTGACGGTGAATCTGCCGAGGCAGGCGGCGAAGAGGCAGTTGCACGAAAAACGGGAGAGCCCCCTTTCGAATTTTATGTTTTCATATTTCCATCGATGGATTTCATCAGGACCACCTCCCGCGGAATCGTCACCGAAATTCTCATCGAATATTGCCTGTCTAGCGTCTGAAGAGACTGCGTTTCCGTCATTTCATGAAAATTTCGCTATACTACTACCGGATTTCCAGTTTGTTCGTTCAAGTTCATTCCTGTGAGACTTAATGGAAAACAGTAATTATGGCGCGTAGAAATATTCTCGAATTTATCTAGAAAATCTCTCGGTTTGCAAGATGTTTATCAAGTGTCAGTTCGTGTTCTGGTGTTTTTTTATATCCAAGGCTTCCCTCCCTTGCAAGGTTTGTCTTTCAAGTTGTAAAAGAGACGCGCGTAACAGCCAACGATGCTCTCGCGATCAGGATCGGCGTCTATAACTAGTTCGTCATCGTGCTCAATCGCTATCTGGATGTCTGGTTCCGCTTTCAAGTAGAAGAAGTAGGGTATAGGCTCCGAGGCGCGTGCATTGTCCCTGACCCAGTCATCCACCTCCACCGACTCCGTGCTTGGTTCCTAGAAAAATTACAACACTCGCGACACTGATATAATGTAAAAAGAGAATCCTAGAAACTAACAGACATGTTAAATAACTGGCTGGATTTTCATTATCAATCAAACTTCGCTCTTTGTGGCTGTGTGAACGTCGATACCAAACGAAAACGTATATAGCTAGGAGTTACAACGCTGTTAATGATGACGATGGTAATAAATCGATTACACTCGCAGACCTTCGGAATGAGGGATTGGAATCATTCGAAAATAGACGAACGGCCGAGTCGTTTATCGGTAGGGAGACTTTTTGCTCGATAATGGCCGCCATTATTAACGGAGATGATCGGCGAACCGAGAGGAAGAATTTCAGAAAATATGAAACGTTGATCCGATATTTATCAAGCCCCGTTAACCGTATCAACAGCAGGGGGGAGAAACTTTCCCCCGGATTTATTAAATACGCCTCGTTCTCGATAAAATGTTTAATTACACGAATTAGTTCACAGCCTGTTGATTAAACGGACATTTTTTTTCATAATCCCCGGTGAGAAGAAGGAAATTGCTCCTTTTAACGAGCCACAGATTGCGGATCCCTCGCCGTAAATAAAAAGAAAGAAAGGGGAAAAAATGTAATGCCTGCCCTCTCGAATATCGAACCAGTCACCGGCGAGAGGTCAACTGGATGGATATTTACAAAACGACATATGAAAATTGTTGCGATAACTTCTTCAGAGCTGAAACCGTTCCATGCCATCGAGCCTTGTAATCCGTAGGACGCGACTTCTACGTCTGGCCACTACCCGACTCGTTCTACTGCGCGCAAAAAACCGTCCCGATGCTGTGTCTGCTTTCCCCGCCCCTCCTTTCAGCTTCCACCCTAATGGAGCCACGAAACACCGAAAAAACTTGCCGAGAATCAAAAACCAGAAACTCCACGCGTCCCTCGTGTCGCTAAACGAACAACACAAGTTTCGCCGACAAAAAGAGACGGCCGAGAGCGTGGAGCACGGTGCATGCAACCACTTTATACGTACTCCGAAACACAGAAAAGAACAAAGCGAATAAAATAATCATCCGTTCTTTTTTTTTCACGGTACCGTCCCAGCTCAATTTTCTCGCGAATTTCCTCTCTTTCATCCTCGAACTGACACTCGACTGATTCCTCTCTGAATTGACACCCTCGTTCACGCTTCTTCCATTTTATTAAAACGTGCAAGGGGAGACGTATGTACTGCTATGAACGACAGACAGAAATGTATCTAATATCTTCCGCAGCAAATTAAATCAACACCACTCTCGGTTACTCCTAAATCAGAGCGATGCCTAAATTTGTCTGCCCCCGATCAGATCGCCTAGGAAAGATGAGTCGGGCTAAGAGTACCATTACCACTTTCAATTGCCGCGTGGAGGTCCCGTTGGAAGAGCGAGCTGGTTTAGGTTCCTGTTTCGAGGGTGAAGGATTTGGTGGATGCTCGATGACCGTGGGTGTATCCGATGTCGACGAATTTGGTGTGAAATACTCGCTCTCAGCTGTTGTTGCGGATTTCTGTCCGGCTGACTCTGGAACGGGTTCTGCGGGCCTATCAATGTTCTTCGACTTGCTTTTAGAAATTTCCCGCTTGGACCGCGATTTTGCTTTGGACACGGACAGATACCGGGAAGCTTCTGAACGCAGCCTCTTTTTCCTCGCTAGAACGCCCTCGCCCCTTATCTTGTACGTGGCCATCACGACTCTGCCTGCAATTTCCTTTATCGCCTGCAACGCGGGGAATGCTTCACGCCCCTCCAGCAATGCGTACGGGAAAATCGTGCAGTGAAATCGTTACCTGGTCCGCCGTCTCGTTCCAGTGCTTGTAATAAGACCTGTAGATTGTCGCCTGGTGCGTGAACTCCTTCAGAAACTGCCGCATCTCCTCCTCGTTCCTTGGCAGAGGCAGTGGCTGCAAGCAACCGTTCGTTTTACAACGGCTCGGTGCGTGTAAACGGAAGTTCGGGAGTTTACCGCGAGATACGGGAGTTTCTCAAAGGGAACTTCTAAAACTGGAATAATTTCTCGCGATTATGGAACTTGGGGGTAAACGCAGCGAAAATTAATTGCCTCCCTTGTGTTCAATGGTCTCGGAGGAAAAAGTAAAAGGGAAAAACGTAACTCTGTCGCGATACGTTTAGAGAGGTATCCGTGAAACATTTTTAACACTACTGCTCAAGTGTTGCAACTTCTTACTTCAGGTTCGGGTTCCACTATTGGAGGTGGACCAGTGTGTTGCCATGGTACCCCTATTGGCCAAACCATCTGGCTTCCATCTTCTTCCGATTCTTAAATGACAAAGCATTTATTTAGGAACATTGCCAAACTCGACCAAAAATATTTCTCTTACTTGGTGTTAATGTGACATCCGATGCTTCCACCGAATCTTCAATGACAAAACATTTATTTAGGAACATTGCCCAATTCGACCAAAGATGTTTCACCTACCGGGTGTTAATGTGATATCCGACGATTCTTCCGTATCTGTAGAAGGCGATCTCTCCTCCGCTTTTTCGGGGGACTTGCCTGTTTCTTCGTCATTCGGCGCATCGATAACGACCATGGACTTAGCTCCTGCTTCTCCAGCTGTATAAAGTTCTCGGAATTGATCTTCATCTTCGGCTTCCACCTCCTCACCTTCTACAACGTCATAGCCCTTCCTCAAGCGTCTAGCCGTGGTGTTTGATTGTGTGTCAGCGATGATCGCGAATTCGATAGGCTTTTCGTGTCGTAGAAGACTTTACGCCTCAATTAAATCGCGGCGAGAATAAACTGCTCAGCCAGCCTAAGGCCCGGGTGTCAGGAAAATAGTGTCCGATGCTCCCTTCGTATTCGAGGAACAAAGAAAAGTTTGCCGGGCCCCCTTCGAATCGGCTTATCTCCCCACCGCAGGGGATTTAGTGCGTAATAACGCCGAGACGTAGAATTACTTATTAAATACGGGAAATTCCAAGATAAGCCTGAGACCCTTTCCCTGTCGCGGATACAGTTCGCCCGAGGTACCCTTCGTGACACCATAAAATCTGTTTAGGGCAACGTAAAAGCGGCTCGCGATACCGAGGCCGCGCGAGGACAATACCCATACTTTTAGATTTATTTCGTGATAAGTGCTATTGAGGCTGCTTCAGCGCAGCTTCTACTAAAATTACTGTTTCTTATGGCCGACCGCTCTCCTGGATTTATGTAACGTAGCCCGGGCGAAAAGAAACGCTCGAGTGTTTGGAAAAGGCTGGAGTGGCCCGTCGATAAAATTATTCTTCTCTCACCTTGAACGGATTCGTCAACCACGTCCGGTGTTATCGTTCCGTCCTCCTGGTCGCTGACAGGTTGCTCTTTTTCCTGCAAACGAAGTACGGTTAGTAGAGTGTTAGCGCAGAACGCTTTTGCTGTCCATTTTGCAGGGCGAGTCTTTTGAAGCTCGTGCAGCTTGGACGTTAGGTATCTTTCGACTGCTCCTATAACTCTGTAATGCACAGCACGAACTAACCGACGGTTAACAAAACAGGCGTAGTGGCGTGAAAGTTTGGTTCGCGCAAACAGAGCGACAGGCGATTAATGCATATTAAAATTGAAATTAAATTTGATCCCCTTATCTTGCTAGCTGGATGGCGGGAGACGGGTGGAACGTGCGAGTGCAGTCGTTTCTCGGAGCGCATAAATCGGCTCGGCGACATTTTAGAATCACACTGCAAACCCTCCCTTCCGATTACGCTATCCGTCTCCTAATCGTTACTCGCTTCCTCCAGCAGTCACAGTTCCAACGATTCCACGAGACCTATTCTCATACCGCGAATCGCTCGTAATGTTCGATTTTATTAACCGTTCCCGGCGGTTGTTTACTCTTCCCGTCCGTTTCACCCGGTTGGTTATTCCTACGAGCCGCGATAAAAATTTCACGCGCTTGCTATTCAACCCCCGTGAATTTTCTATTTTCCCCGTCTCTCCTTTATTTTTCAACGGCTCGCGGTGTTTTTAATGCGCTCGGCGGCCGTGGCATCGACCCGTCCAACCGGGATACTGTTTTATTGAACGTAAGAGTGGTTGGACCTGGACCCGATTGCGCTCGACTAAATATATTGGAGCCGCTCGATTAATCTTCTACTTCAAGGTCGGCCGCCCTCGCGAAATGACGGAGCCACGTGTGTGGGTGACACTTTCTCACCGGGACACTACATTTCCCCCTCTCCTTGTTTCTCCCTTTTTTTTTGTTATTTATTTTTCACCCGTGGTAGGTCAGTGATGCAGGGAGGTAGAAGAGATTTAAACCGTTCCCTCGTCACTCAACTATGCACCGTCGCGTATAAATCTTCGCGGCCGACTGAAAAATACCCAGTTCGCCAGGCAACACCTGAGCTTCACCCTGAGACATGGCTCGCGGTTGTTCAAGGTTAACCGACCGGATGCTACGGAACACGGCTATTCCCAGTGACCCGCGTAAATCATGTTCCCCGTGGCTTCAACGCCGAGAACACGGGCCGTCGAGGAAGCTCCGAGGAATTAAGTTTCTGCTGTTAGAAAAAGCGGGAGACTTCGATGCCTGAGAGATTAAGTTCCTTCGGTGGTGTAGGAAATTGGAAAACTGCGCTGGCCGAGGACAAAAGAGGAAGCTTGGAACAGTCGGGTAGCAAAGTTTCTATCCTGAAACTCGCTTCTCCTCCCTCTCGCCCCGATAACTGCAATTTTACAGATATTCACAAGCTCCGAAGAAGGGAGGTGGGGAGATAACAATTTTCTTCCGTCCGAAATACAATCGCCTATCAGGTCCGGCGAATTTTCACCGCAGGAGTGCTCCAAGTTGCCGTCGCCGCGTTTTATGAAAGGAACACTGCGCCCTTCTCTGGTCCCTCGATTGTCATCTCGTCAGGCAACCGCTTGAACGGAGTACCGACGACAGCCGAACTTGTAATTTACGGTGAAATTTCAGGTTCGTCGGCGGAGCAACACCGTCGGCGTTCCATTCAGTTGAGCACGCTTTTACGAGTGTAAGATATTTACGGCGGGCTCGTAACGCGTATCGCCCGCTCATTGTTAAGAGGCCTTTGTTAACGATGCGCATTGTAACTGGCGTCGCGCGGAGGCAGCCCTTACTCGCTGGAAAAGCTGCCAGTGCACGACTGCGCGCACGGAACCAGGCGGCTATCTCGAGCCGCTCGAAATAATTGAAAAGCGATAGTGAAGGCGAGCCGATCGAATGTGCCTCGTCTTCGGATCTGCAAATACGCCGACGCGTCGATACGCCTGCCTGAAATTGCTCGCGCCGCGAGATTTGATTCCGCCGTGAAAGCCGCTTCCATTACCGTGGAGAGTCGCGATGTTCTTATAATACGCGTCGTTACCCGAACGTATCGACATCGTCAAACTTGAATTGGGTCGCCGCCTTCGACGCGCCGAACTTCTAAACAAAATTTACCTGCCCGATATGCAATCTTCCGCCATCAATTTCGCGTTCCCCGCCTCCCGCGTCGATGATCATATTCAACTTGCAACATTTCAATAATTTCTGGGAGCAGCGTCCGAAATTTACATATTCTAATCCAGCAAAGTTTCGAGTCCACTGTGCTGTATCCACATAATGTTACGTCGAGTCCACATATATGTATTGTATAACACGAGATTGCTCGGTATGTATCTCGCCTTTTGCATTCTACATCTACTTTTACACGTAGGGTAGGTAAACCAACCAGTGAATTACCGAATTGTTGAATTTATGGACCTTTGAGATTAATACTTGCATATATTTATCTATAACAAAAAGACAACAGCTGAAATTGCATTTAAATTTATTTTTCTTGAAATTTCTATAAAACTAATTTCTTATTCTTATCGTACTTTTTAAAAAAACGTTTATAAAATGCAAAACATGTAGAAGCCCAGTAAATGACCGCATACTTTTCATAAGAATTGTACTTATTAATGTTTGTTTAATACGCGTAACTAAAAATATGGGATATTAAATGTGCAACTACACTCCATTTACAAACATACAATATTTTTAAATTTATAATTGACATTTCTTTGCCTAATGGTGATTCACTGATATGCGGTCAATTACTGGTTGGTTTACCCTACTATGAATCTAACACTATTATTTTTCTCTTTCTTGTTCTCTTATAGGTATGTATTTTTTTTTTATCTCCCTGTTACTTTCGTACTGTCCAGTAAAGAATTATTATTATTATATACACTTGACTGTAACGTAACTTTGACCCACGTATATTTACACTGTCGCGATCTTAATTACTCGCAGAAGATTGCAGTTACTTTAATGGCGATAATTGTTCATCCCGTCCGGTCGCGTTCGATATAATGGTATCTGAAAGCCGTGGAGCCAGTTAGTGGTAGTTACATGAAATAAAACTCACCTCCTTGGGCCCTCGTATGGCCTCCTCGGCTGCCCGCAAGTGGTCCGCGAGCCTTACTGCGAGATCGATGTGAGCACGTAACCACTTTTGCCATTCGTCGGCAATTTCCCCGATCTTCGTGAGCCAAACCGACCAGACGCGCAGCTTTTCCGACGGCACGGCGTACAGACGTTCCATGGACCTGATCACCTCCCTGGCATTCCGACACCTTCCGTCATTCCGATCGCCACGAACTTTTCGTCGATTAATTCGCGATCAAAGGAACTTATGCGCCGCGCACTGTACGTTCACGCGCGATTAAAAACAAAGGTCCCCTCATCCGCTGTCTCGCGAACGCGTTTATACACCCCGCTTTTCATTTCGCCAGGTGACAAGTAGAGTTTCGTCAGAGCGACGTGCTATTCGGAACGATACAGAAATGTGGGTGCAGAAACGGTGCGCACGATTTTTGATCGACTCGCGATGCTTCGTCGAAGCAAAGTTGCCGGAGGAGATTGGGAACGGAAACGACTCCCTTTCGCGGAACTTGGTGGGAAAAAGTTCGCGCGTAGGTATCTGTTGAATATCCGTGGATTTCCTGTTTCCCTAGCGCACTCGATTTGCGTCAGCCAACCTACACCTTGGACTAAAATTACGGATCGGGGATCATCAAACTATTTCGAGATCGAATGGAGGAGTGTACGCGGCGGGGTCGCGAGCCACTTTCCTCTCGCTGGTATTTTTCTAGCCGAGCAATTTCGAAATTCATGAATACGATACTAAACGGGACGCGATGTGCACGCGGCAATCCCCGCGATAACCGTGCTGCTTAAATAAATAATAACGTGAGATATTCTTGCGACGCACTGTCGAAGAAATCCTCGGTTATGAAGGTTCCGCTTACATTTGTGGCTCGGTGGTCCTGATTCCCTCTGCCTCGTGGGGCAGCAACTCCTTGTCCTGTTGAGAAACGAGAACGATCATTTTCCATGGCATACTCGACGTAGCAACTATCTCGTAAGGAACGAGATCGCGAAGGAGCTGCGAAATGTCCAGGGTAATTGCGCGATTATTTTCAGTCGAATCGACAAATTTATGGCTCGTTGGATCTACAATGCAGGTTGCAGGGGCGCGTACGCGACCCAGCTTCGTATCACGTACAAGCTAGATTGATGATTATTGGTCTGCCAATGCGTGATGGGTGGATAATTAAGTCTCGGTGTTATTAACGGTTAGTAGGTTCATAAGTCTCGAGATGAATGGTCAATGGTATCGATAACCACGTAACGAAGCTTCGAATGATCACGATCGAGCGCTAACAAGAACAAATGTCCTGGCCGGGAGTCTTGCTGGTGCTCCAAGGGATTTCGATAGAATTCCACGGACTAGATTCTTACACACCGAATGCGTTACGTTCGCTGCATCGAAAGCTGAAACGAAACGCAGAGGGTGGCGGCTTGGGAGCATAAAAATGCCAATAGGAGTCGAAAACAAAGCTTACATGTATGAAAGAAACACGCGTCCACGAAACGTGGCGAGCTTATTTCCATTTGAATCGGCGCGTCCCTTACGGAAGAAAAGCTCCGCAGGTGAAAAGAGCTTGCTAGGTATTCACCGTCACGGACTTATTTCGCGTCGCCTGGGACCAGCTATTTGTTACGGAGCGACGCTATTTACCGTCGAGAAATTAATGAATCGCTCAACGAAACTTTTCGATTACGCGGACGTTCATTCGCAGATATCCGCGGTTATGAATTTCCATCGGATCCGCGGGAGAGAAGGAACAATGGAGCACCCTGGGATTTATAGGGAAGCGATTGCGCATTATCCCTTCCACGCATATGAGCCATTCCACGATAGAGACACTCGTCAAAAATCGCGTGGCGAGTAAGACGAACGGCTTACCATTCTGTAAACGAACACTCGCTCGATACGCTCGCTGATTGTTAATTTATCGGTGGCACGGGGCGTTCAGCTCGCATCGATCTCGCTCGATCGCGGAATGGATACCTACATAAATCTGCTCGGCGACGGTAAGGAACGGAATCCGAACTGAAACACCGCCGGGCTGGATCTCGGTAATAGAGAGAGAACGTTCGTTTCCAAGTTATAGCGCGTAAAAAAGCGCGTGCGCTGTTATTAATTAATGCCAGAGCTGTCGTCTCTGGGGGAAACATTTGAACCCGGATCGCAATCGGAGAACCGACAAAGCCGCCGGTTTACACGACAAATTCAATGCACCGCCAACAAGGTGATGCTGTGGCAACAATTAATTATAATGCCATGGCTGGTGTCGCAGCATCCTTGTCCAGTTTCCTCTTGCTTCGAGGTGCATACAGGGTGTGCATGCATCTGCATTCTGATCACGACCATTGTTACTGTGATGGAGAATGTCATAGCGTTCGTCTCCCTTTCTTTAAAACTACTTTTTCCTATTTTTCTTCTAACGAAGAGAAGTCACCCAAGGGATTACAGGGCGGCGTGGTTCCGGCGTGAATCCGAAGATCAGAGGCTCCACGACAGATAGAACTCGTGTCGACGGTGAAATAAGTCTGTTGTTATAAATAACGCGCGGACGATAGCAAAAATAGCAGCCAGGGCCGTGACAATTGGGGTGCTTGGTAGCGATCTGGCATCCACAGTGTGTAAAATATGAAAATTCTGGGATTAACGAGTTTACGGTCTCGTAAGTAAAACCCAAGGCAGTGAGCTGCAATGTGGCGACAGTTCTGTGAAGCTTCCTTTCGTCGGGCAGTCGTTAAAAGTTGCTATTCTTTTAGTGCGAGCCAAGAAACTCGAAAATGAAGAAACTAGCGCGAGAACGCGAACCCGAATGATTAACTTTCCCACTGTGTTTTCCACCGCGGCTTTTGCAACTCGGTATTCCACGGAAAGTTCGGTTTCGGCATTAATTCCGCAGCTTCCACCAGGTCGACCGTGGCTTTCTCGAATTCTCAAAATACAAACTGTACTAATCCGCGTATAGGATGGAAATAGAGTCGCGTACCGAAGCGCGAGTGAAGCATCAAACGTTCGGCTATTTCGCCGTGGAAGCGAAAGGTTTTCGCCTATAAAGCGATCACTCGAATTCTCGGAGAAGAATTGGGGATTACGAAGAATGCCAGTTGGCGAAGAAATTGCTGTTTAAGCGATCGATCGCAATCATCGGGCAATGTAAGTTGTCCTCGTAATAGGATCGCGCGTGTAAACGCGGCTTGTTGATTTGAAAGCCCTTTTGTCTTGGACCCGTGCACCCATTTACACGAAACAAACACCGAGGAATTCCGTACAATGTCCATTGTGAGACAACATCGATGTCGTGCTTTGAAATTGCCGCGATAAGTCACCGAGCGAATTTCTTGTTTCAGGGAATGATGGATCTGTTCGAGAGCTCTCGGCTTTTCCGAAACGGGTCGCGTTGAAATTCCGACGAGAATAGAAATTGATGATAATCCTCCGTAGAACAACTTCGCCCCACCGGTTTTTGGTGTTTGCTCTCCCTTTCGAGCGAGAAACCTGTACGGGAGGAAAGGCGGGCAGCATATTTCCGAGTTTTCTCCGCATTCGGCTCGATAAGGTTCGGACAGATCAGCAGTTTATAAAAAGAAAGGGCGTGTAATCAAGTAACATTGCTGCGCGGGCTCTTAATTAATAACGTAATGAATAAAATCTGAAGGAGGAAAGTTTCCGGGCTGAAGTCGGACGAAAAATCTCGGCCACGGACGGGGGGAGATGAAAAGGAAGTTTGAAAACTTGAGATTCTAGTTAGCATGAAATATTCTTGGAGTAATATATAAAGTAGACGTAAGCGCACAGTGTAGCGCGATCATAAGTTCTACGTTTACTTCGGAATTTCTAATTTCATATTCTCCCACGGGTTCTTTTCCTCTCTGCCTCTGTTTTCCTTACTCCTTTCTCTTTTTAGATCGACGCTCGTGTCTCCCGTGTTCCTCCGCGTAGCGACAGAATTCTTGAATACATTACCCTTGCATTTGTTAAGGAAACGAAGAAGGAAACGCGAGTAAATTTGCCGAGACCAAGGAACGCGCGATTCGCGGATTGATTTCGATTCAACGGTCGACGAAGCTCGCGATTGGGAAATTCCTGGCGGAAAAGCCGTGATTTACAGATGGAATCGGTGAGAATCGGCCGTGCAGGCGAGAGAGATGACGCGATATTGGAACGAAACGTTTAAAACAGCACGAAAACGCTTTTGCAAATCGTTGGTCCGAAAGGGCGAAACCTGCTCGTGATTCCTCGTGTTTATTCGCTGCATTAGGTTGCACGGAATAGTCGAGCTCGTGGTCCGTAGCGCGGGATCGGCAAAATTAATCGGGGACTAGTGAAAAAACAAGGCCGGCGAACGGTTACGTGAAATGGGGCGCTCGCTTTGACTATCATGCGCGGAGATTGCGCGATGCTCGAGTTTCGAGGGCGAATAAATTCCGTTGTCGATGATAAATTGAATGTCACTCCCGCGCGAATTTTTACCTCGACCAGCCCGTGCCCGTAAAAAGTATTCCCCGGCAAAATTTCTAACGCGAATTCGTTTGATTTACTCGTTGGATCGTACGTTAAACGAGGGAGAAGTTGGGGAGAAATTCGGGCGGGTCCGACGTTGGACGTTACGGTAACGAGAGGCTCGATTTAGTTTCTGAACGACGTCGAGATCGCGCGAACGGCTTCCTGGATAAATTAAACCGCGGCAATGGAGGCAGCCCGTTTAGAAATTTCGACGAACAACGGCCGCGTTTGTCTCGTGATTCAACCCGGGTGCGTTTACTTTATCCAAACACTCGAAACGATTAATGAGCTATGGGGGCGAAACTTCATCTGAAAATTGCAACGCTAATCCCATTAAGTGGCTGGGAAATTATTTCGGGGCCGGTACGGAACTTTCCTTCGCGAAGCCGATATCGCGCGAATGGATGGAGCGGGTGTAAACATTAATTTATCAACACCACGGCCGATAAATTATTATCGCGGCTGAAAACTTGGGGGCCAGATTTTCTTGCCACCCTCGCCTGACGGCTGGTGGCGACTCGGAAGCGGCGTTATCTCCAATTAAATCAGGCCCGTGCCATCGCCACGCGCGGAACCACCGGCTCCAATCTACCGAAGAGACTCGAGATTCCGAAACTACTCGAAATCCTGGCGCGATGTTAATGCCAAGATCAATGTTGCACCGTTCGGAAGCGTCCAAAATCCCTGTCACGCCAGCCAGCCTTGCCAGAAGCCACTCTACAATCAGCAATGTCGAAGAAAATAAGCCTGACGCGTTGATCAGCGCGCCTCGTATATACCGGGCCTCGCGTAATCCCTTTACTCGCGGCGAAATTTTGTCGCTAAACTTAGAAACAACGTTTGAAGATCATAACATACATAGCCTTCTTAGTCATCTAACGACGTTGGCCTTTATTTTTAGGGTAGCGCGCGTGTTAAGGTTTCTGAGTCAGGACCCGAAACGGCGACCTACGAGACTTTTCATCCGGCTGTGCGGCTTGTAGACGCAATTACGGACGCAAATACCTCAGAGAGCGGAGCGTTTCGAAATTTCGAGCAACGAGGGTGTTCGATTCGGGGCGAATGCCACGGAAATTCCGAGCGAATAGCGCGTTTGGCGGATGTCGTTTTGCGGAGGAGGCTCGGACAGTCGGCCTCGCTCATATTTCGTTCGCCGTGAATAGAAGGGAAATTCTAATTCCCGGATGGCTGTTATTTAAGCCAGCGTCACTGAATCGAACGCGAAACAGAATTCCGTGACAATTCGGACTAATGGCACCGCGGCGGCTGAACCGATAATAATTCAACATTTAATTATGAATCTGTCATTTTGGGCAGCCGGCTGGGTTCGGCGCGAGACCGCAAACTGTACGGGCCTAGAACACTGTGGACGTCGGCCGTGTGCACGGCGGATATATCGTATCGAATCGGAAGATAGATCGTCGTGTCAGCTTGGAAACAAAGTCAAGAGCAGGCCGTCGATATTTCATCGTGCCGTGCCTCGCACTCCTGCGTGCAAATAAAAATACGAATTCGCCGCGTCTCGTCACGCAGAAGGATTAGGTACGTGAGCTTGCGCGATCACTAAGGGGAAGCGGAAAAGATACCGTAGCGGCGCATACACTGGATCGCTTTTAAAAAGAAAAAAAAGACCACGGTGTGTTTGCCGTCGAGTTAAAAATTAATACCCTTCACTTGAAGCGACTACTCGGTTCCTGTGCTGTATGCAAAAAAGCACCGTCGAAGAAACTCCGTGATACTCTATCATTTGTTACCGTGGAGTTTTGAAAGGATAGGAAGCCGCAGACCCCGGGGATATAAGGGTCGTTAGTATTACCTATAAGTCGCAACTACGAAGTACCCACTTTGTCATCTTTAAGCCCTTTCTTCCCTGATGGCAATAGATTACACACATTAGCGATTCTCTCTATCTCCCGCCTCCATCTGGCTCGATGGAACGTCAGCATTTACAAGGGGGCGTCTTTCATTCGGCTGAAGGGTATCGACGAGAAAGAAACACGAGCTACGAAAAAAAAATGCCGCTATTGTTGGTGCAAAAACTTTTTCCCATTAAAGGATCCAGGGATGCCTGACGTCGGGAATATTAAAAGAAGGAGGCACTGGCTTATCTCCGGAGGAACGATGAATCTCGGAGACCCCGATCGAGCGACACTTCCTACGCGTTTGTCGTTATACTACTCGGAGGAGCCTTCGGCCAGAAATTTTTGTACGGTCCGGGGTGATTTATGGCGGCAGAGACGATCCTACGATTGCTGCAATTATCTCACAGTTAACGAACTCCGTCGATTAACCTAAGAGCTGGATTCCAATAAATGAAGAACTCTCGACGTTCCCTGCTTAATCGAGTGCGTTCACAGTTCGCGAAGACTCGAGTGGAAGAATAACTTTGTAGCCATCGCGCCGACTTAAATGGACTTTCGATAGCGGAGAAGAATCCTCTACTTGGATCTACATCGATGCACTAATGAAACGCTTCAGCATCCGCGGAGGAAGAAAGAATCGCCTGTCTGAAAAGATCACCTGTCGATCCACGGCATCGTTCTCTTTCTGTCGCGGAACCGATCCATTTTTACCCATCGACTCTGCGAGGAGGAGTCGCGCCTACGGCATGCAAATCTCGAAATGCACCGGCAAAAAGGCGACGCCGTCGCGTAAGGTGAAGGACGGTGATGGACGAGAAAGCCCTGGACAGTGAGTACATAGCTCGCAAGGGGATAGAGCTGACTGAATAGGCCTCGTCATTGGCGTTGGCGAGGTCGGTCGTCGACGATGGCCCGATAGAATCATCGAGGAAGCAACGGGTGCAGGTGGAGGAGAGAGTGGGGTGTAAAAGCTCGGGCAGAGGATCAAGAAAAGACGAAGTAGGAGGCAGAGGAGCGACGAAGTAGCTGGCCAGAAATAACTAATAAGACATTCACTCTGAGACGGGCGGCCAGCCGGCCCGGACGAACGCGGTGCGTCCCGTAACCTCGTAATCGGCACCACATCACACCTCCATACGATAACACCACACCACTCTCCGTATCGATAAGCAACTGTGACGGGAGGCTCGTGGCGACGAAACAGAGAAACAGAGAACCCCTAGACAACACGTACATAACCACACAGTGCGGTTGGAAATTATCGCTCGCGTACCATCATCTCCGTCTCTAGTGTCCTAGTTTCTGCAAAGTGCCTGTTACGCTCTCTTCCTTGGATCACGTTGATTAAAGAAACACCGAAGGGAAGGAATGTGAAGGGAGAAGTCGGAGAGATGAGAGAGAAAGAAACACGCGAGAGAAATATCGTCCGACGATTATATGATCTATGAGTGCTAGTGATACATCGTTCGCGAGGGCGAGGACACCGTGCCGCCAGAGAGAACGTCGAATCTACGGGACGAGTCTCGGACGAGCGTGAGTGAGGATCTCTTTTCGCCGTCGCCATCGCCATCGCCCGTCTAATTTTAAGTGTTAGATAATGCACACCGGTGCGCACCGGTGCGCTCTGTTACTAAAACGGTAGCAGCGCCGGCGATGCACACGTTCGCCAGCTCGCGCAAGCTCGTTCACGCGCCGCCATTGGCGTGGAAACTCGCCTCGCATTGCCTCGACATGGGAGAAGTGATGGTGATGGTGATGGTGCACCGGCGGTGATGGTTCTGCATGCTACGTTCCTGATTTCTTTAACGAATCCCGCGGGGGTATCGTCGCTGGAAAGCCCGGGAATCTCGGGGATTTCGAACGTCCGCGAAAGTCGAGGTCTGTTTGGAGCCCCGTGGGGCTCCGGCAGCCTTCGAAGTTTCGGCGTTTCGAGAGCGGACGATTTAAAGTGTCTCGCGTTCGTCGCTGTTTATTATTTCCGTGGATTTCGCCGGAGTTCCTGGAAGGACATCCGCTTTTGCTTTTCTTCCCTCTGTACACGTTACATTTCGTTAAGGTCCCTTTGGTGGACGTCCGCGGGGCGTGTTTCAACTCGGAAACTTTGAAATAAAGTCAAGACCTCCGGGGACTTTCGGAATCACGAGAAAGAACCGTTTCTAGTCTTTTTACAGCGGACGCCAGACACTCGGGCAGTTCTTCCAAAGCCATCACAACCGAGATCTCTCACGCGCTCCGCCCTTCTTAAAGCCCGTTCATCCTTCATCTCTCTAGTCGCCGGTAAGTCCTTTCCATTCGGCTCCATCGACAAGCTTATTTTCGCCGATCGACAGCTCTCCTCCGATCCTCGTTTCTTCCGCTTCATTCCGCCGTTAACAAACACCACGATCGACACGGAACTTTTCACCCCCCCGTTCGCCGCCTTAATTGCGATTCATCTTCATTCGCGACCGCCTTTCAAGCACAATGCTCGTGCTAAGTTTCTTTCTCTTCTCGTCTCTCTTCAGTTTTTCCGCTGCTTCTTCACCATTTCTTCCCTCGGTGCGCCGGCCTTTTCTTCCTTTCCGCTTTCTCGCCCCAACACTCCCACTCTCTTCCCCCATCCTCTCTCTCTCTCTCTCTCTCCGTATACTCTCTCCCATCTCCCTCTATCACCTCCGTCTCCCGTTTCCCATCTATTTCTCCCCGTTCGAGCCGCATCCACTCCTTCTCCGCGTTTCTCGCGTCCCATCCTTCGATCCCACTATCTCCGTCTATCTCTCCGTGCTCTAATATGGCCAGCCGGTGTCCAATTACTCGCTTCGTTCTCGCTACAGTTTTTCCACGCTCTCCACGACCGCCACGCCGACGGAGAAAAGATCCTCATCAAGCGTCGCGACACCCAGCCCCATTTCACCGCTTTTTCTTCCACGATGCGGCCACCCATTCATCCCTCCAGTCCCTGCGAACCCCTCCGCCTCTCCTCTCACCCTCACCATCCAACGTTCGCGGTGCCTTTTTCCGAACGTCCGTGGCGAAGATCTCGCGAGACGGAATCGATCCGGTGTGCGATTTAAATTGGGAAATCGTGCCGATAGCGCGGCCACGGCGCCTCGATTCCACGAAAGGAGGGAAAAACCGATTAAAAATATATGCGCTGCCAGGGGGGAGGCGAATCCAAGGGAAGGAGACGGTCGGGGCCGGGAGAGGCGATTAAAGCGCGAACCGGGTAGCGAAGGAAGGGGGGGGGGAAGCGATTTTCCCCACGTGGCGATCGTTCTTCCCGCTCTATCCTAAAAGAAATTGATGACTCGAGGATTACTAGTAATCCATTGGCAAAGTGATTCCCGCGGCAGCCGAGTGCAAATTTTCGAATCTAGTGTTCCTTTCTTTCTCGCCATGCGGATGTCTTAAGCAATTAATACTCGCGACTGTATTTCTCCGTGTCCGTGTCCTGTTCGAGGAACTTCATTCTCTGATACCTGATCGCGTCTGACCAAGCACTGGCCTCGTCTATTCGAATCCCCTGCTCCGTCTGATCACGCGCCGTCTCCATCCACTCGCGCGCTTACGTAAGCTCTCGGACTTGAGGTTATTATTTTTCTTGGCAGCCACTTCGGGATTCCATAAGATTCGAAAAATCATAACGAAGTCTGCAGTTCCTGCTGCGCTGCTTCAACGTTCTCTGAGATTAGATTTTGGAGAGGGGGCCAGGGTATGGCATAAGGGACGGGAATGTTCCCGGTTGGAAAAACGCGGAATGGCCACGATCTCCCAATTTGTTCGCGTGTCGAGGTGCAGTTACGTGATCCTCGTCGTTCCGCGGGCAATCGACGAGTCGTTTAACAGTGGTGATTTGATTTTTAGCTGTCACAGCGCCGGGTATTGGTGAACGAAAAGTGCGACCACTTGGGGCCCCATAGAGAGGGCCCCCCACCGGAAGAGACCGCCGCAAGGCGGTCAAACCTTTTAAGGTAAGAAGACACCTCTCTCCTCTCGCCGCTTTCGAAATTCTAACATTCATTATTTCTTTCTCGCCGGTCTGTGTTTGTCCGAATAATTGTGAATTAAAAATTCCATGAAAGGGGATTCCCCCTGACAAAACATTTACCTAACTAAAATGGAATTTTAACGAACCTTTATTAGAACGCAACGATGAATTTCAGATTCGCGATACTGTTTGCTTTGAGAATCTCAGCCGCCCAGAGATCGATAGCAGGGAAATTCAAAAGATTTCCTGTAAATCGCGTTACTAGCTTAATCGTCGCGTGGATTCTTATCGGTAACTGGTTCTTTCGAGAGAAAGAAGCCCCTGAGATTGCGTCACGGTATCTTTCGGCAAGTTATTTAACAGAAGCCAAGGAATAAATGAATCTAGTCCAATCAATCTTCATCGCTGTGGCTTATGATCAACTAGTTTTTGCCACGAACTTACTATCCCTCTTCCTGCCCGTGGAAAAGTTTTATTTCCACGGCGATTTGAAGTTCGTCGAAACATCCAACGACTCTATTCGTTTTCTTTCAACGTAGCCAACGGCAATTAAAAACACTTCGAAAACAGGGATTATAGATGATGCAGTGCAGAAGAAACGTCGCAAAGCTAGTCACCTCTCAAGACGAAGTGAAACATTATCGAGAACCTGCAAATATTACTACAAAACCGCGATGAAGGGTCACGCTGTTCAAGCGAATTCAATTACCGCTGTCAGCAGAATGTTCCACAAACCGGTGGAAAATATCAAACGAAATTTGCGTTGTTTTAATCCAATAGAAAGATAATTTACTGTAACTTCGTGAATAGCTTGACGTATATGCCACGAGTCTGACATAGCTCACTAGTTTTCGAGTCAGCTTTGTTAATCAACGTGTTCTAGCGTGGTCCCTGCAGTTTGCAGAATCATCATCCAGTCACCGGTGACGCGTATCAATTGGTATTCGTTGGAAACGTCGCTCCGTTTTTTCGCCGCTCAATCAGAGTGTCGATTGGACGCTCGCCACGAGACAGCCACTTGACGTTTCTCCGCCTCGAGTGCTCTAGCCTACTTTTTTCATCGAAAAAAAAGAGACAGTGGTTTTTGATTTATACGTAAATCAAACCGCGTTGCCGTGCTTATTTACCGCGGCGCCTCGGTTGAAATGAGCAGCTAATTAATTTTCTCTCGCGGTTCAATTACCTTCTTTCCCGTCCAACCCGCTGAAACGAAATAGCTCTAATTACTTCTTTTCACTGGCGAGCAGTCAAATACCCTTCGCGTGAAACTGTAATTTCCAACGGATTGGCCGTCAGCGGTTCTTGCGGAAAGTTTGCCCGGGGCAGTCGCGAAAATCGCCTTACGGGTGGGTCCGTTCGCTAGAGTTCGTCCAGCCACGAGTTCCCGAGGTGGAAAAAAGCTCTGTCCGTTAATAGGCGGGAAAGCTGAGCGAAAGGTGCGAGACAATTTTGGGTCGTCGGCCAGGCACGAGTGGAGGGAAGGAAGCAGAAATAAACGAGTCTCGAGTGAGCGTCTAATTTGAAAGACGAGAACGTTAACGAACAGCTTGACAAAAACAGTGCTTGAAAAGTTGGCTTTCGAGCCCAACTATTCGCGACTTAAGTAGCACGGTTCAAGCCCGACGCGTCCCATTTTTCTAATTACTGTCCACTACCACGCATTCGTTCCCATGCACCCGACGCGGATTGAAATCTGCTGTTACAACAATGTACACCTCTGACTAGTTCCTGTTTTTTTTTTTTTATACGTTCGAGTTACCTAGGCGAAAAGATAACTGTCACCATTATTCCTCGTCGTTCGTTTCATCGGATTTTGTATCGAGGGCTAATGCATCCACGCTAGAAACCGCGACAGATAACGCGCGCAACGGTATAAATTCACGAGCACGAAAAGACAAACGTCATTCGCCCCGACGCGAATCTACAATTCGAATTTAAACAATGACGCACATTCGTTATCCGTTCCAGGTCGCGGAGCAGTACATATCGGAGCCATTCATTCTCCAATAAGAATAAATTCTGAACTGATAATCGCGCCGGTGTATCAAAAGTCACGTACACGGTGTAACCTGCGCCTCATGCTTCTCGGCAAACGAGCCCGTGATACGTAAAAACTAGAGCCTCGAATTAGACTTTAGAGTACTACGTCTACGTCCCTGATAATTTTTCACGTTCAATTCGGACCGTCATTCTTTACACTTTCATTACAGGTGCCACATTAGTTCCTATCTTGGGTTTTCTTTGTATCTCTTGGCATTTCCGAGCTCGTTACTTTTATCGTGAACCTGCAGATGCTCCCGTTTCCATTCTCGCCCGCCAAATTACTTCCAATAGTTTAGCCCGCTTGAATTATCCCTCGAATTCGATACTCCATTGCCGTTCGCCCTGCCGCAATATTTTTTCATGCTGCTTTCGAGCCTCGACTGGTTTCATTACAGCCACCACATTTGTTCCGATGTTCGGGGTACTCTTTGTACCTCTCAGCGCTTCCTCGCGCTCGTTGTTTTCACAGCGAAAACCGCTGACACATTCTCCTTCCGCTGCAACGTCTATGCTCACCAAATTCCTCGAGTAATTTTTATCAAGTTTGTAAGCTGCAATCGGGGTGGAGCGTGGCGAGCTGCTACGTGCTGAACGAGAAATGCTCGGCGAAGTAACGGCGCCCTCGAGAGACGCGAGCAAAGCCTCTCATAGAAATGTACAATATTTGGAATACGTAGGTCCGCGTAATACCTGGCCGAGATCCCGTCAGGGATTAATGAATCGCGCGATTAAACTTTCGACCGTGTTAACACAGACAAAACGATCCTCGTGACAATTATCGTCCAACTTAACGATCACTCGACTCGCAGCCTGGCAGAATGTAACATCTATTCTTAATGAGCAGACACTTCCAAGCGTGTAATTCGCGATAAACGTGAGAATATGTTGGGAAAAAGCGTGAAAGAGTGTTGGTTCGCGATGAAGATGAATTAGATTGATTCGCGACCCGGTAGAACCCAAGTCAGAGGAGAAAAATAGATTCCTTGTATTCGGTGTTCACAGTGGTCACGTGACCCACTCGTACAAATGGAAATCCATTTTTCATCGGGGAAGATACCTACCCTGCTCTCCCTGTCGATGAACCCCGGCTTCGACGACTTCCGTCAACTTCGTCCAGTCCACCGTTAAAGCTGGATTTCAATCTGTACCAGTGCCCGGACTGAAAAATTCATTCGCCTTTAATGCCACACTCCTGAAGGAAACCTCTTCCCTTGAGCGAGCCGTGGCTCTAACGAAGTCGGCGATTACGCGAAAATAATTACTCTCTAATGAGGGTTATATTTAGTAACGGCGTGTTTTCCTAACGCGAACCCTCTCACGGCGATCAAATGAGCGCCGGGAGAAATTATTCCGAGCACCCTCCCGATTTTCATTCTCAAAGACACACCGACGTTGCTTGGAAAAACTCAGCCGGCTTTCCGGCCGAGGCTACCTCATTTGAATTGTTAACAAGCTTCCGCGGAGCGAGCCGTTTAATAATTGCAAACTAGGTATCCACCGATAATAGCGATCCTCTTATCCGCCGTCGCATCGCGAATTAACGATTCCTGCCGCGGATCGCGTTTTCGTCGAGACACGGTTGTTCTTTCGGGGTGCACGCGCCATCGATCTTTTCCGACCCCTTTGGCAATTTGCGAGATTCCAGCCGATCGAGAGGTTCGACGCGAAGGACGGGAGAAAAAAGGAACGCTGTCGCCGTCATAAATCTGCGCGAAATTGAAGCGTGGATGTACCGATCAAAAGTTTTGCGCGCGAACAGAAGTCCAACACGTGTGAGGGGTGGACTTTCGAATTTCTTCGTTTCCTGTCGCTCCCCTCTGCAAAAGGGCGTGTCCTTCGCGATGGAAAATTGATTACTCGAGTCGCTAGGAAGATTGGATAAACATTGCTGTTCCTTTCGCCGGTTCCTTTGCTTTAGAAATCGAGGGGGAGGTATGAAGAGGGTAATCCAGGAAATTTCCTTCGATTCTTTTGCTTCTCGAGGCGTTTCAGAAGATGGAATTTAAAATAGTGCCGTTTGGGATCGGTGTTGGAAAATATTTTCCGTTTCCCAGGCGTTCGTTCCATCTGCCCAACGAATACAATTCTCGTGCAGCACATCTGTGAAACTGAAAACGTTTTTCCAATGGTCTCTACTGTTTAATTCGACTTCCCGTCGCTTTGTGTCTACCTCGTCGTTGGCACGATCAGTTAACCGACACATTTAATTAGCTTTATCGCTACTCGTTCCGTGTCTTTTTCCATTCGGAAATCGTCGAGCTTTAAATTTTTCGATATACCTCGTCATTCTTTTCAATTAACTCGACACGCTTTGCTGCGCATCATAGAGAGAATTTTCCCATTTGTACGTCAGTGCAAACAGCCGTGCAATTCTGAAAAAGAATTCTAATCAAATCGCGAATCGATAGAACCGAATGTACCGGAGAGTGCATCACCTGTCGAAGAGACAGGTGTGTGCCGATAGAAGATGAAAAGAGGACTGCAGAGAGGCTAAATAAATGCACTCGAACCTCTCACAATACAGTGCCTGCGCATCCAGTTTTTATGCACCGTAGCCGGAGACGCGTGTGAAATGTTATTCTTTCTTCTTGCACGACATTTATTACGTGCCTAGCTGCACTTTGTACCTCGTTAGTCGACGATGCACCCTTTCATTCGTGCACCCCCGCCGTTCACGGCGCTCTCGCGCGTGCAACGCCGTCGAAAAGCGGAGGAAAAAACGAAGACGGAGGAGAGCACAGCAGAGTAAAGCGCTGAAAGAATGCCGAAGCAGTAAACGCCACGAGAGCTTACCACTCGCCTCCTTGTCGGTGGAGTGAAGTAATTTCGACGAGGCCAAGCTGATTTAAGCTGGATTTGGTCTTAAAGACACGGCACGTTAAATTGACTTTGTGTACTCTGATCACGATTCGTTTCGGTACGCAAAATCGACGACCTGTACATTGGTAAATTTGGTGAATTTGAGATTTCTACGTTTCAGGCATAAATGTAGAAATGGCTTGTCAGGCATTCGGGCTAATTTTCCCTAACGAAGCGTGACAAATACATTTCCCGTCGCCTACCGAGTAAGTCGCGGATGCCAATCACACCGGCAAAGTATACAAAACCGTTGGCGTAAATCCCATTAGCGGGGATGGCAGAATGCAAATGGCCGTGGCGTTCGTAAATTCAACGATTATCCGCTATTACAATTCAGCCGTTCTGGGGATTCGATCGCGGACAAGCGACATGGCGGGTCTATAACGAATTGCCGCGGGCTAAGTTCGCGTTACAACGCGATACAGCTAATGATCGCGTTGCGATCGTTAGCGAAGCTTCCGCGCCAATACCGGCCACGATTTTTCTCAAGCTCGTCGTTTACAAAAAAAAACCGTTCATGAAAAGCAATTTTTTTACTGGCATTCGAGCTCAACGATGCGCCCGAAGCATGCAAAATTATTCGAATACATGGCAAAAAGGGGATTTCAGGGAATGACAGAGAAAAGATCGAAACGGTATGAAAGCCCATCTAGATTTATCGCGTGTTTCCTTTTGTTCCCCTCCCGAGATACATTTCACTGTTCTTTCGCACTTCATGCAAGCGAATCATAGAGAGAATATTCAGGAAGCGAGTCCTGCTTCGCCGTGACGGGTTTCATTCATCCCATTATTCCCCTGAAACCACGGCGCGACTCCAATTAGTACGAGGGTTAATTGGTCAATTGGGACAATGGATTAACTGATTAACCGCGTAGCACGAAATTCAGAGCGTATCGCTCGCGTCTCTGTCTTCTCAAGTTCTCTGTCTCGAGGCTTGTCCCATTAACATTGTCCAAAGGCCCTGTGTTTCGATCAAACGCATCCTGTTTCAGGAGGGACGCGTCGGCCCTCGATACCCCCCGGCAGAAATCTTTTCACCCCAGGGCTAGAAATTTACACCACGTTGCTGGCCCCATAAAATTTTAAATTGATATTCCACGAATGCGCGGAGGGAGAAAAAATTGATAGCGTTAAAGATGACACGGCGAATGAAGCCGTGACGCGAAATGCGGTATAATCATGCTGTCAAGGTGACGCGGCCTCGGCGACGTCTCTATCTGTTCTCACGTGAACTGGTTACAGGAGTTTGTTCCGCCAACCGTCTCTTATTTTCCCCAAGCATGATAAAGGGGGTATTCACGCTAGACGAAGACGAGGCTCGCCCCGGTGCAACCTGTTTTATTCATCCCATTATTCTTTTGAAACTCGCGCCACATCCTCAGTTGCCGCGAGAGAGTTTTCATAAAAATGCTACGGAATAATAGACTGTCGTCCCGTACAAAGCGCGGCCTCACTTAACGCGATTCTTCCAAGAATTGGGCTGCCCTCCATTAATTCTGGGCCTCTCTCCTTGAAACCATCGTCCACGGTGCTTTATCCTTTGTGCCCGGCGCTCAAAGTGGCATTCATATTCAAGCAAGGTTTCTGCTATTCACGTGCTGTAACGTTTTACCCCCATCTATTCGATTAATCGTTGTCAAACGTTCCATCCGCCATACGCAGCTTGTTAGCGAGAGCTCGGATGACGCTGCAGCGTAGCGCGCGCGCGCGCCGCTCGTCGGCGACAAAGGCGGCCAATTTTCGAAAGCTTCCTAACGACGCGTTGTAACGTCGCGTTAGGAACATCCCTTCTGCGTGGGCGGAGAGAGTAACGTAGAATGCACCATGCACGCGCCCTGGTAATTTATCGCGTGACTCTACAAATGTATATTAATGCGCCGGCAACGTCTGAATAGAAGAACGAGGCGAGGAACGTGGGAGATATAAATTAAAATAAATAGTGCGTGCGCCAGTGGTCGGGGCGGGAATGCTAAATAGTTCAATTCGCGTGCTGCGACGTGGAAGGGTGAATTTTTCAGGGCGCCGAGAGAGCCGCTGGCCAGCGTGCCGGCGATTTTAGACGCTCGAACGCTGGCTAGATGCAAAAGATTACTTAATTGGGGCGGCGTAATAAGCGGCAGGCAGAGGAACAGGCTTCCCATCTGAACCGTTTCATAGAACGATCGCGCGTGGAACGAACCTCCCGTGTGCCTCGCTTATGCATTATGCAAATCTAGCTACAATGGCCGCGACGGTGGCCGGGTTGTTGCATTAGCAATAATGAAAACCACGCAGCTATGCAACTTTCTCGGGGGATGGCGGACGGGCGACCGTTTCAAAGGAACGCGAAGAGAGGAGCATAACCTTCAGTTACGCCTCGCCTTCGGACTCGTTCAAAGATAGAAACGTTGGATTTTTCGGCGACCGGCGGAAAAATCTCGAGCAGAAAGAAGATTAGAATGCTGCGATGCTAACATCAGAAACGTAGCCGCGACAATGGATCTCTAAATAGTACAATTTTACCAATAGCCTCTGCCCCAATTTCGCGTATAACAACCGCTCTCAACCCCATCGCGGTCCACCCACCGCAGGCGGTGTCCGTAACAAAACAATAGCTCGGAATGTGTGTGAAAGATTGCTGGAGGGTGGAGAGAAGTGAACCGAATGGAGGGACTCATAAGTAGTAGAGTTTCTGCGGGAGCCTTTCCTTCGTGCCTAGTTTCGACGAACACCGCGAGAACGGATCTCAATCGAGCATCCAAATAGAGTGTATCCTTAATCGAGAGGTTTATTTGTCCCGAGGCGAAGAAAAGCGACCGGTGGAAATAAAAAGGGGTCAACTGCGGTGAATGGAGAATCGTGGAAACCGTGAGCTTTTCATCGGTTATTGTCCCTTGGTGGAAAATAAAGAGATTTCGTTTCATTTAAGATCCTCGTGTTACGGCAAAGGGGTGGTTCGGTGGTGGTTGGCGAATGCAGCTTCTCGTCCAATTAAATTCAGTCCTGTCCCGTAATTTCGTTCGAACAAAACGCGGGAACTTCTTACGATATTGTGTTCCTGATCCACGCCGGCACGTTAATTAAGATTAACAATGCGAAGCACGATGATTATCTCTTTGTTGACCCGGCATAGTTCTGATTCTGGCAGTCCCGTATTGTCGTGCACCAACCTACGACCTACTTCTCCTCGGAATAAAGACCTCCTACATAATGCCGTTGAATTAATTGAAAAACTCCGGGGATAATGTGGCCCCCAGTCAAATATAAATAAAATGAAGGGTAGACCGCACATCTCGGTAGCCTTCGCCGTTTTGTAGGACTCTTAATAACCAGTCGGGACCACAGAAATTAAAATCGTCGCTTGCTTCGCGCGATCGATTTATCTAGCCCATCGCGCTTCACCTTAAATTCTTTCATCCTGCTTGGTAAAATATTTACGGGCACGCAATTAAAAGTAAATAGGGAAAAAATAATTTCACAGTTACAGACACGGCAAACTTCAAAGAACTCTCGACCGATGGTCCATTTACCGCGATTAATTAAAATCCCTCAATTAATCGTTTGGCATTCGCGAACAAGCTCCGCGTAGCCGCTTTGAAATTAATTGACCATCCGTCATGCAAAGCAATTACAATTCTTGTAAAAGTTTTTTAAGCAAGACACGGGTGCGCAAGCTTCGTGAAATTTTTAACAGTCTTGGCGAACTCTCCGCAACGTTAATTAAATTCCGCGTACACGTGCGCCGCTTTATTGCGATCAATTGACGTTTCCGACGGTTCCGTTTTGCAAATGATCGTCTAGGCGAACGGACAGGCTTAAAGAAAACGAAGTTTTATGGAGCTTTGTCGCCAAGCTGGTTAACGTCGCTTCTACTTACGAATCCTGGGCTTAAACGACGGGCAGTAAGGTGACAAGCTTATAGATTACACGATTAGGAAGTCAGAGATGATCTATGTATATAGTTACTGTGGAGTATTACTTTGGAATATGCTTTAACTTCTATTGCCAGAAATCTCAACTTCGAAATTGGCGATAATTTTCACGGAAATTGTACGCCGAGGTTTCAAGTCCCTTTGTGAAAGCTCGTTGAACAACTTAATCAGGCGAAGTCGATATTGGAGTGTCATTTCGCAAGAGGAGCTTTGCCCTACTTTGCGAAAAAGAAACAAAGATAGCCGTGAATATTCCTGAGTCGAAGCTGAAGTGGAATATGCAATAAATTAGCAGATTTTTCTGTCAATAACGGGGCTCGATATTGAAACAAAACGTTTCGCGTATCTAGAGTGGAGGTCCTTTCGTTAAAAAAAGAACGTCTTCCGCCTGGCACATAAATTTTTCCCGCGGGCGGTGTTTCTTCTGAAAATTACGATCGCGATAAATCAGCCTGCTCGAATCAGAAACACTCGTTCGTAGGGAAGTATTGCGGAGAGCCTGACGTGAATTCTAATTAGACATTACGAAGGGCGGCTAACTAACTGCCGGCTTGTTCCCGGTGTCTTGGCGGGCAGAAATGAAATTATCTTTGGCCGAGGTGCAAACAGCCGTGCCGCGAAGAACGCTTGCAATTTTTGTCGCATTTATTCCGCCCCCCCCCCCCACACACACTGGAAAAACCGCGGGATAAACAAACAGCGTTGAACCGTCGCCAACAGACGACGAAAGTATATTTTAACGAACAATGCCACGCGAAGAAGCCTTAAATCTTCTCGTTCGTTACTGCACCGTGAATCTTCGTTCGCGGCGTGCACGCGTTTTCATCGCCGCCACGTTTTGCGATGCGTTTTTTGCCACCAAGTCGTGGTCCCCGATGTGCAAACAGGCGCGACACAAAAGGGCGCAACGCCGGCGGAACGGCCAAGTAAAAAAAGGGAGCGAAATTTTTAAACGAACGCCATGAATTTGAACCGCTGACGCGAAAAATTCATGACGTACCTTGAAATATTGCACCACCGCTCTAACTCTCCCCTCAAAAAGAGGTAAATAAAGACAGACTCATTTTACGGGCAGCATCGGGGCTGCATTGCAAAGAAGTACCTAGTAGAAAAAATTATTCCTCGGCGCGTGAATCAGCTGCGTTTCACGCTTTTCGACCACTGTTCCGCCGCTGTCGTTTTATCAAATTTAATTTCGCTCGGGCGTGTATCGTAGTAGCCCAGGTTTAAAATACTTTCAAATTATTCATACGGTGTAGGAGGAAAAAAATTGGACCGTACATTAATGGCACGCTGGATACGGTGGGAAAGTTATTCTCCGTGCGTTTTCGAGTTATCGTTCTCTGAGACCGAATTAAGGTGCGCTCACGGGTCCTGTTTCCCTGGCCCGCCACATTTCTCTTCCTGGGTATCGTTTCCTCGCCACCCCTCCGATTCTTTCATTAGAAAACACGCTGCGCTTGCAGCCACTAAATCACTTTCCTGGCCGGCGACAGAGGTAAAAGGAAACCGCTGGGGGGAACAGCCGCCTCTCGCAAATTGCTCGCGAGGCATTCTTCAACGATTCTTGTTCTGTGGGCTGAGCTGGAGCATAGGTTCTCCCTGTGAGGCTCTCCCGCACCCCTTGTTCCTGGATATCACGATAAATACTCGTCCAAGTGAAAAAAGGTTGGCGAGAAACGCGGCCGGAATAATGCGACCCACGTCTCTCCGCGCCCGACGAAATTTTTCACCGAATTGAGTGGTCTTTCCCTCTAATAGAGGCGAGAAAGGCAAGGTCCGGGCTTTCTGTACGCGGCGCCGTCCGCGAATAAAGCATTTCCTCTTGCCCGACTGTTGCGCGATGATAATGTCCCTCGCCCCGGGCGGTTCGTTCAGTTAGCCTCTACTTTTCTCCAAGGTGAAAGGACTTTCTACTCTCCCGAGTGGCGCGGGCAGTTTTCCTATTCGTCCCAAAGCTCGATGGGTCCACGTGACTGGAGAAAAACAAACACGCCGCTGCGCTCCTGTTTATCTAGCTCCGTTGGAAACTGCCGAGACCATTTGCCCGTATCCGGAACTGCCAACAACTGACCTTTTTATCGACAAGTGTTACTGTAATTCTAACGCCCAAGCCCTACGAGAACTCGGCGCTTCGAAACGAAACGAAGCGGAAGGTCTGGAAATAAAGTTCACCGTCGCTGACGAGGAACACCTGAGCATTGTAAACGCATCGCGATGGTAATGAAATCAAGCAGAACTTTAATACACGAATGACTATTCCAGTCTCCGAGAGACACGCGCACAGGAGGATCGAGTTCGCGACTGTTCTGGCATGTCCTCGAGCGCAGTTATTCGCAATTTCGAACGCTAGCGACATAGTTTGCTCTCTGCGGTGGCTGACTGATCACGAGAGAAATTGTAACCCCCAGTACAGAGCGTTATTCGTCGACGTAACGAGTATCGTCGCGTCTCCGGAGGGAAGTCGATCGAGTCGACGAAACGATACTTGGAGGCAATATACGAAGATGAAACGGCGTGTTTAAAAGAAATAAATGGAGATTCGAGGAAGGGGAGGGAAGCCCTGGGTCCTAGTCTTGCACAGCGGAAGATTAACGGCGATGCAGTGTCCGGCGCTGAATGTTCCTGGACAATCGGGTGAATCGAAGCGAACGCCAGGAAACACGGAGGACGTACAGGGTGCCATTAACGCGAAACGCGGCTTGAATACAGGCCAAAGAGGGACAATGCGAGAGGCGCGAGTTTAGGGAGCCGCGAGGCAACTGCTCGCAAGCTTGGCGAGGGGAAAAAATTGTGGGGAACGAAGGAAAGCCGGGAATCCACCGGGGAGAAGGACTAGGGTCTGGTTGGAAAAAGAACGGTCGGGAGAAGCTGCTGGTGAAAGAACTTTCAGCCGTCGACTGACAGCGGAAAAATTCATATAGATTTTTCCTGGTAGACTACATCCGCCGGGACATTTGTCAATTAGAGGGCTCGAAAGGGTACAAAATACGAGACGTGCGGAGAATTTTTTTCCACCACGCCAGTAATCGATAGGGTGGCCGTTAAAACGGACGAGAGCGAAGAATGGCCGGCCACTGGCAATAAATATACGCAGCGCTGTAGCGTTAAATAAAGTGACGGACGACGGTTCCGAATACCCTGTCGATTCCTCGGCGTTTCAATGGCTTTTCACGCCCGTGTCCGTCGCTGAGAAATATTTAACGATTCATAATGGGCAGCCATCGCTACGAGAAAATCAGATAACGCGTCTCGCGATTGTTCGACGCCCGATAATTGTATCTTGCCGGCGAAACGGGCAACAATGGGCTCGAGCGTATAATGGGAAAGAAATTCGACTGTTGCGCCAATTTATCGACGCAGGGCCGGGAACCCGGCCCTGCGAGTTGTCGTGATTTTAATTCGCGGGGAAATACGTTTTCCACGTGTCACGCCAATCGAATTCATAAACGTGTGACGCTCCGCGATTAAATACGACCGCGACGGCGATAAAAGCTTGAGGGATGGAACGAATTTAATGTCACAGTAACCCTTTTTACGCCCGATAATACATCTATTATTGCGATGTCGTGGGGATAAACGCCACTAGACCCGGCCGTAAATTCTTCAACGGCCCGCAAATGAAATTCCAACAGCGTTACGAGCAATTTTCGTTTAACGATCCCGTTCATTTGCGTACGCCGATGATTGTTACCTCGGCGGCAAGGAGATACTGATAACTATTTCTCAAATAATCCCGGGAAAAGGCTGCCGCTTTCTAGTGACAAAAGGGACCTTCCTGCAAACTTCTTCTGAAAACACTCGGCGAAGTTTCGATATTAAAAGAAAAGGAGATAAAATTTTAGACAAAGGTCCATTGTTATCGCGATAATGGTCCGTCGCGTTTATGCAGCACTCGGGGGGCCATAGTGGATTTAATTAACTCCACTTAGCACCCTTCCCTCGGCCCTTCGATTCGCTCGGGCAAGAGTGCCACCACTAGGTAAGAAAATTCCCAGTTATCGACTTCGCGCGGAAGCCTCCGACTGAGCTTCGGGAGGTTGAAACAGCCGCCCGGTAAATTCCATCCACAGAAAGCTCTCTTGCCGACCAGAGAAAACCTCGGTTCGATAAGAAAAGCAGCATTCTGCCGTAGCTATTCTGAGAGACAGAGCTCTCCCTGAGAATACGCAGCGCTGGAGAAGCGAGACGCGTCGGCTAACTTTAGCCCAGATTTTCGTGGCGACGCTGGGCGCTAATAGAACCGTAGAATCGCGATCGGCGAACACTTTTTCACGAGTGGCGCTATTTCAGGAGCGAAACCTATTCTATCCTAGTTTCGAACCTCGAAACGGTCGGCCTAGGAATGCCCCAGTCTCTTCCCTCTACTTTTCCAACCCCTTTCGAGCTGTACATTTCTAGAGTAACGATCGAATGAAAGCAG
Source organism: Andrena bicolor (assembly GCA_960531205.1). Taxonomy (NCBI): domain Eukaryota; kingdom Metazoa; phylum Arthropoda; class Insecta; order Hymenoptera; family Andrenidae; genus Andrena; species Andrena bicolor. Next base: position 39,066,603 of record OY482665.1, read on the forward strand.
CCCCTTTATAGAGCCGGTGAAAATCCATAGGAAATGAAAGTTATGCCCTCGCTTCAATATCATCGTATGCGAGACGATATCTGGATGTCGACGTCATAATGGTTTTTTCCAGTTGGTCGTACACACGAATGGAAAACGAATCAGCCGGGAAGGCAGGACTCGAAAATTTTCCTGGCGCAACTGTATCCGATCATCTGGATTAGCCTTTAATATTGGCCTCGGTGCTTGGCGTGCCGCCAGATTGAATATAATTGATATCGATCCGCGTTGACGCGGTGCACGCCACTGCATCGTTTTAAATTCAATTACAATAAACGGGTTAAGTTATAATTTCTAAACGACGTTAAACTTGTCGCTTCGTTATCCATCATCCGCACATGGAGACCGGCTACCATTCATCTCGAACGCAGAGGAATCTATCTTGAACAGTTCGGAAAATAATCAAGGAACTCCTTAGTAAGAAATCGAGAACAATCTTCGACTATCTAATACAAATGCACCGACTAAATCCGTCGAGCCATGCTTGGTGTAGCGAATAAATGATAGATCACGAGGCAACGGAGAGGTATGCACGTCTGAATGCCTGCTAAGTCAGGAAGGATAATTAAAGAAGTAGTGAAACGTAGGATTGGTCAGCCGGACGGATCACTTTCACCGCTTCGGTATTGATCTCCGAGGCGCACGGTGCCTAGCAAGTGGAATTGGAATTTCCATCGATCCGAACCGGCGACGAGAAAATGCATATTAATGCTGACATTAAACAGAAGCCTTTATTAAATGCCGCTCGTTATGCTGCCCACGTCAATCCCCAGCTACAAAACGGACAATTGGGAATTAGAAATCAAATCCGGCATTGCCGCGGGCAATTTAGAACGATCGAAGCTGGGCGAGAGAATTCTGGGCCCCTGTCCGGGATCGTTTCGATCCAGGGAGTAATGGCAACTGACGAACCAATCGTTTCGATCCGCGATATCGAGTTCTAGATGTTCGGTGGGGGCAGAAGAGCTTCCCAGAAGATTGAATTTTCTTGAAACACATTTATTCGAGACTGACCGTGAAGTTGGTAAATCGAAGAGGAAAGAAGCAAGAGGTTCGTGCACGAGCGACGCGTCCGCGACTCCAAACACGTTAAATTTACACCAAGGTCCTTCTTGTCTCTCCCTCGTGCGTCCGCGGAATAAATCTTTCTGTCGCACAATCGAAAACGATTTTTCGTGTCGGTGACCGGGAAAACCAACGAGATCGCGCACACACCGCTAACTACGCACACAGTCGTGCAGCCTAAACGAATGCCGCTTGCCGCGCTGTGTTTCGTGCCTTCTCGCGTGGATCTTTCGTCGAAAACGAGCCGCCGGAAATCGAAGGTCTCCGTCTAAGTATAGCCCGTGCCTCGCTAGCGTAAGTCTGGCCACTGACGTCGGAAAGTGTCAGTATACTCTGGACCAACCGATTCCAGAAGCACGCTGATCCGTCTCAGTATCTCGCGAACTGATCGCGCAACTTCTCCGTCAGTCTCGTCGTGTTGTCGCCTCGATTTCTCCAACGAGCATCTCGTCCACGGACGAATGGACAGTGAGCCGCGAGTGTTTCACGCGTGAATCCTTCGTTTCGTGTGCATTCTCAACTTTCCAAGTTTCATCTTCGAGTTACGAGGTTTCCCTTAACACGCACGCTTCTCGACGACTTCTTCCTCGTTCGAGCTAGGAACGACTAGGATTTGTTTTATGCTGGTGCTTTGAAGCTTGCATCAGCGACCTCGTCGGAGGTTATTATATAATTATCTGGGTACGTATACGAAATCCACGTGTACGGAGTAAAGTAGAGTGTCTCTATCGTTAGGGGTTGACAAGTTGATATTGCCAGGGTTTGGGGTTGTGGGAAGATGTTAATTTTGTGCTGTCGAGTAGGTACGGTTAAATTGGGAAGAATAGTTCGCATCTCCACCGAGGAATGTTCGAATATTTATACGAGACCGAGGAAATTCGATTCTAGCGCGAACAGGTGCGACTGGATTCCGTCTAACGAGCAAATTAAAGATCGCGTCAGGTTCAGGATCCTTTGTCCCGAAGATCAAAGGACGTTTCTCTGCGAGGGATTTTCTTCATCCCGATTTCGATGGAATCTCAGAGACGCTGGTTGACAAGTGCAGGATTCGAGGAATCCTGGAAATAAATCAGCGTCGCGTCGCCCGCGCTTTGTGCATCGTGGAAATGCGCGGTATAAAGGCATATTTGGACCGTGAGCCTCGTTGAAACGGTGCCCACAATTTTCCACGCGTTTCGGCCAGACAAAGGGAAAAGCTGAATCATTCGCGACGCCATCCGATTAGTTGGCGCGAAAATAATAACACACCACGTGCAATTTGTGTCTTTCAACGCGTCATCCAGGAGAATTCAAAGAATTCCATGCTTCTTCGCGTCGTGTCTAATAAAAATTCCTCGGAACTGTATTACAAAAATTCATAGCTTTTAAATGAAGATGTATACGCTGACTCTTTGTTTTACGCGTTCCCGGAACGGCCCCCACTTTTCACCGAATTTTCCCGTGCGTAAAGCAGACCGAGCCTTGGCACGCGCGAGACGAAACGACGTGAAAACAAAATTGTTTCGCAGACGTTCACGAATACCACCAGCAGGCATAATAAATGAATTTTTATACAAATTCCAACCATTTAAAAAACAATCTCGGTTCATCTCGACGTCAGTTCCCTCATTCTATGAATGCCCAAGTGGCATAGGGTAAACGCACCAGTAAATGAACAGTTAAGGCTAATGAATGATTATAATCACTATTATAAAATTATGTTTCCAGCGCGATTGATTCCACGTGCTGCAAAAATTGTTTGGATATGAAGCAAGAAATGAAAAGAAGTCTCTAATTAATTAGTCGCTTACTTTAATAACGTATTTTACTCATTTTAATAAAAAATGTTCATTCACTGGTACGTGTTCATTTACTGGCACATACACCCTATTTCTACTCCTAATTGAAATGCAAGCTGCCACGACAGTATCCAGAGGCAGGCGTTGCTAAAACACAGTCAGGCATCAAAATAATGGGAGTCTAAGGAGACTGGTTAAGTCAAGGATCCCCCGCCAAGGCGTCAGGATTAACATTCTACTTCGTCTCGGTTGTGGCATCCAGAAAGTTGGTAATACAATAGCGCCTAGCCGCCTGTTGCACCCCCAGAATTCTCTTTAAGATCAACAAGTGGTTCGTCTAAGAGTAACAATGGTTTCTAATGTGCCACTCGTTTCCGGTGCAGCGAGTAGCGCGGCTAGCGATTGGTCCTTGGCACGGCCTTCCGCGTCCTCCGCATCTGTCCACGCGTTGCCAAAGTTAGGATGGATTTGGCTCGGCTGTGCTTCGAAGAAAATCTTCTTCGACTACGGCGATACTTCGCCGCGGATCTGCGTGCGAACGCAGCCGGATCTCGATTTTAAATTTAACCCACCCGCTTTCACCGATGTCTTTCACGCGGCGCGATTAGACGAGTAGCAGCGGGGTCCAGACGGATTATTGCAAATCGCTTTCTGGCGTGGTTGTTTTACGACACCTCGCTAAACGCGTGCCACGTAACGCTACGATTTAACGGCTCTTTAAAGGTCGATAAAAGAAACTTTCCTCGATAAAAGAAAAGAATGTAGTCTCGCGGTTAACGTAGACTGGACGGGACACGGTGGTCGAGGAAGCGAAATATTATTAGAATGTCAATGGAAAAACGTCACGGCGCGGCGCGCGGGCAGAGGCGACGAATAGAAATAACTTAGTATTAATAGGATGTTGTTATCGAAAAATCTGTAGCCCCAGACAAAACTCTGTCGCGATAAAATTGGCCGGAGATTTAGCAGGATATTTTGCTTGGCTCGCGACGCGTCGCTCAAAGGATCGTTTCTCGTTTTAATGTTAATATATCTGCCGGTGAACGTCTTCGATGATTCCGCGTGCACGCTCGACAATCGTAACAAGATCTCGACCATAAATTGGCCGTGGCTGGTTCGTGACTCCGATGAACGAGGATACAGGCAGGAGTAGAAACGGCGGAATCGTTTGCCAAGCTTGCGTCTAATTGCAATACCGAGTCGGGGTGCAGCCCAATTTGCGACCCACAGGGGCACAGTCCGGTTTGACCCATGTCCCGAGGATTGATTTTGCAGTGATGATACATCATTTCCCGAAACAGATGAGCCAACGACTCCTTGAGGTCTTGCCTTTGTCTTGTAGCTAGGATATAGCATAGTTCTTGGCAGGGAGAAATGAATACCTACGGTAGGAAGAATAGGTTCGTGGAGAAGTTGCTTCAAAGGCAGAGTGGATCATTCCTTTTATCATACTTCGGAGCTCGTCGAATCGGGAGGGAAATATTGCGCGTAGAATACGCTTTCGACCAAACACACGACGCGATGAGATACGACTTGGCGCAATAGAGATCTCGAATTGCAACAGGCCACCGGATTACTCGTTTGAACTATTTATTAACTGTGACGGTGATCGCTTCGTATTTCACCCAGTGACGTAACGTTCGAAAATATTTCGTAGAGAACTGCTTGGATGCTTCGTGCGAGACTCGTGCAGCCACTTAGAGTGACAAAGGCTTGATGATCGTTAGGATTATTAATATATAGGATTATTTCCCTGGTTTCGAGGTATAGGCTAGACTTTTCAATCATCCTGTGTATCTCGAAACGAAGCCATTGAAAATTGAAGGAACGGAAACAGCAGCGAGGAAAGAAGGAAATGTAACAAGTGTTTCTTATGTTCTACAGGCATGGAGCAGTTCGAGCAACTGCTGACGTGCGCTATATGCCTGGACCGATACAGGAACCCGAAGCTTCTGCCATGCCAGCACAGCTTTTGCATGGAACCCTGCATGGATGGCCTCGTTGACTACGTGCGTCGACAGGTCAAATGTCCAGAATGTCGTGCCGAACATCGTATACCCTACCAGGTGAGCAATCCGTTAGATAAGTATTAAACATTAACCATTCCGATCGCGTGGAAACCCCTCGCATCGATGTCGAATATTCCATTTGATTTGATCGAGAAACCCAGTCCCGTTCCGTCGACGATAACTCGGAATGAGATGCGAATAAAACAGAGTGAAGAAGGATGGAAATGCGCAAACCGGGCGTGCATACACTCATCAAATTAAGCACAGCCGAGCAAGGTTTTACTTAACTGGGTATAATGCGTGGCCTCATCTTTATTCATCGACGAATCTGCAACGACGGGGGTCTCTCAATAAATTGGATCAAGTCTCGCGTTTCACAGTGACACCTCTCACGAGCCATTTGTCTTACTTTCTCCGCCCTGTGCCGTAACCGTTCAACATCAAACGTAACTCCGCGGTCGTTAATTAAAGCCCGGCGACCGGCGGATACACCCGGGTAAAGAAAGCGAGTTGCGGCGGATGCGATTCGAATAATAGACGGAGGGGAAGCAACGGTTCCGTATGAAATTGAATTTCAAGGGAAAGACAAAGCGACACGTTTCGTGGTGAAAGTTATCCGCCCTGTTTGGAATTTCCGCTCGTTTCATTTCTGGACCGGGGGAGAATCATGGTTATTCAATTGGGACTCGCGAGTGGCTCTATTCTCTAATGCGTGATGCTATCGGCAGGGTGTGCAGGCGTTCCCGACCAACGTGACCCTGCAACGATTCCTGGAATTGCACATCGAGATCACGGGAGAGCTGCCGGACCCGACCAGCGGCCAGACAATGGAACGGTGCGGCGTTTGCTCAGAGAAAAGCTACTGCTCCCTCTGCGTCCACTGTGAGAAAAAGTGCTGCCCCGAATGCAAGGACGCTCACATGGACATCCTCAGGCGTGAAATTACACGCATCAATTCCCAGGTACGAGAATGCACGTATGATCGCGCCCGCCCAAGTGCCTCTCCGATCCCTTCCACCTCGCCCCGGCGACAAAGAAACCAGCGAATCTCGCGGAGAACATCCCGTTTAGATGGGCTCTTTAGAATACCTGAGGCATTGAGAGCAACAACAGACTAACTCACATTAAAAAGAAATTAATTTTTCCTATTTTATATGATTAGTGGAGCCTATTGGAACTAACTTAATTTCGGAGAAAAAATGTGGCTTAGCTCGTTGTCGCTCTGAATGCCAGAAATCTAGAAACAGCTCAGCAGAGATTAAAGACAGACTCTAAAGTGTATTCGCGGTGGAGGAGGAGTCATCGGAGTGGCCGAGGGAATCCGAGAGGACAAATGTATATAGGAATCGAGATACGGTTAAAATAATGAAGACACGTATTTACCTAAAATATAGAAAAGAATACAATAGAGAGAAATAGGGTAAACCAACCATTGAATGACCGAATTGTTGAATTTATGGACCTTTGAGATTAATACTTGAATATATTTATGTATAACAACAAACAACTGTTGAAATCGCCTTTAAATTTATTTTTCTTGATACTTCTATAAAAATAATTACTCATTCTTATCGTAATTTAAAAAAAAAAAACGATTATAATATGCGAAACTTGTAGAAGACCAGTAAATGACCGCATACTTTTGAAAAGAATTGTATTTATTAATGTTTGCTTAATACGCGTAACTAAAAATATGGGATATAAAAAGTGCAACTACACTCCATTCATAAATATATAATATTTTTAATTTTATAATTGACATTTCTTTGCCTAATGGTCATTCACTGGTAGGCACTCAATTACTGGTTGGTTTACCCTACATACAAAAAGAACAATCGTCAGCGTCGTTCGTCGTTCGTCTTTCCGCGTGTCGCGCTTCGTTCTCTCTGTCACCGTTCTCCACCGCGCATCCACACTCATACGTCCGTTTCACCCATACACTGACGGTTATCACCACTACACAAAGTTCCTTCTCCTTCCAAGGATCAGAGCGATGTAAATGATGCGCCGTCCTGAGAAACGGTGGGCTAGGAATGATTCACGTCTATTTCCAAGCAGCGATAAACTTTCGCGCAATTCTGCTTGACACAGACCAGAGCCCGCGATCACGCATCGACAGTCGTGGATATTACGAGTGGAGGAGTGACCATGCCTGAAATTCGAGATCGTTCCGAACGACCAGAGTTTTCTAGGACCACTCTCGATTCGATTTACCCTGATCGCCCGAAAACGTGCCGGATCGTACGGTCTCCGCGTGTGACTTCCATTCGCTTTTCTATCAGCCCCCTAACGTAGACTGAGCTCTCTGACGGCTCCCATTCCCACCTGTTCTCATCGCGTTCCCGCGAGTTCGATAGCAGTTAATCTGTCCGATAAATTGACGGAGGAAAAAGACGGGAAACACTGCGATTGAATTGAAGGCAAGCGATTCTAGACGAACGTGCGAAAGTTGAACCGAGGAGGCGTTAAACGATCGGGGAATTTTCCGGCGAGTCTGATGATTAAACAGAATTTACCTGACGCGACGGCATCACGTTCGCCACGAATTCACCGTCGATGTTTCCACGGGGATGGTAGTTACAGACCACATAGATTTTTCCATCGCCCCCCGAGGCCATACCGAGACCCAACGTTTTCGTCGCCGCCCATACCAGCTGCGTGAAGTGGCGCACATCTTTTAGATTTCCCGGTGACGGGTCTCCATACTTGAAGTATTTACCCTCTCTGTACCTAGAAGCCAATTAAATACGACGAGTCAGAGCCGGGGCTATTTGAAATTCAAATTTAATCGGTAAATACAGCGCAGCTATCGTGGTAATAGGTTTTCAGTGTTCGGCTAGGGCTAACCAAGTATCTATCGGATCCTTCGGACTTATTGTGTGAGGCACGTTCCTCCAGAAGCTTACGAAGATGTTTTCGCCGTACTTCGTATCCGGTCTGTAACAGAGAACACCGCGTTTCGCCAAATTCTCTGCCCATTCTTGCGCGTACTCGTTCAGCTGGAAATCGAAGGGTTCGGTCGTTACCGGAGAATCTGCTGATAAACGAAATTTCAACAAAGCATCTGGTACTGCAGACTACTTTCTCGAGATTTACTTGCGTCAATATCTCAACGAATAGATAAGAGGAAACTCGCGTCTACCTTCTTATCGAGCTTCAACGGGGGAGACTTGTGCCGGGCTCGGTACTGATTATGCAATTTCACGAAGCATCCCACGAAATTCGGCGGGAAATTGCTGTAACAGAAGGGGCGAGTGTTATTCCGTGTACAGAGGGGACGGCGCGACGAATGCTTGAATGAATTCCTCGCTCACTCCATTTTTGATTGAAATATTTCAAGAGCCGTGCAACATGGTGATCACTATTTCAACTGTGTCTGGAGACGTGATTGTCGAGTCGGGGCAACTATCACCGGGTTTTGAAATGAAAGATGTATGATTATGGCTACATGTTTGAGATTTAAGGTTTTAGGTTACGCGAGCCGCGTTGACACCGAGAAAAACAATCGCGAAACAGATTTTACGTTCTTGCCCGAATGCTGCGCGATTCGCATTATTGTTCCCGGAACAATGGTCCGTGTGATGATGAACTTCTCATTGTCCCGCGATTACATGTCACTCTTAAAATTCCCAACAGCCACCCGGAAATATTGAAATCATCTTGGGTATCAAACGATTCCATCCGAGCGGAACGAATACCGTCGATTCGGGTCAACATAACCGTCGTGCAAGTACGCGCTATGTATGTGCGATCCTAAAATAACCGCCGGTATATTTGTTCGCCCCTAATGCATGTAAAATAAACGCCCTCCTGTAATATTCTGAATTCCCTTCCTTCCGACTAGACGCGGGCTCGCGAATTTTCCCAGAGTCCCGCGAAGGTGTCGCGATCGAGGAACGGAAATCGATATACAGTTGACCCGATGAGTAAATTTCATCGAACGGATCATAATCCTGTTTTTCAGATTCGCAGAGGGTTGCACAGGTTGCAGGACGCGCTCGCATTGGTGGAGAAAAACACGTTGGGTCTGCAAACAAACTGCGCCTCGGTCGCGGAAGAAGTGGACGAGATTTATCGGAGGCTGAGCAAGGCTTTGAAAGACCGCACGGAACATCTGCGTAACGAGGTCGATCGATACCTGAGCACCGAGCTCAGAGGCCTGATTCAGCTCAAAGAGAATCTCGAATTGGAAATCGCGAATATCCAGAGCAACTGCGATTTGGCGGAGGCTCACATCAATGAGAACGTGCCATGGGACGATTCGGAACTCCTAGACACAAAAGAGCTCTTCCTGCGTACGGTGGAATTCATCAGGTTTGTCGACCATAATCTCCCTTTTCCCGAATCCCCGGCCGCCTCGTACTCTTACGACCATAGAACCAGACCACTCGATCGCTCTAGCTTTCATACGTTCCCATCGAGATTACAAAACGGTACGGTTAATCTGTTATTTTCTAATGCCGCCCTCGAGTCAGATAGCTCCTTTACGAGCCGAGTATGAAAACAAATTTCTCCGCGATACCTACCTGTTATCTTCTGAAACGTTCGCGTAGTACTCTTATGGGACGGGTGGTTCGCTTCATGGAGATTCAGATTAAAATTTATCGAGTGAGGAGAGTCGAGAACGGCGGCTCCTTTAAGGATCCCCCCTTAAACTAACGTCAATGAAATTTAACGCCGACGAATTTGGGAAATTGTCTAATTTTATAAGCTTCCAGAACTGAATATTGAACGCGCAATACTTGCAAATTTTAATTACATTCTTAAACAAGCCTCAACTTTCAGGAACATCCCGATCCGTTGAAAATTCATTGTAAACTCTCCGGAGAGTCACCATCTCCCTTGAATATAAAACAAGATGACTCTCATCCGGGAGAACGCGATTTCCCAGACGCGTACCTATTTCGCTTTCCTTACTTTATCGCGTGTCGAATTCAATGCCGACGCATTTCCGCTGTATTCTTTTCAATTAATATTACATACGAGCGTCAAGGAATTTTATAGTGCCTCGTACGTATCGAAGATAACCAAAATATTCAACGTTTTGACGTTTCCATACATATCCACTTTCCATAAATTCTCGTGGTATAAAGGTAGCCGTGTTATATGGAGCGTGAAACATAATTCAGACAACCGACGATAAATCACTCGTTTCGTATGCCGGCAAAAATACGCCTATCTTTGCCTTCATCGTTTAATTTCTCTCCATTCACCGTTCAATCTATTCTGCTTGCCATTTTGCATCGTGCATACGTGGCGAACTCTCGACGGTAAAAAGAGTATTTATTATTTCCCGGATGGGTGTAGCCGAGGAAAGGAGCTCGCGAAGAATATGCCATGAAATATGATAGAAGTAGCTACCCCGACATCTTGCGGGAGTCTGAATTGAAAATAATTGCTCAGTGTCGAGATCATTTCTCTTCGAAGCTCGCGAGTCTCTTTTCATTTTTAAATCGGCAATTTAAGCATTACTACAAATTGATCAAATTTCACGGAACACGTCCGCGTGGCGTCCTGAATCTTCAAATGTAGCGTCCTAGTTCCCTCGGAGGGTTGAAAGTTGCCTCTCGATTCTCGAAGGAGAGCTACTCGGTCCCGGGACGGACCGCGAAAATAATGAAACTTCCCTTCTAATTTTATAACAATTCCGCGCCGTGTGTACGAGTAACGGCGCCTTTTTCCAAATTACTTCTCCGATATTCCGCGAAAGTTTCCAGTCCGAGACGGTGCAGTTTTCCTTTAGCGGGAAGCAAAAGGACCCGAGTCAACTTTAGCACTCAATCCTCTTTCTTGCATAACGGGGACGGAGCTTTTCACCCACGGCTTGTCGAAATTCCGGTTACCCTTCTACTTTGCTCGCGAGACGGCTAACCGCCCCTCGGACTTAAACAATCCCTTGTTTCTGCTTCTCGCAGTTATTGCCCTCATAGGGGGAAAGATTACCGAAAACAGTTTTGCGAAATATTTAAGGGGTCGTTCGCTGGGTGCCGCGACAAACGCGGGGAAAGAAAGGCGGTGCTGGGGAGAAATAAGCAAGGAGTTGGCTGATATAAAATGCAAAGGCTGTATCCGAGTTGGCTGGAGCTACTGTTTAACGGTCGAAACTCGTCCGTGAGTTTTCATGCGCGGATAGACCTCCCTTCCTTAATTAATTACAATCCGAGTCGATCTCCAGCTTAGAATTTCCCAAATGGAGTTAAAATATTTCTCCCACGACTCTGAGAATTACTTAATTCGACACCCACTCGAGCTAAATTGCCTTTGAAAGCTACGATAGACTGTTCGAAGGAATCTAGCGCGAAAGGGTCGGATAAAAGTCTGTGAAGCTTCCTACTGCATGCAGCTATGTATTTTAGTATAAGTTGAAAGCCGAAGTTCAGATTGCTAGACTGTTAACTCGTGATCGCTTGCAGGAACTTCGAGTACGAAGCTGGGGATTACAGTCGGCGAGTGCGTTTCGTAATGGCCCACGATCCGAATCAGCTGGTCCTCCACGTAGCGGGTTACGGGGAGCTGAATATTAAGCCTGAGACCGGAAGTGGAGGATTGCTGGGCAGCTCGAGCAGTCTAGCTCCTCCTGGAGGATCCCCCGGTCTGATGAGAAGCAAAAGCGACCACCGTCTGGCTTCGCAGTACCGGCAGCAAGAGGAGGAACGGCTCGCGAGAAATCGATACGTGCCCGAATACGAGTAATTATCTATTTTCCTAGCTCTCGTTTCCAACCTTCCCTCTTATCCCACGCGAGGACACAGGATCCTGGGCACATTCTACTCCAACTCGAAGCGTACCCTTTACCTTCAGCTACCTACTTTACATAACAAAGCTCCGCTTCTGAATAGAAGACATAACCCTTAGGAGTGTTCTTCGGAGAGCGTTCTTGTTAAACTTCTTCCGCAAGTACCGAGCTAGGGATAACAAGGAATTACGCGAATATCCTTGAAGATTAAGGGCAAATATATTGCCGGGGGTATAATGGGTGTTTCATAGTCTGAAAGTGTGCCTAAGGTTCATAGCAGTCTGGAATGTAGAGGTAATCTCTTAAAAAAGAAACGGTGTAACGGCAAGATACACAGATGGTAGGCGAGTAGAGTGGACCAGTTTCGTATCGGACGAAAATATTCGGTGGAAAAATGAAGACAGGGAAAACGGAATTCGGCCTAACTAGCTGACCGGTAAAAACTTGTTTGACCGTGGACGCAGATCAGGCTGGAGTAGTGCCAAACGGCGTCCGTGGTGGGCATACATTTTTCAGGATGTCCCACATATCTATTCTAGCAAATGTTATAAATACACGCGGCTCCTCTGGCTGTATCTTTTTCCCCGGCCCACGCCGGGAACAACTTCCTCGAGGCCGAAATAGGCGCGTCCGGGTTTAATTACTGGCCGTTTCGTGTAATACTCACGGCTGGGCAGTTTTAGTAAGCCACCTCGTCAAAATGTAAATGGAAGGCTTCTGATATAATGCGCTGCGTAATAAACAGTAATTAACGAGCGGCCCGCAATGCTGCAACACTCGTTCCGTGCCCTCGATGTCACAAGAAGCTGCAATTCAGGACAGCTCGTTGCATGATTATCCTGGTAATTCACAGAGTTTTCTCGCTGATTAACGCCAGCAATTTCCGCGAATGGGTATCGCGCGAATTTGCGGTGAAGATTTACAGAATCGGACGTACCAGAGATTTGTGTGTCGATGCTTCTCTGTTGCGCCCGACGTCACGTCCAAGAACGGAGAGAGGCAGTAATTGAAAATTCTTTTATTGGTCGTCGGCGTTCCTTTCTGAAGGAAGATTTCATTAAACGTTTCGACAAAACGAGTTCCGCTTCGACAACAACGGGAATGAAAACCGTAGTGGCCCTCGACTAGACTTGGAGAAGGCTGAGGAAAAGGATATTCTCAAGCAATTGCTTTTAACCAATCCTCTACCGTTATTTCTCTATCTTTATATGATCGAGATGTTGGAAAAGCAACTATAGGAAGAGAGCATACATTTTTCAAGACGTCATCTTCTGAAAAATCGGATTGCAAAGTCAATATCGTTTCCCGAGGCTTAATTTCCCGGCCAGGCGTCTTTGAATAATTTAATATTGCCATAAGCCAAACTGACGTTTCGCGTTTCTGAGACACAAGTGATCTGAGCTGTACTGGCCTGAACGAGATCGATTACCGTCAACGTGCACCACCGCTCTCCTTCCTGATCTTCTCTCATTATACGAAGCCACCCTCGTGACTGTACAGCGATAATCAAGCAACACTTGGATAAACCCGATGGATCTATTGCTGTGCACTGCCTCGAGAAGCAGATAACCCAGTTGCAGAAAATCGCGCGGAATAAAATGTACCGTTCCCATTCGAGCTGGGAATCATCCCATCCGAAGAAATTAATTGTTAAAGGTGAAAATCGTTATCCCCTCGACGACGGCGTGAAATTAAAAGGGAATTACCGTGGGTTTTTTTCCCCTCTTTCCGATGTAAATTCACGCCAATTTGCTGGTAGATCTAGAGTCCCTAAATCGTGACTCGTTACTTGCATTTCGAATCGTTGTTACCCGCCACTTGAAATTACGAAGACGAGAGGCAGCATCGCTTTACAGTCAGATTACCTCGGTTCGATCTGAGTGGACAGTTAGGGAGGATTGTTAGTGACAGGGGAGAATTGAATTAGAGGATCTCCATCTTCTTCCCCTGTCTTGTTATTTAGGAGGCAAACTCTAGACAGTTGGATTAATATCGTCGACGATAGACTGTGTCCCTGTACGCTATAATCTGATATTCATTCTTGCTTTCTAAATTGAAGAGACGAAACATAAGAACACTCCAAAGAACCTAATCCTTGAGAGACATGTCCTGCATAAAGAAGAAATATGTCGAATGGAAGTCAAGTGAATGAAAGTGTAACTAAAATTTCACTTTTACAGGTACGATGCACCAGAGTACGAGGTACCAAGGAACAAGTCGAGGTACAGAAGTCGATTCATGCGGCACCGAGACGGAGAGGACTCTGACGGTGACTCGAGGTCGACCGTCAGGTTCACGTCGACGCCTCAGGACCCCTCGGGGCTACGTGAACGCGTCCTGGACACAGAAGACGCGGCACGCGGACCACTTTCTGGGATTTTTCGTCTCACGGACTCGCCGCGTGTAATGAAGAAGCTTCAAGAGTACGAGAGGGCTGGAAAGAGGAAGAAAGAGGAGCCAGCACCCCATCCAGTTCAACAACCCCCACCACCAAAGCCTCAGGTCAGTTGAATCCCTCGTCTTCCATATTTTTCTATATATTACTATATAAATGCCACAGTTTTGGTTAGAACGGACAGTCTCAGACGCGAACACTACTTTATCAAAACGCATTGTTCGCGAATCGTGGAATTTAATTTCTGTTTATTGATTTGCCGGACCACCTCCCACGTTCAAAGACATTCATTTCCGCAAATACAAAATTTCATACATATGTACAAACAAGATTGGACGTTTGATCCTGTTGGCAGATGTCTTTAAATCGTCACGTACGTTAGGAATATAGTTAGAGATGTTCGTGAATTTGACAAGCTCGTATTTGTTTTTGACAGTGATACCACCACAGAATTTTCACACGGATTCCCTTATTATGGCAAGCAAAATACGGGGATGGATTGCGAGCGACGGTTTGATGGGGAGCACAGCGAAAGTAGTTTCGAAATCTCGCGTTGTATTGGTTGGATAAATTTTTGATCGGTGAACGTATACACTGTTTGCGGGAAAGACATATCGCACCCTCTATGGACACGTCTCGACGAATTTCAGATAATTCAATATTTCAGGAAGACCGTAAGCGTAACGCAAATGTAATACGTGTACTTGATCTCAGCTCACAAATACCTATGTAAATAATCGAAGACACGAGTGGAGAAAGTTTAGTGTGTAGTTAGCCGCTGTATTTTGTACAAAAAATTCTATTATAATACAAATGAAAGATATGAATACACGAATATATATTTCTTCCCATCACGACTATTCATCTTTCTTTCTCGAGTTCACTCGCGACGGACCCTCTTCGTCCAACAAAACGCACGCTCATTCATTCGTAATTGCATTTTAACACGGACATGATATCAGAGGAGCACATTAATTCATCGTGCGCGCGTGTTGCTGCATAAATACCGCGCTACACCCTCGGCGAAAAAAAGAGCAGACCTAACATATTTACAAGCACGTAATCAGCCATGAATAATTTACCGCGGACACGTGTCGCGGAAAGAAGAAACGCGAATTAATCGAGATTATTGTCGAACAGCTGTGTCAGCAGCCACGTTAAACATTTCTCTTTATCGCGTAGGTGCAGGTCAGAAAGGTACCGACAGCGATGGCACGGCAGACCAGCGAGGACGACGAAATCTCCAGGATTAAAAAGCAGAATAAAACTGCGGCCACACCTGCGACCGAGCCGGTAGAAGAACGACCGCCTGCGCAAACACCTACACCCACGCATCCACCCCCCAGGGAAGCACCCCCGGAACGAGAGGCTGAGGAACCTCCGCGAAGACCAATGCCCGCAAGGTACGTGCAAACTTCCTTCGTCGCGTTTCAAATATTCCAATTACAGATACATTGCTTTTCGTACGACCACTTTCGTTGGTCCTGCCTCTTTTACGTTTATTTTCTCAATGCAAGTTTCCCGCGATAAATTAGTCCTTCCTGACTCGGTAATGTACAGACTGATCATGCTCAGTTGTAGCAGCGTTAACATTAAGTCACAGGTGCCCCGTTCCCCGTGCGTTTCTAGTGGAGGCAGCGCGTGCCTAGTCAGACAGCCTGATTTATGCCTGTTCAGTAGAAACGGATCGTTCCGATTCAATGCTCCAAGTTCTAGCAGCGTGTTCGATTCGAACAGGGTTGATGTAGTGTCGCGCTTTAATCGTCGAATCGATATTTTTCGGAATGTCACTGCAGGGAGAACGATGGAACGTTGCCTTTTTCGCGTCCGCAAAAGACTGGTCGTTAGAGGGACGTTTTCTGTCCTCGCACGCCTTCGAAATATTTAAATGCGGCTGTTTTCTTTTTTAAATTCCCAAGGCACACGATAAAATAAAAAAGGCTTGCTCTTCGGATGGTCACGAAGAATGTTCGGTGCCGGCAGTTTCCTGTCCATGCAAATTTTTCCGTAGCATTTGCAGAAATTTAAATGGGTCAGCTTTTTGTTTCGTCCACCGCCCGTAAACTGCGGCCCGCGAATCAGCATTCTTTTTTCAATCGTCCGAAATTTCTCGCCCGGAATTTTTATAGGTTTGTAGCGCTATGTCGGGCATCCGACCGTGCAAGAATTCAAATAGGCGAGACAAGGGGGAGGGTAAAGAGCGGGGACCGCTTTTAATTTTGGAATTCCATTCTATCCAATTGCGGTCTGTCGGTTTAAAATTACGTTCAACTTTCGGCAACGATGCTGGTACATTATCTTTGATGCGATTTAAAGTCTACAAACTTCCGGAACACACCTCCCGAAAATAGCTTAATCCTCTGGGTAATTGGTCCGCGTGGGCACAAAAGCAGAGCCACGGTGTACGGGAATACCGGCGGCTCGAATTGCAGTATGCGAATGCACGGTGCTCCATCGAGTTCGCTGGCTCGAGGAAGTCGTTAATTGAAATATCGTTGCTCGCAGGAGAACTTCGACGGATACCCACACTCCTGCGACGAGAAGCGCCTCATCAGACTCGAGCACGGGCTCTGAGAGCTCAGGAGGATCAGGAATCCGCAGCACGGGTGCGTCATTCACCACCGAGGAAATGAAGCAGAAATACTTGTCGAGGGCACCGACTTCGAACACGACATCCACGGTTTCGCCGGCAACCGGTGCTGCGCAAACGCCCGCCAAGGATTCCACCAACACCACCCCGTCGACGCGAGCCTTTCAGAGCCGTTTTTTAGGCACAGGTGACACCTCTTAAACGTTTAAACCCTTTCCACCAAAGTACCAGTCACGGTTCACTTAAAGTGATACAGTTTAAGATATAGCAGCCATACGATTCCCACCTCTTAACAGCCACAGCTCAGGCTCGTGGTTGTGGAACACCTAGGGGTTAGAATTTATAGCCTTCGAATGTCGAAAGATATTTTTCCAGACGATAATCCTGCGTGGATGTGAAAGTGGAGCGAGGAGGAGCAGCAGATATTTATTTGGCCGTATACCGAATTCTCTTACTATTTTTCTCTAGGTAACCGTGCCGCTCCGCCACCGCCCACGCAGCCCCCAACGGCGCGTGAGGAGCCCGCGGTAAAGAAGAAGGAGGAAGAGGAGGACGAGGACGAGGACACGAGCAGCTCCTCCGAGGAGACGGAATCCGAGACCGAAGAGGAATCGGAGAACGACGCTCACCCCCCGGGCACAACGTCCTCGACGACACCGTCGACGGTACCGGATCGTCAGAGGACCGAGTCCGCGATGGCTCGGACAGACATCGGCCCGCTGCTCGCCCGAAGCGCCGAAGCCAGGCGAGGAAGCAAAGAAGACTCACCCTCGACCAGGCAAGTATACTTTCCTTCGGGACTTATGACTGGAAGGTTTCCATTAACAAGTAACACCGTCGCGATGATCCACCGATCGACACGCGCGTGAATCCAGCTGCAGCCAGCTCCGACACGGTTTTCCACTTCGATGGGAGTCGAATCTCAGAGTGGATCCTGGCGAATTTCACGGGGCCGATAACGTTATCGCGTGTACCCCGTGGATACTATCTTTCGTTTAATAAGTAACGAGCGCGATGCAACAACCCCGAGGAAACGGGAATCGATATCGTCCTCGACGGACGTGCAAGTACATGCGACGTCCACAGGAGAATTGACCGTAATTTCGAATCGTTAGCTGCAATCTATCGCGCGGTATCGCCCGAGTCCGAAATTCCGGCGAGTCCAGTCCAACGGACGTGGAAGTTGGGGGATGTTAGAGTAGCTCCGGCTTGAGAACGGGGGAAGGGCGCGCGGATGCAGGTCGGTTGTAGGCCATTTCGACAGAGGAACGCGGAAAGGAGATTGAACTAGAATATCGAGCGATCACTCGTGTCTCAGGTATTCGTCGCCGAGAGGAAGTCCCGCGCATTCGGTGACGAGCCCGACAACGACGGCGACGACGACGACTACAACGAGCGGCGCCGCGACAACGCCGGCCGGCTACACCAGCAGGTTCGTAGCACACGTAGACCACGGTCAGACTCATCAGGCCAGTTCTAATTCCAGTAACCCCCACGACCGTAATCGTTTTAGGACGTTTAGTGACGAACACGCTGAACCGTCAACCAATCGTGTCGAGGATTACGAAATCGCGGCTAAGAACGCGGATTACGATATTGACGGATCGATGGTTAAACCGCAGTCGAGTAAACGAACCCACGGAACGGACGATAGTACGGACACCGACGAAACGATCACCTCATCCTTCTCCTCCTCCGCGACTAGAACCGAAAGTCTCGAAGGTAGCGGTCACGGTAATCGTGTAGAGAACCGCAACGAAGTCCACCAGGACGCGTTAGTGGACGGTCGTTCGGTGAACGACGTGAGCTCTTCGTTATCCGTATCGGTCGCTGACGTTCGTGTCCAAGACGGGGGAAACTTCCCACGCACGGAGGATGCCTCAAACGCAGCGAGACCGTTGGAAAGCACGCGAGGGGAACCCGCCGAGGACGAAGAAAGAGGATCTCGAGACGAGTACAGCAGTAATTCCATTAGCACGGCATCGAATTCGGAGAGTGATTCGGAAAGCGGTACCGAGACTGATTCAGAGACTGACGAGGAAGAGGACGAATCCAGGGACGAGAATAGTAATGTAAAAACTAAGAAGACTGAGAACCCAGAGAAAGAAGACGACGGTAGAATACTGGGAGGCGAGGATAATGCTTCCGATGGCGATGGATCGACCGACTCGGAGACCGACGACGAGACGACAATCCTGAGCGTTCGAGCGAATCCCCCTACCGAAAATAATTACAGTGCCGTGGAGCGATACGACGACGCCGCGAAACGTCGAAGTTCCTCGATAATCGGGGAAAAGAGTATCGAGGAATTGTTCGACGATAACGGATGGGTGATCACCGATCAGGATCTGCAGGCGGAGGGCCCTCAGAGGATCTCCAGAAGTTTCAAACCTATCGATCAGGAAGGGTCTGGTGCCTCGAGTAACGAGAACGGCGAGCCGCCGTCGAACGAGCATAAACAGAACAGTTCGGAGAAGTTTGGCGAGGCAAGAAGCAGGAGCAACGACGCGGGTGACACCGAGAAGAACGACGACGACGACGACGACGGAGCTGAGAGCGGTAAAACACTGAGCGTGTCCGAGTCGTCCGAGAGTTTGCCCAGGAGTCGAGTGTACAGGCAAAGTAGTATCGGCAAGAACGGTTGGCTGGTGTCAGACGAGTCGGACAACGAGTCAGACCGAGCGATCTCACCGATGAGGAATAATTCAGAGAACCGAGAAGTATCGCAAACCAAAGCGGCAGACGCGCTGAGGAACATAAAGACCGTGGACAGAAGGAAGCTAGCCGAAATGATGGTAAACGAGAAGATCAAGCACGATGATCCGTCGTCGATGGTATCAGCCGCGATGATGAAAGAAGGGCTTCGTGAGAAAGGTTCGACTGATAACGCATGGAGCATCGACGAGAACGGCTGGGTGATACTAAACAAGGTCAACGTCGAGCCCACCGGTAAAGACGTCGAGGGCAAAGGCACGGACGAGACGAGCACGATTCGTTCCCAAACGACCGACCTCCTAGTGAGAACTAACATTGAGAACGGTGCATTAGTCGCGAACGCTACCCAATCCAAAGAGACCGACAGTACCAACGAGCACGGGGTCGATATCTCTATACCGATGCAAATGGTAACCACCGTTTTCTGTGTGTCCGTACTGTGTTACAGCCTTCTAATCAATCTGTTCCTCTAACCCGTATATACGTACACCTATACGTATGTATGTACGCGCCCCTCGCCCCCTTTCTCACGTTCGACTTCGCGTTCGTTTTGTTCCGTTTTTGTTCGTCGGTGTTAAAAGACTGCAGGACTGCTCTCACTGAAACAGACGAGACTGCCTCCGATAGCAAGATCCGATGCAGCAGTTCCTCCTTTCCCCCCTGTTCGTTATTTTTATCGCCACCCCTAGTCGTCCCGCTCTCTGTCTCCCCCCTGTCTCTATCTTTCTCTGTCTTTTTCGTCGTGTTTCCCTCGGGTTTATCGTGTGCCGAGAAAGAATGCTGGCTCGCGCGGGACGTTTGTTTTAAACCGAGGGGAAAAACACGTCGGCGAGGGCTCGATCGGAATTTCTTGATCCCGGCCTGTTGGAACATTCGTTCACCTACATTTCCCCGGAGCACGGCCGCGTCATTTACCTTCCGCCTCGCGAAACTGCTGCCCCGGAATCTTTCATTATCTAACTGTCTTCCAATCGACATATACCGTGAACGCACCATCCGTACACACCGAGTGGTACGTACCGAAAGAACGGAGGGTAACCGGTAGACGATTACCGACTCACGTAACAATACTGAATGGTGAAAGTTGCATTTTTATACATTGTGATAATCGTACGTACGACCGTAAGCGTAATTGTTGTTCCTAATCGTTGTTGATACCCGCGATATACGTGTCCCCCGCATTGCTCAATTACACACACGTAGCTTCGTAGAGATGAGAGAAAGCGCGCGCGCCTCCCACGCGTCAGTATAACTAAACGTAGTGAGAAAAACCGTCCTCCCAAAGCAGCTTTTCAATCCACGCTGAGGCGAAGCTTCTTTCAATCGTTCCCATCAAAGAAATCGGCGACGCGAACGGCATGTCACGCGGCACGATTCACTCCGATACGTGACGCGTGACACATCGTTCCACACGCCGTTCACCTTTCGTAATCATTAAGTTTTTGTACACTTTTCCTAGTCAATAGGCTTGCGTCAGTTTGTTGGTGTGGTAAATAAACTGCATTTCTTTGTGATAACTCGTATTATTTATTTCCCTCTCAACTTGTCCTCAGCTCGTATAAGCATAACAAAGACGGAAAGAGATAAACGAAGCAGAGAAATGTTGTCCCGCCTGCAAATCTATTTTTTTTTTTATTTTCTTCTTTTGTCTCGTACTTGTAATTCGTCTCTCATTAAGTGTTCTCGTAGTCGAATTTTTGTCACACTCTTCTCATCCCCCGATTGTCTAAGTTTCATTGTCACTCTCACGTTTGTCTATACGTTGTCCTAATTCTTCGTTAGCTGTGCTGTGATACACGTACACGCGTCGAGTGTAAGGGAACAGAAATGAGAAAATGCATCTTTATTTATTGCACTAACAGATTGAACGTTCGTCAGAATCGATCACGTGAAATCCGTTCCTTTCGTTGCCCGTTACACGCCGCTCTCGTGAGAAGTTCCAAGGCGTGCTCGGTTTTTCTTTTAAATTTAAGACCCCCCTCGACCCCCGTTGCACCGCCCCGCCGAAGATGCACGCACGCTCACACCACGAATTTACAGCGCACTCGGCGAAAATGTAGTTCCGAGGAGAAGGTAAAAATCGATCCATGTGTAGGACCAGGGTCAGCTGCGACGAAGGTATCAATGCTTTTCGAAAATTGGAAGAATCAGTGGCTTGAACGGGTTCGAAGCTTCCAAAGCAATTGCCCAGCAAACGAAACAATCGCTTGCAAACCGTTCACACATTAATCAAGATTTCCTCTGCTTTATCGAACCACGTCGTTCGAGCTGCGACTGGTTGCCCTTCACTTTTCAGCTTCTCTAATTACCTTAACGATTACGTTTCTCCTTAATTCCACGTCGCTCGTGTCAAATTTCACATGAATCGGCGAGAAAGTACAGGGGTAATATCACAGACGGAACTAATGTGACCGCATTGTGCATCATACGGAAAGCCCAGAGGCATCCAGTAAAAGGTTTAAATATAACCCGTTTGTTGCTTTAAATATCTGCTGCAGCTCAGATAGTCAGTCGGGCTATATCGGTCCGTAGTCCACTTGACTGGAAACGCGGATGTTATTCCACTACGTTTTACCGTTGAAGATCAATTAAACGCGCTTTGCCCTGATAATCGTTTTCAGCTACAAAGCAAACAGTGTGGGAGCTTTTAACGAAAGCTACCATGCCCGGATGAAACTGATTCAATCGTTGCCAGTTACGTGGCCCTTTTTCTCCCCCTAGATGACGACTACGGTGAAGCTTAAAAATTCCTACGCGATCCAAGTATCGATGCTGCTGAAATTTTACGAGGATCCCCGAAAAATATAGGTTACAGACTGCCCTAAAATTTTACGACCACCGAGCCCAGTAACTCGCGTCTCGTATACATGTTTACCGCATATATTAAAAGAGGTACGTTTATCGGTTTCCAAAAGTTGCTCGAATAGGGCGTACCTCCGCTAAATAACGACTATCGAAAACATTTCCACGTAAATCTCTCGAATCTACTTTCGAGATGTTCCACCCCGATGATGCACGCATTCCAACGATCCTCTATCGAAAGCCTATCGAACATCTGATTAAAAGGATACTCTTACTTGATCCTCGATGCGTTTCATTACACAAACAATGCACATAAAGCACGGCACCGAAGTTTAACGAACACACGGACGATGGATAAGCGAGAAAACAGTCAATAATTAAAAGCGATAAAAGTCGTTTTCTCCGGAACGCAATTGCTTTCAGCGATGCAGGCCTCTGTTCCTTTCGAATTTGCACAGTTTATCGGAGCAACGATGGAGAGCCGATATATCAAGTACTCGCTACAGATCGATATACAACGTAGCAGATACGCGTCCGTTTCCACTAACTCGTATAACGCAAATATATCGCTGGTGCACAGACGAAATTTACACGATGATATGGCTAAATACCATGGCTCGTATTCAGAGAAAGACAAGCAACATTCGGCCCAATAATGAGAAACGTTCCACGCTTGACGATTGGTTAATACGATTATTAATTAGATCTCGTATCAGGATTACATCGTTCACCAAACCATTTTACTGTTACGTGCCACTAAATCTTGTAACCAGCTTAACAGCTCCAGAAGGGCGCCAGCTTCGGTTGCACTTGGCAAAAGATAACACGAGTAACTAAAACTTTTAATGTTTCCACGAGCCTGACCCCGACCACGTACGAATCGGCCGTTCGTGACTCCAGAAGCTGTTGCAGCTACGTTTTGTGAAGAATCATCCCCTAAACGACCGATAATCTCTTACCCAGATGCGCCCACGAGTTTTCTTTCATAATCACCATTAACAGGCTTCTCTATTAACAAGGACATTGAACGAGCCCAACCTTCGTTACGAAATGTTTCAGGTTCCTGAACAAAAGCAGGAGTCAGGCGGCGATGATGGCGAGCCGGGAGCGGGAGCGAGAGCGAGAACGGGAGCGAGAAAGGGATCGGGAACGGGAGCGGGATCGGGAACGGGAACGCGAGCGGGAACGGGAACGAGAAAAGGAGCGAGAGAAGGAACGAGAGAAGGAACGAGAACGGGAACGGGAGCGGGAGCGAGAACGCGAAAGAGAAAGAGAACGGGAGAGAGAACGAGAACGCGATCGAGACGTGGACACCGAGGTCGATTCGCCTCTGTCGGCGAGGTCGCGGTACGCTGCGTTGAAAGAAAGAAGACAGCGGCTGGCACGGTCCAGAAGCTCTCACAACTTCGGCGGCGATGACCTCGACCTCGACGAGGAACCACCCTCTCCGACGACCCAGTCGCCGAACGCTTATCTGGCAGCCAAGTACGGAGCCGGCTCTGAACTGGCCAGGAGTAGAAGTACTCACGCCCTCAAGTCGAGAGAGCCGAGCCCTGAGCGCGACAGAACGGGGACAGAGAAGGACGGCGCCGCTCTCAGCTCTTGGGCAAGATACCTGAAGAACAAGTACGGGAATCGCACCATCAAGGACAAGGAGCCTTCTTCCACTACCTCGACAATTCCATCATCGAGGTAACATCCTTAACAACCAACCAGATCTCCTCTCGGCCTAGGTGCTGATCGACGAATCTATTTGCAGTAGCAGCGCAGCCTCCAGGAGGTTATCGCTCGGTCTACCCTTGAGGCACGCCGGCCAAACATCCTTCGAATCCTCTGACGACGACCAAAAAAACCCGTCAGGCTCCCCCACGTCCCCTACAGCAGCTCCCGTTATACCCGCGGCAGCAGGTTCCTCCACTAGGTGAGTACCCCTAGCTTCTCTAATCAACTGGAGAACGTGCGTAGATAAGTTCATATATTTGAATGTGTGGAAATGCGACAGCAATGGCCGGAGGAGTCACTACCTGCTGAAGCGGCGGCAGCTGTTCAAGTTCGGGATGCGGGGGAGCGAAGCCGGATGCTTTACCTGGCCGAGAGGCCTCGCGGTTGGCCCAGACAACTCCATCGTCGTGGCTGACAGCTCCAATCATCGTGTTCAAGTGAGTAACCATACCGCTTCACGAACAGTTCGTTCCTCAAGCGGTCCCTGTGTCTTTTCATTAAATGATTATGTGTTTGCAGGTATTTGACTGTAATGGGAACTTCATGAAGGAGTTCGGAACGTACGGAAGTGGCGAGGGTGAATTCGATTGCCTCGCCGGGGTGGCCGTGAACAGGATCGGGCAGTATATCATCGCGGATCGTTACAACCACAGGATCCAGGTGCTCGATCCTTCCGGCCGTTTTCTCAGAGCTTTTGGCTCCCAAGGAACCGCCGACGGTCGGTTCAATTATCCTTGGGGCATCACCACGGATGCCCTTGGGTTTATCTACGTGTGCGATAAAGAGAACCATCGCGTGCAGGTATGTATCTCCTTTGGAATGGGTGTGTTAGCCTGAGAAGCGTTAGCGGGTTTAAAGAGAACTTGTCTGTTCCTTCGGTACATCGAAGGTATTTCAATCGGACGGCACGTTCGTGGGCAAATTCGGTTCCTGCGGAAGCGGACGTGGCCAACTGGAACACCCTCACTACATCGCGGTGAGCAACACGAACCGCGTGATCGTTAGTGACGGCAACAACCATCGTATCCAGATATTCGACGTGAACGGCCGCGTGCTGACCTCCTTCGGGTCCGAAGGCTCCGACGAAGGTCAGTTCAAGTTTCCCAGGGGCGTCGCTGTCGACGACCAGGGCTACATCGTCGTCGCCGACTCCGGCAACAACAGGATACAGATATTCAGCCCAGAGGGGGCGTTCCTCAAGTCCTTCGGCGGCTGGGGTAGCGGTGACGGTGAATTCAAGGGCCTAGAGGGTGTTGCTGTCACGTCCACCGGTAACATAGTCGTCTGCGATCGCGAGAATCACCGCGTCCAAGTGTTTTAACTTTCTCTTCCTCCTCTCCTCTCCCTATACTCGTCGACCAGACACTCCGAGCGATCTCAACGGACTCTAATAACGATTAACTCGGCTCTTCGTTCAAGTATGCTTCAAACTACGCGTATAACCGGAACAATGTAACGCTGTGGTCCGATCAGAGGGATTTCCAAGTGGACGTTGGACGTTGTATAGGAACGTGAACGAAAGAGATCGGTTTCCTTCCGGGGGGTGAGATGCCGCGTTAACTGCTTGCTTCGTTAGGAATTAACATAGTTGTTTGTCTTCAGCTAATCTTCGCGCGGGGATGCCCTTTGGTACAGACCATAGAAGCCTTTGTTTGGGGGGGAAATTATTCGATTCAAACTCTTCCAACAGGATTCAGCTCGATTGTCTATGAATCCCGTATTCGCAGGGTGATTCTGAAGCAAAATCTTGGACGTCGGTTGACTTAGAAATTCTACCATCAAAAGAAAGAAAAAAGGGAAAAACGTTTATCTTTTCTTCCCCTCCCGCCTTATCCCCTCCTTTATTCTGTCACCTTCCTTGTACGCACATGATATCCGCGTAACTTAATTTAATTTATACTCAAAGTGACAACAATACAGTTTGTACCGTTTGTATGCTTCAAATAAATTGTTGCGGAAGTATTAAAGGAAAAAGGAAAGAAGCGTGTCTCGTTTCTTTAAAAGGCCCACGGTATCCCATGTTAGTTGTAAAGGAAAATAGATACCTCGTCTTTGTTCCCTCGTCCATCGGCGATGTCGCTGGTAAAACAACCCTTGGAACTTACGACGATTCGGTAGCGCAACTGGAAAGAGTGGCCAGAGATAGAATAAATTAATAAGCGTGGGGTAAGTGAAAAGGTAAGTGAGTCAATAAATATATAATTTATTAAATGCAATGATGAAATGGTGTAACAATAGGGGGGTGGGCGAACGGCGATCGCGTACGATCGCCACGAAGGGCGGACAAGAGAGGTAATACGCTGCCCTGCCCAACACCCCCGGATCGGAAATATAGATAAAATATTTTCGTTATTATTTACAATATTAGTTGAACGTTAGTCAATAATAAATAATAAACAGTGGCGTAATCCTTTATTTAATATAATTTAATAATGTAATATTACGTTTGCGATAATAAAAATATTACAAGAGATGGAGCCTTTACCATTATTCTTTTCCACTAAAAGTAGCACGAACCTGTTAATTATTGCCGCCTTCGTTCCAAAATTCACATCACCGAAACAGACTCCCGCGGACCGGCTACCGTCCGATCGACCACGCGCGCTTCGCGCAGTGTCTGCCGATGGTAGTTGATTCTTTGTCTTTTTGTCTGATTCGTGACGAGAAGAAGGAGAGGCCGAGGGGATCGGTTTCGTGAATTTTGGAACGCGGATACGCGGTCGGCTGGATAGTAGATGTCGAAACAGCTGTCGAAACCATCAACCTTCCGGGATAGTCGCTCTTCGCGAAATCGAATGGGATTCAACAAATGATTAATCGGCGTTACGCTTCCTCGATATCATGTAGAAAAACCGTATTGGACGACACGAGGTGTCTGGAAGCAACGCCGTCGGACTGTATCACAACGAAAGTACGCGACATGCTTGGACGTTATTATCGAGTTAAAATACAAGAGCGTTGATACCTCGATAAGACTAGAAACATTATGTTTATGTAACGCACGGGCCAGGCAGGCAGCAAGCAGGTACAAAGTGACCGTCTTAATCAAGGAACAGTGAGTAGAAGATGAGCTAGGCACCGATATCCGATCGTTTCGACCTTTTCGACATCGTGATACAAACGTCCTACAGGATGTCTCGTGACGTACCAACACCACCTGCCTCGACGGCATATACGTATTCCCCGTCAGAGACTGGGGGAGACTCGCGTTTTGTACGGAAGAAAATTAATGAGAAATCTTTCTTTGGACTTTCCGTCTATCCGCTATCCAATCGTTTGTAAATGTCCCTTACGGGAACGATCGTGTAGATACATGCTACCTTGCTCCATGCTTCTTGGACAATTTTAATGCCAATTATATATATAAATATATATATATATAATTGATGGTTGTGTTGGTTCATAACGAGACATCTTACACGCGTACATATCTCGTGCGAGTTTTTTATTTGTTGGAGACTGGACAATTGGAAATATTCGAATCTATAGCGCGAATCAATCATTCCCAATTAGAAGAGAAGTTTTTAATAGTCCTCTATACCTACTGATTCGTCTCTGCATCTAGAAAGTTAGTTTGAAAAGTGGCATGACATATTTTTTTTTCTCATCTGTATCGAGTTTTAATTAAGTAGTAATAAAGTTATAATTAATTATTTAATTAATTAAAGTGGCAGCAGTTAGGCCATGCGGCTCCTATCATCTAGTCGTCTTTGACTCTTGGCTTTCTTACGTAGATTTAAAAATTTCTTTACTTATTAAACTTTTATATTTTGAGAATAATTTGTATTAAGTGACTTTTAAAGTTTATGTATCCTCGAAGCGCCTACCCTAGCGATGTCTTTTAATTAATATTATTTTTTAGCATTTTTTTCTCAGTTTTTCTTTCCGCTCGCCTCCGCACCTCAATAATTTCCTTCTTTTATGTACGTGGTAAATAATGCGACTCTAGAGTTAATAATGGGGGGAACTTTGAAATATTTTGTTCGCGGCATCGACTTTTCCGTTTGGGAGCTCGCTAAATCGCGACTGAGAAAATACTGTGTGCGAAACTCTTGGTTTTTTTTTTTACCTTTTTGACATTTTCGAATCCCAGAAAAGCGACGATACCGCCGTTTAGTGATCGGGCCACTGCCTCGGAAAACGCTTAAAAGAAACCCGCTCGTTTCGGCGTGCACGGTAGTAGAATTCCTGTCTTTTTCCACGCGCTCGCGTTCGTCGAAGGTTCGTCGGTATGTTTATCGTAAAATTCGAAAGTTGATTGCCACGCACGAAGTTGTACAAGCCCGACAGACTAAAAATATTCCTAGGGTGAGATTTTTCCTTCGTCATCGGCCTCGCTCCCCTTTTCATTTTCTTCTCCCTCCCTTTTTTTAATCATTTTCAATATACTATACTCGCTAGCCCTCGTTTAATAGTTTCTTAAATATGTAATAAGCAAAAATATGAATATAATAATAGTTTTGTGTATATAATAATAATTATTATTTTACTCGTCTCATTTTAAGTATCGATAGGATCGTGATTAATTAAGTAATTAATTAACAATGATTTAAAAGAGTGTAAGAATTTGTTATCTCTTTCATTTCTTTTCCCCTTCTTCCATTCGCGTCCTTCCCTTTCGCGTCCTCGTTATTCTCTCTTTATTAACTAATAATTCTTTAAGCTTAGTGGCATGAAAATGCTCGTTGGAATTGACTCGTGTGTACAGTATTTTATAATTTTCTTTCTTCCATTCGCGCTCCGCACAATTACCCCTCTCTCTCTCTCTCTCTCTCTCTCTTTCTCTCTCGCTCTCTCGCTCTCTCTCGCTACAAAAACCTCGTGTAGCTTGTCTCTAAACATCGCAGGACCAACGCAGAGTCTGCTCTGTCCCTTTTACATATTTACTTTTATGTTTTGTTTATCGAAGACGAGGATCGATCGGTCCTTTTATCGACAGTCGACAGATTCTCCCGACAGATCCAACGGCACGATCTCGGGTTCGCCATACCGAATTCACCAAGTCTGTCTGTCTGTCTGCCTCCGCTTCGGCGGCTCCTGTCCCCGGTGGACGACGAGACGCCCCATTTTTTGCGATAATTTTTATTTTTCGTTTTTGGTATTTTCTGCGGAAATACTTTCTTCGATCACCATTAATTTATCACAATAGATTCATCATTTTGTCATCTTACTCAATTTGAACGCGGGTCACCACGGCTGTGCCCCGTGTGCATATATCTTCCGCCCTGCTACGCCTTAATTTTTACCTCTATCCTCTTTTATCTAAAGAACCTTTAAAAAAATCCCCTACTGGAGAGAGAAACGGTAGGTAGTTTTGTAACAATGTAATCGACTATCTTATCCTAATGTAATGCTACGAAGTTGATTATACTGTGACTTTAAGCACAGCCCGTGGATGAAGTGCCCCCGCTCCTTTAAACGGAGGAGGGGGCTCTTAATTTGTTTTTTTTATTATTATTTTTTCATTCTTTTAATTTGCTCAAACTCTTCCTAGTTCCTTTTGTTGCCTCTAGCAGCCTTCTTTTGTTCACGCGCTCACTCGTCCATGCTCTCTTTCTCTCTCTCTCTCCCTCTCTCTCTTTCCTAGATCATCAGATACACCAGATTTCATCGAAAATAAGATGCTTTCTTATTCGTCGACCTGAATCGTATTGCCTTTCGCCCGTTCAAGCGACAAAGAAAACGTCCGTGCAAGGGAGAGACCATTGCTGCTGCCTAATAGAATTATGCAGTGTCAACATCTCCCGAACAGGTCCGCCTACAGCGCATTTACAACATGCTCGATCACAAATAAAAGGAAAGGAAACAAGGAGAACATGACCGCGAGATTCGAAGCAAACCTTCGATTTCCCGTGAAGCTAGAGTGAAAATAAATATACAATATAAAGAGAAGCGGTCGGTACGACAGCTACGAATGAAAACCACGCGTCGCTCCTCGATCGTTCTCCACTTCAAGCCTCGAGTACTTAAAATTAAGAGAAGCAAGCAAATCGAGCGTGTTTCGTTCCCGATTTAAAGTAACGTAAAACGGTACAACGATATAAATAAATAATACGTGCGTTCTCACTCCGAGATTAATAAGTAGAAACATAAATTAAACTCGAAAAAAAAACCTGTAAATCGTAGGATAAAAAAATGATGTACGGAAAGACTGAAAGGAAAAAAGATTCCCATATCTTTCGCAACGTTCTAAGTCTTAAGACTCTTATCAATACTGTTCTCTTCCGCCGTCAGCTGTCTGCTCCGAGTCTTGTACTAATTACATCGTACGCACTACATAACCGTACGTGATGTGAGAATGAAAAAGGCGAAGAACGTGTCAACTGCGCTCGGAGGGTAAGAGATTTTTGTGTACGGCTCGGTAAGTTCGGTGCCAGACTTGCAGGGGTGGAGAGAAATGGGTATGGAGGATGGAGAAACTATCTAGTGAGGCAAATCAATGAAAACAGTCGTTCCCGAAATGGTTTCAGCAAAAACATAGCCTCTTTTGTACTCTCAGTCGTAAAGTATAGTCGATAATCGATGCCTGAAGCGGAAGGCAACGTTGCAATTCTACGAACATGCTTTCGATCAACCCGACCTCTCGACAACACGATCTTAATACTTAGACAGCGTAATCTATTATGTTTCGTGTGTCTCCCTGCACGCATACATACATACATACGTACGTACAACCTCGCGCGTACGCCGAGAGCCTGTGAGAAACCACCTACCTCTGGTGCACCGGGTTTGCGTCGTCACGTCGCGTCGACCGGAGGGAAAGAAATGCAGGATAGTGTAACAACAACGATCAGCGAAACGAAAGGTGGTGGTAGATCAGGACGAGGCACGATCCTTGAGCTGAACTCTGTGGGACAAAGATACGAAAGGTGGAAAGATTTAGATCAAAGGCAGGTACATGTTTGATCGGGGATTGTAGAGAGCAACGCCGTGTCCGTGGTTTTTTTTTTTTTTTGGTCGTCGACCCTTCCTTTGTCCTAGTAATGGTTTCCCCCAGCGGTGTTCGGTAACGTCGAACAGATTCCGTCTCCGGAGCGTGCACGCACCGACGACCATACTCCTGCACCCGCGATAGCGGATAGGCTAGGCTCAATTATTTCCCTTCCGTAGTATCGTCGGCATTCTGCCCGATGTTCGATCGACAATCGATTAAGTGACCTCTGGGTTGGCGGCTACTAGGCTGGCCCCTGGGCTAGATGAGGGCGAGCTTTGGGGGGCAGCAACCGCCCGTAAAATGCCCGCTGGCGGCCTCCCGTTCCCGCTTGCGGCGGCCCTGGCGTTCTGCAGCCTGGTTTGAGAAACGCATTCGTTCATGTAGTTCGTGTTTAGTTCGCTTAGCTGTTTGCGAATGTGCATACATGACACTGAATGATCAAGCACTCTGAAGAACACGTCAACTACAAAACAAACGAGCGAATCTAAGTTAATGTGTCCACAATTGACACTCTGCTCGAGAATCGGAGCTCTCCCTCATGCCCGTCGCTCCGTGCATCGAGATCGACTACTTTCACTCTTAAGTGGGCACTTTTCAAGCCACTCTCGCCAGCGTCCTACGGACTAATCGTCGAGCAAAGTGACAATTGGAGAATCTTTTCTCGTCTCTATGACAAGCTCCGTATATGTGAACACTGTTGCATGGACTGATACTTCGTAAACACGGTCGAAACATCGAAAAAACAGGGAAACACAAAGCACCGGTTACATTCCGTTAAAACACAGAGACTAGTCGAACAGAGATGGTTCGTTCTCTTTCGTTCTTTTTCTTTTTCATGGAAACAAGATCGTTATTTGATGTCGTGATACAGGGTGCACTGATCGTCCTGGTGAAAGCGATAGAGCGAGTATCCTTCAAGATAGTAGATACGAGGGGAGCGATAAACGAGCAGTGTTTGCCGCGCGACAATCGCCCTACTTGTTTTCGTTACTTACCGGTCGTGAATCGTCCCACGACAAGCTGCATTAGTACACACAGAAGAGGGAGACTTTAGAACTTTAGATGTCTTTCGTACGATAAGCCTTTCGTGTGCTAACAAGAATTCTACATAACTAATAATGCGTGCACATCGTTGCAACAGGAAATGCAATTATGTGCAACGCTCAGATACTAACTTGATTTTCGACTGTCGCATGAATTGCTGTATCTTCCTGGCGGCCTGATGTGCAGCCTGCTGATGGACCGCCTGCTGCCTGGAGCTGGCCGAGCCTGGACGAGACCGGTAGTTCCGGTAGTTGCTTTGTATCACCAGGGCCGCCTTCGTGGCTTGCCTGCGAACGAAAAAGTAGAGCACCGTGAAAAAACAACACTCCGAAACACACGCCTTGGCTATGCGCTGTACATTGTCTAACGGGCGAGCGAAAGCAGCGGAGGGGAGGGTGGAGCTTTCATCTCAAACCGAAGTCGTATTAATTTAAAGCCAGGTTAATTTTGTATTCGGAACGCCACGCTCGAGGTAAGGAACTTGCTAAACTTTTCGAATTATTTACGATGCCAATTAAAAGTTGGTCCCCACCCGGGAGGTATATCTAGCGACTGAACTTTCAGTGAAATCCGTCCGATTCAACTGGATCGTTAAATTGGCCCCACTATGGTACCCACTCCGCACTCTACCCCATCCCTCACCCTCTTTTATTAATTGCCGCTTATTAAAACTAACGTTCCAACTCGCGAAATACTGACGAGAATTTAACGGTCCCGGCCCGAGGATGAGTGAACGCGACGTGTCTCGTGCACGAGACGGAACTTGAGCCCCAGATGATCGGAGGACTCGAGGGGAAACGAGGAGGACGAGGAGAAAAGTAAAAGCGGCCGCGTCGTGTTAAGCTAGAAACAGATTACCTATAATAAGCGTACTGTTTATGTCGACGATAATATTGTTGGATGAGCACGGCGGCGTGCCTCTCGGCCTCCTCCTGCCTCTGACGCCCCTTGTAATTCCTGTAGGCTTTCTGGATCATTCTAGCAGCGTGGTACAGCTCTCTTTGCTCGCGATCGGACAGAGTGAGCCTGCTCAGGTCCGCTTCGTTCCCGTCGCCGGCCCCGTTACCTCCACCTGTCACAGTCCCACAAATTCCAGAGCCGATCATGTTACCGAATTTCCGATCGCCGCCGGCCGAGGTGTAGTACTGGCCGTTATGCCCGTTACTGCCGTCGAGTTGCAACTGCAGCTGCAAGAATTCGCAGAAGTCGGCGGTGGTGGGCGGCGGGGACGGCGAGTCGGGCGTGAGGCAGCTGCTAGACGGACTTGAAGGACTAGCGTCTGCATCAGCATCCGAGACCGATGCTGCTCCTCCGCTGCACTCGCGATACGAGTCGAATAATTCTCCGGAATCGAGTGGCTAGAAGAATCGTAATCACGACACGAAATGAATCGATTGCTTGCTTACAGTCGTGTGAATGCTACGTGGCCAAGGGTGAAGAATTTCATTCGACACTCACCATTTGATCCATCAGAGCATCCTCTAGTGGCGACAAGGGCGGCGCCGTAGGAGGTGGAGAGGAAGAAGACGGAGAATCACCCTCCGCCCTCTTGATCCTTTCCGGTAGCGCTGCTATAATTTGCTCAGCCAATGTCAGCACCCTCGCGTCTTCTTCCCCTATAAAAAGGAATCACCACCCTAGCCAAACTCGAAAAAGGTGTCGCAGGACCGTCGAAATCACATCGATCACAACACCGAGGTTTTAAAAGCCGTGAACGTATTCTCATTTTTTTGTTTTCATTTTTTTTTTGTTTGTTTGTATGATGAACCAAATCTGACGTTAATAAAACGTGTAACACCAAAAATTGCGGATTATTCTCGGCAACGCTGCGGAGATCTCTACACAAATCACGAATGGAACGTCTTGGAATCAGGCAAATCGGACGGCGAGCGTGGACGTGTGCGTTCTCTGCTCGTTGGAAGTTCTCCGCCGCACTACGGGGTGAGCCGACGCACAGCCCGTGGTATCGACAGCGTTCCAGATTTGGTTACAGCTGTACGGGTCACGTGTACTCGCAGAAAATGTCTCTTAGCTTCCAATATTCACGAATATCCGCATAAAATTCGCCAGCATAGGCCAGAGGCAGGGACATAGTCTCTGTCTCACGAAGAATCGGTCGGCGGCCGATAACAGGCGGCTAAGAAAGTTTAGACGTTACACAGCAATCATCCAACACCAGCAGTTACGAAGGCCAAGCAACACCAATACTGCTTTTAAGCTGCAAGAGTTCAGAGGAGTTAGAGGACAGCGAACCTGGACCGTCCGTCCGGTCGTCTCGTACGCACAGAGACAGAGAGACAGAAAAAAAAATGGAACAAAAAGAACTTGATGTGTGTGTGTGTGCGTGTATGCGTGTGTCTATGTTAGGTACAGGTATGTACGTATGCGTGTACGTAATGTACGTTATGAGAAACAGAGAAACAGAGCGAGAGAGAGCGAGAGAGAGAGAAAGAGTTAAGGGACGCAGTTTTAGCTAGGAATAACTACGGATCACAGCCCGCGCAGTACTGTTTATCTAGGCCGATGAATCTATTAAAGTGTACAACATTAGAAAACAGACAGAGTTACGAGTAGTTACAGATAGACAGGCAGACAGACAGACAAATAGAAGGGGAAACGAGGAAGGTACGGACCTACAGTTTCCTGAGGGGTCGGAGCGCTCTCCATTCCCTGCTCGCTGAAGGCTAATGACGAGTCATCCTCTTGCAACAATTCCATGTTGTCCAGCGGCGTCGGGCCACCTGTGTTTTTCGATAATAACCCCTTAATACTACGTTTCCTGATTAATTCACGCTCGCATCACTTACGGCCTTGTACTCTAAATTCTCATACGGGGGGGATTTGTGGCGCGGGTCATACTGGGGTATATGGGGGGAGGGCTGAGAGTGATTTACGTGTCGACATGACTGTTATGTGCGTGTATAGAGACGGAAGGGGGCAGTATAATAGCAAACGAGACTAACACAACGCCAGATCGCGACCGCTGTCTTGAGATGGCCTCCTAGGACTAGGGCTGGCGGGTCGCAAGAACAGCCTCTCGTCTTGCCTTCTGGCTTCGAGTCGATTCAATTCTTCCGCGATCGCCGTGTGACCGTTCTCCGCCGCAAGCTCGGTCGCGGTTCTGTTCTGGCAATCCCTCACGCGAAGCGCCATCGCGTTCCATCTGCGCAGACAGATCAACGGTTCGCTTGCCAGGCTGATATGCATGATCGGACAGGCGCGGCTGGAAGATCGTAGGTACCAAGGAAAGGATTAAGGTGGCAGCTAAGGGTGGTGATCTCTGGGTGGAAGGTCCGTACACCGTGTATACACTTTTCTAAAAGTACATACCTATAAAGGATCCTGGCAGTATCTGCGTGTCCCGCTGCACAAGCCCAAGCAAGCGGCGTAAGGCCGGCACTATCCTGCCTGAGGGCATCGACTTCGGCATCTAATACGCTACTAGGATTTTCGGCTCTCCAGTGAAGGAGCGCACAGGCTAACCTGGAGTAGCCCAATCCAGCGGCCAAATGCAACAGCGTAGGGCCGCCGGATTGTAAGGGTTCCGCTCCGGCTCGCCACGGACGGACAATAGCATCCTGGAACACGCGAGATGTCCAGCTTACGGAACAAGTTTAAGCAAGTGAGCGACATGAATGGAACAGCGCCGACGGGACACTGACTTGACAGTACGCGACTAGTCGCTCTTCGAGATTAGCTGCGGGAGACGGTGGACCAGGTCCTTGTAAACGAGACTCCACGTCAGCCAAACGATCCAGAAGTGCTCTTTCTGGACTCGGCTCGGTTGTCGGCGCCCTTCGATACTCGAATGCAACGCTGTCGGAAACAACGAAGCCGTCGCACGCGACCTGCAGGGAAGCTATCCCCGGGGCGTGGGCAGGACAACGGCAACGCAACACACCCGGCTGCACCAAGCAGGCCTCCACAGGCTCGGCGTCGAATAATACCGAATAAGATTGAGAATTACTGCCACCAGTCCAGGGACCAGCGACCAGCACCTGCAACATGGGCGTAATCCTTGCTGCTCTCTCTCTCCATCCATCTCCAATTTGCCCTAGGGGGAAATCAGTGAAAACGCACGTACCTTTACACCACCCTCGGTGTAACTCCACTCCGGACTATACTCCGCAATATGGACGGTTGTTCCAGGATGACATCCCACGTCGTTATCGGACCCGCCTCGTTCTTCAGCCTTGGTCTGCTCCGCCTCGAAATCCTGAAGCTCCGGTAGATCGCCGAACACGTCGAACGCGTCCAGATTCACTAGAACGTCGTCCGATGAGTCGATGAAGTCCATCGGATTGATCATGCTGTTGTCTGCCGGAGAAGGTGACGGCGATGGGGGTACCATGTTCGCGGATAACGTTCGCTGAATGTCCTCTTGACTTAGATCCAAGGTCTCGGCGAAGTCTGTGACCTCGGAAGCATTACCACCGATTGGCAACGATTGCACCGTGGATCGATCCATGCTCTCCTGCGCATCGATCTCTTGCTGGGTCTGTTGTTCTCTGTCAACGCTCGTCTGTTGTACAATTTGTTGTTCCGTGACCTGTTGCATTTCCACTTGTTGGCTTTGTTGTTGTTGCTGCTGCTGTTGCTGCTGTTGTTGCTGTTGTTGCTGTTGCTGCTGCTGTTGTTGCTGCTGATGGTGATACGGTTGGCTGTTGAGTATCAGTAGACCGCCACCGCCTTGAATTTGTTGCAAACTTAACACTAGAGGAGCCGGCTGTTGGCTTTGAGTGGTGTGGGAATGTCTTGAGTATACGCGAGGAGCCGGTGAGGCTGTTGCCGACGATTGCTGACCTCCGGTAGTAGAAGAAACCTACCCCATCGACACGACAGAGAAAGAACGAGAAATTGCGTGAGCAAGTATCAAACACACAGAGACATTAGACGGCGAGTCGCACTGGATAGCGCGCGAATATCAACAATACCGATACCTGATTGTCCGGTGTTAGTCTCCTAGGTGCAAGCTGAGTGCTGGTGGTAGAAGTAGTGGAAGATGCTCGCTGTCTGTCCAACAGCTGCGAAACTATCATGTCGACGGGATGATTCGAGTGTTGTGTAAGATGAGGATTGTTAGGATCGTCATCTCCACCGAGGAACATGGGTCTAAGTTGAGAAGCCAGCTCGTCTCGCGTCCACTCTTTCTTGTCTGGCGGCAGTGCGAGACACGGTGGCAGCGCCGCTAGCTTTGCATCACCGTCCGGGTAAGGAACGTTTAAATAGTGAACGAGGACGACGTCTGGATTCTGCAGTAGCCAATAACATCGCCGATGAAACGTCGGAAGGATCGCCGAGTGCACGTAACAGCCGTAGATGCACTCGACCCCCTGCACCTGCGATTCGATCGAGACAAAATCACAATTCCGATGACTCCCAGATCCGACGTGAACCTAACCGAGCATTGTTTCGCCCGCGACGAGACGTGACAGTACCTTCAGTTTCATATGATCCTCCCGTGTCGTCTTGCCGTCTTTCCTTTTCTTCCAGCAGTAACCATCCCGCCGGTAACGGACTTTCTTTCTCGAGTACAGTAACATCGAACCGCTCCGAGGTCGTACCTTCACCTCCCGACTCTGCCATTCCGCGTGTCTTTGGAAACTTATTAGGATGGCGGCGATTTCCTACCGACAAATCGAGTCGTTTCTATCAAACGTAAAACAACGAGCTGGTACCATTCTGTTTCACTCGTATTGCGTCACTCTGCGCGACACACTTGGAAACTGCAACTGGAAACTCCTCGAGATGAGGGGGATAAGGCAACCTCGAGAGAGAGAGGAGCGGGGAACACGGATTCGTGGGAGCATGTAGTCACTCTTCAGACAGCCTCGCTGACATCTGCCTTTTCTCTGGATTTCGCGTACTTTTGCAAATCGCGCTGATACATCTCCAATCTCCCCCCCGAGTCCCGTGCTCGCGACGTGGAGAGGCAGCGCGTCGCGACCACGGCTCGTGCAAAATATTCGCATACATTTCGCGAGCGACGCTAAGGGATTCTTCGCATCGGAATTCCTAATGCCGGATAGCATACGAAGTATGCGCGCGGAGAAATGTGAATCGCGAGCTCATCCGTTCCAAGGAAATCATCGCTGGAATATCATTTATTATCTCCGACCCGTGCTCGCGAGCTCTCCGCGTAAAAGAAAGTTCCCGTGGACTTTGAATAATGCCCCGCCTAGCGCGAACACGTCGAGGAGAAGCAAGATTTTCAGTTTAACGCTGGAAACGCGATGAATAATGCGCGCGTTTGTTTCCTTTCCTATTTACGTGCCACTAATAATAGCAAGTCGGTTATTATACGGCTCTTTATTGATTTTCCACGCGAACAACCGGTCCCTACGATTCTAAACGAAACGCATAATGATGCAGAAGCGAAGGAGGGGAAAGTACGAAGTGGCCTGGCAAAAAAAAAATGTAATTACCGACGAACAGATTTCGCGTGGTTAATCATGACACGTCGTTCTCCGTGGCGAGTACACCTGCAGCTCGACATGCAACTGCCACGGGGTGGGACGTTGCACGAGAGAAAGAGGGAGAGGAAAAAAAATGGGGGAGAATAAGAGAAATAATTTGGTCGTATAAATATTCTGCCAACGGTCGAGATAGGTATCCGCAATTTCCAGCTGGCTGACGACGGAATGGAAGAAAGCAGCCTCTCCGGGGGAAAAAATTCAACACTCGCAGGTGAAATAAGTACGTGGCCAGAACTCGGGTGGCACGCGATCTGACGTGGGGAAATGCAAATCGAACGCCAAACTGCGGCTGATTCGTCTAACCATAGAAAGGTGGCTGGCAATAAAATTCCTCGATGTTGATATAAAGTTCAGCAAGCGGCACTTCGCGTGTCGCTTTCGTTCAGAAATCACTGACGATCGGTTCGACGCGACAATTTCTCCTGTTACCTCGCGGGACACTGCAACCGTTCGCGGCGTAATGTGTGTCGAGGATTGGCCAGATACCGCGGGATAATTGAAGCTACACGACCGCAGCCGGCCAAGGAATTTCGCGTACGTTTTCCTCTGACAGACAGCCCCCTGATTGGGGTTGCCCGGTTGGCAAGCGAAACCCACAAATCGTCCATTTCAAATGAGCTATGGTAAGATCGCATTTGCTGCGGTAAGGCCCGAGTTACAAGGACGAATTGCGTCCAACGTTTAGGGACGGGCTCCACCCGGGCTCTGTCACAAATCACGTAACGAAGCGAGCGTGAAAAGAGGGCCGTAAAAAGTAGATAACTGGAGGAAATTGATGGCAACAATTATCGAGAATTTTTGCCTCATTCGGGAGGATAATCGACGAAGAAAGCACGGACAAAGTGCTGCTCGGGGTGCTTAATAACTTCTGCACGGATTCCGCGGCCTGGGCGTTGGAGTTCTCAAAGGTTCTCCAGTGAACGTGGCCTGGATATAAATATTCTTAACGAGGGATGGATGAGAATGAGCGGGATGGGTAACTGGAGTGGCTGGAAAGGGGGAAATGGAATAAGAGGCCGACTTAGGCTCCGCAGCCATTAGACCAGCCAAGTACCGGCAAGCAGAGTTAGATAAAGCCTTGCGCGCTATGTTGCATTGATTTACAACTGGTTAATTGATCATTTGCATTCTGTCCGGGATACACGGCGCGGCTGTCCGCAGAGAAACCAGAGCCCGCGGCCCCGACTTTCCACGTGAATTCGTGAACACCCTTCCCACTACCTGGCTGTAATCGCAATCCTGCAGTGATCAATGGTAGAAAAGGTCAAGAGAGATAAAGCTGGACGTGCGGCACGATTGGCGCCTCGTTCCTCATCCGAACCCGAAATCGCTTCGAACCGGCTCGCGATAACGCTTACATAAAACGAGCGGAATTATTATATTTGTCTGGCGCATTAATAGCTTGCTCGATTTATCTTAATTCGATCGGGCCCGGAATCGCGGTCGGCGCCGAAATTTCCTTCACGCGAGACACCCACGTAAATTGATTTTCTATGCGTTACCGTATTTTACAACGTGCCAGACATGAAATGGGTCAGGCAACGCGGGGAATAGTTTAACTTGAAAGATGGCGTCTGACAGTGCATATCGTTACGTTGCGTGCAAGGTCGGCTTCCGTGCAACGCCAGTCAGTCAGACCCTCAAAAATTTCGCCGCGATACGACTGGTAATTGCGTACGTGATATTCAAGTTCGTGTTGCCCCGGTTTTTTCTATCCGCGGCAGGCCCGTTGCACGAGGAGTCGTAACGTTGCCCGCGTGTAAGAAGGTCAGCCCGTGTACTCTTCGCGCCGGGAACGTATAGATCCTTCAAGATACGATAGAGGAGCCCATAGATTCCTGCATTCGGTTTAGCGGATACGTAAACGAGACGCCTTCTGTCTCGTGTGTTACCGGAAAGGATGTATTCCCCTTGATTTACGGATGCAAAATGACCGATAAATCGACCCTCCTTCCGACACCCAGAACGAAGATGGTGCCTCCTTTCGGCGCACCCTGTTTACGACGGGCATCCAAAGAGTCTAGTCGAACACGTGCAATTCGATAGAAATACGAATTATGGAAAATATCGAGTCACATTTTTCAATATTTACAAACACACTGCAGCCTGGATAGCGGCAGTAGATCGCGACGTTCATGGTCGGACAGTAACATAGGTCCGTTCGCGGTCAGACGGAAATATTGCGGCCTGGCTATTATAAGCATCGCATAAGAATAATGCACTTCTAATGGAGTGCCCATAGTTACAGATATATGCTGCAGGAACGGTTATAGAGAGTACATAAGTACATACTTCCCAGGCGCTTTACGAGTGCAGAATCGCTAGTAGTACGAGACGGTATTCAGTCAGACATGGAGAAGCGACAGGAACACGCGACACAGGAATGTCAGAAATTCTTGTCAACCATGTGAAAACATGCTTGCGAGTTTCCTCGATGGCTGATGACAACTAAAACAAGGGTGTTTTATTTTTCTTCTCGATTTCTGGAATACTGCGAGTGGCGAGAAATTATTTATCGAAATCAGAGAGCCAATGGTTTTTTTTCTTCGATTTATCTGGGACGCTTAAAATTAGCGCAGACGAAAATGAGCTAATATTGACTGTATAATAATAATGGCCGTATTCACCGAAATCAATTTCGACGCTGCCTCCGAATACAATTTACCGAAAAACGGTCGAGTCGGAAATTG
The DNA here is from genome assembly GCA_960531205.1 of Andrena bicolor. NCBI lineage: Eukaryota > Metazoa > Arthropoda > Insecta > Hymenoptera > Andrenidae > Andrena > Andrena bicolor. The sequence goes on from OY482665.1 coordinate 39,107,598, forward strand.
CGTTACTGACAGTGCAAACTAACGTTTAATTGCGCCCGCTGTCATTGTGTGCCGGGGGTAAACTGTAGCTATTCAATGCATTTATGCTCCCGAGCAATCGGAAATCAATAAGCAAACAGAAACATTGTTTTCGGATTGATTTCCGCTTACAGATAGGCCATGCGGCTTCGTGTGCTCATCAATTAAACGAAATGTTATCAGAGAAAACTGACGGAGGCCTATGCCGTTGTAAAATCAGAGGTGCGGCTGTAATTGGGAATGGCATAAGAACGCGCGTAAGTGCGACCGATAGCGTGCACGCAAGATTTTACATCCATAGCAATCGAAAATTGCTAATCCCCTGCGACACTATTCTGCAAATCGCATGCAAATGGAGCAATCGATACCTTTTTCGAATCAAAGATAAACACAGCAAGCTCTACATACTGTTACGTGCTCCAGATTCCGTTGCATCGGACACCAGTTAATAAATCAACGTCATTAGGTCTCATTACTGATGCTAAAAGTGCAAAACAAATGATGTGCTTTCGCTAGGTATGTGCTAAAAGTTATTACTATAATTCCCCACCCGGTATACATCCCCGCGTTACAAATGGGGTTTCATCAGGCAAGGGTAATAAGAGCGAATGAAGCACGACAGAAATCTTGCCGGTTAACGGGCATCGAGTTCGGATGCGAGTGGAGAACGGCAATACGAAAAACGTGCCGGAGTTCTCAGACAAGGAAAAAATCGATGGGGCAGTCTGAAACAACACACGTTCCCTTTTTTTTCCTGGGCAATAAATTCCCGCTCCGTATAATCGTGGCTATTAAAAAAGTTAATAGGAAAAGTTTCCGCAGAAGAATTCTGCCATCAGCGACGAAATTGATTTGCTTCGGCCAACAGAACATCGAGCAACTTCGAGCTCGTTTGAAGTTTAGACTCGATTACGGCCTGTCTCCGATAACGACTTAGAATTTGGCAACGACTCAATAAAAATTCAGTTCGACACATTCCGAACAATAGACGGCTCGTACCGTCGATACGACGGACTGGAATTCAATTCCCGATTGATTCGACGATCGGTCGAACCGGTGTCTGACTAAGGGCGGTCTGAATCCGGTGTCTGACTAAGGACGGTCTGAATCCACTGCGCCGCGCTCGGGCACTTTGCATGCTTCGTTTGTCACGGCGCAGCGTATCTATGCCAGAAATTTCCATGGACAACGGTAAAAGATGAGTGGATCTAAAGTCCGCTGATGACGTGCTCACATATGCTGTCAGAGGGCCCGAGAAAAATGACGCTGAGCAAGTGCAAGCGATACGAGTGGCTGGGAGTAAAGGGGGTTGCGAAGAAAGCGAACAGGGCGAGAAAACAAGATCGCGGCAAGTGTATCCCGGCAAAGGATTCCGACTGCATAGTCACCAGGGCTTAAACTTCGCCCGCGTCTCAAAAGTTGCTACGTTAACTTGCCACGAACTTCGTCCTATGAATAGTTTCGCGGGCATGAATCGCTGATGCGCTGGGTTTTCATCAGCTTCCGGCCGGCTCTTGGGGAGGCACAACGAAAAAAGGAATTGAAGTAATATCAATGGCGATACTTCGTCCCGCTTCGTATTCCCAAGGCTACGGAATAACGACGGATTCATTCATATTTATGATCTCGCTAATTCTACAGCGAAGTTACGCCGACGGGGAAACTTGGACGACGTGGAAGATGAAAAGACGGTGCAGCGCTCGAGCTCCCGGCTGACCTCATTAGCGATGCATATTACACCACAATAAATAAGCTAGACAAGAGGAGACTTCCCACTTCAACTTCAGGCTTCAGGACGATCAATTAAACACAAACCAAGTCTTGAATAGGAGAAACCGAAGCGACGGGGAAAGTGATCGTTTCAGAAATTCCCCTGGACCGTGAGATGAAACTTTGAGAGATAATATGCAGCGGAACAGAAGAAGAAGAAGAAGAAGAAAAGGGGGGAAGAGAAGAAAAGTTGATGTCAGTTGCACGAACCGCCGTCGAAGAGGGACTATCTCCCTGCGAGACTGGGTGCCCTTAATTTCCGGTACCGCTTGGAGGGCGGCTCGGGAGAAAGGGAGCGGGACGGGCAGCATGGAGGATCGAAGATCGAAAAAGGGAAAGAACCAGATGGGGAAAAGGACTTATCGCGATAGTCGGGTCAGGCATAGGCTCGCAATTGGGTTCGACTCGACGGAACTGAAAACTCAACTCGGCTCGGCTGAGCTCTCTAGCTGGCTCCAGCTATTGATCGGAGGCCGACCGGGGTCAGAGTAGCAGTGGACTACATCGGTACACCTACGAGTGCACGGTGCTCCACGTGTTGGTATGTGCACCCCTGCACACCAATGCAAGCTTGCACACGGACGAACAGCATCTATCCTCTCTCTAACCACCGACGCTACGTACGAACCACCAACGCCGTTGCGACGTCGCTATTTACTTTATACAGCTCTGCCTACTGAAATTCCGTGTAAATGTACCGAGTAGACTTCGCTAACTCCATCACCGAACAGCTTATCGTCAACATATTCCCGATATCCGCAGCGATCATTTTTACTTTAATACGAAATTACGACTTTACGCTTCTTCTAACTATCGTGAAGCTAAATGTATATACGAACGCGATGATATTCCACAACTCACCTCGTTGGTGTTCCATCGGTGCCTCTGGGTTGGAAAATGTTCAGCTCGTGGCAAGGTTTCCAAATTCTCCGGGAGTTTTATCGGATCCCCATCTAAACAGACGAATAAAGACACGATGAAACTACTGTCCGCCAACGTTCTAGGATATTTTGCGGAGAACAGTATCCTGTGCGCGAGGGAACATGATACAGAGTCGGCGTTACAGTTACGCCGACTTTTATTCACTCTATCATTCGAGTAGTGGCTAGCAATCTGATTTTCGCGGATCACGCGAGTTACCGTAATTCGTGCTTACACGTTTATTTCGACGAAAGCTTAGACGTTTGCATAACACATCATTAGACGTGTTTATATACAACGGATCGAAGTTGTTATCGATCCTAACGCAGCTGCCGTGCAAAGAGTAAGAAAACGACGGTCCTAAAAATAATGCACTTTCCACGTGCGTAACCTTACCTTTCCGCGAATACGGATATTTAATGTATTTTGAAAAGACAGACTCGATAGATTAATTCAATGTTCTAAGTCACGTGCGGCAATTCATTGCGAACTATTAGCCGGAAACCGTGAGTGTAGAAAAATGTACCAATGATCCCGTGCCTCCCCGTGTTCGAGTTACAAATTATCCACATATATTTCTCGTATTGGCATTTCGAAACATTAAGGAAACGGCCGTTCGTCGGCTGAAATATTCCAGTTTGCCACCCCAGATTTGCCCAGGACGTTATTGATATCGCTGGTAGTGCAGCTGCGTTTTCCCACTTCCAGGATAATTTATTGCCAATACCTTCCGCACATTATGAATTTTCACCCCTCGGAAACCGTGTTAGACACGTTTCAAATGAAGGAATTGAACCATGCAGCGTTCAATTCAGACAAGCCAAAAGATACGGCTTTCGGTTAGAATCATGCTCTCTAAGAATTTAGGTAACGAAAAAAAAAGTAAAAAAAAAAAATAGTAATAGTGGATATGGAAAGCCTTTAAAGAGTGTAAAACGTAGCCAACTGCAGCGTGATTTTTCAACCACCATTTTCGACAAGCTGCATAGAGAAAATCTAAAACTCTGGCCACCAGAGGCTAGGATAAGGACTCACTTGGTGCTAGCGGCGTCGGGTAGGTCGCGTGATAAACGACACGCTGAGGGTTCGAGTGATTGTAGCCCGCCATTTCCGTGGCGCTCGTTCGAGCAACCGCTTCCTGGATCTTACCGATCGTGGCCGTTCGTCATCGTCCCTGAACATACGTGAAACGCGAACGCTGCTGTGCTCTCGCAGGCATCTTTGGGCTCCTCATGTGCTTGGACGAGCGTGCGACTGATATGGCGACTCGACGGTGGTCGGTGCTTTCGATTCTCGAGCGTGACAAGCTACGGGGACACTCGTCTTGTCAGGAGAGCTTGCTGCCTGGCTCCAGATTGGAAACACGGCTCGCTTCGCGTTGCCCTCTGCGTGTGGCTGGTGCACGTGGCTGGTGGTTCCTCTTGGAACGGCAGGACATATCCCCCGAAGGATCGTGTACGCGAGCCAGCTTGTCCTTTAAAATCTGCTGCCCCTGATTCGCGGTCTGTGTATGCCGGTCGGTTGAGAAACAAGTCGAGAATCACAGAGAAGAAGTCACGCGTTCGGGTGTACCTCGGCGTGACATACGGACAACACACGTGGAGGTGGACGCATGGGAATGATACCACGATAAGATCGAACCACCACCTCCTCTTGCTTCTCTCCTTCACCCCTTCCTTCACTTCCTGTACGTTTCTGATGCCTCTTCGTACCGGTATAAAAAGCAGGGGCCCAGTTGTATCGTATACCCAGGTGGGGTTGCCGGACCGTTTCTCTCGTCAACGTCCTTGCCACCTCCTTTCTCGTCTAGCCGATCCTCGTGTTTCCTCTTTGCCTCCTCGACTTTCCTTCGTCGTTCGTTACAATTCAGTCCTCGGTCTCTTTCCGAATCTCTCTCTTGCAGGCCACACACACGCGCGCACACACAATCTCTCTTCCGTTTGTCCTCTCTATCTCCTCCCTCTCTTAATGTTGTGCGTTCCGGAGCTCTTATTCTTCTTATATCCTAAGTTACAACACTGAACCTGTCCCTATCGGAGGGACAAAATAATGTAAAGGTCACACAGAGTACAGAGAGAACTTAAAAAAGAGATTCGCCCGTGGCTGACGCGTTTTACGATCGCCCTTTCACGCGTACTTGTCCTCACTTCTTCTTTGTTTGCCTCCTTGCCTCCTTGCTTCCTGCTTCCTGCTTCCTTTCTTCCCTTCCTTCTCTCCAACCTTTCCCTCTCTCTTACTCTCTCTCTCTCTTTCTCTCTCTTTCTCTCCCTCTCTCTCTCTCGCTCTCTCGCTCTCTCGCGCTCCCTCTTTCTCTCTCGCTCTCTCTCTCTCTCTCTCTCTCTCTCACTCTCGTTCTCTCTTTCTCACATGCGCGCCTTTTCCTCTGCGACAGCGGTAACTTGAGAAAATAGACGATCTTTTTCCCTTTTCCACCCTTACTTCTCGCTTCTACTCGTGTCCTTCTCCGTCGCGTTTACAGGCTTCGTAACGATCACGCTCGCAGGGACTGGAAGTAGTTACTTACGCCGTTTGCGTTCCGTGTTCGTTATTTTCTTTTTTACAGAAGGTCTAAGAGTTGTTTTCTTTTACAATAGGTAAGAGAGACTTTAGGAGACGTTTCGTGTATTTCGTGTTATTTAGTGTTATTTACAAATATGTATGTTTTTGTTTTGTTAATAAAATAGGTTCAAATTAGTCTTTGGCCCCGCGTGTCTGCTCCCGAGCGGCGGGAGCCGCAGAGTGAGCCAACCCGCGACTCTCGACCTCCGTCCATCGCCCCTCTTTTCGTCCTACCACCACTGTTCCCTACCCCTTTGCTGTTCCGCCATTTCATAGCCCCCAACCCCCACCAGCGAGGCCAGTCCGACTATCCAGCCCCAGCCACAGCCCCTGTCTGCCGAATCCCTTTTCCTCCACCCCCCCCCCTTTTCCCCTCGCCAGCCCCAAACCGCTGCACCTTCCTCAACATCCAACAACCTCCCCACTTTGCGCTCTGCTTCTACCCCTAGAGCCTGCCCCACCACGCCATCCCCGCTCGCTTCTACGTGCTTCTGCTCGACGCGAGCGGCAAGGTGTATGCGTGTTTAGTGCACACCGAGCCAATTCCGCGGAGAACTCGCCGATGCTACCCTCTGGAAAACTCTGGCGGAGTTGTAAATTAAGGATTACCGAGGATGCAAATTAATGCCTAAGCGTGCATTTCTACCTAGAGTACGCGGCCTCCCCGTTCCACCCCGGGATCATCCTGCACGCTGCGAGCCGAGTGTTGCCCCGGAGTGCTGTCGAGCCGCGATAATCGATTGTTATCCGACCTTCTGCGGCATTCAGAAGCAGAACCACGCGAGAGATAATTCCTGCGCGAGCGTTTAACGAATCCCCTTTTCGTCCCGAGCCTTTTCCAGACGGCGGTTACCTCGTTTCCGGATTTACGAGGCTTTTGGGTACCCGGCCCGGGAACGCTCGCGAAACGCCAGCACAAAGTATCCAGGACAGGGGGAAAGAAAAAGAGGACGGGTTCGCGGCGGCCGGCGCGGAGCGGCGCGGCGGTGCGAAAAATAGAGGAACTCGTTCCTCTATTTTTTTAATTAGCGAGGTAGTTTAACTGGGACGAGCGAGAAAGCGCTCCCTTCGTTCGACGATAAATCGGCTTTACGCTGTCGGGATCGGGGGAGGGGAAAAACGAAGCCGCGTTCCTTTCCCGCGGAGTCTTGGCTGTTCTACCGGGAAATAGGCTAGGACGGCCGAGGGCAGGACTTTAAAAATGCAAAATTGCAGTGATTCAGCATTTATCGAACACCTGACATCCTTCCTACCGCCAAAGGGGAGAACTTTCCTCTCGAGCTGCCATCAATATTTCCGTCCAACGCAGAGAAGCCTCGAAAGAATAAAGGGGTACGGTTAACGTTCGAGCGTTCTAACCGATTAACAAATCGAAATCGTTCGGAGCCGGGAGAGGGTAGAAAAAGAGAGGCACGTAATCCTCGGGGGAGAGAAAAAAAAAACGTCGAGGAGAAAAATGTCGAGCAGATTCGGCCGTTCGGGGACGTAGGGGCGCAGCCCAGGCTCCTCACCCCCAGACCCCTAAACCATATTCCACTCACAACCTACGGAGTCGTAGGTTATAACCGGCTGCCTTCGCGCCTATACACGTATTTTCCACACGTACAATGACAGAGCCGTACCTTTGCAGACTTGCAAGGTAGGCTATACAGAGCTATAAGCAGGGCATGACACAGCATACATCGGATTCTCGCAGAAGGTTCGCGTCGAATTTTAATGGAGGTGCTGCCATCTCCTAGTGACCCCTGGCAAACGGACCTCTATAGGTATCGGCGAAAGGAAAAAAAAAGAACGAGAGAAACGGGGTGGGAGGGGAGAGAGAAAAAGAGCGGACAGGAGTCGGGGGTGCGGGGAGGTTGAAATCACTCGGGCGTCGGGCCCGAGAACCCCTCCTCCCGTCTATCGCGAATCTGATTAATGGATGGATTCATGGGCACGTATTTATATGGATTTAAGCGGCGCTTTCACGCCCACACGCGACTCACCCCCTGTACGTGTGAATCCGCGTGCATAACCCGTTAGGTCTGAATTAGGCTTTTGGAAGGGTGTGCGGTCTGTTTACACAGATACCCACGCGCGTGGAGCATGTGCAGTCGAGCAGATGGAAGGGGATGTGGGTGCACGGCACGGTGGGGTCGTACATTTTCTCGCATAAGCTCGTAATTTATCCAGGAACTCGTAATTGAGCGGATCTCGTAACGAGGAGCCTGCTGACGAAATGAAATAAGCCTCGGATCTCTGGACAACCCTCTCCTCCCTCGACAACTCACCCCTCGCGCCGCGTCGATTTATTGACAGTCCTGTTTATTATTTCGGATCGCGCGGATCCGCAGCGCTTACTCTCCCCTTTATTTCCTGTCCAGGGTAACGATGTCACCGCTAATGGGATGAAAATGTTCTCTCCCCCTTTCAGTTTTTTTAGCCCGGTACTTCCATTCATCGCGATTTTTTCCATCACTGGACCGAACAGCCCGCAAAGTATATACGTGTAGTATACACGCTTTATGTTTTGAAACATTCGGCTACTCGGCTCGACGACGCAATAGCGGGACGAAGATTGAGGCCTTATTTCTAAATAAGCGAGGGATTAAAAGTGGAACGCGAGAGGTGGACGATTGCCTTGCCTACCACCGACGTAATGTCAGAAACGATCGCTACTGTTTCCCAGAGCCTGGACCGCCAAATAATTTTTGCTCTCGCGCCGGGTTTACTCGCACGTTCCGCGGGTCCATGATTTGCGAGTAACCGTCGAAATGGAACGTTACACACAGCTGAATTCGTTCGCGACAGATTTATTGTCCCGGCCATAGAAGAACGCGGAACGCGGGCCGCTCTGAGAATGCCATTGTATTAACGTTTCGATACCGAAAGTTCCCCCCCAGCGAGGGGGAGGATCAACAACTATAAATCGCCGGCAACGATTGTTCTTTCAAGGGGCTTTAATTGTTTCGTAATGGCGGATTTATGAGTCGGCGGTAATCCGCGAGGCTGAACCGCGGCCCGATTGTCCGAAAAACGCTGTTAATCGGCAAGGATTACTGTCAAAGAACAGCATTTCGAAGATGAACGGGTCGCATGAATTTCCAGCCGGACGTTATTTAGGTCAGCACGCAAAGCCAAAAGGGCTAATAACCCAAAGGTCTCTTCATGTGTTAAATGCGACATAAATAGACCCGTCGCTCTCGCTCATCCCCCCTCGGTCGTTTTATCTAGCGACCTTAAAGAACGGGGAAGTAATTCGAGTTCACGCGATTGTATTGCCGGCTGTATAATCGTGGCAAACGAGGCCTTTGTCAAGTCACTTAAATAAATTTAATCAGATTTTACTGCCTACTGGGATCGCTGGCAAGTTCACCCTGAACAAAGGGAAGGGAATGGTGAAAATTAGACGGTCGAAAGGGAAGGAAGGGTGGCAAAAGAGCCAAGAGAATGAACAACAAGGGAAAGCTTGCGACAACGACGGGCAAAGAGGCGGGAGCGGGAGGGGGTGGGGGGGGGGGGGGATAAAAACAAATGGCACGGGGAAATGACAAAAGAGGAAGGAAAGAAAGAGAAAGGGGGTTCGTTCGGCCCGGTAGAATTCGCGGTGGAAACCGGGCAGGCGCGAAGCGATCAATTACGTAACTCGATAAAACTGGGTCACGTGTCAAAGTGCGGAGCCATCCCCAAGGTGTCCAACTTTTTGGTATAAGCTCGTAAATTACCAGTCAGCTAGCTGCTGCTACCCCCACGGCTTTAAATAGAACGTTGGCAAAGGCCCCTGTCCAACTATCTCTCCCTTTCCCTCTCCCTCCTTCTCTTTCCCATCCACCTTGCCCTCCTCGTCTGTCGTCCTTACCCCCCCCCCCACACACCCCCGCCCCCCTTTTCTTGCCCCTTTATCCCTGAGCCAGGCCTCTCTTGTTCCTTTATCACGTAGATCGGTCTCCCGTTTCGTCGAACACGGGGCAAAGTTAGCCGGACACGTAAGTCGCCGGTCGTTAGTCGCCGACGACGATAGCTCGCGGAGCTAGCAGGAGGAGAAAACAAGAGGAACGAGAGGAAGGCGACTGGGAATGAGAATCTTCGAGGACGGAGATAGAGAAGGGGCTGAGGGGGTTGGCGAGAGGGAAGAAGAGAGCGAGAGGGAGCAGGAAAGAGAATTCCTGTGTACCTATTCCAGTGCAAGCCAAAAGGGGACAGAAAGAGAGAAGCAGCGTCTCTCTGTGTGCAAGTGTTCCGGTGCAAGCTAGACGAGGAGAAACGTGGAACGAGAGAGGGTGAGAGGGAGAAAGAGAGAGAGGGGGGGAGGAGGAGAGAGAGCGTGACGGCAGGAAAGCTAAGACAATCAATAAGATCGCCGGGTCTGAAGGAGCTCGTGCTCGGATTCGTCGAGTTGCTTCGGTACTTCCTGCCAGGGACCACGAGAATCGCGTTTAACGGCTAAGTCGTAGTCTATCGTCGTTAAACGCAACGGGTCCCGAATTAGGATCCCCTCGAGAAAATGAACGAGAGCGGAATGGAGGCGTGCGCGCGCGAGGAGCGGACGTAAAAGAGAAACACGTAGGTGAGCGAAGGTATCGAAGGACGGGAGAGGAATTAAGAAAGGCGCCGGCAGGATTCCGCGGAGGAAGAGACGAACAGGAAGAGGCACGGAAACGAGAGAGAGACCGCGGGAGGGTGGAAAAGAAGAGAGTAGCTGGTAGGTAGCTCCTCGAGGGGTCGATACCTACTCTAGTCAGCGGCAATCGGATAGGTCAGGATAGACGGGGATAGGCTAGGATAGTCGTAGATAGAAGGCGTATATGTGCACGGTGCAGCCAACCAGCGACGCCCGACGATAGGGGATGCATTCCTACGCTCGCACAGGATAGTAATTTCTAGCTACCAACCACTAAATTCCAACGATCAGTCGTCGTCTAGCAGCGGGCTCCGGCTAAATTACGATCTAAGATCCCAGCGATTGCTCGGCTGGTTTGTCCTTGGTCGCAAGAACGCCAGATCCTAGAGAGATCGATAAAGGGGAAGAAATAGCGGAAAGAGCTTTCGCTCGGGGGGGAAGAAAAATCGTGGGGGGGTGCCCTGCCCATGTATATGAACGAGAATGTATGGAAAGGTGACGGAATCGCCGCTCTGGCGGATATTGCCGGAACTTGGAATTATCCCCAACGGGGCTTACCCGCCAGGGTGCACTTCTTTCGGGGTTGTTTCGGTGGAGGGTTGCAAGCTCTGCCCCGGCAACGCGCAGACCAGCCAGTGGCACCAGTCGATAAGGCAGGCAACCAGTTTAACCGTGCTTTCCGGAAAGGAAATACAACCCCTTTGTTCGGCGAGTGGGTATAGTTATTCCAGGAAAACCCGTCGGGCTTTAACATACATATATCGAGGCGATCGATCCCACTTTGATCACCGAACCAACGAGTTGGTCAATGAGAGATGTACACCCCACTCGTTCCACTTTGATCTGATTATTTATTTACAAGGGCACGCTCGAACAATGAACGTGTTCGTAAATCTCATTCCACTTCGCGACATAACTTGTCGGTAAGCTGACGCTAGCTCTCAAGGGAACTTGCGTCGTACCTACACATACTTAATGCGGGGTAAACTCCACGACGATTCTACAGAAATTCGTGCCAGTATCGACTTTCGCGAAACTATTCCTGTTTGCTCCTCATCTGTCCAATTCCCTTCCCGTTCTGAGGGCGAAGGAAATTTTTGTCCCGTATCGGATGTGTCCGCGGAAAAAAGGAACGACAACGCTGGCATACACGACGTTGAAGCGTTTCAAAAACTCATCGTATCGTAAAATTCTAGCGAGTCGAGAAGAGAGTGGTTTCAAGATCGAAACGGCTGTCCTACTTTCGGTAAAAGCATTATACACGGACCTGCGTGCGTGGATTCGAAGCAAAACATTTTTCCCCCAGCCTCTTTCCGCCGCGCTAGCTTTGCTAGAAAACGAAAATAGCTCCTAGCTTTTCACGAGAACACCGGTGCCCTGTGTACTTCGTACCAAAAAAAAAAAAACATTTCAATTGTTCAGCTGGAAAGGTTATAGCGCCGTGTGTTTTCCGATAGTTCGCATCTAGTCGTTGACACAGGCTACCGATCAACGCCGGTGAAAGTTCTTTGCAGAATGCATACCTCGTGAATATATTCGATTTTGGAAACGAAGAGAAGCCAGTTGCTTCAGAAGGGCGATGAAGGGGCGGCTTTTGACGGCGAGGAAACGAAACGGGTGAAATCGAACAGGATCGAAAAAAGAAGGAGTAAAAAGTGAGCCGTGGAGAAAAATTATACGATCGTGATGGAGTTCTCGTGTGACGGGTGAAAAAAAAAGTTTCAAGGAGGTCTCGGTAATGGATCTTTTACCCTCAAAAGTTTAACCAGATTCCTGGTTCGAATGACTCAACCTTGACGTAATGAAGAAGCAGAACGAACCACCAGCTGCATGTTTTAATACGAATAAAACGGCAGAAAGAAACTAATTACGAGGTAATCGAGTTTCGCTTTTAAAATGTATTTACGATGCACGAGACGCTTAACACAGCCTCCGCCCTTCCGCCCCCACTTCCCCGACGCGATGTTAAAAATTCATTAATGCGAAGTTGGAGTAATTGTTTCCCCTGCCGTGGAAGTTAATACAAACTATGTATAATTCATGCGGGCTTAAATAGTTTTGATTCGGTACGAAATTCGATCGATGAGCCTCATTTGAAATTTAAATATGAGACTTAAAGGGGAAGAATTAAAGGGTGCGCCCGTGGCATGGATTCCGGCGATGTTACGCACAGAATCCCGAATGCTCCTCGCAACTTTTCGTCTGCTGAAACGAGGCGAGGTCTAAAGAAAGCTGGGCTAACAGAATATGTAGTTCGTTAAAGAAGTTCCACCCATATTTTCTAACTTTAAAATCGTACAGCATTTTGTGTCGTGTTTTAGGATACGGCAAACTTTTGCTTGGTTTTATCGCCTTAATTAATCTACTGGTACATAAAATGAGGCGTACCGTGTCACGAGATATCCAATTGCCGGAAACTTTTATTAGAACACTTTATCTGTCCCGGAAGGCTGTTCCGTGCTGAAAGTGTTCTTTCAAATCGCTGCATTTCCAATATCAACGAAAACGGCAAGAAAGATTGCAAAGCTTTCGAGGAATAATAAAAGGAAATATCTCATCGATCCGCGAGTACCTGCTGGCATTTATCGAGCTCGTTTCCCTCGTACAAAGAAAGACTCGCCGTTTGGAAACATTGTCCCATTTCTTCGCGAATAAACGCACTTCCGTCGACGGTTTGTCTATCGACCGTAACCAAAATCAGATTGCCCATTCCAATTCCGATCGACGGAGACAAATACAGTAATAGACGTGCAGAGGGCATAGCTCGAGACGCGTGCACCATAAAGACGTAACTTTGTCGGCGACTGCTATCGAGCAAGGAGCCGACGATGTTGCGAGTGTCGCCAGGTAATTCTCTCTCAGTGCATAAGCAGCAAAGGGACCGATTGAAGAAGTGGCCTGCCGTCGGAGGAATAAATAATTCACGGCAGGATCAGCCGGCCTGTCAAAGGTAAAAGCAAGTAATGGCGGAAGTACTTACCGGAGATGGGATCCGCGCCATCGAGCTTCCTGTCTAAGGAGACGTTCTCGTGAGCGGCTTCCTTGCTCGTCCTTGGACGACATCCAGAGTTCGATTCACCGGTACCGATCCCATCTTGGCTCTTGTGATCGTTCCTGAGGTGATCGTTCCTCTCGTTCGCCTTGGAACCGCCGCCACCAATTCCAACCTTGGACGATGCTTTGTTACCAATACCACCAGCCTTCCCGTTCAGGTTGGCGTTCACCGTCACGTTGCCGTTCGCGGACACGTGATTGTCGGCCTGGTGAGAAGTACAGGACCCGTTAAAACGCCAAAGGAACCGTGCTTTTAAGGGAGATAGCGGAACCTAATGTCCATTGGCAAATGGCGATAGTTGCCAGTGGAACCAACGAGAGTTCTGTTAAATAGTGAGGGACAGGGTATGCTGCCAGAGGGAAATCGAAATCTGATTCGTGTCCCCGGGCACGAAACAGTCGCGCAATGAATTAATCGACTCACCGTGGTGGTCATGCAGGTCGACGAGGATGAGCGGACGACGACGATGCGATTCTGATTGTGATCATTGGAGGCAATCGTGGACACGGCTGCGTGATTGGCGAGCCCATGGGTCTCGTGAGCGTTATTGGATCCAGCATTGGAATTGGTGTTACTGGTAGTGACGTTACCACCGAGGGAAGTCTGCCTGATCACCAGAACGCTGCCAGCCGGCTCCAGCACCACCACTTGCCTCATCCTCGCCCGTTCCCTTTTAGCCTTTTACCCGCTGTTACTGACGAAGAAGGAGAACGTGCACAGGTTGCACGAGAGCTCCCTTGAAAACGATCCTCCTTCTTCGGCTGATCCAAGTACCCGACGGGAAATGCGTTCTCCAGCCTCCGCCCCTCGGCTCTTAAAGCTCCAGCGCGATTGCTGCCACCTGCTCCTCCTGTACACACATACACCAACATACCCGATATTAAAGCTGTCGTCTTAAAGGATGATCCTACTGCCATCCTATTCCGCGCCACGGCCTTCTCTCTCTCTCTCTCTCTCTCTCTCTTCAGAACGTGTCACCCGAACGTGTACCAGCGTGGCTTCTTTCGCAAGGCAAATCGATCAGATTATTTTTGCCGGCCGCCTGCCTTCCACTTCGCTTCGACGATCGCCTTTTTACACGCCGCGCCGTTTTAAGGCTATTCGCCACTACCGACGCTTCATTTTAAGTCGCCAGCTCCTGACGAGCTGTAAACAGCGTAACTAGACTCGACTGACTGGGAGGGTAGCTAGCTGCATACATGTACGTCCTTAGGTCGGACCTGCTTTTCGTCAACGAACACGCGAAGGCGTTTGCTTTAGGGATTCCCTGCGAAAAGGGGCTAGTCGTTAATGTTTGATTCTGTACACAGCACTAGTACAAGTTCATAGAGATTTCTTCAGTTGCACCTCTGCTTCCTTATCGCGTTAAGAGGCTGGAAAATAAACGACGCGTGTGTGCGCCGAACGGGGGCTTTGACAAGCGTCGTGATTTCACTCCGGCTCATCCCTGAATCTGATGACGGAACGATTAAAGGGGGTAAGAGAATGGAATCGCAAGAAATTTAGGAACATGAAATACATTAATGGCCAGTTGTCACGGGGGATTTCGTGGAGTCATGATGGATTGCCTGGGAGAATAAGAAACGAATGCACGCCGGCTCGAACATTTGAAACCACTCCAAATAACGTCGCGATATTAAGTTCTTGGATCGGATGCACGCGAGGGTGTTGCGAGGGTCCAACATTCGAGTCTGGAGAGCGTATATCTGTTGAAATTAATCATCGTGTGGAAGAAATTTCGTTTGCCCCGTCGGTACACGTGTATGGCCGCGGCTAATTGAAAAATCATTGCTAGCGTTTAAACATCCTGGCCCGAATGCTGAAACGATCGCGCAATTAAATACAGCCGTACGCGTAAGTGGTCGCGATTCGACTTTTCCATGGCTGTCACGGCGAGCTGGCTTCCCAAAAGTTGATTCTAGTTGGCAGCCATTATCGTACACATGCGACTCTTGGCAGCCATTATCATAGATTTAGCCAGTGGAACTGAGTCAAAGCCTCCCCGAGCGTGGTTCCATTGCGGGCGCACGAGAGACTCGAAAATTATTCGAATAACAATTGAGGGAGAAGCGTTGCCAGTTTTTTGATGAAATCGGAAACACGGCGAAGGACATTTTCGAACTGATTACGCGGAAATTCCATTCCTCGTTCCTCCTAAATGGAGCGGTCGACCTTTTCGGGGACCCGTACAATGCTTGCGCCTAGTTACGCAGAAAACTACCAACCCTCAATGATCTGAAACCGAGTAAATTTAGTTTGAAGATTTTAATTATTAAAGAAAAGTAGCGTGTATATTTTATTCCTCGTTAATTTTTTACAATGTTTTTAACGGGTTATTTAATAGGGGTTATTAATGAGTAGTATATTTAATATTATTTTACATTTTCTGTAGCTTCAATAATTGTATAATGTAAGAGTTATTCCATGGGTTGGTAATTTTTAACCGATATTTTGTTTACGTTTGTTCCCTCATAACTCCTCAGCATATGGACCGATTTTGATGATCTTTTTTTTTTATTCGAAAGCGAGCGATGCCCCGGTGGTCCCATCCTACACTGCATCAACATTGGCCCAATATTTTGACAGTTCAGGTTAATAATAAAGGCTATTGTCACCTAATTATTATTGCTTTATGTACCTACGAATATATATCCTCAGCATGTTCGGTCAATATATAAAAAATTTGAAAAAAAAAATTAAAACTGCCTCCAAAAAAATAAAATTGCACTAAAAAGTAAAAAATAATATTTTTCCCTTAATTAATCTACGAGTCCCATATTTTTTAAGTCGGTGGCTCATTATTTGCACTGTGTAAATCTGGCATCGACTTAAAAAATATGGGAGTCGTAGATTAAACGAGGGAAAAAAATTATTTTGTACTTTTTAGTGCAATTTTATTTTTTTGAAGTCGATTTCAATTTTTTGTGCAAAACAAAGATCACGAAATTTGACCCACTTAATATTACAGTTCAATTGTTTCGATGAAAACTGATGAAAAAATACACCATTTTACCATTTTATCAACCCTCCATTCATATCTATCCTGCACCGGAACGTATGGAAATCAATTAAACCGAACAAATTCGAGACGTGTTCAGTCACCGTATCCAGGGTGAAACGTTCGGGAGGAACTACATGGCGGCAATTTATATTTTTTAACCGAAATGTTTGAAAATACACGACTACTTCAACGAACGATAACATTGCGAAATTGTTACAGAAGATCGATGAAAAGCTACCGGGTGGAATTAATTTACTTGAACTAGACTAATGTGTTTGGGTCTTGGTAATTTCATTTGTTTAGCAGCAGGCTGTTTCTCGACTGTGACAACATGTTTGGGAGTCCTACATTTGCAGATTCACCGATCGATAGCGAGCATCGTGCGCTGGTGCCCTAAGGCAAATGTTCCCTAATGGTATCGATTAGCTTGAACACGCTTTCGATTGTTTCCACGGCGAATCTCTAACGACTTTCGAAATCGCTTTGAACTTACTCTACCTTCTCCTATCGGAGCGTCGTCTCTCCCTGGGGAATCGAGGAAAAACCGATAATTCACAAAGGGCCACCATCTACTTGGAATTTCGTCATTCCTCCACGCCCCTTCAGTCCCTACGCCCGCCCTTGTATACTTCGACTTCACCTCGGGGACAGTCGCTTTTCCTTTGAGGAAAACAAAACCAATTTCCGGCGCGCAGTTACATTCGCGAAAGTCGATTTGCGTGGCGAAAATTTAGATTGTGGACTTGAATTCGCTGGTCAAGTCGATTCACGGGCTCAAAACACAACGGTGACTTGAATGAAAATTAATTGCTCGCGTCTAATCACTTCCTCGGGGATTAAACTATGAATGAAACGGCGCGGTAGCTAGGTCACGCTTCCTGCGAAATTTCCCTTCTCGCTGAAAAGTCCATAACGACTAAGTACTCCAGAGAAGAGACCTGTCTACTCGGAATTTCGTCATTCTCCGCTGCCTTCCGGCCTCTGTCCCTCTATGTCGCTCCCTCCATCCTCCCTACACTTCAAACTTTCGGATTCACCTTGGAGACAGTTACCCTCTTGCCCTCCACTTCGAAAGCAGAGACCTAATTTAACCGCGCACATTTGAACCCTCGTAAAATACGAGTCCGCGAGGGAACATTACCGCGACACCTTCCGAGCCCCTGGACTCTGGGACCATCGTTTTCTTAATTAAAAGCAAAAATCAATGAATTTCAAACTCTTCGAGGAGAATCATGAGCACACCTTTTTTTTTTAGCGACAATTACGTAATGTAAGCGACGAGGTAACGACATACGTCAAAGTTGTGACACCAACACATTTATCCGTCTCTTTGCTCGACCACGAATTAACCAATTTAATGGTCGATCAAGCTCCAATGTTTTGTCAACAAAAGACGCTTCAATCGCCCACGACAGGCACGTGGCGCACAAAGGAGTACAATCTATGTGGAATTTCGCCACGGTTTCTCGATCATTCAACCATCCTCCGCAACCTTCCGACCTGCTACACCCACCTAATATCTCTCTCACTCGCTTTAACTTTGCGATTCACCTTGGAGCTAGCCGCCCTCCCTTTGAGACGCACTGACCCAGTTCCCTCCTCCCCGTGAATTGGGAAATTCGAGGCATGAATTTTGGAAAAAGGCTGCCACTCCGAGCTTGTAACCGCTTTACGAGCGGCCCGCGCGACATCGTGACAACTTTTGAATAACACACGAACTCGAGAACGATTCTTTTTTTTATATCAGGACACGCCAAACAGCAAACAAACCGTGTACGCTTGGTGCCGCGGAGTTATAAAAATTCCGAAGCCTACAAGGGGCTGAAAATAAACTCCCTTTTCGTGACGTTGACAGCGCGACACGTTTGGCCATCTCGAAACGAGTCAACAACACCGCGTTTGCGTTAAATTTCAATGACGTATGTACCTTAAATGAACACGGGTTTCAAAGCAGTCACCCGGAAGCTCTAATTAGCCGGGTTGCGCAACACTGTTCACGATTCAGCTAAACAAGATATACTTTCGCACGCAAATGCGGCGTTACATACACCTGGAGGAATTTTGTAGTGTGCGTGGAATGCCGATCAATTCCACGTGTCGCGTGTCAGTTGATATAACAGCTGACGAGTCGTCCGTGAATAGAGAGCACGTTCCACAAACTGAACAGGATAATTTTCGTGAAATTTCCACGTACGCGGCGAATATGCCGGTTGTTTTACAGGTGGCCCGAAAATCAGACTGCCGGAGGTTTCCTAGGCTACTGACGTGGAAATCAAGGGAGAGTTTACTTCCCTTGCATGGAAAACAAGGTAACTCCCACGCCCACTCCGAAATCGCCAGCAAAGTGCGTTTCTTTGCTTTCGGTCGCAATGCAACGCTCCACTTTATATTCCTTCCATTATTTGTTTATTCTACCTTCGAGAGACGCCGACCTAGTTCCCCCTCCCCCCCCACCCGCCCCCAACGTGAACGTACAACGCAAACAGCCGAGCAGTGGACTTGAATTTTCGAAAAGCACTTCGTAACACATGCATTTTCGAAAAGGACCTCATTCTTGTTTGCATCGAATATGTGTATACGTTTTTTTATCTGTTTCTCGGTAGCAGGAGGGACGGAAGTTTCCCGACCGGCTATAGAAATTGCGCAGCCATCGTCCGCGACGAATCGCTTGAATTCAAATTGAAAAACTCTCACGTTCAAAAGTTCCGGAACCTTTCAACTTTTTCCCCCTTTAGCCGGTGAATTTACGAAAGCTGCTGGCATTACGGTAATAATCGATGCCCCGGGTAAAACGGAGCGTAATTAAAATTCGGCATCGTAAAATTCCTACTTTGGGGAACGCGTTGCTCCGGCTTGTTAAGTGCAACTAAATTTAGGTGTATTAGGCTGCGGCACCGAGCGGAGGATAGCTACGTCAGTGGTGCAAAAACGTTGCCTGTTTTTGCGGTGTTTTACTAAACAAGCATCATCTCCAGACAAAGTTCCGCGCGAAAGAGTGAAGCATTTTAGCTGTTGCAAACTTGTTTGCTTTAAGTTCGCCGCGATGCCCTGGCGCTTGCCACGCGTTTCAGTTTGCCCAACATTAATATCCTGCAGAGATGCACACATCTCGCGACCATCCCCGACGCTTCCCAACCGAAAAAGCTATTACGGAAAAAGGTAACAACTTCCTGGCTTTATTACCACACGGCCGGAATACGATTTCCCGTACGATGACCCTTCCATCGTGAATTTTCCCACGATCGCCGGGACAAATATTTACTAAAATCGATGGAAACGCAAAGACCAAGTTCACGCGGTACCATTTTCAATTATTCTTTATGCATGGTGAGAAGGCAATCTCCTTTTTCAAAGTCGACGATAACTTCCGCGAGTAATACATACTTTCAAGAGCAAGGTGAACTGTTCGCCAGCGACCTCGACTCGTTGAGATAGGAAGCGACGATGCAGCTGTTCGGGAAAGTAAAGGAAGTCGACCGAGTCCTCGAGCTTGTCAACAAGTACAGACCGTCGAAATAGTGCCGTTAACGCGGACACCAGTTGGGAAATTGATCGAGTTGCCCGGGCATTACTCACGGCCGGAGCAAGTGCGTTGTGAACGGCAGTAAATAAATATTCAGGGAGGGGGAGTCAGTAAATCCTCACTCTTTCTGGATGCGTCGAGTCAACACGGAAGGACAAATATGTTTGTCGAGGTACAGAAATGTTTTGGGTTGAACCGGCGAATAAATCCGAACCTTAGATACGTATGCAGATACACCGAAACATACGTGAAAATATACAACTGGCGGTTCGATCTTGGGAAAATATAGATTCTAGAACAACGTCGATTTCTTTCTTATTCGAGCTGCAACGAGCGGAACGGTGCACGAATATTTATAGTTTCCAAGGGTGTACGTCCACTTTTCCTACCCCATTACACGACCGCGTGGATCATTCATAACACGGTTAGAGCCAGCACTGAAAAGGCTTTAGCATTTATTTTGACGTAGCGTAGAAACGTATCGCTAGAAATATACCTGAGCTCGCGTTTCACGGTTTTCAATAACGGAAGAGGAAGCGCAAGCGGCCGGGGAAGTGAAAGAAATAACTGGACTCGGGAGGAACAAGTACATCTGAAATCCTATCATGCACGTAAAAGCCGCGGTAACGAAAATATATCGCCCGGTTCAGATACTCGCGTCAACCTTTAATCTTGTACAGGTATAAAGTGCATTACAAGAAGTAGTAAATAAAATTTCGCGAGCACATTCCACCCTGCCTTATCGTCCATTCCCTCTAATGGAAATCACAGTGCATACGTACTTCGATCTTTACAGATATCAGATCAATTTTTTCCTTCCCTCTATAAAATCGCAACTCCGAGCAGAGCGAGAAACCACTCTGGTAGAACTTGCAGCAACAAGAAAGCCATTTTAGAAAATTGATACTTCCGTTAATCCTTGTTTATATCTCGCTGCCTTCCGCGAGTCCTTATTTCTCCGGGAAACTAAGATGTCCGGATCGATGTATTCAGAGAGCTCATAAATCTGAGGATTTTACGTTGAGGGACGTGCCTCTTTGAACGTAATACCTTTGAAAGCGTGCCCCGCAACGTGGATCTGCTCGCTGGCCTCCCCTTTCCTCACGATAATTTCATTTCCTGCTGCTTACATGCATTTCCTTGCAGCGAGCCGAAGAGGTTGGCTGGAAAATTGAATGCGTCGGGGCAGCAACGTTAATTGGCCATTTGCGAAATTGCGACGGTGCGTGCGATGGCATTAGGGGTTGAAGATCGTGCGGAAGGGCCGCGATTATGGCGAATGAAAAAACTTGAATGACCACGACCTCCCTCGACCCCGTTTAAAAGCCACGGCGAAAATAGATCAGCCTTTTCAGGGGAGCGCTATTTTTCACGAATTTCCATCGACGCGCTCAATAACGCCGCGCATTCTTCGCTAATATTGTCCGTAAATCATTGTCGCCGGTAAAACACCGAGGACTATTTATATTCGGCACGCGGCGAGCGCGTTCGCGTCGTTGCAGTAAAATAAATGTTATTGCAAATCGAAACGATCGGAAGGCGTCTGCTGGTGAGCATTTATTCGGTAGGTTTCATACAAACGCATTCGCTACGTATTCAAACGAGCCTTTTCCACTGGCAAAGGAGCCAGGACACTGCGCGCCGTATACGTTGCACAACAACGCAGGAAACGATAACGAATAACACGCGCTTCCGCATCTAACGGCAGGAACGTTACACTAATGTTCGTAGATGTTGCACAGAGCAGTTTCGACGGTGTTAAAGCTACTTTTATCCGCTTGTTTATTCTACGCTATACGACCCTCGATTTTTGTATCCAGCTCCAAGAACTAGCGAAACCTCCTGGCTTTAAACATTCATAAAGCGGGCTAATATAACTTCACATTATCCAAAAAGGGTCAAACGACTTAACGATGACTTACTATAATAGGGTCTTACGCTCGAAGGAAACTTTCTAAAGTGCATTAATACGTCTGATCGATATTTCCTAGTTAGAAAACTCGCGCGGGCTACCTACATCCCCTGTCTATGGGGAACATGGAAAACAATGAACAGGCAGAGCACCGCGTTACGTCCGACGCCCCTGCAACCACTGCCTTCTGCAATTAATACACGTCATTCGCTTTACGAGGTCCCTACAGCTTTCTCGAAATCAATCCTCACCCCCTAATTATCTTTGTTTCAGCACCACGTGATTAGCAACGCAACCTTCCCTATCATTGATCCAACGTACATGCACCGAGTCATGGATGTCAGCCCGTAACATCTGCTAACTTGGCTACCTCGGAGCGAAGAGGTACCTGACCGAGAAAAAAAAATTGTTATTGGAGACTTACGCGTCCACCGATCGATGCAGGCGACTATGTTGGCAGACAAGCGATAAAGATAAATTCGGGATGGAACTGGAGGTATCGGAACATGCGGGGCCGCGAATAACGTCACGAAAAAAAGGCTAATCTCCACTGGTCTTTGAACTATTTTATCTTGTTCGCACGTCGCATCGCTATTTTCTCTCGCAATCAATTTTCTCCCAGAGATTACCAACCCCCGATACGTTCATCTAACTAGTCACTGCCGCTGATGTGGGAATTCATTCATTAAATCTGAATAGAACGAGCCGAGGTATTTCTAACGTTTGTTGAAATTCAAAAAACTGATGCTCTCAGCGGTGCCAACAAGTGTACCATGCTTTTTAAAGAGCAGTGCGACGTGCGAGCAATTAGGCACACTGTTGAACGGTGCAATATGGACCGGAGATGACAGAAATTTATTAATAAAGCAGGTAGAGATATTCCTGAAAGGTGAAGCTGGTATTGTACCGCCCCGTGGCTCGATCGGATTTATCGATTCCGACCGGGTCTAATCCCGACGATGATTGAAGTGAGCCTGAGCGTGAAACTTTGTGTCTTTAACATACTACACAACAGGTATCCCCCGTATGTGAATGCACCGACAGTTCTATTATTATCGTTGCACGTGCCGTTCTATCGGCAGATAACCGCTATACACGTTCGCTGGTCGCCTCATACATAATGGGCTATCATATTTATTTGCTTTTTAATGCTACGCGAGCGACGCTCGGCGTAATTTATACGGTGGATGTACGACGGCCGCGTATGTTGCAGCCACGCCGTGTAATCCAGGTATTGTGTAGAATTTCTGAGCATTTCGCGCAGCGCCAGATATTATGCTGCTTGTGCGTGGAGCGTGAGCTCAACAAGTTCAAAGAAGTCTGTGCCGTGTACTTCTATCCCCAACGCCAAGAAATCTTGCATACTTCTACAATTCTGAACTGAGAAACAATTTCTACCCTATTCAGATTCGAGTCCCTATTTAGTTCCACTTCGAACTAAACGATACCAACTGATAACCAGCTGATACCACTCTCGGTTCCAGGTCAATTCTAAACCGAGCTCTGTCTTAATCAATTCTATTCGACCATTGTCTTGTCAATGAAATAAAAACCAGCTTGGCAATCTATGTATTTCTAACGAACTATTTATTCATTCGTTATAAAACGAAATAAGTCGAGTACACGTGTCGCTTTCGTTTTCTCTGCAGAATATCCAGCCATTCCTTAAATCTCGACGCAAGGTTTCCTTAAACAGAAGATTACGACTTGGCTTCTAAGTTCTGTCCCGATTTGACCAGCTTCTTACCCTTTCCATCGGAAAATCAGCAACCCCTTCGGTGCCTTTCCCGTCGTTTAAAATCCCTCCCCCCGGTTTGAAGTTAAAATTTCAGCCGCGCCACCGCCGAATATCGATTATCGTTTCCGATACGAGCGCGAGATAAGATGAATGATAAAACAGCCGCGGCAGGGTGATAGAGAAACGGGGGTAAGTATCGGAAGGTGGGCGATTTTAACGGTGACGATTCGATGCAGCGCGACGAAGCCGTAAAGGTGGGTTGCATCGGTTACGACAGAGAACCAACACAACGGTGGAACCACAAGTGGCAGGAAACGCATACAGCAAGCCGTTCTTGATAACAGCTGATTACGATGAGCTCGCCCAGACGCAATGGTCGCCGTTTAAATGTATCACGTTGCACACCGCCGCATCCCTCGCCGAGGGTGGATTATTATCGGCGCTTCCCGCCAAAAGCCGCAATTACGATGCGTGGTATCGGTGTTCTTTCATCCCGTCCAGTCGAAAGCAACGCCGATCAAACAGAAACATGTGACACGCTCTCGGAAGACGTTTTCTTAGAGAGCCTGACACGAATAGGCGAGTGCATCGTGGCCGCGATCGCGGAACGCTTTCATTTTCCGACCAGGCCACGGGCATTGAAACACCTTTTTTTCCCGAGGACGTGCACGTGCCGGGTAAATAACGAGAGCTGCAAAATTCTCGATACCTTGGTTCACGCGAGAGCCACGGATTTACGGTAGGCACTAAAAATAGCGGTACCCATAAAACTGCTCGGTGAGAGAATCGCCACGAGACCTCGAGGACGTGGCGTACACGATTTCGCGACCGACTGTTCGCTAAACATAAACAATGTAGACGCTACGAGGAATCCACGAATTTCGGGCGGGACGGGGCCAGCCAAAAGTGACCGTGGCGAAAAGCAAATCGGCGAGAAAAACTGTCGTGCCTAGCGAGGAAAAGTTTCTCCGCGACCGACAGTCTGTCGCGAGGACAGCACGAATAATGGTCGTGAAACCGTGTCACGGGAAGCGTGGATCGTATCTCTGATCGCGTGCTCGCGAATATTAATTCTTGTGGAACGATAAGGCTCGTTGTATGCGAATACTCACGATATCTGTGCTCCGAATGACAGAAGGCTGGTAACCCGTGCCGAGATGGTTCATCTTGAAACGGTTGTTTACAAGGCGGCAACACTTGGCTCGACGTAAATATCACCACTTTACCACCGGCTCGTGGTCCTGCATCACTTTCCTCCGCGAATCCCTCAATGTAATCGTTGATTTTCACGAATAAAACCGTACGATCACGCGTGCCTGCACTCGCGGTCGATCCTTGGAATCCATGACAGGTACGTGCACGGGTATGGCCATAGGCCGCATGCGCAGCAGCAGAAGTTATCACACACTGCCACCGAATAGACAGGCGGCTAATATGTAGATGAGAAACTCCGTTTCCAATTAAAATTTTCTACTCCGCGGCCGTTTCGATCTTTAAAATCTTATTCCCCGCGACAGCTTTATTAATAGCTGTTCAATTGCAATATTAGATTTTTCACTTCTTAATCGTCAATTTTCGTAGTAACGTTATGTTTTATTTATTTTCAAACGTCGAATTACAAGAATATGGTGTTATCGTTGGAACGGTGGACGCCAGGCGTTATTTTACCATGAGTTCATACCAATTGTTCACTTTGAAAACGAATTTAACCTGAACCGATGTTTTTGGATAACCAAGAGTATATTCAAATTAATTCCATTAATCTTCACTTCCGGTTTGCGAATTTTCACCTAATTCTGAACGTTTTATTTAAAATATCAATTTAGTGCAGTCATTTATATCTGCGTGATTTTATCAAAATTATTATTTTTATTTAAAATTTGAATTAGAATTAGAATCAGAATTAGAATGGAATAAAACTTTGGTGTTAATACGGTCGATTAGTTTCGAGCGTGATCGATATCGACCAATGATCGATCGTAGACAATTGCAACAATTCCACTTGGGTGGTCTTGTACTGTTCGCGGTCCGTGCATTAGTGCTCTGCCGCGGAAATCAAGTGCGCGTCGTTCTGTGAATAGTTTTACAGAGAAATGCAGTAATATTTCAGGCCAAGTCACGATTCTGCACTCCATCAACGCAGGGACGGTCAGCGGTTGGTGAGTGTATAAAATTATTGCAAATCACTTGAAAAATGTCGAATTAAAGTTCAACAAAAATTGGTCGAGGGTACGCCGGTAAGCCGGCCCGTAACATTTTACGATTGATTTCAAATTTTTCTCACAATTACTGCATATATCGCATCCGAAGTAACAATTTCGTAGTTGCGATGCCCTTTGGTCGAAAATGTGACAATTTTTACAGTTTATCTTCAGAAAAATAACTTATAGGCAAAATTCAAATATTCGAGCTTTCGACAACGGCAAATGGTCGTTACGAATCTCTTTCTCTCTCTCACTCAGCCATCTTCTGCTTTTTCACTCTAACAATTCGAAATCACTTTCCCGCCTCTTGACGACATAAAATCGCGACAATGTAGAAATCAATCGTCCGATGCCTGACGTTCGCGAAAAAAAGATGGAAAATTTAAATTACATATATACTTTATTATGCATATGAATTTTAACATAGAGAGACAATTCTTTCCTTACAATGAATCAAGATATTCTCTATATCCATTTTCATAGATGACAACAAACGTTTTCAATAGCCTAATGTTCTTTGAGCGCATTATTACAATTATCCAGTTCAGCAATATATTCTTAGAATTTTGTCGTTATATCGATACCAGAGAGGTCGCGAAATCATTTTGATATTGTAACAAAAGAATGAACAGTGTTGGCAACGCAATGTACAATTATTAAATATAAGGCCGCACTTAACGTGTGCAAGTAAGATTAAAAAGTGAATCGACGAATTCATAGACGGAAGATTTTTACTAAAATTCGGATTAAATAAAATCTTACATACACCATACACAGGCTACAATAAAATATAACGCATCATATGAAAAATCATATTACAAAAAACATTGGCACAAAAAGATCTTTTCCTCGTGGTATCATCATTATTTTGGTTTTCTTACTCACTCCACAGTGAGTCTGAGTATTTCAGGGAACTGCTTGGAATATGCGCCGCAAAGTAAATAATTTAAAAAAGAACGGTCGTATTTATGCATTGAGATTACTCATTTACAATTTACGTGATGAGACATTATTAACACCGTGTTTCGTATAGACCGCTTCGACCTATGTACCTGACCCACTTTACAACGTCGTGGTCAGAATAGTTCAATTTCGATTCGAATACTTTCAAGTAGCGTACTTTAAATCCGGATGGCGCGAACGGGACTTCGAAAGTCATAGATATCGGGGGGCGCGTCCACTTTTTCTTCGTATCAGTTTCAAGCAGATCGATCTCCGCTGATAATTGAGTTTCCTTCATACCGGGCATGCGCTTGATTTTCCATACAATCGCGTTTTCGGACGCCTTGTACTTTGCTTTCCCTTTCAAGCAAATCAACTGCACCCCGGCCGTATTCAAAGGGGTCGGCACCCTTACTTCGATCTTCTGTCCCAACAGTGATGGCTTGAAATTCGATTTCAGAACTGCTTTCACTTCCATCTTCGTACGACCCACCTCGCGTACCAATGGAATAACACGGAATGGCAACGATATATCCTTAGTTGTACGATATCTGCAAAATCGGCAAAGCATATTAGAAAATCGAATAACTTGAATATAGTTAAATTCGCAATTGCTTCTCCGCGAATATTTCTACCTCATCAACTCGAATTCACCATCGGGTGGTATGAAACTAATGGCGTGTTCAGTTTCAAATTTACTCAGCTTGACGCACTGATGAAATTGGCAGTCGTCTATAACAACGACTGGTTTACCAGATCTGGCTCCGGTAGGGTCATCTCCCGCACCTCCCAAACTACCTCCACCCTTCATGCCTTTAGCTTCCATGACAATTTTATCATTGATTCCAAACTTGCATTCCGGCATTCCAGACAAATAAGATTTCATCACGACCTATCGCGGTGAAAACACAGATTGCGATTAAATCCTCTAGGGCTTTAGCATTTCTACCGATTATCGAATAACTACCTTCCCTGCTACATGCGCGCTAAGCACTTGGCCTTGAGGGCTCATTAAGAGATTCACAGATTCAAGGACATCGAGGAATAATTCATTGCGTCTGTACTTGATGCCCTCTCGTCTCCATCCGATCTGACCGGTTACTTGAGAAGTTATTTGGGCCTGTTCTTCTTTCGTGGCCGATTTCACTCCTTGTTGAGTGATGAATGTCTTCAATACTCCGGTGTCACAATTCTGGGGATAGCCAAAGTCCAGAATCTCTGTGCGAACATTTTTGTCATTCATTTTTGGTACATATAATTTAAACATATTGATTATATGGACTCATAAAAAATATTATTACACTAACCGTCCAGGAGTTCATAAATTAATACAAAGTTGTTCTTAATGTTCTCCTCTGAAATCTTACCAAAGTATGACTGCATAACGTCAATGATTTTTAACAGAAATTCAAATACCATTGCTGCGTTAACATTTTGCTTGGTAACAGCAGCCAGCCAGATATTGGCTCGCTTTATGTGGAAAAAGGATGTTCTCGCGATATTGGTAACAGGCGAGCGTACTTGTTGCCTGGCATGGATAACATTGACACGGAATGCATCGACTGCGTTCCGTCCAATGTCATCTCTGTATACTCTGGAGATGAGTACTTCTCCTTTATGATTATATACGAATAAACCCCCTATCATCTTGACAGAGGGTACTCTTTACTGTTTCAACTACAGCCAACCTATGTACAAACATTAATCGTTACTCGTAATAATTAAATTGGTTGGAGAAGAATCTTGCTGGACAATTAGACTCTCCAACAAAATGTACAATTAAATGTAACTTATTCGAATACAGCACTGACCCAAAGCTTAACGAATGCAAATGATTAGATATGAAGACTGACTGAAATTCTTTTACAAATTATCTTTGAACAGATTAAAAGAAAGAATTCATCTAGAGGGTCATATAGAATATCCTATTCTCGTGCTCGCCTTGGTAATGAAATATAAATGTATGCGGAAAAGATAACGCCCCTTTTGTTAAATGACATTTAAGATTCTCTAATATGTCTTGCAAATGGTTAGTATTATTGATCGGAAATGGAACTGCCTATACCGCAGATATTCTAATTACAAAGGGTTCCCGAACGATTCTAAGACAGCGGGGCTCGCAAATATGAATTTCCATAGTCATAAAAGATCACTTACGCATGACTGTTATTGCAGATAATAAAAAATAAGCGATACTAATTTGTATCGGCCACCGAAACTTGCTGTAACAGTACCAACTTACTGGTACCAGTGCAAACTATCAAATGACGAAAGCAACACCCACTTTTCTGTACTACGTGTCTCAGAGACGCTTATCGTTGCACGTTATCACGAAAGTGAGGATTGCTTCCTAGAATTCTGACGAATTTGTTGTTCCTAAGTTTAAATTAAACCATTAATTGTTTCGATCGGAAATATCTCTATTTTACATTTATAGGGCACACCGGGTTGTTGTGTTGATTTCAAAACCGGTAGTTGTACGTTTATCCGCATAATCAATATTTAATAAAAACATAACGAATTGAATAATCTTGTTTATGGATCGGTTTAACGGTAGGACCCCTTTTCGGATTTCTCACAATGATTTCTTATCTGCAATAAAGGCATTTGCTGTGATCTCGTGAAAAAAAAGCTTCGATATCCAATATTACGATGCCCCTTGATTTTGATGCGCTTCGAAATTATGCCTTTCTCTTTATTTTAATTTTGCATGTATGACGCATTCTGATTATACAAAATACAAAGTCCACTTTGCTCATTTTGGTGTTTAAAAAGTTGTCCCGGACCTAAAAGATATTTAGTAGTTGATCAGTGGTTTGTATCAACGCCTGCGCGTTATAATACAGTTTCAGATGCTTTGTGTATCCAGTATTATAAAATGCGATTTGCACGTTCAAATATCGAGCACCGCGTAGTTATGAGTTTCTAATTAAAGTGTGACAGTTTGTAATTATTATGATGACTGACCAAGATAAGAATAACAATAACCTTCCTTTAAGGGAAAGTTTAGTAAGTTTTTATCACCCTTAGGTTATCCATATACTCTGAAAGTTTCTTGGCAATACCGTTTTTGCATTGAGAAATCTCGGATGTATCGATAAGAATGAAAATGTACATTGGACAGTTATGTAACCAATGAGTTGCTAAAGAATTAACAAGAATTTCTTCTTCAAGGTAAAAACAGCAGTGGAATTTTTACAAAATCCTAAGGTTGCAACTAGTCCTGTGGGGCGTAAGCAAGAGTTTCTTAGGAAAAAGGGTTTAACGGACGAGGAAATTAAGACTGCTTTCAAATTAGCTTCTGTTGATATAACAGTTGATCAGAATGTTATACGTAATTCAAGCGATTATACCGTGGTCTCTATTCCACCTGGTCAAGTCTATCCATATTATCGAGCGCATACATACCAAATAACTCTTTTCCATAAAATCAGAGAATTCTTTAATACCACTGCCCTGGTTGGAGCCACGATATACTGTGTTTATTGGTTCTATAAGGTATCACCGTGAACAAGCATTATGTTCTAGTCTTACAATGCATTGACTAAAGCATTCTTCATTGTATTGCAGAAATTTATCGAGCCATTCTTATTTGGCGAGAGAAAGAAAGACAAAAGAAACATAAATGATTCAGTTTGCGAACTGGACAAGACCATTCAAAATTCCATGAAAGAAGTAAAACAATCTATTTCAAAGGTAGAAGACGATGTGCAAAAGCTGACTCAAAACCAATCTATCGATCCAATGATACCTCAGTTGGTACAAGAACTGAAACAAGATCTAGCTAGTCTCAAATCCTTGCTTTTATCAAGGTATAATACGCATAACTGCATTTTATTATGATCACTAGTCATAAGGGCATTAGGATTGAACGCATATTTGATAGTTTGGATAACATTTATTGCTATACAAGTTAATTACTTTGTTTAGACATCCTTCCTATCCCATTTCGAAATTTATACATTCATGAGATACAATTTTTTTACAAGAATTTATCATCATTCCTTATGCTGACACACACATACCTTAATATACATTCGTCTAAAAGTACAAAAGTAAAGATCTTTGCAAAAAAATAACTAGGTATATAATACACGAGTTCATCTTTGATTGGTTGCAAAATAAATGTGTAGAAAACATAGAATACCAGATTCTACGCTGAATGCTTTTGTGTTGCTTGATAATCTGGACACGAAAGAAGAAGATAGACTGAGATTATAAAATTTATACATAAGGCTTCAAGTAATTTACAAAATCACTTACATCGTTAATTACCGAATTTTAAATTTCAAACAGAAAACAATTCCCGAGTGCACCAGCATCTATACCGTCGTGGCAATTAGATGCTGCGGGTACGGGTGCAGAAAAACCGATTGAACGTGAAGATGATGCTGGAAGTGGAAGTAGTACGAATAATTCAGATAGCTCTCTGGAAATGATTCGCGAGGATCCACCCAAGGAGTAACATTAAAATACTTTACAAACGTTTCACTTCCATCATAACAGTCTTCGATACAGAGGAAGTTCCGTGATGTACATCTAAACATATGGGAGCTAGACGACTCTGATCATGTGTTATATATATATATATATCGAAGAAAATCGATGTTTTTATAGTTGGTTAGCGTATTACTCGTCTGACGTTCGGTTTACCCGATTCATTTTCAATGGACAGCTATTCCAAAAACTATACTGTAATATCGAATTAGAATCTTTATTATTTTTTACAAAGGGTGTTTAAGGCTGCTTACGAAACAAAGGGATATATGTAATACATCGTTCTTTTAATAATAATAATTCTTCTAAATGGTGGTTATTACTCAATCTTTCTTCTTTTTATAAAACCCTAGAAAAATTAGCGTCGATGTTCTATCCTTGCTTTTGAAGGCCCCTCATATTGTTTCGTTAATAATCAAGAATGGTCCGTCTAACGTAGTCGATTCGTTCGTTAGGAAAGGTTTATAAACCAAAAATAAGTACTATCTTTACAAACTAAATATGTACATTTTAATTCGTACTTAAATTTAACGTGACAGTCGCAATACAAAGAACCACATTAAGCCACTGACCATATTTATACAACAGATGGTATTTTGCACTGTGTATTTGAAATGAAAAAATTAGTATTTCTTGGGCATATACATACATATAATTGTATGTATGCAACAACAAACGGACATACATACATACATACATGTACATACAGGCAGATTATGTACAGAAAACGAATTTACTGAGTGTGGTGTAATCCTGCTTTATCCTATACCTATTACCCATGGCTAATCATACATACTTTGGGATGAATTACAAGTAGTAGTATAAATTCGTGTGAGCAAATCGTTCGATACACATCGATAAGTAAACAAATGTTCTCAATTACACGTGATTTATTTGAGAACAAATTATTATTTTCTACGTTAATCTTGTGCACATGGGTATGTTTTCCTATTTCCAATGACAGTTTTATGATTAAGTATAACTAACATTTATATATATGTACATACGTACATGTATATATGTATATATAAATGTTATTGAACATTCACGTTTTAATGGCTTAATCACACTGTTCAATCGCGCTAGTCAATCAGTCTCCATCAAACACATTCCACATCGTATTATGTACAAACCGTATATCATATTCAATAATATTTTTTGGGGATGATTAAACAAGCGAACAAAGTATACAGTTATTACATGTGTAATTACATTATTTCACTGTTACTTTATTCGTCTATTCTTTTTTTCGACATCTTACATCGCATCTTAAATAATTCTAATGCTTTCGAAAATCTGATGAAATCAAATATCGCCTCTTCATAGTTACTTAATACTTCTTTTTATTATTAGATAATCAGGATAGCTGCCTCACTGATACAGTGAGTCGCAGCACAGTCCATTCAAAGTATGACTTAGTATTTTTTTTACACTATATCTTAGATTTAATAATATTACATATAACAGAAATAATTCGTTCAAAAAATATAACACTTTTTTTTCATCATGTGTGGCAAAAGTACTTAAAACGTTCGGTATAATATTTTCACTTAGAACAAAATTAGTTAGCGTGAAATACACGAGACTACATTACCTCAAAATCTCGATCTTTGGCAAATTCATCTTTTTAAGAAAACGTGATAATATACATATATATGTGTGTGGGTGTGTGTGAGAGAAAAGGTGTGTATGTGTGTGTGTGTCTGTGGGTGTATGTACATATGTATATATATTTATATATATTATTGCGCACACATGAACATAACGAAAATATTCCAGAATGTTTTGTGCTGACATAAATAGTTCGGTTGAAGGTCCCACTCCCTTTTTTTAAACTTACTCGCTATGGTTCCGTTTTTAACGAGCGTAGAAAATGAGGACAGGGTAAAGGGATCATCGTTTCATCATTCAGGCAGCATCCTAATGTCTATTATCAGTAACAATAATAATCCTAGGTTAAACACTCTAAACTGTTTCGCAGCTCAATCTCTAATAAATCTAGGGTGTCGATAAATCCGGACTATGCTACCATGTATGGTGTAAATGTAAATTCCTCGAAAGAACGGATCGCACGTCCTGTGTGAAACGAAGTGCATCCAAAACTGGAAGTAAGCTCAATAGAGCAGTATCTCCCGCGTCGCTAAACCATGATTTAATTGGTATTGCGTTATCTGTACCAACAGAAAAAACGAACTAACGTATAATCGAGAAAAATAAATTTCACGAAATAGTAGTCGTTCGATGTAACATCCAAGAAAATCACCCCTCTACATTTTCCGTTCACATATGCATAATAAAGTACATTGAGATCACTAAACTAAGATTGTCTTGGATGCTACGGATAAAAAGCTCTGAATGTAAAACGTAAAATCTAATCTTCGAACTAGTACCTGATGGACAGGAATTATTTTAAGAATCTACTAAAACAGTCGAAATTATTTTACTGCCAATTCGGCGTAGTGTCCAGTGCTTATTCAAGTGGAGGAGCATTGGCAACTGATCGTATTTTACATTTATCCATAGGCCTGTTATTCAGTGCTTGCTTACAGAACATCAACGCTGATAGCTGCAAATAGATACGATTTTCAATCAGATTTATCTGGACTTTGGATGTCATTGTTTGTTTAGCCAGCCAAACTATCGAAAAAATTTCACTCTAAGAGCTAATAAACGACTTGAAAAAAAATTAATATGAATAAAGGATGTCGTTATTCTCTATTATTAATACAGTGCCGCTTAAAATAATAGCAATAACGGTAATAAACGCATTGAAATCACATGTATGGTGGAGGCTGATATCAGAAGCAAATCTCGTGAACAGGACTGAATATTTCGGGGGGGAATTCGAATCGTAACTATCGAATAATCGAATAATATCGGCCGCATAGACGAATTCATGCGGGCCGTAAAAAACAGGGTGTGATATGCTTGCGTCTTTCCATGAAACACATGAAACATCAGAATGGGAAAGTCATGGGTACTGTTTATGAAAATAATATTTTCTCATGAACTGGATTAAGAACTATGTGAACATAGTTGTGAAACATTCATCCAGTGTTTTTCAATTCAGATTGGAATTGGATCATTCCACTACTCATAGTTGTGCACATGTAAGCAAGTTCTGACTACAGATCGTGACATATAGTACATGATACAACAATAGCACTGGAATCATAAATATTATATTATGAACGTGCATGTCGCCATTAATGTGTATGGATTTCCGTTTCACTTTTCAAGAATGACTTGCAGATTTCCGATGCATTACGAACGCTTATTACTGTATCATGTACACAGAATAAAAAGTAAACAATTTTACAATTCACGATTCTCTTTAATAGATATCCAAAAATGAAAAAAGAAAATCATTAGATTAAATCAGACAACTACATCATAATGGCAATATAAAAATAATATTGTTGCACTGAAAGAAGTAACAACCATGTACACTTACTTGGATAAGATCTGTAGGCTCCAGGGCTATTATCAAGTATAAACACTGATGCTAGATCTCGACACACTGTAGACAGATCTTTAGTATAGGAACCCATTTCTGGTGTACAGTGTTGTCTATAATATCTGCGTCTTAGAATACCTCTGTTGTTATCTAACTTATCCGCAACAGCTGCTCCATATATTTCCATGGAAGCAGTGAAGACCACTAATTCATACCTGGAAAGAGAAGCGATATCGATAATCGCGAGCTGAACGATTCGTTATATAATAATAGATAAAGTAATCTCCGATAATCCAACTTACCATTGACTAACAATGTCTAAAAAGAAATCTACATGTGGTCTTTTATGAACGAAAAATCTGACTGGATGTCTGTCTATTGTCACCTTAAGAACAAAATCTGGAGGTGTACCGGGCCTGAATGTTGGCCTCGCGACTCCGTCGTGATGAGAATGAATTAATGTTTCATCTAAATCCAATACTAATACTTTCCTTTTAACTATACCTGCAAAGTACTTTGGTTACATACAAACAACGATACATTTTATCATCCCGCATCGCGTAACGGATATTAAAGACTAACAGTACTTACTAAGTCTGTGCCTTGACAATGGAGATAATGGGAAGATCTCGTATTTAACAGGTTGCATTTGTGATATCTGAAAGGAATTAATTAGCCGTGTAAAGCAATCAATGCCTAATTAAATTCTTGTATCATACGAAAGTCAACAAACAGGATATCCATAATGAAGATAAACAGACAATGGAATGATGCGCATAGGAAACAGATGTTCTTGCTTAGATCACACTTTCCATGAACATTTGTGCACACAATGCGTACATCATGGAAGGATCTAATGTGTGCATCTAACAGCGAAGGACAGCGATCAAGAATGACACAAACTTTTAAATATATCAAGCTAAGAAGAAGGAAATGGTAACATCAAAGTTTGGAGCTTTAAACAATGGAAAGGAGTATTTGAATTTTGAATACATCAGGGACACGATAATCGTCGCGCTGTACTGTCAACAACACGACCACGAGAAACGTTCTAAAAGTGAAAGAGGACGAACCGAGACATTTGATGGGTCGGTAGACGGAAGGTTGGACTGGTATTACGTTTGGAAAAGATCCTAAACAGAAGGAAGATAGCGGATAGAGGCGCGAAGCACCTACTTACGGCTCTAACCTGCTTCTTGAGGAGAAAGCAGATGCAGGCCCACACACGGGAGGCCATCAAGAGGAAAGCTCTGATCCCCATCTGCAATTGCTTCAGCATCTCTACTGATCTTCTCACCGGGCCGAAGTCCGGCAACGCTTTATCTCCAGTCTCGTCCGTTACGGGCTCTCTTGTTCCCCTTGCGACACTCCACGTTCAACTTATATTATACAAAACTTTTTTCCCCGTAAACAAACGTTCCTCACGCGGACACCGAACATAGAATCTGGATGATCAGAATCATATTACGAATCTTCCGCGTAGGATAGCGCTCTGCACGTGTAAACAGGCTTGCCCATATTTTGTCATGTTGTTGGCAAAATCCAGAGCACGCGAATCTCTTTTCTCACACACACCACGCAGTGGCCGCCATCTTTCACACATCGACCCAATTTTTCCATGCGCTACGCTAGCGCGCATGATGTTCTGAAAATTGTATTTTACGTGCGTGCATCATGCACGCGGTTTGGACTTTCGTCAGGCCCACATTGGACACGGGAAAATTTGCAAGCGTACCGGACCAGTCGTTCGCGAACATTGCATAATGTTTCCGGATGAAACCGGTACGAAGAAGTTCATCAAGACGTCTTTAGGGGTCTTGCGAAGAATTTTGGGACTTTAGGAAACGTTTGCTTGAACTTTCAAAAGTATGCACAGCGAGCGAGTGGTTGGAAAAAGTGCCGGCAAAATACATGTACAATGTGTTTTACAGCTCATACTATGGGTACGTTATTGGTTATTGGACTGAATGGGCGTAGAAAAGTCAGTTATCAATGAAAGCGCTCTCCTCCTCTGCCTTACGAGGAAAACAAGAGTAGTGATCATCAGTGATCATATCAGTTTAGTACTGAAACGTCACATTTCTGTTTTCGTCGTACACAACTGTGGCTAAAATCCAAACCACGCGGTCAATTTTTTTCAATGAAGATGGCGTAATCCCGCGCCTGTTTCGTTACGCCATTCCCTGAATAAGCACAGTATCACGAATAAAATTCACCAGAGCTTTTTAGCCAATCTATCTTACCGTTTGCAACGATATTTAGCTTAACGATATGGAAATCATTTAACAAACGTTGAAGGAAAAAGCGTTAGCTTTCGCTCTAAATAAACGCTCTTGTCGGATGGAGATGACTTACCGTAAAGGAGAAAATTTAAAAATAACTTTCTCCGGGACCTGTAAATCGCATTTATATGCACCGAAAGATATATCGAAGGTATTGCAAATATATTATCGCCGTATTGTCGGCTTGCATTTTGAAAATTTTCAACCATCCGATTGGTCGAGCCGCTTTCTGCTCCTCCTTTCACAGTCCAAGCGTCCACTTCGGCGTATCTGATTGCTCGCTCTCTCGCCAATCCAATCGTAAGTGGACGCCGAAGCGAACGGAAAAGAAGCGTCGGCATTCTGTGATGTTACTAACTCGCAGATGTAACAAACGGTATCAACCTTAAAATCTAGTATGACGTTTATTATACAAGCAGCTGCTTGCGTTGCATCAAAATACGGTACTCTTAGTGATCGGCTCGAGCAACTAAGCTGAATTTCAATCGACTCGGAGGAAAGGCCATCGTTGTACTGTAGATTTTGAGCTATACCGAGAACAAGCTGTAAAGGAGCACGATGACGGATCTAACCGAGCTACGAATGAACGTGGCCGCTCTGAAACGAGTAGACCCTTACGTGAAGGATATTCTGGAGACTGCAACACACGTAGCTCTTTACACATTTAACGCGGTTAATAACGAATGGGAGAAAACCGACATCGAGGGTGCTTTATTCGTTTACTCGCGAAATGGCGAGCCCTATAACAGTGTTCTTATCATGAATAGGTAATATACATTCATCATATACATGTTTCCATATACGATACCCGGATATATCTTCGATTACTTAAAAAAAATTCAATTATACCATACATCAACTGTACGTGCACAGCTAATTAATTAGCATGTAACCCTAAAAGTAGTTGTGATCTTAAAGGCATG
Organism: Andrena bicolor; assembly: GCA_960531205.1. NCBI lineage: Eukaryota > Metazoa > Arthropoda > Insecta > Hymenoptera > Andrenidae > Andrena > Andrena bicolor. The sequence goes on from OY482665.1 coordinate 39,145,000, forward strand.
CTTTGGTTAAATGCATTCTACACTATGATATTTCATTTCAACTTACTACAAGAACACAAGTGTTCATCTTTTTATTGTTGAAACTAGCTAATATCCAACAGAAAATTATGATAATTCATGTTCTTTTATATCACACTGTAATCATTGCAACATCGCGTACCATGTGGCATTCGGTATATTAAATGGAGGTTAAAAGTTATCATTCTAAGGAATAAGGAAATGTATCAAGAGATTCATTGGCTGTAGCTAGTAAGGTTAACTAGAATTTGTTCGACAAGTTCTTCACATCCTGGTTTAATAATATTTTACAGATTAAATACAAATAACTTAGTGGAACCAGTGACGCAAGGTTTAGATTTACAACTTCAAGAGCCGTTCTTGCTCTATAGAAACTCCAGATGTAATATCTATGGCATTTGGTTTTATGATAAAGAGGAGTGCGTACGCATCGGCGCGATGTTGAACAAACTGGTGAAAGAGTCCGACGAGACTCGCAAGGCGTCCAGCAAACCTGTTGTTAACGCCAAGAAGAGTTCTGGGCCTAACGTAAACAATGTCGATATATTCAGTATGCTCAGTAAAGCCCAAGAAGATTTTAATACGAACAAAAGTAACAGTAGCGGCGGGGGAGGTAGCGGGGAAGGAATTGGCACTAAATCCCCTTTGGTAGCTTCTATAACAGATCACGTATCTGGGCCGCTAACTGCGCCTTTAGGGCCAGACGTTACTTCGCAGAGCGTAATGGACTTTTTTGCAAAAGCAAAAGTTAGTATTTCGAAGAGGCCGATTCGTTTATTAGAAAATTCCCTGTTTCTGTCTTAGGCTATTTAATATATCCAAGGTTTAGATTGGGTTGGGAGTATGTAGATTATCGCAATTTTCAGGTTAATACTGGACATTTTAAAGCTGGAGATCAGCCGACGCCAGGGGGGACCGTCGTAAATGAAAGCAAACCTTTACTCGCACGTTTAATGTCACATCCAGCAGCACATACGGTAGAACATATTGAAAAGCAACATAGATCTATAACTCCTCAGCCAGCTACTCAACAACAATCTCAGTCAACCCCGACTGCTGTAATTACCGCGAATAGTGCGGGTAATGCGACAGCTTCGAGCAGATCTAAACGGCGAAGCAAAATAGTTCCGCAGCAAGACTCGATAATATCTACTCCCGCGTCTGTAAACCAGGACACACCGCCGCGGGTGAATCAGAATACTGCCGATACAAATGGCACAACGGGATTCCTTAGGATACAGTCCCCAACAAATGCGTCAGCTTCGAATTCGACGAATCATCAGGCCTCAGATGCTATTTGTTCGAGTAACTCGAACCCTCTCGCATCATTGTTCGCTCATGCATCTGCGGCAACGGTGAGTGGAGGCGACCCGTGTTGGTTAAATCGTAGCATATTATATAGGTACAAGGATCTGAGAACCTTCTTTTTTTTTTTCAATTCAACCAGGCATCGGAGGATATCGTTACGGCGCCCACTTTATCGGGAAGAGGATCGGCACCAGCGTTAATACCACCCGTCATGTTTGCTGCACCTAGCCCGCCCGAACCGTTAGCCAGACCATTAGAACCATTGACGAGGAACCAACTTCTCCAAGCTTTTAACTATCTACTGAGAAGCGATCCGGATTTTATCAACAAACTTCACGAAGCTTATGTCAAATCATTCGGTGAAATTCTGTCCTAAAACTGTACTATCGATTGTTAACCGACGTAACGGTAAAACCCGTCATGCGGGTTGTGGCGGTCGACTGAAGAAGAAACGATCGAGCAAAACCTATGGATGTCCCTATGTTACCTGTACATAGACGACACGCAATGTCACGTGCTCGACTTTGGATTGAACTTGACTGGTAGCCCAATCTTTTTGGGGAGGACAAAACATAGATATAAATGAAGGTACATACCTTACAACATAACAGTATTTTTATAAATTAAAACATTTTCTCCCACGAAAAAAAAAGAGGCGAAACGGACCGTGAACGCGCGAAACAAGGTATGGGCTGAGTGAAAAAAAACAAATTACAAACAGGAAAGGATCAGGGGATGCGAAAATTGTACGATTTTAAACTGTGATGCCAAAACATTTATATTATATTAGCGTTTTATGGTTACTATTTCGGAGCGGAATGAGACAAATTTTCTGAGCTGATCAAATGGAATACCTATTTTACAGAGTAATGACATACCCCTCCTATATATCGGGTATCGATACGGTACGTGTATGTAACTGATAAAAGGAGCAAATAAATAGAGACCGATTACTGAAAAAATCGTTTCAATGTATTTCAAGTCGATCTTCGTGTCGATTCATCCCTCGCGAGTAACGCGTGTCGTAAAACAAAGTCTTGGTACATGTTTAATAATATAACTATCGCAGAGTTATGTCATACTATCACAATATAATAATAATTATATGGAATACGATTACTGTATGAATAGTACATGATGCACCAGAGATAATTAATTTTCGGAAGATCTACTACATGATTCAGGAGAACAGAAACAGATATCAGACTTTTCTCATGGTTCTTCGCTCGTTTTTATCCGCCTCTCTCTCTCCCATCCCCGCGGGGAAAACGTTTGTTCTTATTGCTGAATTATACGTCTATCTTTCTGAGATTGCGTCGTAACGTCAGCTACGATCTCGTGGCCCAGATTCGTCTCCAACTATCGACGGCAGACGAAATCGTGGAACGCGATTACATTATATTATAACTCGTACGCCGCCTAAATAAACGATATCATCTAATACAATACAAAATACATAATCTATTTACAATGCTACAATAAAGGCGATATCATGCGTATCACTGTTTTCGTTAACGTCATGTACGAGGGTCCTCGTTCGGCCCTTTCTCACTCTTCAATCTCAGGTCGACTATTTCTCGGTATGTATTCGTCGTTCGAGGAGGAATCGCGTCAATCGATGCGCAAACACGCGGCATTATAATTTACAGCAGTCACATTCTTTTCTTTTTTTTTTTTCACAAAATTCACAGCCAAGTGGAGCTATCGCAAGCCCGCTAGCTTTCTAGATAGTCTTACTAATGTCTATCCGCTAGAACACTTTATATCGAACGTCTTTGGATCCGGAGGTCTTTCCTTTCTCAGACGAGAGGCACTTTCGATGGTCCCAATAACGGCGGCCCATTATCGGGCATCCGATGCGGCCCCAGTTTGTCACTTTGCGTCGGCACGGGCTGAAGTAATCTAATGGCGAGGCTGGCCAGTATCAGTAGAACGATTAGGCCGCAAATTGGCACGGCGATCGTGGCAGTCTTGAACCAGCCATCCGTCGACTGACCTCCGTGATTGATTGGCTGCACCGGACTGAGGAAAGGTCGCTGGTCACCCGCCAACACTGTAACAATAATCAAGTCCTTCGTCACAACGCGAGTCACTTGGAATAAATTATGCAAAAAGGCTTCATTATTCAAAAATTCGCGCAACCTTCGACTTTCACTATTGTTTTAAGTCAATGCTTTGAGAGTTCGCGGAACCCCTATACCGAGCGGGTAGAGGCTGGCGGTGGCTGTCTCAAGGTTCTCCGCGAACGTAAGCGGCGGAATAAATTTAATTAATCGAATTAAAAGAGAAGCGATGGAATTCTTGATCAATCCCGAGGCGAGAGGGTTGAGGGAAGGCTGCGTCGTTTTCGAGCAACGCCGAGACGCGCGGTGAAATAAAACGCGGAGGAATATGAAAATTGCATCGAGTTAAGCCTGTACGATTTTAATGATGTCGCAACGAGAACGGGCGTTTAACCTTGGAGAGTCTTGTTGAGCCTGTTTCTCATGGCTGGGCTATCTACGTGGTTGCAGAGATCCTGCTCGCAACAGAGGTATCCCGCGGGACATTGGCGGTCTTTGAAGCTTTCATCGAGGCAGCCGCTGTACGCGCTGTGCTCTGCTCTTAATAACGATGGATTTGTGCTGGACGGCAGCTCGGTGAAGCACCCCCTGCCACGGCACATGTACCCCTGAGGCACGCAATCCGGTTGATTACAATAACACCTCACTTCTCGAACGTTCGGCGGGTCTGTAAAGAGAAAGAGACAAGACGGTTAATTAATTCTCATCCTGCCTTATCGAAATTAATGGATATCGGTGCTCGTGAGCCAACGTAGGTACTTATAACGAGAACTGATAGAGTATGTAGAAATCCAATAAGGTCAAAGTGTAGCGAAGTTAAGCGATTACTGACGGAACGAAGTCTCTGAAGTGTTTCTCTTCATAAAATCTGCCCAATACTAACAGCCGTCATTGATACTAAATGACTCATACTGATTAATGGTCCGATATCATGGGTGGTCCACGATACTTGGCAAGTTGCGTTGCACGTACATACGCAAGTATATACTTGTCTTTGCCGTAGCATCTCGAATATAACAAGATTCGATCATCGAAATTATGCGAGCCGAGGAACATGCTGTGTGCTTCGCTAATTGATTAGAACTCATCTTTATTTATAAGCCGGTGCTTGATAAGACCGTTCGAGGATGTGCAATATAATTCCACGAACGGCCAGCGTTTTCGCGTCCCAGCGTCCTAAGCGTAACAGCTTCGGTACTTGGCGGCTTCCCCTAATGAGTAGCCGACTAAAAGTCATAAAAGATTATACCCGACTGATCGCGGCAGGTATAGAGGCGTTGCTTTCGTTTACCTGCCGGGTATCAAGCTGCTCTTCCGTGCATCGAACCGCCTCTCGCAGCTTTCCCCGTTAAACGTTGCAGCGAACGCATTGTCCGTGCGAACCGGATAATAATCTCGACGGTACGTTTACCAAACATATTTCTCGAAATAAATGCCAAACGAAGGGAGGGAAAATGTGTGTAAAACGAGGCGTTTCGGGATCTCGCGTTCAGAGGGATTTTAACCGGGAGAGTCTGGAAGGAATCCACCAGGAGAAACACGCCCGATACACTGGGACCGTGCTTGACGTAACGTAAATATACATTACACGAAGAGAGTAGAGTTCTCTCTCCGCGGTGTGTTAATGAGGGCTGCACGAAATAAACAAAGAGACATGGAGCAGTTCGCGGTGACTAACCATCGTGCCGCTTGTTTATTATGATAATGCGAAGCCATCTTTATCCGTGACTTTCCTCTACCCCCCTCCCCCCATCCTCATCTTTCATCCACCCCCGCCCTCCGTACCGATCCCCTCGACGGAATAATTTATTTCGCTGCACCAGCTACCGCGGATTCGACTGCACAGCCAGCTCCCCGATTCAACGTAACGAAATAATTCCCTTCCAGCTTACACGCTCGAACGTTCTCGTGACTCCGTTCGTAGGTCCTCGGGTGTCTCTTTGTCTCTCGATAAAACGACAATGAGAACTCCAATTTTGCAAGAATTAACCGCAGTAGTCGGAGTTATTTAGCATGGTAACGCAAGGCCATCTCTGCCCGCGACTTTGCTCCGTCCATCTCCCGCATCCTCCCTTCGCCTCTCCTCTATTAAACGACCCTTTCTCTCTCCACAGAATCTTCTTGCATTCCCCTCTTTCTCTTCTGACTTCTTGCTAATAAGCCTGCATCGCTGCACTCCCCTTTTCTCAGCCTCTCCTTTCCCTGCGCCCTCGATGTCCCTTTCTCCCCCTTCATCTTTCGATGTCTCTTTCTCCCTTTCTCCCCGGTCGACGAAGCCCAGCTCATCGAGGAATAAAAAACGCTAAAACAGCCGAGTCACAAAAGAAAGATTAAAGTAGAGAGAATATATGGAGAGAGGCATGCGGCCCTCGTTGTGTGTATCGCTGCTGTGCTGCAGCTCGCCCCGCCAGGCTCTCACGAGCCTACCAAGAGAAAGAGGACAAGAGGCAGACTAGCAAGAGGGTTTTTAGGAAAACCTCTCTTCGCTGCTCTTCAGATTACGTAAACTACTTGAAGCTGCTTCCATCGATGCGAAACCCATTCGTTTAGACTTTAGAAACCTCTGCTATTCTGGGGAATCGTGCAGACGTGTCCTTGGAATGTCTCGGAGCATTTACGTACCCTCTTTACATTAAATATGCTATGCATATTTCAAGACACGGGTTATATCGTACAACGAGGGGGTTCGAAATTTCCCTATAAGGAATTTTTCGAGCTGGGGGGGGACGATAGTCCTTTCGGAACGGAGAAGAAGAGAGGAAGAGAGAGAGGCGAAAGGAGCTGCGAGAGAAGGGCCTCGTGTGCGTTTAAAATAAAAAGGGAAAAGGGGAAGCAGCGGGAGGTCGAGAAGGCCCGGGCAAAAGAGAGATACGGCCGACATGCCTGGAGCCAAAGAAGACCCGTCCGAAAACAAACAGACTGCTTCGCGGGGTCGTTCGTTATGCGTTCGTGGCATATTAATTATTTCCCGACTGCCTCTCCTTCTCCCGCCCCTCGCTCTTTCTCTAACCACGTTGCCGGTATTTCTTTCTTTTACACTTTTTCTTCGCTCGCCGAACGATTACATGCTCGAGGATCACGTGAATCAATTTTAACGTCCATCGATTCCGTTTCGTTGCGTTATCCTCGCGGAGTTAGAATTCCCAGTCCCCGTGCAAAAGTCTTCGTCTCTCGAACTTAAATTTCGATTCTCCCAATTTTAATCATATCGGAATACACGATTTATGCAAATGCACGCATAGAGCGGATCGTATAAAGACGAAGAAGCCAGGAAAAAATATTGAAGTAGCTATGCCGCCTGACAAAAAGATAGACAGGCTTGAAACGCTTGACGAACGTCCTCCTCTCCGCGGTGTTTTGCGCTCGTAAAGCTGTCCGATTTCTTCGGGCACGATCGGCGAATTCTTCGTAGCGTATCGTTTGATAAAAGGTTTTAGCGACGCGACACACTGGACACGCTTTCGACGAAGCTTAACCTTTAACTTACTGACGTTAGATATATGTACCCCGCCGGGACATCGGATACTTATATATATATCTGACGAGATACACGTGCTGTTACTTGTACGTAGCTCTCAGATAAGCTTGTTTATTTGTTAAACTACAACGGAACAGGGGAACGGTTCATTTGACTCGTCGCTTATCTGGGATTAAATATTCATATATGTAGATGAAGTCTAAGTACCTCTTCCCCTCCCTATCGCTGTTTCTCCTTATAATGAACTAATCGATCGTCTGTTTATTACAAAACAAGTGCTCCGCTGGATCCCACTAGGCTAGATACACCGAGTCCCTCCTAGAACCCTGGTAGAATCATTTTCAAGCAATCTGTTGTCGCTGGACTTTGTCGTAATTTCTCTTCGCGCAATACCAAGTTGCCGGCAAAAAGATAATCGATATTCGCATGGATAACGAGACGCTAAGAGGCCGGGCTCTCCGAAGGGTTACGATTCGTTTGCCGGTGCGACTCGGGCGAACATGCCCGGGGATAGAAAGCCGTGCTCGACGGAAACTTGATTTGAACGAGGCCCGTTGTATATGCAATTAGAAGAGCGACGACCCATGTATATACACGGACGCGGTGCGCTGTGGATGCACGTACACCACCGCCGGGAATGATGAAACTAATGAGTTTCTCTCGACTCCCCTCGAATGTATCCGTAATGCACGTACATTGCGTAACAACGTCGCTGGTGTGCGCGCACATTTATTTAAATCGCATGAATTTTACTTTTTGTTGCGGAGGGACGAGTACAGCGACGAGTGCTAATGACATTACAGCCGACCAGGCCAATTACGAGGAGAGCTTGGACGTCGATAGCGTGGAATATCGGATTTTCTAATTAATAGGGAGGACGTTAACGCGTTATGTAACGGCAATTAGCGGCCGCGTACGAGCAGTGCCGATTATCAAATCCATTCGTTCGATTCAATCGTCCCGGGATTTATTTCGTTTCGTTGTTGGTATCTACTATCGGTGACAAGCTATTTCAAACAGGATTTCTCTTTGCTTAAGGTGGGGGCAAGGGCACGTGATTGAATTTCGCTAGTCCAGTGTCCAATTTCTAGATCTGTGTTCCCTTTTCGAAATTGCGGGCGAGCGAGTCGCCGTGGAGAAAGTTTCGACGATGCTGTGGCTTAATTGTTCATTCCGTTAGCCGCGTTACGGGGTAATTGTAAAACACCAGAGCGAGTGCTCGGCTATCTTAATTTCTAATTAGTAACGTCCACCGTTCTAAATTGCCGCAATTAGTATTCCACTGCGGCGTAAAGCGCGCGTTGGTGGTCGGGCGTCACGACGCGGTAGCGTTGAATTTCACGGGAGCACGCCCATGGCGATCGGTGTTCATTTCCCTTCTGCCACGGCGTGGTAGAGAAATGAAGGCTTGACCTCGTCGTCGCAGCGAGGGAAAGACACTCGTTCGGGCAACGATCGAGGATTACGATACCAGAGATTACGAACTCCCTGAGAACCTCGCCTGACTTCGCGTGCATGGAAGACGAACGACGGGAGAGAAAAGGGTTGTTTCTCAATCTTCTGGCGTGTATACAGTGTTCGGTGCGTGCCTGGACGGCAGCAGGTCGGTTGACCTGTTGAGCAAACGATATCCCTTCGGTAATAGGAGATGTTGCGGAATTCGAGGCACCTATGTCCTTTTATTTCCATTTCCTAATCCATCGTGGGGCTCGTCGAGTCGTTGAACCTCGACCGGACCTGCGCCGCAACCCGATTAACCCTTGCAATCGCGAATTCTTTATCCAAGTAACCTGGACTGGATACCAAGCGCGTATGGGCGTTTCGTGCACAGTAGCTGTTGCTAAAATCGCCTCGATCTCAGCCGCAACAATACCCATTTGCTACCGAGGCGTAAGGTCGAGGGGCCCGCGATCAAAATCGAAAAGGAATGGACCGTACGAGCCGGGGAATATTAAGGTAGCGGTGAGAATTATAAACGGTTTGTCGTGGAACGGAGAGAAAAAGAAGAAGAATCCCGAAACGGTCCACCGCGGGACACCTGTTCGTACCCCGGCTGCCAGTGGGCCTATGAACCTGCGGAGTTATGCGAAAACAAAAAGGCTTTCCTCATCGACGCTGATGCCGAAAGGAGTGGCCACCGTAGAAAGCAGAAGACGGCCGAGGGAGACGAGGGAGGAAGCAGGAGGAGGAGGAAGGAGGAAGAGGAGAACAGAGGGACCGGTCCCCGGGGAGTTCCTCGAAAGATTCGTGAGAAACTTTGGCCGAGCGGCACGCTCTTCATGGTATTCGAAGACGCGGCTGGTCGGATCGATGCGCAGGAAGAAGGTTAAGCAGTGATCCGCGATGAATGGGATCGGATACTGAACAAATTTGGCGGACCTTTTTTTGACTTCTATCGGTATCTCCGATCGGGCAGTATTTTTTATAGCAAAGGTTGAAATTCTTTGACGATGTAATCCTTCAATTACGCCATTCAGTATAAATTTTATGGGAATCTGATGGTTGGAATGAAACCCTTACGTTCGCGAGACTGAACTGTATCGAACATTGGGAATGTACTCTCCAAGACGAAAGGCAGATGCTTTACTAATTGTCGAGGTCCCCAGAGATCGAGCTAATTGGCTCGTTAAACTCGGAATGAATATGCATTTTTTTGACAGAGATATTTTATTACACCGGTCTGATCGACGCGGTGGACAAACGGATCCGATAAAAGCTGTAACTAATGATCCCCATTAAACCGGACCGGATACCGGCCGAATTTAGTCGATTCTTCATCGACTTGCAGCGAGAGGCGACCCTGTGTCTCTCTCCAGGAGGTCTAAGATAGGTTTTATTGCAGCCGTGGATATTTCGACCCTCGTGCACGGCCCTGGATTATCAAGGTACACGTTCGGATGCTGCGTCGTTATATATAATCGTGAAAGACAACAGTGCATCCGTTTAATGGGCCAGCCTTCCTCCCTTTCTCCTTTTTAAGGAGGATGACTGGTCAAGAACAAGGCACCGATTAAACTTTTTCTACCGTCTCGACGGGATTTCACGTGGTGAAAAAAAAATCAGCTATTTCTGACGGTTTTTTAGGCGCTGTAACGAGAACGAAATTAATTTTCTTACCAAGCGCTTTTGGTATCCCCACTGTAATCTTTCCCGTAATATTAAACGGTGCGGCGCATCGTACGATTAAAACTACCGTCTCACGCGTTATTGCCCGTTGAAGTCGACCGTTTGAAACTTCGAGCGTGTTTAAAAGGACCGTATTATCGGGAATGTATTTGGTCGGGGCGTGGAGCGTATGCCCGCGCGTACCGGCTATAAAATACGAGGCAGCGGGTTCGAGCAATTTCCATGGTGGACGCAACGATGCAAAGCTCTTCGCCGAACGGACGACAAGTGCACCCGCATAATGGGCCGGTTTTTCTCCCTTCCTCGTTTCTCGGCCGGATAGCTGGTCAGGAACCCTGGCTCAATAAAACTTTTGTTTTTCGTGCTGTTGCAAAGAGTCGTCCTCTCTCCGCTTGCTCCCTCCTGCGGAGGTAGGTCCGACCAGATTCCACGTGGAGTCGAAGAAAGACCCACTTAAGTTCTTTATTGACGGTGACACGAGCCAAATCAATTTCACGAGAGCCTGATCTCTCTCAGGTGACGCAATCTTATTCGGATAAGCCCTCGTTCACGCCTCTTAGGAGCTTTGAATGCGTCCCCCCCGAAGGTGAACCGTGCGTACTGTTTGTTATTAGGTCACGGTAATTTACGAGACAAAAGGAAAGGTAAAACGGGATGTAATGATTTTTTTAATGGCTCGGTCGAATCCAATGTTTACATCGCGAGCACGTGATTCCCGAGGATAGTAAAAGGAGCATGAATTACGCGAGGTTTATGCCTCTGTTGTTTCCAAAGTTTGACAATTTTTGAAAACTCCGTGGAAGTCCTGTCCACATTGGTCGTAAAGAGCTACGGGGATCCTTGCGGAGGAAAGGGAAATGCAAAGGGAACGTATGTGGAAATAGTAGGGAGGATCGGGGCAGGTTGTCGGGGCAAGTCAAATCTTTTGAACGACAAATCTGGTAACCCACAGCATGCGAGAGCTGCTTTGACGATTTTAGCACCGTCGGTTTTAGTGACACAAACGAGCGTTATGTATTCATTTTATGGTTATAGCTCAGAATTTTAGTATTTAGAGCACGTAAGTAAATGTTGTCTTAGTACTTTTATTTCAATTAATCGTCATTAGAAACCGTTTGAATTTTTGCTTCTTTGTCGCAAACGAATCAGTACACATTGGTTTATTATAATGTGTAAGCATTTTAGTAATTTGGTGTTTAGTTTCTCGTTTGCTGAGATAAAACGCAAAAATTCAAGCTCGGGGTAAATTGTAACATGTTACTATACTTACCCCGCTCTAAATGGTGATAAAGCAAGCTATTTACTGACTCACCGGAAAAAGATGCTCTAGACGAGCAACAGACCAATCGAGAATCCAAAAAGTAGAAAAAATGTATAAAGGAAGAAGTAAAGAAAGCGAAAAAGAATATTTTGATAGAATCAGATGTATAACCAATGATTGTTTTACAAATGTATATCAAATGTTTAATAATGATCTGTGTTTTCATTTATATTTTTTAGAAACGTGTATTTGTGTTTGTATTTGTATTTAAAGATGTGTAACAATTTACCCCGAGCGTTACCCGATTTTGATGAAATTTTCAGCATGTATACAACTTACTTGAATCTACAAACGGGTTTTTTGAATTTTCATTGCAGGCTCACAAAAAATGTTTAAAAAACGATCTTCACTATTTTCTTCGCTATTCTCATCAATTGCAATTTTTTCTAAAACAACGAAACATGTCACTTAGCAAACTAATCCTTCTACCTTCTCAAAAAAACTCAAGTCGTTTGGATTAATTTCAAAAAGTTATGCGATTTTAAAAAGTGTCCGAATATTTGCGGGAGTCATTGTATGTAAGTAGTAAATAACGCAAGTTATTTCCTGATTGAGGAAAACACTATCGAGAAAAACTCTGAAAACTTTTTTGCTACAATCTGTTCCGGTCTCCCCTACCCAGTCCTTGAATACACCGATTGCGTCGAGACACGCTTGGACTTGTATACAGGGTGATTGGCTCGGTACGCCTGATCCGCCTGGCAAGCGTGACGAGGTCAACCCCCCGTGGTGTCTCTCCGAAGTTAAGGCTTTCGACCCTCGAAGGGGCTGGAGTACCTATTAAGAAATGAGAAATCTTCGAATTCCTCATTTCTCATCAGATCTGTGCGGAAGCGACGCCAATGGATTCCTGGCGTTCCGTCGATTAAAATCATACCAAATATCATGCAAATCGGACTACTTTGACACAAACAACTTGTATTCCCTATGTAAAAGTTGTCCGATTTACACGACATTTGGCATGATTTTCATCGGAAAATCCCAAGGAATCCATCGGCGACACTTCCATATCCATACGATAAAGAATAAAGAATTATTTTATTTCTTAAACAGATACAGGGTAATTCTGGAGCAACGCCCGTCAAGGAGATGCGGCCCCTGGTACCCCGTGGCGGGGACAGTCCTTCGCAGGGCCTCACTCAATTTTTATGGCTTTTTCCGGAAAAAAGGTACGAATCCTGGGTCGAGCGTAACGAATTAGGGTCGAACCCCGGCAGTCGAGGGTGTAATATCCATTACAGCGTATTAAGAAATTTTTTCCTTCATCATATCGAAAGGGAAATGACGCCGATGGATTCCTTATGTTTTTCTGATGAAAATCATACCAAATATCATGCAGATCGGACTACTTTGACACAACCTATTTGTATTCTCTATGTAAAAGTTGTCCGATTTACAAGATATTTGGTATGATTTTCATCGGAAAAACATAAGGAATCCAATAATTTTTTAATACACTGTAATGGATATTACACCCTCGACTGCCGGGGCTCGACCCTAATTCGCTACGTTCGACTCGGGATTCGTACCTTTTTCCGGAAAAAGTCATACAAATCTCACGTGTTAATGATATTCCAAACCTTTCGAGGACCGAAAGCCATAAAATTCGATGGGCACTGCGGGGTGTTGTCCTCGCCACGGGGTGACAGGCGTAGCTAGAGAATTACCCTGTATGTTTTTATAAAATAAAATAATTCTTTATTGTTCATCGTATCGAAAGGGAACTGACGCCAATGGATTTCTTGGGGTTTTCTGATGAAAATCATGCCAAATGTCGTGTAAATCGGACAACTTTTACATAGGGAATACAAACAGGTTGTGTCAAAGTTGTCCGATTTGCATGATATTTGGTATGATTTTAATCGACGGAGCGCCAGGAATCCATTGGCGTTGCTTCCGCACAGATCTGATGAGAAATGAGGAATTCGAAGATTTCTCATTTCTTAATAGGTACTCCAGCCCCTTCGAGGGTCGAAAGCCTTAACTTCGGAGAGACACCACGGGGGGTTGACCTCGTCACGCTTGCCAGGCGGATCAGGCGTACCGAGCCAATCACCCTGTAGAGACTATTCAAGTGAGAATAATAGCCAGACGGGTCGTGTAAACCGCAATTAACACTGCTCGATCGAAGGCGCGAACATTATCGAGAACGCGCGTAATAAGGGAGTCCGTTCCCCTTCCGCGTGTATTATGGATCCGTTCATCGATTAGAAGACAAATACGGGAAAGCCAAGTTACCCCGAAGGTAAACTCTCTACTGTTGTGACACGCAGCCTTAAATCACCATGTAAATCGACGATACGATCTACAGACATGACGGAACGCCTTTGTACGTACGGTGGCTCGGATCGGTTTAAGTCAATTAAACGAGTGAAAGTTTTGCTCGGCCGTTTCGTTTCTTACCATCGAGACAACTAATTTTACCGATTGTATCTCGGCCACGGATGAAGAAATCTACTTTGCGCAAGGAATAGGAAATAAAGTGGAATAAAAGTGACGAAGGCGTAAGTAGGGAATGGAATATCGATGCATCGGCCTTGGGAATGAGGAAGGTAGCGTAAAACCTAGTGGCTGTGCGAAAATGGAGGGACCAACGGTACCAGTGCAAACAGAAACGGCATTCCGCAGACTTCCTATCGCTGAAGCTCCATGGAAAAGCCATAAACCCATCGGTACGATATTTCTGAAGGTTATAGCCGACGGCAGCCCTTGTAACGGATACCCTCGGTCAAGAAATTGTCCTCGGCCAAGGGTATCTCCGGCTTTCGGCTAATTTTCGTTTCACAAAGGGTACGTACGAAGCCGGTATTTGCGTTGGGACCTGTAACTATCATCCCCGAGTACCTGGCCATTAAAGAAGAGGGCCAGACAACGCAGCGAACCTGGCGGAGGCCGGGTGGTTGCGCGGGGTGGCAATTAGCAAGAACAATAGGGACTTGGAGGCCCTTATTTCTGGGAAGTAGGAGGGTCCCTCTGGGTCCTGCCATTCCATAGGCCCAGGTATATGTATTTTAGACTACCATCCGAGTGTCCTGACCCGCCGTGTGTGCGTCAGTGTACGCAGACCTTGGTATTTCGGAGCTAGAAGGCAGGTTCCTGATGTTTTCGAGAGAGGCGAACCAGTGATTAGCCCTACTTAACTCGACTGCGAGGTGGACGCCGCGGCGCGGCACGGGCATCCCCGAGTAAAAGGCATCCTCATCAATTATATGCAATTGCCAAATTGCTCCAAATTACATGCGTGGATCGCGGACCTTTTATGATAATACTTGGTCGGGTCTAAGGGCCACCTCTGATTATCGCTGGCTCCGGCGCTCCGATTTCGAATAATGCAAATGTAATTGGGCAAAATGAATCGAGCAGACTCGGCTGGATGCCTCGTTAACTTTCTCGTCCGACGGTATAATCCCAGGGAAACGATCCGTCCAGAGGAAACTGGGCAAGAGACGATTCCCAGAGCGGAGCCTGGAACGTCGAAGACAAAGGGAGTTATGGCCCGCGGTGAAACTGAAGAAGTTGCGCAAAGTTATTCGTTAAAAATTGGTTGATACGCCGTAAAGGAAGTTGCCACATTACGGCTCTACGACGCCTGGGAGCACCGATGCTTCGAGTCGGGGTTTTATGACACGTCGCTGGGAGAGGAATAAAGTAAACTCCCTGGATAGGTTGTCACGCCCAGCGGAATAATGTCTTCTTAAGTCTTTGTTCTTCGCTTGTTCGTGTGCACGGCTAAAGTACAATTGAACAGCGCGACGAGAACCGTCGCGTCGGTTCTTCAAGAGAGCTGGCTGAGCAAATAACACGGATCGCTTGTACAAACTGGCTCGCGTGTCAATACACACCCGTCGCTGATTAATCTTGCCACACGCACCGGAGTGTATTGTTTGCCGGTCGTTGGGAATTCAAGTTGCAGACCCGGACGTCTACTGTTCTACGAAATCGCTACGATCGCCCAAGTAGAGGGACAGCCCGCAGCCGAATCCTGATCAGTCAAGTGATCGTTGATTTATTACAAGAACAAAGAGCCTGCTGGCCACCCCGAAGGAAGTGCAGCTCAATCGTTCGGAACAGGTCTTCCTCTTCGTAAGCCGAAGCAAGCGAAACCTTTCTCTCTCGGATTTCAACCTTTCCGCTGGCTACGCGTACTGCTAAGCGAGCATCTACAGTTACGCTAACATAATCCCCAGGTGAACAAAGTCAATTAGCTAGCGTCCTGTAAAAAAGGTTGAGAATGTTGCCCAGGTATCCGCGATCGTTTAGGTCCTTTACGAAAGCCTCGTTCACCATCTCGTCCAATGTGCTTCCTCATCGGTTGTTTTAGCAGCTAAAGTTTACCTAATTACCCACACGTAGACGTTCAAACGGACACTGCGGCATTCACGTTCTAATAACCGTCGCGTTTTCTTTTACAATCACGAGCGGTGCTCAGGGGACCGTGTCGCGAGGCCCCTGGCAAATCGTGGCCAATTGGGACAATCGGGAAATCGTAGGCAAATTGCCACTTACATACACGTCTAATTGCGCCAGTAGCTCAGTACGCACGTGATTTAAGAGCGTATCGCCTACCAGTCTCCTGTATCATGAGCATTCGAAAGAGAGCTCGGTGTAAACGGAGTCTGGTAGCAAGGCGATGCTGTTAAAAGCATTCTACAGCGCGTAGAAGACATCTCGTCTTACCGCGGATCTGACTGAAACTACGCGTCAGGTGTATCTACTCTTCGGAGGATAATTCTTCGGGAAGTAATAGCCACGTTAGGAAGTCTTCGGGAAGATAAAGTGCAGTAGGATTTTTCTGCAAAGCTGGATGAGACGTTGGAGCAAATAAGGAACCGTGATACGAGGAACGGCCGAGCTAATCGTTGCCCGGTAAAAAGGCAAGTAACAACGGTTCGCCCATCGTCATAATTTTACATTCCCCGGTACGTTTCCCCCCCAGCGTACCCGTCCTTCCAGCAATTTGTTTCACGCGACACGTATGTTAGGCACTTGGCGTGCGTGTACGCGGTTCAGGGAGAACCGACGCGGATTTTTCAAAGCTTTTCTTTCCCCCTTTCACCTCGTTTGCTACACGCCGCGTTCAGGTTGAATACACGACCAGCTATGTTTCCGCGAAACGCGTGGAATCTCGGAGATATCGCAGGGAGCAGGGGCAGATCGTCTCGCTGGAGATTTGTCGGGGAGGGCAATCATTAGAGCCGCGAAACAGCTTTGTTGCTAATGAATAATAGCGATCGAGATGCGTATCCAGCATAACAGTTTTTCCTTTCCGCCCATCAACGTTTGTTTTACCAAGCAGTCCCAGCTTCTAATTATCCCACCGACGGGGAGTAAGTATCTCCTCGAACTTTTCAATGTTCCTGGTCCGCTCGTACCTCTTGCGATCCTCGCGGAACACGTAAGAAAGGATTCAGTTTCCATGGATCGCGTGACAACCGGCGCGTGCGTGATCTCCGTTCTTTATTCATGCTGCTTTTCGAGTGTCACGCGATCGCCCTTATTTTCTACACTTACGGGACCATGAAACGTCGTCGAGATTGACAAATTTCATTGAGGTAACAGATACGTTACTCGAGACGGCTAGTTACCATTCAAAGTGAACGTGACGGAGTTTGGGGAACGGTAATTTCGGTGGCACGAAATGTCGACGATTGTTAGGCCGACGTCTGTAACTACTTTGCGATGAAGCGTGGTGGTACCTATTATTACATATGTAAGTGGAAAATGTATCGCTTTGTATTTGCAGCTGTTCACACGCAGGTAGATTCGAAGAGGCAGGTATTTATAGAGACGTCTCCTTGGAATCGTTGACATTGATTCCGCAAATCTGTCACGGCGTCGGCTATATATAGAGTCTCATTGTAATTACAACAGGGTAGGAATGTGCTATTAAGCATTGCTAATGCACGAGGCTCGTTCGCGCCTATGTGGAAACGATTTCTAACGATAACTAAACGATCGCGAGAAGCGATAATTGCTCAATCTTTCCGGGGATCATTGGCATCGGTTATGCAAATGAAATGGGGCTTCATTCGTCAACCGATATCGCCTTGATGATCGGTGATATTAAAGGGGACCCGTCATTATCGAAAACCCGCACTTTTTAACCGAAATGAAAAGGAGCAACGCGGGGACGATCGTCCGTTGCAATTTCCCTTAATCGCAAAAAGCGAGTTGCTGGGCTAATTTGAATAATTACCCGGTAAAGCAGATCCTACGTGTTTCGATCGTATCTGGGAGCGTTCGTTTCAGCGAGCCACTGCCAGTTTTTGCTATTATCCTTCGATTATTATCGACGCTCGAGCAAATGCGTTAATTAAGCAATGAACGATACCTCCTTAATAATACTCTACCGATGCGAGGAAACTTAATTGACTCGATCTTGTGCTGCTTTCCGAAACGAAGGATTTTCGTCATAAGCTTTTCATTAGCAATCTTCTGCGTGCCGTTGCGCGTTAAGCAGCCGACTCGAGAATAAATTGGAGCTCATTTCAGCATTCAATTCGGTACTCAACGATTATCTCCGTCGCTGATTATTATCGACATTTTAACAAATACCGCCAATCCAAGGCCTTAAAGAGGCCTGGGATATTGATACCTGACCGTTGAGACCTCTAATTCAATCGATACTGGCTACTGTATGTGCCGCAAGAATGAAGCTCACCGAGAAAGCATTTTCGCGTTCTCGCGCGGGCATGAACGATGCAATGCCAGCGATGTGGACAGGTGAAAGAAGCCAAGCCGCTGCAACAAGCAAGGAAATTGTAGCCAGAGGCAACATACTCTCCATCGGGCGTAATTTGGCAGCAAATCACTCGAGAAAGGGAAGTAGCGATCGTGCGCGCACGATAAAAAAGAATTCTACATAGCAGCATTCTGTCTGGCGATAAAAAAGTGCATTTAAGACTTGCTCAACGTTCGCACGCCCCGCAGGTGTCCACTAACTTGTCTACTGCTTGTACAAATTGCAACGCTTGTGTGTTTTCGGGTGTCAATGAAGATAACGATGTAAGATTGCGTTCTGCGAATCGCACGAAAGGGGAGACAGACGGATCGAAGATTCAAGCAGGAAAATCGGGGAGAAGTATCGCGTGCAAGTTTCGTATCGGAGAGTCTCGACGATTGCCGGCGAACATTTGGTATACTTTGAACGGCCAATTTCGAGTAATTAGCTGGACGCACAAGGTGGTTTTACGGGAATCGAGCGATCGACAAGCCTCTAGGGATCCTAGCGATGCCACATGGATCTTTCATTCGCCTGGAACCCGATCACGAAGGTTCAGCGATCGGCAAAAAAGTTCCTCATACCGAAGGAGGAAGCTTGAAGCTAAGCTAATTGATCGAGAACGAGCGTGCCGTTAATGGCGATCATCTCGAGTGTCGGAGGCACGTGATTTCGATGCTTGTGGCGATTCGAGGCAAGTGAGAGATTTCGATCCGGCTGCAACACGTGCCATTACCCGTGAATGGGTTGTAACTGTTTCTCCACCGTTAATTCCAGTTGTTCGATTTATTTTCGGCCCGAGCTGTTCAACCCCCGAAGCGGGAACAGGTCGGGATACCTACCTACCTAACTATATGTACCTATGCGCGACAAACGCATGCCGCAAATATTCGTACAGCGATACGAAGGGAGAGGTTCACACTTATGTTCACTGCTAATATTAAAGCGAAACATACGTAACAACTATCGCTATTTACCGTGAGTCAGTCGTTCGAATAACTCACGTTATCTCGGCAAAACGATACCGTACTACCGTCCGCTGGAAACAAAGCGTTTCCCGCGACTCTTTCTAAATAACCACGAAACACTTCGCAGGTCCGATAAGCCGGGACTAATTCTGCATAACTATCGTTGCATTTTCGTCACGTGATACGTACTGCAATTACAAGATTAACGACGCCTCTGGTTTAACCGCCAGCCGTGTATTTTTCCATTTCCAAAGGGGAAATACAATCGCCATTGGACGCTAGCGGCTGATAGGGAACTCGGTCCAAGTTTCCCGATGATTAGATGCGCGAAAGAAAGGAGAAGCCAATGAACGGAGCCCTCGTAGAGGCGGCTAAGCTCGTTCATTTGAATTCGACGCATCTCCGGTTGCACTGGACGCATGCATGCCGCATGCGTGCGTGCCTGCACGCCGCATCATGGCGCATACGAAACGTCAAATTAACATAACCCGCGCTAGCAGGCGAGCAAAGCCTCCAACTATCGCGCGAGTCCGAGCGACACCCGTCCATTCGAATGCCACAAATATAGCATGCCCTCTGATTGATAGTCGGTGGTCGATGGTAAATAGCAATGGCGAAATGAAACGAACGGTTATACGCGGCCTCGTATGGCGCGATATTATTCAACGGCCAACCGTCGCCTTGCATTTTCGATGGGTCGATTTGAAGATTATGACCTCCTAGGCGCCACCGGCCGAGCAATCCTTAGCGCGCGTCGCGCGCAGAAATTAAATAGCCGAATTACTTTCGTGGAATAAACAACAGCCGTAACGAGGCAAGCCCGTACTGTCTCGGCGTGGATTTGGAACGCGCGATATCTCGAGCTCGCAAAAAATGGGAGAAAGGAAAAGTGTCGCGCAACGGGGTCGGCTGGGTTTCCAGAAGATTGAAGGCTTCCGGGCCGTGTTCCATTCCAGGTGTAATTGAATCGGAATTACATCACCGGCCGCGTCGCTGTTAGCGCACGCGTATTCTGGGACAGCGGTATAAAAACAGGAAGAATTAATTGAACGTAAGCGTTGCCTAAGGCAGCGCGGCTTATCTGTATCGCGGAGGATTGAAACGTAGACAGCGGCTGGCGGCGCGATATGCCTTGCATTTATGATGAGACGAACGAAGAATTATGACCGTTTGGCGCCATTGGTGAAAAAGGGGGAAAAAAACAGTACAGGCGTTACGTGACCGTCCGGGCGACGCCAGTAAAGTTTTAGCCACGTCTGCGTGGCTGCGTTACGATAGAATTTCATTACCGAAGGACACTGCAATTAGACGACGACGATCGCGATTCTTTCGTTTTGCATAATATCTCGGCGCGTCATAGCCGCGTGCTTCGGCCTGCTTATTAAAATGATATGTGTAGGCTTGAGCGCGCGCTGCGTATCCGTTGGATGCGCGCTCGCCCGTGTGCATGTGCATCGGGCATCGCGTTGTCAGAGGTGCACCGCCACCATCGTTGAATTACAACAAGTTCGATCGGACGGGACACGCATTTCAAGCAGCCGAGTTATATTTGTCCCTCGAGCCACTATTTTTTTTTTTTTATACTTGCAGACAAGCGCAAGGCAAGAATGTAGAAACGCCGGGGAACAATTCACGGTTCGCGAATAAGACAAGTGCGATCCGTCCGGGGAAAGAGTCGCCGATACCAGCGGCGGTTTCGGGCCCGAGCGCCGCTGCAATCGCGTTGATTAATGCCCTTCCATATTTAATTAATAATGGAAGAGCCGCGACTGACCAAGAAAAACGAGCGGCCGCGTGAATTATCGCGCACGCCCGCCCGTAAATAATCCTTCCGCGAGCAAAAACTTTCTCCTTCTCGTTGACGTTCCGCAGATTTATGGACGCGGGACCGCCGATTCCAATTAATCGATCGTTATTTTTAAAGTAAACGGGCGTTAATTGCGCCCACTGATCGCGAGAGTTTATAATTGAGTCACGTTATTTTTCTCTCCGGGGTTTAGACGACTCGCGATTCCACCGGTTTTTGTCACGACGGCGACCGCATCGAATTTAATTTAAGATTCGGCCGCGAACGATAGCGAAACGGCTGTAAATAACGCTTCGGAGGCTGATTCGGGAGCAGATAGCGGGGGCGCGTGGGTGGCGCGTATGGAGCGCGAAGGCGCCAAGAAAAATGTCTTAACTTTTACGCAAGCCGGCGTGCACGGTGCAACGGGATGCCCGTAACAATATCCGAGGCTCGCTACGACAACCATCACTTCCGTGTACACGCCGGCGCCCAGATACAAAACGTAAGATAGCCGTGAAACGTGTCCCAGAGAACAATTGGCGAGAAACCCGGTTCGAGGGATGGCTTTGCTATCGCTAACCGATTTTATTATTTAAGAAACGTACCTATCGCGAAAACTGTAGCTATCTTTTCTTTCGTCGTTCCCGCCCTTTGTCGAAACGGAACGAAACGGGACAATCGGTGCACCCACACACACACACTGGCTGCGTTAAACGAACAAGCGATGCAACTCGGTGCACGCGCGTGTATATACGTACGTACGTAGCAACACGCCGCGTATTTACGTGCGCGTGTACGTGCACAAGACAAAGACGTATAAACTCGTCACGCACGCATGCACATTTGTGTGGCCGACAGGCGCCACCCTGCCGGTTCTGTGTTCACCCAGTCGCGTGTCTGTGTGCATACGTGCACGTAACACCAGCTGCAACTCGGCCAAGTGTGAACACGTGAAACACCGGCTGCACTCGCGTGTGCGTGCATGCGTTACGTTTGTCGGCGCTGGCTGTTCCTCGGCTCGTCGCGGCGCGGATGAGCCCGCATTTTTCGACGAGGACGATCCTCCATTCGGAGCGGAACAGTGTCTACGATTCCCGATTTTACGGTGGGAACGCCAGCGTTGCCCCGCGCGACTTTTACGAGGATTCATTTTTTACAAGGCCCTGCCGCGACTGGTTAACAGACCCGCTCCCCCGCAGTGTACATTTCGAAACGGATGCAGGAAGATTACGAGCGCTATCCCCGGGGGGATTGAAATTCAAATCGAGCCGCGATTTTCTCTATCGCCGGCCTCGTTAACGCCGCCGCTCGGTAGCTTTCGTGACACTGACAATTGTGCGTCTGGGATTCGAAAGGAATGAGTCATATCGTAAAATCGACCACGCTCGTCTATAAATATGGAACCGGCTGTGCGAGTCGATCGAGAAATATCATAACTTCCGTGGCTTGTTTGTGTCGTGGTCAGATAAGGGGCTCGAACCATGTCTTGCGCAATTTTTACCGAAACCTTCGAAAGAATCTTTCGATCGATCGGGGCGACACGCGGTGGCTGATATGTACTCGCTCTGATTCCGGGCAACGATTTCGCGAATCGCGAGGAACTTTCTAATCAGCGGCAGCTATAAATATAAAATTCTGCGGTGCCCGTCTTCCTCGAACGAGAGGATTGACGTACTCCCAGATAAGCTGTCGGACTCGTCGGATTAACGGCTCTCCTCGCGATCGCCAAGGATGGTAGAAGAGGCGAGTAAAGGGTAGGTGATTCTTCCAAGAGCAAGAATGCGATATGCCGCGTGTCCGAGAAACTATAACGTCAGTGAAATGGTTCCATGAACCGAATCCCACCCCCCTGCTCTGTCTACATAGAATTCGCGCGTGGCGCATAAACAGCTCTACGCAAGCGAGCAGAAAATTCTAGGAGAATGAAGCGTGCGAACATCGTCCAGACCGATACTCCGAATAGGTACCGGGAACTTAAACGTTCGAAATGTGAGCTAAAACTGGAGAACATGCTACGGAGGGCACTACGCTGCACGACTTTTAGAGTAGAGTAAATCCGGGAGACGCGGTCGGGCCGAAGTCGCTATATTTCAGAATCTCTACGTAAAAATGCGTTAAAGTGCAGACCAATTACTTCTCGAGAAGCCAAACAGTGAATGAATAGCGTCATTTCGCTTCCTCCTGTGTTTTTCTGGATTTATAGGCTTTAAAAGGTAAATTGAGGTTACATTTAACCTCTTTTCTCCATATTAACTCTTCTTCTCAAAGCTAACGAGAAGACCATCTCTCACTGTAGAAAGGAGAGATGGTCGAATTATGATTTTTCTTTATTTTTTATTATTATTTTATTATTATTGTTTATTTAGTTTATTCATTCAGTTTTGTATTCATTTGCCTTGCCAATTGCTTTTTCTTTAATATGTTCTTTACTTATTTAGCGTAAACAAATTAAATATCAATGAATCCGTAGTTGCATTCATTCATAAATAATTTTGCTTTATCCTTTCTTACTTTTCCATGAATAATTATGTGAGTGGTCTGTGCCAACGACGGAAACTATTTCTCCCGGCCCCGGTCAGATGTCACGACTTCAGTTTTCAACCCGATTTACAGTAAATATTGTCTTAAAGCAGATATCGACCAGTTTTTCCGAATCAGCATAAAATTCTGAACGTATAGATTCGTTCTGATAAAATAAGTAATGTCTACATTTGTTTTAATAGCCATTTTACATTAGCTCGACCGCGTCTCCCGGATTTACCCTAGGCAGCAGAACGCGTCGGAACAGAATCACCGCCTGTCGCTCATTGATTCTTCAAGCAGATAAAATAGGTATCGCTAGGAAAGGATTGTCGAAGAATTGCATCTGGTGTGTGGAAGGCATTGAAAAATCGGTATCTTATTGGGCGTGCTGTGCACGATGCGCGGGAGGAAGCTCGCGGTATAGTACTTGCGTAAACGGGGACCTTACAGACAAGCGTGTCGGAAGGTAGCTATCGTGCACATAGGCATTATATTATGTACTCCGGTATCCGCGCGCCTAGCTGGCGCCCGACGCATACTTTATCGTCTTTCTAAACTCGGTATCGTGCGAACAGGAGAATTTAAATATTTATTATTTCGCAAACGCGGCCCATGTTTGACCGGAATTCGTGGCCTGGCCGTGTGTCCCATCTGATCCCGTGGGACTCGGTGTTCCAGGTGGCGCCAGCCGACCCCGTAAATCTATCGATCGATCGTGAATCATTCCGGATCCAGGGGCCGACGATCCTAAGCGAGACGCGTCCACCCCCGCCAACGATTTTATCGTTTCCCCGACGTCGCGACGTAACCGACTCAATTTCTGTCGCGACTTCCTCGAACTCTTCCTCCCCTTCCCGTGGTCGTCCGTAGTGTTCCGTCCACCCTTCTACTCCCGGGAAAACAAGACTGCCCGCGGCTTATGTCACAGGCAACGTACCTCCACGCCGTTCTTCCATTCGCCGTTTTCCATCGCCACGTATCCTCACGTGCATCGATAAAACCTTTAAATTGCACGCGTCCTTAATTGCACCGCGCTGGCTTGCCGCCGCAAAAAAAAAACGCCAGACGAGTTTAAACACGCCGGTGCAACCTTCCTTCCTCTTTTTTTCTCTTCTTCATTCCTCCTTTCGTTCCGGGGAACGTACAATTTTGCAATTACCGGGCCTGCGCGGCGTGTGACGTAGCTGCGCGCCCGCTTGCATCTGCTCTCCGCTCTTATCTTGCATTTTTCTTTATATCCCTCGTTGGGACACTTGCCGCGTTCCAGCGATTCCGAACTTTTATCGTTTCTGTTATTCTCCTCGTTAACTGGGTCGGCTGCGCGAGAGCAGATAAACTTAGAATCGAATCGAACGATTCCTTCATGAATCCTGCAACGCGAGATCCAGTGTTTGAAGCTGGCCGAACAGTTGCCCGATGGTTCGCGAATTGGACCGCGATGGAGGAGTCAGAAAAGGCCGAGTCAATTAATGTACTTTGGTGACATCGGTGATCTTAATTTAGAGAGCGACGTTTCCCGACTTTTATTGCCTCGACGTCAAAGTCGAACGGCCCAGCGGCTGAAAAGCTTTCAAGACCCGCCGTTGCGAGAGGCAGACTCGTCGCGAATGCATTCCCGTTGTTCGTAAACGTTATTTGCGTTCCCGTTTCCTTTCATTCGCAGCGATTGCAACTGAACTGGCCTATACAGCGCATTAAACAGTGCACGCACATCGTCGATGCTAATAACTTGCGTTAATGACGAGGGAAATTGATAACGTCTGTGGAAGAAAGTGAAAAGTGCATTTTTGCTGCGAAAGCCACGTGCAAGAATAAGCTGCTGCCACAAGACAGTGCACTATGCAGAAACATGATCGTTAAGATGCATAAAGGGGAGGAAGCCAACATCTGAATGTATCGAAGGATTAAATTTCAAGCATATCATACGGAAATTCCACTGTTCTCGTTGATATTGTCGCGGTACTAACGCCACCCACGTGGGTGACTAGCTGACGGGCTGCTTTCGTGCCGCGCCAGACACCCCCATCCTTCCACTTTCCCATGAAATCATGCGCTCAAAATGAAACGTTACCGTTGTCATCGGATTTTCCCTCGTTTTCGGCGAACAGCTCGTAGTCCCCCGAGTCGAGATCCACGGAAGCACCAACGACCACAGTCAGGCTCGACACCATCGTCGCGAACGTCAACAAGTCCCGCGACAACATTTTACCGATATCGAGAAAGAAACGAGCGAAAATCCGCGCACTGTCGCGATATTCAGGTTCAGAGTACTCCCGGTCCGCGGTCAATTCCCCGCGTAATACGGCGTATCGATCGGGGAAACCGTGATCAACCGGAGCCGCGATTGAATTCCATCGGTTGTCGTCGATCGGAATTCCTCCCGGTCACGATCGATGGATCCTTGTCGCGATCGTTGAAAGATTCATAACGAACCGCACGAAGAAGCCGTAGCAAAGAGGAAGCTCGACAAAATGCTGGCTGGTGGAACGGAGCGGCCGATCCAGGCGATGGTCGACGCTTGACTGACTGACTCACTTCGGCCTCGAAGAGCAAACGGCGTGCAGCCGGACGACTCCACCGCGGCTGGCGCGCACCAGGGGCACCCGCTGAAGAACACTCGCCAGATAGTTTTTAAACGAGTCCCGCCTCCGGCTGCGATAGTGTGCGGCCCCTTGTCGGTGTACCACGCACCGTGGACGCATACAATACGCGCGTTCAACGAATGCCGTTAATCTGTGATCTAGCCTACGCCAGTTTAGAGCCGATTTCGCGCAGATATCGATGCTGGATCGATCTCGCGGGGCCTTTCAAAATGTCTAACAAATGTCAACGAATCGATGGAAATTTGTTGCTTCGAATTACCGATCAAAGTGATCTCTTTTTACCGATCTCTTTCCCTTTGCGGGGAATTGGAAATTACAGTGAAATTGCGAGAGGTTTCAGGGGTAGGTACATTTAAAATTAATGCGCGCATAGCTGTGGTTCGCTGAAACCCCAAAAACCCAATTTTCTAATGTTCGTCCAATAGCCGGACGAATCTATGAGCGGTCGATCGGCGCAATCATCGATCTTCATAGATCCTCATCGAACCAATTCGATCGGTTGGGAGGATGAAGTGCGCGCACATGGCCTGTGCCACTTACGTTAATGGCAGCCACTGTACCAGAACGTAGTATGCGGCCAGAACGGCGGACTCGTGTGTTGGTAAAAGGTTGAGTGGTGCGGATCGACGCCGGGAAATGGGCGGCCGGTGAGGGAAACGAGGGACAGGGAGAAGGGAGACAGTGGCGCCTGAGCCCCGAGGCAGAGACGCCACGATGCTTTTGTGTGGGTGAGCGTCTGTGGCACGCACGACGCGCTCGCGCGGCTCCGCACAGACGGTACACACACGGCGCGGACTGTTTAACTTGTGTGCACGATGCGCGCGGGCACTCTTGGTCGTCCTGAGCAGAGGAAGGGAGGGACGATGCAAAGAGCGGCAGCTTGCTTCTACTGTAGACCGTCAGCCCTCCTGATGATCGGTCTCCTTTTTAGCTTTGCGGTGCGCTATGTCGTCCCCGGCTACTACTTCTTTTCCCTGCTCGCGAATAAAACTACGCCTGAGCCACGCTTATGCGGGCTTTTAAACGGACCGGTGCCGAGCGCATCGAGATTAAACTCGTTAGAGGCGAGCCACGCGTGCAATCGGAGCTTTCGATGGAATCGCACGGGTGTGTTAGGTAAAAGGAGGATTTTCAGGCATAATCTGAGGCTACAGGCTGGATTCTCAACGCATGATGTATAAAAAGCACGAGGGTCTTTGCATATTACGAGGTTCGACCCGTATAACGAGGAGGTGAACGCGCGAAGAAAGGAGATGGACGAGATAAATCGACCGGCTTGGTCCCGATAATCGGCCTCCCTTTCAGCTCCGGCGTACATTATGCATACACGTGTCCCTCGATGGTCCTTTTCACTTCGCGCAGGAGATCTCTTACTTTCTTTCCTATGCGGGATCGATGGTCGACAGGCGGCGATCACCACCTGGATCGACCGGTTGCGATCATGCGAACATAACGGACGAGGAGAGCGCGTATTAAGCTTGCTCGGTTAATTCGTTGTTTTTTTAGAGGATTCCGCGAAAGGGGAATATTTGTGCCCTGCTCGCGGACAGTACCTATAATCTTTCAGCATTTCTCTTTTGCTGGCTATATTTTGTAACCAGACGACGAGGGCAATTCCCATGAAAATAGTAGCTTCTCTTCGGACTCTGTGCCCGGTGTCCCAGCTGTCGCGAGAGCTAGCGCGAAAATGTCACGCCAATCGTCCGTTGTTTCCTCCTCGAGGAACTAATTGTAAGTGCGGCTGGTCGGTTCGATACTTTGAGCAGCAAGCATCTCAAAGTCGGCAGTACCTACGCCGCTTATTTTTAGCCGAGCATTAGCCAATTAGCTATTAACTCGTTGGCGCCACGGCGCTGCTCCTATTTTTGCTTATTCCTTACTCGAGGTAATGCATCGTTGCCCCGTACCGAGGCGTTCGGCGTTTTGTCTCGAGGATTATCCGATGCCGGTGTGACGCGCGCGACGTTAAGTGCCGCTCGCAGACACTTGGCCCGAATGAAAGATGTTCCTGGCACGATCGCCGTTACCGATATTATTCTAAAGCCCGCCGACGTCGAACACCTTCGTCTCGCGGCTGTTCCGACTGATAAACTTTTACGATGCCGCGGAGACGATTTCCGTTCTCCCCCGTTCTCAGCGGGTTCGAAGCATTTCATCGTTAAGTGGGAGATAACGACCAAGACAAAGGCATATCTAATGAGAAAACCGCGGGGTTCGTTGACACTGGACGCGATACACGCGCAATCTCTTCATCCTCCTCTCCACGAACACGAAATATATCCCATTAGTTTGCACGTGATTGTTTGCACTTTTACCTCGTTATTCCGCTAGCGATATGCTGTTGTAAGCGCGACGAGCGTATATAAATCATTTCGCGTTCGGAGGCTATTGAACTTGCTCGATAGCGAAACGACAAAGGAAAAATAGACCAGGAATGAAAGAGAGGAGCGTCTTGTTACTTGTTAGTGGCTCGTGGATGAACCAGTTAGACAAGCCTAAGATATTTATCTGAGATACATGGCACATTCGACGATCGGCCAGAGGACGGACGGGTATCTCTACCTTCGAATCGAGCCCACATGTTTAGACGAGTGATTGATTTTCGTCGGGCGCAACGAATGCGGTGGTCAAGCGCGGACGGGTTGCTCCGAAGCTGAATCCGACGAGCACCTGGTTGCGGCCAGCCTGGGGCTCGGTTCTCAGGCTAGAACCTAATGGAATACGCTATTGTTTGTCATGGTTCCAGCCTGCATGACTAAGACCGTCGGGGTCACGGTATGATTGAAGACGCAGGAAAAAAAGAGTCCCTGCTGACCACACGGTAAAACAATGAAGACCATGTAACGGTGGAAATATGTGTACGATTAGCATGCCATTCCTTCGGGCAGTTATATTCTGTTTTACGTACAGGTTCATTACTCCTTAATGTAGACTAAAATTTACATTATTTACATTTCCAATTCGGTACAGGAATTATGTACGCTATATACGATCCTAATGATATGCCAAACGTCTAAAGGGGGAATGCGTTCTGCTGTACGCAGCAATTATCTTATCACCTTTCGTGCCCGCGTACACGCACAGACTCGGACGGTTCTTGGCTACCGTTAATTTTACTTTTCACTCGTCCTTGTGCACTTGTGTTCAGACTGAAGCGCCTGACACGCCCGGAACTGTCCGACCCAACCTACGCGTTCGGTCTTTCGCGTTATTGTCTTCCATTCTTTCGTTATTCACTCCCTCCTGGTATATTCCGAGGATGACTAACTACATGGAAGCAACCGAAGCACCTGGTTCCAGTGCCGTCCGCGAGCGGACGGAATTCGAATAGCAGACGTAGCCCAGCTTTGTTAGTCACACCGTTCGAAACAAAAGGTTTCGACCACTTGTTTGCTGGAGACTGTCCCTCGTCGAGCCTCGTCATGCATTCGATGACTCTCGAAACCACTGGCCATCCCACGTTCCCCGGGATTATTCGGGTTGGCGTCCGTCACCCTGAGCAAATATTAGAATGTTTGATTAATAAGAGGAAGAAAGTGGAGCGACCGTGTAAATAGTTGGGAATTCGCCCGGTGAAAGTTACAGTAACAAGAATCAATGGGGATAAAGGGGAAGAAATAATATATATAGTCTGTTCCTTTGTTATTATCAATAGATCGTGATAGGGGTATTATCGGCGTCTGGCGTTGTCAATAATCTAGATGGCTGGCAGGACTTGAAAGCTGTCCGGCATTATCCACGACAAAAATCTCTTCAATACGGACTCGTTCGGGCTGTCGGCAGCAGTTATCTGCTGCACGGCCGGCTTCTATTTATATTTTACGTTCGTTAGTCGATCAGGGGCATACGATTAAGGCGGGAAGTATCCGTGAGCGCGTACGAACCCACTCTCGAGCCGATTTAAATTCAACTTGGACTTAAATATACTCTATCGGGCGTACACACCGCGAATTGCCTTTGCCCGTCGAGCCCGTGGTACCTTTGATAAGATTTCACCGTGCAATCAGTAACGATCATTTACAAGATAAGCACCTTACCTGATATGTACAATTTCGCCCGACAATGAGGGGTGTGCGAACTCGACGCTGTCCTCGAGGTACCGCGAACGATAATCGAGGTCACTCTACGCTGCCGACCGTGTACGGATTCGTTTTCAAGAACCTGAAAAGTGGCAACGTGTCCTTAACACCGGGGAGCAGAGGATTTATAAAGTCCAATGATTCTTGGCGACGCAACTCGATGCGGCGGTGGACGCGCGACGCCAAAAATATCTCGCGATAAACAGGAGGCGAGAGCAGGGCTACGCGTTTACCGAAATGTACACTCAACGCTTATCATCGGGCTCTCCCTTATCCTAATTCACCTCTGTTTCCCCTGCACTCCCAGCGCGCGCTCCTCCGCGATAAAGGAAAGGAACCCTACCTTCTCGCACGCTCGCGCGTTATCTCCGGTGACAAGGCAACGTCATTACATGCGCCCACATTATGCCGGGACCGTGTGAAACACGAAGAAATCGGGAAAGGGACGTGACACACGAGACACACGCTCTCCGTGGCGAGATAAAGTTGAAACGAAAGGAAGCAGCACGTCCACGGAAGGTGTATGTATACGCGGGCCTGAAGGCTTGGACATTGCCGAACTCGAAAACCCACTTAACCGTTCGGGGGCCGAAGATTAGAGGGTAGACCCCTCGGTGGGCCTTCGGGCCTCGCTATCTGTTTCGAGGGATCCCTCGGAAGAGCGGGCTTGATAAGAGGGCAGTTGTGTGCGGCTTTTAGTGAGCCGCGACAAACCGGCCAGACGGACGGTTCTCTGAAATCGGCCACCTCAGAAAACGAAGAAGGAAAGCCGGATAGATAATAAAAACTTTCATCGAAGAGGGATCGCCGACGGAGACTTAAGTGGGCGTCGAATGCGATTTGCAACTTGCTTCGATTGAGATGAGCACGGAGTACAATACACTGTTATTATATCGGTTGCAGCGTGTAGTTTGTTCCCTCGCAGTGGCTTTTTATGAATCGATTGTTTATCGAGAGCTATCAGCGGCATGTCGAGACGCGTCGCACGTGGCAGACTTATCGGATAGGCAATGAGAGGACTCGTTGTACGAGGTATTAATATCGGCAATATTTCAAGCCCCAACTGTCCGGCTCGGCCAATAATCTCGGGTAGTGCAAGCAATACCAATTTTCGACGTGTGAGTACTCAATTGACCGTAGCGTGCGACGACTATCGAGAGACAGTTGCAGTTTGTAACCTCGTGAACGGCGATTGTTAACGGGTCGCCGAGTTAATATTAGCACAAGGTTTTTCCGTGCGCTTTGCTTTCCAACAGGGCTTTCCAAGCGATCTCACGATTTCGCGATGGTCGAAGCGAGAAAACAGCGACAGTCAATTAGCTTAGCTTTGACTCGAGACATGCTTTTATTCGGCAGGGTCCTTCTGGCACGAGTACCTTTTATTTTATCCCGCAACGAATCGGAAGTTTCGCTTCGATCGTGAATTTGAAACACCGTGTCACAGGAATCGATTTACCGGAGGAACCCTGGCATGCTGGCCATGCCAGCGAGCAATGCCAAGCAATTACAATTACGAACTTACATATCAATGTTGTTCCCTTAACAAAGAATCGAAAACATTCTTGGCGCGGTACCAGCGAACGCGGCAAATATATAAGAATATTTGCCGAGTGCACAGCGGAGAAACAGAGTCATAGGAGAAAAGCGGACGATTAAGAATTTACTTGTTTATAAACACCTGAGAGGAAAATACACACACGTGGACGCAAAAAGTCGAAAACATATCTGGCAGTACGTCAGCCAGCTCGTTCGCGAGCCTCCGTACGCAAGCATGCTGGCCATCGTAAAATGCACGTTTTATTGGAGCGTCTTGCCAGCGCTGTTTTCCCTCGCAGCGAGCAAAAGCGATGCCGGTAAAAAGTCGTTACGTGAGATCCGACACCTTTCTCGCGGCACATGCGATCCGCCGGCGAGAAACTTTACGGTAGGCGTGATAATAAAAATTGTGCAGACCTTGTAATAACGTAGCAGGCTGCTAGGACCGATATCAGAGCAGCGATCGCCAACACCAGGGCTGCGACGTGTAGCGGCTTAACGTGATTCTGAAGAAGCTGATCCGAGGATTCCCGACCTCCGGCAATCGGCCCTGGATCGGGTTGGATCGATCCCATTACGCCTCGATGCGGCGATATCTCGCTGAACGAGCCTTGGACATACGGAATGCATGGTTTAACGTAAAATCCATCCCTCGGAACTTCTCTGTCAAAGTGATCATTTCTAAACTTGGCCGACTGCGAATGTGAACGAGGGCGTCCACAGACTTTTCTCCAGGTGGGCGCAACTTTGGGATGATGGTAAAGAAAAATATACTCCTCTTGAGTTTTTTAACCCAATTTATAGTTTCAATTTAATTAAAAATTTAAAACCGAAATTTTAAAATATTCTCTGTTTTAGTATACACTTAAGTTCAGTTAAAACTGATTTTCTAAAGAAAATCGATTACTTTTTTACTGATTTTGAAAGTCCTTTATGAAAATTTTAAACAAAACGTTTCTGCGAACGTAATTCAGCGCACCGTCGAGTAACGTCCTCGCATGTTTACACTTAAAATTTTAACGGGAGCTGTAGAATTCCATTCTCTATCGTGCAGAATTTCCGCATCGACATTGGATGTTTGTAAAACATTTTATAACTGATTAAATACGATTTTTTAACAAAAATTAATTTTGAAAAATAAGCTATTTTTTCAAAAGCCAGGGGGAGCAACTGTCCCCTTCCGGACGCCCATGAACGAAGAATTTCAAAGGGGTATTTACCAGCATAGTCTAAAGTGGGTCCCACGGGATCCGGCCTGTCTTTGTCGTGGATCCACGTGGACACGTTTATGTGGTGATCGGCGTTACAATAGTCGTGGCTGTCGCAACACTTCAATCTGGGCCAGGGCATACGGATCCAGGCTGCTGACGATCGGTCCACGTTGTCGGTCGACTTCGACCTCGTGACCCAGGACTTTGTCTCGCACGACAATAGCGTGGCACGCCTGAGCAACGGCAACGCACAACACACCGATAAAACGGGCCCGGCTCGATAAAGTTCCGTGACCCCGACGATAGTCGAGACTTTAAATAACCATTTCGCGCGATTTATGCCGCGAGATTTCAATATTCCGCCCTTATCGAGCTGACTACGCCTCGAAGGGAATCGATCGCCTCGGCGCGATGCAGGAATATCGAAGGGGATTTGCTTTGGAAGCGGGGGTCGTGTCGAGTTGTTTGCCCGCCAAGCCCGTATCTCCTCTAAAAATTAAGTTCTTTGCCCATGCTAATCTGGTAATTGATATTACGCTATCTCCCGAGAATGTTTAGAGAATTTAATTGATAGAATAAAAGAACCGAAGAAGCTATTACAACCGTATCGCGCCAAAGCGGTTGTTTCGACATCTTTTCGTCTCGGTATGGCTGGAAAGAATTCGTGAAAACCTTTCTAGTCGATTATCTCGTCAAGGTTATCTGCTTGCCGTAGAGCGCTGGTGAATTTATAGCTGGACGTCAATCGTCGGATCCAGCAAATTAAATCGTTTTTAAGCAGAGTCGGTCTGTACCGTTGGAATTTCTTGTCGAATAACAGGAAAAGGTTATAGGTCGAAGAGTTACTTTTTACCGAAAGAGAATGTTCCGCAGAACTTGCCTAAAACGCGAATTCTGATTCCCCTTTGTTTTCGCAGAATCCCGTCTAGATTGTTCTGACAAAGGAAATCATTTTAAAACCATACGAACTCTGTGCATCCTCTTGTCGTAGTGTTCTCCCCAAATTCCTGATCCTCAGCCAGAATCAGTTCCGTGTAACAGGAAAATTTCGTCTTGCACGTGTCCACCCCGGATTCTTTGCAGGCTTTGCTGGTGCACACGCATTTTCTTCCTGCGAATAATGAATCCTCTTGCTCTTAGCGCGTGGACAATCGCGCGTCGCGATTCGCGCGATGGTACACATATCGACACTATCGTGTTCGACTACAATTACGTTGTATGAAATTCATATCGGTAGTCTCCCGTATCCATCGAATCCAGCCAGCTGACTTACCTTCGACTCGTTCGATGCTCGTCGATAGAAAAGCCAAGAACATCAGCAGCAGGAACTGTACGTAGATCGGCGACTCGATACCGGATCGATTGAAATACATGCCGAGGGTTGGAGCGGAAGGACACTCGAGAAATCACGAAACTCCCAATAACGAGGAGAATCGCAGTTAATCCGACGACGACTCAAGGACAATCTCATTGATAAAAAGATGGAGAGTGGAGCAGGCTTGGCCTGCTATCTGCACAAGAGGCACTCGAAACGTACGCAGAAGACAGGAATATATATTATCATCTTGAAAGGCGAGTCTGTACCAAACGGAGACGCGGTCTCGATAAAGATACCTCACCTCGATCGGCGAATAATTACTGTTCCGTATCGCTGGTATCGATCGAATCGTATGACAGAAGGAAG
The DNA here is from genome assembly GCA_960531205.1 of Andrena bicolor. Classification (NCBI taxonomy): domain Eukaryota; kingdom Metazoa; phylum Arthropoda; class Insecta; order Hymenoptera; family Andrenidae; genus Andrena; species Andrena bicolor. The sequence goes on from OY482665.1 coordinate 39,179,428, forward strand.
AGAGTATCGATTGGCATATCCGGAATAATTTCAAGTTAATCGTTTTAGGAAGCTGATAACGATAATTGTCGATAATAAAAGAACGATTATCCGTAGTATTTTGCCAGTTGGAGTATATCGAGTCTCTTGGACGTTGAATGGATTCCAAGGAGGCGGCGGTGTCTCCCGAGGAAGTCGCTCGCAAGCCAATCGAATCGAACACAGAATCACGGCGCCGAGTCGCGACTGACAGCGAGACGTCGCGAAAACACGGCCGTGTTATCGGCGTAAAGGACTATTTGAAAATGTCCGAAGGAAGCTTCAAGAAGAAACTGTTACCCGCGTGGGCTCCTCTAATTTTAGTACCTCCCACTGAAAGAGGAACGCGTCCTTCTCTTTCTCTTGCTCCTCGCCGTCAGACACATTTGCTTTCCACTTCTCTCTCTTTCCCTCGCTGTCTCGTCGTTCAGCTACCACCTCACGAATTTACTTCTATATCTATTTTAATTCCGTCATCGGTGACATTAGTCCGCATAGCTTCGCCGCGCGAGCGCCGCATAATGGGCCCCTTCCAAGGGATTTCTTTTTCCAAACGTTTCCACAGTTCCCAGTCCTAGGGCTTTTAGGTACTCGAGATATGCGCTCGTGTACCAAACCGCGTATGTAAAATGCAGCCAAAGATCCATCAAAGCAACTAATTGCCGTTGTCTCGCTCGCTCTTTGCTTGCCAGTTCCTTCGGTCTCTTTTTACGTTTTCGCATCACGAGTCAGAGTATAATTCCTACCCGTGTCCGCAATTTATTCGCACTTTCGCCGGATTCTACTCGGTCCTTTTTGCGTCGCCCCAAAGTCTTTTAAAGCCGTCCAATTTATTGGGACAACAGCACGGATTCGTGTACGCGTTTACCCAAGCCGCGGGATGCGTTTCACAGACGACTTCCAGATGGAAGAAGGCCTTTGAATGCGGCGAACCAGGGAACATCTACCCTCACAATGAGAAATCGAATGCTTCTATCCAGGGTTTTCTATCTTAAATCATTGCAACTATATATTCCAAATCCTTTCTCCAACGTATTTTATTTAAACTTAAAGTCCCAGTTTTCTTCTTCGTGTCCTCCGTTTTGTTAAAGCCTTCTCTTTCTCGCCCTTGTCATCGCGCTCTCAAAAAATTCCAGTTACTTTTTTTAGAGATGCCCTCATTGCCGAAGAAAATCCCCTAAATTCGGTCGATTTATTGGAACAATAACGTCTAGACTGTACGCGTGTTCGTATCTCTCCGTGATATATTTCTGACCATCCAGATGTGACCAATCTTTGACGAGATGTGGGTTCTCGCTAACTGCCAGTGAAACGAGAAACTCGCTTTAGGAAGGTGAAATAGATACACTCCGAGAGCCGCTAGGAAATAAGAATTTCCTCGTTGATACGTTTCTTCTTTCCTCCGATAAGCGGGGCGGCTCGGGTGACTCGGTACGTTCACCGGGAATTAATTGACGTGCGTTACGAAAAGTAGCATGTTTCAATTTCCTTACGAAAAACAGCACGTTTGTCTTCGTTCTTACGAAAACTATCACGTATCGGTTTTCGCTGCGAAAACTATCACGTTGCGGTTTTCGCTGCGAAAACTAGCACGTTTCAGCGGTTTGCCAGGAAAAGTAGCATGTTCCGTTCATTATGATGAAAAGCAGTACATTTGGATGGTTCGCTGCGTCAACTTAAGTACCTTCCGATACAATTTTTATTCAGTACTAGGTCGGTAATTTATTAAACATTAAAATACCATATTTAAATTACGTAGATTAAAATTTTCATACGTGTTTCCTTTTGGAGATTAGACGGTGTTATTATTTATTAAACAATATTTACAAAAGTTGAATTCTTCGATGCAAAATGCACTTCAACGATAAATCGCACCGAGACGTGATAGTTTCTGCAGTTTAATCCAAAACGTGGTATTCTTCGTGCCTAAACAGGATAAAGTGCTAGTTTTCGCCGCAAAATACGAAATGTCCTATTCTTCGTGGTTAAGCAGTCAAACATGTTAGTTTCTGCGGCGGAAGACCAAACGTGCCAATATTCGTCAGGAACGATGGAATGTTCTTCTTTACGTGGCAAACTAAAACGTACCGCTTTTCGTAACGCACCTTGTAATATAACCGGAAAAATGTTTTCTCGTTGCTCGGCGATAGTTGGCGATCGACCGACGCCGAAGTCGAACATCTCAATCGCGGACGTTGTCATCCAGCAGCAAAGTCAGACGGGAGTTTAATTCCCCGGCTGGTTTCCTGTCCATGCAACATTAAGCAGAGCCCTGCTGCTTGCACATTTCTTTATCGTGGTCCGTCGAGTGACAGTAAAAGCTGGCCTGGGTTATCGGAATGACACTTCGTTACAGTCGAACGAGGTCGCCGGCAGTCTGCTCCCTTGCCGCTTCTTATTGCGCGAGCGGATCGAGTGTGCGCTGTAAAAAGATTTACAGGGAGCACAAGGATTTCTTTCACGTGGCTAATTTATTTTGTACGTATCGCAGACATTTAACCGATCGTTCGAAATGGTCGATCCCGATTTCCAAGTGCCACCCTGCAGGCGGTGTTCCATCGTAACCGAGGTTTTCCGTGGTCGATTACTTCCGGCTTTAAATTTGCCCAGCTAGACTTTCATGAGTTAAATTCTTGATCATGCAATGAATCAATACATTTACTACATGTTTGATCAATATTGCTATATCGTTAGACTCATGTTAATTTACTAAATATGACTAAAACATATGTTGTAAATATAATGTAAAGTGATGATGTCAATTTACAATCATTGTGTGCTGCATTGATTGCTGCAAATGTGATTCAAATATGATCCCTATTTTTCAATGCACAACAGTAGGTAAATTTTGCACAAATATAAGGTACAGTATTGTCTCCTTATGGGCTCGGTTTGGTGTACACGCTTTTGTCTCACTCCTGTCCGGCGAAGGCGAGATAGGGAGACCGTAAATTTTGTGTAACTATTAGCAGCACGTCATGACTCAAATATGATTCAAATATGACCTGAACTGAATATCCTCATCGAGTGTATAAAGATTGCTACAATATTTTCTGTTCTAATTGAATCATTACATGTCCTAAATTTAACGCCAAGGTGAGCACTCACAAAGCGCACAACATTGTTGCATTACGTGATTTGATATTCGATAAACTTTACGCAAATTTGCTGTAAATTGTCTGGCTGGGTTGCATGCTCGAGATCGCGACTGCTCCACCGATGGCTGCTTTTAATAGAATTTTCTTTGAGCGCGCGGCAGCGTAATTAAGTTTAATTAAATCAGCGATTTTATCGTGAGAACCGGAGTGCTCTCAGGTGTAAATGGTTTGAGGCTCGGTGTTATTAATCGACTGTCTTGAGCAAGCGCATTGTAGCGTGGGATTTGAGGGAAATAAAAAGAAGGCCATGAATATTATTAAACTCAACACACTCGAATCTTTTATTTGTAGTAATTTTCCACGCTTGCTACCACTACTCGGGCGAATCTTGCGATAACGAGACAGTATTTTCCACGCCCATCCTACGCAGCTAATAATTACAAACACACTTGTGCGAAATGTCAAACGTGTATCTGCTCTTTCCCTTCGGTGCATATATTAATTTAGCTGCGGTGCGTAAAGTGTCACGACCGATTTAAATAGCATAACTATACTATTTCTCGTTGGAACATTTCGCTCGTCGACACGCTTCTATAGGAATTGACATGATCACAGCCAGTAATTCTGCTAGAAGAATATCGCATACTTCCACTTGTTGCGATGTAAAATTTTACGAAATTCTTCCATTCTGGGAACGTGCATTCGAAGCACGGAGAAATCCCATCTCGATCGCCGATCCCGGCCGATCTGTACATGCTTCGAATACCTTTGGAAATCGTATTCAGACCGGATTAAAAGTGAGCATCGCGACTTTATCGTTGAAGAAGAAGGGTGCGTCTCCGCGAGTTTGCCCGCGCGGCTCGACAAACGCCCAAGTTTCTCTCGATTCCTCTCTTCCACGAAGATTACCGCGATTAATCGCTATCTCGGGATCGATCTCGCGATGGGGAAGCGGCAAGGGCGAGTGAGACGGAAAGGGAAGACCGGAGGTTTGGAGATACGCAGAGAGACGAAGAGAAAAAGAGATTAAGGGAGATACGCGAAAAGATAAAGGCAGAGAGAGTGTGTGTGAGAGAGAGTGCACGACGCCTCGGCTTGCATTCGCTCGATTGTCCTTTTTAATTAGCTCCCGATCTCTTGGTACCCGGTCAGGTACGACGAGCGTGTCTTCTTAATTGTTAATAGGAGTTACGCCCATTCGAGCCCTCGAGAACGAGTTTCGAACGGGTTCACTGTGCTGTGCTCGGCCAAATGGAAGCAGCCGAGCTTCGGGTATAAAATTCCAGATGCTCGAACGATGTTCGCGAGTGCCGAAACGACTCGGGCCTAATCGAATCCCATCTACGATTTGTAATCGGGGGACATTAACGCGGACCATCGTTTCCCAATCCTCCGGACTTCGTCAATCGTATTGTCGAGTGTATTCCCAAGGAAGCCTCATCCTTTAGATTGGAGAACGGTGAATCGCGCGATAGTGTAGATCGGGCATGTTAGTCGCGTGGCAAGCTATGAGCCAAGTAAGGAGTTGGATCGTAATCCATTTTAAGCAGGCGCGGTGTCAGAAGTGATGGTTGTTGCGAAAGTAGGGGGCAGACGGTGTCCGCAATCTTGGTTAAAATCGCTTCTCATTTGTCCAGAGAATGGTGATGGTGATCAGGGTGTTTGAGCCGCTGCCGGTTATTACATCCAGGGGGACTAAGTAAAAAGACTTGCATTTATCGTAAATGTTCCCTGCCTCATAATGACGAGGCCACGATGTTCTGGCCGATCAAAGTACATCGAAGCGACACGGTGTCTTTTAAGGGGCACTACCGTGCAAAATGCCAAACGATGATCCCCCAGCTCATTCCATCGGCCTCCTCTCGCCGGCATAATCGCTTCCCTAAGACCAAACGACTTCACGCAACGATGGGGGCTGCAATATAAAGTAACGCACGCACAACGTTATTATTCCCCCGGATCGCACGAATTATTCTTGCTCGTCATGTCCCGGCTTTAATCGAGCCTCGTAGCGATTAAAATTGCCGTCGTCTCTCGCCTTTCGCATTCAAAATTCCCTCTTTCTAGAAAAGCACCGACATCACCTTCGCTAAATCATACGTGATCACGCAGTGCGCGATGAAATATCGCGCACAGATACATATGATTGCGCTTTCGTCGGGACGTGGAAGTTTGAATGCAGGAAGCTACGCGCAAATTCCATGGACTTGATAAAAAAGTGTACTCACTCAGGTGGCTGACGGCTGGTTGAGAGGCGATTACGAACATTTTTCTATGCGATGGGAAAAAGTCCGAGGTGGGGATTATACTTATCGATATCTCGTTCTGGTTACTTCCCGGACGACTGCCGCGATCGTTTCGTCCGCTGTCGCGCGCGCTGTGCCTTAGCGGTACACCTTGAATGTTATGTCTGCAATTATTGACTATGTAGCTGCTCACCTAGGTTTACAAAGGAACCAGAAAGACCCTTAGAAAATTTATGGTCGTAAAGAAATTACAGGCAAATGCTACGTCACTTCTACGGGAACATAGACAGCAGCTACCAGAGAGGCATATAGACCAGACAGAAAGAGGCGAACAAAGGAATTGTTTTTAATAGGTACACGAGAGGTGGATAAAGTTAAGCGTCACAAATGATTGCGGCATTGTCGAAGGATCGCTTACCGAAGATATTATGAATACAGCGAGTAAAGCAACGCCCAACCAAAAGTACCAGGCTTCCCAAAAGTGTCGCGGCGGCCGTCTTTGTACCAATACGCAACACTGGGAATTGCAACAGCAATACAAGCAATACTTGTCTGCCGTACACGCGTAAGGTTTTGCAGTTTCAATGCCTTCCGTGCTGTTTCTTATTGCTAGATCTTCAGTGCACTCGTAATACAGACGCGCCATTGCACGATTCGAACATGATCCTCCCGCTTTGACCGTCGAAGTGTTATTTCGATATACATGTACACTGAATCGTTGAGGTTTTGTTGAATTTCATTAAAAAGCGACGAACTAACGAGACGACGCCCGGATCGATGAAGGCACATTGAGTCACGAACGATCTAAAAAAATCTCGTTATTTTCAGAATGCATAGCGCCGCCGGCGCCGCTTAATTTACCACTCCAGACACCTGTTCCCCTAACTTACTAGGTTGGTGACACGCGATCAACACGCACAACGCGATCCTCGTTCGCTTGATCTTTTTACTTTCCACCCAGTTTCGTCCGCGAAAACGACGCGAATCCATTCAGCGCGTTGGTCTACCGTAGAACAACTGTATTGCCGTTCATTTGTCCGCTCAGCGTTATCACTGATTGGACAGGACAAGCTTGAAATAATCGATAAAACGTGCACGGTATGTCCTTACTCGCACGCGAGGACTGGTCGATACATTACGCGACCGCGTTTGCAGGTCCCGGAAAATAGATCGCCAATGTCTGTCCATAAGAATTCGCAGTAGATGAGAAACACTGTTCGCTCGTGGTCCAGTATTTTATTGTGAAATTGTTCTATCAAATACACGTTTGTACAGCGGGATAATTCATAGGAATAGAAACCGTATGAACGCAGTCAGAATTCTTATATTACACTTCCAAGAAACTAAGGGGAAGTCGTGAGAAACTCGAGTGAAAGGTAATTTTAATATTGATTCACATCGTGAGGGGGTGGCGGCGGCGGTGGACCTCTTGGCGGGAAGGGTGGTCGGAATTGTGGGGGAGGAGGTGGTGGTGGGCCTCCTTGGGAAACGGGGGGTGGAGGTGGATGCCTCCAACCGGGTGGAGGACGCGGCGGCGGGGGTTGAAATTGTCCAAATTGTGGGGGTGGCGCTCCGGTGGAAGAAGGCGGTGGGGGCGGTGGGAATTGACCTTGAGGTGGCCCACTGACACCCCAATGAGGCGGTGGTGCCATCATCCTGGGGGCCGATTGTTGCGATTGAGAGGTCGGAACGGGCATTGGTGGTAACGGGGGTGGCATTCCCGGTGGTAGCGGAGGATGCGCTGCCATTGACATTGGCGGTAGGGGTGGTGGAGGGATACTTGCCGGAGGAAAACCACTCGATGGGGGAGGTGGAACTGGAGGGGGTGGAGGATGACCCATCGGGGGTCCTGGGGTGGACGGCGGTGGCGGAGGTGGGACAACCATTCCGTGATGCATCACGTGATGTTGAGGATGATGAGTTTGTTGATGAGCTGCTGCGTTTGAATTGGGAATCGGGGGCGGTGCCAATGGGGGTGCATCTGCGAATAGTTGATGAGGCCTGTCCGCTTGACTCAGTGGATTCTGCGCGGCTAGCAGTCGCTCCGCTGCACTGCCGTGCCGTTCTCCTTTAGCGTCGCGTTTGAAGGCATACGACACGGAGATGGGCCTGTTGCACAGGTACTGACCATTCATTGCTTCTATACTCGCGTCTGACGCATCGAACGAGGCAAAGTTTATGAACGCGAATCCCTTTGAATTTCCTGTTTCTGGATCTCGCATTATCTAAAACACATGTACATTATACCTCCCTGTAGGGTGCTTTAGATTTTTAGAAGTTGTACGATTAATTAACAGTAATTAGGGAAATGTATCACCTTCGGTGTTTGGAGAATCACACCAAATGCACTGAAAGTATCGTACAATAATTTCTCATCTACTTCTGGGTCAAGATTTCCAATGAAAATGTTAGCCCCGACATCAAGATTCTTTTGATGCGCGCTCGCTTTGTTCACTCTTATTGGTTTCCCATACAGTTTTATCATGTTCATTATCTTAATAGCGTAGTCCGCATCTTCCTCTCCCATGAATTCAACGAACCCATAGCCCTGGTGCATTTGGGTCACTCTGTCTTTAGGCATATGAACATTGACTGAAAAAGGATAATCATTACATACACTCTAGCTTACATTTAAAAGCAATCAAACGCATGAATTATATAGATCACGTACCCACTGGTCCTGATTGGACAAACAGTTCCCACATGAGGGATTCTGTAACTTTGTCATCCAATCCACCCACGTATATCGTAGCATCTGAAAGTACGTATATGATTTAGAAATATTGATAAATTTTTAACAGAAATTTATCAAGTGTTTATGTACACATAACCTTATATAATATTTTCAACGTATGCTCTACAAGTAGGTGGTAAAGTAAATATAGTTACTATCCCGCGAAGTGCGAAGAAGGGAAATTGTCGGAATAATATAAAGTGTAGTATACTGTTTAAACTTGCCTTGATTACGTTCTGCAATAGGGCCGGCCGCCATAATTAGTGTTTGACTTGAACGTATAAAAAATGGTGCGTCGAGTAGGTTGGTACCTCTGAGTCCAAATATCACTATGGATGTATGGTTACCAACAGCTGGAATCAATGGCCGCGTTCCAAATCATGCATAATACGCATGAAGTGCATAGGGTACGTGACATATCCTATACATTTTATGCGCATTATGCGTGAATCGGAACGCGCTCAGTGGCTGCGTTCAACAGACTCAACCGTTGAGTGATTTCACTAGATTTTACTCGCGTCGACCAACGAGCGTGCAACTTTAGAGTAAAATCTAGTGAGATCACTCAACTGTTGAGCCTACTGAAGGAGTTGGACTGATAAAAATACTGTGAAGTGACTACCTATGTTTTCGTATGTCATAGATTCAGCTTTTTTTCATTTTTTTCATTGACACCAAAGGAGGGAATACACTTAAAGATAACAAATGTGTAAAATTGAAATTGTGCATTATTGAATCTCGATATTAATACAGATACTTATCAGTTACAGTTGGCTTTACTTTCCGATTATTTGTGGTGTACAATTTTTTTAGTGTTTTATATAGAAATAGATGTAAGAGTGAAACGTAAAGAAAGGATTATAACTCTTACTGCATAGTGTATAGTATAGAAACAAATCTGTAACATGTTTGTATATTTTTGCATTGTCCGTAAGTACTATTTTTACCTGGTTTATAAAAAATATATGATATAGTAAAAATTTAGTGTCTACGTTAGTTTAATAAATTATTATTATATACCATTTACATGAAGGTAAAAGGAAATGAAAAAGTTCCTATGAACATGGTGTCAAAAACATGTATTTAAAATAATGATAGGAGTCAAACAGTAATAATTTAATAACTATTGAACCCATTATATGTGGAATGTACCGAGATTATTGGGCTGTTTATTTTTGGCATATGGAACTGTTTCGATAAAATAAATTCATTTACAAGATGGATGTCTTTAGATAAAATTGTTTTAAATCAATGACGACGATGCCCTTCTGTCTTGGGATCTTCGAACCCGTGCAGGAACTGAAATAAATATGTATCGACGTGCTAAATAAAAGTTGAGAAACAAAAAATAAAATTATCCCTGTTTTCATTCAAATCCATGTTATCGTTCACCAACTCTGATGTTCGATTTTCATTATCTTTCGACCTAACTTTGAGAGGACTCTTCTTGCTTTCGAAGGAGTTTTATTTTTCTTCCGCACCGATCCCTTTACTTTCATGGATACTCTCCTTAAACTTCTCCTCTTATCTACAGGCTTTTCATTTGTTTGGATAATGCTCCTATTTATTCTTACACTCTCATTATGCAGATCTGTTCCTTCTCCCTCTTTTACAGATGTATACTCCAGCTCTGCGTTGTCTTTTATTTTTGTGACTGGCGTATATGGTGTAGTATTCACCGGTGAAATTTTGTCAGTTGTTTCGTTACTTTCATCCAAAGCATCTTGCATGCGGAATCGACTCCTATGAGATGTGCTTCGACTCGTACTATCACCCACAGAATAAAGAAACTATGTCCAAATGCTCCTTGGCATCTTGATCATCCTCAGCTTCTTCAGAACTACTATCATCGAAGTTAATTTTTTTCGCACTGTTAATTGGTACTTCCTTGTCGATCCTGTTGAAATCAAAACTATCTATTATTGTTAAAGCTAAATCAAGTTTCGCTCGCACCTGTTCATCGACCGGAACCTTGAAAGAATTTTCTTTAGTTAAGGTCTTTGATGGTTTTACTATACTTTTCATCGGTGTTTGATCCGAGTTAATGGAGGATATCGAGTTATCCAATTGAAGATCCAGTGTTTTACATATTTTGCTTACTTTTATTACAGTTAATGAAGTTCTTTCTCTGTGAGATAATTCAACTGTTAGTAACAAGTTTGACTTTAACCGTCCATTATTGGAAGGTGTAAACGTCTTCTTGTCAAGATCAACACTACCAGGTGTAGATCTTGTTCTGTAATTTGTGCTAGGTCTGTTTTCAATTATATCACATGTTCTATTTAAAGTTTTGCAATTTATACTATTAAGCTCTTCCGTATCATCTTCGTCTTTCGTTTCTTGTGACAACTTTTCTTCCAAGAAAGATCTGAGCGAACTCGATTTTGTAGACACCACTTTCTTTTTTCTCATGGTAATTTTTTTCTTACCAATAGGCTTGCTAATAGGTGGTTCCTCTTCTTTCCAGCCTTGCGAACATAGTTTTTCTAACTTTTCGAACCGTGTATCACAGTCCCTTATTTCCATATACATCATATCCCAGAATCTTTGCAAGTCTTTACACGTAACTAACATTTTACAATTCCCTGTTTCACAATCGGTCACTAACCGACGGAATCTTTCAAACTTTTTACATATTAACAAATTCGTTTGGCCGATAGCCTGATGAATTAGATACTGCGCATCTTCTGTAATCGTAGGTTCATCCTTAATCTCTGCCCATTGTTCGCACAATTCATTTAATCTGTTTATTTCTCTATCGAGGAGGAATTGGAAATACTGCGCGGTAAGCTCTTCCTCTTCAATTGATATATTCAAATTTTTCATTACAGTATCGTTCCTGGGAACGTATCCTTTTCTACTCGCTCCCCTCGTTCTCGAAGTCGATACAACTTTACTTAATCTGAGAGGCGACATACTTTGTAGGTCTACACAATCAAATAATTGCATATACTGCAATCCCGCCGGGGGTTTAAATTTATAATTATTTGGAGCAATAGAGTGTTGTTTCTTTCGATTCAGGCTTTCTGTAGATATTGCAGGGCCTCGCGCGCAGGGTTTGCTTAGTAATATTTTTTCTGTGGCTCTTGTATTTCGTTTCAGCGGTGCCATTGGCGCAACAGGCTTCTTTACCATCTGATGCTGCATACTCTTGCCTGTTACGTTATCATTGTGTGAAATGGGAGAGTATAATTTATGATGTACTATTCCAGTTAGAAATGGGCGCTTCTTTTTCAACAGATCCATCTTCTTTCGCAAATCACGCTCTGCTTTCCACGACTGAAGTCGGAGCACACGAGCTTCTGGTTTATAAGCAGTCAGCTGTGGTTCTGAAATGATATTATAATGACACGATAAACGTCAGCGATGCGGAACAAGATTTATTAAGTACAGAAAGTTTGTTACACAAACCATCCTGATGTGTTAGATTACCTGAGCCGTTCGACATACTTCGTCTTTCATTGATTACAGAGGACCTTTGTTGCTTGCGCGATTTTTCATATTGTAGGAGTCGAATATTTCTACCGGTATTCGTGTCTACAAACTTGGTAGGTATCATTTTGTACTGTTGTTGAAAATCCGACATTTTAATTAGCAGTCTATTGGAAAAATCTAGGAACCACCTCGAGCTCAACTGCCGCTTCTAACGGAAATTAATTTGAATCCAAGGAATGGCTGGAACAGGGTGGCGTGGAAACTACCTGCAGCGGTAGTAGGACGAGAGTGGGGTCTACTACCGCCGTCTGATTGGTTCAACGCCAAGAGGAAAATTCACTGACGCCAGCGCCGAGCCAAGTCGAGTGGAGTGTAGCCAAGTGAGGTCGCAGCCAACCAGCGTCGCCGGGGACTCGTTGAGGATGCTGGTTGGCCACTCTCGTCCTACTACCCAGTCTGAACCAATCAACGCCAAGAGGAAAATGAGTGAAGCCAAGTGAGGCCGCAGCCAACCAGCATCCTCAACGAGTCCCCGGCGACGCTGGTTGGCTGCGACCTCACTTGGCTACACTCCACTCGACTTGGCTCGGCGCTGGCGTCGGTGAATTTTCCTCTTGGCGTTGAACCAATCAGACGGCGGTAGTAGACCCCACTCTCGTCCTACTACCGCTGCAGGTAGTTTCCACGCCACCCTGGGCTGGAATGAGTGGAATGTGAGTAGTTCGGAGGTCTCCCGTTTAATCCCTCACCGACAGGAGCGGTGGTAATGGTGCGTGAATAGTGATCCTCTAGGTAGTGATAGGCAGATGTAGCCGCCATTATACACCATTATGGCCTGAAGCGGAAGTCGCAAATTGGCGGGCACATTTTGAAATAACCGAGAAAACTGAAGTTGTACTATTTCCTTCTGCCGTTCTTCATACAAATTAAAACATGTTAGGTTAAATACATTAGACTGTTACTAGATCTCTACGGAACACGTAGGGTTTTCTAACTTTACTTAAAAGGTAAAAGACTAAAAAGGTAAATTTCGGGTCAGGTATCAAGAGACACGGCAGTGTCTCGCGCCAAGTATATATATAGATATATGCGCAGCGCGAGACACAGAGTGTATCTATTACGGCACGCCGCGCTATCATAATAATAACAGCGACACTGAGCCTCGCCCTTTCTGAATATTGCGTTTCTAACTCCACTACGTTGTATCGAATATTATAAAAGAATAAAGACTAAAATAACTCCACTCATGTACATTCGGAAATATTTTTCACTCGTCCATTGACGGGTTAGCTTTATCCTAAATTTTGTCTCATAAATATTCATACTTACAAAATCTGCACGCGTTAGCAATAGTTTGCACGTTCAAAAATGACAGCATTATATGAAGTTTGCTGCTGTATTAATTTGGCCGAGCTTAGGAAGTCTCCAGTTTAATCCCTTGCAGCTATTGGTCAGTTGACAAACACCTACAGGGAGCGATGGTAATGTGTGCGTGAGACGCACGATGGGAGACGAACCGACACCACGGCCAATCCGCGTCACCGGGACTTATGTTGTCGACGCTGATTGGCCGCGGCGTCACTCGCTTGGCGCTGGCGTCGGTTCGTCTCCAATCGTGCGTCTCACGCACACATTACCACCGCTTCTGTAGGTGTTTGTCAACTGACCAATAGCTGCAAGGGATTAAACTGGAGACTTCCTAAGCTCGGCCAAATTAATACAGAGCTCCCATATGACGTCACATTCGTTTCGCGTTGTCGCCACTTGGCTGGCTTCGCGCTGGCGTCAATTCACGCACACATTACCAACGCTCCTGTAGGTGTGCTTCCCCCACCAGCACCGACTGGAGACCACTATACTCATGTTCTGGGGTCCGGTAGGAACAATCAAACAACATTTAAAGTTACATATTTTATTCTTATATTCTATCATAGTATCGTAAGTTAGAGAAATTCTTATATCCGACTAAGTAGAGTATTTGACAATCGCAGCCATTGGCTCGGTTCTCACCGATTACCAGGTCTCACCACGAGGAGGTAACTGCGTTTGGAGACCCGTAGAGAGATAGATGGAATCAAAGTTCCATCGATCTCCCTGTACATGAAAACCTTAGCCTATTAAACCGAAGAGATGGATGGAAAGAAAGTTTCATCCAACGAAAGTGCAACAAAGCTAATGATTCAGTGACTACTTGGCAATTTTACATGGGGCCTTAAATACTTCATGCTATAATAATTTAGCCTAGGCTTCCTTAGGTGTCTTCTGTCATTATTACTTTTCACTATCACTTTTCTCAATCACTTTTCACTAGTTTCTTTCAAAAGATTTTACTTTAAAGTCTATAGGGTTCATATGAGTTAGGGCTGGGACTATTCGAATAATTTAATATTCGAATATTTTACAAGTATTCGAATAATACGAATAAACTTCGAATATTTCAGTATTCGAATGTTATTATTCGAATACTATTCGAATACTTACTGCTATATTCGAATACTATTCGAATAGTATGGTGTGAAGTGGGTCAAAATTAGCGTATAAGATTTCACCCTCACAAATGAACCTAAAGAACTTGATTTATAATTCACACCATACTATTCGAATATATCAGTATTCGAATACTATAATATTCGAATAGTATTCGAATACTTTAATATTCGAATACTTGGATATTCGAATATTATTCGAATACTTGGATATTCGAATTATATTCGCCAAATAATTGAGCAACTGAAGTATTCGAATATTCGAATACCGAAAAATTCGACAAATAGTCCCAGCCCTAATATGAGTGTACACGCTGCGAAGTATAATATAGAGGTAGCTCTAATTTGAAAAAAGAGCAGCAAATTTTGGCTCTCTGTATTTTAAACGCGCCATCAATAGACGCGGTCGCGTCTGGAAGCTAAGTCCCATTCCCCCTCTAACCATAGGCACACTAAGCGACCATGTCTCTATACACGAATGATAGCAAAATTGACAGGTCGCCGCAGCTATTTTGGCCTTATTATCTTATTTTATGACATAATCCCGGTGTTTTAACATGATTAAGCGAATAATTTCTTTTTTCGAACCCATTTGTCGTTTTATTTAATATATAAAGCTGTTTGTCTAAAAGATAAAAGATTTATTCTGAATTAATAGTTATCAAAATGATCATTTTTTTTACGAGATCAGACAGTCAGTGTTTTCGTGACGTCACGTTTTCCTCCTCCACTTGACGCCAATAAATGTCACTTGGCTGTCACTTAATCAAAACCTGCCAAATTTTGGGTTAAATCGAGTTTTCAGATATGAAACAAACATACAACAAGCAAACAGAGGATCAAAGCTAAAAAAATCGTTTAAAAAGTACGATTTCTTTTCATTTTTGACGTTGCAAAAAAAGAATACAAGAATATGAACCGCTCTTAGGATGAAGACCATTATGAAATACGACACTTACATAATTTATAACTAATTATGAAAAAAAGTGATGAAATCCCACCCCCCCCCCCCCATGAACATGAACATGACTCATGTATAAAATAAGGTCATGTATAATATAATTCACGAAAAACATTAAAAACGGAATTAGCCGTCGTTGTATAAGGAAAAAACTATGAAGTCGACTTAAAACAAAATGTTTCATATTCTCCGCATCTCTCTTACAGCGTCTTCGGACAGTCGCACTGGTGGGCATTGAGTGCGAATTTTCGCCAATTGGAAGCGAAAAAGTTCGCATTCAGTGCGTACTAGTGCAGGTTGCCGAATGTGTTATTAATCTATTACCGACTTCGATTCGTTTAAATCAGTCTCTACCAAGTTTTTATTATTTTTCATCGTAAAACGATTTTCATACGACATTTTTAACAGATGATGTCCCTCTTCTAAAAGTTTTTGTGTCAACTACAGGCCTCGCCCGCAAATTCCTTAAAACCGAAGCTGAAAATCTGAGCACTGAATTGATTTGTGGCCAATAAAGAAATGTCAAGTATAAAAAGTGACAGAGGAATCAGTGTTCGAACGGAGAACGAGAATACAATTGGAATTAGCAAAGTTGATTTCACGATCTTTGCGTGAGAACGTTTTTAATGTTTTTCGTGGATTAAAGGTACAATTGGAATTAGCAAAGATGATTTCACAATCTTTGCGTGTGAACTTTTTTCGTGAATTAAAGGGAATTAGCTTCTTTCATACATGAGTCATGTTTATGGGGGGGGGGGGGATTTCAATTATATCACATTCCTTGCTCTCAGAATGGACTCGGTGGGACATGCATTTCGGAAGGGTAAGCATCCTACCTAATTGCACGCAGTGCAGTTTGGTAGGATATGCATCCTACAAAATGCATGTCCCACGCACAAAGATTACTATACAGAAATACAAGGTACTCGTGTCTACGATCGCATGCAAGTACAGAAGATGACTCACCGGTCAGCGAATATGGTCCATCCTGTCATCCTGTCATCCTCGCTAACTTCCAAGCTAGCGTGTACCTAGGGCATATGCTGCAGGTCCTCTCTAAGCCCCATGCTTTGGGCCCTCTCTAGGGCCTATGGTAGGCTCTCTCTAGGGCTCCCCTTTGAGCCCTCTCTAGAGCCCACGCGCTAGGCCCTCTGTAGGGCCCGTGTCTTGGGCCTTCTCCAGGGCCCACGAGCTAGGCCTAGAATCTCATTGGCAAGTCTAAGCTGAAAATTGAAGCTAAGCGAAAATTTGACGCTACTTCCGCGATACAAAAGTAATTAGAGCACCGGTGCTCTGGACAAGTCTTAGATTCGCAAAAATTGGACTCCAAATTCGCGGTAATACTACTCTAAGTAAGAGCCGCGGGACTCATCAAAATATGTACTTAGATGGACGCGAAAAAGCGGGGACTCTACAATCGCATTACGCGCGACCACAAAGGATCTTGCTAGACTGCAAGATTGCTAGGAAGTCTGCTTCCACTTGGAAACTTTTCAAATTTTCCGCGGTGACTCTACTCGACTCGATCGATTCCATTATTTTACGAATTATTAATCAAAATTGTAAAAATCGCGAGCAACTTTTGTATTGAATTAATTTTCTGGCCCTCTCCAGGGTCCATGAACTAGGCCTTCTCTAGGGCCTAGAATCTCATTGGCAAGTCTAAGCTGAAAATTGAAGCTAAGCGAAAATTTGACTCTACTTCCGCGATAAAAAAGCAATTAGAACACCGGTGCTGTGGACGAGGTTTGTGTGCGCAAAAATTTGGATCTACTTTCGCGAAGAAAATTCAACTGGAGCTGCGGTGCTCTGGACAAATCTTAGATACGCAAAAATTTGACTAAAATTTCGGGGTAATACTACTCTAAGTAAGAGCCGCGGGGCTCATCAAAATATGTAGATGGACGCGAAATAAGCGGGGACTCTACAATTGCATTACGCGCGACCACAAAGGATCTTGCTAGGCTGCAAGATTGCTAGGAAGTCTGGTTCCACTTGGAATCTTTTATAAAATTTTCCGCGGTGACTCTACCCGACTCGATCGATTCGATTATTTTATGAATTTATATCGGAATTGTAAAAATCGCGAGCAACTGTTGTATTGATTTAATTTTCTGATTTTAAAACAGGCACGTGCATGTCACTATCTACGAGTACCTTGTATGGTCAGCTCATTGAATTCTGCTCTTTCCAACACATATGCGCAGCGGTTAGGGACCCATTTCATATAATTAGCATTCGTTTTAAGAACATTTCTGCAATATTTCGTAAATATGGTTTAGAAAAGAGCCTAGACCATACTTATTCGCGAAATATTGCATAAGTGTTCCCGAAACGAATACCGACCATGTGAAATGGGCCCCTGCATGTCGCGCATTTCTACGTTTTATACAGAAACCATTATGTTCTATTGCGTGCACCCACATTCAAAGAGTTATAAAGTGACTCACCGTTCGCTGCCATCAAGAGTACTGCATCTTTGCAAACTCGTAACCTCTGACCGGCAACCCTGAGACCAGCAGCCCTCTGACCAACAGCCAGCTGACCAGCACCCTTCAGCTCAGCACCCCTTTAACCCTCAGCCCAGCAGCTCCAGTTGGATTCGTGCATGACTCTACTTTCGCGGCGAAAAGGCTATTAGAGCACCGAAGCTCTCGACTAATTTTACTTGCGCAAAAACACTGACTCTACGATCGCATTACGGGCGATTACGAACATTATTACTGAAACAGACAATTTGTATTTAAACAAGTTCCAAAAAATTTCTTTAAATTCCAGGCAGCCGCATGGAGCGCCACGCAATTCGGACATTCAGGAATTTTCGAAAAATTCCAAAAGAATTTACTTAATATATTATATTATCTAGTGTTTGAACGAAGGATTTTTCGAAATATTGATTTGGGACAAAATGGCTGATGTTTAAAGAAAAAGTTTCAATTTCTATCATAAATCGTGTCTGATTTTCGTCAATTAAAAGAAAACTAAACATCGAATAAAAAAATCCTTCGTTCAAACATTAGTTTATTGTTCCTACAGTAAGCTTGTAAAATTCGAAGTAAATCGGTTGAATGGTTTTTTAAATATTTTGGTCATCACAGAAGCTTTTTATTGGAGAGAACCTTCGAGTGATGGACAATAACTCAGTTATTGATAAATATTTTTAAATAAAAAAATTACGATGCACGGTACTAGGTGCAATCCTTTAAAGGAAAAAATATTTTTTTGAGAAATGTCTTATAGTGTTTGAGTAAGAAAATTTCCAAAGACCACCCTTTTTTCGGCCTCCTGACTGAGCGTGACCCCTTAATGATTCTAAAAATTGATAGAAAAAAGAATTGCCCCTTTGGGCGCCTAATACTTTTCAATTGTAATGAGAAAAGAAAGGGCAGCCTCTATGGACGCTTAACGATTCTCAAGACTGATAGAAACAAGCAGTGGCACCTTTGGGCGTTTAATACTTTCAATTTTAATGAAAAAAAAAGAAAACGGCAGCCAATATGGGCGCTTAACGATGTCTAGTGACAAGACGGAAGAAAAGCAGCCTCTTTGGGCGCATATTAATTCCGAGTTGTAAGGTGAAAAAAGCAGCCTCGTCAGGCGCTAATGGCATGCAATGCCAGCAAAATGTTCCAATTCTACTGTACAATGTTAGCAAACCGTAATCTAGATCTAATTCCACCCTGAGGCCGCCAACGAAATTCTGAGTAAATCTCTTAAGAATGGTATTACCGCGAATTTGGAGTCAAATTTTTGCGTATCTATGGTGCACGGTGAAGCTAATCGTAAGAGAAAGCAAAAGCAAAAACAAGCAAGCGCACCTCTACCCTTAAATTTAGCCTATCGCACTCTTTACAATGGGCCCTGGTGGCATAATCTATTGCAAATATGCACTTGCGTAACTTTCGAGGGATATGCGAAAGCTAAGAATCTTCCGATTGAGATTGCAAAGGAGACTAAACGACCGAAAGGACCGAAAGATGCGACGCGAACATTCACCGTCGATGCACCGAATTTTCGTTTCTACATAGCGTGCTCCATATCATGACTTTACACAGTCTTGGCGAGTGTGGCCGAGAACGAGGCATCTGAGACCATAGAGCGGGCCGAGGTGGACCGAAGCCCAGTATCGACGCGATAACTAGAAAATCAGAATAGTCATGAACTGTCGCACATCTTCGTCTAACAATGGTCCTCTGTGTAAAGCCGGAAAAAAGTTTTACCCAGCACAGCCGGCCTATGAAGGGCGAGCACGCCATGCGCGAAATCGAAATGTGTGATCGAAGGCGAATTGTATTTCTAGAAGAATGCGTTTGGCACTCTTTTATTTAAAAAGAACGAGACGGAACACAGAAGCTTATCGCTCGAAGTACGCAAGTGTATTTTTGAATAGATGTCCAGACCGAACCAAGCTTACCGAATAAGTAGGTTTGGCTCGATCTGGACCCTTAAACTAGATCGTAGGCTTTAGCTTGATAACGTTTCGCAAGTCGCAATGCTCGGGAAACGTTACCAAGGAGCCGAGCACGCCAACGCGGAGGTACCTACGAAAGTGACCCATTTCTACGAAATATTTCTGGTCCATATTCGACCAATGCTTTGCGCATTTTTGAAAATTTGGAAAAAGTTTTACGACTGAAGTTCTTAAATTAAGACTTATTGCTAGGCTGGTTTAAATATTGTAAGGTAAGGTTTATACAAAAACCGGGTTTCGAATTCCAATATTCCCCAAAAAACCGGTTAAACCGGTTTTCGAATTCTTACAACAAAAAATGTAATTAAAATAGTAACTTTACTTATTTTAAAAATTTTCAGTTTTCTTAATATTATTGAATTATAAAAATATGAAAATAAAATTAAAATAACTAAAATCCGTACGAATCCGTACAATTTTTGATTTCATCTAATATTTATGGATTTAAAAAAACTATAACACAATAAAACAGACTGCATACAAAACCAAATGAAAAAATCTAAAATAACTAAAATCCGTACAAAATATAAATCTTTTAAAATGTGGTACCAAATTATAAATCTTCATTCCATTTCGTATTTTTTTTCTGAAAATATGAACTCATGATGATTAGTATCACAATAAACAGTTACCTACTACAATTTTCTTATGTACGAGGCGATTTCAAGTAAAAATGTTAACGTTTTTAATTAAATAATTAAATCATTTCTTCATATTAATTCTAGTATATAAAACCGGTTTTTTAAATTTAAAACCCAGTTTTCGAATTTTACAAATTTATAATTTAAAACCGGTTTTTAAAAACCGACAAACCCTATTGTAAGGGGAAAGAAAAGTAGAAATAGCGAGCACTGAAACCAAGTAGTACCAATATCATCTGTCATTCTCAGTTATTATTATTTGTACGAGAAAGTACTTTAAATTATATAGTTGAAAATCCTTAAAAAATTAATGCTTTTTATTCTCGTTTTATTAAGAGAATCTAATGACTCGAATGTAATTAAACTTGAGAAGTGTAACTCGTAATCAAAGTATCAAGCTTTGAATATAAAATTAAAGAAAAATAATTTGGAATATTTAAAACGCGATATTAGAACTTTGACCTCGAATTTGAAATTTATTTATTGCTATTGTCTGTGTTAAACATTTGGAACCACGCGCGTTAATGTTACTGTTCACAAGAACTAAGTATGTATTCGTGGCCACTGTGCTCGCTACAGCAATCATTTGTTCAATAGCATGCAGAAAAATTGAAAAAATTACAATATACCACTCACCCATCGTAGAACACAGTCTCACTGCTATCCGTGCAGACAGGAAGCTTCTTCAGCAGGTTCACAGACCAAGATCAGTAGTACCGAATAGAAGATATCACACACACAAATATGTCACTTTAATTTCACGACCAAAAAGCAATTAGAGCTCGGTGCTGAGTCTTAACTAGTTCAAGATGCGTAAAAATACTGACTCCACACTCCCGTTGACAATACTAAAACGCACAGCTATCTCATGTTTTTATAAATACAAAACACTGCAAGTTTTTAAATGTACCTAAGCCGTGGGTCAAGAAATCTAATAGATACTGAGTGAATTGCAGTAGAATATTGTTAAACGACCTCCCACATGGTCCAGTAATCGATGAAATTAATCTAGGAATCGATATATCACGAAATAATATGCTCGCGCGTTCACTGAGTTCCGATCACTGTCGCATGTAAAGTTGAACTGGCAGGTGTTATCGTTCGGCGATGGTGTGACTTTGGCAGAGGTTGTTGTCGTTCTGTCTCGCTCTAACGACGGGGTCATATACGTTTCTCGGCGTAGAAACGTGGTCAATGTTTCGAAGTAATTCAGGGATAAAGTATAAGTCCGATTGGTTTAATTCTTTTTGTGTTTTATAGGTATACGTTTATAGATTATAAAACATGTATGAGAATTGGAAAATTTTCAAAAACGTGGTGTTCGTGGGCAGTGGCGTAGAACATGTTTTCTGGCGCCGCACAGTGGGCAAATATTGCGATTTTATGGCCAAAACCCCAAAAATAAATTTTTGAATTCGACAAAAATAAATGCAAATGTCAATTGAAGAAATAATTTGGGCATCAAATGCCTCCAATTTTATTGCTAAATGTTTTAATACAAAGCTCGTATAGACTCGCAAATGTTTATGTTCATGTGAGGTTAGTCCGATCACGAAGAATTATTCCAGATTTTCGAGTTGCTTCAAACACTTATATTGTGTCATCTAAAGTTCCGAAAATAATTTGAAGGCATGGATTCCATTCCTGGCAGTGCGTAAGATATCTTTTTGTGATCAAAATAGTTATGTTTCGGTTTTCACTACGTAATTTTTACAATTTTTAAAGTAGTGTTTTAGAATCAATTATCATAAAATAGTTATAAATCCCATAATATCCCGCAATGATTTATCATTCTTATTTTACGTTGAACTTTTTGATTCTATAAATGCAATTATTAACTGCTAATAGCTGCTAATCTTGTAATTATGTATATATGCATTTTTTTAAACATGATTCAGTGTGTCTTGTATAACATACGACATAACTGTGACCGAGACTGGTTCACATATTATACATTACAAACCTTTTTATTCTTTTTTAAACGATTCTATTGAGCTTTAATTAAAAAGTTTGTCGTCCGAAACGATAACACTTCTTCTATTCCCCGTTGCACAGTAGCAGAGGCATGCTCTGACAAAAAAAAATGGGAGTACTAGTTTTAAGGCCATATCATTTCATAGGATTAAGTGTATAAATGTAAATAATAAAAATATCTTTATCGTTCGTAATTTTTGTAAGTGCTGTTTTTCGGATAATTTAGTTTCTCATGTATCAGGTAGTAAAAGTGCCGAATTTTATATATTAAAAATAAGTTTTAAGGTTTTGAGCACGAGATGGACATAGTTCTTCAATTGACATTAGTATTAAATTTTTAAAATTCAAATATTTCATTTTTGTAGTTTTGGCCATAAAATTGCAAATTTTCCCCTCTGTGCGCAGCCCAAAACAAAAATTACCGATTTTTTAACAATCTTTGGGATCATAGTTATCGGGTGACGCCGCCATTTTTCAAAAAAAAAATTGCGAAAATAGTAACACTTTGAAGAAAAGGGTCGTGATTTTCGCTATTAAAGTCGTACGTTTTTGCTTGTTATTAAAAAATGGTTGAATTTAATTGAAAAATCTCAACGTCACCCGATAACGAATCTTATGTAGAACATGTGTGTAAACAATGAAGTTAATCGGATGAACGGCGACGCAGTTATCATGCCCACCGTCTTGGAAAATGATGTTTTGAGAAAAACACACATTTTTAAAAATTTTCCAATTCTCATGTTTAAGGTATATAATCATATGTATATAGACATATACCTATAAAGCACATAAATAATTAAACCAATCGGATTAATAGTTTATCTCTGAATCATTCGCAAACATTGACCACGATTTAGCACTAAGAAACGTACTATATGACCGCTTAACTTGAAATTCGTAAAGCCCGGAAATAATTTTATCTATTAACGCTTGTACTTTTCGCAGCTGCAGGTATGCAAACTGCACTTTCCGTATGTCTTCCAATACTGAGGACCCATGATAGTTCCCGTGAAAAATGTTTTGCTGGGGAAGTCTTCTAGGTATTGGGTATATCTCAGTGGAATCCTGTTAAAGGACCTCCCACATGGTCCAGTAATCGATTAAATTGATGCACGAATTGAGAAAAAACTCAAAATTTCGGCCCACAGCTTCTCTTGCAGGTGCAGCGCGAAAATCTGCCTCTCTTGCAGGTGCGGCACTTCAAAATCCCCTTGTTCCGAAATTCATTGCACGATTCTTGCACCTGCAAGAGAGGCAGATTTTCGCGCTGCACCTGCAAAAACTCCAAATTTCGGCCCCACAGCTTCTCTTGCAGGTGCAGCGCGAAAATCTGCCTCTCTTGCAGGTGCGGCACTTCAAAATCCCCTTGTTCCGAAATTCATTGCACGATTCTTGCACCTGCAAGAGAGGCAGATTTTCGCGCCGCACCTGCAAGAGAAGGTTTGGTTTCTGGGCTAGCTGGAAATCCTGAATTTGTGGGAATTTTGGTTCAAGAGGGCTTTTACAATGATAATACGGTTTCCTAAAGTTTTTTCCACTCCATTTTCTTTAAAATACATTCAATACATCGGAATGGTGTGATACAGGTATGTATAAATGCATATTAAATAAGTAATAAGTAATGTCACACCTCGTAGAGTTCTTCGCTGCCTTTCGACTCGTAATAGCGGCTTCTTAGGAAATGTCCAAAAAACGAAAAAATTCATAAATAAATAATGAAACCGCAGTTTTTTCGGGACTGGCGTGGTCACACCTTGTAGGGTTCTTCGCTGCCTTTCGACTCGTAATAGCGGCTTCTTAGGAAATGTCCAAAAAACGGAAAAATTCATAAATATAAAATGAAAACGCTGTTTTTTCGGGACGTGCGTGGTCACACCTTGTAGGGTTCTTCGCTGCCTTTCAACTCGTAATAGCGGCTTCTTAGGAAAGCTCCAAAAAACGGAAATATTCATAAATAAAAAATTAAACCGCTGTTTTTTCGGGACGTGCGTGGTCACACCTTGTAGAGTAAATTTCAATGTCGGCGATAAACTGATGCTCGGGGCAAATAGAATCCAATTATTATTACTTCACTAGAATGATTAAACAGTGCATTAGTAACTTGCGGGAATGACAGTACCAGCGTGAATTTTTAATACTTTTCGGCGTACGATACGTGAAAGCGTTGTACTGCACGCAAAGTACTAATAAATAATGTCATCTTGTAATTTATAGCTTACACGGGCTTTGAAGAAATACCATTTTTGAGCACCATAGTGTCTTGATCCCCGAAATGGATTTTCGCAGAGAAATCCGCGCGAGTCGTTGACTGGCCGAGTCAAAGAATAGCGTGGAAAAAGCCTGCCTTCAAACAAGATACACGTATACAAGCACGCACACACTTTTCAGCATTTCAACACATTTTAGAGTAGTTGGCAAGTTGGACGCTGTTCATGAGCAGATGCCACTACATTAAGTCCTCAAATTATGGGTCGGTAACACAGTTTGGGTGGCGACACGAACATCCATAAGGTGATAGTAGACGTATACCTCGTCTGTGGTTCTAACCGCTAGTAGGATTGCGATCGAGTTCTACTCTCAATCGATAACGTTGCACGCGACACAAAAGTGGTAACAAATAAAAATGTTCCGTATGTTGTCTATACTATACCTCATCTCTGATAGTCCCAGTGATGCCAGAATGAGGACGGGTACTCTCGAGAATTTCCCCCACCACGCATGCACACTACGCCGGAGCGGCGTCCGTGAGCTCGGACACGCCACTCCGGCGTAGTGGGCATGCGTGGTGGGGGAAATTCTCGAGAGTAAGTACCCGTCCTCATTCTGGCATCACTGGATAGTCCTGATATAACCTATAAAACCAGCGTCAACGTGGTCGTAATGTAAACATGTTTGTTTCGTCGAAAGTATTTGTACTGTAAATTTAATAAACAATCCGGAACAATGCGTTTCGCAAAGAAATTGCAACGAGCGCGGCTGGAAAAGGAAAGAGCTCTTTACGTTCGTTTGCCGCATGTGATTCGAAAGCAAGAGGACGTAGCGAAACTGTTTACTGGCGACTTTAAAGTTAAGCTTCTTCGGCAATCCAGTAGACACTGCTACGTGGTATTCCCTGATGTCGAGGAGAAAATGAGAAACTTGAATGCCGCAAAAAACACCATGATAAATGGGAAACGCGTAGTAGTGTCGTCAGCGATTACGAAGCGTAAAAAGGAGCCGCGTAAGATAATGAAGAAAAAGATTGTAATGCCTAAAGTAAAACACGATGTAAAAGTCACGAGGACGTAAGTTTTTTGTTGTTATTGTGATTAGTAATCATCTGCGCATATTAAAAATGCTGTTTCTCAACAGAATGTTTGTGTCAAACATCAAATGTGGAACAAAACTGGCCGAACTTAAAGCAGCTATTCCAGGTTGCGTGTCTGCTAAAATGTTGAAACCGTATTCGCAAAATTTCAAGTATGTAGATACTTCCCAAGGCGTTGTTATTTACAAGTTTCCAAATCAAACTGTAATACATGAAATCTTTTAAACCGTACTTTCAGGAGCGCAATAATTAAGATGGAAACTGCCCAGCTAGCGGCAGAGTATTTGAAAGAAATAAGAGAATCGCCTATTGTTGGAGGACACGCGTTGAGGATAAATCCTGATACCAGAACCAGGCAGAGAAATCCAAAGTCCGGTGCTACTCTGAAAATTTATGATGGTGAAACGGAAAGTGTGGAACAGCCCGGTAAAAAAAGACAGAATGAATCTCTAGATTACATTTTACTAGAAAACAAGTCGTAAATTTCAATATTAACACAGCGATATTTTTATAGTTATTAATTTATAAGTGAGACTACTACAAAGTATTGTATAAACACACTGTACATCTTCTGTTACCTGTACAATTACGAATAAAGTACTTGTTTTTTTATTAAGTGCAAATTTTTTCATCGAGCCCAACTCCGTAGCGAATAGAGCGGCCTTATTTTCTAATCGCGCATACTTTGCGATTCCGAGAGAAGCGTAAAGGTTAACCGCGAGGTGAAACAAGAAAGCCATGCATATTGATCGCGGTCATTAAATACAAAGAAAAGGAGCTCGCTACTATAAATAATCGCGTCGTTAAATGTATATACATTTCCGAGAAAATTACGCAACATCTGCGCGAGGAGGGGGTACAAGTTCCACATTGAAAAATGTGTATCCATAGAAAATGTGGAATATTTGATACATATACTTGGAAGAATTACAGAAAGATCAACGATCAAGGTGAAATCTTCTTTCCTGTACGATGGAAGGATACTATACGTGATGCAGGCAGGCTGTCGAATCACTCGAGCGCGTAATGTGACGCGAGGAACGTTATCGTATAATAAGGTGTATCAAAGAGTACAAGTATCAAGTTTCACGAATCAAGCAAAAGTGTCGTCCATTTCCTGTTCTCCTACCAGGAACCCTCAGATTTATATAAAGCTTAAGAAAAGTACATCAAAAATTAAACTCGCACTCGACGCTTGAATCTGCTTATAAAGATTGCCATACAAGATCGTCGTCCTTCTTCGAAACCCGGGTGGAGCATAGTGTAACTTCAGGTGAGTCTCTCATTGTTAAAAGATACTTTCATTTGAAATTACACCTTTCTATAAAAAATCTAAATCAAGTCCCCACGTAATATAACAGCAGTTCCTCTACCCGATGACACGTACTGTGCTCCGATGGAAAGATGAAACCCGAAATGTCAGAGGGGCGAGAGGGGTTCTACGCTCCCACCGCCTCACTCTAGAGTTTCTCACGTCTTTTCTTTCCATCGGGGCACCGTAGGCTTCGCGGTAAGTTGCGCGGCTGCTTTATAGAATATTGATTTGCAATAAAAAAGGAATACCCGCTTTTAATAAATTTAATCGGAGCGGGTGAAACGGCTCGGGAACTTTATCGGTCAACCGCTAGGTAGCGGAAAATAACCCCGATCGGGTAGTTTTCATTAGAATCGTAAGAATGTGGTTGATGCTACCTACCACAGACGAGGCGTAGATAGTAGACTTTACATCGAATGTAAAATTTTGCAACAAGATTGGGGGGTCCAAAGCCTCTTACCATTTCCGTGTCGCGTGCAACGTTATCGATTCCCAATGGAATTCGATCGCGATTCTACCGACGGTTAGAATTCAAACTAAATATGGTGTAAATTGATTTTTACCTACACACGGAAATGCTGTTGACACCGTCGAGTGTCCTCGCGCGTGTAGTGCTTCTTCGCACGCGGGATACGCGCGCGCACACAGTGAGACATCTCTCGAGAGCTCGGCATGAAGTAACCAATAAGCGATTTGCCAGTCTAATCGTTCCAACGTCATTGCATAACTCGCGTTGCTTTTTAAACCAATTATTTAATGCGCTGCGTGCAATGATTTTGCACTTGGAGGCGTTTACCGATCGATGTCACGCGCGTGTGGTGACGCCGACCGAAAATGCGTATGGGCGTGATAACGCCGGCGAGTTCTGCGTATTCGATGCACACCAGAACTAACCTAAGAAAACGAAGGCTTCTCGTTGCGCGATCGTAACGAGAAACATAAATTCCCGTGAACGAGTATGAGCGGTGAACTCCGTTTCCGTTACATCGAGCCGCGACTTCGACGCGCTCGAGTCGTTGTCTCGCGTTTTCCGCGACGTCCGTGATAACTCGCGTATAGGTTAGCCCTCTGTCTCTGGCCAGCGTCCATCGACCGTTTACAATCTGTCATTTAGACCGGACACTTTGTAAATCGTAATGTAACGTTATAAATAGAAGCACAGAGCGGACCCGTTCCGATGGATGTAACACATGTCTTTTGCCATGTATTTTATAATACCTCGCGATACGTTCCTGTTGATGGGCAATATCGGATCCGAAGGTAATAGCTATACGAGCCTTCCATTTATCCAACATTTTATCAATATTTACTCTATAAATAGCCCGCGTAAATATTTTTTAACTAATAGCGATGATATCGTCTAACGCGTACAATCGGCGCGCGATAATAAAAGTTTCTCGATTAATCCGTTGATCCTAATAGCGAGTAGTTTTGTGCGCGCGTAAAAAACGAGGATTCGTACGAATGCTCGGCGTTTCTTTCTGTTCCAGCAATTTCTAGGAATGAGAGCGTTTCCACTTCGGTGTAACACTTGACTTGTACGTCTACAACAGACAAGAGATCTGGTGCAATGCATTTGTCGCTAAATGCCCGTGTTCCGTGCACGAGGAATAATGTTTCGGATTAATGTATATTTGTGTATAACCTGACTGCATTGAAAATGCAAGCCAAGAAGCGTTATTTATTATTATTCGTAACATGCGCGTTTCTTGGTTACTGTTACTTCGGCGGTTACCGGTTAAAAAGTGAAAAGTGGGCGGGCGGGTCTCAGTTGCCTTACGAGCGATTGCCTTCATATTTAAGTTTAAACGAAGAATTCTACGACAAGGATTTAAGGACGTCGAACGGAAACTCGCTCGTGTCCCACCGTACGAGCCGGTGCCGCATGGAGACGTGCTTTGACTTTACCAAATGCAAGCAAGGTTTCACGGTGTATGTGTATCCGGTCGAGGATGTGATAAGCCCATTATACCAAAAAATATTAAATGTTATTACGGAATCAAGATATTATACGCCGGACCCAGCACGAGCCTGTATATTTGTATTAGCTCTCGATACGTTAGATAGAGATCCGTTGTCCACGGAATTTGTGCACAATCTTCCCGCCAAACTGACACGCTTACCATATTGGAACAACGGAAGGAATCATTTGATATTTAATTTGTACTCCGGAACATGGCCCGATTACGCCGAGGAGGCGCTGGCCTTCGATTTGGGATACGCGATACTCGCGAAAGCTAGCATGTCCATCTTCAGGCACAGACCGGACTTCGACGTGTCTATACCATTGTTCGGGAAGCAGCACCCGGAGCGCGGCGGCGAGCCGGGCCAAGCTTTGGAGAATAATTTTCCGAATAATAAGAAGTACGTCGCA
The DNA here is from genome assembly GCA_960531205.1 of Andrena bicolor. NCBI lineage: Eukaryota > Metazoa > Arthropoda > Insecta > Hymenoptera > Andrenidae > Andrena > Andrena bicolor. Next base: position 39,208,488 of record OY482665.1, read on the forward strand.
GCGTTCAAGGGTAAAAGATACGTCCATGGCATAGGTTCCGAGACCAGAAATGCTCTTTACCATTTACACAACGGGAAAGACTTGGTGTTCGTCACGACTTGCCGGCACGGCAAAGCGTGGAAGGAGATGCAGGACGAACACTGTCAGCAAGATAATCAGGAATACGATACGTGGGTAGAAAGGATTTGAAGAGGAATTGTTTGAAACAGAGGGCGGATTCTTATACTTGATTTTATGCTTTCAGATACGATTATGAAATTCTATTGATGAACGCTACTTTTTGTCTCGTACCACGGGGAAGAAGACTCGGTAGTTTTCGTTTTTTAGAAGCTTTAAGAGCTGGGTGCATTCCAGTTATACTGAGTAACGGCTGGGCGCTTCCGTTTCACGAGCGCATCGATTGGACACAAGCTGTTATATTTTCCGACGAAAGACTGCTTCTTCAAGTAATCGAGAACGGAATTGCGACTTGTTGGTAAAAAGTACAACACCGAGGCGTAACGAGATCCTATCCTTTCAGATTCCAGATATAGCGCGGTCCGTGTCCAATGTGCAGATCCTTAAATTACGGCAGCAGACCCAATTCCTCTGGGAGCGATACTTCTCGTCGATAGAAAAGATCGTGTTTACGGTATTCGAGGTAATCGCGCGCACGAGCGAGGGAACGTACCCGCGACGCCGATCGTCTAAATTCGTAATTAATCCTTTCAGAATATTCGCGAACGTTTACCTTGGGAAGGTAGCAGAGAGAGACTCGTTTGGAACACCAGTCCCGGGGCGTTGGCGATATTGCCACAGTTTGCTGATAGTCAGCAAGAACTTCCGTTTTCAAAGAGTAACCCGGGTAACACCTTCACTGCCATCATCTACTCGCAATTGGGATCTACTGCTGTTCTTTACCGTCTGCTGAAAAGTCTCGCGAAAAGCAAATACCTAGATAAGGTGAGCGACGGCCCCTTGCTTCTCCATTCCATCGCGAGCCAAAATACAAACTCTTGCGTTATCTTGCAGATTATTCTAATGTGGAATTCGGATGTTCCGTTACCAAGGAAGCCGCGTTGGCAAGGGATCAAAGCGCAGATACACGTCGTCACGGTCGATGGTATATCTCAACGTTTCTATCCTCATCCGTTAATCAAAACTAGTGCCATATTATCGCTGGACGAAGACGCCACACTCAATACGGACGAAATCGATTTCGCCTTTACCGTTTGGCGTCTGTTCCCCGATAGAATAATCGGATACCCAGCTAGATCGCACTACTGGGACGACTCTAAGGTAAGCGGAGTTCGACGGGCAAATCTTTCTCGAGCAACGGCCAAGTTCTTCACGATTCTGTTTTGTCGTTTGAAGCGTTCGTGGGGTTATACGAGCAAATGGACAAATGACTATAGTATAATTCTAACTGGTGCCGCTTTTTATCACCGTTACTACAATACTTTATATACCGAATTACTCAGCTCGACGCTTCACAAGACTGTCGAGCAGTCGCAAAATTGCGAGGACATACTCATGAATTTTTTAGTGAGCCACGTTACTCGAAGACCACCCATCAAAGTAACGCAACGGAAATTGTATAAAGATACTACGGTGGCTGGAATCAGGTGTGTATCGCGTTCTCGCAACGAGTCAATTCATCGCAACATCCCGAACCCGGAAATTCTGAAACTTTGCGAATACGCGGGGAATTTTTTCCCGATTATAACGCAATTTTTGCTCGCTACCCAAATTCACTCCAAGGCAGGATATTATTCCAATTTTGAGTTATGACTCGTAAACTGTAAACCAATTTTTCCACCAAATTGATCTAATTAAAACATTTTGTCTTGAAACTATTTTCCTATTAGAGTTACAACACAAAATCGGAAGAATTTTCAGTGGTTAATTTCACACCCCTTCGAGTGAATTTGGGCAATGAGCAAAAATTGCGTTGTAATCGGGAGAAAATTCCCCGCGTATTCTTCGAGTCTCGGAATTTTTTCAATTTCCGGGTTCGGGATCTTGTGAATTGCATATTCATTGACTTTTCCCACCAAGTTCCCTCCATCTCTTTGTTCCAGCGATCCTCGTCCCGCATCTTCCACGTTCACTTTGATACACGATATTGCCCTAAAACCTTCCGCGTTTATTTTCCACTTTTACGAAAATTCGTCAGGCACAAGACCGTTTGAAGCTAACGGAACAACTATATCGCTTCGTAGATCTTTCGATAATCGCAATATAGATTTCGATAATTGAGAAGCGGTTGACCCGTTAGTACCCTAAACTTCCGTTAGGATTCCAAATTAACCTATGCGTTTTGCTAACGTTTTATGAATACGAGTTGGCGTGAATTTTCAGATCCCCTTGGAACGATCCAGACCATTTTATACAACGGCAGACGTGCATGAACACGTTCGTAGCTGTTTTCGGGTACATGCCGTTGTTGCGATCCAATATGAGGCTCGACCCGGTCCTGTTCAAAGACTCTGTAAGCAACCTGCGCAAAAAGTATAGGCAAATTGAACTAGTTAGTAATTAGGATTATAGGTATTTTATCAGTTACGCAATTATCTACCCTCAGAACGAGCATCCTATATAGCCTCGAACGATAGTGGCGCGAATCGCTGTTACGGTTACGCGCGCGCGCGGGAATTCTGAGGCTATTTTAAGCGCGTAGGGAACACTTGCGCCGTTGTAAGTCACTATACCGTGTTATCGGCGGTCGTCTGGCAGCGAATTAATGAAGGTCTTTCATTCTCGATGAGATGCCAATACTCTGCGCTTTTATGTAATCGCGAATGAGTTTTGTACAAAAGAAACTAATAGGATATCTAAACGACACTGTTCGAATTCGAGTCGGGCCACGGCAGGCGAACCGTCGGGCCATATTCAATTGATGTACATACGAGTCGTTTCATAGTTATTAATAAAACGAAGGCGGAAGAAAGGAAAGGGGAAATTATTTGAAAAATTCTTCGACTTTCGAACCGGTCGTTCAAGCTGCGCGAATCCTAATCGATCGATCGCTCGAAATCGAATTCCGCGAGACGCTTATTTTCAAGAACGTAGTTCTGTCCGAGTGAATCAAAGTGCGCACACCTGAATTGTCCGAGAGCCTTCGCGACTCTTTTCTGTATTTTGTTATTATCCCGTATTTTGTTATACAGATCATTGTTGGAAAAGTTTCCCAATGCTTCCTTTGTCAAACGTGCGCACGTTCGCGGCTTCGCCGTGCGCCTCGATTATATTCCGAAGTTTTAATCAAGTTACATAGAAGGTATTCCAAGGTTTCACGTGTCGCTGTGCGTAAGAACGTTCGCGCGTTACATATTTCCGTTGGCGCGCACGTTTCATCCGTTTGCGTTCTAACCAGCTCTCAGGAGGCCCTTAACAGGAAGTAAGAAATTACTTGTGACAATATATCGCAAGTACGTCTAGTCGTTTATGTTCGTTTACATTGGTACGCTCGAGGGAGAGGTAAATGATTCGCGATAGGCATTTGCGTTCCCGCGACATAGGCAGCCAGAGAATCATGTACATACATCCATGTACATATATGCGCACAGTATATATGTGACACGTTCGTAATTATCATGTGATATATTCGGAGGCGGGATTTTGTAATTCCAATGGCATTCTTTTTGTTCCGAGAACGTTCAAGTATCGGTGATTTCGATAGTCGGAAGGGTAAGCAGGAACGAAGAATCGATCCCTCGAACAAACTCTTCCCCTCCGGTCGTGGAATATTCTTGGTACCAAATTAGAATACTTTGGTACCCTTCGTATGATTAAGGGACGTCTTCGAGAATCCACTTGCATCTTTTTTCCTGCAAACTCTTCAATCCCCCCCTTCAGTTTCGTACGGGACTGTGCAAGCTTCTGCTCCGAACAAATGGTACGCGCGTCGCGGTACCAAACGTTACTTTTAATTCAGATGGGTATTTTATCATTAACGTAGACCTTCACTTAGCGAATCGATGGTTTACATTAATTCCAAGCTGATCGTCGATGTATGTCATTCTTATTGCGTCAGGATAATGTGTATTTGAACAAATATTGATGATTTTATATGGCCGAGAAAATAAAGTTTTTATACAAACCTACCACCACCGTCTCTATAACTGGCATCATTCTAGGTATCTCTGTCGTCACTCTCCTTACATTCCAATATTGAAGTCGGTATCGATCCTCTCGCAAACGTCCCTTCCCGCGAAACACAATACCCGACTGGAAATTCCTCGGCGCGGAGGAGAATAACCAGCTTTTACGGTCGTTCGCTCGCGGGCCGTCAAAATTAACCCCCTGGCTGGTTCGGTGGCGGAGTGGAGGAATGACTTTTCTCTCCCGGCTGGCCACGGTAAGCCGAGAATGGTTTCAGGGTTACCGCGATACCGGGAGACCGGGAAAATGTGTTGGAAGGAAGGCGGATTTCGTGGTGGAAGGCGGCCAGCTCGGTGTCTACCTCCACCACCACCATCGGGTACGCAGCCACCACCATGGGGCCTGGTGATCGGCGCGAGCAGGTATGGTGGTGGCCACGCGGTATAGCGCAACAACACTCCCTTCTTCTTTGTTGCTGCTGGTTTGCTAGAAAGGTGACTATGCCAAGAAGACAGGAGGTATTGAGCACGCCTTGCGTATACCCAGTCACCTTTCTCTCCTCGTGACCGTAGCATATGTTCTGCGACGTCGATGGAGCTCGCGCGGCTTTGAACGGCGCCACATCGTGAAGCTGCTGCCTCCACCTCCCTCTCGCTTCTCTCTGGTCTCTATCCCCCACCGGGGTGGATTTTTCAGCGAATTCTCCAGCGAGAACAAGCCCGGCCCGGAGGCCGCCAGTGTTCGCTCGGCAGGGATCGGGGCTCGGTAAAAACGTAAATCGGCGAAAAGAGACGAGAGGGAAGTTCACCGCGGCGGAGCAACGTCGCTGAGGAATCGGCCGATCCCCCTCGGTTTCACCCGGCTGTCGTTCCCGATTCTCGTCGCGCCCGAGGCGTTTGTGCGCGGCGTTCGAGTAACGAGTCACCAGGTCACCCCTCGCCCGGGAGATCTTCGCCGTTTCGAGTGGTCAGGATCAACGGCTGAGAGACACGAACATGATCGTCGCGAGCAGCGCGCTGCTCCTGCTGGCGGTCGCGTCCGGAGTGGGTGAGTACCGAGCGTTCTCCATATTTCTCATTCGGCTCTCTTTCGGCTGCTCCCAGAGACGAGGCTACTATTCTAGCTCCCTTACGTCACTGGGCACAACCATCGCATTCTTGTCATCTTTCTTCTCCTTTAACGCCGCATAGTTGGAACTGCAAACAGTGCAAATGTGGAGGCTCGAGTCGCGCGGCGTTCGTTTCGCGCGTACAGCTTTAAACGACTCTCGAAGGTCGGTGAAGAAAACCGATCGTAGCGGTGAACGTCGCGTCGGCGCGGGACAAACTTGTATTCAAATATCTCGAATAGTTTGCGTTACATAATGCTCGAGTGATATTTCGCCTGATGATATTTCGATTGAGTAAATGTGCAAGTTGCACTTTCAGAAACAACGTAACGTCTTTGACTTCCACCCGTTTTTGGAGGAAAGAAATGTCGCGATATTTAAATCGTCGAATGGTGTCTATTGACCATAAGTGGTACCTGGAAATATTCAATATTAAATTAAAATTTACGTAAACGAAACCTTTGGTACTTCGAAGCTCAGGCTTCGTAGCTGCGGCGAACCAGTTCGCTGGTTCGCCCGTTCGCATTAGCCGCGAAAATGTCAGTTTACGTAATGCATCGGCTCATTGGATAACTGGTACACGCGGAAATCAAGCAGAGCGCCTTTGGTCCCCGAGGGTGTGCCCCAAGGGTGCGCGAGAACCTCTTTTTCCCCTCGCGCTCGGTTCCCTTCTCGACCGGGCCCAAATACGGTGACACGCTCTAAAATGCTTCCTCGAATAGCCGGATCGGCTTAATCCGTTTGGACCGCATTGGGAAAAATCCGCTGCTCGTTAGCGGCTCTTATCTGCGGCTGTTCGGAATACTCGCTATCGCTTTTGAATAATCACTCGGTACTTTTTAAGGAAACGCGTCGCGAGCCGGGTGGGTGTACCTTTGTCCCTTTCCTCCGCCAGCGGAAGAATCGAAATTACTTAATCGGCTGGCTCGGGTCGGCAGGTATTCGGGTCACTCGCTGGAACTTCGGTTTACCAAGTATTTCGTAGCGACGCGGCACTAACAAGTACAGTCCAATTTCGTGGCTTTTAATTTTCGTCGATTCAGCCAGGCGCCTCCGTCAAAGTTTGCGGCCGGGCGGTTTCGCAAAGGCGGTCGTTTCGCATGCGAAAGCCAGCTACCCGTGTTGCTGGATTGCGAGAGTTTCTCCCGGTCGAAGCGAACAATCAGCAGAGACCGAGCGTAATAGCGGGAACAAATTGTTTTCGAATTTTCGTGAATTACCCCGCGGCTTGGCAAATCGCCGGGGACGTTGCGCTCGTTCCACGGAAACGGTCCTGCTAAACGCGACCTGAATCTAACGATCGCGAGCGACGAACCTGTTGCGAGGCTGGTAACCGATCGTGCCGTGGCGATCGTATCGTAGGAGATCCCATTAGCGAATTAAAATCGACGGAGCGACTCGGAACGGTCCGAGATGGTGGAGATGCGGACAAAGGGGAGAACGTTAGCAGCATTGTAGGAGATTTCGGTAACACGGCTGACGAGGCTCGCCGTGGAAAACGATCCCTTTGCGAAACCGTTCGCCGGAGGTGCTCGCGCGGCCGCGGATAGAATCAGAAATCCGTTCCCATCATCGGTTAACGAGGAACGAGAACGCCGCGGCGTACATCCGCCGTCGGCCATAGCCGCCTGTGAACTTTGATAGGCAGAACGATATTAAATTTACACCGCTTGGGAAATCGATGGCTTCGTGCTCCACGCAGACATTACTTTCGAGGACGTTCCCTTCGAAACACTGAGAGGCTTTCCTAGGAATCCATTCGACGCTTCCTGGGGGACCTTCGGTACACGCGCATCGCTCGAATCACCGTTCGCGGACGTTCTCCGCGCGTTCGCAACGGCACGCGAGTTAATAGAACGCGCACGGGTCTGTGGGACGCCTGGCCTTCGACGGTGGTTTTGACATTTTTCCCTCGACAGAGGCACGCGCGCCGCGGCTCTCGAAGAAGATGTTATCCGTGGAAACAGCTGAGCGATGCCACGTGGCCGCGCAACGGGTATTCAAATTTCCTGGATCCCTGCGGGCCTGTTCCTTCCACATTCGACATAGATCGCGGAGAAATTGGAATATTTCCCTGGGCGAAGCCTCGTGGGCGGGCGAATAACATTACCGCAGCGATTAACAGGCTCGCGTTCCTCGACGAATTGAAACCGAACATCTCATTAAGGAGGCAAGGACGTGCTGGGGATGGGAATGAACAGAGAAGAGGGGAAATGGTCTTTGTGCTTGGTGAAATTGTTGAGGTGGGGTTCCGGGGGATCGAAAATCCTAGGATCTTGCAAGTGGTTGCGGTTTCGCGCGTAGGCGCCACGTTTGCCGCCCGGTAACGTCCGCCGCTATCGAGTAATTTACTGTCAGGATGCAGTTTACGCACCGTAATTTATCCGCCCCCCAATCTCGGCCCCCGCCGTCAAGGACTCGGTTGGAAATACATATTACCGAGATTACGTTTGGGCGGCGAACGGGGCGCGGCTCGAGGAAATCTCTTTAAACCGGTCGGATTTTTCAGCCGCGCACGATACTCTACCATTCCCTCGGTTTTCCATTATCGCGCGGCGCAACTTTGAAACTTCGTCGAGATCCACGCTTTCGAATAACTCGCGTGCTTCGCGATGAATGGGGCGGGTTCCACTGCGACGGTCGAAACTGAAGGCTATTTTCAAGACATCATTTTACAATGAAATGTTAGCTGTCTACGAAAAATTTTTTTCAATGATTAAATGAATTATTCGATCAAAAAACTGGTACGCTTAACCGAAGTATTATGAATATTCCTTGAATGTTTCGAGTGAATCCAATGAAAATAGACCGAGTTATTAATGCGCCCGTTTGAAAAATGCCGATACTCGCGTTTAAAATTTCGACAAAAATTATTTCTTGCAGCTCAAAGATCGCAGCTGTGTACAGTCTTGTCGTGGCCAGTGATTCTCTACCCATTTCTAAACAATACATAGTCTCATAATCCCTCTTATTAGATACATTTGGATTTTTGGACATAAAAAATAAAAAAAAAACTTTCACATTGGCTTCCCTCCTTAACAGTCCTCGGGACTTTTGAAGCATGGGCATCCGAAGGGGTGGGGGGTGTGGAGAGGGGGGGGGGGGTGACACAAAAATTTATGCATATGTGGCATGTACCTGTTTTTCACCGAGCCCCTCACTTGTACGGAAGGGAACGTTAGAAATTTTTCCAAATGCCTTCATTTCTTCATTAGGAAAAAACATCACTGTTCGATGTTCATAATTTCAATAATCTTTCACTTACTCGAGCAACCCCTAAACATAAGAACGTTTTGTCCAAATTTTTGATATCTAAAGGAACTTAATTTTTAGGATACCTTAATTTTCTCTCAACTTTCAAATCCCACCCTAACCTCGGGCCTATTTTATCCCCCAGTGCTCAGAAATCTTCAGACTCGCGTTGCGCTCGGCCACAAAGAATCGCACTAGATCGTACCCCGCCAATTAAAAAGATCCGCGAGATTCCAGTCTCCGATCGAGCGTTTCATAAAAATTCATATGACTTTCGGACGACGGGGCGTTCCGAGTAAAAGAGAAATCGGCTCGTTAATCGTTCCAATTATCAGGGAATAAAAGTGGTTCCCTCCTCCGGATCCCGCCTCGATCGTTCTCACCGCGCAATCCTTCAACGAGAATTATGAACACGGTGTCGGGAGCGAAGGGATCTCGGTACAAGGATCGGGCACAATCGTCCCGCCAACAGGATCCTCGCTTAAACCGGACCACGCGCAGGCATCCGCGACTTTAATTCGCCGCGACTGTTCCCTTAAGCGGCCGGATCACAAGCGTACCCTGTAACCCAGCCGGCGATATTTTATCCCGCGGACAGCCCGATGGTTAAATTATGTTCGCGCGGCGCACTAAAACTGATACCTCGACCGGTGCGCGCCCTGGTCCCGGGGAATACGATACTCGACGCGGGCTGGACACGTACCACGGCTATTATCCTTTCCCGAGTGCACCCGCGCCGCGTTTCCACCGCGCAATTATCCAAGGAATTCGCCCGCGGCTCCCCGCTCGCTCCAATCATACCTTCCCGTGTTTATCGAGGCCTAAGGAAATCCTAGTCGTAACGTAAAATAGGTACGAATCGGTGCAGGACAAACTCGCTTGGCGACACCTCGGCCTCCCTCGCGGAATCGTCTCTCGACGGCGGGCGTTACGAGCGGCGCGGTCGTTCTCCGCGAGTACTCGCAGCGATCAAAGCCCTTCTTCCCAGAGGGTATCCAATATCGCGGCTATCGCACGCTTGTAATTCCGTCTGTTAGCGCGGGTGGAGCCGGGGGCACGGCGGGTACGAGGGGATCCTTACACAGGGTCGAGGCCCGTGCAAGCTCGCCGCTTTGTGTCGCGGAGGAACGTCCCAGGGCCATTATCCTTCCCTCGGGGATTCCATCAGCACCCACACTCTCGTTGCGCGCTTGTTTGCAATTACCAAGGGAATTCACCGCGGCGGACATAGGTTATGCCATGAGCCGCGGCGCGTTGCCTATTACGCTCCCTCCGCCGCGTTATCCCGCGATGTCCGCGGGCCTCGCGCTGCTCGCCAATTACCCGGGGAATTTACCGTGGCCAACGCACCGATATCAGCCCCTCTCCACTGTCCATTATCCCCGGGACGCCGACTGGTTCCGCGCCACGGCAGCAACAATAACAACAACGCCAGCTATCCGCCGCGCTGGGTAATTTAAAATCGTCGCTGGCAACTCGCGAATCGCGTCGCATTCGTTGTTAAACCGCGAGAATCGTCGACGCGTTGCGGCTCGTCTAATTACGCGCAGCGGGTAACGTTACGCCGTGCCACGTATTTAGGGATATATCCGCTGAGGATCACTGGACGGCTCTAATCCGCTCTGCTAAAAGCCCTGTTACCCGTTACGAGCGCAGCGGTAATGCGCGTCTGCGTCGTAAAACGCTCGGAACAATACGCGGAGGGAAGGGTTAATCTTTGCTCGGAGCGGTAATAATCTTGTGGACCGGCTATCAGTTTAAACAGCGATCGATCGATCACCGTGGATCCATATTTGGACGGCTATCGTACTTACGGTAACCAGAATGGCTATTTCTGCCGCGCACTTGTGTGCACAAGCTGCGTTACTCTCGCTTGAACTTGGCGCGGACTCGTTGCCAGGAGGAATAAGCACCTCGCGATCCTTCGTTTACAACGTTTTTACAGCCCGACGATCTGCGCGCGCGCGGACCCTTCGCCGTCGTCGATTATCAAATGTCAGGCGTCCAGGATTCCTTGTCATCGCGTCAGTGCGCCATTCTCTCGCTGTCGTCTCGCCAAACAAGGCAGCCTCTGTTCCTCGACGAACACGGTGCAATTGTTGCGCGAGTGGAGAGTAGGGTGGCCCTTATTTTCAACCTGCGATTTCATCAAATGATAGTCCCTCAAAAAGATTATTGCAATCGTACAACAGGAAAGGGTACCGACCAGGCCTTAAAGTTTAGAACTCATCGATGGTTTTAATTTTAAGAATTTCTCAAAAATGGTAAGACCTATCGAAATTTTGTTCAAATATAATTTAAAGAGCATTCAATTTTCTACAATTACTGTTTACATCAATTTTTCATGCTTCCAACCATTTTTTAGAGAATAGCGTTGGAATATAGAGAGATCGGCACGTCGCGCGTCCCATCTGTACGGCGTGACGTATTGTGTATACGCCGACTTCTCTATATTCAAACGCTATTATCTAAAAAATAGTTGGAAGCACGAAAGAAGTATGTAAACAGTAATTATAGAAAATTGAACGCTCTTTTAATATTATTTTAACAAAATTTCGATAGGGCTTACCATTTTTGAGAAATTCTTTAAATCCAAACCATCGATGAATTCTAAACTTTAAGGCCTGGTCGGCACACCCTTTCCTGCTGTCCGATTGCAATAAACTTTTCAGGGACTATTTTTTTATCATTTTGAAGCGCAAAAAAATACAATAAAGAAATGTCGACTAGTATGAATAAGGACCACCATAGTGGAGAGGCGTCTGTGAAATTCTGGCGAACGTGGATCGTTTTGAATGCGCACTGTGGAACTTCAAGACCTGGGTAGAAGTGTTTTTATTTTGGCGAGGGGGGTTGGAGAAGCGTTCGCCATAAATAAACCGAGAGGAGAGGGATGAGTTAGCGGCTCGTTAAAAGGGAGGCCGGCGCCGTAGGTCAGGCATTTTTCCAGCCGGAAGCGACGCCCACGCGCACGTGTGCCGCCAGGGACGTCGAAGCTTGTCCGATATGATTTAACACCGGACGATTGTCTGCCTACGTCGCGGGCAGGATATCCAGCATCGACGGGGCAGCAGTCGCCGAGCGTTATCTCGAAATCGACCAGAGTGGCGTAATGCTCCGAGCGCGATTTCATAGACGGTTATTTGCCATTGTTTCTCATTCGGGGCGTTGTTTAACCTTTCCACTGCGAATGGCGAGCATGTACGCCCCTGCGCGACTCTTACCCTCCCTGCAGAGCAATTTCAGGGGCTAGTCTCCACGCTGAGCGCACGTTCACTTTAAACTGAAGCTCTTAGGGCGGTCGAATTAACTCGGTGACGCAGTCACGCGGGGAACGCCGGTGGGCGTTCGGTTACTATGGTTAAGAGACGCAACGGCAGGAGTCCCGCACGCGGCGTACGCTCATTAGAGTTCAAATTGTCAGCGCGTAAGGTGTTAAGGTTACGCGTATTATTCAACGAGAAGAGGAAGGCAGAGACTGCTTACGACCCTCCCTAAAAGCCTCGAGTGTTTATTTTCCCACGTTTTTTTCGCCAGCCTTGTCCCGACGCCTGAGGCGTGTTTGTGTTTACGCCTCACCGAGCTGACCCACTTCTCGGTTTCGCTGACCACGCGCGTAGGGCGAGTGAGAAAAATAGGGCAGTGGGTCAACTAGTGCAAGTATCCGAATAAACAGGTTTCGCGCACCGAGGCAAGTGGCTGGGAAAACGTGGGGATATAAGGAGGCAGGGCTTTCCGTGGGGTTGCGTCGAGCGTCTGTCGCGCTTTTCATTCAGCCTTCCACTGGTCCCGTTGACGGGGATCATGGGACCAGCATGGAAGGTGTTAGAAAAACATTACAATACCTTAATTGTTGTCACATTGAGTCAACATTAATAATTTAATCAAATTGCCCAAGTATGCCTCATCAAATATACTAACTAACTAACCGGTTTAATGATATTTCGCCCACATAATTTATTAAAAATCAAAAACTAAAAAACTAGCCTACCCGATCTCCCCTAAAGCAGAGGACCCGCGGAGATTGTGGGTTCCGAATCCCATTACCCGAGGTTCCATTTTTCTTCTACAGAAAGGATGCAACAGCTTTCTGATTGTCATTGAAAATTCAAGTGTCTGGCACAAAATTCCAGATTCACTCTCTGGCAACGCGACAACGATGTTTTCTGTTACAAAATCCGGGCATTGGCCCAATCACGTTCCATCTGCTCGTCTCTCTCATCCATAGCAATTAAGCGCCGCGTGCATAATGAATTCCGTCGCTTTCACGGTCAGCCAAATCAACGCCGGCTCGTCCGTTCCGTCAGCGATTTCCTACGGTAGACGATACACCACCTCCAGCACACAAGCACTTGGCCCGATACTGAACGTCACGAGAGGCATTAAATATGGGCATGCGTTCGCTTGCCCTCGAAACACATCGAGAAACGAGGTTTCACCTTCTCTTTCGTCCACTCGCGGACGCATCCTGGCCGCTTCTATCCCGCCTCTTGTTTTCACCGTCACGAGAGCCACGTCGTCCCGGCGACGAAATCGAAACGCGGCGGTTCAGCATTCCGCGTTTCGCCTCATCCTTGTGCAATTACCCAGGCCGACCCATTAACGCAATTATCCGGGGCTGCTCGTGGAAATGAATACACGTGGCCACGGTGAACGTGTTCTAGGACCATTACGTGGACGTTTCACCTTCCGTAACGTCGATGCCTGACGAAACCCAGAACGTGTAATTGCTTCGGCCCGTTACGAGGAGGTATCTCGTCGTCCCCGACAAACTGGATTAACGCGCCGGGGGGGAACAATGGGATCTGGTCGCGTAATTCGTTACGATAATAACGGCTAGAAGAACCGGATGCGGCGAGCGGGGGCGCGCTCGCGACTACGCGCTTGATTGATGCGGAGCTCGCGACGCGTGTCCTGGAAATAGCCGAGAGACGGAGTTTCTCTCGGTGTCCGAGGATGCAGAAGGCTCGAGAGCCGGCAGCGGCGAAATCGTGGCACTTTCGCACGTGAACGAGCGCCAAAGTCCCAACGATAGCAGCGAGAACACCGCGATGGATGCCCGATTACGCGCATCGTCGTGGGAAACTCCGGTCGGCGTATATTTTCGGGCCGATGGGAAGCCAGAATTCCGGCGTTTTTCTGTTATCACGCGCGCGTTGCTTCACGATCCGCGTGTCTCCTAAATTTAGTGCCTCGAGAGGAACGTCTTGCGACAGAGAGCAGAGGAGTGAGCAGGAGGGATTCGATTATTGTCTATCATAGAATCTCCATCGCCCGTTACTCGAGTCGCCGTGGATTCCTCGCGAGACGGGCATTTTAATTTGAGTAGTAATAGCCCGTTACTCCGAGCCTCTGTATTAATGAAATTGCGTAACCGCGCAGTCGTTGGGAGCAGCTCTATGAAACGTCGGCCGAGGATCGAGGGATCGACCCGGCTCGGGCACGTAGGAAATGCAGTCGCGATCTTGCGGTTTAACTCCTAGTGGCCCCGTAATTACGCGCACGCCGCGCGGACGATTCGCGTTACAGGTAAAGAACGGATAATCACCGACTGTCGCTCGATGCCCTATTACACAACTGGCAATCTTCGAAGCGACACCGCGTTATTGAAACAATCGAGTCATCCAGTAATAGCATTTCTCCGTGGAAACGTGGCAATTCGCGGTGCGTTTGCAGAAAGAAGGTCGTGTGGAAACTTCGAGCGGGAGGAAGAAGACTGTGGGTCGTCGGAGCTCTGAAGGACACTAATGCGAGATGAACTTTGACTCGAACATGATAAAGAATAAGTAGGTTCGTAAGTCGTTCGCGTTAAGGGTACCCTCCGGTCAAAACGCTTGAAAAATGCGTGATTTTTATGAATTAAACAAAAAGAAACTGGACAACATACAGTAAAAATGCTTTTTGGACATTATTGCTACATATTTGCGGAGCAAATAAAAAATTATTCTTCGAATTTATCAATTTTTGTATTAGATATACAGCATTCGTAGAAATTAGAGCTCTTTACGGGCGCCATCAGAACTCGTGATAGAATCGTTTGAAATAAGAACCTAAAAATATTCTTAAAATATATGTGAATGGTTATCGGCATATCTGTCTTCATTGCAAACAATTCGACGATTTTTAGCACATGTTTCAACACAATGTTAAAAAAAGCGATTTTTCTACGAATAAATCTGTTCATAAAAAAATGCGTGATCCAAAATTACTCTTTGCGGATAAGGCGATAGCGAGTCTAATTATGAACAGAATGCCGTACGAATTTTTTAAATCGGTTCATAATTAAGCTTTTTACAGTGACGTCAGTCAAGAGCTTTAATTTCTACAGTATAATACAATGAATGCTGTACATCCAAAGCAAAAATTGATAAAATTCAAACAATAATTTTTTTGTTCATTCTTCAATTATTCTTTTTTATAATTCATGAAAATCGCGTATTTTTCAAGCGTTTTGACCGGAGGGAATCCGCGATGGCTCATGAGACAATTATTTAATTATTTTACTATTGTTAAAATTATTTTATTAAAAGCTAGACTCTCACGAGACAAGCTTCGTGATATATTTTCAAAAATCTCACCGCTCTCGCGACTATTCCCATTATTTACATTTAGTTGTCGCTGAGATTTGCGTCATCGTCGTGGATTAGCACCTTTCCAACGATCGCGTTCCTTTCTCCGGAGGCCGAACGAGTCGAATCTAATCCGCAGGACGCAATGGTCCCGTATAGACGTCCGTTCGTTCGGTTGTGGGATCACTTTCGTCGCGCAGACAAAAGTTTCATCGCAGACAGCGTGTGATCAGCGAGTCGGGGCGCTCGCTGGCGTTGCATGGTCTAATTAATTAAGGAATCCGCGAAAAAAAGAATCCAACGCGATTCCCAGCCGAGATAGCCGACCACACAGCGCTGCTATTGCGCTTCGCGTTTTTTTCTCCTCCCGACCCGCCTCTTCTTCGCGGAAATTAACGATCGCCACGATACCGAGTGGCAACCTGTTTTTCGCGGCTGCCTCGCTAAAAACAACCGCCAAACGTGGACGTGGGGCCTCTAGCTGGAGATCGGGCCGGCATCGAGGCATTCTAATCGCCGGTTTGGCGCCGCTATAAATTCGCCGGACACCGTTGCTTCGTCACCGTTCGCGTGCTACCTCGGGAATCCCGAGTACGCGTACCCTCTGGCGTCCTGGTCCCGCCCACGCGCATTCTCACGATTTTCGAATCCACGGGAAGCTCGCTGTTCCGCCATAAACCCAGCCGGTTCTTCCTCGATCAGGAGACCATGTAAAGGAGACGCTGCCTATTTCGAGGCATTCCCGAGGTCCGCGGGACCCAGACGGTTCACCTACGTGCCTCCTTCGAGGCGTCAACCACCGTCGCGTTCCTTTCTGTCGCACTATTTTCTGACCATGGAAAAACAGCGGAGTCTGCGCGTTTCAAGGCCGACGTCTCGCCCCGCTCCCTGCTCGTCCTCGTAAACAGCTGTGAGAGAGAAAGGGTGGACGTCGCTGGCGAGCGTGCGCCAGCTACGTGCCCCGGAGATCACGGAGCCGCCTAAAAATATCTTGAACCCGGAGTTCGCCGTCGTCCTTGCACGGTTTCCTTTGTCGTTCCCGCGACTCGTTCCGGCCTGATAACGCGTGCGAACGTCCTGTCGATCACTTCGCCGCGGTCCGCGGAATTTCGAAACCGCCCGCGTCCGCTGGACAGCGAGCCCAGCGGGTGTTCGCGAATCTGCGCGCTCCTCACTGTGCCCGCTACTCGCCCGGTGGCCAGTTTTTTGCCCGTTTACGGCAGCAGCGCCGCGGAATTCCGTTCGGTAGCGAAAGTTATTTCAATAATCCGTTATTTATCGAGGGAAACTACGACGCCAGACGGGATTTGCTGGCCGATCGGGTGAAAAACGTCCGTGGAGGCTCGTAACCGGTGTTACAGCGCTATCGTGCCACTTTATCGTAAATTATTCACGTTTTTTCGGCGGACCACATTTTCTGTGGCTAATTGATTAATAACGTTCGCTGCGGTCGTTGATCACTTACGAGGAGACCGATGGGTTATCTTCGCTGAGTGCAGCGGGCAGGAGGAGGGAGACGAATAACTGCAGGACCTTCGAACACCCGAAGGCGATGCAAATTTCCGGGCGACGTTGACGACCTCGATAAGTCATCCGGCCGAACGAACGGCGGCAGAGAAAATTGAGCCAAAAGTTACTCGAGAATTCGACCTTCGTTTACGAAACCGAGGGACCGGTCTTGTTTCCGGCCACCCTCGGGCAACAATTTTTCGATTGAGTAACGAGCAGATAGGATCTCCCGGCTGTCCGATCTCTAGACAGCTCTACTATAAGCTACCAGAAGAACGGCCTGCCGATCTCGGCTGCCCGACGGGCATAGTCCCGCAAAAACCATTCCAAATTTAACGCTTCGGGGCGAGCTGCATTTTTCTTTGCCTTTTGGGAAAGGCTCGAGCCGGAGATCCGCGTTCGAGGGTCACCGAAACGGATTTGCGGCATGGGAGGCGACGTGCGCGTACGCGATTACGAGGTATCAATGAGTATCCCACAGTAAATCTTGATTAGTCAGGCGGAGAGAGAAAGGGGGTACGGAGGAAACACCCTGTCGTCCAAGGAGACAGTCGCCTCGTTCAGCTACCCACGAATGTTGCGCAAACCGATTACGAGAAACAAAGCAGCGGCGTACGTTGATAGACTCGGCGAGCCGGTAGATGTTATCAGTGGCGATCGCCGAAGTACAATGAGCAGGATAGGGGAGACAGCCGAGAGAGGTGCGAAACGTGGGAAGGGAGGAAAGGGAGGGCTGATCCTTTCTCGCGGTGGCCGCGATCGGTAACGTAAAACCTTGATCGATCCGTGGGACCGATCCCGCGCACTCCCACGGAAATCCGACGGTAACCGTATACAGCATTAAGAAACACGCGTGGCACGTAACCGTCCTGTTAACACGCGCGGCGGACCTTCCACCGGCTAGAAAGGCGAATTAAACACGGTTTCGAGGCGCGCGAGGGCTCGCGTTGACGGTCTCCGTCGGTTTTCTGTTTTCTCCAGTCGACGCACGATGGAAGTCTCCCTTCCTCTTCGCTTGCTACTAATCCGCAACGACTGCTTCTAATTGCAGAACTGATAATAGTAACCTCTTGTACTCCACTCAACCCATTTTTTCAACTGCTCTTTCACGTAGAATCGGCATTGCCTGGTTTGAAAGATTTTCACCCGCAGCGAGAATTGGCGGAGATCGAACGAACCCGAACCTTTAACGAGATTACGCGGCAGTAATTTGCGCTACGAGCCGGGGCATAGGTAGTGCGTGCATCGAAACGAGGAAACGGCACCGCACCGTTTTCCATCGCGCGACGCGTAGCAACGAGCTTCGGAGCACGCTCGAGATCCACTTCCGCTCACGATTCACGGAGAAAGTAATTACGATTATGCGTACGCTTTATCGGACGTATCACTACAACACGTGCGACGGGGTATATAAATCTCCTCCGCTCGCGATCTCGTTCCTCCGCGCCCGTTACAGATCAAAGCGATTTCTGTCCGGAGGGAAAGTGAAACGCGAGCACGCGTTAGAGCCGCCGATCGTTACCGAGCGCCGAGCTTTTAACATTCGTCCGGGATCCTCGACGAACAGAGCCGTCGCCGAGGTGCTCCCGTCTCGGAAAGGGATCGCCGTGACAGGTCACGATCCCCTTTTGCATATCAGCGGCCGGCTCGCCGCGCTGGAAGGACGGCTTTCGCGAGAAATCTGTCGCAACGCGGCGAAACTCGTGCGGATCGCGACTGGCCGACGGAGCTTATAAGGCGGAACGTGCGCGATACACGATCTCGAGCCGATCCCTCGGGCTCTGGAAAGTCTGCGCGGGCTGACCCTCCCGTCATCGGTATCGGCAGGACGTATCTCCCAGACGAAACGCTGGACAGACACTGGATGCGCGCCCCTCGGGATCGCCACTCTGCGCGCGTACCACCGGCGAGGTAGAAGCTTCACACTCGGCGCAGCTCGTTTCCCGCGGCTGACGGCCCGCAAATCGCGCGCCGCCCCGCGAGATATACGATCGTGGAAACGCGCAGAAGCGATAAAAACGAGCCGCTGGTCGCGAATCAGCCGCGTATATAGTACGCGCATATATACACGGCATACGAGCGGGCAGTCGAGCAAACTGGTGACCGGTTCTACCCGGGAAAGTGTCCGCGGCTTTTTAGCGCGCTCCGCGCGAATAGAGGCCCCGCCGCGCCGATTCTAACTCGTAAACCACAATCGCCGTGCTCCTTTTTCCGCCGCCGCGAGCGATAGGTTGAAAGCGAGGGTATCGCGTTCCTTTCCTGGTCCGAGCTTCTGGGCCGTTAACACCTGACGGATAGCCATTCATGATGGACGACCGCCGGAGCTTCGCTTTTTTTACCTTTTCTCCCGTGAAAATCGAAGCAGTGCCCGCGCCCGCTCGATAAACTTTCATTTGCCTCTCCAGCGAGGCTGTCGCCCGTTTCGTAAGCGCGGTTTATAGAGTGCTGGACGTTGACTGGCGCGGTTACCAGTATCTCCAGGCGATTCTCGCTGGATCATCCTGTATAAACACGTAACAGGAGTCCGCGAGATAACTTGACACAGAAGGCTGGGATATACGGGCGTGAGGAACGGTGCAGCGAGAGATCGCAGCCGATACAGTATACCAGCCGCTCGTGTATCTAGGCGCTATATCTCTGTTGGATAGGCATGCGTGAATGTGTTGTATGCGTGGTATATCAGCTCGGTGCTCGGGCCCGGTAACGCCTCCTGCATCTATGCAGCCTTGAGACTCGTTTCCAGACGGATTCAACCTTCTCCGATATGCAAGCACTGCTCCGCGCCGAGATACTAGTTTGCCTGAAAGTTACAGGCAGTGGCGGATTTAAGGAAAAAGGTGGCAAACATTCTGGGACACCCTGTGTACATATCGGAATTACAAATAAATTCACGCGCGTGCGTTATGAAAATTGTGGGAAACGAAAAGAAATATAGTATTTAGATGAAATGATTATTTTTTAACTCTTACAATTAGTATCATAGCGTAAAACCGGTGTTACAAGAAATTGAAAGAATTGTGTGCGTCTTTGGGGATTTTTTTTATGGACTTTAAAGCGTTACTTTACTATTACCATATGTAACAAGTGTCCTTACATCAGAAATACATTCGTAGAAATTCTACTGCGATACACTGTCTAATAGTATTGTTGATTACGATACCAGGTAAATGCTAATTTTTTCTCTCAATTATTTCGGTTTTCCTTATTGAATGATGTCGAACGTAACAATGTATGTAACACTAGTGTAACACTAGTTACATATGGTAATAGTAAAGTAACGCTTCAAAGTTCGTGAAAAAGCTCCCAAATGACGCGCACAATTCAATAAATTCGTGTAACACGGGTGCTACGCTATGATACTAAAGGACAAAGATGGGGCTTATATATGATACGCAAATTGCGCCAGGGTGTCTGTTAAGAGCGCAGAAATCACCGTGACATATTGCGCCACGCATAGACCCTCCCACTTGTCGCCTAAGGTCGGGACCATATATATTGGCCGGTGAATTCGTTGACGCGAGCGGCGATCGAGGAGAAATCAGCCACCACCATCTGACGATCGTGGATTTGTCGTTGGAACTGCGTGGCCCTCGCAGGGTATGGTGGGGTCACGGGAACGCTGCTCGGCTCCGCCTGAACCTAGCTGTTTGGCTATTATTTATTCTTAGCGTAATAGTTTTGTGCGTTACGAAGCTATGCGTAGACCAATACGAGATGAAGCTATCGAGAAAGTATCAATCTTCTAACCAATAAAGCTCCTGAATTTTTTCGTTGCTAACGCACACCTATTCTGATGTGTGTATTTTGTTGGATTGTTGGTAACAATTACGTTCGTAAGAACAAAAATGAATCTGGTTACGTGTGAGAACCACTGCCTAGAGCAGTAAACCAGAGGCTAGCGGACCCATGGGTCTGCTGAGTTTTGCTTATACCTAACTGTTGAGGTAGGAGACATTACGCAGGCCTGTCCCTTTATCTGAAGTGGCCAACGGACTTTTCCAATTGCCTAAAGGCAAAGATGCGCTTTCTCTTTCACTTCGAGTCAAGCTTTCCGTGAGACACGACGTCCTTCCAAGCTCAGCTAATAAAGCAAAGATTTTTAGTGAAAAGTATATCACTTGATTACTGCTTATTTCTTTACCCATTTCCAATAGGTTATGGGCCCAGTGAACGTTTTTATAAACTGTGTTTTAAAATTATAAGTGTGTGACAATTAATATAGTTATTGTAATATTATAGTGTAAATAGTGTTTAAAGAAAAACTGTGAGTAATATACCAAAGGACAAGACAATGGAAAATCTGAGATTGAAAAGAAACATTAAACCTTTTGACGGTGAACGGTATAGTGTCTGGAAACTAAGAGTGCGTGGTTTAATGAGTGAACTAGACGTATTAATGGTGATCGACGAAGAAGTTCCAGATATGTTAACCGTCGAATGGTTGAGAGCGGAAAGGATTGCGAAAAATACGATAGTAGAATATTTATCGGATTCTTTTCTTGTGTTCGCGAGTACTGGCAGCACGGCAAAAGAAATTTTTAAAAATCTTGATGCTATTTATCAAAGAAAGAGTTTAGCTACTCAACTAGCTATAAGAAAACAGCTTTTAACTCTGAAATTGCAAGGCGATACGCCTCTTGTGCGTCATTTTACAATATTTGAAGATCTCATCACCGAATTATCAGCGGCGGGATCAAAATTGGAAGAGACAGACAAAGTGGCACATCTTCTATTAACTCTTCCAAATTTATATGACGGGGTAATCACGGCAATTGAAACATTGTCAGAAGATAATTTGACGCTTGCTTTTGTCAAAATAAGACTTCTGGATCATGAAGTAAAACTGCGTGAAGAAAGTGGTGACACGAGTTCCAAGGTACTTCACGCAAATACCTTGCAAAGAGTTAACAAAGGAGTTAACGAAGGACAGAAAACATCCAGGACTAATCACGGAAAATGGAAGAAAAAGAAGCAATTTCGGAATAATAACAGCCAACAAACAGTGAAATGCCATCAGTGTGGTAGAAATGGTCATAAAATAAAAGACTGTTATTATTATAAGAAGAATTGCAAGTACAATGAAGAAAGGAAGAGGACTGTTCAAACAGTGCAAATGACGGAACAGTCGCAAAATAATGCTTCAGGGTTTGCATTCATGGCTGGTGATTATCAACCGAAGACAGGAGAGAAGGTGATTTTTCTATTGGACTCAGGAGCCTCCGATCATCTAATAAACCAGGAAAATTTATTTTCCTCCTTTACGATGCTACAACCACCGCTGAAAATTTCTGTGGCGAAGAACGGCGCTTACATCACAGCAACGAAGAGGGGGATAATCCATGTGACCAGCAACAAAGGAGTAGATGGTGTGCTGGAAAATGTCCTCTACTGTCCCGAAGTCCCGTACAACCTGCTATCGGTACGGAAAATGCAAGAAGCTGGATTGGGTATCGTATTCGACAGTGAGGGTGTACACATATCAAAAGATGGTAACGTCATAATGTCTGGTAAGCCCTTAAACAATTTAACAGCCATTGATTTCAGTGTAAATATAAAAAGGGTAGGTAACAACTTGCAGGTAAATAGTACGGTTAGTTGCAATTATGATTTGTGGCATAGACGGTTGGGCCACATGGGAAGATCGAAATTCTTAGAATTAAAAAATAAACAAATGGTTGAAGACATGCAATGTATAGAAAAGGTAATACCGGATAATAATCTATGTGAAGCTTGCATAAACGGTAAGCAAGCACGGTTACCATTTGAAAGG
This sequence comes from Andrena bicolor, assembly GCA_960531205.1. Taxonomy (NCBI): domain Eukaryota; kingdom Metazoa; phylum Arthropoda; class Insecta; order Hymenoptera; family Andrenidae; genus Andrena; species Andrena bicolor. The sequence goes on from OY482665.1 coordinate 39,230,779, forward strand.
GTTAAAGATAAGAGCCATATTAGTCGACCATTATTTATTGTTCATTCGGACGTTTGTGGTCCTATCACTCCACCTACTATAAACAACAAAAATTATTTTGTTTTGTTTGTTGATGAATTTACTCACTATTGTGCCACATATTTAATTACATATAAGTCAGATGTATTTAACGTATTCAAAGATTATGTTGCAAAAAGTGAGGCTCATTTCAATTTAAAAATTGTTAACTTGTACAGTGATAATGGAGGAGAGTATTTATCAAAAGAGATGAAAGATTACTGTGTACAAAAAGGTATCAGTTATCATTTAACAGTCCCACGAACTCCACAATTAAACGGTGTTTCGGAACGCATGGTGAGAACCATAACTGAAAAGGGACGCACAATAATAAGTTGTGCTAGTTTAGATAAGGTGTTTTGGGGGGAAGCAGTGCTGACTGCTACGTATCTCATTAATTTAACCCCAACTAAGGCTTTAAAAGAGTCAAAAACACCATATGAATTGTGGCATACTAAAAAGCCCAAGTTGAGATATTTGAAAGTTTTTGGTTCAACGGTTTATATTCATAATAAAACTAGGAAAGGCAAATTCGATGAAAAATCGTCGAAAGGTATACTAGTTGGGTATGAACCAAATGGTTACAAAGTCTGGGATGTGGAAAAAGAGGGTTTCGTTGTAGTAAGGGATGTAATTGTGGACGAAACAAATTACTTAAAATCTCGACCGATACTAAGACTTGAAAATGATGAGAACATCTATAATAAAACTGATGCATCTGACATAAAGTCAAAATCAGTAGAAATAGATGGAGAGTCTAATAAATCTGATAGTGATAAATCAGATGTATCGGTGTCGAGGGTAAAAGTAAGTTCAGAAGTAAAATTAGGAAAAAAAACCTAATGAATCTGTAATAGAAACAGATATGGTAAATAAGCCTTCCACTTCTAATAATGATAAGAGTGAAGTACAAGAGAAATCTGAGCTTAGGAGGAGTGAAAGGATAAAACAAAAGCCTTCTATATCGTATGAAGAATGCGATATGCAAAATGATCTTCTTATGTGTGCACAATCGTTAATATGCAAAATTCCAAATTCATTTGACGAAATTAAAACTTTAGTTGATAGAGTTAAATGGGAACAAGCCATCAATAGTGAGCTTAATTCTCTGTTGATAAATAAGACTTGGACATTAGTTGAAAGACCAGAAAATATAAATATTGTAGATTGTAAATGGGTATTTAATATTAAGAACGATGAGTTTGGAAACCCATCGAGATATAAGGCACGACTTGTTGCTCGTGGTTTTAGTCAAAAGTATTTAGTCGATTATAATGAAACATTTGCACCTGTAGCAAGAATAACAAGTTTCAGATTTGTAATAGCTTTTGCAAATCAGTTTGACTTAATGATACATCATATGGATGTAAAGACGGCATTTTTAAATGGCACATTAAAGGAGCAAATCTATATGAAAGTTCCTGAAGGAGTCGTCAGTCAAAATAATCAAGTTTGCAAATTAAATAAAGCTATATACGGCTTAAAACAGGCAGCGAGATGTTGGTTCGAAGTATTCGAAAAATGTCTTGTAGAAAAGGGTTTTCAAAGCTCTTCGGTTGATCGCTGTATTTATCTATTAGATAAAGGAAATATATCTAAAAATATATATGTTGTATTATATGTTGATGATCTTGTGATTGCCACTGGGAATGAGGAAACAATGACAAACTTTAAAAGTTACTTAATGGATCAATTTTGTATGACTGATTTGGGTAACATTAAACTTTTCTTGGGGATAAAAGTTGAAAGGAGTCACGGTAAAATCACGTTAGACCAGAGTGGGTACATAAAAACAGTGTTAGAGAAATTTAATATGAATGAGTGTAAACCTGTTAGTACACCTCTTCCGAGCAAATTAAACCATTTAGCATTAAATTCAGATGAAAAATACGAGGCCCCGTGTAGAAATTTAATTGGTAGCTTAATGTACGTAATGGTATGTACACGACCTGATTTGAGTGTCGCAATCAATATTTTAAGCAGGTATACCAACAAAGAGAATAGGGAGCTTTGGCAAAATCTGAAGCAGGTACTTAGATACCTGAAAGGTACAAGTGACCTTAAGTTGACCTATATAAAAGGTAATTACGGGGAAATAATAAGTGGTTTTGCTGACTCAGATTGGGGAGGTCAAGATGGAAATGATCCAAGAAGTACATCAGGGTACTTGTTTCAATTATTTGAAAGATGTACAATATGTTGGTCGACTCGGCGACAAGCATCGGTAGCAACTTCATCTACCGAAGCAGAATATATGGCACTTTTTGAGGCCATAAGAGAAGCATTGTGGTTGAAATCCTTAGCAGTTAGCATAAATATAAATATTCCAGAGCCGATTATTATATACGAGGATAATAATGGCTGTATTAGTATAGCATCTAATCCAAGCAATCACAAGAGATCAAAACATATAAATATCAAGTATCACTTCTCTAGAGAACAGATAGAGAAGAATCAGATAAAGCTTGAATTTGTTTGTACAGAAAACCAGGTTGCCGATGCACTTACGAAGCCTTTACCTGCGGTGACGTTCTTAAAATTCAGAGGAAGGATGGGACTACAATGATTCTTTATACAATAATATATATTCTAATCAAAATAGTTTAAGAATGTGTAATGGTCTGATTAGGTTTTTCTGGGTTTCCCTAATCCACGCAACAAATGTTGGACCATATGTATTTCCCAGGAAAAGCAAGGAAGGACAGTCGTTTTATTCTTTAGTTTGATTTTAAATATCACTGATTCATTTTTGAGGGGGCGTGTTGGATTGTTGGTAACAATTACGTTCGTAAGAACAAAAATGAATCTGGTTACGTGTGAGAACCACTGCCTAGAGCAGTAAACCAGAGGCTAGCGGACCCATGGGTCTGCTGAGTTTTGCTTATACCTAACTGTTGAGGTAGGAGACATTACGCAGGCCTGTCCCTTTATCTGAAGTGGCCAACGGACTTTTCCAATTGCCTAAAGGCAAAGATGCGCTTTCTCTTTCACTTCGAGTCAAGCTTTCCGTGAGACACGACGTCCTTCCAAGCTCAGCTAATAAAGCAAAGATTTTTAGTGAAAAGTATATCACTTGATTACTGCTTATTTCTTTACCCATTTCCAATATATTTCTACGCTGACAGCTCGGTTTGGCCTACACCCCAGAAGCTTGGCACTATCCCCACCACTTCTGGCTCACTCTTGTTCTGCGAAGGCGAGAGCGAGATGGAACGAGAGCGAGTCAGAAAACGTTGAGAAAAGGAGCACCGAGGTAGGCAAACTGTGTGGTGGGAGAATACCCCTCACGAAACTCACCGGCCAATATATCTGGCCCCGACCTTAATTACTTGTATCATCTTCAAAATCGTATCACAGCGTGGATCTACGATCTGTACCATCGTTAGCCGGTCATCCAAGGGAGTACATGCATCAGGAACGAAAGGTCGCTCCGCTCCTCCGCTTCTGGGAACATGCAAACGCGCGAAAATTCCCTCGGCGCTCTCCTTGAGAAATTCTATGAAATCGACGCCGATCTCCGGGCGCTTATTAAAATCGGAAACAATCGCATCGTTATTCTAACGAGCATCCTAACGTGGGCAAGATTGCGAGCCTGTCGAGCGGTGAACGCTGTTACCATATGGTTGCGCGGATCAGGCGCAACGGTGCCATGAGCCGAACGAATCTGTAGCCGTGGAACGGTCGCGCAATGGCCGGGCTAAGAACACGATTTTCACGTCCAAGAGCCTCGAAACGGTGGTCGAATGATGGTCGTTCACAGAGTATCGCGGCAATGTCCCTTGAGTTCCGCGAGTGAACGGACAGATAAGCAGCGGGTAACGCCTGTTCAGGTAGCGCAGCCTTGAGACGCGCGTTTCCAGCCTTTCCCTGGACCCCGA